>CM054113.1:145711344-147157862 GCA_028673005.1 Tanypteryx hageni | reverse complement strand
CCAACACTTGTAGGTTAGGTCTCGGTCGCATTCCGGCTTCCACCTACAGCGTGACGTAGTTTCTGGATGCTCCTAGCAGAAAGATTCCAACTCACTTCGGCTGTCACCGAGGATTGCCCGAAGAGGCTAGGACTCGAAGGGGCTTGGGACAAAAGTTGCCTCCTCGAGCGACCCAAGGGGTTCGTGCCGAGGCCGTACCGCGTCCTCCCCTACAAGTTTGAACACATTTGGGTCTTCTCCATAGAAACTCGAAAATAGAATTTTTATATTTGATCTAAAACGTCCCAATCGCGACCGTTTTCCGACCGTCCCTCCAGTGTGAATTTGACGTGGGCCCAAATGGTTACGCATACTTTTGGTTGAAAACTCATGGGCTAGGACATGTAAATATGGACTTTTTGGGAAAACGAATAGGTTATTTTCCGGAAAACCAAAAGGAAAATCATACGAGGATCCCGGATGGCTAGATGACGCAAGAGGACGTGATATAGGTTAACGTAGAAAACATCTGTGGGAGGCTGAGGGGCATGGAAAATAATACACAGGGATGAATAAAACCTGTCTGCTCAGTAGTGGCCTATATTATTGAGATAAAAATATCCTTAAGAATTAATTCAAGGAAGGTAATGGTTTTTATGGTGGAAACGATAGAAAATAAAGTAATTTATAAATTAAGGTAAGGACACCTATGTAAATTAGTTTCTCAGTTTTTAGAAATCAATTCGTAAATAAAGCTCAGTGGGCTTGAGTTGGGCAATATTCGATTTATGGATTGTACTGCAGATGAAAGATAACGTATATGCTTTATTTTTTGCCGCTCTCGCAGGTGAGTTGTTATGAATCGGGCATTTTACCGTGACATCAGCTTTTACTTCGGGACAAAATTTTTTGAAAGGCTAGATGTTGATTCGTGAAAAATAATTTTCCATGTGTTGCGGGTAGGTCATTTAGTAAATATGTATTTGAAATATAAGATTATTTAAAATTTAAAATATTCCTTGCAGTATTTCTATAATAATATCTTCGTGTTATTTCTAAAACATATTTTCGAAAATTTTTAAAAACTTAAAACAGGTTTGTCATCGTCTAATAAATAATTGAAGTCTATATTCGTTAAAAAAACATCATTATAGTCCCTTGACCAAGTGGGAACATGGCATGACACTCCATTCATTGAATTATAACGTTTCATTGTTGATCTCTGGAATGTTATCAATAATGTTCTCCTTTAACGGCTACCTTAACCATTTCTTTCCTTCACAGTAAGACGTTAATTTACAACTTTTTATCTTCTGCCTTAGTTCAAGTCGTTCACATTCTTTTAATGGATATAAAAGTCGGAATATTTAACTTAATTGACATTCTCTAGTAACATTCACCATAAATGCCAGTGCTCTTGCTCGCATCGACCAAGTCATATATCAGTTTTCATAATATCCTTTGCGTATTTTAAATATTTTGTGCCATAATTGTTTTTTATTGCTTATAATGAAATGTAAATGGAATGTTACATTGATAATTGTATCTGAAGTTATTAATGCAATATATTGTTGCTTAGATAAGCCAACATGACCGACACTTAGATTATTTCCATTCTACATCACACTAAATTACAAATAAAGCCGAATTAAATTTTTTTTCACCTTTTCTTATAAGAAGATACAGCCTCCTCTGTTTCTGGATTTATAGACATCAATTTATCACCGAGAAACTGTATCATTTATACAAGTAAGGATAGGCAGAAAATAGCTATTCCCCTCAACTGAATTGACGCCGAGGTCGTCGCTGGCGTGATGAGATAATTATTATTCCTTTCTCGATGTATGTAATGTGTCCCGTGCTTGCTAATATCTCTCAATTCGTTGAATGCAACCGTCTACGCTGTATAAGGAAAGGGGGATAGAGGAAGAAAAATTGATGTGTAGAGAGAAAGAGAGAGATAAGGGAAAGAGAGGTAGGGAGAGAGGAGGCATCTAATTGTTCCCTCGTGACCCACTTCAGCAGTGCTCAGGTGAAACATCACAGATGGATGGTGTTTTGATAGCAGTCGGAGATGTGGATATGAACACAACAGACGCTGCTCCATAGTTAATGGTGTTTCAGGATTAGTTTATTTCTTATCAGATTTGATTTTCATATACCTATGTATCACCTATTAATCACACGAAGTAGCTTCCAAACTTAAATGGAGGAACAATGCGTATCATATGAAAACAATTGAGGAAATAGATGTTACTGGCGACCACTGCATTGCTTGAGTTTATCTATTATTACTTATTAGCGGAAACTCGGATTGAAAGTGGTATAAATTTGAACGCAAGAATCTCCAGTATTGAAAAAATCTAGTATTACACAAGTTAAACAAGTAAGGAAAGAGCAGACAGTAAATGGCGGACCAAAAAATATTAGACAGACGGACAAACCGAGAAAATTTGCACGAGACAGAATACTAAATCGATTGACGGAAAAACGAAGTCACTATCTGCTTTCGTTTAGGAATTAGTGCGTCAGACAGACAGACGGACAAACCGAACACATAAAGGGATTTTTTAAACCGCTACTAAGGCCAACAAAGATCGGCTTTCGATGCTCAACGGCACATCATGATTAAAGTATGAGAACAATCATATTAGAATTTGAGAAACGTGGCTAAATCGACTGATATTTATTTCTGCAAAAATACGTTTTAATTTCCGTTTTGTTTTCAGTTATATCAACCATTGATTAAATTAACCATTTCTTACCCTTTTATTTAAATACTAGCGTAATTGCCCGTCAAATATGACGGGATTATAATAAAAGTATTCCAAATATATTTGATTTCTATATGAAAAATCAGTAAGATATGCTAAACCCCTTGTCAAAAATAAAGTAATAATAAATAAATAAATAATATTCTCTCCCTCGCCGTCCCTCTCTCCCTCCCTTCCTCTCTTTCCTTCCCTCTCTCTTTCCTTTCCTCTCTCTCCCTCCCTCTCTCTCTGCCTCTCTTTTGTCTCACCTCCCCTCTCCTCCCCTCTCTCTCATTCCCTCCTGTCCCAATCCATAGCTCTCCCTCTTTTTCTCCGTCTCCCTCTTTATCTCTTTCCTCCCGTCCTTTTCTAATTCTATACCACCCTTACTCTCTATGTAACCTTCCATTCTACATATATCTCTTCCTTCCGATCTCCCTCCCCACATCCCCTCTGTCTTACTCTATATCTATATAGTCGTTTATATAACCAAATGAATCCAAACTAAATCTCAGTCCCATTAGGATTACGTAATTTCGCGAAAAATCCTACGATAATTTAAGGCAATCAATGCACTCGTATATATTACACGTATGCGGGTTGTGACAACAATTGATTCTCGAAGTTGAACAGTGATGTGGTCGGCAAGGCAACATCCCGTTTAAAAGCCGATATTTTCCCAAAATGTTATTTAAATATTTAATATGAGAGATTTCGAAAGGTAGGCGGAAAAATATGAATATAATAAGAATTTTCATTAATTTTCCTAAAACATAGTTTAAATTTGAAAATCGTAAGTCAATTTTTTCTAATTTTAATTTCCGAAAGAATAAAAGCCTACACTTTAAAAAGTCGCTTTTTACGTGTTATCTTACGGGAAATGGAAATCGCCCCCCTGGAGTCGAACTCTCGTCTTTTTTCGTATTTTTTTCCTCATTTAATTTTTATATCTGAATCAAACATTCTTGCGAAATTTAAATCTTCAACCTAATCGGGAAGTTTGTCGAAAACGCGTTAAAAAGTGCCATTGATAAAGTTAGCGTCTCACGCAGACAGAACTGGAAAACTATATGTAAGATTGCTTTATTTTCTTGATTCTTCAATTTTGATCATCACTTTGACCATTTATAGTATTTGTAAGTGGTGGTAGGCGATTTATTTAATCTAACTGCCTTTTATTTAGGCAATAAAACAGTTTTGTGAAACAGCGAGATAAGTGTGAAATTTGTTGAATTTCGATTTATTCAATGCATTTATATAATAATATTAATTAATTTACGTTTATTCGAAGATCAAATAGAATTTTCAAGTAATTCCAAAAGTAATAAAATAGCAATTTTACGAGAACTTGGTAGATCCATCTTTTGAAAATTCCAGCTGCAGGCTATTTCTGATAAAGTGGAAGTGATCGAGTGAAATTGATGCCCTAGAATGCAAATACACAGGTGTAATAGGTTTCCATTATAAGTCTGTAAAATAAATCAATAGCGGAAGAGAATCATCATTACCACGTTAAGAAACAATATTTAGTCCATGGGGTGGGAAACATTAGAAAATAGGAGGCGAATAAATAGAGCGAGCGAGCAGATTGGAACAGATAGGCATGGAATGATTTACGGGTTAAGATCGAAAAACTTAACTTCATCGGGAAACGAAGTCGAATATAGCTGTCACCACCACACCACCAGCCAGCGACTTGTGTGAACACTTTACGCTTAGTTACATCTTAGTAACGCTCCTTTTTATTTTCCTAGTTGTTGGAGCTTCCTGCCTATATCCACTATCAGACGGCTACTGTTTGAGTTTATTGCTGTTCTTTGTAAAGTCATTACATTTTTATCGCAGTTCCTTAAAATATTTATTATTATTTAAGCTGATGGAATATAGCGATAAAAATATTCCCATCATTTAACCTATTTTTTATAAATATTACAGGGAAGGAGAAAGTCATGTGGTGGCCACATCAGATTTATCTTCATTTTCCTTTACGCTGATTTATCAAAATTATAATATCTACTTTTATGATACTCATATTGCTATTACCTACTTATCAAAACATGCAATTTTAAAGTACTATATGGTAGAAAAATGATACACCAATATCGTAAATATGCAGCATTATTTTATATCAAGAGGAACATTTGTATTTTTAGTGACTGCCAATTCAGTATACACCTCTTTTTAACTGTGTTTTTTGTTCTACATATGATATATTGTGAGGAGTCAACGAAATAGAGATCACTTCGGGGGAATAATTCGGATATCCTCAATTCTCAAACTACTGGAGGCTAGATAATGGTTATTTGGGGTTGAGTTTTCATGCGTTTGTTTTATTTTTAATTCGTTACCAATAATTCTACTATTTCTGATATATTTATAGTACTTCAGGAGCGGAAGAAATCACATACGAAACAATCAATTAATGGAATGAGCATTTTACCAATTTTTAGTAAATATGATAACTACTTAAAATTGTTTTTTTGTTCATCACTTACTATGTCAATTAGATAAATCACCAAGGCGTGAAAGCAAAATAGGTTTCGCTGCCTTTTTTCTATTTTACAAGATTTATACATAAATGATCTCGGCTGAGTTTGTTAGCATAAGTGCCATCATTGTTTTTATTTTTCTGTGTGAACTGAGAAGTGTTGAGGCAAACTCTTCTTGCGAATTGTTTTCGTGATATATTAGGAAATTCACTCAGGATACAGCTAGACCTTTTTACACATAATCGTCTTATGGCTATATACCACTCTCATACTAGCCATGGGGCGAATGTGTTCTTATGTTCGAACAAAAAAGTCTCATTTACAAATTGGTGTTTCCGTTCTTTTTTACGGCCTCCCTCAACGCATTTATTGACAAAAAATTAGGTCTCTTCGATGGATAGGATTACGACCGCGGTACCCGTATTCTGCTTAACATTGGGCGCACAGACGTTAAACGTATGACAGCGCTATTTACCTGAATAGCTATCGGTTTTGATTTGAATCGGGTTTTTCTTGCCCCGGTTTCTGTTGCCAAGTGAAAGGGTTGCGCTTCTCCTCTTTTGCGATTTCCTAACACTTTTCTCTAGAAGAAAAAGGCATCAACCCGGACACGACTACAGTTTCGCGAAGAAGAATGGAGTGCCCATGAAAACGAAAGCGGCGGAAGAATATCCGTCTTGCCCAAGTGCTCGATCCATTTCCCTTCGTTTGCCGCTTCCTATTTTGCCGTCTCCTCAAGGCCGCCAAATTTACTTTCGTTCCATTATTTCACCGAGAGAGAGAATGAGGGAAGGATAAGCCACTCGTCCAATTCCTCTTCTTTCTTCGTTTTGTTCCATCGTTCAGTGCGTGAGTGGGAGGGGGGAGGTGGGGGGGGGGGGGGGTTGAAGCAGAGGAAGCATAGGAGAGAGAGTTCAACTTCTTTCCATGGAGAAGTGGAACACGCGACTCACGACCTCTGTAGAATAGGATGAGGAAGATCCGTTACTCAAGGCCAGGGGCGGGAGGAATGGGCTGACCACGGAGCTCAAATGAGTCTCTCGCCTCGGAATCTATTAATGCATCAGATGGTTTCTATACCTCGATCCTCACAAAATTGTTTCTCTCATTTATGGATATCTCAGTTTTTTATTGAGATTCTCAATTTTTTACTGCCGGATCCGCCTTCCTGCCCTAAGTCCATTCTAACCCACTCTCGCCCGGCTGCAAAAAGTGCAGCAAATTGCCCCGTAAAGTGGGGAATTTCCCCCGCTTGTATCAATCGTGTATTAGGTCGTACCCGATAGCTCCGGGATGAAAGCCTATCTGTTTTTACAATTGATAGTGTGATATTTATTCCAAATAAGGCAGCTTTTTAAAAATGTACAAGTTTGTCGATCCGTTTTGTGCATTTCTGTTTTTTTTTCCTACGCTCGAACTGCAGTGAAAAATTAAGCGACATAGTACCGTTTTGAAGAAAAGAGCTCATTAAAATTAAAGTTGCAATACATTTGTTGAAGTAAATTTGGTGGCTTACAAAGACACAAGATGGATGCTACAATTCTCTAAACCAAGAAAAATAGCAGTAATACCAGCGAAGCATGTTTATGTATATGTGTTTATCTTTATGTGTATAAGCACATTCGAAGGTAGAGAAGAAAAATACGATTTTTGAACAAGGTAATCAATTGAAATTTCTTTCCGAAATTAAAAAAAATATTATGCAATCGATTTTTAATTAATTTGAATGTGTCTTGACAAAGAATTAGGAAAACATATGAAGGAAATTTATAGATAATGGCATAATTGCCCGTCAAATATGACGAGTATGCGTTAATTTAGTATTAAGTTAAAATGAAATTTATATAAAAAGACAATGAAACCAGGTTTTATATGCACTAAAAAGTAAGCAATAAATATAAAATTCACATAGCTTACTGTTCGTGAAAGTAAAAATAGTTTTGGACAAATGAAAGTTGTGGCAAAGAAACCTTAATGAAGATTTATTCGCTTAACATTACGCTACACAACTTTTATATGCCCAAAATTATTTTTATGGAACGTTAAATTATGTGAATATTGGATTTACATTTTAGTGCATACAAAACCTGATTTCATTACAGTAAAATTATACAAATTTAACTTTAGTTACAGATTAAAATCTTACGCAGGTTTGACAGTGAATGTCCACGAAGACATTCAAAAGTTCATCAATTTTAATTTCTATAGCTGACTTCATTAGTACAATATCAATTAATGATTGAGAATTTGCTTTTTTTCGTTATCGTTCTATTATTTATCGTACCGAAACTATTTCGTAAACTTCAAAACAGCGTCGAAATTTCTTGAATATCACGGTGATTTGCATTGTTGCCAATTTGCACTACCTAAATAATCTGTTCTCACACATTTTATTATTATTTTGGAAATTCTCACAAACCTGCCACTATTCTCTACGTTATCACATTCATAACATTATCTAACAATAATGTCCATTTTTTGCTCCCTCTGTCTCGCTATAATAATGCGAATAATTCGATAATGTAACGTGATTCACTTTTGGTATTTGGCAGGAATGATTGATTCACATATTTTAAGATGATGACAAAAAGAAATCTCGAAAAAAGTCCTAGGTTCGACTCCAAGGTAGGCCTTTCCATTTCCCATATGATAACACGTAAAAATCGACTTTTTGACTTGCAGGCTTTTATTCTTTTTGAGATCTAAATTAGAAAGAATTAACCTATGATCTTCGGATCTAGCCTATTTTAAAGAAAAACTACGACGTTTCTTATTCTGTTCATCTTTTTCCGCCTACAATTCGAAATTCCTCATGTTAAACGTTTAATTCAAATATTTTGGGGAAATCTTGCAATTTTAACGGGATGTTGCCCTAGTAATCTTATATTATATTACCGTAATCGTCGGCGAACTTTTTGGCAGGTTTTCATTGGTTGATTGGTCAGCTAATCAGAGATTGGGACGTTATTGTTTATATACCTCGGTTACGTTTTATGTTTACCTATAAAAAACGATTAATTGTGCCTGTTCCTATTTGAAAGATTAATGAAACAATACATTCATAACACGACAGAACTTTTATTGTAGCAGCAACTATAAACAAACTATTATTGATATTATTATTTTTATTTACACAATTTTATGCCTTGTGTAAATTAAATTGAAATCTTTAAAAATCAAAATCGAGGTACTTTTCTACAGGATCTTATAATAAGACAAGATGATCCAAATGGAACTTATGATACTGAATTTCCATTTAATCATTTACTTAATACTTATATTGCCTTAAATAGATTTAAAATCACCGCGAAGATATACGGTTTAGCGGGGAGATTTTCCGTAATTTACGATTAAAAGGGATGTTAAAATACGTTACATTTTATTTCAATAATTCTACTTTTAAGTAATTTTGTGCTAATCGATACGTTAATTTTATCTTATCAAATTATGCTTATATTCCTTAATCTTTGTGAATTAATTGTAACCTTTAAATTTCATTTTGAATTATAGTTAACTGATGATTTATTATAAAATAATTGTTTTAAAAAAGCTTTCATCTCCTAAACCGCTGGACGGATTTTAATTAAATAAAATAAGAGTGAATTTTAAGGAGGAATTTTAAGCAAACATGGTATTTGTAATGTTCATATTAATAAATAACCAAAATAGAATATTTCACCTGGGTGGCTAAACAGGACTACCACAATATCAAGGATAGAATTTTTCTATAACTATGAATTTCGAAGGTATTAGCTGAACCGATAAAAATCGTTTGTAGGGCGAGTATATAATGGCAAAACGAAATGATCATGTTTATAACGGACCTAAAAAGCAGGGCAAATGGGTACATTATTATACGATTATACTGTGGCGAATTTTACGAAAAGCACTTCTGTACCACGGGAAACCCGTGTACATCCCTACTTGTTAAAATTTATTGCCCAATTGTGATTTTGAACTGAATCCGTCGATTAGAACTTCCACTTTACATAATTATTTTATAAACATATACTCGTATCTCGTTAAATGGCATCCGTCAAGCAGCAATGAAATACCAAAATTTTATCTCTCTAGCACTTATATCATCTGTAAGGTATTAATTAGAAATTTATTCGGATATATGGCAACATTTACTACAAGATAGTCTGCGAGACAACAAAATTACAAGTTATAGCTTTGGAGATAAAAATTTGAATAAAAAATCCCAAGCAAAACATCGCGTATTTTGTTTATGTCGATCGCTAAGACGGTTCTTTCAGCAAACAACAATTAAAAATCCATCTATTTCTTTCCCATTCTCTTATATGATCTGTGAGGTATAGATTAAAATATTTATTCGGATAGAGGACTTCATTTACTACACGATAGTCTGCGAGACGTATAAGTACGACTTAAAGTTTCGGAGATAAAAATTCAAGAGTCGCCCGATCTTTCGATGTCGTTTCATACGTATTTTCCAATAAGAACACCCTTGAAATCTCTGTGTATTTCATTTTTGCAGTATAATTTTCCATCTTGTTATGTTAAAAAAAAGGAAGCTACCAAAAAATCTTCGGAGAGTTTTTTTCGCTGACTCTTAGAGAAGAGCTGTGGATGATATAGAGAAGTACGTGTATCAGTCAAATACACCCATATAATTAAAGAATGACACATTAAGTTCATGTTTAATTTTTGTAAGTGTACCAATTACTCTTTTATGGCAAACAAGTTTTTTGAATTGCCCTAAAATCTGGCACAGTAGGATGAGTAATGCGTTAGAACAAATAAATCAAAGATAGCATTGGCGGAAAGTGGGCTGAACTATTTAGCACGGGATGGCCTTATGGTATTACGACTCTCTATGTGTTAGAAACATTAACCTTAGCGTGATAAATCGGAACGGTCTGAATGTATCTTTTCCTACTTTGTCACTTCCTTTTCTCCAACTATCTTCCTCTCTCATCTCCCTCCCCTCTCTTTTTCCTCTTTCATCTAATCTTATTATCAATGTATTTTTTATCACTTTTCCCCTTCGTTCTTTGTTTTTAATTTCTTCCCTCTTTCACTCTCTTTTTCTACCTTTATCCCTTTCTTCCCCTCTCTCTACTGTTCACACAGGTTCATCAGCCAGAATTTTTTTCGGTTTCACGGGAGAAAGGAGTTGAGATTCTAGCGCAACGCATGGTGGCCATAAGCAAGCATCAGATGTACTACATTCCGAGTTACTTTCTGCGTCTTTGCCTTGGGGTGTCGTAATTTAGGTGTTTCTGGTACCTTTGGAGTGAGCGGAGAGAACAGGAAGGGAACGAGGGGCATTTACGTTCCGCTTTTTTATATTAGGCATGAGTATACTTTTATGACCTAAAGACTTATACTATGTTGTAAATAAATGTCAATGACCAAATTATTTGGAGATAATTATGGTAGTAAAATATTGTAAGCAATTCTCAAACTTGATGCATCTTTTGCCAATTTTATACTTGTGGTAGCCGATCTTTCCGCGGATCTACCTACAAATATAAAATATTATTGGAAAATTTAGAAAAAATCAGGTTTTGTTTGTAAATCTTAATAATGAAACAAAATTGTGCAATTAAAATTAACGAAAAATAAAATGTTGGAACGTATACACTGTTTCGTCTTCGCGTCCCCCTTCGGGGTATACACTGCAGTATTAAAGAGTACAATAACGTATAGTACCGAAGTATGGCAAATAAACAGTAGAAAAAAAGTAAACTGCTCGCAGTTGAAAAGGATTTCTGGAGGCCAGCAAGAATCAGGAGGAAGGAGAGAAATGGTGGCCCATGAAAGAGTAAGAGAAATGACGTTGGACGTTGAAGGAGCAAATAATTAGGGCACTACGTAATATTCTTCCACTTTCTTCAGTATTGTTCCTTCCCATAGTGTTTTCAGGTCAATGTTATGAACAGTTACTTTTAAATCAACGAATACCTTACGGTTCTCTTTTTTGCCAATTTTATAATCCCTGTCGCTGCCTGACGGCGCATAAACCTACAGGCAACTGTGCTATAGTAGATCCCTAGTGCGGTTTAATTTCCCGTAAACCTAGTATTCTTTCCCACCTTTTTTCCTTTTATTTCTCCTTACCTCTTGGTGTGTACATGTGCGCGTGTTTGTGGTTACCTAGTAGGTCCCTGTCGCGGTCGTACAGGCTTACAAACCTTCTAGCAACGGTATGATTTTCGGGTTCCTGGCGCAGATTAATCACTCGCAAACCCGACTCCTTTTTTATCCTGTTTCCATCTTTAGGATTAGGGCTTGTGCGATTGAGTGAGTGAATGTGTGTGACTTCAGGTCCCTGGCGTGGAGTAACACCCCCTAAACCTGTAATTTTGTATTTTTCATTTTCTTTGACTTTTCACCTCCTTTCTTCTTTTTTTTCCCTTTTTTCCTGTCTATAATTTTGGAACTTTACGGTTAAGGAGTTAGATTTCTCATTTAACTCAGGCTCTTACTCCATAAATTTAGCTGTTATGATTCGTTTCTAAGTTTACCGTTGAATTTCAACGTGCATTTCTCTTGTAACTGCATGTATTTAGTCTACAGGCATGCAATAGAATAAAAGCGATGTTTTGACGCAGTGTTTAGTCAACGGTTCCGAAAGACAAGACGGATACTTTTTGGCATTAAGTTCGAAGTTTTGTTAAAACTAGTTCGCACGGATGAATCTGATTGAAATTCAGTTCCAAGAAGTGATAGAAAGTTCCGCCTATAAAGCGCCTCCTGCATTGAGGTGTACCATTCTCTCTGGATTACCTATTGATAATCGACTCGTCGGATCCGGAGTGATTTCAGTGACGCATTTCCATTTCATTGTGCACGACGGCGACTGTGACCTGCATTCGGTAGTTTGGAATGGGTAGAATGAAAGCGCACAAGGGAGAGAGAGGGGATTTTTTGGATGGGTGAGCTAGTACTGAGAGAAAGGGGAGAGGGAAGGATTGGGTGACTTTGGTTCACCTTTTATTTTCTATTTGAGTCAATGTGGATTTTTTCGCCCGTTGAACCTTGTCTCGAGGTACAGTTATACGTTAAAAAGAAATAATCTCAACAAGGATATGTGGCGTCGAATGAATCTTGCGTCTCAGATTATCTCTGAGAATCAAATACTAGAATTGTTTTATTGTAAGTAAAAATAGACCGATCTTTTATTCGTTAAGAAGCTGTTTTTAGGATTGTCTAAATATGTCCGAACATTAAGGTCCATACATTTAAATTGTTTAAAAATTATGATTCATAAATAGATACAGAGATAAATACTTATAATTGATAAATTATGCTAAATGAAATCGAAGATAAGTGTATCACCGAAAGCTAGTCTTTTCCTTATTTTTAATGTTAAAAAACTTTCGCAGTATTGAAGTAATATTTATTAAATAGATATCAAAGTACATTATGATTCTATCTTAAATAAACGACAATATAGTAACCATCTGATCTATAAATAAGCATTGTGTTATGCTTTCAATATAAATATCTTTTTTTAAAACGCGCGAAGGTGTGTATTCATGTAAATCTTCCCATTCAATGAGGAAATTTTTAACAAAATTTTACCTCGGATTCGTTTTCTGATTTGTTTTTTGTTTTGTTCGGCGTGTCTTCTTCATTTACCTCACAGATTTTTTTCACCAGTATCAGCATCGCTATTACTTCCATAAGTATCTAAATTACCTCTACTTTTAAAATTTGGCCCACTTTCGTAACTAAAATGATTCAAAAAGACCGAAAAATCGTTCTAACACAGTACTCGAGGACGCGTCATCGTGTGCATAAGATTGCTTTTGTATAAGTATATAAAATTGTTCTGGAGAAAGGTAAATGCCAATTCGAAAATATATAAATACTCAGACTAGGTGATTCATAACATTTTAAAGTCATATTTTCTAAAAGGATGGATAAAATTTTCGATATGGCAAAATAAGGAAGTTTTTTCGCAATCAGCGTGTATATCCTCGGGATACTAGTTTAAATTTATTGTCAGATAGTAGATTATTTAGTCACAGTATTCGTGTTTGAATATAGCACTAATAATAGTAGTGGTAAATAGCGTTATTAACTATTGCAGCTATGTGATTTCTTGAAAAAATAATACATTTTTAAAATAAAATATTTAAAAGGAGAATTTCTATTTTCAGATCGACTTCGATTAAAGGAGACTGCTGCTAAAAAAGTTAACCTATTGCACTTCTTAGAAGATTACTAAAGGAACGTGATTGGCCAAGACGAGATATTCCAGACTATAATAAGGTATTTTAAAATTATATAAAGATATATTTGAAAAGAACGCTCAGTTTTTACTCAGGTCATGCAGAGGGTAATATAGAAAACGAGTAGCTTTTGGATTAAGGGTTAAAAATACTAGCAGAGACGCCTTTAACAATTCCTTCTCTCATAAAATTATTTAACGCTTTTAACTGAATCAATAACGACCTAGAGTAAGCGTTTGGGTTTTGTATTTTATGTGAGGCAACAAAAATATTTTATGAGAATGAATTTGTATCGCGAAATGTAATTGAACTTTTTTTGCGCTCTCTCATTCTGCGGCTGAAGTTTATCATTTTCATGCTTGTGACAAGTTGGATAATGCATAGCCAAGTTAACAAATAATTAAATTTATTTTCAAAAGTGTTGTTTTACGCAACAATAGAGTGAGGCAGTTGATATATTACATAGTGTTTCATTCCCGTTAGTAGGTATGCTGATTGCTTTTCAGTACGTACTACCAAAATTTATTGGAACCATTTTTTCTTACGATAAAGCTGTAGCGTTAACGGTTCAAAGTGCAGGATGCCTTTATAAAATTCCTTCAAAGATCCATTATCTATCCAAATTTAAATTTATATTTCTACTATGCAAACTGTCGAAAGCGTATAGGTATCAGAGAATTTTATTTACCAAAACTACGCTTGAATGAAATACTCAATTTGCGTCATTTATTCAATAACCAGTACCAGTAGGTATGACTTGAGTCAGTTAAAATTTAAAAGAAGTAGCATCCTAAGCGTAACCATTATTTTTATTTTTGATGTTAAGTGTAGGTTACATTTTGTCTCACGTTTTCAGGAAACATTTTAATAATTTCCGATTTTGTGGTTTCACAACAATTGCGTTCTCAGATGTAGCACACGTACTTGTTCGTAGTTTTAGTATAAGCTCGAGAAATATTAACGGGATAATTATCTAAGCACGTCGCTTATCACAGAAAATAAATATCTTTCAAGGTCACGTAAGGTCACCCTCCTAACCCATATTCTTAATGGGCGTGGCTTTCCTCTAAACTCCATGATTCGTTCGTTGAACCGCTTACAGCGAATCTGTAGCAGGTGCAAGCAACCATTACGAAATCCAAGCTTTTAAAACAGTGGGCACCATTGCCATCTCGTGGAGAAACGTGAACAACGAGTTTAGATGATTCAAAAGAATTCTGTTAGGTAGCAGCACGAAGCAGAGACGTTCGCAATAGCAACTAGGTCATCTATAAATCAATTTTACTGACTAGAAGTAGCGCGAATATGTGGAATTTTTTAAAATGAAGAATATATTGGTTTGAGCGCTGAATATTTAATTATGTGTAAAGTCAAATGATTTATTCAATATGGTAGATATTGAGAACTGATAATTAGTTTTTGAAATCAATATCCAGTTAATAAAAATTTCTTTGGGACATACCTAATGAAAAATGCATAGCAGACATATTATAATCACCAATTTTGCTCTTGGAAACCAACCTGTTATTTTGTTCAAAATATAATTTTTTAAAGTAATAAAGTAATATATGGCGTATTCCCCCGATTTAGTAACACCGTGCGGTCATGCAAATTTTTCATAAATCGAAAGTTCGTTTGTCCCTGAATTTTTTATAGTAAAACAATTTTGTTTCAATTCATATTTAATTTCTTTTATAAAGAAAAATATCAAAGCAAAAGAAATCAAAAATATTTTTTTTATTTGGTATGATGCATTTTCGTGACAACGGCCATATTTTGGTCAACTCAGCATAAATTAATTCTTTGAGTTAGGAGATGTAACTGGCTTATATTCATGAAAATTCACGAAAACTTCTTCTAATTAGTCTATTTATGCTCACTTTGAATCTTGTAGTTAACGACGCTGCTACGTCATCTAACGATGCAGTGTCATTTTTTAGTTTAATACAAGCAATTTACGTTTTTATGAGCGGATCTACACGACGCTGGTCTGTTTTAACGAAGTTCATAAGTAAATTCACATTAAAACCTTTGAGGGAAACAAGATGGGAAAGTAGAATAGATGCGATCAGACCATTTAGATTTTAGATTAAATTCTAGTGAAATAAGTCAAGATTCATCCTACGATCCAATTGCTCGACGCGAAGCAGAATCATTGGCAAATCGAATGAATGATTTACGGTGTTGTTATTTTGTATAATATTTTAAATGTTATTAATATAGCCAGCAAATTTTCACAACGAAAAAGTATGCATTTCGCTAGTTGTTGGAATTTTGAGAGAAACGCTAGCACAGCTTAAGAAATGTCGCTCTTACATCGCATTTAATGAGATTTTAAATGATGCTAGAAAAATTGACATTGATATGAATGTTGAGCCAATATTTTCTGGAAAAAATTGAGTTGATCCACGACAAAAAATCATATTCTGCTCCTGATGAACCTCTTACCGATCTAGAGACACGATTTAAAGTAGAATTCTTTTACTGTATATATGATGCAGCAATTGTGTCTATTGAAGAAATACTTACGCAATTACATGGTCACAATAATTTATTAAATTTTTTATACTTTGTAAATATTATAAAAATATCTCTAAAGAGGAGCTTTTGAAAATTGCATGGATCTGCAAACAGCACTGACAAATTCAAAGGATATCAATGACACCGATTTGGACGGTTTAGAAATATATGAGGAACTGACATCATTGTCTGTTTTAATAACACCTGATTCAACGCCATTAGTGTTGCAATTCATGTTACAAAATGAATTTGCTTCCAATGTTGCGATTACGCTACGTATTATGTCAACTCTCCCAATGACGGTAGCTTCAAGTGAAAGGAGTTTCTCCAAATTAAAACTTATTAAAAATTACTTGAGATCAACGATGTCTTAAGAGCGGTTGGGGGGACTTGCAATGATCTCGATAGAGCGTTTTTTTAAATACCAAAATTTGAAGTTCTACTAAATGGTTTTGCCCACTCAAAAGCTCGGAAACAAGCTTTTTTGTAAAAAAAATTCTACAATCACATTTATTTTTCTGTAAAATTTGGTTTGTTTTTAATACTTTTATTTTCTAAAATTTTTGTGAAATTTCATATTTATTTTTCTGTAAATATACTGCGTTTTTGAATGTAATTGTTAATTTATTCATGACCAAATTAATGCAGCATTAGGATAATTTAGTATTCTATGAAAATACTAAACAATCAATTTTAAATTAATGTGCAAATCGGAATTTATGTATCCATGGGGCGCCAAAATTGAAATCTGCTTGGGGAGCCAAAATGTCGAACAATTTTCTTAAAAATACCGTAGGAACGCCAATAAAAACTATTTCGATGTAGTTTTTCTCAGGAAATACGAATAATTCATCAAAAAATACATATCTTAATGGATTATTCTAAAATAAAATTGAGACAGTCTTCCTTGACATGAAATCATACCTCCCGCTGAGAGGGTTGTCTTCGAGCCGAGTGCAAGAATCAATCCCTGTATTGATTAAAATATCTTTAGCGAGACTTAAGAGACTTTGCTCGCTTTACTGTTATACATAACCGTTCGAATTAATGTCATATTACTTTGTAAATATTGTTCGCTATCCGAATAAATTTTTTAATTTATACCTTAGAGATGATATAAGAGCTAGGGAGAGAAAAGTTTGGTATTTCATTGTTGCTTGACGGTTGCCATTTAATGAGATGAGTATATGTTTATTGAAGTAATTATGTGAAGTGGAATTTCTAATTGACGGATTCAGATCAAAATCACAATTGGGCGATACATTTTAATAACGATCACTCTTACTTAATTTAATTAAAATCTGTCCAGCGTTTTAAGAGATGAAAGGTACGACGGACGTACGGACGAGACCTGCCTGCTACTACTGCGTCGCTGGTAAAGAACGCCTAAAAATCGGATGTGGCCACCATACCTGTAATATTTCTAAAAATTCCACAGAGGTTAAATGATAATAAATATTTAAAGGAACTGCGAGAACAATTCAGACTTTACAAATAACAGAAATAGACTCATACCGTAGCCTTCTGATATTGGATATAGCAACGAAGCTCCAACAATCCTCCCCTCTAATAATAGGCTATTTTGATCAGTTGGTCCATGTCACGCTCTTAAAACCCGAATAACTCGATTAAATATGCAGATATAAACTTGAAATTTGGCAGAGATAATCTGCTTAGATACGAAACCCTTGTGACTAAGGAAAATCTACGGAAAACGTCCAGGGTTTGACTCCAGGGGATGATTTGTATTTCCCATAAGGTAACACGTAAAAATTGACTTTTGACGTGCAGGCTTATCTTTTTTTTTACATTAAAATTATAAAAAATTGACTCACGACCTTTAGATCTAAACCATTTTAAAGAAAAAATTACGCCTACTGTTCGAAATTCCTCATGTTAAACATGTAATTCACATTATTTGGGGAAATATTGCCATTTTAACGGGATGTTGCCTTACCTACCAATTACGTTGTTAAACCTCGAAATCCTATTGTTATTCCAATCCTTATGTTTTGAAGAGTGCATTTGAAGGCTTTAAATACGAGAAGGAGAGAAAGACGGAAGGAGAGGGGAATGATTTTCTGCAAACAACATTCGTTGAGTTATTTACGAGAAGGAATACATTAAGAACTGAAATACTATTCAAAACGATTAAAAATCATAATAATGAGCTAAATTCAATATTAATGAAATAGAAACGGTATGACAATCTGACGAACGTGCTGGACGTTTTAATAAACAAACCGAGCATGTAAAAAATAGAGTGAATGATTGGGCGATAGGTTAGGGGAGCTAGGTAGAAGAATGGAGGACCTGAGGACGATTTGGGAAATTGGGGCAGAAAGAGGTTTAAAAGACTCAAAGTATCAGAAAAATAATAAAAAAAGGCTATGTTGTCCGTCCGTTGGTCTGCGTGTAAAGTTATTAAAATGTGAATAACCCGAACAGGGAGGTAGATAGAAAATTGAAATTTGGCAGAAATTTATATAATGAGGCAGTCAGAATTAGTTTATTTAGGGTTGACATGGTAATTTAAGAAATAAAAGTCTGTTTGTGGCGCTATTAGAGGGGGGAATATTGCACTTCCTTTGAATAAAACTAATAAAGTTTAATTTAATGAAACAATATTTTATGTGGACTGAAAATTAAGTAATATGAAATTCACATTTTAGTATGTTCCAGTGTGTTGAACTCTATTCTTGGCCTCATATTCATGCTTAATAAATGCAACACTTTAGTGTTTTAATACGGATCAGACTTTTATAGACTAGTTTAACACATATACTAAATCTATTAAATAGTTGGATGGAGGATGGAAAAGGGAATGGAAATAAACCGAAATAGAGGATTACATTGTTAAACCTCGAAATTCTATTGTTATTTCATTCTTTATGGGTTTAAGCGTGCTTTGAAGGCTTTTAATACGTGAAGAAGAGAAAGACGGAAGGAGAGGGAAAAGATTTTCATAATTCGCTGCGTTATTTATGAAAAGGAATACCTAAAGAGCTGAAATACTATTAAAAAATTAAAGATCGTAATGAGCAAAATAAAATATTATTGAAATAGAAATGGTATGAAAATCTGATGAACGTGCTGGACTGGACAAACCGATCATATAAACAAGAAATCCAAACCAGGACTAATGCAGGCTGGTTTCCCAAATTTGACGTCCCGATTTCATTACTTATCGTGACAGGAAATTTTTTAATATGTGTTAGTCATTCCAAGGAATTCTCATACCGTAAATACTACTTGTAGTTCATAGTTTATCAATGATAGAGAAAATTGGAAAACAAATTAATAGAGCCTTATCAGGCTTAAAATACTAAAAACAATGTCAAAATCTCTTTCTGACAGATTTTGCATGTATTTTTTTTAAATAAGCGAATTTAATAAATGTTACTGTTTATACGCTAATATTTCTGAATCAACTATCCATTGCTGAAGAGTAATCGAGCGGAAAAATAACCAATTTGTTTACTCGTCTATGTTCAAGCCGAGTTCGGTAATAATCGTCTCCATGGTAACAATCCGATAAAATGCGATTTAAAACGCAAAAATGCTACGTTTTAGTAGAAGGTCAAGAAAGTACTATCAAATATAAAAATCGGTGATAAGAATTTGAATCTCCATTCTTTTCCACTTAGAAAAGTACAACCTCGCCCTGATATCACAATTTTAAGATATTTTAAAGTAATAAAGAAATCATATCTGCACGATGGATTTGAGATTTCCTATGTAAAACAAATACGGAAAAAAACGTTGCTGGAATCGAACCTGGGATTCAATCTTTGCGAAGTAAAATAAATCTCGGAGGTGGGCCCTGGCAGTACGAACCTCATACCAAATTTCATGAAAATCGGTCGATTGGTGCAAAAGTTGTTATAGCGCGTTTCACGTCGTCCGTGCACTACGTGTTGTTACGGGAGAATCGCTAACCCATGTTATTTTCCTATACTGCTAATTCGCGGCGTTGCCAATTCGTGCAAAATCCAGATTTTCGTCACCTAAACACCTAACGAAGGATGGGAAATTAACAAAATGAGTAATAAAATAAACAATACTATTTTAAACCAAAAAATCTTCATTTTTACATAGTTAAACAATAGTAAGTACATACCTTAAAAATATTTCTATCTTCTGTTTGGAAGACAGTGGCTCCGCCACGTCTCTCTTGATATTCTCCGAGTAACAGATTTGAAATATAGGTACTTAACATTTTCTTCAGAGAAACGATATAAATTTTTATAATCGTTGGTTGTTGAAACATTTCTCGTATTTTTCAACGTTTCATGTCACCATAAATTGCCATATTTATATTTAGGATCAATTATCATGAAAATAGAGTACTTAGAAATATTTTAGCAAGCAAGCTTAAAAAAGTTTAAGCATGCTTAAAGCATTACGCAAAAGCTCGATTTTATTCACACAATTTTAAGCAAATGCTTAAGAAAAATCCTAAAAATAAGCAAGTGCTTATTCTTTCTAGCAAAACCATTTGCTTAAAAAGTGATAGAAATCGTAAGCATAAGCATTTGCTCATTTTTTATTCACTCGACCCATTATTAGGAACACTTGTTTCAGTGGGAAATATTTACATCCGTTTAAAAATACGCACTACGCAAAACAGTTTCTTCTATTCACTGTCAGCCCAAACTTATTTTGTGAAATTTTAGCCCTATTGTGATATCCATGAAAAAAGGTTAAACGAAGATAGGTCATTCGGTATTTAAGACCCACATTTGCCTGTGTAATAGAGATAAAGAGTATTTATATTCAAAAGAGAAATCCACTCTAAGTTTGTATTACCTTTTAAAATTAGTACTGATGAGAATATCTCTAGATTTACTTCACCAAAATATGAATGCATGGAAGTTGCTTTTGAACCTGATTGAGCAGTAACCTTGTGCTAAACTTAAAGTGACCAGATTTTTAAAACCTCAATGCCAGAAAAAATGACCTTGAGGTTTTAAAGGTCTTTTAGCTAAACTTTATACCACGTAAATATTAAATTTAACCATGCTGTAAATTTGCCACTTGTCCCTTCGACAAATTTGCAACCATTTAGCTCTTCTCTCAGGATTTCTCGGAAAAATGAATAGCCGAAACCCTTGCGTCGTAGAATTAGTGCAATCGGGTGCACATCAGCCTCCCATATTATTTTGCAAATAATACTGAAAATTCGTGTGATATTTTTCAAAAACATACGCTCGCACACACTCCACAACCGCGACAATGTCGTCTACTTGAATAAAAATGGCAGATTGCGATGACTCGATTTAGTGTGTGGCCGTGCGTGATATAGAGGACTCTGAGGGAAAGGTATCGGCAGGGGTCCCTGGCGGCAGGAGAGTAGTCTTTGGGCGGAAGCCTCAACCTGGGGCGCCACTTCTTCCGTTTAGTGCCATCGACCTTCATAAGGGCAAGATAAGAATTTTACAGTCGCGTAGCTCCCATGACGACTCGTTTCCACAATATGTCACCCCGAAAGGGATTGAAAAATTCGGAAAAACCTAGGCGGGATCTTCATTGACGAGACGTTCTGTTGGGTTTTCGGGGTTTATGCCGAGATGTTTTCCGAGGACGAGTTTTTCGAAATGACGCTCCCATGTTCGTCTTGGAGGGAGGTAGTCCATATCGCTTGCTTCTCGTAGTGCACGTGCGACGTGAAACGCACAATAGTAGGGGACACACACAGACAGGACCATTTCATGAGGCTGTTTCCTTTCCTGCGGGTGAGGCGTGTCTACTGTTAGACCCGTGGGGTGAGGGGAAGAAAATACAAGCCAATAAGAGGTCGAAAATTTCCCTCTCCGCTCAAAATTTCTTTCGAGCGCTGTTGACACGATTGCTCACACTTTCCAGTCATATTTCGGCGACGGCGGAGAGCATGAACGTGCTTCATCCGGATCTATTGGAGCATAGAACTTCACTCGTTAGCAGCTACCGATGAACTGAGCGAAATTGGAAACTTGGTAACATGGCGTCGTAGCCAAAGCGAAATAACCCGAACGCGAGCGGAATACTTCGAGCCCCAACCAGTCCCAACCGCACGAGCAATAGAAACAGATTATAGTATGTAACCATTGAAGGAGCGGGGGCTCGGGGTGCCGGTGTTGTAGTGATTAGGACGTTGGATGCTACTCGCCTGCTGCTCGAAAAGGCAGCGGGTACGAATCCTGCGCAAGTAGGATTTTTTCCAAGGTCGCCCGGTCCCCTGTTTGTGTGGTTTGAGGAGGCCGCGCAAATTCAGCGTTCCGTCCTTTGGAAGGCACGTTAGGACGTTGGCCCCCTTGGTGTTCTTCGTTAAGAGTAGGCTAATTCCGGCACTGTGTTTCTCTTCTCCCTTGCTATTCATTGCACTACCTCTTAGATACCCATTGCGCCTAGGCAAGAGGTGAATCAGCTGGGAACATACATTAGTATGTGACCTTTGAATGGGTCCCCTTATCAGCGGGGGCTCAGTGAACGGCGGCCATCCTGAGGGCTAGTGTGATTTTTGTCTTGTAAAGCTCCAAGTAAAATTTCTGAAAACGTTCCATTGTAAAAATACCAGTAAAAGGCTCCAACCCATTTAAATTTGTGATTGGATTTGTTTTAATTTAATCGAACGAATCTACGCCCCGAAGAAAGCGTCAATTCCCCGTGTCACGTTCCTCCCGAGGTGATTGCGGCGCGAATCGGTGGCTGCAAGACGAAGGGAAAAAAGGAGGAGACGCGACAGTATGGAGAAAGTCATGTAGTGGCCACATCAGATTTTTTTGTTGTCATTGTTTTTATTTTTTTGGTTTCGTGTTTTATCCCTTTGTTGCCGAAATGCGTATTTGGTTTTCATACATTTTTTAGCTTTTGTATGGCCCTATTTATTGTGTTATAGTTTCTCCTAGTAATTAGCTCCCGTGTAAATCATTTTACATATCTATGTATCGCTCTTTTATAATTAGAAATTCATATATTATATCTAGTAATAATAAATCATGTAGAATACTTGATCGGGATAATCAACACTAAAGGAGGCGCACAAACAAACTCAGCACTTTTTAAATATCAGCAGTCTTCTGTCTTCTTTTTAAAAATTTTGACGCACCGTAGCCAAAGTCCTCCGAGCATCAAGACAATCCTTTCTCACAAAGTGAATAGGGAGATAATTCACGTTCTCAGGAAACCAAATTTCATTTTAGCGATTCTAAATTGGAAATTCCAGGGTCTAATTATGGCATTCTGACGGGGGCTCTGCGAAGATTCAATATTCGATTCGAATAAAATTTAAAGATTCGATTTGATATCGCAGAAAACGATTCGTAAATTTCGAATCGGCAGACGATATATCGAACAATGAAAGTTTGATATGTTCTTATTAAATTATTGGTCTAAATTTAACCCTCATAGTGTAATACTCTAAATATAAAGTACTGGTGGGTGAAATTTTGTCATTTGGAGAGCGGTCGAAATATGGACTAGTGTTCATTTAGGTATTTTGTTTTAATATTCAGTGTATTTGTAGTGGTGTTCTTAAATCGTCTTTTTTAATAAAGGCAAGATAATACTAATATTAATATATCAATATTTATTGAATAAAGTATAATTCACATAAGAAATTAATTATAGGTTTTATGTTTTAGTTTTTGCAATTGCAACTTCCACTTAAACAGACCTACGACACACTGACGAATTTGTTTGATCTCGAAATTTCGCCGCTGTGACCTCGCTCGGCTCGCTCAGACTTCAGTTCCAGTGTTGCCAGTTTAGACTCAGTTAACGCAACAATATGTACTGGAAAATTAGGATGATTAGGTGTTATTTTCTTATCAAACTAAATATGTATATTACAAAATCTATATAATATTTTTTCATGACTCTTACTTAAATTGTATATCTTAATTTATTTCAAATGACTATATCATTATTTTTTATTCGTATCAATTTCGGAATTCAGACCCTTCAACATGTCAGAAGTTTGATTAAATTTTGAAATAAGTGACAAGGTTTTTAAGTGCAAATTGGAGTCGTCAAATATTGTCGTCGAAAGCCATTGGAACAAATTCCCACTTATGGGCACATTTGAAAAGGAAGCATCCGTCGGTGCACAGTGAAGCAAAAGAAACATGCGAAAAAGAAAAGTTGAAGCGGCCTGAAGAAGAATCATCGAATCCCAAAGCTAAAAAACAAACAACCTGACACATTTTATGAGAAAATAAATTTATTCGATAACAAAGGAACAATCTGATAAAGCAGTGTTATGCTTTATTGTAACTGATGGAAGACCGTTCGAAGCTGCTGAAGCCACTGGATTCAAGAATTTTTGTTCAAAGTTAACGCACGTCAAGCAACACTTGCACGCCACCTGGATGACCTCAAAAATAGTTTGCACGGAAAACTCATAAAGTATTTAAAATCAGAAACACATAATTCACGACCGTCCATCACCTTCGACCATTGGAATGCAAGCAATGGAAGAAATTATTTGGTTATCACATTACATTTCATATCTGAATCAGATTGGATCTTACAATCGCGATTGTTGTCGGTTGTAAACGTAGAAGTTCTGAATGCTGACCACACCGCGGCCGTCATCGAAGAAATTATTAGGAATCAAATAGAAATGTATGAAATAGAGATGTCTAGAGTTCTCTTTGCTACTATAGACACTACATATACAATGCCTGCTTACTCAATGGAAAGGTTGTGCCGCTCACCTTCTGCAGCTTTCGATAAATGCAGACATGCAGGGCCGTTCCTACCGGTTGTTGAGAGTGTGCAAAACACACGGGCGCCGTGATCAATGGGCGCCACCGTCAAGAGTATACGTATTCGGTATAAGTATACTCCAGGGCCTGTGTGAGACATGTGTTCCGTCGATTCCCCCGAACAGGGCCCCGCGCTTCATTAGGGACCCCGCAATTCATTAGGGGCCTCGCACATGACTCAATTCTCATATATTGAGTTTTGGCCAATTTCTTTATATTAATTCATTCCGGATGGAGAGTCCGACTAGAGCAGTGGTTCCCGAACTGGGGGTCGCGCGTGAGATGCTTACAAGGGGGACATGGGGCCATGAGAAGAAAAATCTATTTTTAATGTGAACTTCAGTTGAACCAAAATTTTACATTGATATTAAAAATAATATTAATATGTTACAAAATATGTAATTAAATGTTACAAATTAATAAAATGAATATAAACAATAATATAAGTATGCGTGAAAACGGTTATATTTATTTCAATCAAATAACTGAGTGGGGCGTGAGGGTTTTGTGAAAACCAAATGGAAAGCGTAATGTCAAAAAGTTTGGGAAACACTGGACTAGAGGGTCATCTTCGTCAAAAATTTCAAAACGAATAGAGTCCATCACTAAAGTAGAGGGAGGCACTACAAGCGGAAAAATAAAATATTGTAATGAACTCTATTGTGAGAAATTTAACACTTGGCAAATTGAGCGAAAGATGAAAACTAGGTTCGTTCGAAATGATAAATAAGCATATCAAACAGCATTTCTGGGGATTTCGCTTACTGAAAAGTATTGTAATCGCGAAAATATTCGAACGGACATACACGTTTCAAGGGTTACTGAGAGGTTTTCGCCATGCCGTCGGTTTGTCCGTCTGTCTGTCTGTGCGTCGACCCAGAGCCTAAACCAGGGATGACGCGTGTCCTACAGTGACACGCCAAGGGAATTGGTCTGATACACGAAAGAATTTAAAATTCTACCACTTTATGTATATTCAGAGGGGCTGATGGAGTGTAGTTTCAGTGCAGTTGTGTTTTCGTTGCGTAAACGTTTCAGTGATGCAATGTGTGTATCACTGAGAGATAAATAAATTCCATTTATGATCATTATTATTATTCCGATGTGACACGCAAAGCTTTTTCGTCAAGTCACGTGATGAAAAGTGACACACTGTTTCTAAAAGGTTCGCCACCCCTGGCCAAAACGGTTGAAAGAAATCGAACCATTTCTCATTTTGAGTGTCATTATTTTCCAGAATCAAATATCTGCAAAATGAACAATATTTAACTACAAAAAACAATAGTTTATATGAAGATGCATTAGCAAAAAATTATTTTCTCAAAATTGGCGCCAACCATTTCGATCACATTTAATATTTTGTCTTGAATTGAGGTCCCAAAAAATGCTCTATTTTTCACATCTCTGTAAAAATGAATATAAGGTTAGTTTGTTCTTGTGCGTCATTAACAGAAGTTTTAATCGTAGATGGATGGAGTTAGATTATATTTTGTAATATTTACTTTAACTCAATAAATGGATAATACTACATTATAAATATAGATTTTAAGTTAACCATAAGGATAGTTTGATTGTGTGCGGCTTTAACAACAATTCGATTTCCTCAAAAATGGATTGTACAATTTTTACTAAAAATCGTTAGCTTGTAATTTGGCAAGATCTTTTATATAAAATAAACACTGTTAGTAAAATTTTACAAAAACCGGATCTAGACGTAAAGTTATGCGTTGAAAGGTTGGATAATGTTAGTTACTTGAAAGAAAAAAGGAGTATAGAAAGCTACAATAAGTTTATAGGGGCAGCGAAATTCTAGCGAAAGAGATTGTTGCTGTTCACGAATTCTCAGCTATAGATATTTTAAGGCCTAGACGTAAAAAAAAACATTTTTTGTACGAACACAGCGATGAAACACCGCAAGATTCAGAAACGAATTTTAAAATCAATTTCTATTACATTGTAATCGATACCACTATACAATCAATTGGTGAACGATTTACTTGGTTAAAAGAACATAACAACTTGTTTAGTTTTTATACAATTTTCAAGATATTGATGAAAATTAAAATAATTGAAAATACATTAAAAATAAAAATGGATTCTAAAAAACTTCAATTATATTCATAAAAATAATTTATCTGTTTCATTCCCTAATACATACAATGTTTTAAGAATTTTATTAATTATTCTTGCGTATCGACCCAAGTTAACAAAGATTATTCCGCGTCTTGGGCGATCGTTTGAACACACTATTATAATTCACCATTGTTATTTAACAGCCATTCTTGCATCGTACTGAAAGCGTAAACAGGCCCATGGAACTGTTTTTGTCCAAGTAAGGGGTTGTTGGGGGAGGGCTGAAGAAAACTCGCTGCGAATTAGTTCTAATAGTAAAAGTACGAGTGGATTTACGAATTTCGAATCGACGATTTCATCGGTTTCATCAAATTTCCCGGTTCGATAGTATTTGTTACATAACGGAAATAGCTAAAGTGACAAGGTACAACTCTCAAAAACAGTTGAGATATATGCGTTTAAAAAGGTAAAAAAAAACACTTTCCATTACTTGCTACTTAATAGCATACTCCGTATATTCCAGGTTAAACACCAACGTAAGAAGTAGGTTTAGCTGACGGAATGCACGATATTGTAATGCGTTATATCTTTTTTATTACTCATTGAGATAAATTGTTGTTGCAGCCATCATCATTTCGTTTCACTTCGTTATTAAGTGAACCTCATTTTCACTGAAGAGTCGTAGGTAATTTACAAGATAAATCAAACTCTGAACTGTGTGTGACTGCTCGGTTAAACATGCAGATAACTGACTGACTTCGCAAATTTTTTTGCGGGTACTACTAGATAGTTATTTTTAAATTTGGAAAATGAAGGGAAACGGATTATTTACGACGAAGAAATGAACGTAAATACGTCCATTTTCTTTACCCATTCTCAACGTGTGAAAGTGAAAAGAAATGGGTAATTTACGACGAAGGTATTACGTGAACATATAGATTATATTCCCTCCCTAAAGACTGCATAACCTTACAGAGGTGGGAGGGTTTGTGTACTCTTACGAACCAAAGAGCTATGCCGGCGGGAGATAATTCTCCTGGTAGGACCATCCAAGCCGGAAAGGTCTGAGGGGAAGAGTCAGACTAAGAAGCAGTCTTGGGGGTTTTATATCCCCCTGTGCAAGGGCAGCAGCTTGCGCAGTACCTCTGTAGGTGGTGATCATGTGGATCTGAACAGCTACAGATGGGTAATCACTCTGTGAAACTGCGATGAGGAAAGCAAGGGGAAACTACCTCATTATATTTCCCATGATAGGCTGAAAAGCTGAAAATACCTCTATGGATCTTTCTGGAGTAAAATATTCCGGAGGTAAAATAGTCCCCCAATCGGATCTCCGGGTGGGGACTACCCTAGGGGATACACAGAGGAAATGTAAAATTAATAAGAAAGCAAGTAGGGAGAAATTAAAAATAGGCACATGGAATGTTAGGACTATGAATTCAGGGGGTAAACTAGAGAACTTAAAAAGGGAAATGAGAAGGAATAATGTAGGTATAGTAGGTCTTAGTGAAGTTCGGTGGGAAGGAGAAGGCGAGATAAATTCAGACGAATTTAAGATTATTTACTCGGGAGGGGAGAAAAAGGAAAGGGGAGTGGGGATTATAATGAGAAAAGAGATAGCTGAAAGAATTAGCAAGGTAGTGACAGTTAATGATAGATTAATAGCCGTAAAACTTCAGATGGAGCCAGTGGAAATGCTTATAATTCAAGTGTATATGCCAACAACTAATGCTGGCGACGAGGAAGTAGATGAAATGTATGAACAGATTATGGAGATATTGGAGGAGGAGGGAAAAGGAAGGATCACCACCATAGTAATGGGAGATTGGAACAGTGTAGTCGGAGAGGGACAGGAAGATAACATAGTGGGAAAATATGGACTAGGGAAGAGAAATGAAAGAGGGGATAAACTTGTGGAATTCTGCCATAGAAATAGATTTATTGTAACTAATACATGGTTTAAGCATCACCAGCGGAGACTTTACACATGGAGAAGCCCAGGAGACCAGAGACGATACCAGATAGATTACATACTAGTCAATGAAAGATTTAGAAATAGCATTAAAAATGTGAAAACACTACCAGGGGCAGATATCGATTCTGACCACAACCTTTTGGTGGCAAATATACAATGTAGACTGAAGAGCGTTAAGAGAAACATAAGAGTTAACAAGAAACGGAACTTAGAGGAACTCCTTAAAAACAAGGAGGCTATCATGACTGAGCTGGAGGAAAGGTTGGGGGAGAGAGCTGAAGAAAATAGGAAGAATGTAGATGAGGAGTGGAGATGCATCCATAGCAACATTAAAGATGTAATGGAAAAGAAGGTAGGAAAGATAACGGGTGAAAGAAACAAAAAACCCTGGATCACAGCAGCCATGCTGCAAATAATGGAAGAGCGGAGAAAGTGGAAGAACATAAACACTGAAGAAGGCCAAAGAAAGTACAAGGAGTTAAATAATGCTTTAAGAAGGGAAACAGATAAAGCAAGAGAACAGTGGATAAATGAAAAATGCGAGGAGATTGTCGAATGTGAAAGAATTTGTAGAACAGACCTCATGTATAGCAAAGCAAGGGAACTATTCAAGAAAAAGGCAAGAAAGATAGGATGTAAAGGAATCATGAACAAAAGTTGTAAAATAGTCTCGGAGCCAGAAAATGTAAAGAATGTCTGGAAAGAATACATTGAGGTGCTGTATGGCAAAGTAAGAAAGCCAAGAAATATTGAATTAAATGAAAAAGAGGATGTGGAAAAAGATCAGCTAGGACCAAGTATTCTCGAGTCTGAAGTTTAAAGAGCAATTGATGACATGAAAAGAAGGAAGGCTGTTGGGAGTGATGATATACCCGTGGACGTTCTTAAGGTTTTGGGGTCTAAAGCAGTTAAAGCAACTCACAAAATTTTTTAACCAAGTATATGATACTGGCATATGGCCTGAAGATTTGTTAGATGTTGTGATGGTACCACTGGAGAAAAAGAACAATGCAAAATGTTGTAAGGATTACAGAACTATTAGTTTAATTTCTCATACAGCTAAAGTTCTAACCAGAATAATAACCAAAAGAATTGAATGTAAAATAGAAAAGGAGCTGCAAGATAATCAGTTTGGTTTTAGAAGAGGAAGGGGGACTAGAGATGCTATAGGATGTATGAGGATGATGATAGAAAGAGCGCTAGAAGTCAATAAAGATATGTATTTTTGTTTTGTAGATTGGGAGAAAGCTTTTGACCGAGTGAAATGGGATAAAATGTTGGGTATTTTAAATAAAATAGGAATAGATTGGAAAGATAAAAGACTGCTTAAAAACCTTTACTTTGATCAAAAGATTAGAGTCAGGGTTGAAGGAGAAGAAACAGAAAATACTTCAATAGGGAGGGGAGTGGGGCAGGGATTTCCTATTTCACCAGCGATATTTAATATTTATGCAGAAACAATAACAGAAGAAGCGTTGATGGAAGAGAAATGATTTAAGATAGGAGGTGAAAGTATTACCACCATTAAATACGCAGATGATCAGGGCTTAATAGCAGAAGGCGAGAAAGAGCTTCAGAGGATGACAGACAGACTAGTGGAGGTTGGCCAACAATATGGAATGAAGATCAATACAGGAAATACGAAAGTCATGGTGGTTTCAAAGGAACATAAAGAATTAAATATAATGGTAAATGGCCAAAAATTGGAACAAGTAAGTAGTTTTAAATATCTCGGCAGTATTTTAGCACAGGATGGAAGTAGTACACAGGACATCAGAAATAGGATTGCAATGGCAAAAGCAGCATTTAACGAGAAGAAGGAGCTTCTCACAAGCAAGAAAATAAATTTAGAAACAAGGAAGAAATTAGCAAAATGCTACATATGGAGCATAGCTCTTTATGGTGCAGAGACGTGGACGGTAAGGAGAAAGGAAGAAAAATATTTAGAAAGTTTTGAGATGTGGGTATGGAGAAGAATGATGAAAGTGAAATGGACAGAGAGGAAGAGAAACGAAGAAGTACTAGAAATGGTGGGAGAAGAAAGGATGCTAATAAAAACAATCAGGAAAAGAAAAGCAAATTGGATAGGGCACATATTGAGAAGACAGTGTTTACAAAGGACGATCTTAGAAGGAAAAATTAGTGGAAGAAGAGAAAGAGGGAGAAAAAGAATAGGAATATTAGATAATATAAAGCAGGGATATAATACTTATAGAGGTATAAAAGAGGCTTCTAGGGAGAGAGAGAAATGGAGGCAGCGATTCAGTTAAAACATGTCTTCGGACAGAAGCATGATGATGATGATAGATTATATTACAACTATTCGAGTAAGGTATGTTTTAAGTAATATTCGATTGTATTATTAATTACAATTGATTAGGAAATTAGTCGGTGAATAAAAAATTCAACATTACTGGCATTTCAGTTCGTAGACATTGTTAATATTTTCTTTTTTAACATGTTTACATAAATCGTCCATTTGTTTTTGGTAGAAATCGGTGAACCGGAAATGGCTATTTACTCTTGTCACATCCGATTTTTTAAAAATATTTGCTTTAATATTAGATGATGATGAGCGAGGCCGCTCAAACTGTTGGAATACTTTTGGAAATGAGTTTAGATCCTATCACTGTTTTTTTATTCGTCAACAGTTGGTCAGAGCGCATTAACAAAGCATCAAATTGCTCAAAATTTGGGTTAGTCACGGCCACCACTCGAAGTCGCCACTCGATTGAATACAACGTACGAATTGCTTGATTGTGTGCAGAGGAATTATATTGCAAAATCTCTTGCTCTTATTGAATGAGGCGCGAAACGGAATTGTGCTGGAGTCTCTTCCACACCTCTGACTAATCAACAAAAAGAAACCCTAGAAGCATCTTCTCCGATTCTCAAGGTAACAGCGGAAGCAACAACCAGATTTACCTTCGAAAAATCTGTTACCATTATTCTCATTATTCCCTGCATTTCGGTTTTATGAGATAAACTAACAGCAACATCAGTGCCTAGTGAAAAATTGTTCGGTAATGAACTCGTGAATCGTTTGAATAGCAGATTTGACATTTCCAAAGAACACCTTATGGCTGCAACATTTCTTGATCCTTGATTTAAAGAATTTACTCCAAATTTTGGAGATGCATTCCGGCAAATACTGGATGTATTAAAAGCGAAGCAGAAAGGGGCAACCTTTTGGATACTTTATTTAAAAAAATTTATGACCCGCAAAAAGAATCGTCGTCAAAACTGGACGAAATGTCCACACTTTAGGAGGAAATGTACCAATACACAAAGAAATCTGTGATGGACCGCGATAGTGACCCATTATTTTACTGGAAAGAGAACATACCCACTTTTGGCAAAAGTTGGGAGAGATTTTTGGGCAATTCAGTCTACAAACACCATCAGGATGGGTTAATCGGTGGGTGGCATAATGTTATCCGACTTACAACATTGTCTAACCATAATGCCGAGACTTTGAAATGTGCAAAGAAGAAGAGCTATTTTTTATTTAAATTTTAAATAATCCTGACTTGGTATGTTTTATTTTAAATGAAATGTACCTTTTCTTGTAATTATTTTATGACTTCAAACTATATGCTAATTAATATGCTATTTATATTAGATCACAAAGCTTAGTACAGTTTTTTTATATAACGTGACGAAAACGTCCCGCCACCCTGAGGATTGTGTTGTGTAGTGTTTCTAAGGGACTGTTTTTGGTGTGTGTTTTTTTAAGATTCTTGACACCAAACAGAAAAACAAAAACTGGATAGCTAACTAAATAGTGATTTGAAATAAAATACTTCAGCCTAGATAGATTTAAATGTAAAAAACTGCCCGATTCGAGATTCGAATCGCGATTCATATACTTTACGACGATTCGATTTGTTCCATAATTTGTGATTCGCAGGGCTCTAAATCTGAGGCCATAAGGTTTGTTAAGGCTGCGAGGCCCATACCGTAAAAAATATAATTTCACAGAAGGAAATTAAATATATTAACACAGAGGCTTTATATTTAATTTTACAGAAAGGTAAAGTTGGAAATTAGAATATTAATCTGACAAATACATGCCTGTTAGCATTATAGATTAAGTTCAAGTTAACTCTTTTCAACATATTTTACTTGGAAAGGCTCGACTTTGTGGAAAGATTCCATAATGCACTTAAAAACGAATTTTGTAAATTTATAAATTTCTCTAGTGGAAATTTAAAAATTCGTTTTTATTTAAATTAACTATTTTAATTTATGATTTATTAATTAGTTGATATGAAAACATAATTTTGAAAGCAACAGGAATTCAGGAATATGCACTAAAATTGAAAAAAGCTCATTTCGGGTATTTTGATGAGAAGGCGGTGAAACTTTTTCAGTTCATATTTAAATGACTAGAGAATTATCAATTATGTTTGGATATGTTTAAGAAAAAGCGCGTAAAAAATAAAAAATTCCTAAGTTGAATGCTTTTTTCAAAATTTCGAGTTAGAAGTGCTCATTTTTTTTACCGTATTACTAGATCGATAATTCTCTAGTGCAGTACTCCACAACCATTTAAATTTCGCGGCACACTTTCGGTCTCACTCAAACTTCGCAGCATACCAAACCAAATATCGCGAGATTATAGAACATGTGTATCATCCTGTAACCCAGTGCTTCCATATGATTTTCGTTCCACATCACACTTACTCAAATAAAGAAAATATTGCGGCACACCGCTCATAGGGTATTTCTCTCAAAATTCCGCTGCGCACCAGTTCATGTCTGACGGCTCATGGGTTGGGAACCACTAATGTAACCAACAAAATTGTAAGAAATGAGCGACTTACCCACAACATAGCTAAAATCTACATTTAAAAAATCGTCCAGATTACGATGTAATCTATATAAATAAAGACAAGTTCTTGTGTCACATAATACAAAAAAATACTGCTTACTAGATTGGATACATAAATGTAGATGAGATTTCTAGCACAAAGATTGTTACTGATCCTGTTATCACGGTTGAAAAAAAAACTTGACCAAAGTTAAGTAATGCTGATCTCTAAGGCGTTTGACTGAACACAAAAAGGTGCCGTTGTCAAAATTGAAATGACCCATTTGAGAAATCGAGACCATCTTTCAAAAACTAAATTAGATATTGTACAAATGCCCTCTTTCACTCTTCGAAAGTAAATAAAGAAAAATCGTTCGAGAATGACTAGTACAATCTTTAACAACCCTATGTTTCTGCTGTTTTGTCAGGGACCTTTTCACAATATCATCAACAGCGCTGCTTAGTGACTGGCGAAATCCTTATGTCAATCGGACCTGAGGGCTGTGAAAATCCTAGAAAAGCTTTGCTTACATACATCAGCCATCTAGTTTTTAAAGCAATAGAATTTCTTGCGTAACTATTTTCTCTATGTATTTCATTTCAAAATTTGTCTTTTTATTTTCTCCATAAGTAGTAAGGGGAAAGTAATGTTTTCATTAATAAAATCGATTTCAAGATTTCAACGGAAATACACATTTTGAGGTCATCTGAACACGTTTTGACCATTTTTTCGATGCTGTCTGTGTATGTGTAATAGAAATCTTGTGGGTGCTCTAACTCAAAAACTATAAACAGGTCAACGCGAAATTTTATATTTGACATCTTTCTTAAATGCAGAATAAGTGATCAGTTTTTGGTAAAAATCGGTCAACCGGAAATTGGTGTTTACTCGTAACTTATACGTTTTTGGAATATTTGCTTTAACATTTGATGAATGTAAAAAGTAATTGAATAAAAGTTGTAGAAAATATAATTTTCTACAATCTTGGTTTGAAATATTTTCCCATATAATGCATTGTTTAAGAGATATTTTAAAAACTAATTTTTTAGTGGCCACCATCATACCACCTACTGGCGACTATTGTAAACACTTGATGCTTAGTTACGTCTTAGTAACGCTCCTATTTATGCTTAATTGTTGGAGCTTCGTGGCTATATCTAATATCAGAAAGCTACGGTAGGAGTTGATTTCAGTTCTTTGTAAAGTCTTTGAATTTTTCTCTCAGTCCCTTAAAATATTTACCTATTATAATTTAATCTATTTGGAATTTTTAGAAATATTACAGGTATTTATAATTTTCTTAAATGTTGGAGGATCTTGGCTATATCCAATATCAGAAGGCTACGGTTTGAGTTTATTTCTGTTATTTGTAGTCTTTAAATTTTTCTCGCAGTTCCTTAAAATATTTATTACCTATCATTTAACTCAGTGCTTCCCAAACGTTTGAGCTCCGCGGACCACTACAGCAACCCTCCAGGCCTTCTTACACAGACGTACTTACTGTAACTTCGTTTAAGAAAAGGGGTTAATTGGATACGTAGTTTATTTGAAAAATTTCAAATGTATTACAAAGGTTTCTGTCTGTTTGAGGGGCGTAAGACTAGTTTTTGTTTTATTCCAAGAATTATTTCCAAAAATTGTAGGAGAAATTCGTGAAATATAAAATAGTTTTACACGGTAGAAGCGACGCACACAGCTTTGCGTCTGTTTTACTCCTCAAGAACAATAGCTAAAAGGTTGCAAACAACTTATTCGACTACTCAGGCAATACTCATAGGTTATATAAAAGAACAATGTATATGAAGCAAAATTTACAAATTGCCAGCATTTCAAAATGTGTTGGCGGACTCTGTACGCCAGCGTGCCTAACTAAGGGTTAATAAAGTATTGAGTACCTATAATAGTGTAAGAATTGATTAACTTTTCCTAAAAAAATTCAACTAAATATGCGGTTCATTCTAAAAAATTACATTTTAGAAATAGAGAAATTTGCTTTCCGAGATTAACGTAAAAACAGTATAGGCAGAGCCAACTTTCGACTATACTACAGGCAAGATGCAGTACATTTTCATCACTTAAATGTTTACGACTAAGAATGCATATTAGGGTGGGTCGAAAATGGTGGATTTTATTTTTTTTTGGATGTTGTGTCGGGCTCATCGCGCAAACATTGCGTTTTGGTACTCATAGGTGGCCTGGAAAATTTGGTTTCATTCGGACATCATGTAGGTACGAACATTGAGGTATTTCAACTGGATACCACTAGAGGATCGTAGATTGAACTCAAGGTTGCGGCTTCTGGAGAAATATAGATCGGAATGTCTAAAAGACGAGGTTGTAGAAATAATGGAAGTAGGAACGACCATGAAGATAAGATACGAGAGATCGATTGTAGGACGGAGCGTTATATAGGCTCGTTCTTTTCGAGGACAATACGAGATCACAATAGAAAATTTCAACTTGCGATAGACAATCTTTAGATAGGTTATTGTGCGTTGCACCCCCTTCCAACCACCAATTAGGTGAATTGCAGGGTAACATGTAGATGTAGGTCTCCCCCAGGGGCATTATATAAACTATATGTCTATTTTCACAATTTTATCGGTTTTGGCGCAATATTTCCATTGGAAGATGAGCTACACTAACCGCAAACACACACAATCGATTCGTTTCGTCAAGCGCAAGAAAACATGTTATGTGATTAATTTCGATCAAGACCAAATTTAGCTCCCATTTGGGCAAAAATAGCATTTTTTCATAGGGAATTCCGGTTTGGGTGAAGGAAACGATTATGGATTTGTGACAAAATGCGATCACGCAGTCTATATTTGATTAGATAAACGTAATCTTTCGGCATGCAGCCATTTGCCTGTTTCGTTCATCGCCGAATCAACCCAGAACTCACCACGGGGAGGTGGCTGCATGTCGAGTTCCGCTTTTTCCCGCCCAATTTACTTTTGGTTAATAAAGTCTCTCGTATTGTTAGTTGCGAATTTCGGTATCTCCGTCATTCGAGCTCGACTGCAATCACGGAATGAGATTCCGAAATTCTTAATTTTAGTAAGTGAGTTCACCTTCTTGGCAAGGATTTTCTGTTTCTTAGCACCGCTAAGATAAGTCTGTTTCATTTTATGATGAATTAAATCTTTCAAAATAAATAAAAATAAATATTAATACAGGACGATCAAGATATAACTGTGCACTGACTTTTATTAAATATTACATTTTTATTTAGACTGCATTTGTACAAGTTTGTAAATTGTATATAGGCCTTTTAATAGAGAAAACTGAAAACTGAACATACCTACTTACTATAGAATATGAGAGGAATCACAATCACTGCTAGGAAAAAGAAGTATGATCTGTTCTTACAGTCTTCCAAAACGAAAATACAAATCTGATTCGTAATAAATATACACGTATCGCCTATCACCTGACAGCCAAACACCTTCTGATCAATCTCTCCCACCGCATGCGCATTTCATACATTGGTAAATTACTGCTGCCTGGTGGATATAAACGGAAACGAGGATCGAAATCATCCTAGCTAAATTTAATTGATCATTTTAAGGTCGGAATCTTGGTCACAGAACAGTGACAAAAATGGCAGGATGCACGTCAAAACCTGTGCCAGTTATTTATTGTAAATAATTAGTATTATAATTGTTTAAAGTACTTTTGCACAGAATGTCGAAGAGGAAAATCAGACGCGTAGGTGTAAGTGTAACAGACAAATATCACATATTACTTTTTTTTTTGCTGGGACAGGACCCTCTGGGCTCGGGGGCCCTTAGGGACGTGCCTATTGGGTAATCGGGAACTGCGAATATATGGTCTGATTCGACGCGTATGTTAAATTTGACGGTAGGAAAGTGAATTTTCAATTTTTAAGGCGTTGTTTGGTTCAAGTGGCATATTTTTACGACGAATCTAAGTAATTTTAAAATTCGAATGAAAATTATGCTGCATTACTTCTCATAAACTTATTTCCCATATAAAATACGGAGATTCAGAGAGAAATATCGAGATACCAAGATTCTATTCTATTAGTTATAGATATTAATTCTTAGCCTTAAATTGTTCTTAAAAGTTTTTCTACGGCCTGCTCTCTGAGGAACTCGTTAATATTTTTGTACTACAACATTTAATTTGACATTAGTTTTTAGAATGAACAAATTAAGCATCAATACGTTCTAGGTCATTACATGGATCCTTATAAGCCTATCTTAATCATTTGGTTATGGTTTTGGAGGTCATAGGTTCGAGTTGTACACGAGATTTTTATAAAGAAAATATTTAAAGATTTTAGTTTGCTAAAGTGAAATGGTTTATGTAAAGAATGACTACTATATATTTTAAATTTCTATTGTGTAAATATCAATTTATTGGAGTGATAAATTATTTTACTTTTGATTTTCCCGCGTTGAGTATCACACTAAAGGCGCGTTTGTTGGTTCGCCAGTTTTTCGTCCGTACTTTGAGCGCCACCGGTCAGTGGCGAACTTTAACTTGGGTGGCTATCAAACTAGGCACGCAGTCTCGAAAGGCGATTCCCGCCATATTCCAGGATAATGTGGAATTAACGATGAATGTAGAAGTCGAAACTTTTAATTTTGCGCTTGTCGTCACATAACCTATACTTTCAGATCAGGTGACTGCTTTCTTTGGATGTTTGGATGAACGGTTAAATTACATAACATTTTAAAATAGTTATATTCATCATATGTTACTACCATAAATATTAATTTAATAAAAAATTGCGTTTGCTTTTTGATGTAGTATTTGGCTATGTTATAAGAGGGTGTGTAAAGCGAATAATTCTAGAATCATTAAAAAGAAGATATTTTAATTAATAAGAAGTTTTGTTTGCTTTTATTCGAAATCTCCAGGTGTATTGCGTTAAAATTAAATGCGGCAAGCACGCTCAGAAGGTTAGCGATTCAAAGAAAGACTAATGCGTCATCTAACCGAACAGCGAGAAACTCATACATTTTATAAGAAGAAAGAGGACAAAAGGTCAAGATATGAGACTTAAGACTTGTGTATTGGCTTTACTTTAATAAATTAAGATATTTTTACTATTTTAATTTTTAAGAAAAAACAAAATTGTTCAAATTTGTTGAATACTCATGCGGACGATAAACATCTTTATGCATTTTCAGCCTTTTACAGAAAATTTGCGTAATATGATATAAAATTAACAGCAAAAATATGAAAATAATATTTAGGATATGTTAAATTTTTATCCGAACAAACGATATGGTAACAGGTTGAAGAAAACCGTAGCGGGATGCTTTATGAGCACGTCGCCTCTGTCCGCCAGTATGTTTAATCTCCGAAACTACTGTGCGGATTTTAATTAAATTAGGTAATAGTGATCCTTATTAACATTTATCACTTAATTGTGGTTTTGAACTTCATCCGTCAATTATAACTTCCACTTTATATAAGCGCTTAAATAAACGTATACTCCCATTTCGTTAAATGACACGCGTCAAAAACAATTAAATACCATATTTCTCTCTCCCTAGCTCTTATATCACATTTAAGGTATGGATTAAAACTATATATTTTTGAAGAACAACAACGTGTTCACTTCATGTCTGTTATTAATAGACATTGCTTATTTTATGTTATTATGTTTCAGTTTTCTTTGTATTATTAAGAGAGCAGCTGAATAGTGACTTTTGCTCCACCCTGTATATACGACCTTTATCACCCTTTTATTTTGCTATCAGTATGTAATTTTACATGCTGGTACCAGTAAAATTTTTGATCCGTGTGAAATCTATGGTCTTACAAAAAATAGGAGCAGATTTCATGAAAAGCAGCCTCCTCAACAACAATCTCTTTTTCTCCACGGCTAATACTCTTCTAAGCAGTATCTTTCGTAGCCATCTTACCTGTTTGATTAAGTGTGTGTATCTTTGGCTAATCAACCTCTTGGATTATTATAGCCATAACTCCTTCCACACCGAACACAATCACAAGGGAGGAGGGAAACTCGATGCCGGCATTAGCCTACTCTTAACGAAGAGCACCAATGGACCCAACGGCTTAACGTCCCATCCGAAGGACGGAACGCTGACTTTGCGCGGTCTCCTCAAACCACAAAAACAGGATACCGGGCGACCTTGGAAAAAATACTACTTTCGAGGGACTCGTGCCCACTGTCCTTTCGAGCAGCAGGCGAGTAGAAGTCGAGTAGAAGTCAGAGTCCTAACAACTACACCACCGGCACCTACCGTTTGATTAAGATTCGATCAAATGCAAAAATCTGATATGTTTAGCACATGACTTTCTCCATACAGAGTAATGAATATGGCTGCAACTGTAATTACAAGCTGCTCTCGACAACAGTGATCTCAAAAATAAGTATCGGTAATAACGCTCATGAATAATTTTAAAACACTTTGAATAGGTTTTACACTGAAAAATACTTCTAATAACCTATCAAATTAAAAAAAAGTAAAAACGTTATTTGTTGCTATGAAAAAAAAAATGTCGATGCGCGATTAAAATTACCCTTGGGAGCGCTGGGATCGCTGACAATATTTACAAGAAAATTTGTTTGAAAAATATAACGCTTGATTGCGATAATTTTGATCGTAATTAAAATTACCATTGGTAGCGTAGGCATCGCTATCAACAATTAGGGAGGTTTATCATAGCAACGGAAGCTAAGGTGTCACTTAGCGACATTCTTAACAAATTCAGACAAAATCGGAGTATCCCTTAAGTAATCCGTTACATGAAATAATATTTCAAACAAATTTTGTGGAAAATAATATTTTCTACAACTTTGAAAGTAACAAATATTTACATAAATTACGTCCCAAAGGAGATATTTGAAATATACGAACAAAATGACGTCTAAACATCCATATATTTTTCGGGTTTACCCCGATTTTGCCCGTTTTTTACCTCCCGATTCGATTTTTGAAAACTAGGGCAAAACCCGAATAAACCCGAAAATGCTACACTAGTAATAAAATAATTAATATTAAACCAAATAATTGTTGGTAGCTCAATAACTTTGGCTAAGATTATTAAAAGTAAAATACTCCTTTAGCCAAACAATTAGAGGGTTACAACACCCAATGCGTTTCGCCCACAAGGTGGGCATCTTCAGGGGCAAAACCTGTCTCAACAGTGACTGGGAGTCAACTGCGAAGATTTGAACGGAAAGGATTATGAAAACGACCGAGAAACAAGAGAAGCGCGGAAAGATTTTTCGGCGTGTGTGTTGTTTACATCAGTCAGTTTGTATAAGGTCTTTTTAAAATCTGTGTCCGTGTTCATAAGTGTATCCCGGTTTTTGTAAATGTGAAGGTTTTCTAACGAGTTTAGTGAGTTGTTGGCTGAAGTTATCAATTTTAAATCGTTTACGTGTATACTGTGACCTGTTTCTAAAATGTGGCTGGCAACGCTTGATTTTTCAAAACGATTATATTTATAGTGAGCCATGTGTTCCTTGAAGCGTGTTATTAGTTTCCTTCTTGTTTGTCCTATATACTTTTTGTCACAGTGTGAGCATTGTATTTTATAAATTCCGGACTTGTTCAAAGTTTCTGTAGTGTCTTTTGTACTGCCCAGTAAATTTTTCAAATTATATGGATTTGTATATGTTATGGTATAATTCTTATGCTTAAAAATTTTGTTTAATGGTGGGAAATAAGGCAATTTTACATATTTGTACTCTTTTTGTTGTCTAATTTGAGAGAAGTGGCATTGGACAAGGTTTTATTAAAGGAGTATTTTACTTTTAATTAAACCAAATGCTTCAAACTTTCGGACACGATTTTTATATGCAAACGCTTTTCAATTTCAGCTCACGTCTACATTTGATATAAGTAACCTTCATGGATTGATGTAATTTATTTAAAATCTCGAGTTTATCATTTCATTGCATCTATTTAAAAAACGCAGAGTTATAGACAGAAATGGAGACATAATCGATTCATGCGGACGTTACATCTGACTGAGAAAAGGGCTGCCGAAAAGTTTGTCCAAGACATAAAATTTAGTCGTTTAACCATATCACAGATATGGAATTTCATTTACACCCCACACGACACAACATCGCATTCTTTACAGTTTTATAGGCTGATTGAATAGCGGCAATAATCAGCAACACTTTCAAACATTGTTGTGTCACTAGTTTACATGTGTAATCAATTCAGGCCAAAAAATATATAACGTGTATAATGATTGATTTTAAAGAATGATTTGTGCGAAAATTTAATCTAAAGAACAATATATTCCTTCCCCTCATATTGACGGGCTTTTGAAATTGTTCGTTCACAGGTTAAACATTTTATTTCTTCTAAACTCGAATTAACCCGATTTCTTTAAAAAATTTATAACCCGATAACTACGCCCCGACTGTGATTTTATTTTTAACCTGAAAAATATATTCCCTAAACATGCACTTCCGGTTGAGCAATTTAAACAAAGTCGAATCATTTCTAGATTTTTTACAAAACTTTTTATTATAAATTTGTACTAATTTGATTAGTAGTTTTTGAGTTATAGTGCGCACAAAATTCTTATCACGCACACAGGCACACAGACATCATCGAAAAAATAGTGAAAACTGATCAGGGGGCATTACTTGTATTTCCATCGAAATCTCGAATTTGAGTTTTTCACGAATACAATACTTGCTCCTATTCTGCGTATGTAGAAAGTATAAATGCAAGGAAGCTACCTCAAGGATAAAACAATAATATGGGAGATATAAATATTATTCAGATTTAATGTTGAATAGAATATTCTCGGTTATTCCACGAAATTGATAATATTCCTCGATCTTTGGAAAGTAGATATGTATGTAAGACGGAAGGAATAATAAGAAAATATGCCGATGTAAAATGAAAAATCACGGATAGGTTCCCTTTTAAGGATAATGAAGTTGTTTCAATTGTTGAAAATTATCTATCCCGTTTACCTGTGTGCTAGCATAGCCAGGTTGAACAAGTGTGCCTGTGTTGGGAAAGTGAGATACGTACATAATAGAACAATAAAATGTGTGCGGCTTCACTATGCTTATATATTTTTTTTAAAGGACGGGTTATTTTTAAAATAGCAGATAATTTTATGTCATAAGTTTACCCGTCGACAAGCGACTCAGAACAATATTTTCCTTCTATTTCCCTCAAATTATTATATTCTCTTCAATTTTTTGATAACATTAGGTCTCCAACTATATTTCCTTCAAAAATAAGAAAAATAAAATGTAATGATCCATAAATAGAAATTTCATAGAATAAGAAAGCCAGGCATTCTTATAGCACATTGCAGAAACGTTAAAAATAGGGTAAGCAAGGTTACCAGCCTATAATGTACCCGTGCCACTCAGTGTATGAGTGTAAGTGAAGCAAAAGAAGTGTGCAAGGATAGAAGTGTGTGGAGGAAGGTGGTCGGTTGGTAATTGTCAGACGTATGGCATGGCTTACCCCGCAAGGGAAAGCGTCAAGGTGTGTTGTTTTTAGAAAGCCAGTATAATTTAATATTTTCTTTTATATAACCCAATTATTTTTTACCAAATAATTTTTTAGAATCAAAAAGGCTCGAAATGCGATTAATACTTAAGCTACTTCGCAAATAATATGATCGAAAGTTGGTTAAAGCATTTTCCGGCAAGTGGGAGACCCGGGTTCGATTCTCGGTCAAATACAGCATTTTTTCTCCTCAAATGTCAAATTTCAAAAATAATGGCCGGATCAAGTAAATTTTATTAGTAATTATTGAAAATTTCCCACCATATACTTGTAAGTTGAATCTTTGTGCGCCTTGTAAGTTACGACACGTCTGTGTCTAACCCGGGAGGCAGTGCAGGGGGCACGTCCGCTACTTTTTGCGGGACGAATCACGTTCCGAACCAGGCACTTCCTCCGTGTGTGCCGAATGGGTAACTGCCAGTAAATTGCTGTTTTGCAACCGCAGAAAGAAACTAGGAACGCGGATGGCAGTGCAGCGCCATCGACTACAAATCCTTTGACATCTGCGTGCTATTTGGTATGTTGCGCGAGGCAAAACGCATTTGCTTCTTATTTAGCTTACTTCCATTTTACCGTATACGTCACTTTGACAGTGCTTTTACACTCGTAAATCTTTTTCATCCCTGCCACTACTTCAATTTTAAGACGTAAATTTGCTATAGTTTTAGTTATAAATTTAGTTAAAATTTTAGTTAGATACTAGTTTATCACGGTGTTGATATTTTCGCGAATACTTTCTGTTAAAATTATGTCAAAGAATAATTAAATGATGTAATAAATAATATATAAAGCTCTATTCTGCTCTTCTGAATGAATTTCAAATGCCACAATAATACCACAAGATATTTCGCAAAAATATCTTCTTTGATGAAACCTGCTCATTGTTAATAAATTGTTCATAATTTGTTTACGTCTTGTTACGTCACAAAATTCATCTGAAAATTATCTTGAATCGCTTATTTTAATTTTTGGGTAATTTTATGGGAATCGTTGTTGACTACTCTTCAGTCATATGTGAATTATTATTTTTATCTCAATTTCTTCATATCCCTTGAGTATACGATTAATCGAGAAACTGTAATGACTTTCTTCCGCTTCTGCAATTCCTTTTGAGAATTACAGCTCCACGGAGGTAGGTCTTGACGGTATATTTTAATGCGTCCTCCAACTTTTAAAAAATTCATGTTCTTATTTCACCCGCATTAGATGGTGGCATTTGGCCACGCTTCGGTTACCGTTATGTCCGAACGTAGAGTAAATATAAGATCCGGTAGTGGGTTATTCCATTTTCTGGTAGTATTTCTCATAAGTTGCCGATCCGGCTTTATAGAAAACTTCAGATTTCATGAAAAGCATCTTTGTTTTGAGGCATCACATATTAGAAAGAATTAAATAAAAACTATTTTCGACAATGAAGTCCGGGCGAGCGATGTGCTGCTACTCTAAATCCCAAATTAGCGACGCGCGCGCGCGCCGTTAAGAAATATGTCCTATCTCTTTTTCTTTCTGGGTCCCCGCGTTTCAAACATTTTCTCCCTCCATTTCCTCCTCTACGGTCACTAAATCTGCGGCTACGATTCAACACGGTTGTCCCACTCCGCTGCACACTCACACTGACCTCAAGAGTCTTTTCGCGCGCACGGCAAACAACCAGATTTTCCCGCCCCTCGCAACATTTCGTACCCTCGGAAAATAACGACTCTCTTAAAGAAGAGATACGCCGACAATGGACCCAGAGAGCCGTTTTCTTTCTCCGCTGCTGGCGAGGAGGCTATTTGCGAGATGGAATGTGCTTTCACCGTCTGCCAGGAAGGTTTTTGCTGCTCGGTTAATGCCCGAAATTTTACCACCAAAGAAAAGGCGCTTTCATTTGACCGCGGTTTTGAATGTATACAAAACGAGATGAGACTGCTGCTTTTTTGTAACGTTAGCCGGCGGCATAATCCTGTTAAAATCGTAAGTCTTCAAACGCATGAATGGGCGCGAAGATGGAACAGTAGGTTCCGTAATGGTCGTTCAGGAAGTTTTCTTATTTGATGAGGGGTATTCAGAGACAAACTTATCTTCGGTTTTCGACTTTATCATATTATTATAAAAATGCAAATTAATTAATTAAGAGAATTTATGACATTGAATGTCTTCCATTGAACTCCCTGTACTAATTCCTAGGGCTTAACGTCACAATTGCCATGATGTGTGCTCAGTGTTTAGTGCTGGATAAATACCTCAACGCGAGGATATATGAATATCAACAGTAAAAATCGTATTTTATTTATAAAAAATTTTCATTTTTATGCTAGAGCAAACGGGATACATCCAAAATAAATCACTAGTTCATTTAACACATTTATGCCCAAAGGGCATTTTGATGCCCATCCATTTAAAAAATCACCTCGTGTGCTCAAGTGATACTAGAAGAGCAGTTCTGCACTGTCCTCGTTCGGAAAGGATTAACCGACAAGTCGAGAACAGCGCCCGACAGCAATCACTCCACTCCACCACATGTGCCTGCCCTGAAGAAGTATGGCGTCACGCCCATTGTTCGTTACGCGAGAAAGGTAAGTTTCATGTGGTTAATGGAAGTGCAGGTGGCAACCAAGTGTTCTAAAATTACAAACAAACCATGGAGCTCACTTTTGCGTTGCTACTTTTGTATTATTATCATTAGTTGTGTTTGTATGATGATGTAAACACAAAATGGGCATCAAATGCCCTTTGGGCACGAGCCCGTCTTTGTGCATCGGGGAAGCCCACGACTGAATTTATCACTGCTCATGCGCATATTATTGTTCCACAGTACTGTAGGTCTGTTTCTGGGCCCCGCTGGTTCTATATTTTATGACGCAAATTTTATTTCATATGGGACCATCCATAAGCGACGTTATTTTCTCGCAATTTTTTTTTCTTGTTTTTACGCATATTTTATGACTCGGGGAGCCAAGAAACGATTTGTACGGGGTTCACATGTGGGGTTGGTCCATACATGAAGTAAAATACTACGAATTCGTAAATTTCTATGATTTATTTTCAAGTTTTTTTTGCCAATTTTCCTTCATAATTGTTTCTTATTGCAGCCGACAAGATCTCAGTTTGGCGGAGGTGATCGATCTCCTGGAGAACATTTCTGATAAGGACCATCTTCGTGGTTCCGCTGATGTCTACATTACTCCATCGGACAACTATAGTGTTTAGGCTTTTTGATGGATGCATGACTAATGCATAGGTGCTTGCCAGAGCAAGCAAGTTGAGTGCAATGGATCAGTTGGCCTTACGTCGGGCTTGCGTCCAGGCCCTGCTGCAAAAATATGGAACCGCAGGTCTTGGTCCTGGGCCCATTCGCTACTGTTATAAAATAGCCAAACCTGCACGCTTGGCACATAGTGGCCACATCATAGTGACTGGTCAGGGCTTAAATGGGTTAACATCATCGCAAATACCTAATAAAAAGATTTGTTATGGTAAAACGTAAATGGGATGGGTTCAATACTATGTTTCACGTGCATGGTACTTATAAAAACAGAATGACTTTACCAAATAATATGCTCATAAGAAATCTTCTTCGTTGTAGATAATCTATTTCCCTCCATTTACCAAATTTTACGTGGGCACGAATGAAAATTAAACTAATTAGGTATTTACAGCAGATATTGTTTACATCAGTTGTCACGAAGATAGTTTTCGTTGACAAAAATTAAAAAAATCTGATGTGACCATCACATGACTTTCTCCATACCTGTCATATTTCTAAAAAAATCCACATAAGATAAATAATAATAAATATTTAAGGAACAACGAAGAAATGAACGTAAATACGTATACTTTCTTTACGTATACACGGTGTTTGTAAGTGAAATGAAATGGGTAATAACGACGAAGGAATGAACGTGAACATAAAGATTATATTACTAGTATTCGAGTGAGGTTAATTTGAAATAATTGTCGATTTCCTAATCGGTTGTACTTAATTAAACAATTGACAATTATTTGAAACTTACCTCACTAGATTAGTAGTAATATAATCTTTATGTTTACGTTCATTCCTTTGTCGTAAATTTCCCTGTCAAATAGCTAACACAAAACAGCAAAAGGCAATATAGTCTCGCCAAATTAACACAATTTTTATACGTTCTTTGCACGAAGTGAACGCATATAGGGGAGGTCGTTTCCGGCCGTCCGTAGGTTAAAACTCGGGAACCACTGGACATATTTTGATGAAATTTGGTATTGGGTAGTTTTGCTAAAATTGGTCCACCGATTCCAATTTTGGTTAAAATCGAACAAAAATGACGACCATTTTACATGAAGACTGACAATGTTCCTTTGTTTCAACTCGGGAACCGCTTGACGTATTGTTATAGAATTTGGGATTAAGGGTTTTGCTAAAATTGGTCGACCGATTCCAATTTTGGTTAAAATCGGACAATAAATACGACTACTTTACATGAAGACCTACATATATTTTACAACGTACCTCGCTAGTTTCTCGTTAAATACTCATCTGAGCAAAAAAAATTGAGAACATTGTGAAATCTCAAAGACTGCATTTGGAAACTCGGTGTACTTCGACATGGAGTACACCTTTCCAATCTTGTTTTTATTGAAGTGTGAAAAACCAATCTTAAATCTATAAAAGCCTACTTCTGTCCCTTACTGGCTCTCTCTGTCACGCTATAAAATGCGAATAACTCGATAAAAGATCAAGATACATTTTAAGAATTTGGCAGAAATGCTAGATTCGCATATTTTAACGTAATGACAAAAAAATCTCGAAACGTCCTGGATTCGACTCCAAAGAAGATATTTACATTTTCCATAAAATAACACGAAAAAATCGACTTTTCGACGTGCAGGCTTTTATTCTTTTTGGGATTTAAATTAGAAAGAATTAACCTACGATCTTCGGATTTGTACCATTTTAAAGAAAAAAGTATATTGTTTCTTATTCCCGCCTAGAGTTCGAAAGTCCTCATGTTAAACGTTTAATTCACATATTTTGGGAAAATCTTGCCATTTAACAGGATATTACCTTGCCAATGAGTTACTTTGTAAAACCTCGAAATCCTGTTGTTAGTTCAATTCTTATGGATGAAAGCATGCTTTGAATGCTTTTATTACGAGAGAGAGAGAGGGGGGGGGGAGGGGGAGGGGGGGAGGAAGGGAGGGGGGAGAGGGAGGGGGGAGAGGGAGGGGGAGAGAGGGAGGGGGAGGGAGGGAGGGAGGGAGAGGGAGGGAGAGAGAGAGAGAGAAGGAGGGGGAAATGATTTTCATAGCAAAGAATGTAAAAAACATTCGTTGCGTTATTTACGACAGTGAATATATTTGAATGTAGTACATTAATCATTCGCATATTAAAATTACTTAGAATCATGGTCGGAGTTCAAGACTTGAAACTACGAATGCCTAAAAGAACGAAAGTTTATTTTCCTGCCATCGATTTTTGAATACGCGTCGAATCGATCAACAGATCCGTTTTCAACGCAAGAATTTGACGCATTCTTACAATTAGTGGTTCGTATTGCTGTCGGCTTCGTGTAATTGGATACCATTGACTTGGTCACGTCGCATCTATTCACGAAATTTCATAAAAAGAAATTCCCGTTGAATTTCAGTGGGCATCTATCTCACTAGTACATAAGTAATACGATATTTATCAGATTAGCCAAAATCCAACACATAAGTAATAAAAGATTTAAATTTCAAATTCGATGTGTATAAAGCTGTGGTATCTATGTCCTAAGATTGTGAGGAATTCCACAAAGATAATAATTATATAGGTAACTCTCGTTATACGCGGTACATGCGTTCTTAAAAATCGCCGCGTATATCGTATTCGCGTAAAACGGGAGACATAGTTTGTAATAATTCAACTGCAAAGTGATCTGCAGATGCACGAGATTGTGGAATGCTTTTCTACTCTTAAAGCTATTGAATCACCCCTAACTTGCAGAAAAAGGCTTTTGCATCTTTCGTCGGAATAAAACCGCGTATATGCGAAAACGCGCATAACGGAAGTTACCTGTAATTTCAGATTATCACAAGTTGGAACTAGAGTTTGTATTCGTCAATTGAGTTGTACGTACTTCGTTTTTGATGATTCTGGCAGTCAAATCCCTGCACGGTCATGAATAGTTGGCACTAGCTGTATGTTTAAATCTAGTCGGAGCTATTTTTTGGCCTGCTTTTCATTGAGCTATTTTTTGGGGGCTAATTTGAGGGGCTATTTTGTGTAAACTATTTTGACGGGGTACCGTCCCGTCCTCTACTTTGGAAGGGGCGTTAAGAAGTTGGTTCCCTTGCTACACTTTGTAAAGATTAGGCTTATGCCGGCACAGAGTTTCCCTCCTCCCTTGTGTCTGTTCGATGTGGAAGGAGTTATGGGAACAAAAAATCCAAGAGGTTGATTAGCCAGAACAACAAACAACAAGTAGTTCTGGAAAGAAGTAATCCGCCTACTTTTCTTTCAATACAATTTTAATATATAACAAGTAGGGGTGTACACAGGTTTCCCGTGGTACAGAAGTGCTTTTCGACAAATTCGCTGTAATATAATCGTATACTAATGTATTTGCTTTGTAATCAGAAAATTATTTTTCCGTATGCTGTGGTAGCCCTGCTTTTTTATCCGTTCTAAACATCTCGTTTTTCCATTCTATACTCGCCCGACAAACGAAATACCTTCGAAATTCGTAGTAATTCGAACCTTGATGTTGTGGTATCCCTGTTTAGACGACCCGGTTGAAAGATGATATTTTGGTTATTTATTTATATTTGAAGATTAAATATACATATTATTTTGTTAAAATCCATTAGGTCAGTTCTCTATAAATACGTGTACAAGAAATATTATTTAACTTTTTACTGTGGTAGCCCTGCTCTTAACTCCGCTTTAAACAACTTGATGTCATTATTATATGTTGTGCAAATCTTATAAACACAATTTAATTGAAATCCGTTCAGCCAATTCCATCAAAATCCTTAATTAATGAAAGAGTTTAATTTGTAATTGTGTCACCCTTGTTTGGCTGATTCGGTTAAAATATGCTGATATGGTTTTGTATGTATGTGGCCATTTTAAGTATTAAATTTGGTTAAAATTGATGGGAATTGTTCGACACAAATACTTGAAAAAATATTTTTTTATCCCTTGTATTATGGCTTCCCTGCTTTCTATATTTATACTAGATCTATTGATTTTGTTTTATTATGTTGCATACTTTCATCTTACGAAATTTCGTTGAAATCAGTTCTGCCAATTCCTTCCAAATTCATAATTACGGAAAAGTTAAACTTTGCAATGGTGGTACTCCTAATTAGACGATTTTGTCCAAATCTGTCATTTTGATCATTAATATATGTGCATATTCCATGTATCAAATGTTGTTGAAATCGGTTAATTTATTAAGAAGATGTAAGAGGGAAACACACACACGGACACAGGCGATCTCATGATTACTTTCCATTTTATGGAAAGTAGGCTAAAACAATCCTTAATTAATACGATTCCGTCTAATCTTTTATAAATAAAGGATTATATCCTTTTAATAAAGTCTAAATTTTTCTTATTTTCTAGAGTATGTTCTCTTTTTTGAATGGGCTTTTTTTTCCGAAACACATATGTTGATATTAGCTTCGTATTTTAGAAATACGGTAAAACTATTCAGTTTTTGATATAAAAAATCTTCCCCGTATCAAATTATCTCTCTCTCATTTTAAAGTAAAAACATGAGACCGGCTGTGGAGTAATCGGTCTGTCTTGTTCCCGATGAATTTTGGCAGGTGAAAATGGCTCGAAGGCTTCCAACACTGGAAAATCGCATTCTTCTACCGAGTATGGTTTTTAGGAAGACATTAAAAAGTCCGTAGAAGCATCAATCAGGGCTTAGCTCTAGACTTCAGTAGCTTTCATTGTCAATTTTCCCATAGATTTAAGTCCGCCAGCGAGGTGGTTGCATAGAACTTGGATATGTTTGCCCGGGCGAATAAGATAGTTACAATTTTCGGAATTTCGCATTAGTAAAATTATATAATTCGCTCTCTTAGATTACTTTTAAAACTTCTCTAAACGAGGAAGAGTAGTGCTGCGTGTATCGTATTACGTTGATAAGAGTAATGAATATTTTTGTTCATGTTCTGATTGAGGAAAATTAAGTTTAAGTTCATTGAAAGGAATTCTTACTTCCATTATTTTTGGTCCCTATGTTTTTCACAAAAAATAATGCAGTCTAAAATAATAAAGATAATTTATTAATAAATTGACCAATTTTTACTTTCTCCATTCTCCCCTATACTACATTATTATTGTTTTCATGAAAAAAATCGATTTCGAGATTTCAACGGAAATACACGTTTTGAGGTACCCTGAACACGTTTTGACCATTTTCTCGATGATGTATGTGACAGCTTTTTTGTGGGTGCTCGAACTCAAAAACTATTGATCAGGTTAATGCGAAATTTTATATTTAACATTTGTATGAAAGTCACTAGAGTTGATTAGTTTTTGGTAAAAATTGGTCATCCGGAAGTGGGTGTTTACTCTTGTCACATCCGTTATTTTGAAATATTTGCTTTAATATTTGATATATACGATATATATAAATGTATTGGAATAAAAGTTGCAGGAAATTTAATTTTCTATAACCTTTGTTTGAAACATTTTCCCATATAATGCATTTTTTGAGAGATATCTTATATTTTTAACCGCCACCACCAGGCCACCTACCGACGACTATTGTTAACAATTGACGCTTAGTTACGTCTTAGTAATGCTCCTTTTTCTTTTCTTAATTGTTGGAGCTTTGTGGCTATCTTATTATATACATAATATCCTTATTCTGTACGTTGGTCCGCCCGTCAGTTGGTCCGCCGGAACGCTCTATAAAGAGAACACTTAAAAAAAACCTTTTTTTCACTTGCAGGCTTTTTTTCTTTTGCAAAATTAAATTAGAAGTAATTGACCGACGATCTTCGGTCCTGGACCATTATAATGAAAAATTAACAGATTCTTTTTTTTATCTTCGACTTTTGCCTTTAGTTCGAAATCGCTCAAATCATACGTTTAAATCACATTTATTGGAAGAGTTTAACCTTTTTAAAGATATGTTGTCTTGCCGACCGTGTCATTGTTAAACCTCGAGATTGTATTGTCGTCCTTATACTATATGCGTAAGGAAAGTGTGCTTTGAATGCTTGAGTACGAGAGAGAGAGAGAGAGATGGCGCCCGAATCTCTTATATATTTTCAAGGCTATGTTTGTTTGTATGTTTGTTCGTATGTTTGTTCGCCAAAAACTCAAGAATGGCTTCACGTATATTCATCAAATTTTTAATACAGAATCATGCTATTAGAAATTAACGAATGCACTACTTTTTAATTCTTTCTCTACAGAATATAGCCTGAAAATGTAATTTCAAATTTAAATTGCATTTATTAAGTCTTCAAAATAGACTAAAGAATAGCGTTATTCTCTTCCCACTTTCTTTGTCATCAACGTAGCAACAGGAACATAACAACGTATAAATAAATATGAAAAGCAACGCAATCGTTATTAATGATATAATATTTCCTTTTTTGGTAAATAAAATTATTATATTATATATTTATTATGCTTGTTGACGTGCGATTTGAATTTATTGATGAAATAAGATTAATTTCCTTTTCAAGAATACGTAGAAAAGCAATATAATCGTCATTAATGCTAGATTATTACCATTTCGATAAGTAAAATTACCATATCATATATGTATTATGCTTATTTACATGCAATTCAAACTTTGTGATGAAATAAGATTCATTTCCCTTACAAGAATAGGAAGAATGATATTATCATTAGTTAATATATACACTTAACTTACATTATGCTTGGAGTTGCTACCTACGTCAATAATAATGACTTGCAAATGAAATAAATTAGGCATGCATAGGAAAAAATCAAATTAATTCTAGTTTTAATTAAATTTCTATTCTTATTGTAGTTTTTAAAAGAATTAAAAAAAAAATAAGTAAATTGAATTTGCAATAAAGTTAATTATTAAAAAATTTAGTATACAAGCTTTGACTGGAAGTAGCGCCGGGTACTACTGCTATTATATATATATATATATATATATATATATAATTTTTACAAAATAAAATAACGAAATCAACATTTTAAAGGCGGAGCTTAAGAGTATGGCTACCACAATGAATAAATAATCAAAATCGTTTACAACTTAAAAGAAAACCTTCCCGAGCGAAGCCGGGCTTTTCAGCTACTTGTGCCTCACTCACTCATTCATTGACACAAAACTCTTAGGTACTTCTATAAGGGCTAGAACTCTGAAACTTGGCATGTTGGTAGGTCGAGTGGTACAACAGACGAAAAAAATCACAAAAAAGTTTATATTTAAAGATCTTTTTAATCCCAATGTTCCGTTTCAATTCCCCATATGAAAAACATGGGATTCAGTGCAAGGCTTTCTAAAAATGCATTTTTAAATTACTTAAAATAGAGATACGTATTCGGGTAAAACAGTTGTCTATCTGAAAGAACGGAGTTCTTAATTTTTGAAGGCAAATATGCGTAAATATCAGCTTTTAATCGGAAAAAAGTGAATTTTTTCCTCTTTTCAACAACGAAAATCTTGAAATACTATGGCAACGACCGCAATGCTTTTAAAGGGATCTGATATTATACTTTACGATTGCAGTTATTTAATGCTTTTAATGGAAATTAATGCCGTCATAACGAATTACAGTTGAACTTCTAAAGTCGAATCTCAAGGAAAAGTAATAATTATTCGAGTAACAGAAAATTCAAATTATGGAAATATATTTTTAAATATTTGTATATATACAGTGGAACTTCGATAACTCGAATCTCAAAGGAAAGCTAAAATTATTCGAGTTATAGAAAATTCGAGTTACGGAAATATATTTTTTATTTTTCTTTAATTGAATTAACATCAACTTTATTCCCATAAGCATATAACTCTTATTTTAAATATCATACATATTATGAAAACATAATTGCCAATATTTTCTTCAGATAATATGTAAGATTTTACTGAATCCAAGGCACTAATTGCAACACGCACTGTGAATGAGGGTATCATAGATAATTGCAGTTCTCACGTACTACTGAAAGCACAAACATGACGATTAAATGAGGGCTATCGACTGTAGGAAGGAGCGAATAGGAGAAGCAACATTGGTAGCAGTGACGGTAAAACGTGAAAGGTATTTTAATATTGTGTTTCGTAGTTTTTCGAGAAATTTAACTCTTTTCAATTGTGAAATATGATGGCGTGATACCTATTTCTCGATATTTTTTATCCAAATACCTGCTAAAGGCATGGATGATGATGCCATAATCTTAACAGAAAATATCCTTATTTTTCCATAAATTTAATGCATAGGATATTGTCTTAATGATGATTATTCTTATTATTTCCATAATGTCTTGAAAATGTATTCAGGAACGAAGTTCATCAAAGACTATTAATAAAGGATGAAGGAAACGTATGGGTTTATTAAATTTTTTCAGTCTGCTAAGAATGAATTGTCAGATCAGATGAGCGATAGGCGGAAAAGGAGAGGAAGGAGTGTGGGATTCGTAGGAGTGGGGTGAGGTTATATAGATTGGGTTTGATGGCCGTGTGCGATTTTGAAGGTCCGAAGGAATGGGAAGCGAAATCTTTGGAGGTTGGGAGATATGCATTAGAGGAAGGAGGTGTGGGAATGGGCTACGCGTGGCTGCTCCTACCGAAAAAAACTGGAGCACTCCGATTCCAAAAAAGTTAATTCTCCGTATTTTCACGTTCTAGATAAAATTTGATTTTCTCTCGTGGAAGAGAATTTTGGAACGTAAAAATTTATTAAAATATCTAGATTTTAATTATTACAAAAACTATATTATTAATCTTCATTGAATATGCCGAAGAATTTGATCTGGCAATATTATAATCCATGAAACTTCTAAAAATTGAGATTGGGTGAACTATTGTTTTTAAACTTCTTCGATGCACTGTAGCAATATTAAGGATTGCCGGTATCATATCGAAGGTGTACCCTAATCCCTATATAGATTTATTTATATTCCTCTTCTTTGCTGCGGTTATTTTTAATACATGAGAATTTTAGCAAAAACCAATACAAATATAAAACTCATAGCGCAAATTTTATATTTTCAATAGCTAAATTTGATTTGGAATAAATATATATCCACCCTATAACGGTTTGAAGGACAATTGCCATTCCTGGAAAAAGATTTGTGGCGAGATTTAATTCTTAAATATTCGAATAAAAATGAAAATGTGTAAAAATTGAAGACTCCTTTGAAGACCAAATGCGTATTAAACCATAGGTATTAGCCATAGAAAGGAATACAATCCGAATATAGCGCCAGAGCCATGTTGAGTTTTCCACTTTAAAATCGACAATATAAATGTAAAGGTGTCTCAGTGAGAATGATAAATATATGAAAAGACACGCATGGACTCAAATTTGCATCAGGCTTTTTTATACCGAAGTGTAGCATAAAACAGTCGCATATGCATTTAGCAACAGCTCCCGCGAAATTTTCCGCAAAAAATTCATACAGTTGTGTGGCTTATGAAATAAAAAATCTCCATCTTGTTTACTTATGAAATATTCACGCATTTCAGAGTAGCGAACAGCCTCTGAATAATGATTATTAATAGCAAAGACGGCATTTCGTTAGACGCAGTGTAGTGATGTCATCGGAATTCTGTCTACGTTAATGTGGCTCATATTTTCAAGGAAGGAACGCTCCTTTGTTAGCCGGTAAGAGTTGCTGGAGGGGAGGAATTGAGGTTAAGGGTCACTGGCGAGAAGTAGAAGGAAAACTACTGGAGGAGAATGACGTTAGTTAGAGCGAGTTGGGTCAAAGGACATTATTTACTCTGCGTGGTCTAGCATAGCAAACCTAAGTCTATAAGTTAGCCAATAAGTTCTCGGGGTCAATGTATTAGCCGGAAGTGGCCCCTAATTCACAAGTTGCGAGTGAATCAGAATGTTGAACACTGGTTTAAAAGTATATCTTACGCTTGTCGCAATCAATGGAAGTAGGTTCTTGATGATGTAGCGTTGCAAAGTGGGGATAAAATTACGAAGAAGAATTGGAAGTTAAGGAATGCGTTATAAACATATACGCACGTTAATAAATCTTTATTTTCAACGAGTTAAGTGAGTTTTTAGGCGTAATTAGCCCACGATTTCAAGAATGTCCTGCAAAATCGGTACATTTAAATGCAACTGTAGGTTTAAAATATCAATGATTATAGTATTTAAGTTCTCGTAATAATAAGGAAATAACATTTCTTTCACTTTATGGCAACCTATTTTTTCTTTATACTTGAGCCAATTTAGGTGGAAGGTTTCTGAACATGAAAGAGAAAACGGTCTGAAACTATCAATCTTTTGACGTCATTTTATTTCTGATTCTCCTGTATGCGTATGTTAAATCCTTTGGGGTCATATCCTGGTAATTTTGAATTGGAAATGCCATTTATTGGGTTATGCCACCAATAGTTGATATTTTTCACTAAAAAGTTTTCTTGCGCGTAATTTTAGTTTTTCGCTTGCAGTTTATGAATACCATCTAAGTAACTGTAAATGGACGAGTGTAAATGTAGTTCCGTTTTGAATTTGCAATTTAAAATGATAATTTTTCCTAATTATAAAATCGAGTTTCAGGCGCTAATTTGTGGTACTTATATACAAAATTGAACAAAAAAGAAAGGCAATTTTCACTTTCCACAATTTTTAACGGTACTGTCACTATTATACGCACTTTTTTATATTAAAACTCGTCAATGGATGCATATAATAGGTGATTATGATATTAATACGTTCGCAACATCTAGAGCAGTGTTTCCCAAACGATGTGCCGCCAGGTGTGAACTGGTGTGCCGCGGAATTTTGGAATAAGCAGAGAGCTATCCTGGGAAATGGGGAGCATTGTGTCGCCTTATGAGAAATAGAAATAATCCCCTGGAGTTCAAGCATTCCCGAAAAATTTCGAACCATTATCTCTTACCGTTTTTGAGATACAAACGATTTAAAATCACTTGTCTATTATTATAGGAGATTTTCTTTAGATGAATGTTGTAAGTGGGATAATATTGCCTGTTAAACATTTTAAGGATGGTGTGAACATATCTACAACATAAACAATGTAGTACATGTACATTTGACTTTTTCAATCAGTAGATTCTGTTCGAGTGGTAGTAAGATTCTGCAGTCGAGTAAGACATTCTGCAAGGTCCTACTTTGTAGCAGGGGAAGTGACTCGGAGGTGAATAAGTTGCGTTCGTTGGGAGGAATCAGGTTTTATGTCAAATACACTGTGCCCTACGGGTAATAAACACTGTCTGATGTTCTCTATCCTCAGAGGCGTATCATACTAAGTTTTCAGGAAAATGGGATGACAATCAGATCTCATATTAATGGAAAATTTGGCGCCGTCAAATGATTGATTGATTGAAATGATTACAATAAGAATTCGTAAAAAAATCTAAATATTTTCCGTTACATATCTGCCAAAATTTTCGTGGATAGCCTTGTTGTATTCGTATGTTCAACTAGCTTGTGTCTCAAAATTGTTGATTTGTGTTACTGTAAATTAAAGAAACAGCTAATATTTACCATACTTTGATTAAATATTTAACCGGAAAACCGTCGCAAGTTTATTTAAGTGATAATTGCATTTTATTAACGAACGATGATCTCTTTCTCTCATTTAGCGAGAGGAACTCTCTTGATTGTTAGTGAAAAGTTGCACGAAAAAAAATCACGATTAGATTTCGTGAGTTTTTTCCTTGCGAACAAATTTGAACGGGTTTTGTGTGAAAATCATTAAAATAAGAAGTAGGCAGTAATATTATTAGTGGTAGAAGACTCAAAACCATATGTCAGCGCATGATGTTGGGCTGATTTTCGAAATTCTATTTTTGAGCATTCCTTGATAACAGTAAGACACGAAATGGGACGCCCATGTTTACTTTTTCAACTCTCAAGCACATTGACGTAGGTCTCTGATGAAGAGTCCGTAAAGCACTATGCATTCATTATCTTTTAGTGACTAAAGCGCTTTCTTGTTTGATCTTTGCCCAAAAGTAAATGGAATTCAGGTGAGAGCAGGGACAAATGAGGAGCGAGAGAGGGAGGATGAGCGTGGGGAGATGGGAGAGACGGAGTGTGATCTTAGGAATGCTGCGGGGACGGGTGGGAAGAACGGGGAGGAGGAAGAAGACAGGTTTTGGTAGTTGGGCGGTGGCGGAAGACAGTACGTTGGCCCATATCCTAAAATATTTTTTTAACCATCCATTCCGTACAGAAATATGAGAGCTTTGCGAATTAAGCGGAGGAGGAAATACTTGAGAGATTGCGCAAGGTCTCCTTCCGAGAATGAGAGGCAATGATATCATTTGTGCTTCTTTCAGATCTGGGTTACTTGCTATGGCAAGGATGACCTTGAACTCATTTTTGTGTGAATAATTACTTTTATTCATATCAAAAAACGGTTAATTCTGAGACAAAGCAATCGAATATGTTAGAATGTTGGCGATAATTTCATACTTTAAGCCCTTCTAAGGGCATTACTCTAGGTAATTAATTTAATGTGTATTAATTATGATATAAATGCATCATATTTTATGTTGAATCAACGTCCTTAAAATCTCCATAATAAGGTATCGTCATGTGATCAAGACCTGATATGGATTAAACAGTTATAGGGCCGGATGATACATGCTTCTCCGTTATCTTCCGTGGTTCTGGTGCAACCGTCCATCTTCGTAAATATTAATAGAATCATCGTGCGTAATACTTCTTACATGCATCTTCTTATGCTTAATTTTATAGCAAGCTGAGTAATAAAATTTAATCGTCTTTCGACATGGCTGGGCATTAACAAACTTTTACATTACCCCTGTTCTTACATTAAAACGCACAAGAATTAAATACAAATTTCATCCCGTTGCTTATGTCAACATTACAAAATTTATATATTCAGTGCATTGCTAGAAATTAGTACTTCATATAAATCCTAAAATGCTGTTTGGAGTTTTGAATGGTTAAGTTTCGCATTTTCGAACGCTAGGATAGAAATTTATTTTAGCCATATTCATATGCGTGAGACTATTCATGTGTAAAGTATTCATTAGAGTAGGAGGGTATCCATGGTGGGTCCCATTCGCAGTTGTGAATTCTTCGGAGAGCCGGATTGGAAGTCAAGAAAACCTGGGCGTGCTGGAGGAGTGAATCAGTGGTTATCTAGAGCAGTGATTCTCAAAGTATGGTCCGCGGTCCACCAGTGGGCCGCGAGGGTTCTCCTGATGGGCCGCGAACTGATCCAAAAATTTAAGTCCTTTCTTCGGTTCTTGCGGGCGAATGACGCGCAATTCCATAGACTTTCAGTTTTACGTACGACTAAGGGCTACTTACTAGTAACCTACTAAGTGAGTTATTAAGGGTTACTAAAATATGGTATTCATAAATTAAAATTAGTAGGTTACTCGAGTTTACTGAGATATCTAATTCAGTATTCTACTATGATGTCCGGCTGCCACGCAACGATTGGCCAAGTTGAAAAGCTCCTGCGCGTGCGCACACGCACAGTTTGAATTCCCGCAATTTTCGGGAAGGACGCTTTGTTATCAGTGCATCATCAGTGTTGTTTTGCGTTGGTTGTAGTTTTCAATTGCACCTCTCTTTAGTACGTATACCAAGTTTAAAGTCTCGGCGTTTCTTGGTTCAACATTGATATTGGTGGAGGATTCATCAAAATCGGTCAATTGGTCGCTGAGATAACTTCAAACAGATTGCTTTTCGTCAAATTCGCCGTAGTACAATCGAATATTAATCTATTTTCTTTGAAATCAAAATTATTTTTCCTTATATTGTGGTAGCTCTGCTTTTTAGATCCGTTTTAATCATGTTCATTTCGTTTTGCCATTCTCTACCCACCCTACAAACGAAATTTCTTTTTGAAATTGGTCCAGCCAATACCTTCGAAATTCATAGTTACAGAGAAATTCTAACCTTGATGTTGAAGTAGCCCTGTTTAGTCGACCCGGTTGAAATATACTATTTGGGTTATTTATTTATATGAAGATTATATGTACCATAATGGGTTAAAATCCATCCGGACAGCTCTCTAGAAAAATGTATAAATGAAATATTATTTTACCTTTAATTGTGGTATCTCTGCTCTTAAGATCCGCTTTAAAAAACCTGATTTCATTATGGTATTTTGTAAAAATCATACATATAAAAGTTAGTTGACATCCGTTGAGCCAATTCCTTCCAAATCCATATTTACTGAAAGAGATTAATTTGTAATTGTGGTTGAGAGGGATAGGAAGGAGCCAGTGAACACTTACCATACGGTGGTGGACGTCCACAGCGATAGAGGAAGGCTTGTAATTTGGAGCTTTCGGGCAACACACGCCCTTCTTCAGCGAGAGAAAAACGAAGACTAAAATAAGCGTAACACTGGAGGTAGGGGTTCGGGAAAAGAGGGGTAAGGGGAAGGGGAAAGAGGGGTAAGAGGAAAGGAAAAAGGGGGGTGATTGGAGTGGGAGTGTTAGCGAAGGTTTAAACCTGGTAAGGAGAGGGAGCGGAGGATGTCAATATATATATATATATATATATATATATATATATATATATATATATATATATATATATATATGTACATAATGAATGTTATAATTTGGTTAAAATTGATGCGGACGGTTCAACACAAATATTTGTAAAGAGAACATTTTTTATTACTTTGATTGTGGCAGCCCTACTTTTTATATCAATCCTAAAAATCTTGATTTCGTTTTTTTATGTTGCACAACACCTTCATACAAAATTTCGTTGAAATCGGCTTGGCCAATTCCTTCCAAATTCATAATTACCAAAAAGTTTGACTTTGCAATTGTGGCACACCTACTTAGTTAATCAGGTTGAAATATGTCATTTTGGTAATAAATTTATGTGAGTATTTTATGTACCAGATTTGGTTGAATTCGGTTTGGTGAATTCCTTCCAAAAACATAATTACCGAAAAGATTTATTTTGCAATTATGGCACCCCTGCTCTGTTGATCCGGTCCAAATTTGTCATTTGGCCATGAAATTATGTGAAGATTCTATGTACAAAATTTGGTTGAAATCGGTATTGCAAATTGCTTCCAAAAGCATAACTACCGAAAAGTTTATTTTTTCACCTCTGCTTGGTCGATCCGGTCCAAACATGTCATTTTGTTCATGTATTTATGTGAAGATGCTATGTACCTACCAAATTTGGTTGAAATCGGTTCATCCAGTTCTTCCCTGATATATGCGTTCGGACGGACGGACATCGCCGAAATTTGGACCCTTCCATGGTAATCCCCCGAAATCGTGATATTGGAATCGGCCCTTACTTTACGATCCTTGACCCCGTTGACCGATTTTATCCATTGTCGGCTTGAAAATGCGTCTTATCAAAAAATTGATGTTGGTGGAAAATTCATCAAAATCGGTCGATTGGTTGCTGAGATATCTTTTAAAAACCGACATTTGGACCAACAATGGGGACCCTCGGGCCCCTGTGGGCCGATTTAAATTATTTTTTGCACTGGAAATGTCAAGATCAATCTGAAGTTGATGTCAAATTTTGAAGCTCCTACGTTTATTTTCTGAAGAGTTATGACTCCCACACACACAGACTGTTTCTTTTATTATTATAGATTCATAGTTTTTTCTTTGACGTACCGTTTCTGAAATATAAATATTCTGGTATATTAAACGCCCGCCATTTCGTTTCAGGAGCGTGGGTGAAAATCAAAGTTTTCCTGAGATCCCCTAGCTTTACCAGCGAAGCGATAGTAGCGGAACGCCATATGGGCACGTCGCCTCCGTCCGTCCGCATGCTCAATCTCCGAAACTACTGAGCGGGTTTTAATTATATGAAACATTAGTTTTCCTTATTAAAATTTATCGACCAATTGTGATTTTGAACTTCATCCGTCAATTATAACTTCCCCTTTATATAAGCACATAAATAAACGTATACAGGTATTCCTCGTATTACGCGATTAATTGGTTCCAAGAAATCGCCGCGTAAAGTGAAATGATAATTATAATTGGTAAAATAGGGGCGCGTTCCCCACAATCGACCACCTTATACAATGTACGCATATAAAATTACTTTACTAATTGCTCCAAATCCACCGGTCGTGCAATTACATTGTATGCAGTTTTTATTTTGATTTTTTTGAAATCGCGTTATGGCGAAAATGCGTCAAGTGAGATCGCGTATAACGAGGAATACTTGTACTCGTACCTCGTTAAATGATAACCATCAAACAGCAATTAAATATCATCCTTTTCTCTCGCTAGCTCTTTTATGATCTGTTAGGTATAGATAAAAATGTATTCGGCTAGAGAACAACATTTACCTCAGTAAATTCCGGGATACCACATAATTACGACTTATAGTTTCGGAGATTAAAATTCGAGAAAATCCCAAGAATAATATCACATTTTGTTTACATCGATCTCTGCGAGAATTCTATCGGTAAACAACAATTAAAAAACTCTTTCGCATGCTCTTATATGATCTGTGAGGCATAAATTAAAAAAATATATATTCTGATAGAGGACAACATTTACCTCTAAAACATCCTCTGGACCACGTAATTACGACTTATAGTTTTGGAGATAAAAATTCGAGAATATTCCAAGTATAACATATATTTTATTTTCATCGATCGCTACGACAATTTTACGAGTATTTTTTAAAGTCATGACTCTTGAAGAAGTATAGGGGTGAGTACGTTTGTGACTTAATTATTTATCTCCTATTGTGTCATTGTTGCTAAGAAGGTAATAAAAGATGATATCATGCACAATAACATTTTTGTTAATTACGAGGACTTGATTCAAATATGTACTGATGAGCAGTACGTAATGTTCTGGTATAAATAGTGAATAAAATTTCTACAATCGGATAAATTCTTTATTAAATGTAAAAATAAACCAAATTTCTCTCTTTAAATTTATCATGAAATTTTATTTAGCTAATGCATTTCTTACGTGGATTTTATTAAAGTTTTGTTACACAATATTTGAACCAACTCTTAGTAGACATTTATTACATGTTACTATGTTATAAACGTTTTTAATAAAGTTATGCTTTGTGCAAGTTTTTGCTAAATTAGGTTCTTAGTAATTTTAAGCAGTTTTTTCACTCCGCTAAATGTGATAATGAAAAAATCTCAAGTAATTTATGGACATCCTTTGTACACTAATTATTCAAATTCTATATGAGATATGATATTGAGAAATGTCTGCACTATTATAATAAAGATTACTAGTTAAAAGTGTTTGCATATATACTTTGAACTTTGGTCAAGATGGAAGTATATGCTAAGATGCGCTTGATTATTAGCGAATTTATCTTCACTATTCTAGAAATCATTAATGATTACATTCTTAGAAATTATATTTATATTTAAAATGAAGGCCTTCAAGCAATTTTGTCATGCAAAAGTTAATGTGTAAATCTTTATTCATTTTAAATATTTATCCCTGTATCCTTTCAAATATTCAACGGCGAACAATCAGGCTTTTCTTATATTTTGGAGACACTGATAAAGTCTGTTTCATAATTTCCGATAAAAAACGAGGGTAACAAGATAACTTCGTAACTCCTAAATTTTTATCTCTTTGTTAGACTTTTATGCTTACAGCTATTTATTCTCTTGCATCGATTCAAGAGACAAAAAATCATAGCTTTACAAATAATTGCTGAATTTCTTCATCATATAAGAACTGACAAATTTTGTTTATGAAAAAGGTTCTTTGGTGAAATAATTGGTTTTATAAAAAATGACATTCGATGTTGTGATGCATTTTCCTCATTATTAGTTTGTTATTTTTTCATAGATATTCATACAAATATCGTTTAAGATAAATAACGTTCGTTTCAATTTATGAAGTGTTGTGGGGGTAATTTGTAAATAAATCACAGCATCTTTTCCACCTTCAGTGAAAAAAATTAGGTATATACATTTGGACTGACACGTTACTACTATACAATGCTAAACTATTGTAAATATCTCGTTTTTTAACGATAATTTGACTGTACAATAAATTGTTGTATTTCAATCACACCTCGTATTACATATTGAATCACCATTTTTATTAGATTTGATAGAATGTACATATTTTCCTCATATTTATGAAGCGAGGAAATAAACGCTTAGGCGAAGTGCACATTAAGTTTTAAATATTGCTAATAATATAGTAATGTGAGTTATCGTTTCTAATTAACCTATAGGTAGAAAAATGAGGGTCCTTACGGAGTCCTACCTCGTATGACGGTTCGCTTCGATCGTCTTTTACTTGGAAACTAATTTATCATCAATTTAATAATTACTTGAAGTATAAAGTACATTTTTGCTATCTGAATTTTACCAGCGAATAAAGACAGTAAGTTTTTTTCTTTCTTCATACGTTGTATAGTGGAAAGTATTGTTTTCATGAAAAAAATCGACTTCGAGATTTCAACGGAAATACACGTTTTGAGGTCCCCTGAACACGTTTTGACCATTTTATCGATGATGCCTGTGTGTGTGACAGCTTTTTGTAGGTGCTCTAAGTAAAAAACTATTGATCAGGTCAATGCAACATTTTATATTTAACAGTTGTATGAAAGTCACAAGAACTGATTAGATTTTGGTAATAATCGGTCAACCGGAAGTGGGTGTTTACTCTTGTCACATCCGTTATTTTGAAATATTTGCTTTAATATTTGATATATACGATATATATATAAATGTATTGGAATAAAAGTTGTAGGAAAATTAATTTTCTATAACCTTTGTTTGAAACATTTTCCCATATAATGCAAATTTTGACAGATATCTTAAAATCTAAATATTTAAGCTGCCACCACCACGCCACTTACCGACGACTGTTGTTAACAATTGACTCTTAGTTACATTTTAGTAACGCTCCTTTATGATTTCTTAATTGTTGGAGCTTCGTGTCTATATCCAATATCAGAATGCTATGGTTTGAGTTTATTTCTGTTCTTTTTAGTCTTTAAAAATTTCTCTGTTCCTTAAAGTATTTATTATCATGTAACTTATTTGGAATTTTTAGAAATAATACAGGTATGGAGAAAGTCATGTGGTGGCCACATCTGATTTTTTTGTTTTAAGAAATAGGATATTTCGTGGGTTAGGATTATTACGTAGTCATATGTTTACGTCGTCGTTTGAGACCAACGGTGTCCATTAATTGCCATTTTAACCAGTGGCGGCTCGTAGCTAAAATTAGTGGGGGTGCTGCTCCAGAAAATTTTTTACCTTTGTTTTAAAATTGTGTAAAAGGAAAAAACATGTATAAAAAGAAAATTTATTCAGGAACTTGATAAAATCTTAACAAAAAAAACCAAACATTTTTTACTTACTTTAACTTAAATTGTTACAGTTCAAGCTTGATCTATTCATTTAAAAATGAAATCCATAAAAGAACCGAAAAAAAGAATCAAATAGAATAGCTGGAAGCAGAATAATAATCTAATTCTACACTCTTCTACACTTTATCACATTTAAGAATATGGTAAAAAAAAACTTCCTTCCACCATCACGCCAGAGCCGGCACTGCGAGAGCAACAGTGCTCTCTCTACCTGGCAGTCCCTTCTTCCTCCCCACTCCCCTCCTATGTGCGCATGCGCACAACAGTCAGACACCACGTCACTGGCACTGTGAAGCGCACAGTTCCATACAAAGATTTTTGTATCTTTTTCATAAACTGGGGGATGGCTACTGAAGTACTGACATTAAGCTTAAGGAATATATATTGTACTACAAAAATAAAGAAAGAATTAAAGAAAAAAGGACTCATTATATTAAATGTTATCGATAATATCAAGTGGAAATAGGGGGTGCTGCAGTTCCGCAGTGCCTATACACGAGCCGCTACTGATTTTAACCATTTAATCAGTACTATGTCACTATCTTTTCCATTTAAAACATTGGACTCATTGTACTGGTATTTTACATTTTTTATTGTTATAACCCAAAAAATCCTCCCTTTTCTGATCAAAGGCATATAATTTCGCTATTCGCCCTGAGTTTGAAATTTCTCTTCAAGAAAAATAAACTTAGTTCTTTCAGCTATAGAACATTTTCTCTCTTGAGTTCGAATAACAGTATAAGCTAATTTAAAAACGCAATTTTTTTAAGCCACGGACTGATTTCCATTCTTTCGTTATGGAGGTAGGCAATGCCAGATTAAGCAGGGCTCAGTGGCGAAGTTGCCCCAGGGCCCCGTGATCAGGGGGACCCCGCGGGGAACATGGACCCGATCAGTCACAGAGGTGTGAGCGTGGTGGGGGTTAGTCGACGAAAAATTGTACGCTAGGGCCAGTAGCGGATTAAGACACCTTGAGGCCCTAGGCGCAACGTATTTTGGAGGCCCATAACTATCTTACCTTCAATATATTATTTTAATTGTAATGCAGTTTAAAACTTTGTTATTAAACAAAACACAACATACAGAAAAAAAATCTTTATTAAATAAAACATCATAAAACTATAAATATACAAACGAACTATAACTTAAAACGACAAAGTACAGATAGAAGTGTCCAGTAAAGTAAATAAGTAAACTAATTAATTAAAAGAAGAATAATTTAATTAAATAATTGCTTTTCTAACTTTCATTTCTTCAAATTTATTTATGATATTTTCCATTTCCAAGTTCTGAACAAAGATATTTTCAATAAATAAAATTTATAAACTGCTCAAATGGTCTTGAGTTAAGTTATTGCGCAAATAATTTTTAACCCGCTTAAGTACCGAAAACGATCGTTCTCCACTTGAATTTGTAATCGGAATGGTTAAAAATGTTTTTAATAGTGCTTCAACATTAGGAAACGTTGATCGAAGCCTATCTACCACATTCTTATACATTGTAATTGGATCTAAAATATCTTCTTCTTTAATAAACTTTAGAAAATGAATTACCTCATCTCTAAAATAGTTGGTTCCGCTTGCGTCAATGTAATTTTTATATTTGTTTCTTAATTTATCAATACAAATATTATGTTCATATTCTATCATGCATGATTTTTAAAAAAGTTGAAAATCATCAACAACTTCACTGTAAACTTTACTTCTTCTATCTAACTCGCATATTAAAACGTCACAAATAACACTGTGTACGCTATTTAAGAAAGCTTCTTTTCCAGTAAGAATTATTTCATCGTTTCTTTATTCATCACGTTGCAGTTTCCTCTTTTTTACCCTTGTTTTTACATCATTAAGCTCCTTCTCAGTTGTTAAATCGGCTGCTTCTCTTTCAACGCTTTCAAAATTATTTCGAATATGTGAAATAAATTCTGCTAAAGATTTTAGCAGATTCGTTGCTTTCCATAAATATTTTTGCAGATCTTGAAGAGATTTATTGGTGCTGTTAATTCGTTGCAAGAGTTTATTCCAAAGAACTGTGAGCAAAACTATCTCATAATTATCAAAAAATTTTAATAATTTTTGTGATTCTATTTTGCCCATTGGTTTTTTGCCGTCATTTATATTTATTTATTTTAAAGCTTCTTTAATGCACGCATAGTTTTCTCTTAATGCTAAAACTGCATCAGCTCAATTCGACCATATACTTATTCCTTTTATGTGATGAGAAAACTTGCTTTTTAAAGAGTTGATGAAAATATTCCATCGCCTGGTGAATGTTAAAAAAATACATATAAGTGTTGCACAACATCAAAATAATATAGGGCACCGGAACAAGATTCAGCAGCAGAAGTTGCAGTTGAACATAATGCGTTTATTCTACGTAGGTTGTAACCCGGACTATTTGCCAGCGATATTATCTGCATTATCATGTGACTAGCCCCTACAATTTTTAATATCAATGGAAAACTTGTGGATGGTATTCAAAATGACATGTTCTAAATATTGAGCATTATGTTTGTCGCTTGGGGTAAACCCTATAAAACTTTCACATGCTTTGCCTTCTCGATGTACGTATTTCAAAACAAATGTTAGCTGATCAACATGAGTAACATCAGTAGTTGAATCCACTGTAATAGAAAAATACATGGCTTCTTTGTTCTCACCAATGATTTTATGTTTAACTTCCGTTCCCATTATACTGATAAATTCGTCACAAGTTATATGGGATAAGTAATTAACGTTCCCTCTACCGGGATAAGCAAAATTTTCTAAATGTGTTTTAAGAAAAGTGTCAAACTCTGCTAGATATTCTATACAATTCTAAACAATTCCCTTTATATTAGAATTAGAAACTTCTCTATGGCCTCTAAAAGCAATAACGAATTTTGATATTAGCTTGACAGTCGCAACAATTCTTTTTAAAACTTATCGCCAATAATTATTCTCATGTCCGTCATTCAATACGAACAACAACTGAAGTTCTCCTTCGAAAAACACACATCGATGTAATATGGCCTTAGAAGGTTCATGTTCCTTTAACAAAATATTTATATTTTTCCAATCGTTGCAACTAGTAGTAAGATTTGTTGCCGATGCACAAAATAATTTGCAAATGTAGCAATAGGCACACTTACTCGTTTCAGAAAGTATGAGACATTCCCTTTTTTCTTTCTCGCCATTTGCTTTTTGGCAGTAAAAAATTGACTCTTGCAAATTCTTGTAATAAACACTGTTCCTCTTGGTATATTTATTTTTCAGTTTAGTAATGTCTCCTATATTACTAGGCGGTTTATTAAATAATAGTTAATGTCATTATTACTTAAATATATTGGCTATAACGCAATATCGTATGGATAATTTATTAAACATTCACTTGCTTCATTCTCAATATTATCAATTTCTAGATTTTGGTCTTTAATTCCAGTTTCTTCTATATTTTCGATCAATTCGACTTCTTGTTCTTTTATTTTGACTTCTGTTTCTTTAGATATACCTATTTTTGCTGCTGAGCTGGATGGTTTCAAAAATGCAGCCATTGTATTTATGTTTTTCAGCCAATTTTTCTCTTTCTTTCTGTAGTGTTCGCTTCTTTGCTCCCGAATCGAATGACCGCTTCATTTTCTATGGTGATAACAATAAGATAGATATTTAAAAAATTGTTTTAAAAATATGTTTTGGAAAAACAAATCGTTCGAATTATGCAAATATATAATATATGTAGGTACTTACAGTTGTTGTATTTTAACAATTTGGTAAATGGCGTACAGACAATTTTAAATTATAGTACAATATTAACTTATCATACACTGCAAACGATAAAAACAAAAACTATGTTATCAATACTGTCCTATATACTGGGCGCAAGGTATATGCACGGATCGTCACGTAAGCAGAATACTCGCACATGCGCAGTCTCTTTCTAACTTGATGATCTTATGAACATGTTTGCGTCTTATACACTACCCCTGTGCCCGTGTCTAATATAATTTCGCCTGAAATTTGATTATCACTTATTATTTTTTAATTTTCTATTCTCATATTTCATTTGAGGCCCCTAGTATATGTGAGGCCGTAGGCGCACGCCTATTGTGCCTAGTGGGTAATCCGCCACTGGCTAGGGCCCTCTAGTCCCTTTATTCCGGCATTGGAGAATGAATGAAGCATGGGGCCAGTAAAACTTCTATAAAAATGGAAATCTTTGGAATTTCGGAATTTTCACGAAATTTCGTGTTGTACCCAATGATCTATCATTATACCAATTTTCAGATTTGTAGGCCTTCTAGAAGTACCTTAGGTTTTATATACTATATATGCATGTATGAAGCGCCTATTTACAATATATTTTAAACCTGGAGCAAATAAACGGGAAATTTTTAATGCTGTCTTGATTTCTTCTGAATTAGTTTTTAAAACATACTTCAATATGGAGCGAATTAAAAATTTAAGCCAAGTTGTGCCTCTAAAATTTTTTTAGTCCTTATAATTTCGTTTTATTCTACAAAAACATCGCTAATATTAAGAGCATTACCTATTTTACGTGTATTTTTTTATAAATACGTCGGAAAACGTTTTTGAATCGAGATATTGCTATATGATAACTGAAGCTTTGCGATATTAATGATGAGTAAAAGTTTAAATAAAGATCAGAGTGTGTATTTTGATAATTATTTCTCCAATATTTTTCTTATACTCTTCAAAAGTCAACCTTGAAGTGGCTACAATGATATTTTTAAAACACCTTTTATCAGCTATTCTTTCCGTAAAATGCTGAAGACGTATTCTGTATTATGTCATTCATTGGTTTGGTTTTCGTTCTTCTGTATTTATTTAGAGTCACAAAATAGCAATACCCTTAACCCTCATTAAACGCATATAAAAATAAATGATAGACATAATAAGATTAACAAATATTTTATTACACATAAAAATAAACACGCAGGACAAATCTGCGGCGCAGAAATTACTGTATAATTATGACTTTCTGGCGGGGAGTTTTGATTTTCCCTCGCCAGACAGCCGACTCGCAGTTAATGCAATAAATATCAAATAAAATTAAAAAATAAATTACGCCTTTGGCGGTACTGTGGTTAGTTCTTCCGTTTCAGAGTGTGCGGGGGAGTTTGGCGTGCGTGGTGCGTGCGTCTTTTGTTTTCTATCGGGACATAACGTGTAGGGGGGATTGTTTATTTTGTCAGATCGAACGAGCCGTGCCTGGATCCGCTTAATCATCATCGCGCACACTTCTTTTGAAACCTTGTTCGATCGACACCTGAGGGAAGTCTCCACCACTGCCTATGGAGTCACCTGGCGACGAAGGGGGGAGGGTCGAGGCGCTTGGTGCCTCTATCATATACTGCTGAGGGTGTGTAACGAGGCGTTTCGGGAAACTGTCTTCGGCTACGTCAGTGGATCTTATTGCCGGCATATGCCCGGTAGGCTAGCTTCTGGGAGTCGACGGCGTCTTGTTGGCTCCTAGCCGCCCAGCCGTGCTCAGAGTGTCCTCCGCCATAGCTGGCGTCACCACCGGAGCTATATGAATCGCCTCCATATCCGCTGTACTCGTATCCTGGCCCAGAGACGTGCTTGTGTCCGTGACCGTGACCGTGCTGTACGGCGGTTCCACGGAGAGACATTAATTTCCTGAAGAGAAGGAAGGCGGAAAGGGCGAAAGCGGCCTTTGCGACAATGAGAGCGGTGATTGCCTTTAGGCCGAGCAGTCCGAGGGCAGCGAAGAACATGGCGACGAACTTGAGCTTGAAGAGGAGGAGGAGACCAAGGAGGAGCTTCTTCTTCTTCTTCTTGAGGAGACGCTCTGCGTTAAAAAAATTGCATCATTAACACTAAGACACGAGCAAAATTACAAAACATGCAAAACAACGATTTTATGAGAAAAACCTACTTTATGAAAATACCGAATTTGGTTGACAATGAAATTTAATTTTTATATAGCTTAAATTCTCTTTTTGCTGGCAGATAAAAGTTGCACCCGTTTATTCCTAGGACTTATGAAATAGCAAACAGAACTTGGTTATTTATTGGTTTATAGTATTTTTATCTCCATAAGAGATGATATTATGAATAGAAATCTGATATAATTCGTATTAGTCGATATTTAAAAATTAATCTCACCCTTGAGTTATTCCATCGAAGCCTTATTAATGTTGCGAAAATTTTGGGAAACGGGCTTTTACTGCCGCGGGAATTTAAAGTTCTTGTAATCAACATGAAATAAATTTTGCTGTATTTTTCGTGAAATTCCATAACCTTCATTTTGTCGTGCTTTTTCAGTCTCGCAGTAGAAAGGAAAAGTAAAGAAAATTGAATAATATATGTTAATAATTGTTTTAAGCTCTTGGTATCCCTTTCATTCCGTGGGCGGAGAAGATCTCCGCCGTGTAGTTGCGGCTGGAGTTTGTTTACTGCGCTTTTCCCCATTACCTCCTTCCCCACTCTACATCTCTTCCTCTAACGCCATCTTCTTAAACTACACCACTCCTCCCTTCGAGTTAACGCCTATGACACCCGACGACCCACATCGCCCTCGATCGCGCCCTTCCTCCTTTTTTTACAAAACCGGATCTCAAACCCCAAAATAACGGTATCGTGATTTCGGGTTTTATGATCAGGGTGTCTGGGGTGCTTGGGGTGGGGTGGAAGGACGGGATGGAGGAACAAATGTATAATGAGGGAGAGGTCACGAAGAAGATGGGAAAAAACCATTGAGGAGTCAGGATTGAAATTAGTGGAGGAATTTAATCGTGAAAAGTATTAGTTTCATTCACGCTTTAGTGAAAAACCATAAACAGACAAATTTATGAAATTGGTATTACTCCTGAATCCGCAAAAGATGCCATGCCGTGAACTTTATGGAAGAAAGAAAATATTCTCTTACGAAAACGATTTTTTCGTCTTCCAAGAAGAATTCTTTTAAGAATCACTCTTCGTTTTCAAAATCTTAGGACGAAAATAGACGGAAAGAATGAATTTTTTGCAAACTTTTTCGAATTCTAAATTTGAGGAATGATTTACCTTCTGATGACCTTTCCTCCGCGGAATCGTCCAATTTGATCTCAACGACACTGGTTGCGCTGCGGGCCTCTCCGGTATTCGCTGATAACCAACTAGGAAGGTGAAGTCTCAAGACGTGGTTGCGGAAGAATCTGTCGACGCTGTCGTCCATCAGGTTTTCGAGGGCCTCGACCCTTGCGTCCGCGCTTCTTGGTAGCACGGAGTCCAAGGCCTTTTCGCTGATCAAAGCTTCTCCTGCACTCGAGTCAACGGGTGCGGAGCGCACGACCGAAAGATAGCCTCCCAAGCTTCCGAACATGTCTCGCCTTCCAAGGCGTTCGATGAAGACGAGGACCTTCTTCTGTAGGCACGTGAACGAGAACTTCATGACGCAGTCTTCGAACACACCACTCAGTGCGTTCTCCTCGTCTCCGTCCTTAACCGCTCGGGCGGTCTCGAGCGCGGGTTCGACGGGTGCGGTGGCCGCTGCAGCCGCTCCCGCTGCCCAGCCGGCGACTAGCAACATTAGGAGGGCGATGCACGCCGACCTAGAGTACGGTGTCCTGGACGTCTTCATTTCACCTAAAGCAAGGAGTCCCTTAGCAGTGCCTAACTCACACACTGTGGCGGGAGCAGCGTAAAGCCAAATGTCGCCTCGACCCGTGTTTGTGTCCCTTATAGGTAAGCACGCGCACCACTCACTTCTACGGCAACTCACGGTTGTGTGATGGTGCTGAGGGACGGACGAGCCTATTTATCAGCGCGCGTGAAAGACGGTCAGTAGGTTCGGGATCCTTGTTGGCCATCCCCCTTCCTCACACCCTCCTCTCCCAATCCTCTCCTTGACACCTCACTCCCTCTCCCTAACCCCTCTTCCCTCCCTCTTATTCTATCCCTCCTGTGCGTAGACCACTCCTTGATCTCTCCCTCTCTTCAACCCTCTCTCGCGGGATCGTCTGCTCCCACCCCTCTGCCCCCTCTTCCTCCTTCCCAAATCACAAGCCGCCGTCCCTCTCGTTGGCCGTAAAGGACCCCTCGTGCCCCCTCTCTCAGGCTCCGCCTCCCGCCGCGGCCGTGCTCCCCTCCCCTTCGCCACCTTCTTCCTTTAACCCCTCCTTACCACCCACGGGTGCACCCGTCCTTCCCCCTCCCCCATTTCACCCCGGTTCATATTTTCCCCTTTTACTCTTCCCTCTACCCCCTCCCTCCCTCTCAACCCTCTGTGCATTCCCTCTCAAAGGATGATAATATTCTCACTCCTTTTTTAACTCTCTCGACTCTTGGACTTGCGTTCCAAGCATTCCTGCCATCTGTCTCCCTCCTGAGCATCGAAGCTTTCTCATTCATTAAAAGAGGCCTTAAGCCGCATTTAAGCTGACTCCGAAGCCGCTTTAAGACGATGACACCGTTGTAATTTCGATTGAGTAATTTCAGACAAAAAGCCTTCTCGTTGGAAGGAGTTCCACGTCGCATTGTCTACACAAGGCGAGGCTAAGAGGCTGAATACATTTAGGCGTGGAATAGTCTTTGCCATGTCCTTTTTTCTAGCTACGGTTTATCGACAAAGGTCTTCCAGGTGTAACAGCAAATATTCATGCCGTACGCAGTTTACACCGATTCTCCGCTGGATAGTGGTAATAATTGCTTAAATCAATAAATATCCTCGTGTCAACTGGTGTTATTACAGTTTTAATGTCCCAGAATGTTACAGAACATACATCTTTCGCAGATTTGACTTGGCACACATTTAATTTTGAGAATTGTTTGTATTTTAATTACTGCAGTTTTTTATTTATAATATTATTGTTTTCTTACATTTACCTCCGTGTTTTTTATATTTCCTTAAATTTTCCTAAATAAATCAGTGCATTTAAAATTTTCAAATTTATATTGCGAAGGGTTCTCGATTTCACAGGAGTACTCCGTAGGATCGCCAGTTAATCCATAGTGGTCTAATTCTCAACACAGACTTCCATTTATACAGAAGCGTCAGTGCATATATGACAGATTCCGGGGTATAACAGTATAACCATTAAAAAAAGAAGCTCCCTTTCTCTCCTATACCATTGAGAAGAAAGAAGCTTATCGCAGCGTGCCCTTTGACACATCTCCCCATCTCCCCACCTCCCCACCAGGCTTCTTCATTCTACCATCATGTGGCGAGGACACAAAAAAGGAACAATAGCCACGTCTTTCTCCTCTCTCTTCTCCCTCTCCCTCCGGCCCCATACAGGACTCCGCACTTTCTTCCTCGGCAACACATCCCCTTTCACCGTCTGTGTATACTCGAATGCATGTTGCCTCGTGTAATATCCGGTCGGTCGCATTGCCCTGCGCTCCGCTTTTACTCTCTCGCGCCCATCCCCTGCCGCCCACATACACATTCCTTTACCTCTCTACCCGAAGAGGCTATGTACCTACTACGAATCCCCTGTTCCATGATTCTCCACAAAATCCTCGGCGCCCACGCTTGCCAACTGAACGACCTCAACTTTACGGTCTCATTCGCGAGTTTTTACTAAATACATTCATATACTCCTCTTCCCTCTCCTACGCATTCCATTGAATTCGCCAATTTCTTTTCCGCATCAAGGAAGTTTCCCTCCTAGAAGAGGTTTGCGTTTTTAAAAGAAATGAATGCACGGAGAGGAAATTTTTAATACCGCATATCTATAAGAGGCATAGGAATTTATGTTAAAATTAAAGTGTTAACGATAAACAACAACATTCCTTCGGTAAATCATTTCTCCTCGGTGGATATGTCTCCGTGAGCCATGCGATACGAAAGAACTTTATTTGTAGGGATTCCTGAAGCGTGACAGTACTCCCTTATAGGGCTTTTGTTCGTTATCATGATCGTATTTATTCTTCCAAATCAAGGAAATGGGTAGCCAAAATATATTTAATTTTTTTGCTGACTTAAGCAGTTAATATCTTCAAGCGCGGGCTTTTATTACTCGGAAAGATTCTGTCCTAAGGTGGACATCGTAACTGAAAAATAACTTTGTACTTGCAAAATATAGTTTCCTAGAGCTTATTTAATGTATTATTTCACTTTATCCTTCATGTAGACAGTCCAATAAAATGCCGTATTCTCTACCTTCAGATATAACATATTTCGTTCGGCTTATATAATAATCTTTGTGTAATCAATGACTATATTTTTACAGGAATCCCTTCTAGTTCAAGAAAATGACGTGAAGGGCACAGTAAGGAATTGGTATCGGCTACAGCGTAAAGAGAAAAAATCGTGAATCTGGGGCATGAGTGAATCACTAGTCAGAGGAATCTGGAACCTGATACTGAATATTTTTGCCCACTATTCTCTCAATTGAAATTGTTCTCGAGTCAACCGAACACCTTACTTATATTTCTTAGCAAGAGCGATGAATAACTCCCCTTTGACGATTTTGGAAAAATTCCATAGAAACGTTTAGGCGAAGATCTGCATCAGATTATGCAGGAATTGTCTTCGTGCCCGTTTCCAAATCCGTCTAGTTGGCTGCTGTGGATATGAAATGTCGTAGAATTTATGATTTTAAGCGTTATCCCTATATATGTGTCGTGGTGTTCATCTATTCTGCCGTGCGTCACTCCGTCCTTCTTTCGAAGGAATGTGTTGTTGAATATTTGAGGGGAAGAGAGTAAAAGGAAGAACAGGAAATGGGACGCGACTGAGGGAGAGGCCAAGGGAGGAAGATCTCTCTTTTCTCTCTCTCTCTTTACGTTTGGGAAGAAGACGGAGGGATGTAGATGGAATTGGTTTGAGCAAGGTTCGAACCGAAGCATTTCATATTTATATTAACAAATGCTTTCAATAAAAAATCTCTTATACGCCTAACGATGCTAATGCATGGCGATGACACACATCAACTGAACAAGTAGAAAAAAGATCGTAATTATGGGAAAACAACCCACTAAGAGATTGAGGGCGCGAAAAGCCGGCGAAAATTCTACCAAGAGTTCGCTAATAATGTTGGTACAAATGGATATTAATGGTCAAGAAACACAGTATCTATAAAGTTTAAATATAGTCGGCGGTGGTAGAATCCCATATTTTTGAAGAGGTGGGAGATTAAAATTTGTGAAACTCCACCAATAACAATAAAGTTTGAATTTGGTTTCCACGCTATCAGTGATTTATTACAAGGGTATGTGACTCCATTTGGCAGAATAATTTATAAATTTTATCTCTCTTTTACTATCTTATGAGATGCATGCCTTATCAAAAGAATGAGCAGCATTTGTTTACTTATTTGCTTTGCTCTATTAAGGAAAAGACAGAAAAGCTACAGAGAAAGATAAAAACCATACTATTGATGCAAGTTGCGGCCAATGTCTTTGGATTGAGAGAACAATGCGTAGGATAAACAATGTAGCTCTTTATCCTCATCATTCCTTTCTATTGTGGTTTCCTTTGAAGGAGACCTATGACCTCTATCGCCTTTGTTTTCCATCCCGCCTATCACCTGACGATCATTAGCCTCTAAATCTCACTTCCTTTCTTCCGACTTCTTTTGATTTATTGAATATAGTTTTTCACCATACCTTTTACAGCATTTTGTGTAAAGAGAAAATTTAATAAAAACTATGATTACGATTCAAAGTTCGCTGCTGGTATTTAAAATATATAACTCCCTTATATTTATATTATGAGCAATATTTTAATAGGGGTTTCATATTTCTTATTATTTGATATATTTAATCCTTTTAAACACTTATAGTTTGCTGGATGATATTAAAATCATAGAATGCTTTCGCTTGTTTTAGTTTTAAGCTCCCCATTTTTGAGGTATACGTTAAGCTATTCGGATGATAACCTGAAACAATAATGGACGCCTACCGCTTAGAGCAGTTCAAATGAAAAAAAGTTGCATAAGTTGTGAAAGCCTTTATTAAATAGCTCTTGTGTGTTTATTTTGAGTAAATAATAAAAAAACACATGGCAGCCTCCTCCTGAATAAAATATTGAGGATAACGTTTGCTCAATGTTTTTTGTCACAATTTTTAACAGCGTCCAATTCGATGAGGATGAGTTCTACCATACGCGCCAAGGGTTCTGCCTGATTGAATCGTTAAAAATGTTTGCGAAAGGAGTTTGGACAAAAGGAATCCGGAAGAGAGTTTTTACCAGTCGTTTTAGAAATCCGGAGCGGAGCATTTAGAGGAGGAGCAGAGAGGAGGGCCTCCTCCAGATAAGGAGCGGAAGAGGGAGGGAGGGGTGGGCGGAAGGGGCGGGGAGGGAGGAGGGGAGAACGCGAAACCGCTGAGCAAATGGAAGAAGGGAATAAGGTCAGGGGCGTGGGAGTCGTCGCAGCAGACCGAGAGATCTTCTCTTCTAGGTGAAGGCTGTACGGAGAAAAGTGCAATGGTGGGCGCATTTTGGGTTTTACTCGCCATATGCGAACACCAGCTGAAACAATCCGGTGCAGGGACCACTTCCCACGTACTTTCCTCAACTTCCGATTTATATCATGCTTTTTATGAATGAAAACTCGTTCTATTACTCATAATTAGAGCTGGATTAACAACTTCTCACCCGCTAATTTAAGGACTATTATTAATATTTTTGGATTTTTCAAATTGCTTTCCTTGGTGAAGGCTTGACGTTGCAAAGCTCAAATTATATAACTTAGTTTACGTTTATGGATGAAAATTAGCCCATGTTTTATCAATTAGCCGGTGATATTTAATACAGTACCTAAGCGGCATAACATCGTTTTTAAACAGTAGCAACAGCATGCAGTATTACCTTTTGAAGCGAATCCGAAATCGCGACCTTAAGATAAACGACCACACCATGTTCGGAGACCATCGAAATAGAAGTTATTTAAAAAGTGATTTTTTATGCTTTTGATAAATATCAGTGTTGGTTTCCCTTATTCACATATTTTTTGAACGTAGTCCGGACGTTATATTTGTCGGGCGAAAGATCTCCGTATACGTTAGCCGTGTGAGTAGATTGAATCAGCCGACTCAGAAACACCTTTGGGGCCTCTCGAGGGATAGAGAATCGCGTTAGTCTGAATCCTCACTTTCGTGTGTTCCTGACCGACTGAGGCTCATCGCCGCTAGCCTGTTTTCGGACATTCAATTGAGTATTCGGTCTTTTTTCCCCCACCCCTCTCCCGCATCTCCACTCCTTCCCGCCGCCGCCTCGCCCTTCCTCTCTGTACTCCTTCCAGTGTTTACCCTCCGACTCAGGCGTTAAAGTCTCCCCTCTTTTTTCCTGGACTCCTACGTCCCCCTTTTCGGATGGCGGAGAAAATCACCCGGGTCTCTTATCGCTAATTTGTTTTCACGATCCAACGTGGCTCTCGGTTATGGGAAAGGAAGGGACATATGGGAAGAGAGGAATTTCTTTCTTCTGCATTTTTACAACCGGAAAAAATGAGAAAGAACCCATCTTGCGGCCACCTAAAAAAAAAATCTTCATGGTTTTTTTTGCTTCCTCTATCCGTAGAGTTTATACTCTGCGTTCAAGGGAGAATCTCTGGGCCAGTCGGTCGTCTTCATATTGAAATTCCAACTTTTCGGCGGGACCGGTATCCTGTTTGTCTGTAGATGAAAAAAAGGACCCGGCCACGTTTCTGCCGAACCGGATTCTGAGGAGAGGAGGATTCCGGAGGTGGAAGGAGCGGGAGTGCGGCTGGTGCGACTGACTCTTCGGGTTTCAGGTTTTGCGGCAGGAGGAGGAGAAGAATGAGCGTAGAAGGAGATTAAAGAAGGGGATAGCGATAAAAGAGAGGAAAACGAGTCGAGGAAATTGAGTTTATTACGAGGACCGAAATTATTGAGAGAGGAGGGGAGAAGATGAGCGGGATCGGTGGAGGATAGGGGAAGGAAGAGATGAATAACCAACGAGAGGTCGGGAAATCCTGTCTCCAAAGGTCAGAGGAGGTCAAAAACTGATTGCCTGTTCGTGGCGTCTTTAAAAAGTGGGTCCCTGAGCAATATTTTTTGTGTGACCCAACCATTATGGCCTCTGCTTGCACCTCTTTGTGGGAAAGTGTGCTGTACCACAAAAGAGTGGTGGCGAGAGCATGAGAATTCGAGAGAGGAAGAGTAAAGAGAGTTAGGGGCGGGAGGGAGAAAAAAGAGAGGGAGAGGAAAGGAGAGGGAATGGGGTGGGTAGAGGCGATCGCCTTCGGGATAGGTAGCGTTCGAGAGGGCAGTGGGCCAAAAGGAGAGGAAATAGGCATAACTTAGAGGAAAACTCCCCTATGATGTCAAACGTTAACATCTCCCACATTTTACCCTAGGGCCGCCTTCAGAATGCTGTTTTCGCTGGAATATGTTATTAATTACACGATAAAAACGAAGTGCAACGATAGTTTATGTTTTATATTCGAGTTAGAGATTGATGCAGATATTCATAAAGCGAGATTTATTCGCTTCTTTCCACTTTCCTCCTACAATTCTCCCTATCCCTTTCCATGTTACCGTCAATTATTAAGTCCACGTGTTCTCTAAGAGATTAGCCGCGCCTTTGAACATCTATTCTGTCAAATCATGTTTCACTAGGCTAACCGACCCTGGTATAATTCTTGGTCGCCGCTGCCTCAGCCACCCTGTTGCATTTCTTACCTGCCGACCAAAAACACCGCTTTGAATACATTAACTCCATCCACTTCCTGCCGCTTCTCTCTCAATCTCTCTCTCTCCTCTCCCTAACGGATCTCGCCAAAAAAGGAGGAGATGGTGGTGGTGGCTGCCACTACCTGTTTCTCTCGCTGATCTCCCTAATCCAGTCGCTTCGGGTGGGCGAGGCTCGCTCCATCGGCCTACATATCCCTCCGCAGAGTCGCTGCCCTTAACCCCACCAACCAAAAAATCAACGACCATTCCATTTCCACCTATTGATCCCACGCGATTTTGTTCCCGCGGTCTCTTCGAAGGTCGTTGTCAAAGGTGTGCGATCGAGAGGGATTTTTGAAGGGAGACGAGTACGTCCAGTAGTGGAATTATATCCCAAGGAGTATTTTTCGGAACGATAGTTGGAGAGGAAAATTTTGGCAAGCAAAGATGGTGTTTTGCGGCGAAACAGGTGTTCCTCGAGAGGTGGCTTTTCTCAACGATTTTCGGTGCAATTCGTTCGAGCTAATGCCCTTCGTTTCCTCTATTGCACGAATATCCGCTGCCTTCTCCACTCCCGCGCGAAGAGGACCACTTCCTTCCTCCGAGTCCATTTATCCTTCGCTCCGTTTCCTCTTCCCCTCTGACCCGTCTCTCCTCGATCCGACGATAACGTCGCCTTCCCTCATGCTACGGATTCGTTCTTCTGCCTTTGCTTTCAATGGTTGACCAACCAATTAGGTCTATTCATATCGCGCCTTATCAAGTCGATCCCCATGATATGGCCTCATTCTTTTCGTTTTTTTATGTGCGTAAAAGCACCTTACTCGTCCTGACTCTTATATTGAGAGACCGGATTACATATAGGAGCGGAAATGGCACACGTAGTCCTAGCAAAGCTATAAAAAAGGATTTTCGATAAAAAACGTTTCTTAGCAGGAGTCATTTTCAAGAATCTAGACACTGTTGGGTTCAGGAACAGGGGCTAATTTTACCAATCTGAGAACTTCATTAAAGATTTCAGTCGTACTATAATATTTTATCTCAGTATTTCAACTATTTCTAAGGCACTTATGTTAAAAAAAATTTGCGTGATATATTTTAGGTAACTCGTTATTCTTTCTCGCATTATGGCTCAAATGAAGTTACAAGTAAATTTTGCTGTAAAGGGCTGCAGATAGAAAATTTCGTGACAGTAAATATTATCTTCTTAACGGAAAAGTATTAATGGCGAGTTATATATTTGATACATTATCTATACATTTCTCGCAAAACATTGTGTTAATTTCTGGCACATAATTAATGAATTTTAGTTACTATAAGCAAACAAAAAGTTTGGAATATATTTTTTAATAATAACGGTTTTCCGATTAATTTTATATTAAAATATTTCCTTTGATTGTGTTTGAGCGCTTACTATTTTCATTTGAGACACGTTTGATATAGGATCTTTTTAAATTTAATTTAATTTTAATTTAGAGTTCTTATAGTTTTTTGCTCTTTTTGGGTATTTATTTGAGTGATAGTATTTTCATTAACCTTGTTTCATGCTTCTCTGATGGAATACAAATTTCCATTTCACGCACACTGCATTTAAAATGATTGATTTTCTATTAAACTTGACTGTATTAGCCTTCACTTGGTGGTATTTCATCTTAAAAAACACGACAAAAATAACTTACAATGCCATAAATTTAATTTACAAAACTCACGACCCGAGTTTCGATGCTTAGCATCATCATCAGGCAACAAAGCGTGTTTTTTACCCCTTTGTCACCTGATGATGACGCTAAGCATAGAACATCGGGCCCTGAGTTTTGTAAATTAAATTTGTGGTATTGTAAAAGTTATTTTTGTTGTGTTGATTTCCTATTTTTAACTTGTATTGATTGAATTTTTATATAAAATCAAGCATAACGGAATCCTGTTACATTAACATTTTTGTTAATTTTAGCGAGGCGAGCGTCTCGGTTCAAGGATTCCATTATCTAAACCCTTCACGTAACCTGTGCTTTGTGACACAAATGATGGTTCGATTCTCCACGTGGAATATATCATTATGGAGGATTTTTTGGTTTAAACTTGTTATGAACCTGGCAATTATGCGACGGGAGATTCCGATCGCTTCCTTTCCCAGCACGATAGGGCCATAAAAGAAATGGGAAATAAAAAAGCAGTCCGAGAGAGGATAGGTTTCTGGAGAGAGAAAGAAGGCGGGGTTGCCACGACCTACGTGGTAAACTGCCTTTGGAGTGATACGTTGTTGAAAATACATTAGAAAACGAGAAATGTGTACTCGCTGTTGTTCTCTCTTTTTTGCTGTTGAAGCTGTAAGGCTATCGTCCCGATTTGGGACAATTTCTGATTCCTGCTAATTATCGGCTTTTAATGATAAATATCTGAGATGTGATATTCGGTCGCTGTAGTCTCTCTCGGCAGCGGATTAAGGTCTCGCGCATCACGGACATTGAAATATTGTGTTGCGTTTCTGGGCTCTTTCACACATCGGCATGGTATATTATCTTCTTTTTAAAAAGTTTTTATTAACGGCCTCGACTTCAGGGAGAGTTGTTCGACGTCAGAAAATGAATTTTTATCTGGCATTCTTGATGTTTATATTTCTGACCTATATGAATGTAATTTTATAAACTAGTAGTTTATGCAGAATAAAGGATTAAGATCTCTTGAACGCTTAATTTTTGTAGATGACTTTAAAATTACTCGAATTTTCGAAATTTTATGAAAAACGTTAGTTTGATTGAATTCCCTGATAACTAAGAGATTATGTGCATATATAGGTTTCCAACTTTTGTAAGATTTAAATATATTTGCTATGTTTGTTTCATCAATGTATTTACCAGATTATATGAAATACGTACATTTTAGCTCTATAATAGGTGTATAATAAAGGAGTATAAGCATTAATGAATTTTAAGCAGTTTGCTACGCGAAATATTCTATGAAATGATAGATTTCATCAAGTTTTGCCATTGGTATTTTTAGAATAATTGTCTCCTTTTGTATATAAATAAAAGAAATCTTAATGTTGATGCCTGCGTATACCATACTGTTATCCAAAGTTGATTATGCTTTTCGTTTGATTGTTAGGTGATATTCCTTCTTCATCCTCAAGCGCTTTGATTGGCAAGATTTCCACCTTGAACATGAGCTGCCAACGAGATATGCTAATAGATGACTACGAAGTCACATTTGCTTTCCAAGTTGACACATCGTTGAACAAAACGTAAGGCATGTATATAACGTATGATATTTTAACATCTAATAGGTGAAGTTTCATGGTTATTTCTAAAATTAGAGTGAGGGAAATACATATTCCTCAGCCCTCTTCCGAGATTGATAGCAAAACGGGATCCTATTACTGATTCCCCTGGTGCGTTTAAACTTCCTTTACTTTGTTATAACCTATTAATCTGATTTAAGACCACAAACTTCTATGGTATATGCTTAATGGAAACTGTTATTTTTTGACCATATGTTGCTGCCTATATAATTATATGGAAGTACAAAATATTATACATTTTTTTATTAACCAAGTTCTTTCATCTTTTATCCTAACCTGAGTAGATACAAAATTAATAGATTTGCTTGTTTCATGAGGAATTTATTGTTTCTACTTAAGATATTCACAATGTATGCATACAAACACAGATAGTTAAGTGATGGGAAAATGTATAAATTAACAATTTAATACAGAAGAAAACATCTCAGTTGGTTTGTGGTCTTCCAAATATGTTTAATGAATGCATAAAATTTATTGATTTTACAAACGAAAAGCAAGATTTGCTGTTCCCAAAATATAGTCTATCTTATAAAAATTATATGCCGTTATAAAGCATAGATAGACATCACGTTGAGAAACTCTACCATATGATAAAGTTATATCAGAACACTATAATATTTATCGTATTACCAAAATATAATAGTTAAATTAATAATTATTTTATCTTCAGTTACACCATTTCATAACAACAAATAACTAACAAATCATCGAGCTTCCGATGTAATCTGGTCGTGCTATTTCTTAAAATGAAAAGGGACTGTTGCTCTTTCTATGCATAAAGATACATCGCACGCTTGACCGATTTTTACGGATTCTGATGAAAGTTGTACTTAAATATTTTAGTTAAAAGAGAAGATAAAAATTATATTCTCGTATCTGTCAATCAACCTTTCCGCTTTACCGAAAACATTTCTAATTTATTCATAGACTAATCATGCGAAAAATATTTTTTTCTGAAGTTGTACCTACTTCATAACAAAATAAACATTATTTTCACGTAAATTATTTTTGATAAGATGTATTTTTTTCAGAATCGGTGATAAAATATTTTCTGCTGCATAACTGTATCATTCGGATTCAACTATTTTAGCGTTTTGTATTTGAGGCCCTTATTGAAATGTCAGAAGAAAATGGTATATCTTGGTCATATCTTTCGGTCAGGAAAGTCAATTTTTGCCTAAAATTAGGAGTTCGCAGGAAAGCTGCATACTTGAGACCTATAACTTGACCAGAGCTGCCATATTACTAGACATTTTAAAATTTCAAATAAAATCTTTTGATATTTTAAAATTATATTTGGCATTTATAAATTCATCTCTTTGTGGATTTTACCCATTATCCTTCTTAGCGATCACATTCGTTTTTAAATCAAAGGGGTCTCTATTCCATTTCTCCTGCTTTTGCTTATTCTAAACGCTTTTCTCGATTTCCACCATTTTCCATTATTCTTAACCTTTAACTACGAATCTAATAGTATATTCTAAGTTTATGCATAGCTTTATTATTAGTTCATTTTTACGCCCCTTCATTTCTATAGCCTCCACTTATCCAATTGTTCAGAGAATTGGAAGTTGATGGAAGGCTCTTCTTATTTAATTTATTTTAGGATTCGTTAACTACGGGTAAGTTAATTAGTACAAAGCTGAGATATTTCGTGAATAACGGGTAAAAATAAAGTAGGCTAATCAGATTTTAGACATTGCTCATTATTTTTGGCTATGAAGGAAACCGCCTTAGTTTACGGCATTAATCACGGATGTGATTCGGTATCCTGTAAGAAAGAGAGAGGAAACGGATGTTCCTTTTACTCCCTTTTTTATCGTCTCCTGCTTCTCCGTGGCGTCGCATCCTTTACACGGAATTTGATCGACTTCTCACGAGGTGCTCGCTGTAGACGCGGAACTTTCTCTCAGGAGAGTGAGAGCAGCCCCTACTCCCCGAGTGTGTGTTGATTCATCCGGTTAGCCCCAATTGAAAATCCCATCTGTCATTAAGGGCTAGGTGCAAACAGGCGAGTAAACGGAGTCGGTTTCACTTGCAGCCGCTCCTTTTCTACGAGATAGTCCAAACACGTGTGGCGGATGTCCTCCCGGCTCCTGCTTCGTATCTCCCAATTTCTTTTTTTCCTCACGCTGGGCTATCCTACTTACAAAGCATTTTATGTGGATCGAGGTTAGGGTCGCGGGTGAAAATTAGTGCCTTCAAGAAAGCAGCGGAAAATAAACATGGCTTGCGCATCTTCGAAGAAAACCCGGTGAAATTCGAATCGTCGGGGTCTATTCGAAAAAAAATTAGGGCGTTATGACATTGTTTTCGATTTCGTTGGTTGCTCGTTATACAATAGCGCAGAATTTTATGTAGGGTATGCCGCTCAACATTTGTTTTAGAATGGAAGGCATATATGATCGTGGTAAAATTTTCTAATTATTTTTAGAAACAGTTGGTATTTTAAAACCATACTTTCTTGCTCATTGAATTGATTGCCATTGTGTAATTGAGTTTGGTAAGCAGCATTCCCCTTATCATAAATCATTATTTTCATAGTTGACTAAAGTTTCTAGGCTATTAACTATGCAACTTCTTGCATGCTTTCAGAAGGAGTTATTACTTACTGCTGTAGATAAAAATTTCTGCTTAGGTAAAGCTTACAAAAGTTTGTGTATATTAATATTATATTTTTTATTTGAGATTGGAAGAAGTACACATTAAACATAATAATCTTTCTTAAATAAACTTAAAGTTTTTATTTAGTGAAGTGAATTCCCTTTTTATATATTATCTATATATGTATTCACATTAAAATGTTACGCATTTATTTGTCTTCATATTTTTAAAAACTACATAGATATAAATGAAATTTCTAAGCAGATTTGGATACTAAATTTGTATTGCAGTATTCTCGCAAGTGATATAGCTTCGGCTGTTTGAGACATGGTATAAGAATTAATGTTGCCCTTCCCACTTTTTTACCATACAAAAGATCAAATAAAAAACTAAATTTAATTATCGTAAGAAAATGCGTATTTTTTATAATTATTATTTTGAAATCATAAGTATATAGAAACTATTGCATCCTAAATGTCTAAGTAAACATATTAAATTGATAATCGTAGTATTGTTAGTGGGTTCCCTCCACTGGTGGGCCACTGCGGGCTGCGTTGGCTTACTTTCGCTTCTGCTCACAGAGGAACGGCACACATAACTTGACGTTAGTTCTCCAAGCCTCTCATGAATCTTTAAAATCTGTCCTGGTTTTGAAAAAGATAGGCTACGTAACCTGGACGAACTAATTCACCTAAAGATTCTGGGATTGATATGTTGCCCAATTATTTTATGGAATCCAGTAACGAACGCTTCCTGTATCATTCTATCTCTGCTTCGAGATATTTTACAAATGGAAACCATGGAAATCGGTTAACAAAAGGGGCGACATATTAAAAACCTCCGCAACAAACTAATCAGCAATATTTATGAACCAAAACAACTTTTTTATCGGTTCAGTAAAGAATGAGGCAGCGATTCCAAGATCAGGTCGATCCAGAATTTCCTGTTAGAGCTAAGCCGTAATCCCGCCTGGTGATCTAAGAATTAGCTCATATAAACACATTTACGCAAAATGAAGTCTACAAAATATATTCTTGAAAAAAGGAAACATCTATTTCATCGTTCGGTTTATCTTTAGGCATACATGGACGAACAACTCTTTCCGTAATGCTACGTTTTAAATTATCGTCAAATGTGGAACTCATTGTCCGTTCATACCGGTCATTCATGTTGGTATCAGCGCGTGCAGATCGAGGAGTAGTGGACCGGAATCCCGCTAAAAGGGAGTTCCTATCGGTCAAGGGTGAGTAAGGCGCATGCGAATGTGTGCAGGCGAAGAGGAGGTGGAGGAAAGTGTGGGAGGGAAGGGGAGGAAGCAGACGGCGGGAACGTGCTCGAAAGCGGTGCACGCGTGAATCGAAAGTGCGGAGGCGTGAGCTAGGAAGGCGTATGGATCGCGGAAATGGGGCCAGAGTCAATTACAGGGAGTGGCTGCGAGCAAGAAAAGAGAGTGGTGGCGTGTGGGCGGGGGCGAGGAGTGGAAAGAGGAAGAGTTGGAGTAGGGTAGGGAGGGCAGCGGTGGAGTTTATGAGGGAATAGAAAGGGATGGGATAGGTTAGTGAGAGAGTAGTTTGCGTCACCAAGTGTAGCTTAAGAGATGAAGGGCAAGGAGGAAATCGAGAGAGCGATTCACATGTCGGTTTTGGAGGTCCTCTTTGAGCGAGAAAGCTGTGGATTGCGGATGCAGAGTTAGGATGTCAGTCGATGAGATTTTCGCCTCGATGTGGCATGCATTTGTGTCCATATTAAATCGCCAATACTATCTTAAGGTACTCGACAAATTTAACAGAAGCTGGTTGTTTTTGGGCAATGAAACTTAGCAGACATAATGAAAATTGTTTCTGAAATTGAAAATAAGAAAATTTGATATCATTTCTAGTATAATTAAGGGTGTAAATAAATTCGTTTATTATTGTTAATTTAGAGTATTGAGAGTCATATCTATTATATGTATACAGTTTATACTAACATCACCTAGAAGAAATGGCATAATAGTTCGAAACAATCAATAGTCGTGAATCCATAGGTGATTTTAATACTAATTTTTATCATTATCGGCACATCCCTATCCATTGATGAACTGACTTTCCCTGTTTCTTCTGTCATCTGCCTTTCTCCAAGTTGACCCCAAGTATACTTCACATTCTCTGCATCCTATGTTCCTTTTGATTTCTTGCTATTTCTTGGGATCCATTCGATGATGTGTGTGTACATGTATGTATACAAGTTGTAACAAAAGTCCGTTCTCATAAGGAAAAATAAATTTTATTTTATTTTCTTTTTTTCCAGAGATGCCCTTTCAATTAAAAATGAGTGAGTATACACCACAGGAAAAGGTAGAACACAGCGCCGTCACCAGTCTAAGAATGCGGATAGATGTGTGTATGAATGTACAAGGAGCTCAATTTGAACATTTGAAGAAATAATATAAATAAAATTTATTTTTCCTATGAGAACGTACTTTTGTTACTGTGTGTGTACATAAGCGCAACAACAGGGATAAGTTACATATAGCCAAGAATTTAATTAGAATTATTTTTCTACGAAAAGTTTTCGTATTGATACGAAAGTAAGCCTGCAAAGGGGATGGTAAGGGAAGGAAGCCAGATCCAAAAGGCTCACCTCGGTATTCATATGAGCAAGTCGTCTTCATGAGTTTTATCATAATAGAAAGCAGCTAAAAAATCCTCGTTTGTCTCATGTCGATTTGCATTTAGGTGACCCAATAACCCAATGCGGCTTCCGTAACATCACTCCCCTTTAATCCGTTTCAGTCGGTTTACACCTAGGTGAATTTGAAGTTTCATATTATAATTTCAGTGTCCCGATCTAACTTGATAATCGCTCTTATTCGTTCTCTTCGTTTTCTTTCACCATCACGTTGCTTTTAAATCCCGAATGGTTACGGCACTCCTTTTAGAGAGCCTAATTTTTATTATCCTCAGTATCTAAAGAATTTGTCCTGTTTCAACAAATATCTACCTTTACACAGCGTAAAAATGGGTGACTTATTAAGCTAAAATGTTTATTGGTTGAAAATTCAGACTTGTAATGAGAACTTTAACATTTCCGTGGACAAAAATTTGATAATATTTTATATTTGAGAGTGTTTAAAAGCCTTGCCAATTAGTTTTCATATTTTTTTAAACAAAAAAAATCATTCTTTTAGTCTCTCATCCACATCCACAAAGAAATTTATTTGCCAGGAATATTTCACGTTTTTAGCACATTTTCTCAAAAGATAAAAACATGGTAATGCGATCATGCTGTCTGTGAGCAATCAGCTTTTTTGTTTGAAGAGATATTTGGAAAACTCTTTTTGGATTAAATAAATCTTATCAATCTATGACTTTTCCACCGATTATTATTTTCCAAGTAGTGCATTGATTTTCCGATAGGTGGTTTCAAATTAGGAAAAATTGATACTTTGAAATGGTATCGTGGCCAAACTACTAAAGCTATAGGAGTGAATTTTCTCAGGTAGGAAGGTTTGGTGAAAATCTAGAGTCCAACGGTGCGGGTTTTCCCCTCCCCCAAGGAGTAGGCAAGCCAGAACACTGAAAATGTTTAAGAAAACGTGCTTCCGTCTCTTATTTTAGCAAAGGTATCTTACTTTGAGTTGGAGACTTTCGCAGTGTTGTTGAGTGCTGGTGGACGCATTTGGGTTTCGCTGCGGTGAGGACATTGCTGACTCATGAGTCCTCACCGCAGCGAAACCCGAAAGCACCCCACCAGCAAGATATCTTACTTGATTATGCTATTATCTGTCTCTCTATGGATGTGGTTCGATACATAAATCATTTAACCTAATGAACTCTTAATTTATTGGGACCCAAAGTAATTTATATTTAACTAGAGGCCTTGCCCCGACGCGCAACGTGCGTCAACCCCGCTCTCCACTTGCTTCGCTCGTTATGGGGACCTCGGCGCTTCACTAAGCTGAAAATAATTTTTCGGGGATGCTCATATAAAGATGCATATTTTTTGTTCAAAACATTTTTATCTCCGACGTACCGTTTCAGAATTATTAATTTTGCTTCAAGATGGATAAAAATGAAATTAGATTTCCAGGGGTCTCCTCGCCGGTAGAAACAAAATATCGTTTACCGTATTTCTCTACGAGAAAAAGTTCTTGAGATACAGAGGGGGACAGACGGTCGGGCAGACACTTGGGAAATTATATATAGGATATTATAAAGTAAACATTATGCATTCTTTGCACGAAGTGAACGCAAATAGGGGAGGTCGTTTCCGTCCATCCGTCCGCATCATAAAACTTGGAAACCGCTAGACGTATTTTGATGAAATTTATTATTGAGGAGTTTTGCTGAAATTTGTCGACCGATACTAATTTTGGTTAAAATTGGACAACAATGACGACCACTTTCCATGAAGACCTACAATGTTCCTTTGTTTCAACTCGGGAACCGCTGGACATTTTGATGAAATTTGGTATTGGGGAATTTTGCTAAAATTGGTCGACCGATTCCAGTTTTGGTTAAAATCGAACAAAAATTGCGACCACATGAAGACCTAGTACATGTAGTTTACAATGTTCCTTTGTTTCAACAATTTATTCATTACAATCCAGAGAAATAGTTTATCCTCTACAGCACTGCAATTCAATCAGATTACAATCTGTCCTAGCTTATTTTTTATCATAATAATGTAGCTTTAACTCTATGAATTGGTTTTGGAGGATCCATGTAAATTATTTCCGTGAGATATAAGCAGCCTTGTAGCAAAACCTGGCAGAATATTTCTTATATTATGCTGGAATAATTAATTTAAAATGCATTCTCATAGCATTTTTGAAACAGAGTTATAAAAAGTTTTGAGGTTTTCCCGGTGAATAGCTGCAGTGAAATCCTCTCGGGTTTCCAGCAGGGCATCGAACCGAAAACCGAAACAGAAAAAACCATTATTTTAGATGGAGTGAAAAAAAAATTTTTTTTGAACCCGAACCGAAACCGAAAACAGTTATTTATTTCGTTCCGTTTTTTCGGTTCGCATAAACAGTGGGAGCGAAAGAATTCCTTTTGCTTTAATATGAGTCTTTTTTGAAAGCCTCACTTTTCAACGCCGAATAAGGCAAAAGCAAAGGTGGGATTTTCCATGTGCATCTCAATACATAGAGAGAGGGTCAAGGATACGTCCTGCTGAGGCTTCCCAGAACCCTATTTAAACGAGGAACTTACTGGTACTTTGATGACAGCCGCTAATCGTCTTAGTACCATTCCCTTGAGTCTACCCCGTGGAGTATTTCGGGTAAAAATTTTTCACGATTCTTATCTTGGACCTAGTTTAAAGTTGGAGGTAAACTTTTATCCCTTCTCCATATGCATTGAATCCTTATATTCTGGTAGTCTTCCTCTAAAACTTATCCAGAAAGAATCGCTCTGCAATCTTACTTTTGAGGTATTCTTACTTTTGTTATCCTTTGTCACAGGTTAGTAAATTTCTATATATAGTGCATCTTAAACAAAGTGTGAACACATATTAGCATTCGTTGCTTAAAACTGAAGAGGGATTAAGGATTAATGCGAATTTGCTATTTTTAGTGAAGTATTTTTCCGACAACAAAAACGCACATTAGAGACTCCGCTTGAAGAAAGCTCATGACAGTTCATGAATTGTAAGTCTTATTCTCTTTCTGTGTGTTTATGATTTCAAGAGGATATTTAGTACAGCAATGTAAATTTGGTTTCGTCTCCATTTCCCATTGAAAAACCTAAAAGTCTGCCCTGACATGCAGACTTTTTGTTATTATATTAAATTATCTAAGATATTGGCGCGATATTTGCATGGCCATAAAGATAAAAGATTGTAGATAAATTTTAGGTCCTTGATAACCTGTATAGTTGGATTTATTGTTGTCATCATTCTCCTGCTTAATATGCATTAAAAAGCAACTTTTTTCTAATCGTCCAAATCGTCTTCGATAAATCTTCCCGAGATGTGAAGGAGGACGGAATAAATAGGGAGAGGGAGGGGAGTGCAAGTCAGAATGGAGATAAAGCAGAATGAGAAAGAGAATGCTATTCAAATCTAGGCTCTTACATAATAAATACAGATTGTTGTATTTCAACTTTAATGAATTTCTTCTTCTTAGAAACGTTTTATGTTTTGAGTTTCAGCGGACATCTTCTTTATTATGTACATAATATCGCAAGCACTCGTCCAAAATTACGGCAACGGGAATCAATTTTTGTATATTTATCTCTATAGGTGCATTTAATTCCCTATATAAATCTTCCCTTCTCACTCAATGCTTTCTCAATCCCTCGTCTCCTCTTTTTCTCTTTCTCTTAACCCCCCTTTCCTCTCAAGTCTCTCCCTACTTCTCTTCTTTACTGTCTCTTTCCCGGACTTATTCCTACCAGTCACTTATATTCATACCTTCCTATTAATCAATACCCAGTTGGACAATTTATTAGTTAGATATAATTTTGTTTGCTTCGGGTAAATATTGCTGTGTGTACACATTTGTCATCTTAAGAAAATGTATATATTTATGTATTGTATAGTATTTGTAATATTTACATCTAAATTATTGTATTTAAAAATAGTTAAGTGACTCTTCTTTGAACAACTCGATGAATTACATTTTACATTCAAATGTGAATCATTATTATTGCACCTGTTCAAATAAGTACATGAGTACTGTTAGAGTAAATTGGTTATGGTAATGGGACTATCTGCTTACATTGGAATCTGGAATATTGCTATTGTAAAGTCAAATTAATGTTGACTTTTGAAAGAATAAAAATGGTTGTACATCAAATTAAAGACTAAAAAATAAATAACATTTTAATAGACTTAGTGTTAAACAGGAAAAAAGTAAAATTTAAATTCTTATCGTACAGTATTAGACGGAGTCGTATAAAAGGTGCTGTTTACAATTTAAATACTAACGTAAAATGTATGAAGGGAATTCATACAATGTTTTACTCATCAGATTTTTTATTTACTTGTGAGCCCAAGCTAAAACTACATGTTTTCCTGCCAATGATTAAATTATAATTAATAATATTGGTAACAATACGTCACATTTAGTTTATTTTTATAATTCTCCTTTTAATAAAGCTTTCAACAGTTTTAAAAATAATAGCTTCTCATTTAATGACGAACTAGATAATTACCCTGGCTTTGCCCCGGGTTTAGAATTTCGAATTTTTCATGCACATATTACTCGCTAATATTTTCATCCAAACTATGTACTCTCAAAGTAAGTGACCAATATTCCCCTTTAGTTGGTATGAACAAATTAAAGATAGACTCAAATTTGATTACTCCTTCCCCCTCCCCCAAGAAATCAAAGTTCTTACACCGAGGTGCATATCCTCAGCGTCTTTTTAGTATGTGTATTAAGTTTTAAATGTACATTTTTTAGTTCAACATTGATATTGGTGGAGGATTCTTTAAAATTCATCTAGTTGCTGAGATATCATCAAAAAACCGAAATTTGGATTGACCGTTGCATGGAGACTCCTCAACCCCGTGAAATTTGGACCGGCCCTTACATTAGGATCCTTGTCCTCGAGGACCGATTTTGTCCATTTTCGGCTCGAAAATGTGTCTCATCAAAATATTGATATTGTTGGAGAATTCATCAAAATCAGTCAATTGATTTCTGGGATGTCTTCAAAAACAGAAATTTGGGCAGACCGTTCCATGGGGAACCCTCGGCCCCCCCTCTGCCGATTAGAATTATGTTTGGCACTACAGTCCTTATGATCAACCTGAAGCTGCTGCCAAAATTTAAAGCTCCTACCAAAATTTGAAGCTCCTACGTTTATTTTCTGAAGAGTGACGGCTGCCACAGGCACGCACACACAGAGATCTTCTTTTATTATTATAGATTACGTAAACACCTTTCACTAGAATAATTAAATTAAACTCTAAATGAAATGTAACATTAAATTGGAAGCGGAGATTGTAAAACGGAAATAATGATTACGTTTATTGAGTAAAAATACAAATTGAAATTGAGTGAGATAAGCCTTCTCCGCTGCTTTCGAAAAGGATCTGTTGAATAAAAAAGACATTTATCAAGAGGTTTTAAGTGTTTCTTTTTTGAATTTTTTGCATAAATATGGGATACGTATGCTAAACAGTACAGTACTAAGGTAAAAACGTTTCTAAAGTCGTAAAAATGAGTATGATAAATTCCGAACATTCAGTAAGGATTGTGGTTCATTATCTATTAAAACTTGTAGTCATTCGTATGAAGCATGAAATTACTCATTGAAGTTGGCGACAATTAAGAACAGATTAGTAGAAAAGATCTTTATGGAACAGTATTGAGATTTTTGTATTTTGAAATGCTTAGCTGTTTTAAAGCAACTGGGTGTAGTACATTCATTTCTTGACATTTAATAATTCCAAATTATCAGATGTGTGTAGGCGGGAATTTCTTCATTATGCTCTAGAAATTATATAGTTTTTAATTAGTACGCCATACAAGTGGCCAACCCGAGGGTATCATTACGTTTTGTATTCGTGGACTAATGTTGACATGGACTTGGTTTTACTTTTATGCTCAGCATTCGTTGTTTTCACTCTTTTCACTTACTGAATTTTCTGCATCTTTTTCCCACACCCTTTTCACAATCATCGTCTTAATTCATACTTATACCTTTGATATTTTTCAGCTGTTATTCTTCATTTCTGCTGTTTACTCCGATAGATAAATTTTTTCTCTCGTGTCAGGTTTCAGCCAAACATCGATAAACAGAATTCTGCAAATATTATGAATTTTTTGACTCTTTTATGCATAAAATGCTTCACATTCGATTTATCTTTCTCATTTACATTTTTTAATCTATGATATTCGCCCATATACTGTGGCTGAATTCGCTAAAAATTTCTACCTCTCGGTTTTGCATTTTCAGATTATGCAATATGTAAAATTTTCCTGTAATATTTTAGTTTGCGTACGTGCCAATTGGATTCACGATCACACTTTTTATTCCTTTGGTTCTCTTTGGAAACCGTTAAAAGTTAAGCGGAAGGGCGGGCAGGGCATTATCCGAATGGACGTAAATTGCGCGGAAACTAACATAAAATCCAAACGTGCTAACGATAGGAAACTGTTACGTGCAAGACGCACTTAGAGAGTTGGTGAGGATGAAGAGGAGGATGGGAAGGAGAGAAGAGATTACGGTAAAATATTTAGGGAAATGTCTGTCAGACAGAGAAGTGGGCCAAAAAATGGGAGTTCTTTTCCACTCTTCTAGGAACGCAAATGTACTTCCCTCTTATTACGGACCTAATCTGCCATATTAAAGAGTTTACCTTCTTGCCTAAAGTTGTTTAAAGCTTTAGTCTGCGTATAATTCGAATTATCTAAAAAAAACGCAGGACGGCACCTCGTTTGGTTTTGTGAATTCGATTTTTAAGGTTGTATAAATGTCAAAGAAGAAAGTTCCGTAGAGTAATGTAACTTAACCTGCTGATAAAGTGACAACAGAATTAATCATGAGGAAGTTTTAGACATTTTTCAAAAATAGGCGCTTCGAGAAAGATATTCTCTTTAGGGTTAAGATCGGTTGAATATTCACACAGCTCAATTTTGTAGCATTTTAAATCTTCTTCAACAGAGGAATGAGCTCGACGGACCGATTCAAGTCATATTAATCCTTTTACTTAACGTTCTCTTGGTCAAGGTAAAGAAACAAGGATTATATTTAAACAATCCAAGATAAAATAAATCCTAAAAAATTACAAACTTTATGTAACCTTGACTTGTTTATCGGCCATAAAATATATGTAAGTGCAGGTGGAATTTATTAATCTCTTTCATATCTTTCTTCAGTTGTGAATGGGAGCATGTTCATTTTCAGAAAAAGTTATTTTTAAGGGGTATTTTTAACACTAATGTCCAATTTTAAACACCAATTAGAAAAGCATTGAAAACTGCGGAGGACTTTATAAAATTTCCTTTTAAATTATTTACAATTAAGATACAAAGTCGAGACATGCATCTTACTGTGGATGAAAGAATGAAATTTATTGCTCTTGAAGATAAAATTCAAATACATGCTAAATTTGCGTAAAAGTTTTAATTTTAATAATAAAATTGTGAAAATATATTGTTTTCAACAATAAAAAATGTAACATAGGCTATTATCTTAATGATGATTATAAATATTTCTGAAAAAGGGTGAGCCGATTGCCAGAGATTTTAGAAATTCCGGATAGATGCCGTAATTTAGCAGAAAATTAAAACTATGTATTATCTTATTTAAATGGGTTCTGTGTAGTTCAAATGCTGTCGCGTTAGTTTATTTACGAGTTCAGATCTTGGTGTATGGTGATTTTTCAAACGCTTGCAATATGAAAGCACCGAAAACTCATATATATATATATATATATATATATATATATATATATATATATATATATATATATATATATATATATAGATGTACACACACACACTGAGCAAGCATTTCATCTCACTTTGAAAGACATTAATATTTCAGAGAGATATTACATCATTGGAAATATCTTTTCAAAAGATTTCACCTCTGCACCGATTTTCATTCTTTCCTTATGTAACAATATTGGATTAAAACATTACCTAAAATTTGCAATTTTAAGAATATTATACTTTTTCCATTGTGGGGTACTAATGTCACTCATTTATGCCAAATTTTAAAGTTGTTGCACTTCTAGAAGTGAAATAACATTTATCTAATTGTATACATTTTAAAATGTTTTAACGGCTGCAATAACAAATTCATGAAGATATTCAAAAGTTTATTTGTGCACTTGCACTAACCTCTAAATAACTTTAAAATTTCAACTCACTAGTTCGCCTAGTAGTACCTATTTGTTTAAACTTGAAGAATTTTTCACAGTTAAACAAATTAAAATATCAAAATTTCTATAATCCTTATTTCGTTTTTTTTATTGCAAATTCTACCTTTTATGTAATTTCAGCTTAGTAGCACGTTCGGAAATACATAAACCATAAAAATTTGTTAAAACTTTTGCGAGTTTTTAGCGGCTGAATTTTTTAACTTTTTTAAAATTTTTGTTTTTTTCCGTACAGAATTTGCTACAAAATGTTTACAAAAACTCATACCTACAACTTTTAGTTTCCAAGATAAAAATTATTAAACTTTAATGTACAAATGGGGTTAAAGAAACCCTATATACTAACAGTTTTCAAAGTTTTTATTTTTCTAGTTGGTTGTGAGCAAAATCCTATAATCTAAAAGCATTTCAGCTCCCTAAACCTCTTAGATTGGTCTACACACTGGAATAACTTTTCCCCATGCTAACTTATGGGAGATTTTCTGTAAGCAAAACCGATACCAATTTCTCATAGGTTTTGCGGTCTTTTAGCAACACTCAAAATCCGTAATTTACAAATTGTCTGGCAACTCATGTCCAAGTTTTCGTATTTCGAGTTTCGTGATTCAGATCGCCCTGCATGAGGAATAAGAATAATCCTCATTAAGACAATACCCTATATTTTAAAGTTATGGAAAAATTAGGATAATTTCTGTTAAGATTATGGCATCATCATCCATGCCTTTAGCACGTATTTGGATAAAAATATCGAGAAACAGCTATGACGCCATTATATTTAGCAATTGAAATGAGTTCAAATTTCTCGAAAAACTAGGAAACACAACATTAAAATACTTTTCACGTTTTGCCGTCATTGCTATCATGGTTGCTTCTCCGATTGTGATCTGTTATAGTCCTAGAGAAAAAGAAACATATTCGCTCCTTCCCACAGTCGTTAACCCAAATTTAATCGTCATGTTTGTGCTTTTAGTCGTACGTGAGAATTTCAATTATCTATCATACCCTCAATCACAGTGCGTGATGCAATTAGGATTTGGATAGAGTAAAATCTTACATATTATCGGAAGGAAATATTGGTGATATTTTAAAAATATGCATGGTATTGAAAATTAGAGTTATATGCTTATGGGAATAAACTTAATTTTAATTCAATTGAAGAAAAATGAAAAAAAATATTTCCGCAACTCGAATTTTCTATAACTCGAATAATTTTTGCTTTTATTTTAGATTCATGTTATAGAAGTTCCACTGTATATATTCAAATATTTAAAATTATAGTTCCATAATTGGAATTCTCCATTACTCGAATAATTATTACTTTTCCTATAGATTCGAGTTATTGAAGTTCAACTGTAATTCGTTATGACGGCATTAATTTTCATTAAAAGCATTAAAACACTGCAATCTTAAAGTATAATATCAGATCCCTTTAAAAGCATTGAGGTCGTGGCCATAGTATTAAAATATTGTCATTGTTTTACACTTTTTTCCGATTAAAAGCAGATATTTGCCCTAATTATGAACTCCGTTCTTTCAGATAGACAACTGTTCTTTTCGTGAATTCGTACCTAAATTTTAAGTAATTTAAAAATGCATTTTTAGAATGTCTTGCACTGAATCCCCTGCTTTTCTTCTGGGGTAATGCAAATTTACGAAACTCTGCACAGATTTCCATGTTGATTCTTATGGAGTATCGAAATGAAAAGTTGGGGTTAAAAAGTCCCCATAAATATAAACTTTTTTGTAATTTTCGATTTTTCTCGTCTGTTGTACCACTCGACCTACCTACATGCCAAGTTTCAGATTTTTAGCCCTTCTAGATGTACCTAAGAGTTTTGTGTTAGTAAGTGAGTGAGACACACCCTACGGGGCTACGCCCGTCAACCCCGTGAACTCTCACCCCATCTTTCCCTATATCTCTCTCTACCTCTCTCTCTACTTCCCTACCTCACTCTTTTCCAAACTTCCGCTTCCCTTCATTCTCTCCTTCCTCCTTTCCCTCTCTTTCTCCTCTCTCTCTGTCTCTTTCTTTTCCCCCCACCGTCGTCTTCCTCCGTTTTCCCATTAGGATCCTATATCATTTTATGAGTACGGCAACAATGCTGGTTGTTCTTGTCAACGAAATATTTTATTCACGAAAAATTTAAAATTTTCGTCTTCAGAACAATTTTCTGAGTCAATTCGAATCTTATTTGAAAATCTACAGTAGGAAAATAAATTTGCGTTATTTTCACGTACTATGGTTCAAGTTTCTAATACAATTATAAGTACTTAATTTTAAAAAGAAAACGAAAGTTGTCTTACACTCATTTACATGTTATGCGATCAAAGCGGAAATGATGGTAACAATTCTCCAATGTTAGTCTTATCGGAATTTCTCGAATAAAAATTTTTTTGGGCTCTTGAACTTAAAAACTTCCTGTTTTCGCAATTCCCAATTGTAAGTCATGAATAATCAGTCTGAATTTTTCTCAGCATTCTAGCTCATAAGGAAGTAATAAATAGTGTGTGTAACGCACATCAGTGCGGTTATTATACAGGGTGTCCGGCGACTTGGTCATAACTTCGGGATCTTATTCCTTGAGTGATTTTGAGTAAAAAATGTCATATGAACATGGGTCAGATTTTCATTTGTTACAGAGCTACGGGCAATTGAAATTATCTCGTACTTTGATTTGTACAACTTAAGTCACCGGACACCCTGTATATATACTAGCGTAATTGCCCGTCATATATGACGGGTATGCGTGGATTAAGTATTAAATTTAAGGGACCTCCCATTCTTCCTCCTTTTCTCTCTTCTTCTCTCCCATCCTTCCTCTCTCCCATCCTCCTTGCCTCCCTTCCATCCTCCCCCCCTCCCTTCCATCCTCCCCCCATCTTCCCTCCCTCCCATCCTCCCTCCCTCCCATCCTCTTTCCCATCCTCCCTCCCTCTCAACCTCCTCCCTCCCACTCTCCCTCCCTTCCTCCCTCTCACCCTCCCTCCCATGCTCTCACCCTCCCATTCTTCTTCCCTCCCCTCCTCCCTTCCTCTCCTTTCTCTCTCCTTCTCTGGAAAAATAGACTAATTCTATACCACCCTTTTTCTATGTACCTTCCATTCTATATCCCTTCCTTCCTATCTCCCTCCCCACATCCCCCTCTCTTTTACTCTACATCTATATAGTCGTTTAGATAAGCAAAAGAATCCAAACTAAATCCCAGTCCCATTAGGATTACGTATTTCCGCGAAAAATCCTACGATAATTTAAGGCAATCTATGCACTCGTATATATTACACGTATGCGGGTTGAGACAACAATTGATTCTCGAAGTTGAACAATGACGTGGTTGGCAAGACAACATCCCGTTTAAAAGCCGATATTTTCCCAAAATATGTTATTTAAATGTTAAATATGAGAGATTTCGAACGGTAGGCGGAAAAAGATTAATAGAATAAGAAACTTCGTTAATTTTCTTAAAACGTAGTTTAAATTCGAAGATCTTACGCCAATACTCTCTAATTTCAATTTCCAAAGGAATAAAAGCCTGCACTTTAAAAAGTCGCTTTTTACATGTTATCTTACGGGAAATGGAAATCGCCCCTCTGAAGTCGAACCCGGGACTTTTTTCGTGTATTTCTTCGTCATTTAATTTTTATATCTGAATCAAACTTTCCTGCGAAATTTCAACCTTCCACCTAATCGGGAGGTTTGTTAAAAACGCGTTAAAACGTGCCACTGATGATGTCGTTGCGGACAACGGCTATTATATTAAGTTTTATATATATATATATATATATATATATATATATATATATATATATATATATATAAGTTTGTGCATGTTTTTGTAATTCGTGTCTCGTAAGTATGAATTTACTTCAAAAGGTTGGAAATATTTCTCTTTCTTGCACCGCCAGCGAAATTTGCGCGTAATTTTTTTCCAACAATATTATACGGGTTGTTCTGTTCGCTAATTTTTCTTAGCTTTTTGGCGCCTTTCTATATTAAAAAAAAGATGTGAAGCGTCTATTTTTTCCTAATTTTTATTCTCATTTTAAATGAGTAGCATTGCGTTATGCATCGTTATCTATTTTCTTTAGAGTGGTAAAGTAACATTCGTAGTTGAGAAAGAAGCAAATACCCATTTAGGGCGAAGCGGTATGGAAATTCTCCATGGATGTTATTTATAAGTGAGTGTTGACATTCCCTTCGGGAAGTGTAGGCAATGGCTCTTGTTTAAATAGACCTGCAGTCAAGTTCACTTATTCTGAGAGAACGAACACCTTTCCAGTAGAAGTATTTACTCACTCGTCATAGTGGACTCATTAATTTGCGTTGGCATAATTACACCCTTCAAGTTTTGCTTTTTCTTTAATGTTATTATGGACGAAAAGAGTAAAAAAAATGCTCGCGCCATTTCGTAATTGATATGAATAAAATATAATTTTTGTCCTTATGAATGGTTATAAGCTTCGGAGATTAACAATTTGTTATGCAAAAATAATACAGTGGGATTAGAAATTACATCGTATTAAAGCAATAATAAATAATTATAATTTAATAACAATAAATACATAAATAATAATACAATACAAGTTTACTGCATGCTTATTAACAATAATATTAGGAATTTAATAATTCAGTCCACTTTGACCTCTGCTGCTTTCCGTGGCCTTCCCTCTCCTCTGAAATGAAAAATAAACGAATTTAAAATTGGGAATTCAATTTTTTAATGATGACATACAGAGCTATGTTACGAAAGATGTAATTTTGTCTGGAATGGAATTTCAAACATAGTTATGGGAAATGCTTTGGGAGAACTTTTGGTATAATTTTTTACTTACAAGAAAGTATTACTTCCATATCTTATAAGTAACGCATTGCGCTTTACACAATTTATATAAACATTTCAATTTTCCACAATTAAAATATATCTGGGTTTGGGAACAATGATCATAAAATTTCATTGCGATTTACGTCGCTGTATAGAATTTTTTTTTTTGAGTAAATGGTAGAAATAATTAATTTTGTTACATGTACGTTTACTGCACGCCAAAAATAAAGTGGTTCATCGACACTCTCCCATAGGGAAATGGCGCATAACAGTTAAAAGGCTAAGCACCACTGCTATAGTATGTCAGAGAAACTTCATTATATGTTAAATCAATGTATTATCTGACGATGGTGTAAATAAATATTTGTAAAATATTTTACAATGCTTTAGTTATTCCTATCGTGGATGGAAAATTTTAGCATTACATTTAATATTTTATAAAATTATTTGTTTATATGTAAAATGTGGCATACTTTGAACTACTTTCTATAAAATTATTTGCGTATATATTATTAGCGGTACTCTTATGAAACATAAAAAGGGGTTGAATTATAAATGTTTCAGTCACTGTAAACTTTAGAAAAAGTTGGTCTTTACATCATTGTAGCGATTAATTTTTTAACAATTCTTTAAAAATTTAGGACGAAAAATCGTGTCAGAACTTCAAAAAAATAGTTTAGTTACTTGGACGCAGCGGGAAATTATCTGGCTATAAAAAACATTCAGGTTCTCGTTTATCTGGAACACCAGATATTGCTTAAGTATTGCTTTGTTTGGCACTCTATTAGCGGAGCTCTTTTATCAAATTTTTTGTCGAAACTGTAGCTAGTTATTTTCGGCGTAATTTATGTCCTGTTCCTATAATATGCCATTTAATTCACATCGGAACCGGCCAATTTGATTACTTGCTCAAAACCGTAATCTTTAGCTTGAGGGAAGAGGATGACCGTGCACGTTTCTCATGTACCAACCCGATGGGTCGATACGCAGGATTTGTGAGAGGGAGATGTTTTTGGATTGTTATAGGGTTAAGTGTGGGTCATAGTGCGCATGCCAGAAATATTAGCCCGCTATGGGATATCATGCATTAATTACGTGCTAGTATTTTATTATCAACGGATCTTGTCTATCAGAGAATATCTTTCGTTCGATTTCTAAATAATCTTTAATAGTTCTCGCTTCTAAAATTTATTTAAAATAAAATTTTTAAAAAATTAAACGAACGAACTGGATTAAATAAGTAGACAGTATTTTGATCAACCAAAAACATTTTATGCACTCAGATGCTGTAAATAAATCATTTTTACGCGGTATTTTACATAAACAATTTTGAATTGAAAATGAGCTCCATCACGTTATTTTATTTTTGTATGAATTCACATTTTTTACTTCAATTACTTTAAAAGATTTTATTTTTAGTGTTCTTAATTGGGCTATTTGAAATTTATTGGTATAGATTCCTAATTTACATTATAGAATACAAAAATGAAATTTACTCAGAATTTAAGAGAAAGGGAAAGATGACATCACTTGGGAAATTACTATAGAGCAGAGATATCCAATGGGATTTCGATGTTTGCCAGACCTGGGGCGATAAGGTCGTCATTCGGCATGTGATACAAAAGATATGCAATGGTAATAAGTAGAATGTGCAATTTGTTGAAAGTAGGTTTCAGGCTATGGACCGACATCAATCAAGAATGATGCTGTGGGCCAGGAATAGGCAACTACGGCCTGCGTGCCGCATAAGTGCATCGAAAGCATTTTATGCGGTTCACGAAGCTATGATGAAAAATCAATCCGTAAAATTTTACACAGGAAATTCCATATTTGTTAACTGAAACTATAGTCACTATAGTAACCTTGAACGTTGAGATATTAACGCTAAAATTTTTAGACTCAATTTTTCACTTATATTTTTAATAGAATTTTTCGGTACCTTCCAGGTATGCTTTTATGCGGCCCACTGAAGGTTTCGCAACTACCAATGCCATGTATGGAAGTTAACCGACCCCTTCTGTAGACAGTAAACCACAGTTACTTTGAGCTATTGACGTAAAAGATATTTTTCCACTCATATTTTCGAAACAGAGAGCAAATTCAAGGTATGGTTAATATTATACTCCAAATTGTTGATTATTAAAAATGTTTTCCATTCACCATAAAAAAATTCAAATAGGTTCAGAATTATAAGCAAAAAATATACAACTGATGAATGTAATTGTTTCCGGCGTAGCATTTCATGACATGACGTAGATTCCAACGTTATAAATGTTTATATATATATGTGGAATTTACAGCATTTATTATTTTCATTGCCATAACTGATCAAGAGCGTCAATTCACCCTATTGAACACCCCTGCTATAGAGGGACTAGATCGAGAACAATATCTGTTGGTTCATTGTTGGACGGAAAATTTTCAAAACGAATAGAATAATTCCTTGTTCTATTCGCTCTATTTGTTATTCTACTCACCATTGTCACCTTGTTCTCGTGATAACATCAATTCCCAACCCCTTCCTCTCCACCTCTCTCTCCGGCAGGTAGCTGCTGTAGGCCATCACGTGTGCATCCTCGAAGTCCTTAGACCCCACGTCGAAGCTCCTCCTCCCGTATCCTCCGTGCCCTCCATGTCCGCTGTGAACCTCTTCGTGAGAGTGTGAGTGAGCGTGAGAATAGACGGGCTTCTGCACGATTTCGTACGTCACTGATCCGCCGCCTCCCTTTGAGGCTAAACTTTTAATTCCCACGATAGCGGATAGGAGGAGTGATAGAAGGCCCACTATCAGTGCCTTGCCAGCAAGCAAAGCCAGCGCGCCGAGGGCTATCGCGCCAATGGTCGCCTTAGACATGATGAGCATGGCTCCCAGCATACCTAAGCCTCCCTTTTTTCCGCCTCCAAAACCGCTTCCCTTACGCCCTGTAACGAAAACCGCAACAATCCACATATGAATTTGTTTTTATTTTTTGGCATATATATCACATTCGGTCAGTGTCCACTACATAGATTATAAAATCGGTTGGTATAATTATTTTGAATTTAAATTGTCTTGCGTGGAAAACATGTTTTTACCACATTCAATACAAAAATCTAGTCCCATGGGCTTTTCCTGAATACCACTAATTAGGAATTTCATATTCCAGGTTTAAAATATTTTACCTTAGAAAACAAATCGTGACAAAGTGCTCATTACATTGGTCATTATTTTATTTTATTTTTCTAAAATATAAGCAATGGATTACTGTTTTCAGAATGGAAAGAAAGTTAAAAATTCGAATGAAAATTGTAAAACGCAATTTTAAGTGCTGATCCTTGGAGTATACAAATTTCAGCTATTTTAACGATATGGTAAATTAGAAAATTTCAGTTCCATTCCAAAAATTGGTTAAAATATTTTATTGACTTTTTCGTAACTTTTGCAAAGCTTTCGTGTTGCATCTCATGGAGAATGTTTCCAGTGCTATAATTTATCTCCAGACGACGAATCTAAGATAAATTTGCTAAGTATGCCTTGCGCTGTAAAATCCATTATTGCAAACTATTTGTAAAATTTATAATTAGTTTTAGAGAATAATGATGGTTACATTTTGAAATTTTGCATTTCACTTTGTCCTATAGTTTTATAGCTAGTCTTATAATTCTGTCATTATTTGGTAGGTCAAAAATGAATGTTTAAATACAAATTGAACTCTACAGATTTTATTTGAGAGTCTTTATAAAAATATTTAAATGAAAAGATATATTTATATATAGTGAAATTTTAAAATATGAAATTAAATAATCTCATTTTTATATTCACTTTTAAAGATTACTCCCGTTTCTTATAATAGAATTTTTCCTTTAGTATGAATGCGGATTTTGTTTACTTTTTAAACAATTATTTATGGCAAAGACAGGTGTATTCTGTATTTAGTACGAAGCTCATAGAATTGGATGATTTGTGAAATTTAAATAGATTGATAACGGATTGATTCTAATTTGATAGATTAGGCCATGCACTTAGAAAAAATGAGAGTGAAGAGTTTTCGAGCTGCAAGAAAGAGTAAAAGGTTTATTATAAGGTTCTAGCATACAAATGTTTTGTGTGCTAGTATCTTCATTTTAATTAACTTAGTTCACTCCTGGAAGGTATGCCTATGCACTATGGGAGAATTGAAAAATTTCCCATTTGTCCGAGCTCGGAGTAGAATTTTAATCTACGGAAATGAATCTTCTTTCCAGTAAATAAAAACAAAACACCCCTTGGAAAAAGAAATAGTAGCGTATTGTTTGTTTTTTGTTTATAACACTTATAATAGTTTAAGTATTTTCCTACAATCTGGCTTATGTTATTATGTGTAAATCCGCAAATGTTACAAAATATTTTTACACTAGATGAATTAACCTGTTTAAACGGGCTTTGTAATAAAAGAAGTATAGATGTACACGGGTTTCCCGTAGTACAAAAGTGCTTTCCGTGAAAATCGCCATGGTATAATCGTATACTAATGTATTTGCTTTGAAATCAGCAAATTATTTTTCCATATAATGTGGTAGTCCTACTTTTTAGATCCGTTCTAAACATGTTCATTTCGTTTTTCCATTCTATGCTCACCCTACAAACGAAATTTCTTTTTAAAATTGGTACAGCCAATACCTTCCAATTTCATAGTTACAGAAAAATTCTAACCTTGATATTGTGGCAGTTCTGTTTAGTCGATCCGGTTGAAATATGCTATTTTGACTATTTATTTATATGAAGATTATAAATACCAATACGTGTAAAAGAAATTTTTTATTTGTGGTAGTCCTGCTCTTTAGCTCCACCTTAAATATCTTTATTTCATTATGGTGTGTCGTACAAATCTTATATACAAAATTTAGTTGAAATCCGTTCTGCCAATTTCTTCCAAATCCATAATTACTGGAAATGTTTAATTTGTTATTGTGGCACCCATGTATGGTTGATCCGGTCCAAATACGCTATTACGGTTTTCTATATATATGCGCATTATAAATATTAACTTTAGTTAAAATTGAAGTGGATAGTTATACAAAAATACTTGTAAAAGAATTTTTTTTATTACTGGTACTGTGGCAGCCCTGCTTTATATATCTATACTAATCATCTCGATCTTGCTGTTCTACGTTGCACACTTTCTTCATACGGAATTTCGTTGAAATTGGTTGAGTCAATTACTTCCAAATTCTCAATTACCGAAAGGTTTAACTTTGCAATTGTGGCACCTCTGCTCAGTGGATTCGGGCCAAATATGTCATTTTGGTCATTTATTTATGCAAAGATTCTGTGTCCCAAATTTGGTTTAAATCGATTCAGCTAATTCTTCCCTGATATATTCGTACGGACCGACGGACGGTCATCACGAAGATAATAGTGCTTTTCAACAATGACGAAAAGCGCTAACAAGCGGCTGACAGTGAGATATTGAGCGTCTTATGGGAGATTGAATCCACCCTCTGGAGTCGAACCCGGGACCTTTTTGAATTTTTTATTTTCTCCATATACGAAGTATAGAGAAAGTATTGTTTTCATGAAAAAAATCGAATTCGAGATTTCAACGGAAATACATGTTTTAAGGTCCCCTGAACACGTTTTGACTATTTTCTCGATGATATTTGTGTGTTTGTCTGTCTGTATGTGATAGATTTTTGTGGGCGCTCTAACTCAAAAACTATTAATCAGGTCAACGCAAAATTTTATATTTAACATTTTTATAAAAATTAGAAGATTTGATTAGTTTTTGGTAAAAATCGGTCAACAGGTAGTGGGTGCTTACTCTTGTCAAATTCGTTATTTTGAAATATTTGCTTTAATATTTGATAAATATAAAAATGTATTGGAATAAAAGTTGTAGGAAATTTTATTTTCTACAACCTTTGTTTGATACATTTTTCCATATAATGCATTGTTTAAGAGATATCTTATATTTTTATCTGCCACCACCACTCCACCTACAGAAGACTTGTTAACAATTGACGCTTACTTACGTCTTAGTAACGCTCCTTTTTCTTTTCTTAATTGTCAACCGGAAGTAAATATTGACAACGATCCCAGAGTTAACAACATGTAATTTGCCATATAAATATGGAGAAAGTCATGTGTTACCCACATTAGTTTATTTTTCATTCGCTATTAGTACGTGATCATAGCAATCCTACCAAATTTGGTTACATGGATTAAGTATTAAATTTAAGGCACTTTCCATTCTTCCTCCTTTTTCTCTTCCTCTGTCCAATTCTCCCTCTCTCTTTCTGTGGAAAAATAGATTTCCTAGTCTCAATCTCGTCCTAATAAAGACCATTATCTATCTATCAATCTCTCCCTCCCTCCCTCTCCCTTTATCTCTCTCTTCCTTAAGGTGACCGTCTAGGAGGAGATTTTATCAGGAGATTTAATCTCTTGAAACAAAAATTTTGATCTCTTTATCAAGAGAGCTATGTAAAGAGTGCGGAGAATTGGAAAATATTCCAAGAGTCTTGTTCTCCAGAGGTAAATTTTAGTCTCCGGGAGAGCGCAGTGTAAACAGTAAAAATTGAAAGAAATCGAATCTTTTGGAAGACCAAAAAGTTTTCAAAGCCGGTTTTTATAATTTTTTGTCTCTTGAAAATTTTTTGTGCGTTGAGTTTGTCTCTGTGTTCAATTTGTTGCACGTCATCGGGAAGAGTAGAACAAAAAGAAAAAGTGAATGAGTATTTTTGTTTTATTTCTGCATTTAATTGTGAAATTATGTTTTTCACATATTGCATGTTTTTTTGGAGTTTTATTTCATGAAATTTTAAAATATTTCACTTTAACTGTGGCTAAATAACATAATGCTATAGGTCTATCGCATTCATATGAACATGCGCGAATTTCGGCCGCGCACTGAGGGTAACTTCCTGCGTCACGGAGGGGAAGTTCCTTCTGTCATCTTGTCTACCTCCACCCCAACGCTAGCCCATCCCTCTCCTCCTTAGGTTGTCAGTTCTCACTATCTACAGTTGCTGCCTAGACGAAATTTTGCGAATTATTGGCAACAGTGTAGTTAGAAAAGGGCCGAGACAGCGCTAGCCCGTGCGGTAAGGAAGGTCGAGAGGGGAGGGTGCCAAGTGGAGTCAGGGATTCCTTTACCAAAGTTTTTCTTTTGTTCCTTTTATTTTTATTATTTTTTCTTCCCAACAAAAGTATTGCTGCGCAAGCAGCTGCAATTTTTGTATTTTGAACCGACACGTTCACTGAAACGCACACAACGCAGTACCACATACACTGTAACAAATGTTCCAAGACTTTTTTGATCTCACAAGAGACAAAAATCGTACTATACGTTAATAGCAAGGAGATTTTTTCCAAGATATATCTCAGGAGAGCAACTCTCCTGTTGGGAGAGCTGATTTGCTGGAGATATCTCCATACGTGTAAACAAAACACCGAACTTTATCTCCTAAGTAATAAATTAGGAGATTTTAGTCTCCTCGTGGACGGTCACCTTTTCTATCTCTCTCCCCCTCCCTCCGTCTCTCACTTCCTAGTTTTAATCTCGCCCTAATAATGAGCATTATCTATCTATCTCTCTCTCCCTTTTACACTCTCCCTCCCTCTCCCTCCTCTGTCTTTCTCCCTCTCCCTCCTCTGTCTCCCTCCCTCTCTTCTCTCTCACTCCCTCTCTTTCCCCATGTCTCTTTTATCTTTCTCTCTCTCCTTTTTTCCTCTCTCTCCCTTCTCTCTCTCTCTTCTCTCTCACGTATTAAAACATTCAAAGCACGCTTTCCTTTGGCATATAGTATAAAGGTTGAGACGACAATACAATCTCGAAGTTTAACAATGATACGGTTGACAAGGCAACAAATCGTTAAAAAGTTTAAAGTTTTCCAATAAATATGATTTAAACGTAGAAATTGAGCGATTTTCTATCGTAGATAGATAAAAATAAGAATCGTTATTTATTTTTCTTTAAAACGGTCCAGATCCGAAGATCGTATGTCAATTATTTCTAATTTTAACTTGCAAAAGAGTAAAAGCCTGTAAGTCGAAAAATCTATTTTTACGTGTTATCTTATGGGAAATTGAAAACATCCTCTGGAGTCGAACCCGGGACCTTTTTGAAAAATTCTTTTAGCATTATCATAGTAATCTTACCAAATTTTGTGGAACTAACTGAAGAAACGGCTGAGATATTGAGCCTTATGGACAGAATGACCAAGTGACCAAAAGAAGAAGCGTTTTATAGTTAAGTGAAAATGTCAGTATATGGCAACATCATATTCAATTGCAACTCCTTGAATGACTGCCATATATTCGTGAATTGATAAGCATTTCTTACGTTTACCACTACCGACGGCTTGCTTCGCTAGCCTATCTTTTTCAGTCTAATTTAATAAATACTTGAATTATGAAATACATTTTAATAACCTGACTTTTAGCAATACATAAAGGAACAATCTGTTTTTGAAATAAGCAGGATATTTCGTGTGTTAGGATTATAGTGTCATAATTTTACGTCGTTGATCATATTTTCCTGAATTTCTACTGAAACAGATTTTTTGCGTTTTAAATGGCATTTTATCCGATTGTTACCATGGAGACGATTATTACCGAACTCGGCTTGAGCATAGACGAGTGAACAAATGGGTTATATTATTTTCCGCTCAACTACTCTTCAGCAATGGACAGGTGATCCAGACATATTAGCGTATCAACAGTAACATTTATTAAATTCGTATATTAAAAAAAATACACGCAAAATATAATGTCAGAAAGAGATGTTGACATTGCTTTTAGTATTTCAAACCTGATAATGCTTTATCAATTTGTTTTCCAATTTTTCTCTATAATTGATTAACTATGAATTGCAAATGGTGTTTATGGTATGGAAATTCCTTGGAATCACTAACACATACTGAAACATTTCCTATCAATATAAGTAGTCAACTCGTGACGTCCACTTTGAGAAACCAGCCTGCGTTAGTCCTGGTTTGGACTTATTAAGACTACAAATTGTGGTTTAAAATTATAACATCATCATATGTATACGTCGTCTGAAATCAACTGGATACCAATAAAATTTGTCATTCCCCTTTTACAAAGCGTTAAATCGATCTAATTACAATACAGATTACCAATTCCCATTTATCACCATTGAATTTGTTGCCATGGTAGTTGATATCGTTCATTGTTTAAAATATCTTATTTCCGATTAATAATTTTTTACGCCAATTCGGCACGAATTGTAATTTAGTTAGTTGTAAGTAGTAGTAAATGTTGTCTTCTATCCGAATACTTGTTTTAGACTATACCTCACAGATCATATAAGGGCGTGGGATAGAAAAGCATGGATTTTAATTGTTATTTTCCGAGAGAACCGCCTTAGCGATCGATGTAAACAAAATATGCGATGTTTTTTGCCGGTTTTTGTAGAATTTCTATCTCCGAAACTATAACTGCTAAGTATTCATTTATTCTCTATCCGAATAAATTTTTTAATCTACACATTACAGTTCATACAAGAGCTAGGGAGAGAAAAGTTTGGTATTTCATTTTTGCTTGACTGAAGCCATTTAACGAGATACGAGTATAAGTTTATTAAACTAATTATGTAAAGTGGAAGTTATTATTGACGGATTCAGTTCAAAATCACAATTGGGAGATAAATTTTAATCAAGATTACTAATACTTAATTTAATTAAAATTCGTCTAGCGGTTTAACAGATGAAAGTTACGACGGACGGACCAGACGTGACCATAAGGCGTTCCGCTATTACCGCTTCGCTGGTAAAGAACGCCTAACAAATAAATCATCATTAATATTTATTTTTCACACATTTTATATAGGTACCAAAACAATTTTTACTTTGTGGAACATTCAATTAGTTGAATTTATATTTATTTTCACTTTTTAGTGCATCTATAGGATCCAAGAACAAGCACTAATAAATACTTCTCTCCGGTATCTTCAATAGCCATAACAAGTTAAAAAAATATGCGCATTTCGGCTACAAAGCATCCATCTTAAGTGGTAATTCACCGAAAATAGATTCTAACAAAGCACGTGTGCTAGTATTTCCGTTGTGTTTATTTCGGGGGCGGTCTTATGGAAGGCGTCACAGAAATGAGGATGCTAGGAAAGAGGTATAAAGATAGGAATAGAAAAGAAATATTAAATTTATTTTAAGTATAGGATATGATAAGATGATGAGCAAGATAAATTTGGTCAGATCAAACTAAAACCTGCCGAGATATAGAGATCACGTGATGATAATGAAGTTTTAATATAAGGATGGGGAAAATAATACAAATGAAAAAATAAACTTTGTTTTCCCCTCAAAATTAGGGTACCGAAAATACTAGGTGAATGGAATCGCGCTAATAATCAAAATTAGATAAATTAATCCACTTGGTCTCACCGCTCTCTGTCGTTTGGATTCCCAGCCTTTGCATCACTTCCTCGCCCAGCTTCCTCGCCATGACACCCGTTTCGAACAGCTTCACGCTCACGGAATGCGAATCCAAATACCTCCCCAATCGCGTCACGAGGAATTCGTCGAGGCGGGCCACCGCGGAGGCGTCTCCCGCTTCCTGCAACCCCCTCGCCAAGTCCGACACCAACTCCTCCGGGAGACTGCCCCCGCCAATCCCTGCCGCTCCTCCCTCCGCCATTCCCCTAGCATCCGTCCTCACCACGGCGACGCTGGGGAGGATCTCGTAGGAGTCCTTTGCCGACAATCGATCGACAAGAGAAACGAGATCGAGTTTAAGACACGTCGTGGTGTAGTTCTGCGCGCATCCCCTCGCCAGAACCTTCCTGATGATCTCCGTTGCACCGTCCGAGGAACTCTCCGAAGATGGCGGAACCTCGCCTTGTCGAACCGCGCCAGCGATCCCCAAAAGGGTAACCAGGAGGCAACAAAGGAAGGACTCCATTGTAGATGATCGAGAAATCACACGGCTGTTGATGGAAGGAGAGGGAGAGAGATGGGCTCTCTCGTACCAACGGATGCTCAGTTGAAGAGCGTTGTGCGAGTGAAGGGATCTCCAAACACACCATTTATACGCACCAGAAGAGCATTGTCCACGGGTAGAGAAGGTAGGGATGGAGGGCGCGGCTTTCGAAGGGGTGTGAGACGTCTGCCTCTCGACTGTATCTCAGTGGTGGGGGCGTAAAAGAGAAGCGCGACGGCGGACTCGTTAGTGGAGCGTATCAGCCGCCGGGTGATGGCCATTCTCTCTATCGGAGGTTGACGAAAGGAGAACGTTAGAGGGGGTGTTGGGGGCAACGGGGGGAGAGATGCGAGGAAGGCGATTGTTGGCGGTCGGAGAGAAGGGAATCCATCGCGAAAGGGCTTCTCCGGCTAACGTAAAAAAATAAGAAGGCTGTTTAAAAAAGACCTTTTTCGAACGAATTGTTACGGATTGGCGTTCGCGACGGTGTCCGTGAGGAGGTCACTTCCGAAGCGGAAAATTGAACCAGAAAAACAATGGAAGTGAAGGGAGCGTTTTCTTGTGAAAGGGTCTGGTTGGAATTCAGGGGGAATGGAGAGGATTGCGGACGAAGGGTGGGGATGGTTGGGTTGGAGGTAAATGGAAGCATCTTCAGAAGGCGACGCAGGGAGGAAAAAGGGCTCCTCATGCCATTCTCTTCGGCGCCGATCTTTCCCGCTCATTTTTTGTTTTGGCGTAGGAGTATTTCGCGGTTGAAAGGATGGTGCTCGCGGGACCATTCACTTCGGTTACCATGGCTCTCGGAGAGGAAGATGGGATTGGGCGTAGAGGCAGATGAGCATCGATAAGTGAGGAAGCTTCTGGTGGTGCATAATAATATTGGTCTTTGTCAGATTCTGCAATCCACGATCGATAAGGTATTTACAGTGCGCGGTTATTTTGGGAGCGGGCATGTGTGTAATATTCACCATTTTCCCTGGTGGTCTGTAACATATTTAATTCGTTTGTTTTGAAGCAGTCATTTTCGTTACTCGGTATTTTTTTATTTTATCACTCAATGACTCGCGTGTTTATATTCCTTTAATATTTTAGACTTTCTCTTGGTATTATTTCACCGTTGTTTGCAAGTGCTGTGTAATATATTAAAATTATTTTTTTACCTTGCGTATAATTCATTTTTTAAAATTTGTGCTCGTGTTGTTATAATTTTTCCTATTTTATGTGGTAGTTATCATTAAATATATTAATGTGTTGCGCAGAATTTCTGTAAAGCTTCTTGTTTGGGCTTAGTACCGCAAATGTATGGTAACATTCATTACCATCGAAGAATTAGTTCTTAAAGCAAGTTTTGCATTTGTTTACATATCTTTCAGCCACTTAATTGCTTTTTATTGGCAATTTATCTGTATAATATGTAATAATAAGAACAGTTCTTAATGATTTTGAGTTATGGAATTTACCACTTCTTAATAAGTCGCGTTTCTATTATTTTCCGAGAATTTGTTACAGTGGTAGATCAGGTATAATGATTGCCACGTCATATTGATACCAATTTTTTCAATTTGCAATATTATATTTTTTTCCTTAAAGCGTAACGAATCACAACATATGTTAATGATAACTTTATTTGAGCAACTACAAGATATTTTACGTGTGAAAAGCAATTCATAGTGTCTGCAAGTATTAGGACTTGATTGCTCAAATTTACTTGCGATGTATTTTAGAAAACAAATATCAATAACGATTTACGTAGGTTAAGTTGCTCACTAAGCACTTTGGGTAACGTGTGCAAGTTACGACATATTTAAGAAAAATTACTTTTATTATTAATTTAAAATTTTAATTTAATTTTAAAATTAACCAAACGTTAGAATTTTATGCCTGAAATCATGAGTAGCAATTGTTTCGTTATTTTAATGTATTATGAATTGTAGTTTTGCCAATAAAATTTTGATACTGAAAATTTTCGTTTTAATAATCAAAAGTGCCTTGAAATAATTCAAATAATGTACGACTTTTATAAATTACTTATTATTTCTGTTTTAAAGTTATAGCATAAAATTATTTAACACTGGTGCTCAAGATATGCATTAATAGAACGAATCTTATAAATAAATTTTATAAGGCTATTAAGGGCTATGAAACTTTCATAGTCATGAAGGAATAAAGCGGTTCCTTTTCGATAAGAAAGTGAATATTTGTGGAATTTATTTCTGAGAAGATGGATTCCCAGAAGCATTATTTCCCTTTTGTTTGCCGATTCCCCCATTCTATTATTATTTAATTTCCTCAAGAATTCATGTTAAGATGATAATCCAACTAAATTAACCGTGATGTCTTATTATGCAGTGTGCTATATCCAAAAAATTTTATCACGTATTGATATTCATTTAAGGCTTCCAAGATATTCCACCATTGCCCCAGTAGAAATTAAAAGCTTCTTAAACAGAGAACTTCCAAGACAATTTTTCCTGATGGTGAAAATCGCATTTTAATATTGTGTAAAATATAAGACTATCCACTGAATAAGTACGACGAAACACTGTTTTTTGTCGGGTTTAATAATTTGAACTGATTAACAGGTGAAATTTATTTATAAAATTTGGCGTTGCTACACACGCTCAATTATGGAAACTTGCCTGATTAATAGATTTTGGCTTCAATGTATTCTGATATACTCTTTCCCGTATATTATTGGCATTCCTCTTGCCTCTTCGTCTTTCGTTTTCTAGAATTCTCTTTCATCTTATAACTTAAGGATTTGCATGCACTTACTCGCACTTTCCACCACTTGTATTATCGTTTCTTCATTTTTCATTATCCTAAATACAAATATATTTCTATCTCCCTCTACCTTACGCTCGGACTTAAGAAGGTAAAACAAAACATACTGGAATTTACCGAAAAATATTTTTTGGAAGACATTTCAGCGCAAAACATGTCGTAGTTTAAGAAAAAATCGTCGCGACGCATTCAATTCTGTTCATTATCCGTTCCTCGTTACCTTTTGTCTAAGGATACTTAGAGACTAGCTCGGCTGTGGTCAATGGGCTGTTCTTACTTTTTTAAAGGTCATTACTCGACGAACTCGGATACGCCTCGTTTAATGTTAGAGTCGCCATTGTTCGACCGTGACTTTTGACATTTCTCACGGTGAACTATAAAAGATCTTTGGTTGGCATATATCCTATCTGAGGTTTTAGATCGGAGAATTGATACTTTCTGAGATGAAACCCTCAATATGCGAGGTTGAGGTTATTATGGACCACGTAACGGGAAGCGAAAAAGCGGAGTCGAAAGAGCGGAAGTCGGAGTAGGAGAGATACATAAGATGGGGTACTGCGGATGGCCGATGTGAAAGGGGCGAATATTACTACTCCAGATAGCTATAGGTAGGCTGACCATACGTCCCGTTTTCTCCGGGACAATCCCGTTTTCGGGCAGTTTCCAGACCGTCCCGTCGTTTTCGGCAAAAAAAGTCCGTTTAAAAGCTTTTCGAGATTAAAATTCAGACTCCAATTTTCTCAAAATATGGATAATATTAGATTTTAACTGAGAATACTTCTCTTTATGAAAGTGAGAATAAGGCTAAGTTGTCACCTTATAGAACAGGTACACAGATTTATTTGTCTGCCCGTTTCCTTGAGCTCCGGATCTTTCAATGTTTAAGCTGAATAGATAGTTACATCTTTGTTGCGGGGTTAATAGAGGTATTCAAACAAATCAAGGCCGACGCATCAACATTCTCACAGAATTAATGGTTCGTTCTAATTTGCTTAAAGAAAGAATGTCTGTGTAAGGCTTTGATTCGGCTGTAACATTCTTCTTAGCTTTTCCCCGATCGTATTATCTTCGAAGTTCAGTGTTAGATGAAGTGAAGCAAGCAGAGGTAGTTGTATACATTGTGATAGTGGAATAAAATCAAAAGAAATTCCTGTGAAAGGTAAGACTACTAATTCGCTTTTTAGTGGCAAATACTTATGAAATTTCATTGGAATTATTAGCACATCTTACTTTTTATAAGAATGTACATACACGTAATAAATCAGAACCAGAAAATGTAATTACTATGAAAAACAACTTTTTGAATAGAATTGCTTAGTTTGATTACATTATTGTCTTAGTGATCATTTTTTATCTTGCTCGATATTAAGCAAATATTATTTACTTTCATTTAGTATATTACTTTTCTTATAAGTTTATTGAGATTTACAAGCTTTTAAAATAATTTTTTATATGTATATTTTTTAGTAACCCATAATAATAAGAAAATGGGGAAGAGAATTTGTTCATTTAACGATGTCCTGCAAAAGGAGTTAAAATTTATTAAACAGGACAGTACTTTTGTAAATGACAATTCTAAGGTGTACTGTGGAATCGGCGATGTTCACTTTTCTGTTGCTCATGGAGGTAAGAGTGACATAAATCAACACCTGCGAATCTGAAGACATAAAGATGCATAAAATATAGCAGGGGCTTACAGAAGTATCAGCTAATTTTTTTCACCAGAGGATTCGACATGTGAAAAAATTGCAGCCAGTGAAGCTGTTTTTGCATTTCATACAGTGCGTCACGGTCAGAGTTTTCGCACAAATGACTGCTTGTCTAGTTTGATCAAAAAGATTTACCAACCTAAGTTTTCATCTACCCGTACCAAATCGGAAGCAATTATTTGCAAGGTTTTGTCCGTTGATTTAATTAAATGCAGTAGTGTAACTATTAGTTTAGATTCTTCAAACAAAAAAGAGAACAAACTTTTTCCTTTTGTTTGGTATTTCTTACCAGATAATGGTGTTCAAACGAAAATCTTAGTTTGCTTCTTTACCCGGTGAAACATCCGATTTACAATGCAACCTGCTAATTGACGTAAATAAGTATTGTTTGCAAAACAAGATTGTAGGATTTTGTGCCGATAATGCGAACACCAATTTTGGCGGTTGTAGCAGAAATAGTCAAAATAATATATGGCGTAAACTTGAAAAAGGACTTGCAAGGAATGTTATTGGAATTGGTTGCGGTGCACATATCATACACAACTGCCTTCAATGTGCTATTGACTGTTTGCCATTTGATGTTGAATGCTTTGAGGTTAAAGTTCACAAGTACTTTCACATATATGCAGTTAGAGTTCAGGAGCTCAAATACTTTTGTAAATTTGCAGGAGAAGATTATTCTAAGTTATTAGAACATGGAAACACAGGATTTTTATCCTTAGGACCTGCGATAGACAGAATATTAGAAATGTTTAATGGGTTACGTTCTTTCTCAACAAAAGTGTCCAATGATTTTGAAAAATGTATTTGAAGATTCCTGCCTAACATTATGGTTATCATTTGCGAGAGATCAAATTTCAACATTTCAGAAAGCAGTAGAATCTATAGAAAAACAGATGTCTCGGCAACTGAAGTAGCCTTGGGTGTTAAATCTCTTAAAGAAGTCCTCATTGCTAGGAATGAAGAAAGTTTTATTACATCAGATGTAAGAATTCAACTTAAGTCGCTGGTGGAATCTGAAAAGATAAATGAATCCGAGTTTTATGAAATCATTTCAAATTTTTATTCTACCAGTATAGAATATTTGGAAAAATGCGAAAAGAGCTTTGGGGTATCTGATAGGTTTGAATGGGATATTACCTCAGTGGAAAGAGATACATAACAGATTGGTAGAAATTAAAGATCATTTCAGTCGCATAGGAGTAGATGAAACCCAATTATTTGACCAATGGGTTTGTATGAAATCCATCATAACTAGAAAGATAGGAATTTGGAACTCAGAACATATATCTACCTCAAATAAATTGGTCGAAATATTTTTGGAAATAAATAGACTATCTGTGGCCTATGAACGTTTAAAAAAAATCGTCGAATTGGTGTTATGTCTTCCAGGAACAACAGCCTCAGTTGAAAGAATTTTCTCTCTCATGAACAAAATTTGGTCGAATGAAAAATCGAGAATAAGTATCGATACTATGAAAGCAATGCGTGTGAACTTTGACATGACGTGTAGTGATTTCTATGACAAAATTGTAAAAGATGAAAATTTGTTTAAGAAATAAGCTCGGCAGAAAAATATAACTCAGCTTAACTACTAAACATTGATAATAAGTAAAGATTCTTTAGTATTTTTTGCTTTAGTTGTCGTTTCTTCTTTAAACTGTATAAATATAATTATACTTTCTGTATTACTGAAATGCGAGAAATGTAAGTTTTTCTATAGTAAATAAACAAGAATGAAGAACTTAGAAAAAGGAGGTTTTATGCAGTTCTTATCCTTCGATTTTTATTTTTAGTCAATAAAGCAAATATTTAGTTCTATCAAAATGGTCCCTAGAATTAGCATGTTATTTATCTAATTTTTATATAAATTGGTTCCTCACAGTTTGATTCTATGTATTATATATATTGCTACCGAAATGCGGTCAAAAGATCTTATCCAACTGCATTATTTAATTAAAAACCCTATCTGTATCGTAAGTAAAATAATTATTTAAAAATTGTCTTTTTCCTTCTAATAGACTTGTAAAGACTGAGTAGCGTTTCTGTCTTTTTCTTTGAAACTTATCGCTCAACTTTAAAAAAATAGTGTCAAGTTTACGATTAATTTTTATACCCTAAAATATTTCGTAATTATATTAACCTTTAGAATATATGAAATAAAAATATTCGGCAACAAATATAAAAGTAGTAGTTTACTATTATATTAAAATTGAGAGCTAAGAAAGAAAGCAAACGTTTCATAATAAATTTCATTCCTATTAGGATTACCCTTTCTTTGAAAAAACTATGTTGACGTAGCGGAGAATAATTTTTCATTTTAAAAAAGAGCTTTTTGGAATTAAAAACGTAGTGAACTAATTTCAACTTATACTGCTGAGACCATATGAACGTATGAAGTATGGGTATTTTCTCTCTACTTAAGGTAAATAAATAACTAAAGATAAATTTTCAATCTACAGAATTACTCCAATTCCTTCAAATCATGTATTTATTGGAGTGATATAAACCACCCTTTTTAAAATGGTCGTGCGAAAAAATTGTCCCGTTTTCTTCATGGGAAATGTCCCGTTTTCGCCTTATTGGGTTATGGTCAGCCTAGCTATAGGTCTACCGCAATAAAAAGAACATTTTGGGTGCACAGTGGGTGTGGCCTAATCCCTCACTCCACTTGGAACCCTCCCCTCTCGTCCTTCCTTACCGCACGGGTTATCGCTGTCTCGGTCATTTTCTAACTACACTGTTGCCAGTTGTTCGCAAAATTTCGTCTATGTAGCAACTGTAGATAGTGAGAACTGGCAACAAGGAGGAGAAGGATGGGCTAGTAGTGGGTGGGGGAAGTCAAGATGACCGAGAGAACTTCCCCTCCGTGCGCGGCCGAAATCCGCTCATGCTCTTATGTTTGCGGCATACCTATATATTGCTTGCGTACAGATTCGTTTTCAGAAATTGTTTACTTGCCTAGGCTCTCTTGTTTTAAATATTTAACTTACTGTTAATATTATGCGTGATATGTATAATGGAAAAGTATAAAAATAATAGAATCCAATTTTAACCACACGCTCGTTCCAAACAATCGCGTTCTGAAACGGGAGAATTAGTCTGCTAGCATAGATCAGCGGTAGAATGTCCGCCCGGCAAAATGAAGACTGGAGCTCGATTCGTAGTCATTGGGGAATTTTTCTCGTATTTTAAAATTATTCCAAAAATTCCAGCTTTACTGTTGCATTGAGAATCTTTTATCCATTGATTCCATCAACTTCTCATTCATAGTTTATGTAGTTCGATATTGTTAATAAAAGGCAATGTGTGTGTGTGTGTGTGTATAGCATATGTATCTCGAATACCAAGAAAGTTAGAGATATTAAACTTGGTACATTTACTAATGGGACCATGAGTATGTGCATTTCGGGGTTTTTGGTGGGAGGCGGGAAGTAGAGGGGGGTGCCATTTCCCATAAGATAACACGTAAAAATCGATTTTTCGACTTACAGGCTTATACTCTTTTGCAAGTTAAAATTAGAAATAATTCATCTACGATGTTCGGATCTGTACCGTTTTAAAGAATCATAAATAACGTTTCTCAGTCTTATCGTTACATTTTGCCTACGATACAAAATCGCTCAACTTCTACGTTTAAATCATATTTATTGGAAAATTTTAAACTTTTTAACGATGTTGCCTTGCCCTCCGTGTCATTGTTTAACCTCGAGATTATATTTTCGCCTTAATCCTTATACTACTATATGCGTAAGGAAAGCGTGCTTTGAATGCTTAAATACGAGAGCGAGGAAGAAAGAAAGGAGATAGAGTGACAAAATTAAATGTTTCATAAATTAGAAATAATTTTTAGCATATAAGAATTGTATAGCGTAATGTATTTCTTTGTCATACAATTTCTATTCGCGTAAAACTTTTTACTCTGTGGAGCACTCAATTATATTTTATTGCTTTTTATTGCATTTAATAGTTGGTTTCATTAATTTTTATTTCAATTTTAACTTAATACTTAATTCACGCATACCCGTCATATTTGATGGGGAACCCTTTTAAGAATCTACTGTCACTACCGAAGACGGTTGTTCTGAATTCGAAATGCACATTTGGTTTTCTATGAATGTTAGAGCTATCAAAATTGTCATTTTGATTCCAGTAGAAAAGCGAGTTTGATTATTATTTTTTAATTAAGCGTTATCGTGTTTTGGGAAATGTTTTTGCTCGTAACATGGAAACTGTTGATTCCAAATCGCTGTTGATTGAGAATATATGAATTTAAAATAATCTGCTGCCAATGGTTTCATCATTATATATAAATTTCCTCGAAAGAATAATAACTTCCTCGCATAACAACTGAAAACCAAAAAGAATGCTCCTGACGATATTATGCAGGTAAAGCTCCGTATTATTTTATTCACTCAAATTGATTTTCCATTTAGATTTTGAAAAATTAACCAATTTAAAAGGGTGGAATGCTTTATATATAATCGTAATGTTTGCGTGAAGCTGCGAGCGTATTTCCGTTTGTATATTTTTTTAACTCTACATTTTAATTAAACGAGTTTTGAGAGATAAAATTGTGTACTGTATACTTTTATTAGGTGTAATTTTCAAATCTTGCCTAGAGCGCAAAAATGTCTTCACCCGGTTCTGAGCTGATTCAGTGTGTTATTGTCACCAACTGCCTTTGCTCCGACGTAACATTGGTGAGGGAGGGGAGAGAGTTATTGGGGAGAAGATCAGGAAGCGGGATTGTCCGCTTCCTTCTCTTAAAGAAAGAACTATTGTTGTCTTTTTTCTTTATAAATTTCTTGGTAACATAGAATTGCATCCTGCATCTTCCTTGCCATTGAATGGCTAGTTTCATTGCTTCATTGACCTTATTAAAGATCTCGGAAAGCATTTTGTATATGAAAACTTTCTCTGGTGGAACCTCTTCAGCAGCATCACTTGCAGCTCCGGCTTCTGCTTGTTGGTGCAACTATACCTAGTCTTCGTTTGTTAAAGTCGCAGCTCCACATCATCTTCATTAAAGCCAGTCTGTTGTGTATGCTGTGCAATGTTGTGTGATGTTGCACATCAGGTTTACAGCTAAAGAAATTATTTTCGCAGCCAGGCTTATTCCACGCGCTGTTCATACAGTTGATAGTCACTTCCCTTCATGACTACGATATTTTCATTGCATTCATGACAGTATAATTGTGCCATAATTCTCTGATGGATATGCCATATTCACCATCAGTCTCGTAAATTAGCTGTGAAAATATAAGTCGCAGGAAGTAAGCCTTGAAGAAAGCGATCGCAGCCTGATCCATAGGCTACTATATGGATGCTTTGTTGGGTGGAAGAAAAACGACTACAATTTTAACGACTGTTGTTAATTACTTAAGGCTGAATGGATGAGCGGGCGCATTGTCGAGAAGTGGTAGCACTTTATTTAGAAGGTCATAACTTTCACGATACCGCTTATCAGCTGGAAAGAAATCATGAAAAAACCACTTAAAAATACCCAGGGTAACTAATGCCTTTTGGGTCTGAACGCCATTTTACAGGCTGATTTGATTGGCTCTGGCCCTTAACTGCTCAAGGATATTCTGCAGATTAAACTAACTTGGGTTTTAATTTTAAGAACCATGTTGAGTTTCTTCCAAGCAAGAAGGTCAGGCGGTGCTTGGCTGCCTTAAAGTCAGGCGCAGTTTTTTCCTCACAGGCAATACAGACACGGGAAGGCATTCTTTTTCAGGAGAGATCGGTCTCATCTATATTAAGGACCAATCGTGACGGGTATTCGCTACTGTCTATAATGGTTTTCAGAGTGCTGAAAAATTCCTCAGCTGCCTCTTGGTCCGTACTTGCTGCATCTCGTGAAATTTTGTTGCTGTGCAAGTTGCTTCGACGCTTAAGCGATCAAACCAACCACGACTTTCAGTAAAGGTTTCCTCAATTGAACTCTCTACCCCCTCTCGCTTTACAAACTCAGTGCCTCATCCGTAATAATTCTCATACTGAGGAATATATGTCGCTTGTTTTGTTTCTCATTGTATATAGAGTTAGCAGTTTTTCCATTCATTCCCTCACGCTACCCCTTGTCCTTGTAACTTTATTTACACCAATGGAAGTAAAATTTTGTCCGGTGCTTGTAAAAAACCTCTGGTTTTTAAGTGTTCTTTACAATAAGCAAAGAAAGAAATCATTATGGTCAGGTCGTCTCCGTCCGTCCGTATTTTTCATCTCAGAAACTACTGTGCGGATATTGATGAAATTTGATATTTAGGATATAGGGGCAAGAAACTAAGATAATGATATAAATAGTTTACGTGACATAATCAGGAGTGCCACTTTAATGGTAACAAAAAAGAAACTTCTTTATATCTCGTACAGTATCACTTATAACAAAATATCTGATGTGGCTACCACATGACTTTCTCCATACCTGTATTATTTCTAAATATTCCAAATAGGTTAAATGGTAATAAATATTTGAAGGAACTGCGAGAAACATTTAAAGACTTTACAAAGAATAGAAATAAACTCAAACTGTAGCCTTCTTTTATTGGATATAGCCCCAAAGCTCCAGCAATGAAAATACAAGTTAGGAAAGTGTACAGTGTATCACAAATAGGCGCGTTTCGTGCGATGGAGTATTTGAAACTATACGATATAATTTGACCGAACATACACCATAAAACAGCAAAACACCACGACCCGATTGTATCTTTGTCTATTAAAAATTTCTTCTCCCCACTTAGTTGGTGCATCAATAAACATTAAGTAATTTTAATGACTAAATACTGCAAAACGATATATCGGAAATGATTCCAGGGAAATGTTCAATTTATATTTAATGATTTATTTTCTAATGAGTTTTAATCAACCGAATAATCGAAAATTACTTAAAACACCTTACTTCAGTTCAGTAGTTGTAATGTTTACGTTGATGTTCTTTTCTTCGCCGTAGAGAATCTATTTTCTTCCGCTTACAAAATCTGTCATGAACGCGTAAGGAATTAAATGAATTTTGTAATTTTTCCCTTATGTAAAAATAATAGATTAAAACAATCCCCAAACTTTGCAATTTTAAGAATGTTATACTTTCTGAATTAAGGGGCACTAATGCTACACATAGGGGTGCCGGTGGTGTAGTGGTTAGGACGCTGGCTGCTACTCGCCCGATGCTTGAAAAAGTCATCGGGTACGAATCCTGCGCGAGTAGGAATTTTTCTCAAGGTCATCCGGCCCCCAGTTTGCGTGGTTTGAGGAGACCGCGCAAATTCAGCTGTTCCGTCCTTCGGAAGGGACGTTAAGCCGTTGGTCCCCCTGGTGTTCTTCGCAAGAGCAGGCAAATGCCGGCACCGGGTTTCCCTCCTCCCTTCTGTGTGTGTGTCCGGTGTGGAAGGCAACGGGAAACCACCACACCGTGTATGTATATTCCCTAGTCAAAAACCAATTAATTAATTAATTGGTAATTAATTGGTAGGAAATGAATGAATGAATGCTACACATGTCGGCCAAATTTTAAAGATGTAGCACTTCTAGAAGTGAAATAATATTTTTCTAATTGTTTAAATTTTAAACATTTTTAATGGCCGCCGCAATATATTTATGGTGAGATTCAAATGTTTATTTATGCAAATGCACTACTCTGTAAATAATTTGAAAATTTCAGCTTCCTAGCTCATCCCGTAGTACCTAAACAGTTATCTATTTGTTTAGACTTTAACAATTTTTAACTGCCAAACAAATTAAAATATCAGAATTTCTATATTCCCTATTTCGTTTTTTTTACAAATCCTATCTCTAAAAAAATTTCAGCTCCGTAGAACATTCGGAAATACATAAACCTTGAAATCTTGTTTAAACAATTGCGAATTTTTAGCGGCCGCATTGTTGCACTTTTTCAAGATTTTCGGTTTTTCTAGTCGGTTTTACACAAAATCCTACCTAAGAAAAAAATTTCGAATCTCCAGCTCATCTGGAAGTGTCTAAACATTAGTATCCTCCTCCTCTGTAATAAATGTCTATATATAATGATGAGAAGGTTATTTGTTCTTTGAAAAATCAAAATTCTTCTCGAAGTTTCTTAAAATATTTATTATTTGATTTGAGTGTCCAGCCGTTTCGCCTCTGTCCTACGCACAGTGGGTATCTCAGAGGTAGTGCAATGAATAACCGGGGAAGAGATGGGGGTAACCCGGTGCCGGCATTTGCCTAATCTTACGAAGAACACCAGGGGGGCCAACGGCTTAACGTCCCTTCCGAAGGACGGAACAGCTGAATTGGCGCGGTCTCCTCAAACCACACAACCAGGGGGCCGGCCGACCTTGGAAAAACCTACTTGCGCAGGATTCGTACCCGATGACTTTTTCAAGCATCAGGCGAGTAGCAGCCAGCGTCCTAACCACTACACATTCGGCACCCCGTTAAAATATTTATTATTATGTAACCTATTTGGAATTTTTAGAAATATTACAGATATGGAGAAAGTCATGTGGTGGCCACATCAGATTTTTTGACATATTTACTTCAAAACTTGATCAATGTAAACAATTATTGGAATAAAAGTTGTAGGAAATTTAATTTTATACTACCTTTGGTCGAAATATTTTCCCATATAATACATTGTTTAAGAGATATTTTTAAAACTAATTTTTTAACTGCCACCACAACACCACCTACCGGCGGCTATTGTAAACACTTTACGCTTGTAACCTTCCTTTTTAATAACTTTTATATTAACTTCACATTTATTTTCTATAATAATCTAGCTACTTATGCCTGACTCACTCACTCACTGACACAAAACTCTTATGTACTTCTAGAAGGGCTAGAAATCTGAAATTTATGATGTAGGTGGCACAACTTCAAATTTTAATTAAAAACTTTTCCATAGAATTTCAAGGGACATCTCTCCAGTTACTTAATCAAGTTAATTTTTGAAGAATATATAAACATATTTATATACTCTACATCAGTGTTTCTCAACCGGTGCTCCGCGGAGCACTGGTGCTCCGCAAACATGAGGCAGGTGCTCCGCAAGCCTTTTAAAAAATTAAAGTGAAAAGTCCAATTATTGGAAATATAATATTAAACTGTTTATTAGAACGAAGTGTAAAGACTTTTGCCTATCACGTTACGATAATCGCAACACTGCTTTGATTATAAAATCTACTTGTTCTGCCTTTTCTTTCCGAATATGTACTACGTTTTCTTACCCATCCCCCAACCTCTTCCAACTTTCTCCCTCCTATTTCCTACTCTCCAATACCCTCCCTTCCCCATCTTACTTTGTTTACTTAGAAACATATTCACTCCCTTTATTCCTCTCTCCAATTCACGGACCTTCTCCTTCCACATTGTATACCTAAAAGAACATTTTATTGCCAGCCAACCAACCTCTCCTTCACCATTCCACCTCCTCTCTCTTACTCACTGATTCCCTTCCTCCCCCTAGGTGTAACATTTGCTATAGATTCTATATACTTGCATCTAATATCTGAATATTTCTCCAGCAAAGATATCGATATTTCAAATTGTGTTTCGATTTGTACTGACGGTGCAGTAAATATGACAGGTGTACATGCAGGATTGGTTGCAAAATTTAAAGAAGTATTGCCAAAAATTAAAATTACATATTGTATTATTCACCGAGAATTATTAGCATGTAAAAAGTTAAGTTAATTTCATTTTGTGGATCATTTTCATGACAATGTAATATTCATATACTGTAAAATGTAAAAAAATACATGCATATATACAATGCCTTACTTAATTACAGCAACAATTCAGATACCCTTGACTACAAAATTTTTTGTCTAAAATTGAGCCAAAATTTCTTTTTAATAATAAATTTGCGGAACGATTCTACGCGTATTTGAAAATCAATGGCCGGAAAATGAATCTCCATTCTTTCAGGAGTTTAAGTGCCGCATTCATAAAGGGATTCTAAGTGATTTTAAAATGCGAATGAAAAATATGCTGCATCGCATTTGGTTTCATTTAATTTTATGTCAACCTATAGGGAGAGGGGAGGGTTTTGATTTTATATAATAGAAGGATTTGATCTGATGCTCCTCCTAAATTAGGGGATATCGTGGTGTGCTCCACGGTCTAATAAAGGTTGAAAAACACTGCTCTACATTGAGACTAAAAAGAAAAAATAAAACAAATAAAAATAAATTTTTTAAGTCAATAACTTTTATAAAGCGCACAACAAGTGTAAAAATAAAAATAAAATAATTTGGTTATTAATAACATATATAACGCACTGAATGAAAAAAATTATATTATTGAATTAATAGAGATATTGAATATATACAAGTTATGTTGCATTCTTTAAGACATCTGACCTAATTATTAGAATTGCAACATAAATTTTATATATTCAATATCTCTATTAATTCAATAATTTAAATTTTTTTCAGTCATTGCGTTTTATATGAGTTATTAATAACAAAATTATTATATTTTTATTTTTACACTTTTTGTGCGCTTTATAAAAGTTATTGACTTAAAAATTTTATTTTTATTTGTTTTATTATTTTCTTAATTGTTGGAGCTTCGTGGCTATATCCAATATCAGGGGGCTATCGTTTAATTTTCTTTCTGTTCTTTGTAAAGTCTTGCACTTTTTCTCGCAGTTCCTTAAAATATTTATTATCATTTTCCTTATGTGGAATTTTTTAGAAATATTACAGGTATGGAGAAAGCCATGTGATGGCTAAATCAGATTTATTAATTTTTGTCAACGAAAACTATCTTCGTGACAACTGATGTAAACAATATCTGCTGTAAATACCTAATTGGTTTAATTTTCATTCGTGTCCACATAAAATTTGGTAAATGGAGGCAAATGCATTATTTACAACGAAGAAATGAACCTACATACGTATGCTTTTTTTGTGTATACACGATGTTTGTAAAGTGAAGTGAAATGGGTAATTAACGACGAAGGAATGAACGTGAACATAAAGATTATATTACTAGTATTCGAGTGAGGTTAATTTTTAAATAATTGTCGATTTACTAATCGGTTGTACTTAATTAAACAATCGACAATTATTTAAAACTCCTCACTCGAATAGTAGTATTATAATCTTTATGTTCACGTTCATTCCTTCGTCCTTAATTACCCATTTATTTCACTTACAAACACCGGGTATACGTAAAGAAAGTATACGTACATATTTACGTTCATTTCTTCGTTGTAGATATTCCATTTTCCTTCATTTACTTAATGTGCACAAGAATGAAAATTAAATTTACTAGTGGTACCTGCAAAAACTTTTAGGAAGTAAGTCAGAAATCTGCATGTTTAAATGTAATAATAGCTTATTTCTCCAGTATTGAAATAAAGCAAGATTTTTTTCTTTTGGTAAATCGTTAAAAATGTCCACAGTCTAGACGCACTTTGCATAATAATAATAATCTGCAATTATTAACGTTGCAATCTATTAACTTTGACAGAGCTGCAACTACAATTTAGATGCGTCATAAAAAGCGCGAAGCGAATAACTTAGTTCTTCCGTCAATTTGAAGGCTTAATAGACGCTAATTGAATCGGAGGCAACAATGCGTGTCGCCTTGGCAACACCCGGAAAGAATACGAGAAAGCCATAATTTAAATAATAAACGCATGTTCCTGATAAATTCCTTCGTGTAACATTTAAACATTGCAAGAATAAGATATTTAGTCGTTATAGCCGTCGAATAAATCAAAACGGTGAATTTCGTTCCATATTTACGTATTTTAATAAATGAATGAAGGAAATAAACCTTGCACCTTGAAACATCGAAACTCCTGTGGAAACAAGGGAAAATATTGTCGTTTCCCGGATTCGAATCTAGAACACTTCCATAAAAGAAAATAGTTTTCTCGGGGTCTCCTAGTTGGCAGAAACAATGGAATTTACAGCATTTTTCTATGAAAAACTGTTCAAGAGAAAAAAGTGGGGACGGATGGACGGACAGACAGACGGACAGACATTGAGTAATTTTATATAAAAGATTAGTCATTTACAGCAGCTATTGTTTACTTCAGTTGCCACGAAGATTGTTTTTCGCTGACAACAATTAGAAAACACAGGAAATGTTTCCAAATTTGAAGTGAACTACTACATTCTTGTTTGATTTTCTTGAAATTGGCTACTCCGTTGATAAAAATGTTCTAAACAAAACATGCAATTTTACCAGTTCTAGAATTCTGTGTAAAAACCTTTTTGTTATAAGTGATATTTTACGAGATATGAAGAAAAGTTCATTTTTTCTCACGAGTAAAGTGGCGCACCCGATTATGCTGCGTAAACTATTCATATTATTTTCTATAGTTCTATAGTATAGTTTCTTTACCTTTTTGTCCTAATGTCAAATTTCATGAATATTCGCCCAGTAGTTTCGGAGATGAAGCATGCGGACGGCAGAACCTCACCATTAGTCGTACGTTTTTTAATTTTTGTAAATAACGTATAAAAACGGAGAAAATTGGTATATATTTACGTTTTTTGATGAATAAAGACAAATTTTGCACCTTGAAAAATCGAAAACCCTACTTATGGGAAAATATAATCGTCTGCTGGAGTCGAACCTGGTACCTTTTTAGGAGTATTTTATTTTTATCGGCCATAATTCATGAGGTTTAAGCACATTGAATGTTTCAGCTCTAAATTACATCTGGAAGTGCCTTAAAAATAACGTGACTGGCAGAGACTTGAAAATTATTATATATAACGGGTGGGCCACTAAATGATGACACATTTGCTTAGTGTTTCAAAATTACAAATTTATTAAATATGATTGAGTAATTTTATTATCTTACAGTTTGATCTTTAGAAAACAGGCGTTAAAAAGGTGTTCAATATGCGCTCCGTTGAGTTCCTGAGCCGCTTGCAGACGAGGCACCTGATTGGTAACAACTCTGCGACAGTGTTCCTCATTAATGGAGTTGCAGATTTCCACGATACTTTTTCTGAGTTGCAACATGTCTCTTGTGGCCGATGGACGAAGACTTGGTGCTTGAGGAACCCCCATAAGAAGTAATCGCACGGGGTTAAATCAGGGCTATATGGTGGCCATAAATACCCGCAATGTTGCACTTCAGGAATTCTGTGCGATATTACGCGGTCCTGAAATGTCTCATGAAGAAAGTTCAAAACAGTCCTACATGAGCCACTGTGTTTTCATGTTTAAACGCTTTGCCCACAAGTGAGGCAAAAAGTCATTTCTCAGCATGTTGAGGTGTCGTTGTTCGTTCACTGTTTATTCAAAGAATATGGAACCAAACAGACGATGACTTGAAAGAGGACATCACACCGTAATCTCTTCACCATGAAGCGGTATGACACCATGCAGATAAACGTGTGCTTCATCTGTAAACCACTTGCTATGTAAAATTTCTGGACACTGTGTCAGTAGTCCAGCCTATGAAAACTCAAGACGACGTTGTTACTTCTGTCTGATAAACTCTGGACAGTCTGAATTTTGTAGAGGAATAAATGAAGATCCATCTTTAGCATCCGTCGAATTGATGTCCTTAAAATTTGCAACTGCTTCCTTGCCCTTAGTGTTGATTTCCCAGTGTTCCTTGTCATTGCAACATTCAGTGCTTCAGCATTCTCAGGAGTGGGGACCAATGGTCTTTTTCATTCGTGGACACTCCCCTCTTCCAAAAATCGCTTGTGCAACTTCAGAATGGTATTCCTGCACGGCGTCCAAGTAGTGTTAAAATGAGCCTTGGAACATCTCTGCACTAGGGTATCAATTGTAGGTTCAGCATACAGCAACACGACTTTACTCCGTTGTTGTACAGTTAGACGACTCTTATCGGCCATGCCGTTCACCGAATGTTTTCTCAACAGTCGACATACAATTTTCATCCTTCACTTCATATTGTTCACAGTGCAGCCAACCTGCAAACAAGCAAAAAGTGTCATCGTTTCGTGGCCCACACTGTACATTGAAAGTTATGCGATCTATCGTCTCAAAATCTCACGCAGCAGCATCATTACGTTTGTATGGGTTCTTTGAACGAAGTGAGCGAATCTAGGGGAGGTCGTCTCCGTCCGTCCGCATGTTTCAACTCGGGAACCGCTGGACGTATTTAGATGAAACTTAGTATTGGGATGTTTCACTAAAATTTGTCCTACGATTCATATTTTGGTTAAAATCCGACGACAGTAACGACCACTATACATGAAGACCTACATGCATTTTACAACGTACCTCGCAAGCATCTTGTTAAATACTCATCTGACATGAGCGAAAAATATTGAAAACAAAAGTTGAATAAAATAATTAAATATAAAATTTTTTCAAATAATTTTTTCACTTAAAACGTAAGGTTTACGATAAATTTTAAAGAAAAGGAAATTAACGCACTTCCTTAATTATAGTTAATGTTTATCCCTCCGCACATATTCCCTTGCGGTTTTCGATCTTCTTTTGTTCATTCCAGGGAAATAATTGTGGAGATTGAAGTAGTGTTGGGCTATGATATAATCTTTAGTTTCACGTTCATTCATAAAGTTAACAGAATCAGGTATAACTTTGTATAAAAGCATGGCTTTAAGTGTTTTTACTGTCATTTTTAGCCCCGTTCATGAATTCATAGTAAATTATTAATTTCTTTTAACGAAAAAATTCTTTTTGTGCCCGAAAAAAAAATGTTTTTACGTATATTTATTCATCGTCGATAATCCATTATTTCACTTAACGCTGTGTGTGCACGAATGGAAGTTAACGTATTTACGTAATTATAGCTATTCTTGTTTAGATCGTTTGTAAAAAAGGTTGTTTACTTGTAAACAATAATCCATTTGTAGTGCTTAATTGTTCAAACATATGATGAGAATTTATTGTTTTATTATATAAAGAATTTTGTTGATTATGCCCAAGAGAAAAAAACTAACATTAGACGAGCATAAGCTTGGTTAGAAGGGAAGAAAACAAACGATTACTGAGCGGAAAAGACGACGACGTGAGGACCCCGAATACAGGCGATCGGAGCAAAAAATATTCACGAAAGCTCACCAAAAATTTTTAATTTACTGCATGCATAGTATAGGGGAAAGTATGGTTTTCATAAAAAAATCTATTTCGAATTTCAACGGAAACACGTTTTGAGATCCTCAACACATTTTGACCATTTTCTCGATTATTTCTCTGTCTGTGCCTTCCATGCAGATTGAAAAGAATAAATATTTTTATTTCTGGCTCTTGAATTTTCTGCATAGGCTCTCGTTCCTTTGCAGGGTTGAAGGCTGTCTATTATCTGATTTTTCATGGACATTTTCACGGTTAATTTTTTTTCCATATTTAAGGATAAGAAATGAATCAAAATGAATGTTTTCTCAATGAGAAGTACAACTAGATACAATTAAATTGAATGATTCAATTGTGATAGATTCGGGGAACTCCAAAGGGGGATAGACTTTTTCAATATCGGAGACAACGGACAGACCGGATTCCTCTCTCTCTCTCTCTCTCTCTCTCTCTCTATATATATATATATATATATATATATATATATATATATATATATATATATATATATATATATATACCTTATATAACTATTACATAACATAATTATAATCATAAATAATTGCATAGAACCAGTGCATTTCTCATTTACACATCAACTAATTAAATCTTGAGCTTATATATAATTAACAGTTTACTTTACTCAATTTTTAACCAATCTTTAATTTTTATTGTAGATTAAGCTGTTGTTTTATATTACTCAACAACCATGTCTTGTAATTTCTTTTGACTTCTGACATGCAAGATAGATTTCTTAAACTTATTGGTAATTCATTCATCAGTGTTGGAATTGTTACAGATAATGAATTTTTACCATGATTATTATAATAGTTTGTTACTTTATGTCTTCTCTTACTTCGTTGTTCATGTTGTGTTTCTCAATCCTTACTTATTTATACCTATTTGAAAAGTAATTACCCGTTACTATGACATATTGAAATAATTGCTCCAAAGGTAAAATGTTTAAGTTCTTATATGCCGTATAGCTACTATCTATTGTATTATAATTTATTGTTATTTTATTCCTATTATCTTAATCCTCCATTCTTATTATCTTATTTTGAGTAGCAATTAGGAATTTTTTATAAGTTTTATTAGCATTTCCCTAAATGGTTATACCATACCTTATTTTTGATTCAACTAAGGAAAAGTATATTATCTTCTTAACATTTGTTGGAACTATATTTTTTATATAATAGAATTGGTAGGTTATTTTTTTTAAACAGTTATTTAGTTTATTTATACGATCATAAAATCTATAATTTTCATCAATGATAACTCCTATGTATTTATATTGTTTTACTTGTTCTAAATATTTACAATTGCTATTTATATATGAGAAATTATTGTGAGCACATTTATGTTCATGAAGTCTACAATTTATAATTTTTATCTTTGGAGCCATGTTTATTATATGCATAGTTTTTGAATTACTAATATTAATTATAGTTATTGCCATGTACCCATATAATAACATTATTCAAGTCTTTCTGCATGTTTATTTTAGCTACCTCAAAGTCTCTATGTACAGGTATAAGTACAGCATCATCTGCATATATAATCAGTTACAATTTTCTATGCTGTTAATACAAAAGTGGGTAATAATGGGGTGAAGTGCAAATTTTAAGCGAACAGGTGCAAAAATTTCACCCGTCACATAAATACTATTCACAATAATCGGAAATAAAAACCTTTTTCGAAGGAGAACTTAAAACAGGCCAATCTGAGAATATAAGAAAAGCGGTCAAAATGACCGCTTGGCGCCTTTAGGTATGCGAGCTAATATCTCAGAAACCAATTAAGTGAGGCCATAAACGTTATTTTTGGGAGTAAAACTTCATAAATGAATAAAAGTCACTAAATTGGAACTTTCTGCGGCTATTAATTTGAGCAGGGGGATCATTTGAAATTAAAAAACGATCAGATTGACCGCTCCGGCGCTTCTAGTGTTAATTGTTGGAGCTTCGTGGTTTCGTCTAATATCAGAAGGCTACGCATGAGTTTATGTCTGTTCTTTTTAAGGACTTTGAATTTTTCTCGCAGTTCCTTAAAATATTGATCACCATTTAACCTATTTAGAATTCTTATAAATATAACAAATATAGAGAAAGTCATGTGGCGGCTACGTCAGGTTTTACTATATGTACTTGCTTATTCAAAAGTGATTTTACCGTCACAGGTTTGCTGGTATTGTAGTGAGAGTTTTGGCCACCGTATTCATTACATATAACCATAAAATTGTTTCAATATGTAGCTTTTAGTGTTAGAATTTTTCTCATCGTGCATGCTTAATGGGAAATATCGTTTCTTAAATAATTTTATTTGTATACAATCACCAACTCTTTTCAAATGGATTTCTAGTTTAGCTGCCTTCGGCTTTTCGCAGGCTTTAGGCTCTCAAATGTTTCCGCTATCAAAGCTTTACGGCCGGATGCTCGCATCCTGTGTCCATGCCAACTCCCACCACGGGAATGCACTCTCATGCGCATTCTCTCACTCGCAAGAACCCGAAAAATGGGGGCGAGAGAAAATGCGTTTCCGGCATTTTCTATTTTTTTTTACAGTAATGCAGTCCTTCCATTGCTTGGAGGTCACGCGACCGTCCCGAATGTCAGAGAGATGCATATTTGTATCCTTTTTTTTCTGCTTTATAGGATTATGGATACTTCTTGGTCAAAATTCACCTACGATAGCACTAGGAATTGGTTCGATTGCGCTGGTTGCATTACAGAATTTAATGACTATCAAGATAATAATATTTTATAACGTGTTGCTTGATATTTGGAATGACTCAAAAGCAATGTTGCATGGGGCAGTGTTTTCAACTGGTGGTCCGCGCGTTATTTCTCGAGGTTCCGCCATATGTGTACAATTATGTTTTTTAAATATTTATAACTTGTTTGATCTCGCGCACAGCTCTGATTAATATTTATAAGTGAAAAAACAACACTATGTGTGAAAATCTTATCCATGCAGAAAGTCTAAGACTTAGTAAGGAATCCGTGGCTCCAGATAGGTTTAAAAACTCGGGCGTCGGACACCCTCCTGCCTTGTGGGGCGAATACGCCTCATAGTGGCCCAGTATTGTGGAATATGAGTTCTTTATTTAAGGTTAATATTCTCATTACGCTCAGTATAGCAGCCTACTGCTTCATGTTGAGAGGACCAGTGGGGAAGGTATAATTAAGTTTTGTGGTTGAGGCTAATTTGCATTACGTTGATCCTCTCTCCCTCCCTTACATTTCCCATGTAAAAGTATTACACCATTAAAAAGCATTATACCACTGAAAATAAAATCACCCTTTAATAGCATTTGACTTGTTTTCATGGTATGAAAATTTATCGTTGCCGAAAACTTGAAACACCCCGTTTTCTTGACAATAAACGAAATTTTAAGCTAATTCGGCACGGATTCAGATTTTATCGTAGATAAAATTTCAATTCCTACTTTCAGTCGTGCAACTGTCCAAATCTCAAGTTTTTATATTCATTTTAACTAATTTAAAAAAGCATAGTTATGGATATAAATGGCGAGCCAATATAATACTTATGGGAAATTTTTATCAAAAAAATTAATTACTTCTTAACTTTTCATCATTTCAAGGGTTTAAAAAAATTTCTGAGCTCTCGTACAAGAAATAATGAGTTAAGAACTAAAGAATAATTAACCATAATTATAAAAATGGAGGAGGAATATATATTCGTAGAAGACTACCGTCATGTATACTGAGGCAGTTATAGAGCCATTCCGTTTTTACCGAATATCACCCAACCAAGAATGCCATACTACTTCCAAAATTAGGCAATTATAAATGTTAGATTATTATTAATTGAAAATTATGTACAATCTGTTACTTGAGCAGAATTATTTAGAAAGGGAAAGGTGTGAACATTTTCGCAATTCTTATTCCGTAACTTCCTCAATTTATTTTTCTGTCTTATTGATAATATTTTATAAGTATGACATCTACGCTCAAGGTTTAAAGGTTTCTTCATTCTAATACTTAGGCCCTTTGATGAGCGTTAATTAGCGTGTACGTTATAAATTCCGCCTAAGCTTGCTAATTCCCACTGTCATCGAGTGACCTAACTGCCAAATTTTTCGTTTCCATTCGTCATCGAATTTAAAGAATTTGTCACTTACTTCCTTGAGGCAGATGACATTCCTCGAGAAATGATTACTGTGTACCATAATTTCTTTACTTTAAAAGTTGAATTTATCTTTATAGAGCTCATTTTCCTTGCGATGATATTTGTCGTAATTGCAGGATTAAATATTCTTAAGATTTTCGAAACTTTTCCTATTATTGAATTTAAAGAGGGATTTTCTGAAGTTATTGTTGCCATTTATAGTTGAGCTTTTACTGTGTGGTGTTTACTAAGATATTTTGGTGTACTTTTCCTTTATTTTCATATCTGAAATTTTATAGCTGATATTTTAGCGCTGAATCACACATAAACAACCTCTTCCTTAGTATAACCTTTGATAATTTATCGCAACGAATGCATAAAGGAGCAAGATAAGACGATGCCCCCCATCATTGACACTACAAGGTCTTGTGATGCTGCCGGAAGCCTATATAATCTTGTATTTGAGATCTCGGCATAATAGACGTGCTAACAGGAGGGTTTGGGATAAGTGGATGCGGTTAGAAATTGGACCGATAGGGTACGGATGACCGAACATGTGTTACGCGGGTAGAAGGATGAGCTGCCGGAAAAACTCGGCAACTTTTTTCTAAAACTGAAGAAAAAATATCTGAAAAAGTTACACGCCTTCGGCGTAAGGCTACGTCATTATGGTTCTTCCTCCTGATCTTTTTGCGCATCGTTCGTTTGTGTGAATATGTCCGTTCCGGATTCCTGTAAACATTTTTAATACTCATAAAATAAATTTAGGTTCTGTCTATTGAATTTTAATGGTATATGGTGGGGATAAATTGATGGAAATAAATTGTCTTTATGAAGTAGCTAATTAGCGGAATGAGCCCTGGTAAAGAATACGATTGAACGTATAAGCCATTTGAAATTATTCTAATGACCTTATAAGAATAATTCCTCATTCTCAAGATAATTTCAACGATATTTATCATTAAAATATTACGGCTCGCGATCCGGTACTGGAACATAAAAACTAGGTCCGCGCGGCTAGCTTCAAAAATGTCGAAATATCTTCCAGATATCAAGTCATTGACGGAATTAACCACTATGGCTATTGATATTTTATGTTAAATTATTCTCCTTTTTTGGTAAATTAATGAAAACTAAAGAAAAAAATCCTGTTATATATGTTACGGGAGAGTTGTAGGTGTCGAAGCAAAAATTTTGAGAAGAACTTTTTAATATTTAAATCACATATGAACTATCTAAAAGTTTAAAAATTGGTTTCGCCACCTACTTTCTATTGTTAATATCGAAGCAGCCCTCGTCTCAAATTTTATACTCTCTCATGTTAAATTTTATTAGTCAAATTAAATTCGTTGAAATGTATCTCGTACTAAGTAAAGAATTAATACTCATTTTTGCCCCTAAGTTTTAATGGCAGATAAATAATCTGCAGTATTAATTTTATTGAGAAACTTGACATTTTTCTTGTAAAAAATAATGACTCGATATAGAGTGAAAGTCTACATTAAATTTAAATTATAAAGATGTTTTAATGTGTAGATATTAGTACAAAATTTTGTTGCCTTTACCATTTAAATATTTTAAAGTTACTTGACACTTTAAATTTATTTCTAAGCGACACATTTGAATTTATTCATTAAGTGCAAATGGTGATTATTAAATGTAATGAAATCCGTTCATTTTCGTAAAAAGTAATGTAGACGTAATAAATTTACTCGTTTTCTCAAATTAAAAGACACTTTTACCTGAGTACAGGTCTTTGGAAGCTACGAGCCTCCCCTCTACTTGCCTCCCCTCTATCTCCCCGGCCACTGCTAATGATGAAAATGTTCTGCCTCTGTTAAACCTCTTTCTGAGTTCGATCATCAATTTCGTTCCCGTCCATGAAATAAATATTCCACTTACATCCGCTAGAAATGAGTAAATATTTTATCTATATAATTTTTACGTTAATCTTTATATCTTATCCACACTCCATTATACTTTAAATTAAATAAAAATTACACCGAATGAATGTATTTAATTTGTAACGGCTGCGTAATAACCTTAATTGGAATTATTTCTGTTCGAGCATCCGTAAAAGAGAAAAGGAAGGGACGGAATACATACATACATTAGGAAATTTTTCTCTTTTTAAAACTGATTGAATGTTATTCCACGCCTTTGATTTTGCTTTTGATTTTATATGTTTAGTCACTATCTCATATCTATAAAGTATATATTCAGTCATCAAAATTGGTTATTATTAAATGTTAATACTTGCCAATTTTACATTGTAAGTAGTAACATTAGCTAGTACGTAATTATCACAAAACATGCTTGTTTTACTGTAATTACTTTTCCCGTGTTAAGCCGTATCATTTGTATCTTTACCCTTTTTTCAGAAAAGTTAGAAATTAGGAATCTTATCAATAAATTCATTTGGATAAAGAATGTGCTCGAAGTTTTTACGGAAATTTGAAACTATATATTTTGATATTTAAAGGGCCGTATTAACTATTTTGTGCGCTTAATCTTGAAATGAGGAATCAAAAGTGTCTATCAGGCATTTGTGGCTCTTTAAAAAAATCGCTTATGTATTCGGTTTGTCTGTCCGTCAGTCTGTTCGGGCAATAGTTCTGGAATTTTACAACTTGGAGAAGCCAGATTTTCAGAATAGGGCGGCCTACATGAGGGCTACTATATGTGCAAATTTGGTATAAATTTGTTGGATGTAGAATGATCTGCTGAGGAGTAATCGATGTATTTTTCTAACCCATTTTTCAATTCTACCCCATAGGAAATACGTGATTTGCATTTTAAAATTAGATAAAATTATGATAATGAGCTCAAGGCATGATCAGTTCTGTAGCTGAAAGACTGAGGTTTATATACATTTTTAAAACAGAATTCAAATCTGTCAAATGAGAGCGAACAATTGTTTTAATCCAAAAAAGTGAAAATTTTCCGGTTTTTAACAATGGAAAATAAAACTGCCATAACGAGTTCACCGCATTTAAATGGCAAACATATTATTACATAGTATTGATATGATGCTTTTAAAGAGAATTTAAACACTATATTCTGAGGCCGTCGTTCTCGAACAAAGATGTACAGGTTCTCTCTCTTTATGCGGGGGTTGCGGTACAGGTAAGTGACGCATAAGTAAAGCGAATTCGCATAAACAGAACCCATATTTACATGTAAATGATAGGGATACGTTCCACAACCAATACTGACTCCCCTCCAAGACTCTCTTCTTTCGCTCCATAACGACTTCTTATGCGCCAAATACAAACTTAAAACAATTAATTAACACTGCAAATTATAATCGCTAATAAAAGGAAGGAGACGAGCACAAGTAGTGGCTGTTGTGAGTGGCATAATAGTGGAGGTTTAAAGTGTTGGAGGGTTGTCTTTTCCCAACGCAAGCTCCGCGGGCAAGGAGAAAAAACTTCTCAAGTGTGCTCAGACAGTATCACCCGAAATCTCCGTCTCATCTCCACTCTACAATATCCTCCCCACTCTCTTTTACTGCAGTACTGATACGCACAGCATAAGATATAATGAGAGACTTAATGGTCGTCTTGTGGTGTAGTGGAGAACTTTCTTTCATTATTATTGCACTGACCGCGTAACCGCATAAGGGCGAATCAAAGACGCATACAAAAATCTGTTGTAGCCGCCACGTGACTTTCTCCATATCTGTAATATTTCTAAAAACACCAAATAGGTTACATAATAAAAAATATTTTAAGAAAGTGCGAGAAAACTTGAGACTTTACAAAGAACAGAAACAAACTCAAACCATAGTCTTCTGATATTGGATACTAGTAGTTGGTGCTTGCATTCTGCAAGCATATCATCTCAACATAAAATAAATTCATTACTCATATTTCATCATCACAAAAATTTTTTTAATTTTAAATATTTCACCTCCGGAGGGATTTTCGTTTTTTCCTTATGTAAAAATAATAGATTAAAACAATCCCAAAACTTTGCAATTTTAAGAATTTTATACTTTCTCCATTATGGGGTACTAATGCTACACATTTCTGCCAAATTTTAAAGTTGTAGTACTTCTAGAAGTGAAATTATATTTTTCCAATTGTTTAAATTTTAAACATTTTTAGCGGCCGCCGCAATATGTTTATGGAAAGGTTCAAATGTTTATTTGTGCAAATGCACGACTCTGTACATAACTTGAAAATTTCAGCTTTCTAGCTCATCTCCTAATGTCTAAACAGTTATCTATTTGTTTAAACTTTAAGAATTTTTAACTGCCAAACAAATTAAAATATCAAAATCTTACCTAAGAAAAAAATTTCGAATCTCCAGCTCATCTGGAAATGCCTAAACATTAGTATTCTCCTATATATATGTTATCATTATATATCGACGAATCTTACGGAGGAGGACATAACATATAGGAGGATACTAATGTTTAGGCACTTCCAGATAAGCTGGAGATTCGAAATTTTTTTCTTAGGTAGGATTTTGTGCAAAACCGACTAGAAAAAACGGAAATCTTGAAAAAGTGCAACAATGCGGCCGCTAAAAATTCGCAATTGTTTAAACAAATTTTCAAGGTTTATGTATTTCCGAATGTGCCACGGAGTTGAAATTTTTTTATAAGTTAATTCTTAAAAAAACGAAGTAGGGATTATACAAATTTTGATATTTTAATTTGTTTGGCAGTTAAAAATTCTTAAAGTTTAAACAAATTGATAACTGTTTAGGTACTACGGAATGAGCTAGGAAGCTTAAATTTTCAAATTATTTACAGAGTAGTGAAGTTGCACAAATAAACATTTCAATTTTACCATATATGAATTGCGGCGGCCGTTAAAAATTATTTAAATTTAAACAATTAGAAAAATATTACTTTACTTTTAGAAGTGCTACAACTTTAAAATTTGGCTAAAATGTGTAGCATTAGTACCTTATAATGAAGAAAGTGTAAAATTTTTAAAATTGCAACATTTGGGTATTGTTTTAAACTATTATTTTTACATGTGGGAAAAACGAAAATCGCTGCGGAGGTGAAATATTTAGAATTAAAAGAATATTTGTAATGATGAAATGTCTGTCTGAAAAATGAATGTTTCTTTCAAGGTGAGATGAAATGCTTGCAGTATGCAAGCACCATCTACTAGTATATAATGATAGTCATAAAGCTCCCACAATTAAGAAAAAAAGCGTTATTAAGACGTAACTAAGCGTCATTTGTTAACAATAGTCGTCGGTAGGTGGCGTGGTCGTGGCAGCTAAAAATATAGATATCTCTTAAACAATGCATTATATGGAAAACTCTTTCAAACAAAGATAGAGAAATAAATTTCCAACAAATTTTATTCCGATAAATTTATCAAATATTAAAGGAAATATTTCAAAATAACGGATAAGTGACAAGAGTAAACACCCACTTCCGGTTAACTGATTGTTACCAAAAACTAATTACTTCTTGTGACTTTTATAAAAATGTTAAATATAAAATTTCGCATTGGTCTGATTAATAGTTTTTTAGTTAGAGCACCCACAAAAAAGTTATCACACACACAGATATCGACGAGAAAATGGTCAAAACGTGTTCAGGCGACCGCAAAACGTGTATTTCCGTTGAAATCTCAAAATCGATTTTTTTCATGAAAACAATACTTTCCCTTATACTATGTATATGGAGAAAGGAATAAATTCCGGTAATAATATGTTTGTCACATAATAGCGAATTCTCATAAAGTGAACTTGCCTAAAGAAATGTAACCCTGTAATGTTATGATGACGTCATATTCCAAAAACAAGGAAAAAGCGCCTGATGTAATTTGCTCTGCAAGTCTTTCCTCGCTTGGTCTGATATCTTACCGATCCATCGCACGAAGGAAATGTTTATTTTTTTCATTGTGTTGCCTGTATTCCCATCCCGGGGGCAGCTTGCTTTCTCTGTGTATAAGGAAAGGAAACTGAGTAGTTATGCTGATGACGCGTTCAGTTACATAGATTGAATTCGCATTATAGGAAACTTATTTATTGACAAAAAATCTCGAGTGATTTATAATTAAATTCAAAGTAATAATTTTGTTAGAAAATATATCATTATTAATAGCGGCTTTTTACATATATAGGATATATCATGTAAAACCTAACTTACTTCTAGAAGTGCTACAGAGCTGAAATCTGTCATGCAGATGGGACATTGGGTGCAACCTCTGGAAAAAATCCGAAACTCCAGAAAAGTTATATTTATGTGGTATTTTTAACCCCAAAGTCCAATTTTAAATACCCGTAAGAAAATCATTGAAAACGGCGCAGGGCATTATAAAATTGCTTTTTTTAATTATTTACAATTTTGATACGAAGTCAGGACGTAAATCGTTCTCCGGATGAAAGATTGAAGTTTACTTTTCTTGACGACAAAATTTAAATCCATGCTGAATTTGCGTAAAAATTTGATTTTATTCATAAAATTACAAAAAGTTTTTCGGTTTTCAACAATTAAAAATATTAACTACCATAGCAACGATTCCAATGCCTTCCAATCCTTATATAATAATTCTCAAGTTTCCGTCTGTTACGGTACTTTTAGACATTTCACAATGGAATTAAGGGCTGAAACTTTCACAATCGTTAAACCCCCAGGAGATGGTACCTTTTCAAGCTGCAAGATTATTTTCTTTCATTCATCAAAATACGTAAATATCGACCAATTTTCTCCAATTTTGCTTTATTCGACGGCTAAAACTATGAAATATCTTATTATTGCAATGTTTTGTCAGAATTACGCATTTCTTTCCGAAATTTTATCTCTTTTTCGTACTCATTCCGGGTGTTGTCATTGTTGCCTCTGATTGTCTTAGCGTCTATTAAACCTTCAAATAGAAGAAAGAATTACGTTATTTGCTTCGCGCTTTTTATGAAACATCAAAATAATTGTTGTAGGAACGTCATACGTAATAGATTGAAACTTAAATAATTGCAGATAATTATTATTACGTAAACTGCGTGTGGACTGAGGGCGTTTTAAACGATTAACTAAAAGAAAAAATTATTCCTATATTTTCGTAATTAAAATCATTATATTCTACATATTTAATGTTTATTAACTTAAATAGACCTACGCATCAGTTTGAAATTTGATGATAAGGAGAATATTGGCTATTATTAATAATGAAAAATAACACATTGTGAAGTACAAAACATTTGTGTTGGTAACAATTCATGATTAAAATAAACGGCGCAATATACATTGCACAAACTTTCTCATATACGTATGTATAAACGTTTGGTTGACTGTGTACGTTTATAAAATAAAAACGCTTATAAATCAAAGTTAACTTTTGTTTAGTGTATATTTGAATTCCACTGGTGGACATTTAGTAATTTTTAGGGACATATGTCTTAGTAAGTATTATTTTTGACATAAGGCTGTACGATTTATAGATTTTAATCAAAATACTTATAGCCATTTCTGAGTTAATCGAATTTTGTTTCAAATATCCAAGAATAAAGTACGTCCCCTTAATTGTTGCGCAATTTCGTTCATGTCTTCAGAGTGTCTATTATGAACGATATTATCCGCAAATATGAAATATCATTCATTCAGTTTAACCGTTTAGGCTGTAATAAGATTTTTAGTGGATCGCGGCGGAGGCGTGACGTCATAATGCTTAGGTAAGGTAGCTTAACGTACATTGTAATTCCACTGGACGCCATAAAGTGCTTTGAAGAGATATATGGCTTACGTAGTATTATTTTTGGCATCAGACTCTACAATTGGATTGATTTTAATCAAATTCTCTGGCCATTTCTGAATAAAGAAATTTTTATAAAAATCGCCAAGAATAAACTACCCTTAATTTTTGCGTAATATCATTCAATGAAAAAGGGTCTGCAAAAGGTGATATATTGCACAAATACGAAATATTATTCGATTTCATGTTCGCATGGCGAAAACCACTTTCATGGACTCGGGGACACCTAAAACGTATTTCCATCAAAATCTCGAAGTCGAATTTTTTTGCGATAACAATACTTTCTCAATATACCACGTATATGAGAAATTAAAATGAAATAAATGGTTGAATTAATTGAATATGAAAAAATTGCATATACTATTTCAATAAAAAGTAACAATTTTTAAGCATTAATAACAAAATTTTGAAAATAATTGCTGTATATCATTATTTTCCTCTCTAAGATGACATTAAAACATTCAGATTTTTTAATGACTTAGCAAAATGTTTGTAATTGAAATACAACAATGTAGATATTTTGTGTCCAACAATAACAGATATTCGTAAATGCTAATCGTACTTATGGAAAGCTGATGAAATACAGCATTGCAGATATTTTATCTCCAACAATAACAGATATTCGTAATTAGTATTCGTAGTAGGCCCTATAATTAGTCAATTGCAGTCTTGGTCCGATACTTGAGGAAACATAATTATTTGTCAGTTCACACTTAATCAGTGCTGGCAAACGAAAAAAAAGATTCGTTACGTTTTTCGTTACGCTAAAATCTACATTTCGTTTTCCGTTACGTTTAACGTTTTAACGAAATAATTCGGTAAAAAATAATGAAATGTAGTTACTCTCTTATTTATTTTAGAGGTATTTTAGACGTATCCACCTTAAATACGTGCTTATCATTTATAATACTAATTCACAGGCACTTCTAAACCAGGAATGTTTTCAAGATTTCAAAGTATTCGGCGCATTTTTCGTTTTTGATGATCATGTATGAAAATTCTGATTTTCATATTCATAATTTTATATTCAACTTAATAAACTTAACACATATTTAGTGTTGTAAGGGTTATTTCCTATACATATTATAATTTTTTATAGGTAACACAAAAAGTACACCGAGAACCCAGAGACCCGTGATTAAAGATAATAAAAGGAACCCGTCGGTCGGTTGCACCGATTGTAACTCGGAGAACATGCTCCTGCTACAGACCTAAAATTTGGTAGATTGATCGGTCACCTGATAAAACTAAAGATAACTATTCAAATTCTAATATTTGTTCTCTTTAGGGCTCATTTTTGTTGTCGTTCTTTCTTTTCATATCCCCCATAAGAAATACATGGAAATCATGCATGGGTTTACAATATTACATTTCAAGATTAGTTAGCTTTGAGATACTAACCCGTGAATAGCTATATATTGTATATGAAAGAATAAAGTAAATTATTTGTAAGACGAAATTTGAAACCATCCCAAATTACCATGAATGTAGGTAATTTTTCGGATAAAATATAAAAAATAGGAATGTTTAAAAATACTGGTATTCAGTGACGAAAATAATGCTATTAAATTTTAATTAATAGCAAAACTATTGTGAAATCTTTAATTTAATGATTTCAGTGGGATCTGACTACGTTCATACTTATGAATTTTTTAGTTTGTAGTCTATTTCCAACGCAGTGAACTTCGTTTCTCTTCCTTGAGAAGAATTGACACCAGGAAACCATTCCTTTCAGAAATGGAAGGAAAACTCAAAGAACAATCGGTAGTGGTCCGGATAGCGTTTTTTTTTTCGCGACAAGGCGGCTAAATTGGCCCAGCGTGGGACAAGCGAAACCGAGGAAAGGGATTTTAGGCCACTTTCCCTTGCTCAAGACACGCCGCCTGGGTCGAATGCCACTATATAGAACATAACCCTTTACCATCTGTTGACGAAATAACGAAATTTATTTTTTCGTTTTCGTTACGTTTTCCGTTGCAGCTATTTGAAAAATTTCGTTAACGTTTTTCGTTACGTTAATCCAAAATAATTCCGTTATTTCGTTACGTTACGGGTAACGTTTTTTAGCGCTGTATTTAACGAAGTGTCGTGATAATAATTGGAAATACGGTAAGGTAGAATTTTAAATTTTTTTCCTTTTGAATATAACGTGATATAAGACTAATATTGAGTAACTGTGTGACATTGTGAGGTCGGTTTTTTAGTAGGCCCTGTAAGAAATTATAAGCTGTCGTTGTGGACACTTGAAAGAACGTGATTGTTTTTGAGTTCCTCTATAACAAAGTGTGCAAAGGTAATAATTGGAACTAAGGTAAAGTAGATTTTTAAAATTTTGCCCTCTGAATATACCTTGATATAAGACTAACATTGATTAAATCTGGGACATTGTGACGACGGTATTACTCTAATACACCGCTGTAAAATCGCAGAAAAAATGCCAAGAGGTAGACTATGTATCATTATTTTCCTCTCTAAGGTAATTTTTTAACGCGCAGGCTTCTGAATGACTTAACAAAGTTTTGCGCGAGTACTACTAGAATGATGCAGTAAGATTAATACAAATTAATTGCAAGGGTAGCTGTGAGAATTAATTTTCCATACTTTAAGAGCATTGATTTCATGCTTAAACTGCATTATAATCCATTTGATTTTAGCCAACAGCGTACACATATGATGGCGTGACAATTTTATATTAATTTTTTTATCCGGATACGTACTAAAAGGCAAGGAGGATGACGCCACAATCCTAACACACAAAATATCCTAATTTTACATAAATTTTAGTGTAACACTACTGTCTTAATGATGAAGTTATTGCTGAAAAAAGGTCGATCCGAGGCATAAAACTTGAAATTGGAAGCCTTGGACGCGAGCCGATTGCCATAGAATTTAGAAATTCCGGATAGATACCTTAATTTCACGGAAAATGAAAATTATAGTTTTATTTATATATTATTATGCCATTGATTTTAAGCAATGACTTAAAGTTACGATGATGTGTTTATAATAACATACGAAATTAAGTAAAACGTGAAAAGTATTTTATGTGGTGTTTCGTAGTTTTTCGAGAAATTTTACCTCTTTTCAATTGTTAAATATAATGGCGTTATACCAGTTTCGCGATTTTTAATCCAAATTCGTGCTGAAAGTACGGATGATGATTCCATAATCATAACACAAACTATCCTAATTTTTTCATAATTTTAGTGCATTGTATTAATAATGATTATTATTATTGCTAATACAGGGCGATCTGAGTCACGAAACTTGAAATACGAAAACTTGGTCACGAGTTGCCAGAGAATTTGAAAATTACGGATAGTTGCCTTAATTTCGCGGAAAATTATAGATGTTCTGCTAGAACTCATGGAATTTATTATTTAACTGGCGTAATTGCCCGTCAAATAGATACCTTTATTTCGCAAAAAATGAAAACTATTATCTTATTTAAATGTGTAGTTCAAATGCTGTCGCTTTGGTTTATTTATGAGTTTATATCTTGGTGTATTGTGATTTTTTAAACGCTTGCAGTATGCAAGCACTGAAAACTCGTATACACATATGAATTCAAGGAATCGATATATGCATCATGTTGCAACGGACGTAATAATGTATCTGTTTTTCCAAGTTACGTGAAAGATTTTGAATGGATATGAGTCTTGGCAGCCATTTTAGCCACGCTTGTCTAATTTAACGACTGACAATATAGTAATATCATTTTATTGTTTGTTTTTCCTTCGACAAATAATAGTGTTGCACTTTTTTATCGATCAGTCAATCCCGCAAATGTTATTGTTAATGTTAGATGACATTTTTATATGATAATCTCGCAACTTTTATGCCTATTTATGCAAATAAGTAGTTCTAGCTCTTGAATGTAACTATCTTATGGCTTAAATGCAATTCATTATTTAGATAGATTCAATTTTATGGGCATTGGAGCTATTATTAAGGTATAAATGTGGTTTTATATGCTGACTAAAGTAATTTAAACATTTTACATGTTTCTCGTTGCTATTATGTTCCATGTTACATTTTAAATGTAATGCTGTAAACATTACCTACATTGGCTCCATATAATTAGAAATATTGATTCTGATGTAATTTTTGGTTTTATTCTTACATTTGAGGGAATATATTGGCAGACATGTATTTATAATAAAGGGGAGGTTAATGCATTAATAGTGATGGGCTACTCAGAAGTTAGAAAGAGTAATATAATGTAGTGCTTTAATATCCCAACCAATTCCCCATGGGCTATTGGTAGTCCGCGAGATAATTTGTAGTTGACCAGAGGTTTTTCAGTATCTGATCTATGTTAAACGTTTAATTAACTAGGTGATTATTCCGCATCCCAGAACAATTTCCAAATTACAAAACGCACGCAGAAAATATTGCCCTAAATGTTGTATTAAATATAAATTTACTATTTAAATTACACTAATAAACCAATGTCTGTATTTCAAAAGCAGTTTTTGAACTCCTTTGATAATTAACCCTTTTGGATAATGTAACTATTGAAGTACTTATATATTAGTGAAGAGGTTGGAGTATAGTTTTGTAGTGTATTGCTGAAAGTTGTCAGACGAAGTGAATTGCCTTATTGATAAGAAATTGTTGTATTGGTTAAGAAATGAATACTAATGATAGATTCATTCTGACGTAGAACGATATGTTCTGAATAGTAGATAATCGCTAATAACAATAGTCAAAGGTTTAATCAAATTCTTTATAAACAATACGAAATGTAAGACGCATTTATAGTGCTAATTTTGTGTTTATTAAATGCAGTGGAAATTCTTTGAAATAATTTGATAATAGGACTTTTTATTGCGATTACCTAATAGGATTCTAAAAAAGATCTTTAGGAATCTGCTTTTGCAGTTCTGTTTTAATTTGTTATTGATTTAAAATATTAAAGTTTTCATGCATAATTTTAATGCGTTTGACCGACGAATGCGAATGAAGCCTTCGCGTTAAATTGGTGAGGACGAATTTTCGTTTGATTTTTTTCAATCGACCTCGACGGATTTAATGGTTCACTTTTTTGTCTATAAAGTCTATGGGAAGTCAAGAGTTGGTGCTCATCAAAGACTCCGATCACCTCAATCACGTACACCACATAAAGTAGAGAAAAAAATTCTCCCGCCTTAGGCCGGTGTCCTGGATTCATACGCGTCGCAGTGCGTGGCCAAACCAGAATTAAAAAATGGCTATCAAAATAATAAAATGTCCGAGAAAAGGAAGATGGATATGAATTCTTCAGGAGTGATTTTTGTTTTTTTATAATTGGCTTGGCAACCGTAGTAAATATACAAAGACAAATACTATGTACCCAAAATATGTGACTGATAACCTTAACGGTAAAATTTTAGATAGTCATATATATGCCAACTCGCTCTTTCCCATGCATTTTAATTTGTGATATATCGAATTCCTCGTAGAAGTATATTATTTTTGGATATTGTAAACTGTAATAATACATTTTAATTATTGCAGCATAATATTCAAGTATGGTGGGTGTTGTTAATATAACATCCTTTAGAGATATTTCAATCCCAAATCTATAGAAATCAGAAAACCTTTCTCCTTAAATGGTTATGTTATTGTTCCAAATATTTTCATTGGTTCTCATCCTCATCAGGCTAGTGCTTTAAGAATTACGGCTCCCGCAAATCGGATCAAAATCTATTCTTATCTTTATTATAATAAGCAACGTTTTCAGTTTATTTTTTCCATATTATAAGCTTTCACGGATAATTATCGCATTTATCGCATAATATTCACAAATAAATGAAAATCGGAAAATACCTGCTATGTTCTTAACCCTCCAGTACACGCGCTTGGCCTGTGAGACCAAGCCCGCATTATATCGAATGGATAAATTTGTGTGTTGGCATCACTGACTTGTGTGACTCAGTACCTTTCCATAATTTCTTGTTCGTTGTTATACAGCAAGGTCAGTCTGAGTCGAGCTCTCCTTCGTTGTGCACTTACGTGAAAAACTGTTTGGGAGTCTGACAGACCCCCTGCGTGCACTCGCGTCTCTAAACCTCGATCCAATTAATTTCTATATTCAAGGGTGGTTCAAATGAAAACAGCAAAAGTGAAAAGAAAGTGGGAAGAAGTATGAAATCCTGTTATTATTATTATTGCTATTTTTGTTGCTATTGTTGTTAGTTATTTTTGTTACTGTTATTATTATTTTGGTAGGATATTTTGTGGTATTTGGTGCCCCGTGTCATATAAATATGGCATCTCGTACAGAACATTGCACAAAGTTGGAGTTGAGATCATTGATACGATTTTTACAGAGGAGAGTGTATAAATGTGTTGAAAAGTTTTAAAATGGTGTACAAGATGTGGAAGACACTGCTCGGTCAGGCCAGGCTGATCACGTAGCCACACCGGAGAACATTTCTGCCGTTGATAAGCTCATTCTCGAAAACCGTCGTATTAAAGTGAAAGAAATCAGCAAGAAATTGGACATCAGCGTTGGATCTGCTCACAGAATTGTCCACAAAGAGTTTGGATTCAATAAAGTTTGTGCGAGATGGGCGCCCCGACAATTCACTGAAGACCTGAAGCAACAACGTGTTGACGCCTGCTCTGTGCTGCTTTCTCGGTATGAAGCTGAAGGGGAAGATTTCTTGAACCGCATAGTGACCGGGGAGGAGACATGGGTCAATCACTTTCAGCCTGAGAGTAAGCGAGCAAGTAAAGAATGGCGGCATCCAAGCTCGCCGAAGCCAAAAAAATTCAAAGCGACAGTATCTGCAGGGAAGTGATGTTGACTGCATTTTGGGTCAAAAAATGGAGTAATTTTGGAGAGATATATGGAAAAAGGGACAACTTTCAATAGTGATTCCTACCGCGATCTTCTTAAGAACGGACTGAAGCTTGCAATCCTGTCCAAACGTTAGGGACTCATCCGAAAAGAAGTTTGTTTGTAACAAGACAATCCTCATAGTGCCCGTGCGACTCTTGAAACTGTTCAGGATCTGCATTTTGAAGTGTTACTCCATCCCCCTTATTCCCCAGCCTTGGCTCCGAGTGATTTTCATTTTTTTGGCACACACAAAGGGGCATTATGAGGGAAACACTTTCGTTCCGACTGCGATCTTAAAAATGAGGTGCATGATTGGCTGAGCAAGCAACCAAAAAAGTTCTTCTCAGACGGAATCCATGCGTTGGTTTCGCGATGGCAAACGTGCATTGCAAGAGGAGGGGGACTATATTGAAAAGTAAATGTGTATTTTGTCAAAGGTTTTAATAAAACATTTTTCTTTTTACTTTTGCCATTTTCATTTGAACCACCCTCGTACATTAGTTTTATAGAGTTGTTATGCAAATTTAATGGTTGTTATTCGTACCAGGAAAATTTATTAGTGTTCTCGGAGATAATAAAGGTAAACAACGTTGGTTGGCACCGTAAGAGAAAACGAGCCAAATTCGTCTCGAATTTCTTTCTACGAGGAATAGGGAAGAGAAATTCTCAATGTTTGGCTTTCAAGAGAATTACTCGTTGGTCTCGTACATACATTCCTAAGAAGCGAAAAATGTTCTTTTGCGTTCAACTATGCACCATGAATAAAAAGTCGATGTTGAGACCGGAAATGAAAAAAGCCCTAAGTAATTACTTTCTGTAAGGACACAAAAGGTGCAGTTGATGTTGTTGACGAAATGAGTGCAACATATAATGATGCACGAAACACAAGAAGATGGCCGATGTTTATATTCTACAGCCTATTGAATACCGGAGCTATAAACGCGAGAGTAATTTATCATGGTAATGGTCAAGAATAAAAACCTCTAAGAGATATGAGAGAACTGTCCCTTGCCCTATTAAATTAACACCTAACACGGAAATCACTCAATAGCACCGTTCCTAATGAAATATGGAGGAGAATTTGCAAGATTATTGTGTCAGACCTGCAGACGAAAGCGCAAGAAAACCTATGTCGATGCGGGGACTGCGTAGGCAGAAACAGAAAAAGTAGGTATTTTTGCAAAAAGAGCAAGAAGTACATCAGCCTGGAAAATGATAATACAGTGTGCAGCCAGTGCTGTGGAAATATCGAAGATTAATCCTGTAATTTCCACTGATAATTAAAAAACAAAGTGAATATGTTTTCAGGTGTTAAACTGAAGGAAGAACATTTTGGTTGTTTGTATAATAAACATTCATTTTTTAACAGAAAAACAATTGTAATGCTGATTATTTTGTTCAATGTTTTACTACAAACATACATCTTTATGAAATAATCAAGTTTGTCTTATTTTCCTCCGATTATATAGGAATTTCACATAAAAATAAGGAGGGGTATGTTAGGCCCGCTGCGTGCACTGGAGGAAGAAAAATAGGCGCGTGTACTTGAGGGTTAAGACAATTCTTTCGACAGGAATTTCCCGTAAAACAATAAAGTTACGTATTCGGGGATGATCGATTCCTTGTCTTATTACGACGCAACCTAATGAGCTTGAGAACAAACTGGATATTTTTCGACAAGTAGATATTCCGTAGGAGGAGAATAGGGGGAGAGGAAACGCATACGTGGCATTCCTCCCCTCCCCGCTGTGGGTGCCCCCAAAAATTACTCCGCTATGCTCACAGCGGCGATGCTATGGCCATGAACTTGTTCCGCAGCCGCGAGTGCTTCCCGGAGCGTGCACGATGCGGGCGGGAAGGTTGACGGGGTTGAAGGGCGATTCCCTAGGCAAGCGATCGTTCTTTCCGACCGCTTTTCCATTTTCGGCGAAATCGTTTTATCTTCACGAGATAGATATCTCATTATTCTCCCCTTTCCTCCGCGTGGAATTATATTAACTCCTCAATTTCCGTGAGACAATGGAGCTCTTTTAAGCAGAGTGAGAAAGAGATAGAATGTGGACTAAGGATGGGAGGGAGAAAGGGGAGCGGAGGAGCGAGGGAGAGAGAGAGAGAGAGAAAAAGATACTGGTTTCTGGAAAACTTTGCGTGCCTCATTTGACTCGTAATTTGTTTAACCCAGCGGCACCGCGGAGAGGGACGAGAAAAACCGGATTGATGATTTTTGTTAGGAAGGGGAGCATTACTTAAATGCGGAGTAACGTTTGAGACGAAACTGTGGGTTTTAATAAAATGGTACCGACTCAGAGAATCGCTTCCGGAAAAAAAACTCGATCCGAATTTGTTTTGGTAATGGGAAAAAAATTTGGGCTGCCGTTGATTTTCAACGGATTTTTGGAAGTCTTCGCGGATGAGTTTCAAGTCAGGAGACGACATGAGAGAAATGAGGTCAAGATGGTGACTATTGTTCTAAGATAGAAGAGAAGATAAAAACAAGATTTAGGAGCTAATTCCTCGATTTGTAAAATTATGTTTCATAATTTATGTGGTTTTAAAATACAAGGTAGATACGCGGCACATTTTAGAGGGATTTTTAATGCGCCTGCGTGGGGGTATTTACATAGCAATGAGGGAATATTGTTTTTAAAACAATTATACCCAAGAAAGCATTTTATCGCGAATCTTGAACAAGATTACCACTTTGTCAAAATGATGCTGTATATATTTTCATGTAATTACAAACATAATTTAGTAGAATAAAATAATACAAATATTTTACTCATTAATTTTGCATAATGTATTTGAATAATGGCTCTAAAGTTTTGCCATATATTTACAGTTACTAAGTCATCATGTATAACTGCGTTAAAAATGATTGTTTATTTGCAGTTCTGTTTCATTTTACCTACAGTTGGATGAAAATTTTTATACTTTTGAAAAGTATACAAAACGACTCGAAATTCCCTTTTAACAATTAGTTTTAACTAATAACAGTTGTATGGTATTGCATTTGTTGTTTCATCATTTTTGTTTTTTAAAAACAATATTTTTCTCCAGAAATTATTTTGTCATTCTTATCCTGGCTACGTTACCAAAATTATCTCGAAATCGACGTGTGGTGAACATTTTAATTATTTAAATTATATCACGAAAAATTAACGATTTTTTCGTTAGATGCTTTTATGTTACATGTGGATTTGAGTATGTATTTATGTTTCGTTCTCAAAAGGGAAAGGCTGGATTACTCATCATTCAGTTTATTTGAATAAGTTCGTATTGAATTTTAGGTGAAATTTATGATTCATAAAGCATGGTAGATTAAAAAAAAATATCTTTAAATAAAAGCATATATCATCACTTTAGCCACAGTACAATTTTAAAAATAAACCATCAGGTAAATAATTTGTGAACTGTTCCAAGACTACATATATTAACTGGCATATTGAACTGGCCGTAGAATTTATTTACGTCATTTCTGGAATATATGTTATATTTTGTAGATTAATAATAATGTGAAAACAGTCGAACTACTCATCAAATTTTAAAATAAGATAGCATTTGTTAAGTTACAAAACATCTGCTAACAATTGCAAATAAAATGCACATTTTAATTTTTGTTTCTCTTGAAAGATAATGTTCCAGGTATAGTAAAACTTGGATTTGTATTTTTATATTGAGTTATTTTCGTGTAATGTCGAATAGGTTTTACATTCAGCGATTTTATATTCGCGCGCAGATATTTAGGACAGGAAGCCTGGCGACGTAGTTGCATCACTAGCGGCGCTGATGGCAATTCGAAACCGGGAAAAACTAAATTTAAATATCCAAGGAAATATTGGAAATAAAACAGCTAAGCACTGAAGTTTTAACAAAATAATGAGTCAGAAATACATTTTTTAAAATAGTTTAAAATGAAATAAAAAAATTAATTACCTCGGTGACCAAAATATTAATTTTATATGCTAATTTACAATTGTGATTATCCTTCTTAATCACGAAATTATTTGAATTGTAAATAAAAATGAGTCAAGTATTTAATAATTAAAATTAAGCTGTTATCTTCCATTAAATTTAATGAAATCTTGAGGCAGGTTTCAGTCGAATTAACTTCATCCATGTGTCAGAAACAAAATTGTATATTATTTTTAAGATTCTTTTTATATTTATCACGTTCATTCATATTTTAACCATGTTTTACAGTTTATAATGCTCCGTTAATTTTTTAGGATAATATCCTAAGTATGGTCATACACAACGTAGTATAATGTTTTCTCCGAGAAATATTTTGTAATTGGATTGAACACATGTGTATTAATGAGTATAATTTTAGGCATCCAACGAAATTTCGTATTTTGCATTCTTCGTTAAAAAATGTACATATTTGCAATTCAAATACCGACGCGCAGCGCTCTTAGTGACCATTTTACGAAACTCTTTAGGCCGGAATTATGGCGAGAAACGTAGATCATAAGAAGTCCACTTACTTGAGAGAACGACCAACAGGTGTCGGAATCGCCGCCGTATTCGCCACGTCTTAAAAACAGACAACAGGTTACGGATGACGCCACCGATTCGTGCGGTGTTGCTTGGGGAGAGGGTTTGTTTGGGAAGGGAAGCGGATAGGAGATGAGGAGGGAGGAGAGAACGGAGATGTGTGAAGGCAATGACCTGGATGGCTCGATGAGAATGAGGGAGGGAGAGGAGAATGTGTGATGAGGAGAAGCGGCAGAAGAGAGAGAAATAGAGGCTCCCATGTGCCGATGACCCTTTAAAGAACCGGTTTCGTGTCCACAACTTTGAGGATAGAAAGAAGGGGGAAAAGGAGAGCTACCCGTTCACTCTACGTCTCCAAAAAGCCCCAAAGAACCATTTCTTTATACCTCCATCCCTTTTTTATCATTCGCTCGTTTTTATCGAGGGAAAAAAACCTCCATGTGTATCAGTGCGTCTGTTGTGATGGGGGAGGCCATCTGGTTACTAGGGTAACGGATTGGGTCCAGGCTTCTGTGGGAGGAAGATGGCGCCGTGGAGGTGAGGGAGGAAGGAAGGAAAGGGTTCCTGGAGAAAGGGGAGGGGGTGAGGGGCGGGGTTTGTCTCCTCGGTCGTCGGGGCGGGGATGGTGTGGGGAAGAATGGCTGCGTTACTCCCGAGAGCCTCCTGCGGTATATAAAACTCGCGCGGGTCCTCGGACTCAGAAGGGCTTCTGCTTGCTCGCTCTTGCTACACTGCTTCGCACCTCTCCATGGTTCCTTCCTTCTAAAACTTAACTCTGTTAATTTTTTTCTGATCATTTACAATTATAACGCATGAATAATTCTGCTTGTAATTTACTATTTTAGGGTAATGGATAGTATGAATTTACAGTAGTGTGCGGTTGAAACTTATGGAGAATTTTTTAATCATTTACTTGCTTAACAATTAAATATTTTTACGTATCGTGTAAATATGAATGCTAAAATAACGCGCTTGCCGTAATGACCTTTTTACAATACCAATTTTTAAACCTTAGCATAAGATCGTGTATTTACTGTGTTCACGTTTTGGCGATGAATTTGCGATAACAGCTCGAATAAATAACTTGATAGGCGCGGCGTTGATTCTTCGCACTTGGCCAAGTTTCCAGGCCTTTGGGAACGTTATATGATTTTTATACCAATTTGCATTCATTCAGATGTATTTAGGTCTGTGGCATGTAATATAATGATGCAAGAAATAAGATAATTATATAAATTGATATTTGCAGTCATGGATTTTGTATTGTATTCACCGTTCGAGAATGAAATAGGTAACCATAAGCAGTATATTTGGTAAACCTGGTCATAATTGTAAATAAGACGCTTAAATGGTTTAATGCCACGCAAAATTTCATCCTCAAATACATCAGGGCCAAATGCAATTAACGGAAATAAGACTTATTTGGTAATATAGTAATAAGTGGAATATCGATAATTATGCATTGCCACCTTATTTATTTGGATATGAACAAAAATCCATGCATATTATTTTGCTATGCTAACGGAAGTGTGTTTTAATCGCTTCTCTTATTAAACATTTAAAAATAAAATCCAAGTTAAAATCTGAATTATTGTATTCCGAGTGTAAGCTGGCTTTTATATTTTTGAATATTTTTTATTGGAGTTAAAATCTATGCTTTTTATCTATACAAAATATGCTATACATTTACACATTTTTTCTCTATGCATCTATAATTAATAGTACTAAAATACTTATATCTTAGTCTTATCATTCTTTCTAAATGAATAATTTAAGCGTAATCAAATTCTATCGCTATTCTGTTGGAAGAAATGCCATATATGATTTAAAGATTTAAAGAGTCAGAGCACGACAAACTATTTTATATGAATTCTATTTCGGTCTGATTTAATTAGGTCTATTTCGCGTGCTATAGATCTCTTTTGTGCATAGTTAAAATTGTGTGAGATTTATAACGTCGATATGCTTCACCCATCATTAATTTCAGCTAATGTTATTTTGCAAATCTGGCAAAATGTCGGAGGATTGCCACTTTAATTTTTTGTTTTTATTGGTGGTTTATTTTAGGCACCTAAGCTCGATAGAGGTGTGTTGGATCAATAATTCACCTCGGATTATATACTGAAGAGTATACACTCGATCGGGTTTTTCGTGCACGCAACGCCAGTATTTTAGTCTGACGCTGTACCGAGACACGTTTAAAAAGGGATGTTATTCATTTTAGTGTCCTGCTATCACCGGCAGATGGTAGAAGTATGTCATTGTATTAGAGCTGGAAAATGGCATTTTAGAAACCGGAGAATAAACTGAAAAGGATTATACCAAAATCGATTTTCTATATATATAATTTATTTTCGTATAATTCTTTTCAATTAGGAATCGCTAAAATGTTGAAATATTCACAAATTCATTTTTCTTAATATAAGTATTTTGTCAAATCATGTTGCGACTCTGTCTTATATTTGCATCAAAATATCATATTGGTTTAAGCAAAATTCATATTATTATTATATCAAAAGTTAATAAATATGTAAATAATATGATAATTACCGAAATTCACAGCAGACTTACTACACCAGAGTTCTTTACAACCTTCCGATACTTTTTACTCACTTTTATATAACAGTGCTCTTTTATGAATGCTGTATGCCTGTTTTTTTCAAGATCATTCAGAGATTTAAAAAACCTGTCGATAGTTGTGTATTGCGCTTTTCTGCTTCTGTTAAAAGCACTCTTTAGCGGGTGCTCATGAAGCCTTATAATATGAGGTTTCCACTGAGCCGTATTTTAATCAATAATACATTATTTATACATTTAGTTATCGTGAATAGCTTATATGCGTATTTTTATTCAGAGATGCGATCGAATTGGATAGATTTGAAGTTTCTTTCGAAGAATCACTGAGGGAAATCCATTCTAGTACAGTAATTACGATTTATGGTTTTGCGTGGATTAGTAGGACGCGATATCTTTACGTTTACGTCACAGTGAAGACTAACTTTCCTTAGAGCGTATCGATGAATCTTCCATCAAAATGCAGTCTTACGTTAGATGTTTGTAGCTTACTGCATTTTTGTGTAAGTTTTCAATGTTACTTAGGATGCATGCATGTTAAGCAAGAGAAATCTCCTCTCATGAAAATAGTGGGATGTGAATCACAACATCCTGGAACTCTGTGCACTACCTCCATCTCTTTTCTATTATGCCCCTCTTTCCACACGTTCCTCCTCTTTCTCTCGCATTTACCGCATCTACCCTTCCTAATCCCCATCTCTCATCCGCTCTTTCCATCTCCTCCTGGGACCTATCTTCTCCCCCCCCTCCTACGTCCTACCTTTGTCGTCCTATTCTTGCTTCCTCTCCCTTCATTTCCCCTTTGGCGTCCTCCTTAGGCGCCAGCATGGGGAGGATGGCCCTTTTGAAATGAAGCACCACAGAACGAAAACAAAAAAGAGTGCCGTCCACTTTTTATCGCTTGATGCTTCGTCGTTTTCCGTCACGCGACGCTCTCTCTCAGCGCTTCCCCACGACTCATTCTTCCTTTTTTACGCCCTCCCCCACCTCCACATCCCCTCCCCATCCACCTTGTTTTTCTTGTGTAAATCTCGCCGCTCTCCTAACCCCGTTGCTCGTGCGCAGTCGGTCAGTGGGTCGGCCACCTTGGGCAGAGCGTCGCTGTTGGCGGTGGGAGTTGAGGCGTTGTGTCCTGGGTGGTTAGGGGGGCTGGGGATAAGGGGAAGGGTAATAGAGTAGGGTACGTGAGATGGAGTGGGAGTGGAGGGGAAGGTTTGGCTGGGGAAAGCCGGATGCACAGATCATAGAGAGCGGTCTTTTTATTTATGGGTAGGAAATCGGATAGCGAGGGAACTATAATTTAGTTTTTTTCTTACGTGGGCGTGAAAATTTATGCACTATTAATCCTATATTTATCGCCCTCTTCACGGAACTGATTTTTAAGTCGTATCAGATTGCTCTTTCTCTGTATCGTCGTATTGTCACAGTGCTGTAGTAATTAAATGAATGCGATATTTTAAATTTGTCGTTAAGTGAAAGCACAATTTTCTAAGCTTTAAAGTTCTTTAATTAAAATTGTTAACAATACAGTCTTATCTTAGATGAATATTTTATTCCTTTTGTTCTAATTGTGTGATATATGATCGAATGATGATCGTTTATGAAAGAAGCTTGCTTTCTACATTCCGTTTTTTACTCTGTATTTAATTAGGAGAATTCCGTATTAAAACAAACTCTTTGATTAATATTTTATGTTTATTGACCTGTACGCTTATCTTACTTCTTGATTACATATCGGGGTTCATTTCGTAAAATTTAACTTCTATAAAGTGTAGCGTCTAAATATTATTTTGGTACGAATAAAATCCGAGGATGAACGAAATATTTTTAAAATATGTAGTGCCGACAATAATTAATAAACAAATGGATAAACATAATTTTTCCGTAATTAATCAAAACCTACTTGTCTATGTATGATAGACATTCTGAAAGGAGAGGCGGATAATTGAAAGAAGATTGCCTGACAATGAGATGCTGTTTCCTTTATATACATTTGAAAACTAAAAATTACTCGAAGTAGCCAATTCCGTTTATTCATTAAAATTATTTTTCTACAATCTGCAGCACTTAGTTCAAATTTCTCGATAAAAAGAGTGTTTAATCGCAATTTCAGTATTTGTGCTTGTTTACTTTTAGTTTGGAATTTTTATTCTGATAGCAACGGAACCCCTAGATAAGAATTATCGGAGAATTTAATTGTCTAATATAACCACTTATTTGAACTTCTTTATTTCGATTCAATTACTACAAATTAAAGAAAATGAATGCTAGCGTAATTTAGTTTGATCAAAAAAATTAGACGTTTCCATAGGCGTTATATGGGAAACTTGCGTACTACCACATCGAAGCATAGGAGTCTGGAGTGTTTCTAAATTTTGATCAACACTAAAATGTGATGAATACATTAGGGTACCATTATAATTGAATTTAAAATATCCATGTTAATAGCAAAAACATTTGAACTTCACTGAATTAAATTGCGTTTTCCTGATTACTAAATATATCTTGTTCGGCAGCGATGAAACTGGTTATATTCATTTTATGATCAAAATAAGGATTTAACGAAAATCGTCAAGTCATTTCGGCAAAGCGCCGCATATTAGAAATGTAAAATTTTAAATTGCGTCCAAAGTAATGTAAATTTCCGTAGTTGCGCTCAGTGCCTTTGAATTATTCGGATCAAACTCAAAACGTTATTCCTTAACGGTAATCTCCGTCACACGAACGAAACGGTTGATTTTTATTTCAAAAGAAACCGGTATATCGGTCGACGGGAGAGGGGTTTTGGCTTGATGGAAAACAAATCTCCCAATAGAATTTTCAGGAAGACAGCTAATTATTAGAATAGATCCATAAATTTGGATCAGGTTGAAATTTCCTACGCTACAGTAACGGGCATTAATTTCTCAGAAAACTATAAAGATTCAGGTGGACCTCATATGGTTTAATGAAACTTCCAAGCTGTTCCATAGGTAGACAGAACAGAATATCCTAACTTATGCCGCATGCAATATATGAGACTATCATTCTGCTCGTCTATTCTTTCCTATTTGATTATAGGTACGTTTATCTACCTATAAATTTTTGTACATTAAATAATTATAGACGACCTTGTAATCAGTTCCACTTTTATTCCCGTTATTTCGTTTTCAACTAAATTTCCAAACCGTCGCACGGTCTTTTTTTCTATTAATCTATTAGCGACCGCATTCTTGAGTCGAATCCGGAAGCCTCGTTCGTTCCTCTTCACAGCGACGTACACTCCCTGTTCCTCCACCTACTTCATACCTCCACAGCCTTATCCTCCATTTCTCTCCCCTTTTCCTCCCACTCTTCCCTCCTTCTCTTCACCCTTTTCCTCTTTAGCTTCTTTCTTCCCTTCCTCCTCTCTTTCTCAAACCGTCCCTTCTACTTCTCTTTCTATCCCTTTCCTTCTCTCTTTTGTCCTCATTCTCCCCCGCTTTTCTATCTATTTCTCTTTTACCATCATTCCTTGCCTGCCAACCCCTACACGTTATTCGGGACCACCCTCCTGTTCCTCTTGGCCCTCCCTTAGGTACCTCTCCCCTTCCACTCCTTGGCCCATCCTTAACCCAGCATCTCTTTTCGACGTGGTCTCCGTTAGACTCCACTGTCTGTTTTGACGTGGGATTTTTTGGCGAGGCTGTGAGGTGAGCTTGCGTCATCCTAAACTGTTACCGATGAATAATTCGATGGTTTATTTCATCACTTAAAAAGTTTAGAAATCACCGAGAAAGCTTTTTAGTTGCGGTAGTGCTAAAATTTTATTTGCCGGTAAGGATATTTCTCCATACACCATAAGCAGGACTTCTCATCGCCCTTTTTATTATTCACTAAAAAACCTCATTTTTGGGAGAATCCATCGAATAGTAAATCGCAATAAATCGCTGGTTTCGCTATCGCGTATTAAATGGCGAAGAGATTGCCTTCGAGACAGTTGTCCGGCGACCAACTTGTTAAACCAAAAGTTGAAAAAATGATACTCACTGTGGCACCGATTCTTTGTCATGGTTTTTTAATCACTCACTTCTTTGAACGAAACTAGAGTACCTAACTTATTTGGCCCAGTATAACGTAGCGTAGAAAATTCTTTTTAATTGTTTTCTTTTTTGGACATCGGTGTGAAAACATGGTCATCTATATTATTGCCACGATATATCATTTACATTCCTATTTTGTAGCTAATGCTTTGGAAAAACACATCCCTTTATTTTTCTTTTATCGGTAACGAATCAGAAATTAACATGCGCTGTCTTGGGGAAAGAAATTTACATCAATATACCAGTAAAGGAAATTCACTATTATTATGTGTTCATTATACTTTTTCAGCATTTATACTTGCAGCATTTCCTTCTAAATTTTCTCTGCTTTTTAATGATCGAAGAAAATTGTAAACTTGGCGAAAAGAAAATTGCTAACTGACGAAGTACGCCAAAACACCAGCATTCGACTGAGTTAAACGGCTAACTTACACTTTGTTGCAATCTTTAACACTCCCACCACCACGGCGACATTAAAATTATATCATTATAATATGTCTCTTCGGCATGTATAAGGGATTATGTCAGTACACAAAAAATAGTTACATTTTCAAAGCTGAATGTGAAGGATGAGCTGCATGTTGCCATCTTTGCATATTTTTTTATTTTACACTTAATTACAAGGCATCATATTTATTTTGTGTTATGATATTCACATCCACAGTTGGTATTGCATACACTCATTTAAATTAAACAATACATTAGAATCATCTACATGGCAAAATGCCTTGATCCTTTGGATTTCAGCTAAATATTTAAAATAAATAACATTATATCATAGTCTTTTCTTTGCTCTGCAATGCTTACTTTATAAGTTCAAAGTAAATTTCCATTTATCGCGTAGTTTCTGGATAATTATCAAAGTAATGACATCAATGAACTTAATTTATCCTGAGGCAGCTTTAAATTCTTTCAAACGCAGATGTTCCTTTTAAAATTACTTAATTCATCTGATATTTTGATAAAGTTGACAAAATTGATTCTCCCGGAGAAATCGTGCGAAATGTGGAATCAGCTCTCCAAAATCCAACTCCAAAGCTTACTAGCACGCCTGCTAGTTAACTATTAAAGTTTTCAATATCTTTTCGCGAATATATGATCAATTTTTGAGACTCCTTCATTTTTAAGTCAACTGTACGTGAGTGTAATACGGCAAAGCCGCTAAGAAGTTCCAATTCCAGCATATGTAAAACGCGCGGAGTTGAGTGGGCTTTTTGACACGAAATGAAAAGCACCATTAAAAAAACTCGTCGGCGTAAGAAAGCGTCAGATCGCGTCCAGTTATTTTTTCTTAGTCATAACTTACAGTGTCTCGGACCAAACTGTCTTGGTCGAGAATTTAAATAAAAAAACATAAAATTAAAAAAAGATTGTTTTGTACTTTCGAAACCTAACTTAAACTCGTGTGTTCCGCTTCGCGTAGAGGCATTTCGGGGTTATATTTTCATTCCGCCGTAAGAAGAGCTTCACTTCCTAGTCTCTCCGTAGTAGTAACCTTTGTACGCTTGGTCGTCTCCGTCGCGACCCCAACCCCAGTGGGAGTCGATGGGGTGCGAGTGGTGGTGGCCGTGGTGGTACTGGTGCTCTATGGACACGGGGTGCGGCTTGACCACCTCCACGGATATCTTGCTGCCTCCGGCGCCGCCTCCTTTGCTTCCGTCAACGATGGCCTTGAGGCCGAGGACGGATGCCAGGAGGAGCGCGGTAAGGCCGGCGCCCAAGGCCTTCAGGGCTATGATGGCCACCGCCGAGAAGAAGAGCGGGAATAGGACTCCGGCCTTGAGCTTGAACCCTATGAGCAGAGGGATGAGGAAGCGGCGTAGCTTGCTTCGCCCTTGAAACAGAGAAGGAACAAGAGAAAAGGCGATATGACAAGGCGGGCGTAAAGTTGAATACCCGATTGTTTATAGATAAGAATCATAAAAATAAGTATCATCGGTTAAAAATTTTATGACCTTAACTATGAAGAAAATAAGATCACGGTGGGTGTATCGCCAACTTTTCATGGCCGATTGGCAGTTTCATTTTGTAAATCTAATATGGAGTCCATTATATCGTGCTCAATGACCTTTTTAGTTAAATGTAAAAAGATCCGTTCCTAAACATCGCCGCACCTTGACCACAAATTCTTTAATTTTTACCATGATTCTTTGAGTTTGGTATTATAAATTACAGCCAGACCGATTTAGTGCCATCGTTTGTCTTGCACTAACATTGGCGCTAAAGCGGTGGTGGCGGTAAATTGAGGTATATCTGTATATTCCATAAGATGAAAGTGTTGCTCACAACGTATCATGGGCGATGACTGTATTGCTAAAGGTTTGTATTAACGGGATCAAATCCCTAGTCGACGTTAAGAACTACTGAGTGCTGAAGTTTATTAGAGATGTAAGTTCTTTTAAATTGCCATTAGAAGGTACGACTTATATATATATATATATATATATATATATATATATATATATATATATATATATATAATTCAATTTTGAATTATACGTTATGTAATGAATATATTAGTGATGACTGGAATTTAATTTCGCAATGTATGAAGGTGAATAAGTATATGTATTAATGACAACTAGATGCCAAAAGCACGTATTCAGCTCAAGACTTTGTCATGAAGAAAACTAGACGCATATATAACTATTAATAGGGAAAAGCGAAGTATATTTCTAGAAAATTTGTTGAAAAAAGGGAGTGATTAATTCAGAGAACTCTTACCATGAACCTGAAAATTGGATTAAATTATTCATGATAACTTGCTGCGCTATGCATTAACTTTTTATTACTATTATGTGTACATTGACTGGAATTATATTCATAATTTAATTATTTTCATCAGTAGCCTTTTCCAATGAGCTTATAGCATAGCCTAGAAGTAACATAACATAGTAGAGAAGTCCACACCCACTGCAGGAAAGGAAACTACCACATTGGGAAGCAGACAGGCTACGCTAATCACTACGTCTAACCAACACTGTACTAAGCATATATGTGGTAAAATAATAACTTGGCGATTATTGCCGCACATGGTGTCTCTTATTTCGGTCGTCTCTTTTAAATCCAAGCTGCCGTAAAATCATGCAAATTATTCCCTCGGCCCTTGAGTGAAATACACGCGCATTTCCTCGATTGCTCTTCAAAGAAATCCTAATTAAGCCCGTAGAATAATTCTTGTGTTGCGCTCACGGACTTGATGGGAGGATGCGTCGTGGAGGGGAGATAAGGCATGCCGGCGGAAGGGAGGAAGGAGTGGGGAGAGTGGCCGTGATGGTGGAAAGCGACGGGTGACCCACAACGGAATGCCCGTAAGCCAACCGGCGCCCTTGAACTGGAATCCCTTCCCGCTCAGCCCACCTCTTCTCTCTTCCCCCTTTTCACAGTTTCTCATTCCTCTCTCCCGATCCTCTTATCTCATTCTTTACTACGATCCCCCTTTCTATGCCTTCTTCCTATCCATTCTTACCTATTAGTGCGGCGGGAGATCTATCACATCAAAGGAGTTTATAAGAATTCGGCGTGCGTCTCTTATGGCTAAATAACTCCTCATTTACCGGCCCTGTACTTCAGATTTCTCATTAATTTTAAGGTTACAGACAATTTTTCCACAGTGATCGCTCACACGTTTGATCTAGTTAAAAATCTTTAGGTTAGTGATCGACCTAGACCGACCTACACGAACTATTAATTCTAGAGGTTAACCCGATGCATTTTCTTTATCTAGCATAAATTTATGATTTTTTTAATTTTAACTTAAATTTTCGGTTTATTTAGTCTCGTTCATATTTTTGGTAAAGTTTCGATTGAAAAAATAATTAAACTTTGCGTAATTAATAATTTCTGAAAGTTGAAAGTATACCTATATATAATCGAAACTATTCATTTTTTCCACTCAGATAAAACTCGAGGTTTAACATAACAATTAACCTATGCCTTGGGTAGGACTAAATTAATGAAAAAGTGCTTCCTTCAGTATTTGTGCAGAGATATTTTATTAAGGGATCTCATTAAAATAGGATCTTCAATTGTTCGTTAAACCAACTCTTCCTATCGTAGTATCAGAAATAACTCAAAATAAATATATAGAGATAGGCGTTTTATTAAATGATGAAAGGACCAAGATAAGGCAACGCGCAAGTTATGAAAAGATCATTAATTAAGGAAAGCTAATGATTTTAAATTAAAGAAGTTATTGAACTCATCTTTCGAAATTACACCTTAAACATTTAAGGTTATCTGGCTCTGCATTTTATTTAATCGAAGGCTTAGGCCAATAGCAGGTCGTATCTATAATTTATATTACAATTTACGACTCATAATTTGTCAAAATATTTATTTTATTATTTTTTAAGAGCAGGGAATTTTTTAACTGCCCTAAAATTGGAATTTTGAATTAAAATAGTATGCAAAACTCAGCATGCAGAAATTGAGTCAATTTACTACCAACAGACTAATTATCATATCCCCACGCGAAAAAGAGTCATAAACTCGGCTTCATTCACTCGAATTTCCTAGCTTTTATTGCCAATCCTACCATTTAAAATTAAAACGAAGCTCTTGAGAGCATAATTCCTTATCTGCATTAAAAGTGCGCCATTTTTCACCTTCTAAATTGACCACGAAACGCTTCTCCTTTCTTAAAAATGGATTCCGCTGCCTCCTTACTTTTTACCTTTCTTTTTCCTACACCTCCATTCTCCTCCTCTCGATTTCCTCTTCCATACCACCTCCCCCTCCCTCCTCTCTCCCCCACTCCGCTTGACCTTCTTCGAACACGGAAGAAGTGGAAAACACGGTCCAAGTGGAGTGGAGCGTAGCTCGAGGGTGCAGAACGTGGTAGAGGGTTACGCGGAGGAGCTGGGAGGAAGAGGGGAGAGAGAAAAAGGAGTGGAGGAGGAGCTAGAGAGGGTGAGAAGGAGGGAGAGTCTTGGGAAGAGATAAGAATGGAGAGACTGAGAAAAGAATAAGAAGAGCCTTCGATTCGCCCTAGTGGTCGTAGGAATGGGGCAAGCCACTTAAGATCCTCCATTACTTCTTCACTATTGCCTCCCTCTTTTTATCCGTTGCTATGTCGTCTTCTCTTTCATTCCCTACAGTTTCTTCCTCTTCCGTATGCCCTTGTTCGTGATTTTTGTCTTTCCCATGCGTCACACCATCTCCCCTTCGTCTTTTAGTACCTGAAATCCTCTCAGTCCCTAACCTACTTATGACTCTACCCTCCCACTATTTCTCTGTCGCCGCCTCCGCTGTCCCCTCTTTTATTCAATCCTCTTTTACTCCCCATTAGCCTCGATCTGCAGTCATCAGTTTCCTTTTCTGCCTCCGAAAAATTGGCCCTTTTGAGCCATTACACGTGGAAAGAGACGAGGTTCTTTCACGCTTAGTGTAATTGTTCACATGTAAATATTTATTTTTTCAATGATGCCTTTTTATACCCACTGAATGTCAAAAAGGTTTTAATATGCTTTCTTGATCGGTCGTCTTGAAAACCATAACAAAATAGCCCTTTTATTTTACTTATATATAGGCTTGCTAAGGCTGTCTCCTGACGTAAATAGTTCACGTTTTAATTTATAAATATGTATCTATGTTCTACTACTCAGTGCCAAGATATATCCTATTTGCCGGTGGTCATTATATGATGGTAGTAACTTTTTGTTTATGTTTTCAATGCTTTAAAACATACAGAAGCTTGCCGGTCCTAGAGAAGGGATGGTTAGCTTGTCTACCTTCTAATATTAAGCTCGAATTCTGCTGCGAGCATATATTTCTGTAATTGTCTCCGTGACTATGAAAATAAATCAATTATCGTATTCTAAAACTAATAATGCGTTACGTCTCTGGAAAAAATCTTCCATCACCATAGATCATATAGTAAAGTAATTAAGCAAGAGAGGAAAGACTTGCAGAGCAAATTATATAAGTGGCTTTTTCTTGTTTTAGAATTATGACGTAATCACAATATTGCATCTTTGGTTGAGATCAGTGGCTTCATAATATAGTCCATAAATTCCCTTTAAAAACACTATATCAATGTTATGCAATATGTTTCCCATTTAAAATAAGTGGACTCGTTTCCATGGCAGTTTTATTTCCCATTGTTAAAAACCAGAAAAATTTCCCTTTTTTTGGATTCGCTCTCATTCGACACATTTCAATTCTGTTTTCAAAAGAATATAAATATTTTTCAACTGTAGAACTGTTCATGCCCCGAGCTCATATCTTAATTTTAACTAATGTGAAACTGCAAATTTATATTGTCCTGCACCGATGTCATGTTTTTCTTAAGGGGGGTAGAAATGAAACAAAGGGGTCGGAAAATGACACCGATTATTACCCAGCAGTTAATCCTAGATCCACCAACTGTCGCTATATCTAGCCATCATATAGAGCAATCTATCCTGAAAATTTTGCTTCTCTAGTTGTAAGTTGCAGAATTCCAGTGATATTGCCGGAACAAACTGACGAACAGACAGGCAAACCGATTACATAAGCGATTTAAAAAAAATGCTAAAACGTTGAGTAAGCCATCTGAGTCTTTCATTTCCAAAGTATCTAATCTTTTTTGCATTAATATTTTTCATTATTTGCCAAAATATATTTGTTGTTCTTAAGTTAGTCACATCTAACTAAATTTGGCTTTTTAGATGGCTTTAAGTTATTGCGCTGCAATGACATAAGGTTTCAGCGCGGGTTCCTACTACAGGGATTAATTAAGAGGATAATCCACGCGAACTATTTCCTAAAAGTTTAAAAAACGAGCGGCTGAAACTATGCTATTGAGGAAACGCAAGTAAAAATAGAGGGAATTCCCGAGACTGCAACTGATTCGAATAACGTTTCACCGTATACCGTAAATAGAGCTCCGTTTTTCATTCTTAGAATATGAAGTCAATGACTAATGTAAAAATTTTGAATAAAACTTATGTGGAATTACAATAAGTGTCTTTATTTTTACATTATGAAGAAATTCCACCAATTGACGCCTGAAACCATTAACTATATCAAGTCAACGACTGAAAATTCTTATTTTGAGTGGCAAAATAAAACAGCAAGAAATCATAATAAATACTTTGTATTGATTGATTTTGATGAGTGACTGATACACTTATCTACGACTATGGTAAAACCTTAAAAAAGGTTTTATAAAAAATCCAAGGAACGAGTTACATTTATAAATTTACGAGATGTAGTATTTATTTGAGAACAAAATACTCTGAAGAGGCCGTCACCTTAAGGAACTCCATAATATTTATAATTGTGCGTTAAATTAAATTAAACAATACCAGTAGATTAGTAGTTGCAATTTTCACTAATTTGTGGAAATTTTTATTTGAGAGGTTCAAGTTTCAAACTTTTGCAATGTCGTCATGCACAACGAAGCTTTGATAACGTATTGATCGATACGTATAGCTTCGAAAAAGCTACAGGATTCTTCTCACGCAAAGTCATGAGTTCTCAGAAACAACCAGATTAATATTATGTTTATACGGTAAATTCATTGATTTTTTGGGAGAGATTTGGACCTTTTCTGAATCTCTACTCCTCTCTCGTCCTTATATTTTCAAATAACCTCTTCAGTCGGTTACGATAGAAACCATAGTAGAAATGAAACGGTTGCATTTTTTCCGGAAAAATGGCGGTGTCACTCAATTTTGATGAATAGACTGACTCCTCTCGCCGTTTATAGGTCGCCGTTGAATAGCGCCGCTTTGATTTTACCTCCGGTATGTCGTAAACCGTTTCGGTTTTTCGACCTGTCGACGTTGGAAGTAATTCCGGGACGCCATGACCACATTTCCCGTCACAATTGTGCGTGCAGAAATGTTATCAGATATCGCTTTGATGAGCACCGTACTTCCGAGAAATATAACCGTTTTCGCGGGGGGGAGAGGGTTTTCCCTCCCTTGGAATCGCCATTGGTCTCTATTCCAGGAACTGCGATAGGAATGATTTGTTTATATAAATTCGTATTGGTATGCAATTTTTCCCTTGATATACATACTTAGTTTCTTTGTTACGCCAGTGTGTGAAATATTTTTACACATTATCATTTATTCTACGCATTTTTTCAATTTATGAAGATAAAGAAAAACTAATGCAATCATTTTTCTGATGAAGATAAATTTAAGTGCCTTTAAATATAGTATTTGAATTACAAACAATAAATATATTTAATTATTCCCGCTTTAACCACACGAATTTTATCATCCAAGGATCTAATCCTGAAACTACGGGGGGATTGTTAGACCTTATAAGCGATCGAACGCTTATACATAAATTTTGTATGCTATCTTTGGATGTATTTTTCTAAAATCCTTCAATATTTGGATTTGTAATTGATATGTTTCTCCATATTCCAAAACTTTATTTATATGAATTAAAATTTCATAAATGACTTTTTAAAAATGATAAAAGGACATGAAGAACTTCGTGTAGCTCTTTCTACTATTGGCCCCCACAAAAAGCGTCTTTATTCCAAAAGGCCGATCAAAGTTTCCCACTGAAGAGCAAAATATTTTTACGTTGTTGAACAATGTATGTACTTAATTTACAATTGAATTCTTCGATTGTTAATCATTAATATTATTTGACTAATCATAACAATCTAATGCATTTACGGCTTTTACTTGTTTTGTGCTTGTTTTTTTCTTTTAAAATATATATTAACGCTGTGAAAATAATTGGGAGTGGTTTGGTATGCCGCGATGTTTAAGCATACATAAATATGTGCTGTGGTGCAATAAAGGTTGAGAAGCTCTTCGTTAAAAGTAATAGGGAGCGTAAACGGCTAATGCCTTATTCAGTGAAATACAAGAGAAAGGTTTAACGTGAAGCACGATCCGGTAAAGCTCTTTAATGTTATTCAGAATATAAATCTTTGATAATGGCAAAAATATGTTTACTTGCCGTGTTGGATTCATTTATGATACTTAAAGAGAAAATGTTAGAATAAAATTTTGTTTATTCAATAAAGCGTGTCAAATTAATAGTAAAATTAATGCGAACAAATTGGTAGATATCAGCTTTAAGACATTCACCGTGTTATAGATTGTATGTTAGTCCAGATGTCTATTTCGTTCTTGCTACTAAATGATTCGGCGTCGAATAAATATCCTCTATATCAAACTGATTAATTATTCATCATACCAATTATATTGTGGTATGCTATAAATAGTGACAAAAATGATTTATAAATACTATTTTTTCCGTTGCCGTATTAAAAGAGAAATTTCGACAAAAGTAATTTAAAATGTTGAATATTTTCATATTTACCTTTAATTTATTAGGATAATTATAAATTATGCTGGATTAAATGAATTGTGACTTATACATGTAAGGAGAGGTATTTTTTCGGAGTTATTCAAATGTGTTCCACAGATAATCACAAAGTGCCATTTCCGACGATTGAAACTTGTTGCCAACTTTTAAATAGAGAAAATACGGGAAATATGGGACATCCTATTTGCGGATGATCGTGTAAGATTTTTTAATTATTTCAAATGTTTCATTCAAATAAACGTACAAATATCAGAAATATAAATTTTAAAATAATAAAACTAAGCACATTTACTTTTTCAACTTGTACTTATTTTCTGATTTTGCAGGAGTTATTTTAAAATTCTACATCATTTTTAAAAAACTTAAAAACATTACTACATGACACATCTGAATTAATAGACGGTGATATTACCAATGCTTCCGTAATGAAACTATACAATATGGACACATCTAACTCAGTAGATACGTTATTGATTCAGTAAAAACAAAGTAGCACATCTGTGCCACGAGAAACCCGTGTACATCCTTACTTGTTTGTTCTAATCTACACTCACTCAATTGAGGCAGTTTCAGTTTTGGTGACGGCGTTCAAAGGCGCGCCAACAGCTTGTCTATTTGCGACTACAAACGGAAATTTCAGGATTAATATGTTTGGTAGCTTAATGTGAATTTTGCCTTTGTAGAGGTGTGTAACCAGTAAATAAACTAGCTAGGAAAGTATAGCGTGGAATCTTATTATTCCATCCACATTATGCAGGATACATTTTTAATACATTCTTATGTAATGTGACGCGCTAGTCAAAAAAGAAAGTACTATTTTAAATATAGGAAAAACAGCTTCCCGTATAGAGTTCGTATGGGACGCGAGAAAAGAGCTAAAAATACGGGAAATCCCGTATAATTGGCAACCCTAGTCTATGCCATTAACGTGCAGTGCGGGTCGAGTTTTCCATAATTTGTGACTAACACAATGTTTTTTATTTGATGTTTTTTCTAATATTAAAAATCTAAAAGTTAAAATTGATTCATTGGATGCAATATATTTTATTTTGATTAATTTGTTAGTTTATAACTCTTTGTCTTAGTAGGGTACTGTCCTATTCCATTAGCATTAAAAGGATTCATTGCACTATGAGGCAATGACATCATAGATCTCTATTTATATATCTTTCACATAATTAAACATATAATTGACTTTTTATTTGAATAGAGCAGAGGGGTTCTACCTGCTATTTTCATTGTAAAAATCGGTAAATTATTACTAAGATTGAATTCGGAAGAAAATAATTTTATTTGCTAGGCGAAGGTCAATTAATTGAAAATTTAAGATCACTTTATGTTTTAATATTATTTTATGTTGTATATTGTGAGAATGAAATATATACAGCATGCCGGCTTTAAGTTGCTGTTACGCTGAGTCTACGACTGCTTCTTTTATTTCATTATTGTCATCACTCTTAACAATGAATTTATCGCTCTTAATGTTTATGCAGAGAATATCGTATTCAAATTATATACGGCAGTAATTGTATGACTTATGCTCAGCTTTTTATCATGATGTGATTAAATGAGCCAAATGTACACTTGAAAGTATTTCACTGTGATTTTTGAAGATTATGACTAATTTACCCTCAACGGTCTTGCATCTGAGATATAATAAAACGTATTTTCAGAAAGACGGACATTATGTCTAGTTTGGTTCTGTTAAAGTCGACTTATACTTTTTTCTTTGAATAACTTCTATTTCATCTAATGTTAATGTCGCAGAAATTTGTCATCCATTTTATTGAAAAAAAAGACGTAAAAATAATAAATTCAAATAAAATTCGCGAATCCAAAGCTTCAAAATATAATTTAAAAAGGATTATTGTAAAAATAATTGCCTTCTCAATAAATATAAAAATAATAGAAGTGGGCCAGGAGAACTCGTAATTAATGGATATCATAATGCGCAGAATTTACTTTTATTCGAATGACCTATGTGTAAATGTTCAAGAATAAGCAATTTAAAAAATATTTGTCTCAGGTATCTCCAATATCCACAACGAGGTTAAATTAGAGTTTAGATGTGAACTTTGTTTACAAAATTGGTCCATATTTTCTATTCCATAATGGTTGTGATTTATTTTTGGAAATTTTTAGGTGCTGGTCGTATGCTTGTAATCCGAGGTGTTGTCGTTTTGAGTATAGGGAATCAATTTCAATTTGGATCCATTTCTTGAGAGCGTAGTTGATGCTCTTTTTGTCGTTGATGTTGTCTGTTTTTTGGGAAAATCTTCATGAATTTAGGGTGTTGTGTTTTTTTCATTATTTAAGGAACTTTATGTCTTCTCCTATGTTGTTGATTTTGGTGTGAAGGCGGTGGAATTTGTTGAGCTCATTAGGCTGGATGGCCATAATTAATTCAGCAGGATTAAAAAAAGCTTTTTTTAACCTTGATGTGGCTATTGGAGATACCTAAGGCAAGTATTTTTTAAATTGCTCTTAGTATTGAATTTTTTTTGCCATAAAACCGTTGAATTATATGCAAATAGCTGCGACAAATCAGGTCACGTCCTATTGAAGCAAAGAAATTACGCTAACGACTCTTATTTGAACCAGAATTTACGTTTGGTCAATTTTCCTCTTATAAATATATATGTAGTAGTTTTTCATTGGATTCTTAAATAACACGGGCGACTCATGTAACTTAACTTTAGATCTAAATGAAGTTAAGAATATTTATTGACATACTAGAGTTACTCAGAAGTTTGCTATGTTCATTGCTTGCCATAAAATACATCAACCCACTTCGACATTGATTACTGTTTTTGATGAAATTAACGCAATGGAATTTTTAAGTTAACAAAAATCTGCATTCCATCCTAGATACTCTATCTGCTCTTTAACCATCGAAATAACAATGTGATCTTTCCGTGATTTTGCTTACAGAATTAATGGGAGAAGACTTGGAATGCTAGAAGTCAGGTTAAATTTTATATAGATAAAAAAACTAAAAATTCACCGAGAGTAAAAGGAAAAATAATAATTATCGTGTCCCTCACTCACCTATGCGCCTTCCCTCCTCTGCTTCTTCGGGCACAAGATTGGCGAGGTCATAGGCCATATCCTCTCCGGCCGCTCTCCCCTCCGTCTCTCCATCTCCTTCCGATACAGCAAAATGGACCACGTGCGTCTTCAGGAACCTCTCCACGCTGGACGCGAGCGTCTCGGCGCCCACATCGATAGAGATCTCCTTCACGTCCTGTTCCTTGACCACCTCTTCCTCCTTCTCCGGTTCTTCCACCGGCCTCATCTTCTTTTCCACCCGGAACAATCCCGAAAAGAGATCCAGAGATTCTCTAGCCGATATCCCGTTCACTAAGTTAGCCAACTCCCACAAGCTGCATCCGAGGCTGTCACCGCACCTCGAGTATATGCGTGAGAGGGTGTCGCCTGCGGGATTCCCTTTATCGTCCGACCTCTGATCCTCCACATCGGAAGAAGGAGCGGTTTCCTTCAAGTTAGTCTCACATATTGCGCTGCTGGCTAGCAGCACGATGGCCGCGAAGAGGGCTAAAGAATGTCCGGAAGGCATGGTGGTTGGGTCCCGCTCCTGATGTATCGCCCTGTGTGTTTAGACTTCTTCGTGGGAGTGGTTCGTTGGACGATGATACCCCCAAGTGGACGTCCTCAGCTTTTATCGACTTCTCCCCAATGAGGTGGGAAAGAAGAGGGAGGGAGGGTAGAAAGAGGTGAGGAATAAGAAGATCGGTAGGGGATAAGAGAGGGGGGCCGCGAATTTGGCGGGGATTTAGAGGTCGAGGGGTCATCACATTGGTATCGCACGGAAGGAGAGGAGTCCAGTTGTCGCCTGACTTCGTATGTGGGAGGCGTTTGCCCGCTGCAGACACCCCCGGTACCCTTGACATACTTCGAGGGCGGAGATGATCCACCCTCGCCGCCTTGGGCACGTCCCCTTGGCTAATTTTCAATCCCGTCATGCGTAAGGAAGGAACGACACCCGCTTCGGGCATTGGACAAGTGAAGTCCGGGCGCAGCATGACCTATCACGAGAGATGCGTATGCATGAGGCTTGGAGTCGATGGTGATACCGGATTGGTGGTGACACCGGGGTGACAGGGGAAGTCGGTGTTGAGTGGATAGCGGAGGTGGCGAAGGTTGAGGCAGGGTCGAGCGGAGTGTGAGGGCGAAACGAGAGTTTTGGTTGTTAAAACACTTGAGGCGCCTGGGGATCGCGGGGCATGTCTCATTTGCATCTTTAACTACGAAGAATTCAGCGCAGGTTCTGCCTTACGTGTAGAAGGAATCCGTTCGTGAGTGGAATGTCTCATTTGAGGGAATAGATATCCTGTTATAAACGTAAAGGATTTATAGCTTTTATGTTAGAAAATAAATACCGATAGATTGTTTTTGGGTTGTAGGCCATTAAGGCTTCCATTTTAAAACCGAGGGATTTACGGGCGATGAAGTCGGCAACGCTCTGAATCCTGAATAGGCTGGAGTGTTTTGATGCAAAGAATAATGAAAATCCAAATTTGTAATTTAAGTTACCATGTTTTTAAAGATTTTATTTTTATTTTACGGCTAACGAGGAACTCATTCCACAGTTAAACTTCACCATAGTCTACTAAATAAATTGTTAACAATCATGTGGTCTTTAAATGAAAGAACAGTATCTTTGCATATAAATTCAAAGGTACAGTTATTGTTTGGGCAATATTAATTGTCATTGAAGATGTGTAACATTCAGGACAGAACTTTTGAATTTATATGCCAAATATTTTTATCTTAATATCGATATAATTTCTAGAAGATTTTTAGTAAGATATAACTATTTGTTTTGATTGTCGTCTATTTTTTCAATCTTTTGTGCCGGTACAAATACTTCCGACTATCTCCTTGATCTTATATGCATCGGAATGTGATTTAGCAAATTTAAAATTCCACGAGGGTGATAAATTAGACCTGAAATTGGAATTTCAGGACAGTCGATGCCGTCATTGCACGTTTAGAAATCTTAAGAGGCGATTGCGACGCGTTTGCGGTGGCACAGAGAGCAGACGAGATTTAAGGAAATGTTTTGAGGAGGAAGAGCGGCGCCGGATATTGTGGGAGGGGAGGAGAGGGAAATGTTAAGAGAGACGTGAGTTCCGATCGAGATTCTGAGCGTAAAAGAGAGAGGGAGCGCCGAATAAGGGGGTGAGGTAGGAGGGGGTTGAAGAAGGGCTTGAGGAATGATAGCGGTAAATAAAGGGTGAATGGAAGAAGAGGAAGGGGCGGCGGGATACAAGGTTGGTTGTCTACTATGCCAGGATTTTGTGGAGAGGGAGAGAGAATTGCAACAATAAGAAAAGCGGATTGAATACTTTTTGAAGAACGCATGTGTGCGCGTGCGTGTAACTCTTGAGACACGGAGCGGGAGCGCGTGACCGGAATGCTTCTTCTTCGCTCGTAACACAATACGCCGAGCGATGGATTCGGGGTTGAGGGCGAAGGAATATTCGGCCAAATGGACGGTGCTCGGAATAGAGATGTGACGAATGTGTATCATTGGCTTCCTTTTGCGGGGAATTTCAGGGCGAAGTTAATTTAAATGTACGCCGCGAGCCTCGAGTGGTTTATTTTTTGTTCAGCCTCTTTATTTAAATCAAAGCCAATGGCGTAGAGGTTGAAATCAGCTAGAAAAGTGGCATTTGGGAAATCAATTTTGAAGGTAAATAAATTATACGTACAAAGCAGGATATGAAGTGATTGCCCTTAAATGCCTTTTTTGGAATAATATGTGTATCGACATCTTGTTTTAATACGCTACAGAAAAAAGAAAGGACAGAATATGATGAGTTTAACTGATTGTCATTAGCACGGATGTTCTTGCAGTAGGCCAATGACCCCTCTGTATGCATTATATTATAAAAAACCTCATCGATCTTTTGCCATTTTTTCCCAATTCTAAGGCGATGCATTGACTCAAATGAATGAATTTGCGAGAGCTAATAAAATGTCAACCGTAATGATTTTAATGTAGATGGATAATATTTTAGATTTTAACTACAATAAGTGAGGAGAATACTATGAGGTCCCACTCGAACGACCGCTAAGAAAAGTCATTAATTAGGTACAACTACGAAATCCTCGACTTTAACTACCAGCTGTTATTAAACCTTCATATTTTTCTCCCTCTCTCTAGTTGAGCATGCTTCTCTATCTTGTTTTTCTATCAAGTTCTTTAACATATAGTTCCTGTCAAATGAAATTTGCTTACCTGACAAATCACCTATCTTATTTACTTAATTTTTGAGTGCTTTATTTTTGTTTAATTATATCTTTCATATTTTCATTTATCTTTTACAATTGTTTCTTTACATTTTTAAAGAAAGTTGAGACATTTTCGCTTCTTAAGATTTTGAATCAAATTTGAAGTCGTAATTACTTGCTATCTCTTACTGTCTATGGGCTGTTGTAGCGTGTTTGCTTAAAATAAATGAAGTGAGTTAAAGCTCGCAGTATTTAGAGAATAGAGATGAGTAACAAGATATTTTGAATTAACTTTCTTATATTTCAATAGTTTTTATCTGATTTTACTTATATTTACTGTTTTTTAAAAAGAAATCAGCTTTCGGTTGGTGCATCTGTCTGACGCGCGAACTTCTCCCAAACGAAAGCAATCAATCAATTTAGTATTCTGTCTCGTTGTGCCCGTTTTCTTGTGGAGCTCCATCTGTTTGTCTGAGGCTCTAACTCCTAAACAGAAGCAGCTAGAAACTTCGTTTTTTCACCAATCGATTCAGTATCCTTTCTCGTTTGAAACATCCACTAGTCATTGTCTGCTTCAGCAGCTCGTTCCTTTTTTTACCCCTTTTTATTTTCATTTCAGCTTACTATTTTTTCATGAAGACTCATTTAACTCAAACTATCGTAGACAATCCAAATAAATAGGAGTTTCTCCGGTATGCCATTCCAAACATCCTCATGTAGAATGTCAGTCTCCTACTCTTTCTAGCCCATCTTTTGCTTTCTCCCCTTCTATTTTATTATTTTTCTTACAAAATTTCAAGAAAAATTACATTTTCTATTGTAACTTTACATCGCTCCATCGTTCTCATTCTTATGAGCGTGATAAACATTCGTTTTGTTGTTTGTTTTTATACTCGTGTTTATCATTCGTTAAATCTCTTTTCCCCTCCTGATGATGTAATTTAATACATTTGTTGTGTTCACTTTCGTTGATAAATATCAATTCTTCTTTCGATTTATTACCGCGTGATTTTTGACTTTCTATTTCGTCTCAAACTATCTAACTTCCTTAAATGGAAATCGTACTAGAAAAACTAAGATTTCATGTGTTCATTACACATCTCCTAAATGTATTTATTTATGATGTTGAACTTTATTCGTGTTAAAACATTGCTTCTACGTAAATTCATAGCTATGACTGGAAATAAAAATGGTATATTTTTATAACTCACCTTTTTTCTAAATATAAAGTTTGGAAGGTCTCTTTACGAAAGAACATTCTTACCTTTGTACTTATATGGTTAAAATTCAGTGTCCACGCACGTCTTTTAAAATAAAAGCAATATTTAATTAGTTATATTTACAAATTATTTATTACGTTTTATCTATCTGGGATCTCTCGTTTAAGGTAATAACACAAGAATTTATTTCATTTGAGCATCATCATATTTTAAAAATACAGGAAGTCGCCGACTTAGCAACGTCCGTACTTATGAACGAAGATTTATAAGGTACGAATATTTTAATCGCTCATACGAACGACCACCCCATACGTACGAGCCAGTAGTCGAGCTTTTGGGAAGTACTTGCGGCGAGGGAGCATAGCATCTACCCTCCGATGGATGTTCTGTGACACAGTGGTCTTTTACGCTCTTACTTATTGTTCGTTCGACGATAAACAAAGACAAATCTAGAATGAACAACAGTATTGTTTTCTGCTATTATTCATTGCAAATGTACCATATTTCGGATAAATTATGGTAAAATAGGCTTTGGTGGACTGTCTTGGGATACTAACCACCATTTATAAAATTTTGTCTATGGGAAATTGAGTCCCGAGTTGTTACCAAAATACTTACGAACGACCTTTTAGAACGCAACCCTTTCGTAACTTGGGGACGTCCTATAATCAACATTTTAGTCAATTACTTCATAGTTTGCCTCATTCGGTTAGATTTTAAAATGAAATATTAGGTTAGTTTTATGCTCCGCGAAAATCATTAGCCAGTAGACAATTCATCTATTCGAATAATGAAATAAAGAAAGAAGGATATTCGTTTTGGTTCTTATTAAAATCTAAAAATTATCTGCAGATCTCACTTAATGATTGGAATGTAAGTTACAATCAATGTCTAAAGACATTCGTACAGAAAATATCATCTCTTCTGCCTTTTTTTGTAAATCCACTGTTATCAAATTGACAATCATCGCTCGTATCATGCTTAAAAATCAGAAACTATGCAAGATCTTTTTTCGAGAAATAATTGGATCGGTTAACATAAAAATCTGATGTGGCCACCACATGACTTTCTCCATACCTGTAATTTTTCTAAAAATTCCATATAGGTTACATAATAATAAATATTTTAAGAAACTGCGAGAAAATTTTAGACTTGAAAAATAACAGAAATAAACTCAAACCATAGCTTTCCAATATTGGATATAGCCACAAAGCTCCAACAATTAAGAAAAGAAAAAGGAGTAATAGTAACAATAAGACGTAACTAAGCGTCAATTGTTAACAATAGTGGTCGGTAGGTGGCGTGGTGGTGACAGGAAAAAAGATATCTCTTAAACAATGCATTATAGGGAAAAAAAATTTCAATCAAAAGCTGTAGAAAATTACATTTCCTACAACCTTTATTCCGATACATATTTACATTTATCAAATATTAAAGCATATATTTCAAAATTATGGATAAGTGAATAGTTTTTTAATTAGAGCACCCACAAAAAAGCTATCACACACACAGATATCATGAGAGATAATTGTCAAAACGTGTTCAGGGGACCTCAGAACGTGTATTTCCGTTGAAATCTCGAAGTCGATTTTTTTCATGAAAACAATACTTGCCCCTATACTACGTATGGAAAAAGTAAAAATTGGTAACAAAAATGCTATCAACGATAAACGGTTTTAAAACTGTTATTTATTTGGATTCTTATTTAAGAAGTCTTACTTGATGCCATATAATTTTCCAATTTATCCTTTTATTTATATTTTTATTCAAAATATATAACTTCTTTCATACAGTTCATGTTTGCTATTCTGAATTACGAAAGTGAAAATTTGTTTAATTTTAATGTTTCCTTTATAACACTCAGGAAGAATCTGCGCAGCTCATTAGTATCCCAAACATTGGTTCCACAAAAACAACAATCCTTCTGGCTCCTCTATAAATCACCGTAATAAGTCCCATTTGCTCCTGAATCACGTAGTCTGCGTCTCACCATCTCACTGGAAATATGACGTCTTAGTTGGCCCCTGCTAAGAAGCCCTTTGCCGACTTGAGACTGTCCAACCGACGAAATCATGTCTTATCTCACCACGTCTGTTACCCATGTTTAAAAAAAAGATTAGCTAGTAAATTATTTTCTTTTACTTATTATTGCTACTAACCGTTGTATTCTAGTTCATCCTGTATCTTAGAATCCGAAAAGTACTTGGAAAAATTATATTCTCTTCCTTATTTAAAGTTGTTCTAGATAATTCTTTGTACATATAATTTAAATTTCAATGTAATTAGTGGTATTATTATCTATTTATTGACGTACAAATCGAGAAATATTTTTATCTTTTTAGTTTAACGTTTTCTTTACCAATTCGACTGATCGTATTATTTCGTAGTGTTCTGCTTAAATGCGGTCTAAAGTGCATGCGACGTTCGGACTGTATTCCATGTATCGATTTGTCAGTTCCACGGACCAATATTTGAATTTCGTTCCCAAGTCAGTAACGGTACATAATTACGAGAGGCGAGTACAGAGTTTGCGCAGAGGTGTGAATGAAGGTGCCAAATGGGCCGCGCTCAAATCCGTTATTCATTGGCAAGTATAAAGAAATTCCTTCACATGAACCCAGAGAATGTTTCGGGTATATGTCCACATAGAAATAATGCTTTTATAATGTCTCATCTTCGACGAAATCATATTTCCTCTAAATTCTACTTTAATCGTTTTACACCTTAGAAATACTAAATCTATATATGTATTAAGTTCCAACCTGCCAAATCGGCTATAGTTGAAAGGTCTTTAAGACATTCCTTTTTTATGTATCGAGTTTTTATTAAATGTCTTAGATAATTGGTTATCAATTGACACATGTTAAAAATTATCCAATCGGCTAAATGCGACGATTAGTCATGTTTCATTTATTCATTGGATGAGATTTTAAAGTTAAATGTTTCGTTTTTATTTTAGGTTTTATCTTCTTGGAAAGCTATTGTTAGTTATTTCGAACGCATTTTATACTACTAAATATTTTCACTTATGAGGCATGTTTCATAGCAAAATTAAAATAATTAGTATATATGAGCCATAATAGTTCTTGCCATAATCTTTTTTCGGTCGTTGTTTTACTTAAATCTGTTTTAAGAAAAATTAAAGGGACAGTGGATTTTTAAAAGTAATTTTTTTGATTCCGCACGGAATCAATAATTTCTCATGTTTATTTACACATATTACAGAATAATTGAACACTTGATTTTAATCTGTGTAAAACTTCCGTTCTTGTCGAAATAACAATTTTAAGACGCGAAATAAATATTATTTTAATAAATACTCATAAATATTACACAGTACTTCGGCCTTCGTCTCTTTCTCTATTGGTTAACTTGACGAGAGTCTCAATATCCTCTCAGCTATTGCTCCTCGTACGGCCTTTGGGCTGCGTATGCCTTTTGATGGGCATCCATACTCCTGGACCAGTCGATGCTGTTGCCACCGTTGCCGTAAGTGCTTCCCGTTTGCGAGGCGGACGAAGAGTACGAAGTAGGTTCCGAGGACTCTGCACTTCCCCCGGAGGCTAGTTTGGATAGGAAAGGGATGCGTATCTTTGGCGGTCCTTCACCGTTTCCTCTAAAGCCGTTCATGAGAGTGGATAAACCGACCAACGCGGCTACCACAAAGGACAACTTGCTCACGAAGAGGGCGCTTCCTGCGAGCAGTGCTAGGCCTCCAAAGATGAGGGGTAAAACACCCAAAATCTTCAGTCCAATACCCATTACAATGGGGAGAAGCATCTTCTTCATCTTCCTACCTGGAATGGTTATAAGAATGCGACAATACGTAGTAAATTAAGGCAAGATGTGAGTTATCCCATGTAACGATGACATTTTTTTCATTTCAGATTTTAAAATTAATCACATTTCTAGCTATGTAATGCATAAAGTAAAACCGGAAGAAGTAATTGTTTTTTATCATATTTAAAATTTTTAATACAGAAATAGAATGCGCCGAGATATATCATACAGGATAGAAGGCTTACTTCTATTGCGATGTAAAGCTTTGAGAGTAATAGTTAAGAAGATAATCATATACTAGAATGAGCAGTCACAAGAAAGCGAGATATTGATTATTTCCGCATACATAAATTTAACCTCATCCATAATACAGTATTTTCTTTTAATTTATGCCATTTTAGTATCGAAGTATTGACTTTTTTACTCTGTTGCCATAAAAATATTTTCGATTTATTAAGCATTTACTTTAAATTTTCACCTTTATACTCATAAAGTGGCACCGTTTTTTCGTTCTTTTTTATACGCAGCACGAATTGCGCATATAGAGCTCCTGTATTTCCGCTCGCAACTTTCATCTCATAAATCACTATACCAATTTCTGTGAGATTTTGTATTGAGGATTTGCTCTAAAAGTTTTCCTGCGAATTTCATTAAAATCCATATTAACCAATTAGGACGTCACTTTTACGTAGGAGCCTACATTCACTTTAACCTGTATCTCGTCGGTGTTACGATTGGTCAAAAATGTTCTCAAGAAAAGTTGTAGAATTAAATAAGTGCGTTTGTTTTTGCAATAAAGACTTTATCGTAGAATTAACCACTTTTGTTTGGGTTCTATAATTTTTATTCGTGCTCAGTAAGGTCGCTTTCGTCAGAGTAATATAAACTGCGATCGAGTGGTTGCATTATTAAAAATTTCAGACGCAAGAAATACGAGTAACAAATACCCACAATTGAGACGGTACCACAATTCGAGGAAATAAATATGCTTAAAAATGTTTTGATTTAATATCCCGTTAATTGCTTATAAAAATAGAAATATTTGTTATTTGCGTAGTCTGCTAATGTATTCTTGTCTTTCTAATTATTTTTCTTCTCCTATGCATCATAATTTAGCTGACAAAAGTGAAAAACTACATATTTTCTTCCAAAGTATATTTAAAAGTAAAAATTGCAGCAGTAGTAATTTCCAACAAAATATAGGTTTACCGTACATAATGAAATAATTAATCATTGATGAATATTCATTCAAATTAACTAATATAATAATTAATCAATGATAATATCGTTCAACTCAAGAGCTATTCCTTATAAAGACCAAATCAACTTTAGCATTATAAGACAATAGCTTTTATGGAACATTGCTTAAATCTTCGTTCTCTCTTTGCTTACTTGTACATCGCATTGCACAATTTTACTAAAGTAAACGCTAAGTAAGCTCGAAAGACAATATCAAGATAAGAAATTGCAGTTGCACATTTTCGTAGGGAATCAGCCTAACATAAACTTATGTCACTCCTTGCGCTTCCCAAATCTTAAAGATCACTTGCAAATACCGTCCCTTGCTCAAAGATGTTTCCTGAAATCGCATTGGTAATAACCTCACTTCTGAAGCAATCTAAATGACCTTATATTGTCACAATAAAAATTAGGAAGTCACCTTTCTTGCTAAACTTTTGAAACTGACCAGCTATTCATTGCACTACCTCTTAAATACCCATTGTGCGTAGGCAAGAGGGAATCAGCAGGTCGTTAATAAATAAAGTGTTCGCAATGACTTCTTTTAGGGTTTATTCCACTTACTCCACCCAGATCATGGCTACTGCTACTGCAGCGAAATGTGTTGGGCGTTTACATCTGTATATTTATTAAAATTGCTTGTTATTCAAATATAAACGTGAAAACCAAAGCAATAAATGTAATTTTTTGAATCGTCTTACAGTTAAGTAATGAGAACAAAACACTTGACTCTTCAAATTAATAATAAAGAAAAGAAAATTGACTTTTACAAGCCACAGATTAATAATGATAACACGTGACGTATCGCTACATACGTTGCATCTTTTTTATTATTTGACATTCGCAAACGTAGGAGTTCCTTATTTTTATTGAAAAGATCTCATTTTAACTCCACCCGTAATCGCTTCCCGGCGATCTACGTACACACGTCGGATAGGTCTACCGATTCACTTATTAAACTAGAATAAAGAATATCCATGATTTGATTTTCGAGTCTAGCCGATTCGCCTCTTGTCTACGCGCGTAATGGGTATCTAAAAGGTAATGCAATGAATAGCCAGGAATGGAGGAGAGAAACCTTGTGCCGGCTTTTAGCCTGTTCTTAACGAAGAACACAACGGGGACGAACGGCTTAACGTCCCTTTCGAAGGACGGAGTGTTGATTTGAGCGCGCTCCTCAGTTTCTCGTTGTCTCTTTTCTCATTGGCTCGTCATCGTCTCCTTAGTTCCAACACGCACAAATAGGGAGTCGGACGTCCTCGGGAAAAATCCTCATAAGGATACGAACCTTTTGTCAGCAGATCATTGTGGGGCCAACACCCTTACCACTACACCACCGGCTCCCCAGAATATCAATTAATTACATCTTGGAAACGTCTTAGTCTCTATCTACTACTTCTCATGCATATCAAGCGGCCATGATTTGTGCCAATATTATGGTCATACTATACTATGGAGATTACCTTACCTTCATCGAGTCCAAAAGCAACCTCACCCTTGTCCGATTGCGGCAACCTCAGCTGGACAGAGTAAGTCCTAAGGAATCTCGTGAATCTTTCGACCAGTTGCCCGACCGCGTCGCTCGCACCATCTGTTCCGTTCAGCCCCAACCTCTCCGACAGCTTAGCAGCGTCTTCCACTTGTTGAGATTCGTTCCTCCTCACCAGGGCCAATCCCTCGTAGAGCGGAATCGATTCCTGATTGAGGTAGCTGTCCACGAAAGCGAGCGCCTTTGACCCGATGCAGGAATCCAGTCCCCTGGAGCCGCAATCGTCGAGCATTTTGGAGAAGAACCTCCAGTGTTTGGTCATTAGTCCTCCTTCCGTGGTGCCAGGTCCGATCACATTGGTCATGAAGTATCCTCTTCCGGTCTCTTCGTCCTCTTGGGGGAAGTCCAGGGAAGGATCTCCATGATCTTCGGAAGAGTCCGTAGGGGTCGATGATGCATATACTCCGAAAACCGCCAAAATGGAGAATATAAGCAGCAAGACGTGAGCCATATTTTCAGATGATTGGGTATACCGAAAAAAACCAACACAAACGACTATCTCTTTCGCACTAAAATTTACGTTCCGCTTCGGAGCTTCTTATATGTCCTTCTTTCACTGACTCACGTTCGCAGAAAGGAGTGTCATGGGGTTCCAGGCGACCTCATATTTTCGTAGATTTGTCATGCAAACAAGCTTTAATGGTGCCCGCCGATTGTCCGTTTCGGTCGGGAATAAGCTCTGGAGTCCGTCTGTGGGTGTAGAAGGAATGAATGACGTCTTCCGAGCAACTGGGTGCGCTTTCTACGTCGTGAGTACGCGTTGGAAAGAGAGAGAGACATGAAAGGAAACCGGAGCGATGCTAGGGAAGAAAACATTCCGTGCGACACCTTGGCGATAATGAGTTACAGGTGAAGAAGGGTTCTTTCTGACTCTGTCCTTTCCCCCCTAACAGTCGCTCTCCTTCTCCTCCTCACTCCATCACTTGACTCCTACACTCTCCAGTGCATACCCCGCTGAATTCCATTTTTGACTCCCACGCATCTCGAATTAGCGCCCAAAGTTCCTTGCGCCAGCCGAAAAATGTTTTTTTGACCTGGCACGACCAGAGTCAGTAGGACAGGATCTATTAGATAGCTAACGAGATGCGCCTCGACCAGCCAAAAATAAATAAGAGGAGAATTTTCGTGGGATATATTTTATCTGTCTCGTCTAGAAAAATAGCAATAGCTCGCTTGCCTTAACCGGTGAAAATTATTTAAGTCAGGACAAAAAATTTATTTAACACTGAAGATAGTAAAACATTCATTGAAATTTTAACGAATAACTTCTCAAAAGGGAATAAATTTTCTTTATTTTCATACTTTTATAGAAGTATTATTGTTGTTTCCATTTCATAAATACCATTTAATTGTGCCTAAAGATTAGCACGGCTTTATTTAATTTCGAAGAATATTATAAATGTGAACTTCCAGGGAGATACCTTTCTCGGCTAATGACTTAATTTACGTCAGCAGTTTCTTTGCCTTTTAATTCAGAAAAACATATTCAAACTCTAACTCACCTTAAAATGATTTTTGTAGTCTACTTTCTCTTGTTTTAGTATAATATTTCACTGTTATAACCAGGTTTCGTTTGGAGGTGACTCACAGGTGCGACATTATTATGGCAATAGCACAGTAATGTGTGGTAGCCATATATATGCAACAAAGACCTATGGTAATGTGAGTGCGCTTTCATGCCACGTTGATGTTTTCTTCTTTTGTTTGCCTGGAATTCTTGAAACGGTGGTGCTAATGAAATGGAAGGTAGAGAAAGAAATAGAACAGAGGCCTTATTGTTTCAATCTCCCATTTATCCACACATGTTAAAAACTCATGACCAAAATTCCTTGTGTATGGAGTTTTTGAATAATATTATTTTTAAAGAAATGTAACCTTTAAATATATATAATTATTTGATTTATGTTTCATGTATGATGTTATTCGTTAAAAAATTGCAATGCTTGTTTGAAATTGATTTGCAAGAGCTGATAGGAAGGTTCTTTCACACAATGAGCATAAAAATGTCTATCCATGTTAGTACACTTAGTAGTTTATGCAGTAGTTGTTCCTCTCAATTTACTTTAATCCCAATTATTTCCTAACTCTCTACGAAAAAAAAAACCAAAGTTATTCCAATAAATATTTATTTGGCATAAAATAAATACAATACTGACATTACATAAATGTATATTAACAATCGATAAATATTTTACTAATAAATAGATAATAAATAAAATGACACAATGGTTTATCACTCAAAACTTTAGAAACTGTAATAAGAAATTAATCTTCATTGCCGTCAATATAAGGTTCCTATTTGTTTTAGATATTTTTTCAGTAGCGGTGTTTTACAAGATATTTTTCTGTGAATATCAATGTGTCATATTTACCGTATCGGAAGTATGCTATAGAGGCAGTCCATTACTAGAATATACTAAAAAATCTTTAAAATTAGGCATAACTAAAAAGCTTAAATAGGAACTCGATTACTTCTCAGTGCTTCTACAGAAAAAATAAATTTCGTGTTTTCATCAAATCTTAGCTATTGTAACACACACAAGCTTAGTTCGGAGCGTCTGGTAGACTTATACGAACGTTCACATTGATCATAATTCTTGAAATAGTTCTGTAGACCCTAGGATGCGATCCTTAGCAAACTTATAACCCTTTCTGCAAATGTTCATCCGCAGCCGCGCCTTTCATCCCTCCCCTGAGCTCTTCATTCACCCTGTCACTCCACTCGTTTCCCACCATCTTTCCCCTCCTCAACAGGGCATATCCACCGTATGCTAAAGGGTCACCTCCGCCCCTCTCGATCCCTACATCCTCCGTGGCATACACGGGATACACTTCCCCGTGGCGGGGCATATCCCTTAGGTGGGACCTCCTGTTGAGGCTCACTACTTCGAATGAGGTACCGAGGCCTCCGGCCCCGCCTCCGACTCCGCCTCCTATAAGTTTCTTGGCCAAGAGCGCAGCAGAGAGGATGAGGGCCAATTTTCCCACCAGTAGGGCCTTTTTGGCTATAAAAGCAATCGTGGCGATGGCCAGGGTCTTCAGGATAACTGCTACGCAGGTGATTAAAGTTCCCAGATGCTTGTGTTTCTTGCCGCGTGCTGAAGGAGGAAAATGGAAGTAGTTACGTTAAATCTGCCAGTAATTTAAAAGTTTTTTTTTTATCGGTGCGGAGATTTGCGTTTCTAGAGAGGATGCTATTGGTGTGACAGATCATAAATGTGTTACAGTTGTGGGAATCTTATATTTCCTGTTAAGAAGTTACTTATGCGTTACGGGAAATGCATTTAGTTTTTTTTTAGAATCGAGCGTAGGAGCGCATTATTTACGGAATATTTAATAAAAACTAGCGCGACAAAAATTTAATAGATTTAAATTCAACTTTAAACCAAAGAAGACACTCAAAAATTAACTTTTATTTCTCTTAACATGAATTATAAAACTTTTACATTCATTCACTTGGAATAACTTACAAATATTTCTTTGTAAACATTTTTATAACATTATTTATGCTTAAGTTTCTTTTGGCCTTGGGTGGTTAATTCCCAATGTAAGGGTCGCGGGTTCGAATCCTACCGAGGGCATGATCGTATGTGCTTGTCATAAATCTATTACAACACATAATTGGAAAAATCTATTAAAGAACATAATAATTATTATTATTTATCATAATGAGAATGAGTTTGTGTGCGAAATTAAAAATGAGGAGAGTACATGTTCAAATTAAACCTGAATGCCCATTTACATTTTGTGTCTCGAGCTAATAAGTTAGTAGCTATTTACTTACAGGAAAATCTGTAATTTACCCTTTAAATAATCGGCAGTTTTGCTATTTTAAAGGAATTATTGTTATAATTCATCATCACATGGCTGGGTAAAACTTCCGTGAAATTTTTAATCGTTCGATGGGAATTTTATATGTGAAAAATTTATTATTCATTAGTAAATTAGATGAACTTCTTTTAGAGTTATGTATAAACATTTATATATATTATGCGCAATTATATAGTCAAGTTTAATTTAGCGATTGGTTGTTGAGAATAAATACAATTACCTTTTTCTCCATACATGTTATTGGCATAAAAGGTAATGAATAAATTCCTCCTCTTTTTCAGGAGTTAATTTATTAAAAAATAATTTCAATGGTAAAATAATTGATGGTCTATCACAATCACGGCTTAAATTATTACTTCAAGGTTATCAAGCTAAGGTCCTTTGTTCTGTGTCTGACCACACTCAGAATGATAAATTCAAAAGAAAATTTCTTTTGCCTTCTTTTTGGACTTTAATTTTAGATTTGTTTTTTATGAATCTTTTTTAACAGTAACTTTCGACCTATGAAGGTCTGAATAGCATAGTTCATTGTCGAGATCTAGTCTTCATCACACAGTTTAACCAACAACTGTGACTCAGTTGTCAATTATAGAAATATTGTTTCACGAACTTTAAATCTTCACATTACTTATCGTTTCAACAAGCAAATAATAATAATACAACAAAAAGTAATATAATAACAAAAATAAGTAAAATATGCTGTCTCTACATGATGAAAATAAATTTATAAAACATTGCTGATGGGAAGAGAAAAATTTCCTGAATCTAATTTCACCTTTACGTGAATACAATAAAATGATCCATTGAGTTTAAATCGCACTCCATTGTAAAAAAACTCAAATGTTTATGAATTTTTTTAAAATCCTCAAACAAATTTTTTCCACGGAGAAACCTCTTTGTGGCAAAACAGAAGGTCATGCATTTTATGTATACTGGTTGCAATATTGCTGTAGATAGAAATAGCGTAAAGAGATTCTCGCAGACTACTTCAACAATCGAACTGAGGGTGTATATCTAGGGAATGGTCGCCAAATATTGTTTACAATCTTTGAGATCGATATGACTTTTAATTTTTCAGAGTGATTGTTCGTTTCTTCTTCCACTCACTCTCTCACTCACCTTCTTCCAGGCTCTGCTGCACCAAAGGAACTATGCTCTCCGGCAACGACATCCTCAGTGCCCTCCCGCGGAGGAAACCCGCCACTCCTTTGATCAGGCGTGAATCCACGTCTTCCACGGTGCCGTCGGTATCATTTCTTCTCTCTTCCTCACCCTCTCCTCCTGTTCGAAACTCTGGTTGATCCTCTTTGACCAGAGCAACGCTTTCTCCAAGGGAGACCGACTCCAATGAAGATGCCCTTCTTAGGGCGAGGATGACTTTCTCCTTCAAACAGTCCCCTACCGAGGGTACGTCGTCGAGGAAGCAGGATCTGAGAAGGCGCTCGTAAGGTGCCATGGCACGGGTGAAGAAGGATTTGTGAGAGGGAGGAGGGAACGGGACCGGAGAGGATGTCGACGGGAACGGGACAGGGTGGGGAGTCGGTTGGTAGTGAAAGTCGGGAACGGGAGTTAAAAAGAAATCTTGGGATTGTACGGAGAGAGATTGAACAGGGGCGGAATACTCCAGCCCGTCAGCAGCGGGCAGAGCCCTCCCAAGAGGGATAGCGATTGCTGCGGTGGCCAATATGAGGAGCAAAACTCGAAGAGCAGGGTAAGATCCTTCGTCACCCATCTTTTCTTCTTTGGTAAAAAAGAACCCTTCACAGACTTAATCCACCTCCAAAAACTGAACTCTAGTTACAATCTTATGTCGCCTCGATAAAGTTTCCGAATCGGTTCCTTACGCTTTTGGGGAAAGATTGGAACCGAATGATCGTGATCAAATCCGCGATTGGGTTTTATAGGAAAAGAGTATCGCCATTTGTCGGGGAGTTAGGGATGGTGGTCCATGACGGGTTGATGTGGAGCTTGGGGAGGAGGGGGGGGGGGAGAAAGGGTTTTCTTAACGGAGGAACGGGGGCGGATATCAGGAGAGCGTCGGAAAGGAGAGGTGGAGGGAGGTTTTTCGGTACATCGGGTGGGTTGGGGAGGAATCTGGGGTGGGGCTAAGGCGGTGCAGGGATGCCTTTGATTGGAACATGATGACTTCCGTCGCTTCCGTGACTCGCTCCGAGTGCTTTACGGTGCGATCAGCAGCCCTCTTTCGCGGTTCATTGGGGACCTCTGTCTAACGATGCTCGCGCGAACGGGGTAAAAGACATGGGAAACAGGCAACGGAGTGGAATTGTGTCACAAAAGACGCTTATGAGAAGCTCAGTACGGCCTATTAATTCTTTCCTATTACCTTGAAGGAACGAAATTGACTTTTTTTTTCATGTTTTAAGGATTCCGTTGATAACTTGAACGCGCGAAGTCTCTTAACGAAAAGGTGGGGTTCATGACGGTATTGCGCTGTGCATTCGGAAGATTGAGTTTCCTCCCAAAAAACTTTCAGTTTTAGTTTCACCTCCAAAAATTATAATAATTTTTATTTTTACGAATTATTAAAATTAATCGTACTCATCAGCTTTCATCGTGGAAATCTATGGTGAAGGTTACGCTAATACATAAAAGTCTAGATACATATTATGCATGAATCGGCGAAAAGGTAGTCGTCGTCAGTGGTGATCCATAGATGGTTAGTTCTTTGTTGTTTCTCCGCAACTTAATACGGATATTTTCAGTTGGTGAGCATTTGGTTTTATCAACCGTTTTGCGGATATTGGAGTTATCTATATTATTTATTGAATTCCAGCCAGAAGGGACGCTCGATATTTCATTTTGGATGGTTTAGTATTTGAATTTGAACACTCGTTTGTATTGAATGAAAATTTAATTTTAAGAATATTTTAATTTTGAAGAATAACTGAGTATTATTTTACAGAGAACCTAATCCAAGTATAACTATATTTAAAAATAAACTGATGTGGGCAACACATGACTTTCTCCATATTTATATGGCAAATTACATGTTGTTAACTCTGGGATCGTTGTCAATATTTACTTCCGGTTGACAATTAAGAAAAGAAAAAGGAGCGTTACTAAGACGCAACTAAGCGTCAATTGTAAACAATAGTCTTCGGTAGGTGGCGTGGTGGTGGCAGCTAAAAATATAAGATATCTCTTAAACAATGCATTATATGGAAAAATGTTTCAAACAAGGGTTGTAGAAAATTCAATTTCCTACAACGTTTATTCCGATACATTTTTACATTTATCAAATATTAAAGCAAATATTTAAAAATAACGGATAATTGACAAGAGTAAACACCCACTTCCGGTCTACTGATTTTTACCAAAAACTAATCAGATCTTCTAATTTTTATAAAAATGTTAAATATAAAATTTTGCGTTGACCTGATTAATAGTTTTTGAGTTAGAGCGCCCACAAAAATCTATCACATACAGACTGACAGACAGACACACAGACATCGCGAAACTAGTCAGGGTTCAGGGAACCTTAAAACATGTATTACCGTTGGAATCTCGAGTTCGATTTTTTTATGAAAACAATACTTTCTAATACTATATATATATATATATATATATATATATATAGAGAGAGAGAGAGAGAGAGAGAGAGAAAAAGTAATAATGTGTTAATTTATCTGCTATTATGCCTGAAAATACCCCTATCTATAAAACAAGTGGTTATCATACAAACAGGGTCGGCCTTATATAATAAGTCACTTAATTTCGATCAGCACACGAAGGGTAGCATTCCAGTCAAAATCACAAGATTTTACTCCATCAAGTTCATACAGGTAGTTTTCTTAGCAATTGTTGCGAACAAATCTTTTACTTATAAATTCAGCAGAAATACATATATTTAAAATGAATTTTTTTCTATTATAAGGAATTCGTTGTTGTATTCACACAGGAAAATGCACAAAGAAATAAAAAAAACACATTACGAAAAATGAATAATTCGATACATTTCAGAAACAATTGCCGCCAAGTTGGTTATTTCTTTAGGATATTTACATAAATATGTGTTGATAAATAATAAAATATACACATTAAGAAAATGGACCAAAGATTTAAGTTAAATACTTTCTTAAAATAATACAAACTTAGATGGCGAAAATAAATAATGTTATAGATCCTCCTGACTTTTAATGCATCAAAATCTCTAATAGTTTCTTCAAAATTGTTTTCACATATGGACAATAACATTTCATTTCACTAAGGATTCGGAATCCTTAGGGACATGGCTTTCAATTCAAACAGGTTAAGGGCTACTACGTCTCTTTTCATGCCATCTGTTAAAGTGGATTCTAAATTCATACAACATTTCCTAAAATAATCATATCCGAAACTAGTTTGGTGTGAAGGCTTTCGCGTCGTGTTCTGATGGTTGCATGGCTTTTGGTTTCACTGCGTTGCAGTCGTTCTTAGGTCAGATGATTTCGAAATGACTTACTTCTCTAAATTGAACAAAATGCCAAAAACGGAATTATAATCTTCTAATTGCTAAAGTCTTTTAGATACGATGGAATTGTTGTTTCGGGAATGGTGTTAAAGAAGTTAACTCTAAATTGCTTCTCAGAATTGTTGATTGGGTCATCGGATGCTTCATACACGAACTGTGCTTTTGTACGACGGTTTCTATTATTTCCTTCTTGGGAAAAGTCCGCTGTTAAACCCGAATCTTCAGCAAATTTTTCAGCTGTTCCTTTTAATTGGAAGAAATTTTCATCCATTCTATATGGTTCTAAAAATATCCTTTTGAGTGCCGCAGAAACCACTATGAAAAACTATGAGATTAGGCAAAAATAGACTCAAGTGGAGTGATTTTCCTGCGCCAGGGCCGCCGCTTTGAAAATTTACGGGGTCTGAGCAAACTTATCTGAATTTTACATTTCTGTATTGTCCATAATTTATGGTTTAAATGCATGTTTGTACTAGCGTAATTTCCCGTCAAATATGACGGGTATGTGCAGCTTACGAGTATGTATTAAAATTAAGGTATTTCACATTCTTCCTCCCTTTCTCTCTGCCTCCCTCCCTTTCCCTCTATTCTCTCTCTCCCTCCTATTCTCCATCTCTCTATCGTATTTCCCCTCTGGTTCGTCCCATTTTTCATCCCTCTCTCCCTCCTATTCTTCACCCTTTCTTCCTCCCATCCTCCCTCCCATTTTACTCCCTTTCTCCCTTCTCCCTTCCCCCTAAAAATGTACCTTTCTCTCTGAGCGTGATGTATCTGTATCTTACATACAAAACAAATATTTATATCTTAAACATTATGCTAGACAATTTTAACTGGACAAAATTATTTTAACTCTCTGAAATTGTATCTAAATTTTTAAGGCTCAGTCTACATAAAATATTGTATCATTAAATCGAAATTTATAAGTTTTATTCGCAATAAGTGCAGTATACCCTCCCCTCAATATGGCGCCACAAACGGACATTTATTTCTTAAATTACCATGCCAACCCTATATAAACTAATTCTGAATTTCTGCCAATTTTCTATTTTCTGTGTACATCCTTGATCGAGTTATTCGCGTTTGAATAACTGTACACTCAAACCAACGGACGGACAACATAGCCTTTTATTATTATTTTTGTGATTCTTTTAATCCTCTCTTTCTCTCCCTATTTCCCAAACTGTCCTCAAGTCCTCCATCATTCTATCAACTCCTGTCTGTCTCTTTTACAAAAATGTCAAATATAAAATTTTGTGTTGATCTGATTAATAGTTTTTGAGTTAGAGCACTCACAAAATTCCTATCACGTACACATACTCACAATCATCTATATAAGGTTCAAAACGTTTTCAGGGGACCTCAAAACTTGTATTTTCGTTGAAATATCGAAATCGATTTTTTTCATGATAACAATACTTTCCCCTATACTACATATGGAGAAAGTAATAATACAAAAAAGAAAAAACAGCGAGAACGGACTGACTTGATGTTAGATACTTGCAAGAAGATGCGTGAAGATGTCCGATCGCGAATAATCGGAACCGAGAATAGCTGATGGGCGAATACGGACGGATGACTGTATGTATACGTGCACTCGTGAAAACCTCACGTAACTTTACACACCTAGATCAGCATAGGAAAATCCTAATCACGCTCCCGGAAGTCATTAAGAAAATGTCACATATCGTTCGTTTTCTGGATGAAGAACGACATAGTCACTTTCCTCAAAATGATCTAGGGTGGGCTCCAGGAACTATTTCCTTGGCTTATGGATGTACATACTTTGTAAAGTTTTTTATCAAATCGCTCATGTTATAATAATAATATTAACGTGTTTCAAAAAAATACACGAGCATTAATTCGCTTGTAACACCGTTTTAAATATTGAACGCACTACATGAAAATATAGTTCTTATGATAAAATACTCCATTAAAATATTTATCTGCATTTATTTTGCAAAACATTCCAAAATGCTAATCCCAGTTCGTAGACAGTACTACTTTCCTCACTCAAGTCAATGAAAGAGCTAAATGATCTTGACGATAAAAGGAAATTGGATTGCGTGAGAAGAAAAGAGCGATGAGTTTCACACAACGCATTTGTTTATTCTTTCAATAAATTTATGGCCTGAGTATGACATATACACTCAAAGATCCCCTGGCTCAGTCTAGATGTGGCGAAGCACTTCATACCATAGCGAGGCTACATTTACAAACAAATATATGAGTCGTAAAGTTCTCTTTCGACTCTTAAACTTAATAGAAACTTGAGAGATATTTCACTTGTACTCACCAGAGTACGCTGATTTTGAAGTGAAAAATTCTGATCAGAAAACTTGTAGTTATGGATATAAGAGAATTGGAATAAAAATTTCTTCTATGCGAGACGTCAAACCGGTCTACACATATAATACACGCACTTATGAGCCTGACTATCGAAGACATAAATGAAAGGCACGCTTTAGCCATGTTTATTCTGATATTTACACAAAAATAATTTCGAGTTACTTATGCTGCTCGCATTGAAAAGCAGCAGCCAAATTCTAGCAAAATTGCTCTATAATATATAATATAATGCTCTATAATTTCTCATCTGATTGAATAACGGAAAATTAAGAAATGTTCTTTAGGGTTTAGGGGCACGTCAGCAAAAGAAGTAAATTTATATCGTTTTTTCGTCCGTCTGTTATTTACATTTTTCCATGGAATACTTTTATTAACCCTCATAAAATTTTAAGTGCTGTTCTCTCTACTATAATCACCGCCGAGTTTATTACAGAATCGTATGCTTTAAAATTTCGGTTTTATCTTTCCAAATCTAATTTTCTTTTAATTTCAGAATATTATGCTGAACACGTAACCTTTTAAAATCTATCCTATTAAATTAAAGAGCACGACTAATCTAAAATATGTCTTAATGAACTTCATTATGAGAGTTGTCAGTTTTTTCATTCACTGGAATAAACTCTTGGGGAATGTTTTGTGATGGAATGTGGTCTACTTGATTCTTATAGATTTCGATTTTAGTTTACGTAACATTAAGAAAAAACTTCCGATTAATTAATAATATGATAAATATTTACCATCAACGTTGTAAAAACCTTTCTAAATATTATTGTTATTTATTATTGTTCAATGATAAATCTCATCACTGTACATATTTAATTTTCGAGGTAGTTTTTCTGAATTAATTTCCAAGATTTAAACTCCGAATTTTATTGCATCAATGCACATTACTTCTCTCAAATATCACTTAAGTGCGGATTTCTAAAGAAATATCATTCTTTTTGAGGTCGGGAATAAGGTTATAAAGCGGAATTTGAGAATTTTTTGGAGCGTAAATGCAGCGGAGCATACTAATCTGGTTTCTACTCGAGCAGGTGTTCGCAATTTTGCTTCTTAGCGATGCGTTGCAATACTCCGTCTTCTACGAAAAATTGCTAAACGCTTTTTGCGACTCTGCGGCAGTTTATGTCGCAAGGTTACCTGTAAATTTTTTAATGACAAGGAACTATTTATATATTTCATTTTAGCGGAACGAAATTAAAAGTATATACACATTCATCGGAAATATCCATTTATATCTGTCCATTGAGTGCGACTGAGTTGTAATTCCGTCAGCTAATTCCATCATTATTTCTATATTTTTCGCGCATAACATTAATTCTTGGTGTACATCTTTGGAATTTTTTTGAGGGAGCTTTTACGCAGGAAATGATATTTTTAGAGATCGGTGAGGTACCTACTGGAATAGAGTGTGAAATTTTATTCAATCAAGTATAATTTCCTCTTTCAAAGACTTAAGCCTTGACCTTAGTGTTTTTTTGATTGATCGTATTTCGTTTCACCGTGATTTTCCGATATATTGGTATTTTATTCAGAAATTAATTAATTAGCTTTTCTGTGGTATAATGCAACATCGAATCAATTTTAATGGTTTAAATCAGGGTTTCCTTACCTTTAATTTAATTTATGAGTCTCGGTAAAGCGGAGCATCCTAGAAGAGCACCGTCAGACTGTCCAAAAACACATTGGAAACCCATGCCTTACATAGTAGAGAATCGGATATTTTTGGTTCATACTCTTCTGTTATAGCATTTAAATTATTCGATTTACTTACTTGAAACTCTGGAATCACCTTATCATTGTCTCAGTTTTAGCCCTTAAAAGTGTTATGTATTTATCTTCTCTCAAATATATTACCTGTTTCAATTTTAATCTCCTTCTATGTTAATGCCATCCAGACATTATTCCCATAATCTGGCTTTGAAAATATATCAAATAATAATACACTTTTCCTCGAGTAAACTCTTTCTCGCCTTGCACTTTTTGTGGAGCTCTAATTTTCCGCGTCTGAAATTTTCTCACATTTCATTCCTTCAGGAATGACGCGGAGTGATGCGTCCAAATGCCTCGCTGTGACTAAAAAACACAGCACGTTCTTCGCGATCCGTGCGTTACACTCTTTTGTATTTCGTTTTCTCTGCACGACACAGATACAACCGATGCTTGAGCAAAATAATACAGTCTCATATTACCTATTTTGTTATACGATTAATTTGAAATTTTTCTGTTTCTTATGATGTTATTTAAAGGATTTTTGCTGCAACAGTCTTCGGACTTTGTGGTAATCCATTTATTCTTCAAAATCACTTGCTCAGTAGATTACTATAGTAATTCCAGCACTAGTAAAAATAAACCTAAGATAGCCACTTAATTCTAATAAATAGAATTGAATAAGTTGGCAGTCCAACCGAAATATTAAACTAAATCTGTTCAATGAAGATCATTCGCGAAACATTCTAATAGGAAAAAACTCAGTAGATAAATATTGTGAGTAGATAAAAATTTCGTACCAGCACTTCATACCTGATTGAAATGTATCTCATTAATAGATATTTTAAAACAGTTTAAATTTTAGTGTTTTAAATATTCTTTTATTACCTTGTTTTAATGTTCGTAATTTAACTGCAATTTAAACAGTTAAGGAAAGAACTGCTGAAGCAGATAGTAAATGGCGGTTTTTAAAAGAAATTGTTAATACAGAATGGTAAAAATTATTTATATTACTATGATTAGTGGAATAATATTATAAAAAATAATCTATATAATATATTTTTTTAATTTCTCAGTCACTTAACGCTTCAAAATATAGGATATAAAACCTAAAACCTAACGTACTTCTGTTTGTGCTACAGAGCTGAAATTTGGAAGAAAGACAGGACTTGGTGTACAACCTCGGAGAAAAATCCGAAACTCCAGAAAACCTGTATTTAAGGTGTATTTTTGACCCCAATGTCCAATTTTTAACACCCATAAGATAACACGTAAAAATCTATTTTTCAACTTACAGGCTAGGAGGAGCAAATTAAAATTAGAAGTAATTGATCTACGATCTTTGGACCTGGGCCGTTTCAAAGAGAAATAAATAAAGTTTCTTATTCTTATCGTCACATTTTTTCTACGATACAAAATCGCTCAAGTTCAACGTTGAAATTATATTTATTGGAAAAATTTAAGCTTTTTAACGATATGTTGCCTTGCCGACCGTGTCCTTGTTAAACATCGAGATTGTGCTGTCATATCAACCCCTATTCTGTATGCAGAAAGAAAGCGTGCTTTGAATCCTTTCATATGTGAGAGAGAAAGAGAGAGACAGAAAGAAAGAAAAAAGGAGAGACATAGGGGAGTGAGAGAGGAGTGAGAGGGAGGGAGAGAGGAGGGAGAGGGAGGGAGAGAGGAGGGAGAGAGGAGGGAGAGAGGGGGGAGAGGGAGGGAGACAGAGAAAAATGGAGAGGGAGAGATGGATAGGTAATGTTCTTTGTTAGGGCGAGATTGAGACTAGGAAATATATTTTTCCAGAGAAGGGGAGAGGGAGGGAGATAGTAAGGAAGAGAGAGAGAGGGAGGGAGGGAGAGATAGATAATGGTCTTTACATACCCGTACCATACATACCATATTTGACTGGCAGTTGCGCTAGTTTAATATAATTAAGAAGAAGAATTTTTTAAATTGAACGTTTAAAAAATAAATAAACAAGAAATCGTGCACAAGACAGATTTCTTAATCGATTGCAGAAAAACGAGGTCTATATCTGCTTTCATTTAGGAGGAGTTAGCGTGTCAGTCAGAAAGATAGATAGATAGATAAGCGACCCTATTCGGGTGAAATTTGGACCATAAGGTCCATTCTTACATTTAACTCTTCGTCAATATCATGAATACTAAAAAAGTATTGAAAGAAACTGTATATAAAAATTACAAAATGTAAAAAGATATAAGCGAAGGAAGAATTAAGTTTGTGGGGAAAACCTAGGTAAGAACAGGCTTGTTCTTTCTAGTAAAACACACGGGAAGGCACCCACTGAGAAGGGAGCTGTGAAAAACCTGCGAAAACCCTACATAGTGTATATATCACAATGGAAAACTACAACAAGACAGACAAACCTAACACATGAACGAATTAGAAAAACCGCCTACAATCGGGGCATCAAACATTGAATAAACATTCTCATTTCTTTACGCTACTAGCCTATACGGCAGAGGTTCCCAACCTCGTGCTCACGAGTACCGCTGTGACCTTTGGCAGCCTTACAGCTTTTCTGCAATGATTAAAATCGCGTTTCCTGGCATAAATTTAATTTGTTCGGTTTCTTTATTTTCAAACGTGTTTAAGAAAATTTTAAATGAATTTTGGTTTTGGTTAAATTTTATTTATGATCATATGTTTTTTTGCGAAATTGAAGTGGCGTGTGCTTGATATTCCAAGATAAAACTAGATATTTGTCACATTGAAAACGTTGTAAACCCCTGCTATACAGTAATGTCAATATTTACCTTTATTAATGACTAGTAGCAGCAATGTAGCTGCTGTTGGTTTGGTGAGCTTGGCGTAAAATCTCACTAAACTCTTAATTGTTATTTTTAGGTGTATGGCTTATTTAGTGTTGTTTATGGCATAGAACTTTGTGACTGGACAAATTTTAGGAAGAAATTAGAAATCGGGAGAAAAATACTGCCAATACCGGAAATCAAACCCGAATCTTCCACTTGCCGGACGGATTTTCTGTCACTGAATTATCGTGGCAGATTAATTTTCCTGTTTCAAAATAGGGAGTTTAGTATACTCCCATATTGCAGCATGCACCCGTAGCTTAGTGGATCAATGGTTCGTATTTTCTATCTTAGACGTATTTCAATCAGTATCTTTACAGCCCTGTTTTATTAATTCGACATTCTATGAAATCCACTAGACTTCACTACCCTCCATTGTTGTTCGATAAGGCTCATTTCAACACACCTTTTAGTCTGCGATATTCTACATGAATACGAGATTTCATTTGATTTTACTACTGTTTATCCCATAGAACCGCGCACAGACAGAAGGAATTGCAGAAAACAAATTTTCGGACTCAGCGGCATTTTAAATGTGCGTATTTATTTAAACCTCCAAGTCGAATTTTTTCACGATCCTAATAATTTCCCTGTATCCTTCGCATAATAGAAATTAATTAATTAGTGCACCCAATAAGAAAATGTCATGAAAATATTATTTGTTCTTCGCCTCTCAGTTGCGGAGTCCTTAATCTCCTGTGGATGATTCGCATTGATTTATAGTTTTACTTGAAATTTTTTCGCAATCGGTGCGGACGATAATTACAAAAATTTCACTTGTTATTCATCTCGCTTTTAAATGATAGAAAAATATTTGAGAGGGACATTATTTGAGCCTGAGAAAAAAAACAAGTTTTTAAATTACCTTTTCCTCTGACTAACAATAAAGTCATAACAAGTAAAACTCATAGCAGCTCGTGGCCATTAGAATTTTTTATTTATATACGATTGAATGGAACGATCGAAATTGTCTTCATTGCGAATAAGTAAAGGATAAATTTAAAAGTAAATTAGGAGCAACTAAGAGGCTTGAGGATTAGAATACCGATGTAATGTCAAATTGTAAAATAAGAAAGTTAAAATAATGAAGAAAGTTAAATTGAAAGAAACTGCGACTTAATTGAATAAATCTGTTTTTAAAATCCCTAAATTAAAAGTGTGTGGTATTCCTTAAGAGAGACTAACTAGCCTTGCGATTTTAAAAGAATCCCTATACGCAATCGAAGGATTCAGATTTAATATTTTTTATTATAGCAGTTAGGGTTTCTTCATCGGTCCGTGTCATTCGTTTCAAATGGCGCATAAACCATTTTTTATGCGTCTAGTTTCTTGCGTCGGATAAATCTTCCTCTGCATTTCAGTAGGAAGCGTGCAGAAGTCCCATGGAGCGCGGAAATTTAGCCACGCGCTTCAATGTTCGTCGTAGGTCTTTGCTCTCATACGCTCCAACGGTCTTTACAACTCATCTGAACGAGCAGTGGAGCGATATAGGACACTTTCGAGGTCGAAGAGGACAGCGTATTCCATTAGTAGGGAAGAAGCCTTGCGTTACGTGATTTACCGATTCCTTGTCGAAAGAGGCATTGCACCACGTCAGATAAAGAACAAGTAGGGTTGTACACGGGTTTCCCGTAGTACAGAAGTGCTTTTCGTCAAATTCACTGTAGTATAATCGTGTAATAATGTATTTGCTTTAAAATAAAAAAAATATTTTTCTCATATTGTGATAGCCCTGCTGTTTGATCCGTTCTAAACACATTTATTTAGTTTTCCCATTCTATGCTCTCACTACAAATGAAATTCCTTCTAAATCTGTTGAACCAATACCTTCCAAATTCATAGTTACAGAAAAATTCTAACCTTGATATTGTGGTAGCCCTGTTTAGTCGACCCGGTTGAAATATGATATTTTGGTTATCTATTTATATAAAGATTATATATACTATATTTGGTTAAAATCCATAGTGTCAGTTCTCTAGAAATACGTGTAAAAGAAATATTAATTTACTTTTCACTGTGGTAGTCCTGCTCTTTAGCTCCGCATTAAGCTTATTGATTTCATTATAGTATGTTGTACAAATCTTATAAAAAATTTAATTGAAATCCGTTCAGACAATTCCTTCCAAATCCTTAATTACTGAAAGATATTAATTTGTAATTGTGGCACCCCTGTTTAGTTGATTCGGTCTAAATATGATAATATGGTTTTTATATGTGTATATTATAAGTATTAAATTTGGTTAAATTGATGCGGAAAGTTCAACACAAATAGGTGTATCAAGATTTTTTTTCCTTGCCCTGCATTCTATATCTATACTATATATCTTGATTTTGCTTTTTTATGTTGCACGCCTCCGTACAAAATTTCGTTGAAATCGGTATCTCCCAATTCCTTCCAAATTCATAATTACCGAAAAGTGGCAGCCCTGCTTATTGGATCCGGTCGAAATATATCATCTTGGTCATTAATTTATGTGAATATTCTATGCAACAAATTTGGTTGAAATCGGTTTATCCAATTCCTCCCTGCGTACGGACGGACATCCCGAAGATATAGTGATTTTCATCATTGACGAAAAGCACTAGAAAGACATCCAATAGTGGGGAAAAGAACACCCGAAATGACGTTTCCGGTAAAACCTATATACAGTAGAACTCCGATTAGAGAATTGGTACTAAGGGTAGTTCGGTTAATCGGACATTCCGATAATTTGTAAAAAGGAAAGGTACATGTCAGTTTAAAAAATAAACACGCGATTTAAGTTTTTAAGACAACACAAATTGCATTTGTTTATCTGTAATACGAATAGGCGCGGAAGTCGTGCGAGGTTATACCACTAAGCATATAAGTTAACTTACTCTAATTTTCAATATCACCCATATTATGAAAACATCATCACCAATATTTTCTTTCGATAATATGTAAGATTTAACTGTACTTATTAAAAATACTAATTGCATTGAGGGTATCATAGATATTTGATATTTTCGCATACTACTGAAATTACAAACACGATTAATTTGGGATATCGACTGTACATAGGTAGGAGTGGATAGGTTTGTTTTTCTCTATGACTATCATGGAGCACAATAGATGAGGCAACCCTGATAATAGTGACGCTAGGGAATAACTGATGCACTACACCCCCTAATAAAATCCTATGCTGTTACTTTTGATATGGGCTGAAATGGGCAGAATGCAAGCACCTTTGACTAGTGTGTGTGTGTGTGTGTGTGTGTATATATGATCATTTATAAAAATTGTTTTTAAACATCTGTGTGCATATATAAATCTAACCTAACATGTTATCTAAGACATCTAATGTTTTATGCAAGATTTTGTACATCACTTAAGTCAATCTCTCTTAATTTTCTATACTAGTTTTCGGTGCTTGCATACTAAAGCGCTTAAAAAAATCACCGTACACCAAGATCCAAACTCGTAAATAAACCAACGTGACAGCATTTTAATTACGCAGAGCCCATATAAATAAGACAATAGTTTTCAATTTCCGCGAAATTAAGACATCAATCCGGAATTTCTAAATTCTCTGGCATTGGTCTCGCGTCCAAGTTTTCGAATTTCAATTTTCATGGCTCAGATCGCCGTTTCAGCAATAACTATAATCATCATTAAGACAACTGCCAATATATTACACTAAAATTTATGTAAAAATCTGATGTGGCCACCACATGACTTTCTCCGTACCTGTAATATTTCTAAATATTCCAAATAGGTTAAATGATAATAAATATTTTAAGGAACTGCGAGAAAAATTTCAATACTTTACAAAGAACAGAAATAAACTCAAACCGTAGCCTTCTGATATTGGATATAGCAACGAAGCTCCAACAATCTATTAATAATAATAATAGAGTTTTGTCTATCCGGAGAATACAGTAGTGCTATCTATTAGCGCTGTACCTGAACTAAATCTTATATTATCAACGTGAAAGTATAAATTATCATTTGTTTACCTTAGCAATAAAGTTATTAAATATAATAGATATTTTGGACAACATTAAAAGTGCTTACTAAAAATTTTTGAAATACCAAGATGATCTAACGAACGTGAAAATGATAAATGCAGAAATAGGGAAGCAACAGAAAATGAATCGGCTGAAGAAAGAGCTTAACGTCTAGAAGCAGGTCGAATACTGCACCAAGAGCAAAGAACCATTGAATCAAATGAGCAACGATGTAAACGTTTAGAAGCTGAAAGAAACAGACATAGACTTCGAATGGAGAGGCAGAGAAATGGGCAAAATCACTTAATAGCGTTGATAAAAGAAAATATACAAGTAGACGAATTCAATTAAATGGTAAATTAACAGAAAAATGCAACTATTGTTGATCCAAATATTTTCAAAAAGAGTTAAACAAATCGAAGCGTTATACTGACTGTTGTCATAATGGAAAATTAAAGATATCAAAACTGAAAGAAAACATGGGAGCGGCACTCACCAAAAAAGTGTTTGCAGATTGGTCTTAATTTCCAGGGAACAACAACTATCCACTGTTTCTATTCTTTTCTATTTTATACCTTTTTAAACAGCCAAAAAATAATATTGTAGGGATGAGAAGAAGAAGAGGGATGTCAAAAAATATCAAAAAAAGAAAACACGAAATATTTTTAATATTTCAATATTAAATACCTATATCAATACAATACCAAACCAAAACAATATACAAAGATCTTACTGTTTATTAAACCTGCTATATTTGTCGCTAGACAAAACTTGATCCAAAAACTTTTCATCATTTTTTATTTTAGCATAAAATTGTTCATAAGTCAAATTTATATTGATTTCACAGAGTAATATCGCTCCTATTGTACTTTCATCCATGCAACTGCGGTCTAGGGACCACACGTTATTCATAATCGAAAAAATCACTCTATTGGAGCTGATGTTCCTGGTAAACAGAATACGTATTCAATAACTTTCGTTAGATTGACGATTGAAATATTCTGTTCGAGAAAATGTCTAAAAAGTTCAATCTATCCATCTTCAAATTTCGTCCATTTCTCATCCCAACTTCTCTTTCTGTCATAATGAAACATAAATTGCTTTGCTAAACTTACTTCATCGAAAAGATTGTCGAGATCGAGTAAAAGATTTCCATACCTTTGATTAATATTTTACGCTGTTTTTTCAACCTCGTGCCAATTTAATGTACTATTTACCCAATTAAAATATTCTGCTTCTTCGAAACTTTTCCCACAACGATATGTATGATTAGCATTTAACATAAAAAGTGTCAAATTCTTTGATTAACGTTTTAGAAATTGCATTTCTAGATTCTTCAAATTTCCTCTGTAACATTTTAGTTTGTTGTCGGATAGAGGAGTTATCCTTGCATTCTTGCAAATTAATTTTCAAATTACGTAGTTTACAAGCTACGTTTGTTACAGTAGCGTTAGTTTTTCTACGTTTACTATTTTTTTATTAAATATACTGAGTTTTCCAAGAACAAATCGCAAATACATTTCTCCAAATGGGTCTTCAAAATTTTTTATTATTAGTGAGCACTGTTCTTGAGAATCGAAATAGTTATTTTAAGAGCTTTTTGTACGCAATTTCTGCGAACTAACAAAATTCCTTTACTTGGAAATATTTATAAATCTTTGCTGCAAGGGCTTCTATATCAATCGGTAGAACATCAACCGCACTAGAGTAATTGCCCGTCAAATATGACAGATATGCGTGATTTAAGTATAAAGTAAAAATAAAATTGAAATAAAATATTAATGAAACTAACTTTTATATACACTAAAAAGTAATGAATGAATATAAAACACAAAATTTAGTGTTCCAGTGAGTAAAAATAGTTTTGTGCTAATAGAAATTTTATGACAAAGAAATACATTACGCTGTAGAATACTTATATTCCCAAAACTATTTTTCATTTATGGAACATTTAATTTTGTCTCTCCTTCTTTCTTTCTTCCTCTCTCTCCTTCTCTCTTTCTCTCTCATATCAAATCATCCTATAATTATTCCAAAGATATTTGATTTCGTTATGAAAAATCAGTAAAATATGCTATGATCTAGTTTAGCTTTCATGCACAATCAAATCAGTGTTTTTGAAAGTTATCTTTGTTATATTGTTTACAAATTATTATCAGTGAGAACAAATTCTTGTCCAAATATTTGTTGAAAATAAGAGTCAAATCGAAATAATAAGATATAATAATTATATGAAGAATCTGTAGAAATTTTCTTGAAATATTTGAGCAAATTATAAGTTATTTATAACGTATAGAATTGAACTTAATAATTTAATTGTTTTAATCTTACGCTTAAAAACAGGATAAATATTAATTAACATTCAATTTACCATCAAAGGAAAAATGTGTAGTAACTTACTGTGAACTAAATACTTACACGAACTGCAATGAGTTCTAACTATATTTTAAGATCGTAATTTCCTTTTAACTATAGTAGTTTTGAAAATTTTTCAGAAAATTGGCCTTATTTAAAGAAATTGAAAAAGTCATAGAATGTTATTTTTTCAATCGTATTAGAAATTCTGTTCGAAATAAAAAACCTCATAGTTGTTTCTTTAAAATGGTCTAGACATAAAGGTCGTGAGTCTATTTCTTCTAATTTTACTGTCAAAAAGATTAGCCTGCACCTCAAAAAGTCGAGTTTACGTGTTATCTTTTGGGGAGTTCAAATCATCGTCTGGAGTCAAACCCTGGACGTTTATCGTAAATTCTCCTTCGTCACAGCATTTTCATATCCGAGTAGATTATCTCGGTCAAACTCCTGGTTTATATCAGCGTTATTCGCGTTTTAAGAGCGTGACATGGACCAACCAACCAACTGACGGACCAACATAGCTTTTATTATAATGGGGGATTTTGGATGCAATTGTGTACTATGTGTGCTGCACAGTCAATTCCAATGATGTTTCCACCAATTTCACTTTTCAATCGATACAATACGTTGTTTTCACCCTTTCTTTTCACACCCTTATCACAACAGAATCCTACAATTTTATTCATAAGATGATGTTCTTTTATTGAAGAAACAAAGTAATCAGTCAATATTTCTTTTGTTTCTTCAAAGACTCCATTAAGGTCAAGCACTTTGACCTTTAAAGAAAATAGCGCACTATCATTGAAACGATTTTCTCTTGGAAGCCTCAATTGAAACATTCACAAAGTTGGATTTATCTAACTCTTCAATACACATTGGTGTGTTTACATTTTAAACTACTAATTCACATTTTTTCGAGCAACACCAAACTTAGATCCGAAAAAAAAATGAAATCAATTTGCTAGCACATCCGATGTAATGAATCGTAATTCATGAATTGCGGTGTGGTATGCAAATTTGGCTATTTTGTTGCAGCAAGTGAGTGTTTACTCTCATCACTTAAACGTTATATTGAAATATTAGATATATGTATAAACGTACTGGAATAAAAGTTGTAGGTCATTTAATTTTCTACAATCTCTGTTCGAAACATTTTTCTGTATGATGCATTGTTTAGGAGATATCTTAAAACTTAATTATTAGCGCTCCTTTTTATATTATTAATTTTTGAAGCTTCATGGCTATATCCAATATCAGTAGGCTATGGTTTGAGTTTATTTCTGTTCTTTATATAGTCTTTAAATTTTCTCGCAGTTCCTTAAAATATTTATTATCATTTAACCTTTTTGGAATTTTTAGAATTTTGAACATCTACGGGACTTTGTAATTGTTAGATTAATTAATAAATTCCTGACAATCATTTGAATTCTCCCAGAAAATGAAGCGCTTGAAATTTATTACATTCTGGCATCAATTTAGGACTTGATTTGCCACTCTTTGGCTCCGTTATTCTTCCTCTCGGTATGTTTATTGAATTATAATATTCTTCAATTATTAACATTGCAATCTATTAAGTTTGACGTTGCACGAAGCGAATAACACAATTCTTTCGTCTATTTGAAGGTATAATAGACGCTAATTTATCAGAGGCAACATTGAGATTCGCCTTGGCAACACCCGGATAGAATACGAAAAAGCCATAACATTTCTAAAAGAAATGCCTATTCCTGACAAATTCTTCCGTGTAACATCTAAACATTTCAAGAATAAAATATAGCTTTAGCCGTCGAATAAAATAAAAATGGACATATTCGGTCCATATTTACATATTTTTATGAATGAAGGAATAAACCTTGCACCTTGAAAAATCGAAAACCCCGTGTAAACCTATGGAAAAATATAATTGTCTCCCGGAGTCGAATTCGAGACTTTTTTCGGGATTTGTGATTTTTCTAGAGACCATGTGGGTTTAACGATTGTGAAAATTTCAGCTCTTAATTCCATTGGGAAATGTCCAAAAATACCGGGACAGACAGACAGACAGACAGTCGGCCACTTGAGAATTATTATATAAGGATAATTTACTCATGTATTTCATTCATGAAATTGCTAACTTTTGCCAAAATAAGTCATTTAAACGTTACAGTCGAGCGTTTGCGGACTGAGGGAGACAATAGACGATAAGTCTAAGAAAATTTGTTCATTTCCCTTTCAAACAGACCCAGTTTAATGATCGAGGGTCAATTTTTATATTTTTTATGAACAAAAGAATGAAATAATGCACGCCGCTAAATTGATTTTTAAGTGCTATTCTTATGGTAAATAAAAATTATCTTCTGGAGTCGATCCCGAATCTTTTTTGTGGTTTTTTCGTAAATAGCTTTTACTAAAGTATCAAACATTTCTACCACATTTCAGTCTTCTACCTACTCGGAAAGATTAAAATTAGCATTAGTCAGTCATAACTAGTTCTCGATTCTCCCGCTCTTTTATAACGGATGTTTAAGAGCGGCACCACAGTCGAGAGTTTGGGACAGAAGCACAGAGATAGAAATTCTTGCGTTTTTATGCGTTCTTTGCACGAAGTGAACGCATATAGGGGAGGTCGTTTCCGTCCGTCCGTCCGTCCTCATGTTAAAACTCGGAAACCGCTGGACGGAACTATTTCGATGAAATTTTGTATTTGGGAATTTTACTAAAATTTGTCGACCGGTTCCAGTTTTGGTTAAAATCGGACAATAATTAAGACCACTTTACATGAAGATCTACATATATTTTACAACGTACTTCGCAAGAATCTCGTTAAATACTCATATGAGAGAATAATATTGAGAACAAAAGTTAAATGAAATAATTAAATACGCATTTTTTGTCATATGATTTTTCCCGCAAATAATTTACGATAAATTTAAATAAAAGGAAATTAACGTATTTACTCAACTACGATTTTTAATGTTCTTTTGTTCATTCCAAAAAAATATTAATTAAAAATTTTACAACTCGGGAAGCGCTGGATATATTTGAATTAAATTTGGTATTGTGGAGTTTTACGAAAACCTGTCGGCCGATTCCAATTTTGGTTAAAATAGGACGATAATTACTACCACTTTACATGAAGACCTGCATGTAGCTTAAAATGTACCTGTTTCAACTCGGGAACCGCAGGACGTATTTTGTTGAAATTTGGTATTGTGGAATTTTACTAAAATTTGTCGATCTCACAGAAAGCATTTGGAAACTGTGTACTCCGACATGGAGTACACCTTTCCATACTTGTTATATATGCAAATAGGATAGTCAGTGATACATAGTTTAATTTGCTATTTTACTATCCAAGAGCGAATATAATTCTGTTAAGTAATACATTCAGAAACATTTAAAAATTACAGCTTTATTTTCGGATTATAACATTCTTAGTCGTAACGGGAACGATTTTGAATGCGTATGTAAGTGTAATTGACAATGAATTTGATCATCTGCGCATCGATAAATCCTCGTGCTGAATATCTGTCCAGATTCTGACCATTTATTGGAGCAACTTTGAAATATCCATCGGTGTTACCTGTGTATTTCACGGTCCAATAGATATTTTTTTAATGTACGAAGTCAGAAAGAGCGACAGCAGAATTATAGGGCGATCTTTATATATATTTAACTAAAATTATACAAAAAGTATTTGTCTTTCAGCTAAGTGATCACTCATTACAAAATGGTAATCGTATCTTTTACTTTTATACCTAATGAAATTATAGGCCTTAAACTTGAGTGCATAGAACAAGTACGCTAACATTCTAATGGCCGAAATAAGCCTATATTAACACAAGAAAATCTGATAAATGAGCGCTTCTAATGGCAGCGTAACCATAGATTGTTTGGAAAAAATAATTTATGCAAAAATATGACGATATTTTTATATGAAGCTAATGTGTCGGACATTTATTTTAACAGCTGAGAAAAAGAAACCGGAAAATGACCTTTAGGACTGAGTTGCTGATTTTTGATAAAGAGACGGATATATTGCGAAGAAATATAATTTCCTATTTATTTATCATCCGAGTGTATACTGTGAATTAAATGGAAAGTTAATTAATAAAATTTGATCTTTTATAAAATGGCGCGTTATTTCAATGACAAAACTGTAAATATTTCAAATATGATAAAAATGTTTTCTTCTAAACTTTATTTGGAGTCAAATTTGCAATTATGACTAAAAGTAAAGTATTGGGACCTCCATCATTAATGATAATATAGTTTATAAAATTAATAAATGGATATTTTATTTCATCAATAAATAAATACATAACATATTCTTTGTGTACATAGGAAAAGTTGACGAAAAACTCTATAGTCTTCAGGCAGGTGTAATTAATCAAAATGTCTATCCATTTTCTTGGGAAATTGTTGTTTCCCAATGCCGTCACTTTTATAAACAGAGCACATCTATGCATTTTACGCACGCTGAAAATCTTTCATTAACTTTGGCGAAAATTAATACTCGTAAAATTCTCTGTCGATCATTAAAGGTAACTCGAACGAGAAAAAAAGGTTTCGTTCATTTGTCCGTTTTCTCTGTTTTCGTAAATTATTTATTTTCGTCGGAAGAATAAATAAGCAACTATTTCGGTACACTTCGAACATTCCCTCTTATAAAATTTGAGCATTGAGTTGCCCAGGAGTGTATCGAGTCTGAATTCATTTTCGCGAATTGCTTCGATGACTTTTTGGCATGAAAATTGTGATTTTTGGGCTTACACAAAAATCGATCTAAATATTGAGACGATAGTTTCAGGTACATGACCATTCGGATTTTTTCGCCCGAGCTTGGTTCAAATCTGATGTTTGGTGTGGCTGTCGTCAGATGGCCTCCATGGCACGCAGAAAGCGCGGATCTCCAAGGTCTTCGTCGTTCCGCCGCTCGAGGCGCGAGTGTCGGTGCTCGCGCACCGAGCATATCGCGACAGCAAAGAGGGTGAAAAAGAGACCAGCTAATCCCGCGGCCGTTCCGAAAGCTGAAAGAGACATGGCTACTCCGACCATTCCTAATAGAGCCTTCATCTTGTAAGCAATTAGGAGCGCAGGCACCATATGCTTTTTGAGTGTCTTCTTCAGTCCTATAACGGAAAAAAATATATTTTAATTTGACGGATTTAGATTTATCGGCTTGCAATTCCATAACCAGAAGAACTATGCTAAACGAAAACATAAACAATAATTTGATTGTTTTTCGATATTTTAACTTTGATAGAACTTAGTTTATTGTATTTACTCGAGTTTGACGTACAAATTGAGAGATGTAAAACGTTGAAATGAATTATTGTCCTCTTATATACATATTATACGGAATATTTCATCCAGGTGGGACAAAATATCTTATATTTGTAGGCCTCAAAATAACTAATTTAATCTACCGAAACCGGACTTATGTAGTTATGACAACATTTCGGAATATTCTCTTTGATATCGAAGTAATTGAAATCTATTTATGTTTGTATGACATCAAATACTCTCATAACTTTAATAATTGCAATCATAGCGAGACTGAGGTGAACCTGTAGCATTAAAATAATTGAATTAACCATTTACTTTATATACATCGGTTTAAAATCAGTTATCACCAGTAGTACTATTACAATTCCTAACTCGAATAAGTATCAGCGAAAAGGAAGTTAACGGTACCATTCGCTTAATGCATGAAATAAGCTGAATTCGGGTCATCACATCGTGTGTATTGCATAGCCTCAAGGAGGACTATTTCCACGGACAATCTCAGTATTTGTATCATTTGTAGTTCTTACTGAAATCTTCTCTGTTGAGTACCCACGCTAGAAAAATATGCATTTTATAACCAATTGCAACAAATATGTTACCCTTACTAAAGTGACTCCCTATGTCCTTAATATGTAGAACAAATTAATAGTTTCACGAGATAATGAATGAAACTTAAGAATAATCAAATATGCATAAAATAAGGCAAGTTTTTATCATTAATTATTTAAACTACTCTTAAATATATGCTAAATTTTGGTATGTAGCATTCATTGTGACGAAAGGGGTACAATAAAATTGGGATGGGGTGATTAGCGAGTTTGGTAATGAAATGAGGGAGAGTCGTTAATGTTTTGAAAGGAGAAATTAAATTAGCGCATTAAAGTGACTTCATATGAACGACAAGGTCTGATGGGTAGTTAATGAGAAGAGATGAATATGAAAGTTGCGTAGGAATGGGGTGACGGGACTTACTCCCCACAAAGTGTTCTATTTCGAAGAAAGAAAAATCTCAACGAAGAATTTATGTAGATGTCACGAGTACAACGGACACATCAGAAAACATTTTCGCGTATCTGTCATTTAATCAGCATTGCTAAAAAACAAAAACAATCTTTTCTTCTTCTTCGAATGGTTTTGACCAGTGGTTCTCAGAGAAACATTCGTCGTGACCGCGTTGTTAAATTTAGGGTCTAAACTGTATTTGAATTTTACGTAAGGCACCTAAGAAGTTAAACTAGATAAAATAACAATTGCACATATTAAGTACAAAAATGTGACATCACAGTATCCATCACAGTCTGCATGTTAATTATTCCTATGTTTAAATTATAATTTTGCCTGTGGCCTCATAAAAATATTCTGGTGGCCGCACTCGATAATCACTGGTTTTGACTCTTGCTTGTACACAGAACGTAGACGGTTTTATTAATTTAAGATTTGTATGCATTTTTAAGAAAAAGATAAATTACAGTCAAAATATTTTTTCTCAATTTAGTTGATCTCTGAGAATCAAAATTAATTTAAAAAGCTTGCTTGAAATTCTTCCTATGATAATGCTCTTTCTTTTACAATAATGTGTTAATTTTTCCTATGAACAGGCTTTTTAACGTTATGTTTTAATCATTCAAGAGGTCGATTGAAATTTACGTGTACTTGAAATGATTTTCCAGGCATTAGAAATAATATTCAAGCAAATTATGAAACTCTAAGGTTCATGTGTTAAAATTGAATCCTAGAACCACTTTTTCCAAATAGAGTCAACACATCACCTTTATTGATGGAGTAAATAATGTAAATATTTGAGGATATTGCAATAATAAATGTAGTGAAAACATGAATTTATCGTATGATATAGAAGAATAATGGAATCATTCATGTATTGTGGTTCATTATAAAATGATTGTTAAAATTATTAATGGCTATGTTGAGAGGGAACAGAAGTGGGAAATTAGAATTAACGGCCGTCATTTTGTTTATAGATGGCGGGCGAAAATAAAAATAGTTTTCCTGTGGTTTCCTAGCTGGTAGAAACAAAACGTCCTTGTCCGCATTTCTCTACAGCAATCATTCTTGAGATATAGAGGGGGACAGACACTTGGGAAATTATATATAGGATATTTATTCATAGTGACGCTCCATAAACAAAATAACATCTTGGGTTGTCATGCAAAAATAATATTCGCTTCACCAACCTACCGATAAGTCATGCAATGATCACATTCGTAATGCAGTGCAACAAGAAAATAAGGCATTGAACGCTTAAAGTATGGCCACTTTAGAGTGTTTATCGTGGGCATGATGTGTCTTGAAACACAGCAATTCTTATGTAACTCCTCTTAGTTTTTTCAATAGTTATTTTGTTCAGTGTGCATGAAAATAATTTTTTCATATATATGAAAACAGTTTGCAGTTTTATATATTGAGGATAAACGAATATTGTTGCGAAATTTACTTCGTTCGTTTTATGAAAGTAAAAAAATGTAACTTGTTTATTTTTAAAATATTACCTATTTAAATAGAGATATCAATTTTAAATTTAGCTTGTTTTCAAATTGCATTTATTTGCCGGAATCAGAAAGTAATTTGTCATGCCATGTAATAAAATGCTTCTTTAGATATCTGTTCATTAATAACAGTTCAGTGTGATTTTACTTTTAATGGATAATTCTACGATTGTCAGTTACGGTAAAGAGTTAGATATAATCTATTTTGCTGGCGGAAAAGGAAAATAATACATGCTTAGCGTTTTATTTTAATAGAATTCGATAATTAGTGAATCAAGATTCACAAGAAAACATGTTTACGTTATTTATCATCCTAGAAGAATTTACTTGCAATTATTAAGATAAAACGTCTTCCTCACCCAAGTATTTTAACATATATTTCTTAATAAATGTAGCTATCTCTCTTGATCGCTTGCTATGATAAACTTGCATTGAGAAAATTCAATGTATATTGATCATTTGTTTAATGTAATCCTCAGTTACTATTTTAATGTAAACAGAAAGTTAACATTTGGATATTTTGAATAAACTGTAAATTATGAAGTTATTTTCCAAATGCTTGATTTTCCTATATGTAATGTTATATTGTTATCAATTGGTTTTCTTTCTACAAAATTTATTTCAAAATCAGTTACAAGAATATTATCGTTTAACATTCTTAAATAAGCATTGAGATTTATCATCATGACAATCGTATAGTTTCCAAGAATTCTCCCAAATATATTAACGCATTTTCTACTTTTAATTTAAACAAAAATAGGAAAATTACCGTAACAGGTATGATCATTTCATTATTTTATGTGCTTTATATTGTTTTAACTTCATATCATGAAGCCATGTAACTGCCGAGTTTTTCCACCTCGTGAATTTTTTTAAAGGGAAAAAAATTATTACCTTCTTAGCAATGCCAGTGCAAGCATTTAAGAACTGATTTTCATATATGGAGGCAGAGACAAATAAACCTTTGGATTGAACAGGCATCCAGGAGAAGTTTTACAGAATGCGATAGTTTCAAATTGCGTATACCCATGCGTTGCAGTGAGAGCTCGTAACGCTATACCCAGATTAATCTTCCTCTACAAACACATTTTTAATGGCAAGAATCTAATAAAATTGTTTTCGCTCCAACATCTATAATTTGTGAATAGCATCGATCCATGAAAGACCTATAATATGTTATCATTTGTTAATGTTATTCATGTTTCTTCTGCTTCGATGGCCTTGATGTTTTTCCTGCGCGAATATTTTGTAGTGTTCGTGATGGTCTGTTAATTTTGAATTTCTGTCATTGGAGCATAATTACTGTCTTGATTCTTAGCTATAGTTTTATCCTCGATGCTCTTCAGTGATTGGAATTAAGATTCACCAATTCAGCAGGCGTTGAAATTCTCCGTACATACAAGTTTGAATTTCTTCTTTCTTTTAACTTGGATCAGAAAAACACATATATGTACAGATTATGATTACTGCTCTCGTCCTTCTTCTTCTTCTCTTCATTCAATACATTTCCGTGAAGGTTTAAATTAAATCGTCAGCTTAATTGTTTACTTATAAATTAGAGCCACAATGCTTGAGTTTCTGCTATTTATCAATGGGATTCGATTGTTACTTCATTTCCTTTAATGCTTAAAGTCGATACTATGGTTTGTGGTTTGAAAATTTACTTCCTTTCCAGTAGTATTGAAAATTCGCAATCTTGGAAATGCGTGTAATTTCGCAGTTTGGCATTTATTTACATAGTTTACTTCAAATCTCCTGATTATGCTGTTATTACTGTGGAACCGGTTGCGAATTTAAGTTAAAGCGGAATTTTACATGGTGAGATTGATTTCATTTGTAGCGTATTTAAGTTCTTCTATTCATATGCATTTACGTATTTGTCTTAATGTACGCTAATATATTAGCAATGACTATTTTTTCACTGTAGTTATCCAAAAATTCATTTTACGAACTAGATCACTTTATTAAATATGAAAATTTATATTTGAAATAAAATTTTAAATAATATTTGCTATATCAGTTTCAGCTATGCTGGGCTCGGTAGAGGGGTGGTTAGCGTGTCTGGTTTACAAGGCTAAGGTTGTGGGTACGAATCATGCACAGGGCATGGTTCTACGTGTTCGGCTTTGTTAGTATTCTCATTGCTAAAGGATGTTAACGGCCGTTTGTGAAATAGTTAAATAAATAAATACAAAAATTTTAATTCATGGTGAAAAAATATTAAGTTGATTTGTAAGATCTAATTTTTTGAGGTTGATTTATTGACAAACATTTTATAAGAAACAGCTATAAAATAAACGATAAACTGCTGTCATATTTACGGCGTAGGTTTTCGCGGAGTGTCTTTGCATACAGATTGCGACCTTACGGGTTATTATCCTGCGTGTTCGCCCTTCTTCCGATTACCCGAAGAACCTAACTGCAATACTGCATCGTTGCAACGCAATCCAATGCACATAACTCGAAATGTGTTCACCATCATATACCTATTCCCGTCGAACTCCATTCAATTATAATTAAATGATTTGTGTCTTTTCGTATGCTTTCTTTAGTGCTGAAAAATAATGAAATCAGTTATTGCTAATATCCCTCATTTCTAAAATATAGTACCTAAATATTTGGTTTAGCGACTTTTCGTAACAGAAAATTAGTCACCATTACAATTGTTCGCAGACATTTGGTCATAGGGACAATTGATACCTACGACATTTCGTCACAAGCGGTATTTGGTACCTAAGACATTTCGTCACAGGCGAAATTTGGTGCCTACGACATTCCGTCGCTCATGACATTTGGTACCTGCAACATATAATAAACGTCATTGCAGCTTATGCAACAATGTTTCTGATATAATATATGTGATAAATGATAATGCCATAATTCAGAAACACGAAATCCCGATATTTCGAATAGTTTTAGGGCTAAGTATTAATGAAAGTATAATGAGACGTTTCATTGAAAATTGAATCCATCCATTTTTATCGCATCTGTTAAATGTTTTCTAATGTCATCATCATCATAGGGAGTATGTCCGTGATTATTCATGGTTAAACCTGGTACTCTATATACTCCTATTTTCAAATTCTGAAATCTCCTGTGCCTTCTAGCGCTTCTTACATTCGACTTTCTCCATATATATTGAATATGGTCGGCGATAGGCAGCAGCCCTGTCTTACTCCTCTACCGATATTTACTCCGCAGGTGTCTGCATTCTCCAACCTGACCTTTACAACTTGATTCACATATAGATTCCTGATCAGTCTCCTGTCTTTCCAGTCTACACCTATATTCTTTAATATCTTCATCAGCATTACCCAATCTACTCTATCAAAGGCCTTCTGCCAGTTTACGAAACATACGCAGATATCGTGGCTGTACTCTATTGCCCTTTCTGATATGATTCTAACTACCCCTATAGCATCTCTAGTTCCTCGTCATTTTCTAAAACCGAATTGATCTTCCCCTGGCATTTCTTTTGCCTTTTCCTCCAGCCTTTTATTAAGAATCCACGTGATGATCTTTGACGTGTGTGACAGATGGCTTATCGTTCTGTAGTCATTACACTGCATTGCCTTTGGCTTTTTCTTTAGGGGGATCATTGTTACTTTTAGGAAATCCCGATGCCACTCTCCCGTGCCGTAAATCTTATTAACTAATTTCGTGATCGCTTTTAGTCCTGATTCCATGACTTTAAGTACCTCAGCCGGTATTCCATCGCTGCCTGTGGCTTTCCCTTTCTTTAGTTCCACTATCGCTTTTTCGCTCTCCATAATACTTGGTCCTAAGTTGTATTATTCAATGTTTTCTTCATTTTCCAGTTCTAATTTTGCCGATCCTACCTGCTTGCAGTATAGTTCCATAATGTATTCTTCCCATACCTGTGCTACATCCTTTGTTTCTGAGACTATTTTCCCAACCGTATTCACAATTCCTTTTCCACGAATTCCATTATACTTCTTATCTTCTAATTCCAGTGCCGTAGCGTACATCATATCGTACCGTCCTAACTTCTCCATTTGCTGTATTTCATTACATTTTTCTTTTATCCAATTTTCTATAGCAGCTTTATCTGTTACCCTTCTCAACTCATAGTTTATACGTCTATAGTTGGCTCTACCTTCTTTACTGTTAACGTTTTTCCATTTTCTTCTCTCATCCATTTTCTCCAGCATTTCCATGGTTTTCTGATTTCCTTTTCTTGTTCTCCAATCTCTTTATCCAATATATCCTTGATACTGGTTTTAATTTCTTCCCATTCTGTATCCACGGTCTTTGGTTTTTTCCAAATTTCTTAAGCGATCTTCCAACTTCATTCTGACTAAATCCTGCCTTTCTTTCAGTTTTTCTAGGTCACAAGTCTGTCTTTCTCTTCTCGTTTTTCTTATTTGTTTGAGCTTTGTACTTGCTTTCTAATATATCATAAATAAAATTCCAACATGCGTATCGTCCAGAGTACTTTGATATCCATGAAGACCATGTTCCCGGATAGAACCCCCTATCTCCCCACCCCTCCCCCTGCCGATTCCGATTAAACTTGCTGGATTTACGTAAATTTCCAACATATGTATCGTCCCGAGTACTTTGATACCCATGAAGCCTATGTTCCCAGAAAGAATCCACAAACGTAACGTGTGACGAAAAGTAATATATGACGAAAATAATTTTGTGACGTAAAGTCGCAGTTGCCACTTATTTTCCATGACGAAAAGTCGCTGATACCAAATTTAATTTGTGACCAAGTGTCGATGGTACCAGATATTTTGTGTGACGCAATGTCGCTGATAAGAATTTAAACGCGTGACGAGTTGTCGCAGTTACCATTTTGAAAGTGTGACTAAATGTCGCAGGTACCAATTATCATCTATGACGAGATGTCGCAGTGACGAATTTTCTGTGACACGAAGTCGCTACACCAAATATTTTTATTAATCCAAAAGAAGATTAATTTGGCATGAAATGGATTTTTTCCAAGGAATTCCATTATACACATTATCGCTTACATAATAATTTATTTCCAACTCTTTTTAATATAAACCATTCTTACTTAGGAAATTTTATCCATTTTGCTGCTTGCATTAAGTATGCAGTATTAACCATAATCGTAGTGTTTTATCTGAATCTGGCCTTTTAGTGATAAATATTTTGTATTAATTGTAATAATAAGGTTGGAGGCAATAACAAAATTTAATTTGATAATTTGAATGGAATCTGGAACCAGTTTTTCAACTACCGCTCAGGACATAGGGCATGATTTAGCCACTTCTTGGAAAGTAGCAGAAGGGTTAATTTGATTTCAGTGAGTGCTCACCATTTACTCGGTCGCCCTGCCTTATGTAGGCTATATTTTAAGATCGCTATTATTATCGGATAGAATGAGGAAACTTCAGCAGATAAAATCAATCCCAGAGATCCACAGTCCTGTAATTTGTTAATTTCAACCCAGACTTTACATAAAATTTCTCAACTATCGGATAAGGCAAATACGATATTCAACGTAATTCTTAATTATGGTATTGTTAAAGTTAATAGACGTAGTTAAGTAAATTTATGGATTTATTTCAATATCTTTCCGATTCGTAATTAGTAAACTTTTCGAGTGAAGTGATAATTTACGAAGTTATTGTTCAACACTCTAACAAATTAATTTTTAAAATCCTTTCGTCAGTAGATTAATTAGTAGTGCGACTACATTGTGTCTTAATGAATTAATAGTTAAACAAATCCCAAATATAAATTTATCTCTGATATAAGATTATGATAGCAATTATAATTAAATAAATCAATCAGTTGAGGTGGAACAGATATGTGCATTTAACAGTCATATTTATTCAAAGCGTGAGCATATATTTATTCGTATGGATTGAATAAGAGAGCCTTTTCTTCAACACTAATAACATTTCTACTTATTATCATATCCTATTGCTACTAGTGCTTGTCATTTCCCGGTTCTTTCACAATCCCGGGATTCAAAATTATAAATCCCGGGAATTTCCCGGGATTCCAATAAACAATTTAAAAATCATTTAAAAAGAAATAAAAAATAAAAATAAGCTTACCAATTGCTTGTTTATGTACCAGGGTTGAAATAAAACTTTTTAAAATTATAAAAAGGGAGAATAAAATAATAATATTGATACAACTTTTTTTATGAACAGGTGAATCTTATGTAATTTTACTCTAGCTTTAGGATTTTTTATCAATTCATTCGGGTTATTTAATGTTTTAGTAGAAAATTATTCTAATTTATTTATTTAAACCTCGTATCAAACAAAACGCTTACATATTGATATTCTTGTGTTTTCCGGTTTTTAATCGCTCCCGGGACCCTCAGAAGTTCGAAGAAACTTGTTAAAATCTGTTACATATATTGGTTACACGAATAAGATAAAAAATAATTAAAATTAGCATTTATTTATTGACCTAAAATTTGCTTATCGTAATGATTGTAAAAATATAGTTACTAATACACACGGTATGTAAAATAAAATATGAATTGAAACACATATACTATTAGCATACATTTCTCACATAGATACAAAATCATATCGACAACAGTGTACTAATTCTTATTTCCTATTAGTAATTGATTTATAGTAACTTTTAAGAAAACATAATGTGTTCACACTACGATCACTCAGTGGTGTACATATTTTGGTTATGAAAAGACCAGCTGCATTTGTGAGAAAAACCTGAACTTTGATACCCATACAGTTTATCAAAATATGCTCAATTTGGGAGACAATCTATATACAATGTCAACTCACACTCTATAGCGCAGTGGTCTTCAGCCGTTTTTGTTTTCGTCTAAATTATTTTTGAATATGTATGAAATACACCAATATTGTTTTTAATTAGAGAATATGAAAAACGATTCAGTTGAATTGTAATGGGGAATGCTATAAACGTAAAATCGGAGGCATTTACATATTATCCGGACATGAAATTCCTGTCGTAAATTTGAGGAAAGCGGAAAATCGCTGAAACGTAAAATACGTTAAAATTTATCATTGTTCTTATGGACCAAACACTGGGACCGAAAGAAAAATACGTAAATTCGAGGAAAACGTAAAATCGAAGCTTCACTATATATATTACCACGAGAATGCAAGCATTTGTGAGTGATCTATATAGATTTCTACCTTATTATTGCATTAGAAGTGAAACTAAGCAACTCGGATACAGACAAAAAGTCTTAGTGGTCCCTTTAGGAACCGCACGGACGATAATGGCTAGAGAGTAAAATTCTCTTTATGATATACCGGGAGTTCCCAGGATATTCAATGGATTTCCCGGGATACGGGAAAACCATTTTACCCACTAGATCCCGGGAAAGCGGGATCCCGGGATGACAAGCACTAATTGCTACTCTATTATTTATGTTTTCAAAGTGGAAATTTTCAAACTTTTTTGCTATATTTATCTCGCGGGTAATGTTTTTAATTGGCAAATTCAGTCCAGCATTAAGAATACAACTGCTGATCTAATGTTTGCCATCGATGCTTCAGAAATCAGGTTGAACGAAATCCAAATAGTCATCTAGACATTTTAATTTCGTCGTTTATTTTCTCTCAAGTGTCAACTTCACGTTTCACGGAGTCACCTGCCACTCAATGTATATGGAGTAAGAGCACACACAGAAACACCACACACACCAAAACACACACATAAACATGCACTCCTTCCCTCATGATGATTGGCTTACCCTGTAATACCCCCCGCACCTTCTCCATGGCACCCTCTTCTCTCCCCGTCTGCTTGGAGGCGTCGATCATCACGATCAACGACAGCAGCGTCAGCAGCCACAGGGCGACGCTCATCCTCTTCCTACGTTCCTCGGATAGCAAAAAAAAACAACTTTCTGCACTTTTTTTACTCTAACGCACCGGAAGAGGATACACGACACCAACAAATTTAACCACCACCACCGTGGACTCGCGCGTTGGTGACTGAAGGTGCGCTATGGCAGAGAATCGTGTTGGAAGAGAACGAGAGATTCGGATGGTAATTGTGAGAGAGAGAGAGAGAGACAGAACAGTGCGTGTGATGGAGACCTCCCTTTTCTTCCCCCCTCCACCATCCAGCACCCATTCCACTAACCCCCAAACGCCAAAACCGAAGAAACCGTCAACCTTCCCCTTCCATTCCCCGCACCTCGCCCCCTTTACGACTCGCTCTTACCGTCTTACGTCTCCCTCTTGAAACCCTCCCCATCCCAAACCATAATGCCGTGAAGTCCTCCTCTCCTTATGGACACCCAACCCTCCCAATCTGTTCCGCCGACATCGAAGGCACGTTCCATTCGTGCTCCCGGAGGTATTTCCTCCCCAACTCCTCCTCTTTCTTCTTCTGTTTCGTCCCACCCCACCTTACTGTCCCTTCTCCACCACAAATACCCACCTCAACCTCCTCATTCTACTCCCCCAACTAACAACATATGTTCATATTTCGAGTCGTTCATAAGATTCGATTTAAAAAAGAAGACGTCCACAATTGTGTATCACCGAAGATTTATTGCTGGTCACCCATTATCCACCCATACCTTTCTCTTACACCTACCATTATTTCTCATGCTGATCATTTCGTTTTTTGTCTTTTTTTCCCTTTTTATCCCATTGGATCATTCTCTCCTCTCCCCACTGTCCTAAATAATCCTCAGCATCCATTCATTTCTTTTCCGTGGGCTATTTTTACTCGAGCATTATCCTACATTCGAGATGTTTACTTTCGTCTCTCGTCCATATGTTATCCTTTCGTCCGCTTTCATCGTTTCTTTTCTGAGACATTTTTTAACTAATGCTTCACAATTTCTATCCTAGCATATGCGCTGCCCTGTCCGTTTGTTTTTACAATCTCCTGTTAAATATACTAGGTATTTTTACTCCCATAAAAATGCTCCTCGTCAAAAATTACTGTATTTTCAAGTATCTTTCTCATCTGGGTGTATAATGATTCATGACATACGAGCATGACTCGTCTTCTCGTGGGTTATATTAAAGCTTAGGCTTTTATTAAATTGGAAAGATCAATTCTATTCGAGCTCATATTCATTTCAACATTGCGAACTAACGATCGGTATATTCCTAAAATTTATTTTTATATTCTGCTTTTGTACTTTGAAGGTAGTTGGGATCGTTTCTTCTGTAGGAACCCATGTGTTTGCCTGCGTTTTACGCTCCATTCCACCGACTGCTAAGCCCAAATCTCCTCTGTATTTTTCCCTTAATCTTTTCTACCTTTTGGGCTCGTTCGTTCTACCCTATTCCGTCCCACCTCCATTTCTTTATTTCCCCGGCCACTGTGTTCCCTCAAATAATAATCCTGCCTCATTAATGCCCATCGTTTCCTCTCTCCATCTTTCTTTCATCCCGCTCTTTTTATCCTTATTGTTCTGGACCAACGGATTTTTAAGGCTTGGTAGGCGGCGTTCAAATGAGAGGGGTGTATACGAGGTCCAAATTTACGGAGTTCTTTCATTTCAACTAACAAAAACTTAAAACCTTAAATTTTCGTGGCTGCTTCCAAAATTCTGGTTTTAGGGACGATAATTTTATTCGTTTCTAACTATTTGAGAAGAAAAATTTGGTTTTACAGCCTAAATTTTTTAAAATTCAAGGGAAATTGAATACAGTTCCGAAAGCAGACTATGATATACTAAAAGGCAAAATTGAAACGCGACTAGACAAGCAGATTCTAAATATGAGATGGCCATCGTATAAAATCATTATCAATTCCTTATGAGTATTGAAAAAACGAGTCCCGTCTTATAGGATTAACTTCTAGTTCGCAATTCTAGACCACGCTTACTGTTTTTTTACCATCCTTCTATTTCTTATTTACTTCAGTTGCATTCATTTTTCTAAGCCTTGAACGTCTCCGTCTTCTCCCTCTCTGCTCCCATTATCCCTTCTCCTCCCCGTCTCTCTCTACTCTCATTCTCATAAATCTCCTCTTTCCTCCATTTCGGCCAGCCCTTTCCTCCCCTCCCACCGCCCCTTTTCTCCCCTCCCACCACCCCTTTCCTCCCCTCCCACCACCCCTTTCCTCCCCTCCCACCACGCCTTTCCTCCCCTCCCATCAGCCCTTTCCTCCCCTCCCATCAGCCCTTTCCTCCCCTCCCATCAGCCCTTTCCTCCCCTCCCACCAGCCTTTTCCTCCCCTCGCACCACCCCTTTCCTCCCCTCCCACCCTTCCCCATCCAATCCCTCTCCCTCCCTTTTATTGTCCCTTTCCTCATTTTCACTCATGCGTCCTTCGCCGCTCCAGGTCCATTCTCACCTTTCTTTCTTCACCGATGGGCATTTAGGGAAGTCTACCACAGAATTTCGCTTTTATTCTTTTCCTCTCTCTATGCCTCCCACCGTCTGTCCACCGCAGGATTCCTTCAGTCATTGTGTTCCCACTATTGTCTCCATTTTTCCCCTGCTTTGCTATTTTGTCTTTTACCACTTTTTTCTCTCTCCTCCAATCTATTTCTCTTTTTCCCCTTCTGTGTCCTATTGTCTTGTGTTTCTACATCTTTGCCATTTCCCAAACTCAAGGCTTTTTTCTTATCATTCCTTCTTTTCTCTCTTCCTATTTCGTTTTCTCCTATTTTTCCACTATAATTAATAACCATATTTTATTATCTTCATCTCGCCTCATTTTAATTCCCATCTTATTAATTTTTGGCACGTTTTCGTAAAGGAAAACATATACTTATGTAATTACTCTGTCCATCCGTCTGTAGACAATCGACTTCTTTTGTTTCAAGAGATATTTGAAAATTTCTTTTCGAATTAGATAGCTTTTATTGATCTATGAATTTTCCATCGATCGTATCTTACATGTACTTCATAGATATGCCGCTAGGTAACTATAATAGGAAAATTCCAAATATTGAAATGATATTGTTGCCAAACCACTGAAGCTAAAGAAATGAAATTTTCACGCATGGATAGGTCGAGTGAGGGTCTATATTCCAATGGTGTTGGTGTCTCCTTCTTAAAACTTTCAAGAAAACGTGCTTCCACCTCTTACTTGAGCAATAGTATTTTAATTGTTCGAATCTCACATCTGCCCATCATATTCTCTGTCCTTTCTCTATATTCTTCTCACCTCTTATCCCTATTCCCTTCCCTCCTATCTCTCGCTCCCCATCTTCCCTCTTTCTACCTCCCCTCCCCTCTCTCAGCCATCCATAAGTTCGGGGTATGTGATTACGATGCGTCCCTTTCTGAGTCAAACGTTTTCCCGTTATGGTTCGGAGACTCCTTGTGGCTTCCTCTTCTCCTAACTTCCTCGACGTATTGAAATGTAACTAAACTCTATAAAAATGTGCCACCATGCTCTGGAATCACTGGCCGAATTATGGTGTTGGCTTGCTTCAAGGCTCTCGCAAAATATTGAGACAGTTTTATCAATTACAGCATGCTCTTTTTGTCAGGCTTGAAAGTTTTCATGCTAGGATTTATTCCAGAGGGATCTCAAGAGAAAATTTTTAACGAGGGGCGTGTCAGAGGAAAATTAAATTCTCATCAACGGCTTGATATATTTGCTAATTTAACACATTTTCACTCGCGAGAATTTTTTAATACAAATTTTCCCGTTTCGATAAATCTCCACTGCGTTGTAACGTTTCTCTTGAAATTTATTTGCTCAGCATTGTCAGCTAAGACTGATGGTATTATTAAGAGGGAATTGCCGGGGTAGCACTTATGGGTTTTCTGCACCCATTGTTTATAATTTTTCCCGGGGTGGATAATTTAATGTTACATGAATGCTGATTGCGAAGTGCACGCAACAGAGGATTTATCTCATTTTGAAACAATTCTCGGAATGTCATTATTTCCTCTAAAAATTCCGATGAAAATAACGCTTGTGCTCTCAATTTGAGCGGTCAACTTCGGAACTATAACGGCAGAATGCAAGAAATCGCTGTGAATCATTTCTCATCATCATCATTCTAGAAAAGAAAGTAGAGCAAAACGAAAGGAAAGAAAAATTGCAATAATTTCATTTTCGACGATACGGTGGGTTTTATTAGCAAAGATCGCCGTTACATTCTCTACTCATTCCATCTTTTCTTTAATAAAACAACTTTATTCTTAATATTTCCAAATGTTTAATCCCCAAAGCAAAGTTTTTTTCATCTTTGCCGAAATATACGACGAAGAATAATTTTCTGATTTGATTTCACAGTTTTTGTATGATGGTTCTTCTAGGTAATTGAAAAAGGAAAAAATACAATCCCTAAAATTAGTGTTGATTTCTGAAATATGTTTTTAGGCGTGATAATTTGATATCATTATTACTTCATTAGTGGTTATTGAAAACAAATTATCCAGCCTAAAAATATATTTCAGAAATCGACACTAATTTTAGGGATTGTATTTTTTCCTTTTTCACGGTTCCTTTGTTATTGTTTCCTGAATCTCCGACTCGAAAAGCGTTCTTAAAACAGAGGAACCGTGAAAATGGTGAAGGGATTCAAACAGAGGCTAATTACGGGAAATATTGACGTCAAATTTTTCGCCGTTGATCTTCATTTTAATGTAGCCGCCCATTGTATGCCGCGGTCCGCTTTTCTCTCATTTAAAAGTGATACAAAGTGAAGTTTTTTAATTACGCTTATTCTGGAGAATTTTTAGATTTAATTGCAGTTCTTGGTTAGTATAAAATGAACAAAGAGTTCTGAATGAAGGAAATAAATAATGTGCGTTGTTAAATTATATTTAAGTAATTTAAAATAAGTGTAAATTCATTTAGATACGCACAATCATTTAATAATAGCATATAATCCTACATGCCATTTAGTTTAAATTCACTTGATCTAAATTCATTTTTAATTTTCAAGCTATTAATATAGTTTCTAAATTGGGCAAAAACTCGATTCATGATTCTATCGTCACATGATAATTTATGGATCTACTTTTAAAATTTCCTGTTTTTTTGGTTATTTTATTACATTTTTAAAGTTTTATCAATTTATAATATCAAAGTAAACCTTGTTGTATGAGAATTTCTTTTAACCGTAAAAAATCGATTCAATTTTGTCGCTCTCTTTCTTTCATGCCTCAAATTTTGCAGTTAAAAGAGATAATAATCCAACAGGTTGATTAGCCAAAAAATAGACACACATTGAAGTTAAAAGAAAAGTGTAGGTGAGGGTGGGAAAGATGACGACCAGAGATGGCTGCGCGCTGGATGAGGAGTCAGCAGAAAACGAAACCGTGCCGCGGTAATTACTTTCAGCAGAAGCACATGTGCGACTGAATGCTTTCTGTGACATAATTTCTTTTTCCGGACGGTCATCTGGCAAACGGGCGGTAACGGTTTAGTTTGTGGAGTGTTTTCGAACACCCCGAAGAATGAGGTTGTGAGTACCCGTAAAAAAAAAACGTATTCCCCTGAGCACATTATTTAAAACGCAAATGACCTCTCAGAAATTCTGGAACCTACTTTAACACCTGAAACAGTAAACAAAGATTTCTTGTATTTCTCATAGATGAAATCAGGCTCCACTTCATAAATAAATAAATTAAATTTTATCACCATAATCACAAAAAAATACCAATAGTAAAATTACTTTTCTTGGAAGTTATATAGCTTTTTTTCCTGTGATAATGTCTTCTATTATTCTAGGATTGTATGACTATAAATACTGCATATAAAGAAAAATCAGTTGACGATTGTTCGGTTTTGTGTGTTAGAATTTGAGAACTGCTCTTAATAGGTCCTTCAGTCTTGTAACATTATATTAATTGAATGACAACGAATGGCCTATAATTTGATCTTATTGTTTTGGTCAGTGGAAATATACTTTCTTCTGCAAATGTTCTATAGCAGTGATTCTCAAGTACGGCCACCAGAAAATTTTAACAATGCGGCCACCATCAAAGTTATATTTAAACATGGTAATAAATAATATGTAGACTGCGATGGGTACTGTGATGTCACATTTTTATAATTAATATTTGTTTTTGTTATTTTATCTCGTTAAATTCCCAAGGTGCCTTACGTAGAATACTAAATATCACTTAGACCCTATATTTAACAATGCGGCCACCACAACATGACAGGTAGCCGTAGCGTGGCTACGACGAGTTTTTTCTGGGAACCTCTGGGCTATAGTATTTTTTCGCGTATTTTAGGAGGAAAAGCTCACACAATTCCCAAAAAAGTGTTCTTTTGCAATGCATAAAAACAGGTCTCAATTTTTGCTGTTTCACGCATTCTCGGAGAAATTATGGCAGGAATTTTCAATGTTCGGGGAGGGTAAATTTCAATTATTCGTATCCACCGACCGCTGCACACACCCTTGTTTCGCTAAGTCCTATGAAATATAATACTTTTTCTTCTCTACGACAGAACAAGCACACAGTAAATACATAATGCAAATCCAGCGATGCTAAAACGAACCTAGGGAGAGTGGTAAGCGAGATACCCGCAGGATGTTGTGTTCTATTTGTCTATCTCCCTCTAAGTTTGCAGCGTGTAATCAAATTTAGTTTCTACGATCTTTTCGCACAATGTTTTGATTTAACTGTGGCCCAAAAATGCAAAAGAAATGGAATGAGTGCTGAGAAAAGTGTGAGGAGAGAAAAAAGTTCATTCTCTTAACCTATTTTTGCCGTAAGTTTCTTGTATCTTTGTTAGCGCCGTTTTCTAGAAATATGCAGCAGCTACTATACTTAAAAGTTATTATTAATAGAACAGCCTTAAACAATTTCATGTTAAAATATCATAAAGATAACGTAGTTGAGTAAAATCCGATTTTCATATAACAAAGCGGGAGTAATTCAGAAAAGGTCATAAATACCATAGTTAATTTGTTAAATGACTAGGAGAAGTTCTTGGATAATGGCTAGAATAGGTGGAAAATTTTAGTTATTTATTCAACTTTAAGAGTCGGAATGGCAAGATTACCAAAGAAGTAAGCACTAGATTGGAAAGAGTACAGAAAGGATGTATGTGACCACGGGTGTTGAATGCATGTAGTTTGAATAAAGATATAAAAAGAGTCATCAGGTCATGAGGTTAGGAAGAAGTTTTAGACTCAACGGCCGATAAATTACTGTTGAAGATGGTTGTTGCTTACAATTAGAAGAAATGCGCATCTGCAGTAAAAAACCGATTATCCGTGTTCGGATTAACTAGGTGACGGGTGGCTCTGAGGTGAGTTTAATTCACCCGAAAGCATCTATTCAGAGTGCCCATTTTCTGCACAATTTTCCAGCCCTTTTACAAGTATAGCTATTAATTATCACGGGCTCTAAAAATCACTCTAATGCCAAATACCATCTCAGTTATGATGTTTATTATAACGTAATCGCATAGTTGAAGCAAATGGGTATCTAATGATTATAAATAGGAAACAAATATTCTTGTTATGCTTAATTTCGTTTTTGTTTTTTACAAATCAACAAATGTTTATTTTTTGCCTACGTATATTGCGCAGAAGAAAGAAGTGGTTGGCCTGGGAGGTGTATTCGCAGAATTGTCTTAAGAGAAGAAATAGCTCTAAGACACTCGTTTGCGGCGATTCTTTCTAAAACTGTATATAATGATTTTCCATACAATTTTGTAGCGAAAAAATTCGTCTCTATCCTTATAAAAGGCTACATCATCAATATATAGATTAATAAGAGAATACCTCGAACTGTATTTACAAAATTATAGGTGAATAACTCAAGTACCCGGTAAATCGAATATTTCATGTCTGTAAAACTGGAGAACGTTATCCTTTTGATTTCCTACAATTATTAGGTGTCGCAAAATGCTCTCAGACCCCTTATTCATATCTTTCAAGCCCCGCTCCTCATTCTCGCCGGGAATTTCCACGAATTGGCTTTGGACGCGAAGATTCTGCGTTTTCTTAAGCGAAACTCTATCGACGCAAATAAACTGCAATATTGCTTTCAATAAGCTGTGAAGTACGCTTCCCTTAGAATTTTAGTCATGGTCTCAATTGCTCTGTACGCATCTAAGGGCATCGTTGTTTCTTCATTTCATTTTCTAATATTTAAAAAATTCCCCTCATAAGTGCATGGGTTCAATCCAAGATCGTTCATTTTAACCATTACAACACCGCTGGAAGATTCATATGTTGCCAACATCGGTTGCTGTGAAGATTATTTACGTGGACAACAATTATGAAACCATGTTTCCCAATTTTTAGCTCTTATGTGATCTGCGAAGTACATATTAGAAAATATATTCAGTGAAGGCATAACATTTGCCACAAAAAAGTTAAGAAAGAGATCGTAATTACAACTTACACTTTCAGAGATATTCGAGAAAGGCCTAACATGCAATTACATATTTGTCTACTTCGATTGGCACAAAGATTCTTTTTCTTTAAAGAATTAAAAAATATATTTTTTTCTCCCTAAGTCCAATATGATCCCTAAGGTACCGATAAAAAATTTATTCAGCGATAAAATTCGAGAATTTTTAACACGCAAATCTCGGAAACGATGGAGAAATTACTCATAGACTCGAACATTGTAACTTCGGAGAGAAAGGAATGACTTGCTGCCCATAAATATTTAAAAATACTATCAAAACAGATCGAAATTTTGGCGTATTCTGTGGTTCCCGTGAGCGCCAGAGATTTTCAGCACAAAAAACATCGAATTTCCGCGTTAAAAAGAACTTTGCGTATCGATTTGGCGGCTTTTAAAAATCGACGGTAGCATAATACAACTATAATCTTTTTGGCGTTTTTTGTTAAAGCTCCGAGTTTATAAGATGATAATAAATAATTTAAAGATGCAAATGAAAAATACGCCGTACTCATTCCCATGCTATTTCAACGGAATAAAACTCCTAGAATCGAACTTGGTGCTTTTCGATTGGAAGCAAACCCCCTCGACCTTCCCCTAAATGAAAGTAGATTTTATGAAAAATTTAGGTGCACTGGCTGTCGCGGTGTCCGAGATAATGCAATGCACTCAATCCTATGCTATTCTAATGGGAAAAAGTAAATCTCCTGGAATGGAATTCCGGAAGTTGGAACCGGTTGCAAGCATAGCCCGCGACCTTCCTCTGGAAGAAAGTGGACTCCATGCAAAATTTGGTTGCGATGGCTCTCGCGGTGTCCGAGAAAATGCTATTCTAATTGGAAAAATCTGATGTGGCCACCACATGACCTCCATACCTGTAATATTTCTAAAAATTTCAGATAGGTAAAATGCTAATAAATATCTTAGGGAACTGGGAGAAAAATTTAAAGACTTAACAAAGAAGAGAAATAAACTCAAACCGTAGCCTTCTGATAATGGATATAGCCAGGAAGCTCCAACAATTACGAGAATAAAAAGGAGCGTTAATAAGACATAAGCGTAAAGTGTTTACAATAGTCGCCGGTAGATGGTGTGGTGGTACAGCTAAAAATTAGTTTTTAAAATACCTCTTAAACAATGCATTATATGGGAAAATCTTTCAATCAAAGGTCGTACAAAATTAAATTTCCTACAACTTTTATTCCATTACTTTTTTACATTCATCAAATATCAAAGCAAATATTTCAAAAAACGAATGTGACAAGAGTAAACACCAACTTCCGGTTGACCGATTTTTAGCAAAAGCTAATCAATTCTTGTGGCTTTAACAAAAATATTAAATATAAAATTTCGCGTTGATCTGATTAATAGTTTCTGAGTTCGAGTGTCCACAAAATTCCAATCACATTCACGCACGCACTCACGCGCGCGCGCACACACACACAAACATCATCGAGAAAATCGTGAAAACGTGTTCAGAAGACTTCTAAACTTCTATTTCCGTTGAAATTTCGAAATCGATTTTTTTCATGAAAACAATACTTTCCCCTATACTACGTATGGAGAAAGTAAAAATTAAAGCTAATGGAGCTCGGTATCTGTTGGTGCGTTGGAGACGCGCCTTATGCAGGTTTTCATAGATAATAAATTTCCCGGTGCCCTATTGTTCTAGTTGAGAGAAAGGGCACCAAATATTTAAGGTAATTCTTATCAAGACATTCTAGACTTGAAGAATTTCGGCTGTAAACCAACGAAGAGAATATCATCACAGATAAATGGTGCCAATTTCAGCGGTCAATTTCTCTGTTTATACGTGAGCGTTCTGGTGCAGGAAAAAGATAATTTTTTACCAAAATTGCTGAAATTAAGAAGTGACCACGTGAGCATTCGTGCAAAACTTTTTTGCGGAATCTTAGGGGCGATATCGTCTCCGAATGTACGAAATCATAAAATAAATATATCTACAGTCAGAGTTGGGCAGTATTTCAAATACATGTATTTAAAATACTATTGTATTTTGTATCTTGTATTTCGAAAGGGATTCTCAGATGTATTTTGTATTTGTATTTTAAATACAAAGAATTAGGTATTTTGTATGTAAAATACAGAAAATACTAACTAGTGACTCCCTTACATAATTTATCTGCAATTCAATCAATAAAGAAATTTTATGTTTTACGGGAAATTAATTTTGTTATTTGTCACCATATGGAGTTGGCAATGCTGCGTAGTAGTGGTTATATTGTTTGGTATTAGCTGCTTGGTATTTCAAGTGATTTGACATCACTTCCGGCGCTTCCGGCCCCTTGTGCCTCGTGATTTTAGAGGTGGTTTTTTTTTCGTGTGATAATGTGTTCGTTTGCATTCCTTGTGGCATTTGGTCTATTATTATTCGTATAATAAATCACAAAAGATGGACAAAGAAAAAGTAGAGGACCTACCTCTCATTTTAAGCAGAAATAAATTTTTTGACGTAGCAAGTATTGAAGGAGAGAAAGTTAAAGCTCAATGCTTGTTGTGCAAAGTGAGTCACAACAAAACTACTAAAAGCTACTACAAACTTCAGGACACACTTAAAGGTATGCTATATATGTAGTATATGTATACATATGTAGCATTATTCATTGATTATAATTAATATCAAAGATAGCACAAATATTTGCTTACAACGTGGAAACGTTCGGTATTAGAGGATTCTTCACAGTCACTCAGTAATGTAACTTTTTGATATCGGTTACCTACTTAAGAATACCCTATATATATTATGTGTTTCTCTTGCTAAGCGATTACATCCAGGTGACATCCATGATTTGGAGAAATGGAAAGCGGATATGAAAATCCAAGGCAAAAGACTCGGGAGTAGTAGTGAACAGCATCAGCAGCCTGTCTTGAAGCAGCTGAAGCTATATGATATTTATAGACAAAAAGTCACAGAAAATTTGTCAATGCAAAAGCGATTGGACGGCAACATTTACAACTATGTCGTTTGTAGCATGAGGCCAATGTCAACAGTTGAGGATCCACATTTTGTTAAAATTATTAAAGGTAAATATTCATGCAATGAATGATCTTTCTTTTGAAGGGATATCTCTTGATTCACTGAAAGAAAGAAAGAAATTAATTATCCTATGAGGGGTTATCTGGCTTGCCATTTAAGGTGTGCTAGCCACACACTCAGCCTTCTTGCTACCACTGACTTCCTGAATGCTTTGAAAAATTCACCTACTGCATCCAGGATTCATCACCCAACTTTCGCAAAATGTTCGGCATTATGGAATGCATCTAGAAGACCTAAAGCATCTTAAGCGATTTCAGCGATCTTGCAATGTGCATTGAAGTTTCCTTGTCCCACTCGGTGGAACTCTCTTTTTGATTCTGTTTCACAGATGTTACAGTTTAAAAATAAACTTCACATTGTGACTTAAAAATTGGAACTGCCACAGTGTAAAGAAATTGAATTTGAATATCTGGAAGAGTACTGCAAAGTCTTGAAACCCATTGCCTTGGCCCTTGATTTAATGCAAAACGAGAAGACATGCTTTTATGGTGAGCTATTACCTGCATTAGTGTCTCTCAAAAAGACTTTTTTGCTTCCAGAAATAAATCTCCGTCATCTCTCTCATGTTGCTATACTTTTAATGAATTCACTAACAGAGACATTTAAATTTTTTTTTGATCTGGCCTCACAAGCAAATGATGCCATTTTAGCTGCTTGTTTCCATCCAGCTTTCAAAATGAGGTGGTTCCCTAACATTGCTTCTGAAAATGATAGGAGAAAAATACATAAATTGTGTGTGAACTCTCTCGAACAATTCTCTACCACGCCTGTTTTAAGTTCAGATGACGAAGCTGATGAAGAAAGTGATTTTTTTATTTTTAACTCGCCAAATCAAACAGTCTTTTTAAGACAAAGAGAGAAACAATTGTCACTGTAGAGTGCGAGTTGACATAATTTCTTAATGATAAAGGGAAAAATCTAACCACCCTTAATAACTATGCAATAGTGAGAAAAGCCTTTGTTCGCTACAATACAAGTTTGTGTTCCTTTACGCCTGTAGAAAGACGGTTCTCTTTTGCAGGCTTTATAAATTCCCCTTCAAGGGGTGCTATTTCAGATGAACTTTTTGAGGAATTAATTTTTCTAAAAGGTAATTTGAATTATTGTTCTGATGGTTTTTAATTGCAATTTTATTTGTAAAATTTTCTTTAACTGAATTTTGTAGCAATTTAACTTTTTTGTTATTTTGTACGGATCAATTGTATTTTAAGTATTTAGCATACAAAAGTATGTATTTATGCATTTTTTATTAATGTATTTTGTATCTGTATTTAAAATACTTCCCTATCAAGTATTTTGTATTTGTATTTAAAATACTGGAATGTAAGTATTTTGCCCAACCCTGCCTACAGTATTTATGATGCTGCTTTATATCGCTTTTGTTTTTAAAATTTTTACATTAACGTTATCCGACCATTTTGTAAAATATACTTTCTAACTTGTTTCACGATAACTTTATTTAATAAGAAACGATTTTTATATTCATATGAGCGAGCAATTTATCATATGGCTCCATCAGATTGTTTTTTGCGATACGAATAATACTTGTATCATCATTCATTTATGCATATTGCTATAAGAAAAGTGGGGCGATTTTTTTACTTGATCAGAAAATAATAATATAAAAAATATTACAAAATCTTTCTCTGCCATTGATGATGTAATCTGGAAGCAGTATTTTGAGTAAAAGATAAAGGTACATTTTTGATTTATCTTGCGCTATTAGGAACTGAGTTATTGCATCGTCTATTTGGCATTCGTCTCGTGCGCTTTCCACTTGCCACCCACTTCGGTTCCCCGTTCGTGGTTTCTTATCTCCTCTCGTTTTGCTTAGCTTCCCTTAGCGTAAGAGGGCCGTATGTTCCTCTTAAGAGTATCTGTCCGTTAGGCGCAAGATATCCAAGGGCCGATTAAAGAATGCCGTTGCGCGATGAATTATTCGGCTTTCGCATTATTACCGCTCTTCGATGCTATGACGTATGATGGTTTGCCTATATTCAGGCGTAGATTGTAGAAGAATACATTTTAATTTTAAGTGAATTCGCAGCATTTTAAATGTTATTCAAATTAGTTTTTCTCGGAGAGCGTATTTTTGTATTATGATCTAAGATCTTTCATTCAACTATTTTTTTGAAATTTAATTGTTTCAAATGATTTAAAATTAAGTTTAAACCTCTTCAAGTAAAAATTAATTCTTATAAAGAATCTTATCTACATAATCGAAAAAGGTTTTTGGTTAAGAGTGTAGCATCGTAAAAAGTAGATAAATCATTTCCGAAGTAATTTGTTTAAATTATAAGAATTTAAGAATGTTAACGTTCACTCAACTGTGAAAGTGTTAAGCTAATTTTGTCAAGTTGCGATAGAGTTTTACTGTATTATATTAATCTGTAATACCTTTATTTAGGTTAGTCGAGTTTATAATATATTAATCAAACAGCCTTTTTATTAATTAGTTATCTTCGATTTTCAACCCTTTCAGCCCCAGTGGTGCCATATGGCCCCACCATTTTTAAACGTTTTTTTATGTACAATTCTATATTTTTGTCTATTTGAATTCATGTAGTATTAAGGGAAATATCTTCGTTCATTTGTTACGTATAAATATTTGTAATGTTTTGGTGACATCTGGTGGGAAAAAATATTATATCAGTTGGATGCACATGGTTAATAAATTATTTTCAATTTTTATCCGTAAATTTGAGTAAAATATATAAACCATGCTCCTGTCGGGTGATCTGCTTCATTATGCTCTTACCACGGAATCTTTTTGAAGCACCAGTAATACATAATTATACCAACGTTCGTTTATGTTTTCATTTACTTGAGCACGGATACAATATTAAGTGTTATACGGAGTTATAGGAATAGAGATAGTAAGTTCTATTTCCCTCTCAGTTCTGAGTGATAAACCAGATTATCGGTTTATTTTAAAGAGTAACTCGCAAAATGAAGTAGTCTAATTTAATTACTTATTCATTTGCTGAAGTTAGTTCTTGCATATTTTATCAATATGTCAATTAAAAAGAATTTTAATTTCTACAATTTTTTAAAATGCTATACGATTGTGTTCATGATTAGGAATTCGACATTTTTAAGCTAACTACAGTCGCTCTAAATTTGCCTTACTTTTATTAGCCTATCGTAATGCAAACTGCAACTGACAAAGTATGATTCATTCTCGATTATATCAATAAATTTTTATTTCACGACGAAAACAATTACACTTGATGCAACTAAGTTCATTTCTCTGTATCGTAATAGAGTCGTTTAACACTCTGGTTATTACTATGTTGGTAATGAATCCTATATTTCACCAATAGATCTCTCTTACGCTATTTTAGCCATTCATATATAATTAGGAGGTATTAAGAAGAATAGAAGAAATTATAGTGGAACTACGTACAATTGATGGGGCAAGATTTGGGTGAATTATTTCGAGGGACGAGACCGAACGACTAAAATAAACAAGGAAAATTTTACGGCGAAAATAAAAGTAAATAAAAAAATTTAAGAGATAAAATAGTTTAACAATGAAGAGAACAATCGAAAAATAAAAAAGTTGCGGATAACAAGACAATATAGGGACCCGCCTTATCTTATTATTCTGAACCTACCCGAGAAGAGACTACTTATGATGTTCTTATAAGTCCAAGTCTCAAAGATACTTTATTTCTTAAAAATAGATCTGATAAAAAATCGTTCCACATTAACTAAACCTTTCTATTATAAAATTGATGTTAATCTGACTTTTATGATGTATATAATTAATAATATCCTTATATTTAGCTCAGTTATGCGTTACTTATATGGTCGTTCATCTCTTAGCGGATACCAGTACGGATTCCGAAAAGGCAGATCATGTGGAACCCAATTCGGCCTTTTCGTATACGATTTATTGCGATGCGGAGAGAAAAATATTCAGGTCCCTCATCGAAAATTAATAGCGAAGCTCGTAAAATACGGTATCAACCTGAAAATTGTGAATTGGGTGAGAGACTTCCTCAGGAATAGAGAACAGATAGTGACCATTCATGGAATGCATTCGTCCCCCGTTCAAGTCAAGCTTGGATCGTACGGCATTGGCCTTGGTTTGATCCCAAATGTTTTCATATTCTCCATTAAATGCACTCTATATAATTTTTATTTTAGGGAGGGACAAAGGGAGGGATTCTATTATTTTATTTCGATATTGCTGTATATTTCCATGAAAAAGTTCATCTCATTTTGGACTGAGTTTACCGAGCTATGCGAGGCACGTAGCGCCAAGGTCACTGGAGCTAGCGGAGGACTCGGTTGACACGCCAATGTGCAGAGCGTCTAGTTAATATAATTATATATATTTTAAAATTTGCAAAACAATTTTACCAAAATGCAAACAGTTAAATAGATCAATAAATAACTTCACAGAATGTAAATAAAATAAACAATATACTATTTTTTATTATAAAACTTTTGCTAATTTCCACAAATTTCCTCAGAATGTATTTATTAATTTTGAAATATGTATTTGTTTCATTAATGTATTTATTGTACAACTTATTTATTTAAAGGTTTAAGAAATAGATACATATGTGGTTTTATTTATTCAGGCATCTTTATCGTTAATTAAATATTTTTTCTTTTTAAATGGTTCCATTTTAGAATCAACTATCGACAGATTGCATCTGAAGATAGGTGCTTAGTAGCTGAAATTGGAATCTGGTTTTCTTAACGTTTTGTGAGGTGGCTCATCATCAAGTGAATCCAGTCGCAAGGTGAGATCGATATTCGATTTTTGGAAGAGTACATGATAATTTTTTTGTCTTTGGTTGACTTAATATAGTCTGTTCATATCTGATTCCTGGAGGTGAGCGAGACAGTTACGGTGAGTGTTCTAGAATGGTGACATTATCACATTCATATGCCTCGCTTAACCACCATTAATTTAGTTCTCACGGAAAACTAAAAGTTAATAAATTGTACGGGAGCAGTTGACAATAAAATATATACCAATGAACTTGGAATGTATTTTAAATTATTGAATTAATTATCGGTGTGAACGTCTATTACCCACTCCGTTCATTTTTTCATAATCGTTAACTATTGGAGTGCATTAGGTTGCGTATCTGAAACATCAGCAATTAAAATACACTATTGAAAATTACAGGTTTTGAAAAAATGCAATTCCTGCCCAAGGTTTTAATGTTTTTGAAATTCATGACCATATAATATGATGCAGTTTCTTCCACTGGAAATCAATTCGAGTGAAATAACTATATTTTAAAAGTGATCCCATCGATTGTTTATTATGATTATTTGAAAAAAATACTGTTCAAAATTGGTCGATAAATGATGCGGAAAAAAATTATTTATTTGGAGAAAGAATAGGAAGACAAGAAGTATTGCATACCATTAAGGATTACAATAAAAATGAACTTGCTTTCATTACTTGATTTTATTCTCAAATCTTACTCGGTATATTTTGTCTTGACTTAAAAACCCGAGCAATTCCGGGTACTTTCAGCTAGTATGCAAATAAATACAGATTTTGACCGTGGTAGGTCATAATGATGAAATATAGGATTCATTACCAACATAGTAATAACCAGAGTGTTAAACGACTCTATTACGATACAGAGAAATGAACTTAGTTGCATCAAGTGTAATTGTTTTCGTCGTGAAATAAAAATTTATTGATATAATCGAGAATGAATCATACTTTGTCAGTTGCAGTTTGCATTACGATAGGCTAATAAAAGTAAGGCAAATTTAGAGCGACTGTAGTTAGCTTAAAAATGTCGAATTCCTAATCATGAACACAATCGTATAGCATTTTAAAAAATTGTAGAAATTAAAATTCTTTTTAATTGACATATTGATAAAATATGCAAGAACTAACTTCAGCAAATGAATAAGTAATTAAATTAGACTACTTCATTTTGCGAGTTACTCTTTAAAATAAACCGATAATCTGGTTTATCACTCAGAACTGAGAGGGAAATAGAACTTACTATCTCTATTCCTATAACTCCGTATAACACTTAATATTGTATCCGTGCTCAAGTAAATGAAAACATAAACGAACGTTGGTATAATTATGTATTACTGGTGCTTCAAAAAGATTCCGTGGTAAGAGCATAATGAAGCAGATCACCCGACAGGAGCATGGTTTATATATTTTACTCAAATTTACGGATAAAAAGTGAAAATAATTTCCGAGTACTCAGAGAAAGTTTTTTTAGTTACGTACCAATTATATTTATTATTTTACTGATATTATAAGGTTCTACAGATATTTGGTGATCCACGGAAAACCTGCTTCATTGAAAGTAGTCCGTGTCGTCGGATAGGTTAAGACCACTAGTCTAGATCTTTTTAAACAATTGTTATTAAGTTATTTTATTTTGGAAAAAATATAATTTTTATTATATGAAATTATTTCGAATTGTTTTCAATTTCTTCAGTTTTACATTTCAACACAAGCTGACCCAAATTTGTTTTTTTACGATCGAGTATTCTCGGAAAAACTCGATAGACCGATATTTTCACGCAATAATTTTAAAATTCCAACCTTCGCTATTAGTTCATTAAGCCACCGAAACAGTCACTTTTATCACTACTATGGCTGATCAGCTGTTTGCATGCGGCACTTGGCTGCTTTGCTCCGCTCTAAAACCTGCCCACAGGGCCTCGCCGGCCTATGAGTGCAAGGGGCGCGTCGCACTCGGGCGGCGACATGTGAGAGGCCCTATCTCTCCACCTTTCTGCCCAAGGCATCGAACCGAAAACCTTAACCGAAATAACCGATATTCTACCCGAAGTGAAACCGAACCAGAACCGATAAAAATATTACTTCTGAACCCGAACCGAAATCCAAAATCGTTACTTATTTCGTTTCGTTTTTCGGTTCGCAAGAACTATGAACGAAAGGATTTTTTCTTTTGCTTTAGTGTGCATTTTTTTTAAATTCTCGCGTTTCACTACCGGATAATGCAAACGTTCGTTCTGAGTACCCAGAACTATCTGATGAAGCTGTGAAGTATTTTATGCCTTTTACCACAACATATGTTTGTGATTGTGGATGTTCTGCGCTTGTTGCGCTGAAATCAAAGCACAGAAACAAGCTGGATGTGGAACCAGATTTAAGGTTTAAACTATCACCGCTTCAACCAGACATTCAAACTCTGACATCTGCGAAACAGCACCAACGATCTCATTGAGTGACTATATATCTATGTATTTAATGGTAATATAGGCGTATAATATATAGTAGTATGATGTTATTAGGTACTTTCTTTAAATTTATGTATTTTTTGGCGAATAAAATGCGAATTTATGTACAACGGCTACCATGTTTATCCAAGTTTCTTTTTTGTTATTATATATTTTCATAATTACCGAAGCCTATAGCAGGTGGGGGACCGCGAAATTTTTTAAGTTGAGAAGGGGGCCTCATAAAGGTTGGAAACCACTGTTCTAGATCAATGTTTTCAGCGAAAAAGAACTAACCAATTTTTCTGTTATATTTTTGAGAAAAATATATATTCTTGACGTAATATTATTTTTATTGTAACTCACAGATAAATTCGCCATGTTTAGACAGATAGATTTAAAAGCTTTAGGAGGGTCGGAGACGATCACCTCCATCAATCACTCCTTTCCCCTCTTGAATCCACCGCTGCTGAATACCCTTTATTCTGAAAATCCCCATCTCTATCACAATCTATCTTCCCCCTTTTCTACGGATCTAATCTTCATCGCAGAATTAAGGAATTTTGTACCCATTGGAGATCATTGGGGACATCCAGGGAGGGGGCAAGCGCTCATAACCTCTTTTGAATCCGTAGCTATATATAGACTTTTTTAGTCAAATTATCAAAACTAGACAAGCGCCAGATATCCTAGAGTATTTTATTGGAAAACAATTCAAAATATTACGGTTGAATTTCATGTAAAATAACTTAAATATATCTCCGTTAATAAATCTGTACCAAACACAGGCGAAGGAATTCTTTTTTATGCTCCGTAAAAGTGCTCTAACTTGGAAATATTCTCGGTGGAATCCTTCCACAAAACGAGGTCACACTGGCTGATCGATCGTGGCATCTAGCGGTCGCGGCTCCAAGTTCCAGCATATCATTCTCTTGTCCTTTAGCGCTCTCTATGAAGTAACTAGGAGCACTTTAGGCGTTTGATGCAATTCGAACATATCTTATGACACATCCGTTAAAGTGATTTTTGTCATTCTTACTATAAGCTGTCTTATTTAAAATTATGCATTTATGAACTCTATATCGGTCGTTTAAATTCCGTTTTATTCTTAAAGTTCCCAGATAGATATTCAAATAAAGTACTAATAATAAATATCCCTGGGGATGAAATATAGGTAGAAACTTTTTGGAAATGATAAAGAATATGAGAAACAATAAAATTGTATCGGAAGATAACATTGCTTCTTTTCCCTCCAATTTCCTTGGTGTGTTAAGTATCTAGTTTGACAGGTTATCCGATAAATTGGATTCAGACTTTAAATATATCAAATATAATTTGAAAAGGAACGAAAACGTTTGTTTTCGCATGAAGACATTTATGGTAGCGGAATTCTCAGCGGGAACTAGAAAATACGAAAAAATTTAAAACACTTGCGTCGCTTATTTTTTACAGAAAATATTCTCCGATAATTTAATTGTAATTATTTTACAATGAAACTGATATTTGCTATGGCAGTCGACGCTTCCTGTACAAAAAATTTACAAATGTTAGAATTACGTTGCGACTGTTATATTTTTCTCATGCTAGTAGTGAAAGTCAGAACATCGAAAATGCATTTTATCATGAACGTTTTTATCAGATTTTCGGTAGTGATGCCATACGAGAGATAAGGAGAAAATTAATAGTAACATGCTGCACCAATGTCGAGATAGGTCATTGATATAATGCTCCGTATAGGGTGCGATTGGTCGCGATTCCAACTTTGATGCGATGCCAGACAGTCGTGGGAGTGCTTACGATGGAGCGCATGTAGTTTTAGAGCGGAAGAGAAAGTCATGAATGAGATTAATATGCGAAGTGACAGTGAGAAATTAAACGTCGTCGTTCTGAACTGCCCCAGCAACCGTAGGAGAATTGCTGAGTTCGAGCATATTATTCGCAGTCTTCACGCCCACGTCGTGATAGGCACAGAAAGTTGGTTAACGGATGAGATTCAGAGTCAGGAGATATTTCCTAGAGAAAAGATTGCGCCAATAGATTGGGCGGTTGGGGTTTCATAGCGGATAGCGATAAGTACGATATCAGTGAGATTCCGATAAGTGACGAGGATATCGAGTGTGTTTGGTGCCGCATAGGTAAAGAAAGCTTCAAAAAGGTGTTCTTATGCTCGTTTTTCAGGTCACCTAACGCTGGTGTAGATTTTATTTTAAATATCGAGAAGCAACTATCAAAGCTTAGACTGATTAATCTAGATGGAATCATTATAGTCGGTGGTGACTTGAACTTACCCGAAATTGATTGGGAAAACCTGTTTCGAATCTAGAGGTAAAGAACGCAAATCCTGTGAGGTATTAATCAAAACATTCTGCGAGCACTCTCTCCTTCAATTAGTCAGAAAACCAACGTAATCGGGAAACATAGTAGATTTATTAGCAACTAACGTCCCAGAAAGAAAAAACAAAGTCACCATTGAAGATGGAATTAGTGATCATCTGGTCTTATATACAGAGTGTAAGATGAAAATCGAGAGACCTTAAGCCTCAAGGAAAGTTTTATATATTTGCTAAGGCAGACTTTTCAAGCTTCAGGTTGCACCTACGTGAAATACTACCTGGCTTCCTTGATATGACCGAACGATCAGGTGCCGGACATCATTCAAGGATATAATGCTAGAGGGCATCAATAAATACATTCCAATTAAATTGAAGGTCGACAATAAAAAGCCACTTTGGTACAATAAGCAAGTTTGGAGTGCGCTTAGGGGTCAGAGAACAAGCCAGGCGAAAATAAGAAGTATGCCGTCTATATCATACGACGAGTATAGAGCAGCTATAGTTCAAACGTATAAGGAATTCCACGCTAAAGCGAGAAATACTATGCGTGAGGCTTTTACTAACTTGAGGAATTAGGTGTAAAATAATTATTTGAAGGAGGACCCTAAAGCGTTTTGGTCCTATGTGAGAGAGGTCCAAGGTTGTGGCCCTACTATACCTTCCCTGCGTAATGACTCGGGTGCCGTTATTCATGATGACGTAGAGAAAGCCAACCTGTTAAACGGTCATTTTGTAAAAGCATTTACAGCCGTCAGCGACAATTGCGTACATTATGCACCCGCTATAAGGAGGGGCCTGACGGACAATATAGGATTTTCTGAGGTGGGAATGGAAAAGCGATTAAGTTCCATCAGACATAACAAAGCCATTGGCCCCGAAGAAATTCCTGCTCGCATTTTAAAAGAATTAGCTGAAGAAATAGCATCATTTCTTCAGATAATATTCGAGAAATCTATTTCCTGCGGAAAGGTCCCTAACGACTGGAGGTTAGGGCACGTTACCCCAATTTATAAGGGTGGCGACAAGGAAAACCCAGAAAATTACAGGCCGATTTCCTTTACTTCGATATCGTGCAAGATTCTCGAGCACATACTCGTTAGCAGCATAATGCGATTTCTTAATAGTAATTCATTATTGGATGATGGTCAATACGGCTTCAGGAAAGGTAGGTCTTGGGATACTCAGCTCTGTCTTTTGGTGAATTATACATTGAGAAACGAAGAAAATAACAGGCAGGTCGATGCCGTCTACTTAGATTTTAGGAAAGCATTTGATAAGGTACCTCACAGGAAGTTAATAACGAAATTAGAAAAAAATGTTAGTTGGATCCGTGAATTTTTAAATCATAGGAAGCAGAAGATTGTTATAGATGGGAAATCATCGAACTTAGTGGAGGTTGTCTCTGGCGTTCCACGGGGTAGTGTAATTGGTCCGTTATTATTTCTAATTTATATAAGAAAAGCTGCGTCATCAATTTCTGGAGAACCAAGAATATCGCGTTGGATATTAATTACTCGTTGGACGGAGTAGAGATTCCAGTTTCCGACTCGGTTAAATATCTATGAGTCACGATCCATCATGATCTCTCGTGGGACACCCACATTCGCCGATTGATAGGTGCCACTAATAAAAAGCTGGCCTTTATAGGAAGAATAATCGAAGTAGCTCCGAAAAAGTGAAAGAATTATGTTATGTTTACTTGGTTCGACCGCAGGTCGAATATGCGTCAGCTGTGTGGGATCCCTACTAAAAGGAACTCAATAACGAGATAGAAGAGAGATTTGAAGCTTTCCCGGCGAATAATCATCTTGAACTTTTCTCGGGTTTCCAACCGGGTTGTCTCGGAGATTTCTACGACGTTTCGGCAACTGGCTCTGTCACTATCTTCAGGGATCCCTGAAGATGGTGACAGAGCCAGCTTTGAGAAGCCTATAATATGCATTGAAATGTTTTCAGTAAAAACCGCGTTTCCACTTTTAAATTCTTTATTAAATAAAGTACTTTCAGTCACCTTATTAAAAATGTCCGAAAGCGATGATCCTCACTACATTTTATCTTCTTACTTTTAATTGAAATCTGTATCTTATGCAATGTTACAGTGCTCATCCCATTAGAGGAGAATAGTCAAGCAATTTACGTAATTTTCCATCGCTTAAATCAACAGTGGGTGTGTTCCGTACTCTAGGTGTGCCTCAAAAATATAATCAAATAAATCGTTGAATTTGAAGATGTTGGAATGTTTGGTGGATGATAATTTTTGCACGATTAAGTTTCTATCATTTCTGGCAGAGTTCGTTCATACGTTATGATTGATTTCCGTGTGAATGTTACTGATTTCGAGGTGGAGGTACAACAAAATTCTATTTATCTTTGGTATGGTGCCGCGGCTGTAAAAATATTGGGAATTGCTGGCTAAAGGCTGTTTATGGATCTACACAGGGAAATCGATCCATTATAAATAGAAAAAATTAACATTGTTAAATAGAATTCAATAGTATCAGTTATTTGTATCAATCGCTTACTAAAATTCGATGACGTTTAAAGAAAACCGTGTACATCACGAAATTTCAATGAATTTGACTTTGAAGGCTCTACCAAATCATGCAACTTAATCGCGTTGGTTTAGCTCGTGTGAGTTTTATAACCCAACAGGAGTTGATTATTATTTTGCGTGTGCACATTTAAGACCTGATCAAACTTTTCCAGGAATAGTTTATCAAAATATCTTCGTATTTATGGAATAAATACGCTTTGAATCCAAAGTATTGTTGAATCAATCACCTCAATCTCTACCACCTTTCTTCATCATTTATGCTGATAAAAAATTGCAAATTAAAATAATTTCTCTCGTATGGTCATATTCTTTGCGATTCAGATGCATAATTTGAAATATACTTCGACATTTATAATTTTAAATCATTTTTAGATGTCAGTGGTGTTATGTAAAATGCTGTTTCACAGTGTAAAGATCGGAGCGGATTGCAAGCCTAAATGCATATTTATGAACGACGAAGTAGGGATTTTAATAGATTCGTAAAAGTCGATCAACATATTATGAATTCCTATTTGTAAAAAATATTATTTTTCATGATTTTAACGCATCCCTTATGATCTAACAGACGAGAAGTTAAAGAAGGATTTGTATGGATGCATAATTGTAATTGATTCGTAAAAGTCGATCTACATTTTACAAATTCTCATTTGTAATAATTATCATTTTTCGTGGTTTAAAGCAGTGGTGCACAAACCTTTCGGCTCGAGGGCTACATAACCCATTTTTGACTAATTGCGGACCGCACTCTGCACACTTCGTGGACCACACACAGTATAAAATACAATTGAATACTTTTATGAAACTGAAAGGTTTAGTTGTGGGTCAGTATTACCTTATTTCTTTTGCTTGTATTTATATTTTATAAGAATGGGAGCCGAAAACAAAATATATTGTTTTTTTTAATTTTCTATTTAATTTTGATACATTGTGTCATTTAATTGCTGAACTCATGGCGGGCCAGTTGAAAACACTCAGCGTGCCGGTAGATTGGCCACTACTGATTTAAACGCATAATTTATGATCTAACAAATAAGAAGTTAAAGAGGCATTAGCATTTCTGTAAAATGATATCGTATATAAAGAGGACAAACGTGCGGTCTGACTGTCGTTAAATTAACCACTTTATATTTTTATTACTTTTATAGAGCTTACGAGCATTTTAATGAGAATTAAAGGCTTGAAAATTCCACAGAATATTTCAGATTTTTTTGTGAAAAAGTTTGTTTATGAATCGAGATGGAAATTTGTGTAAATATTTTGGCTTCAAACATTTGCTTATATGAAGTAAAATACTGTAAGTAATTTGAATTATCCTCTTCTAATTTTAGATGTAGTCAAATGAGATGTCTTATGTTACGTGGTTGTGTTAAATGTGTTCTGATATTGGTTTAGACGCTTAACATGCATTTTAACTCATTGTCAGTACAGAGAAAGAAAAAGATTGTATTTTCTAATATTTTTTTGCTCCTGACATTTTTCAAATAAATAGTAGTACACTAAATAATTACGATGCTGATATTTTTTGTTTATATTTATCCCCACACCAGTAAAATCTGATTCAATTCTACCAGGATTTATTTTAAACTTTTTTTGTGAAGCAATCAATGAGTCCATTGATGAGATTTCATTATGAATTGCGCATGTTCATTAATGCGAATGTTCCCTGGCATATCAAATTCCAGTATCATTAGATATAGACGTTTCTTACAGAGGAGGAGGATACTATAATGTTTTGGCACTTCCAGATGAACTGGAGATTCGAAATTTTTTTCTTAGGTAGAATTTTGTGCAAAACCGACTAGAAAATCTTGAAAAAGTGCAACAATGCTTCCGCTAAAAAATCGCAATTGTTTAAACAAATTTTTAGGGTTTATGTATCTCCGCATGCTCTACGGATCTGAAATTTTTTTATAGGTAGAATTTGTAAAAAAACGAAATAGGGATTATACAAATTTTGATATTTTAATTTGTTTGGCAGTTAAAAATTCTTAAAATTTAAACAAATAGGTAAATGTTTAGATACTACGGGGCGCGTTAGAGAGTTGAAATTTTCAAGTTATTTACAGTTTAGTATATATAAACGAATAAACATTTCAATGTTTCCATGAAATTCTTATTGCGGTCGTTAAAAATTATTTAAATTTAAACAATTAAATAAATGTTATTTCACCTCTAAATGTGCTACAAATTTAAAATTTGGCAGAAATGTGTGGAATTATTAACCCAATGTGGAGAAAGTATAATATTCCTAAAATTGCCAAAATTATCGATTGTTTTACTCCATTATTTTTCCATAAGGAAAAACAAAAATCAGTCCCGAGGAGAAATCTTTTGAAATAAAGAAATATGTGATAATGTAAAATATCTGTCTGAAAAATGAATGTTTTTTCAAGGTGAGATGATATGCTTGCAGAATGCAAGCACCTTCTACTAGTTTAGTATACTGGTATATAGCGGTTATTAGAGGAATACTAGTTACTACAGAATATCAAGAAATGATGATGGCAAGAAAGTTACATTTCCGATAATTTTAACTTATCTTATGAACTGCAGTTAAAGTTAATCCACCACGCGCAGTTGAATATTTTTTTGTTTTTAGGGAAACTTCAAATATGAAGACAAGAATTGACCATGAAATGCCAATTGCAAGCAGAAACTCTTTTGCCAATTACTATGTACTTCTGTCTAATAATACACATAAAAAGACGTCTATTTTTATAACCTTTTCCAATGTTGAAAATTTTAATTTATAAACTCGAATCACTTATAGAACTTAAAGGTATTTTTCTTAAATATGATAATTTCTTTATTTTGTGAACTAGTTTGACTTATTGGCTAAAGACAAAAATCTTTCTTTTTGATAGCGAATAAATGCACTTAAATTTCTCGATTTTTAACAATAATATTTTGCTGTAATATATTTCTGCCTTTGAAAACGCTGGTTTTAGACTTTAGGAATAATTAATCAATAGCTATATTTTATTCTATCACAATAGAATTTAAATACAATTTCTACATTTTAAAAGCTTTGAAAAATTTATTTTCAAAAAGTGATTACTTTGATAAATATCATAGCTTTGAGTTCTCAGAGACAGGAAAAATTATAAATGATTGAGCTTTTTAGAGTTAATAAATGTTTTGCCATTGGCTGGTTAAAGGTAAGTTTCAATAATATGGACGTAGCGATATTTCAGCTTTTAATATAAATCCTTCCCTATTCTATAAGCATCCGAAAATGTCGTTCTATTAGTTAGTGAAAAATTTCAATGGAAGTAATACCGTATTCTTTAAAAATATTTCCCCGATATTTCAGCTTTTAATATAAATCCTTCCCTATTCTATAAGCATCCGAAAATGTCGTTCTATTAGTTAGTGAAAAATTTCAATGGAAGTAATACCGTATTCATTAAAAATATTTCCCCGGGAAATATTTGTTTGACGTTTAAGTTGATTTCTTCACATTGAGCGCATACTAATTATTCACAGATGGTATTTGAATTATTTACTTCTAGCGAACAACTTAAAAATACAATATATTTAATGCAATATTTACTTAGATATCTATTTGTAATGCTATTTAAAATAAGCAATTCAGCCAGAATTTGTCACAATTTATTTTGAAATGACGAAATGTGAATGCCAAAATAAAAATAAAGTGACAAAATATGCTATTAGATTAGCCATTGAAATTTTAAAAAGCAAGTAAATCTACAAAAAAACAATAAACAATGTTAGCAGTTCATTAGAGAATTATCGAGCGCGTCTTATCGTGAAAAGACATTTTAGAATATTAGCACTGTATCAAACTATGACTTCATTGTATTGTTTGTGAGGAAAAGTAAATTTGAAGGGATATTTTGTTCCCCATCTCTTTCACTCTGCTATAATGATCGCGAATTCGATAAATATTTCTTTGAAATGGACCGTTCGTATCAAGATAACAAGGATTCTGAGTACTTATCATCCTTATGCAAGAAATATGTTGCTCCCTAACCCGCAAACAACGTTTTAACGTCAAATCTGAGTTTTAACAAGCACGTATTCTTTTAATTATTCATGGATGTATCTAAAAAAGCAATTTTTTTGTTAAATTCGTTACTTTATATAGTTTCTAAAAGCGTGGAGTTAATCTAGGAGTGATTTTTGAATCAATTTTACCATTTGTTGAATTGCATGCATATGTTATTATATTTATTAGCTCTGTTGAATGAAATATTTAAATAAAAAGCAGTAAATATAAATAAAATTTTATGAGCTTGGGGAAAAGAATTGCTTTGATGAATTTAACACGGAGAAACGATCAGATTTAGTTATAAATTCCGTATTTGGAGAAATTATATGATTTAAAAAATCGTTTTTCCATCCTTAACAAAAGATAATTATACCACATTTATGAATTTTGTTTAGCATTTTATTAGCCAAATCTTTAGAATTTATCTACATGCGCACTATTTTAATTTTAATTTGTTTTTTTAGATTTCTAATAGCCGTTTGGACAATGGTCATGCGGTATTCACTACAGACAGAAATAAACCCGTTTGGAGTTAATAATAATAACTGAGGATTTAGCGATGGCGGTCATCAGATGACCTAAATACATTAATTATTGACGCGGCTTCTGACTATCCAAACTGGATTTCGTTAAACCAGGTCCTCCACCGAATGTCTTCTTCTTTCTCACTCTCTCTTTCCCCCTCACTCCCCGTCCATTAAAATCTTTTTGAAGGCGCTATTCCCGTTACTGCCGCCTTCTCTAATTTGAGGGCGAGCGGAGACCAACCGAGTCGCATTAGCACACGCTGGAAAACAGTTAAGGGAAGAAGAAGGATGCGGTACGAACTCAAACCGCTGGAACGGACAGATGGATCTCTGTCCGGGACCCAGTTTCGGCGTTCAGATGGAAGTATTTTTCTAGCATAATAGACATATGCATACACACACGCCGACTCCAGCGCTGAGATTTAGTTTTCTTTTTTCTAATGGGAATTTATACATTAGAAGCTGTAGTTATTAAAAAAACATTATATGCTATGCCTAAACTACTTTTACATTTGCTGATATATTTAGAACAGCAATCGCTAGAGATTTAAAGCCTTACCTACGTTTTTTAATTTCGAAAATAATTGATATGGGACAAATATGAATCATCTATATTTATTTATGCTACAACATGGAATGAATAAATTACCAATCTTACCGTTTTGTCTTTACAATTGTAAGCAGTGGTTCGCTCTTCGAAAAAAGCTAATTGCACCTGCTTCCAATTAGAAAAGCATTACTAGCCAATGACGTAAAGCTTATGATGTATAGTTTTATGTGAAGTTTTGGAAGAAGACAAAGTAAAAAAATTATATATAAATCTTAATTGTTTTCATAGATATTTTGTTCCACTGTTTTCGAAACAAATGTTGACTGTAAAGGCACTATGACTTGATAACTTATATAAATTTATAGTATCTGGACTAGATAACCATCTGATGTGGGTACCTGCGCGAAATTATTGTTTTTAATCTTTTATTTAAAAAGTAAGCAGCATAAGCAGTGGAAAGTTCTGCACCGAGTGTATTACGTTTAATTTACAGATAAATTAATCTTACATTATACCCAAACTATATAAACAGTAACTTAATTCACTTTAAGGGAGTAGTTTTTCGAAACCTAAGTTTTAGAAATTTGGAATAAGGATGATTAAATAGATACAACTGGTTTTCATATGCACAAAAATTTTATTTAACATGTACACTGGTTGAACGAAACTTATGAGCTATTGCGAATATCATTAGTACTCGCGACTTAAACTGATAAAACAATCACTCTACCACGGCGTGGCTTTCAAAATTCAGCAATAAATTACAATAATAACAAGATTATAATAATATTAACGAAGACACTGGATCCAACTTGGAAAAAAATCCAAGGCTGGACTTCTAAACGGATAGTCTATGTACAATACTTTTTTGGAGGTGTGATACTGCACTCTTCATTGGTTAACTCTTGTCTTTGCATTCGTATTGTCCGATCAGTTTCAGTAGTCGTGATGATTTGTCGAAAAGTCAACACGTTATTTGCTTGTCACTTGTGCATTAAGGACGAATGATTTGGAAAATAAAAATGTCATTCGATAGAAGGTCAGCGAGTCGTGAAGGAACGTTTCGTAACCGTTAGAAGAAGCATGAGAAAGCTGATATACTTTTTTGTTATATGCAGCAAAGCGAGAAGAAAAATCGCATTGTAGCCAATGAAATAAAGATTGAAATAAGATTGGAGCTATGATAATTAGGAAATACCCGTAAGGTCCGCCTCTGTTGAAAGTCATGCGTCTGGTGTGCTGACGTGTAGATGATGTACCGTCGTAGGTTTCAGAACTTCCGTTTGGTCATTTTGAGTCATCATGGGGTCAGAGTTGTCTAAGTTCGTAAGAATTATATTGTAATTTATCGCCTTATTAGTCGTAAATAATAAATTACCATTCGGGAACAATAAATAGTTCATATTATTTTAATTTAAAAATAGCTCTAAAATAATTTAACGGTTTGACGGATTTAGAATGTTTCTAAAGAAGGGAAAAAAGCTAGAACTGACTGGAGAGAGAGAGAGATATTATCAAAAAAATTCTCGTTTAACCTCCGAAGATGAACACCACGGAAAACGACATAATATTACGATAAAGATGTCGGATTATTAAAAGTCGGAAAGAGACTACTATGCGGCAAGATAAGAGATTTGAAAGAAATGAGAGGAGAGATGAGCTGCAGTCACAGGGATGGAAATAACGAGGGTTTGAGCGGCGTACTCGAGGGCCTGAGGGTCTCGCGCCAACATTCCAGCATGGCGCGAGGTGTTGCTAAGTTATCATTCGGTCGAACAACGCTCTTTACTAAAGAGTCGTTCCCGAATCGCGACTTAGGGGAAGAACAACTGTTGCCCTCTCGACCGTACGACATGGAAGAAGTAGGGGGAGTAGGAGGTGAGGTTTTGCGAGACTCGAACCTGGCTCGCCCCCGGTCGAAGGATAGGAAGAAGGGAAGGAGGGTGTCCTTAAGACTGAGCGATCTGTCCGCCGTATGCGAGACGGTGCGCATGGTCCTCCAGGGACCGCCTGTCTCCAGCCCACGCTCCTCCGCTTCCGCCACCGCCACCGAATCCGCCGAAACCGCCGAATCCGCCGCCGCCGCCTCCCAAACCGCTCGCCCATCCGCTGCCGTGCTCGTGGCTAGGGGCGGGGCGGGAGGCAAAAAGCTTCTTGAGGGCGATGACTCCAGCGAGGAGAAGGGCGACCTTGCTCACGATTAGGGCCTTTCCGGCGAGGATGAAGAGGAACAGGAGGGCCAAGGGGATCAGGGTGGCGAGCTTGGCAACCACACCGGCGATCATCATGCCTCCCATCTTCTTGATCTTGCCACGACCTAGTCAAAGGGATAGAGAAATCTTTAGTTATTTGGGATTTATGTGGAATTTTAACATGAAAGTCGATGCCGTGTTTGATGATTCAAGAGCGCATTTTGTGTCGGAGTGTTTGAAGTTGCTAACTAAAAATTAACAAATTTCGGTCAATTTCTTGTCAAAGGGTTCCACCACAATGAAAATTTAATCTTTTTCTTATATGTTATTTTGAGTAAATAGTTATTTCAATTAAGTTATTATTATCCTCTAAATAAGCCCATCTTAGAAAATTTTTCATGAGAATTATTAATATTCAATTTTTTTACATAGGTTTGATCCAAGAAAAGTATATTATATCTTTTCCTTTCGTTGTATTAAAATATCACTTTTAAAATCCTTTTTAATTTTAGTTTATTAATATAAAAAAGATTGACCAAATTTGAATATAAATGTGTGATTTTTCAATGTTCTTATAGTTACTAATATAATAAATAAACCAAAAGCTCATGTATGGCAATTTAGTTTAGCTTAATACATTTTGCAAAATTTTGCGTAGAATATTCAGGGAAAGTACCTTCGTTTTTTGCCTTAATAAGCCCTGAGGGACTTCAATGAACCCCGGGTTAAATTTCTCGAGCGACACCAAATTCTCAAACAATTGTGCATTGAAGAGCCCATTTCCGCGATGAATTAATAATATCCTACTTAATTTTCCCATAGCATGATTATCATAGTAAGGTTTCAGGAATCCCAGCCGTGCCAACTCGACGCAGATAATTTCACGTGGCACTTAAATTAGTCAGAGTGAGCGGCTTTGTAAGGGATAGGAGCGAAGCATCGAATGACGATTAAATCAGGGTTCCTTTGAAGAAAACCTCATGAAGCTTTTGAAGATTTCCTATACGCACTATCCTCGATTTCAAGCATTTTTCTCTCTCCCAATTCCCCCTCCCCTTCTCCTTCTGTGATGCCGAGTAGAGAAGGTCGATTGCCGTCTGTTAGGAATGCGGCCTCACGAGAGATACGAGAAACCGTTTCTTGAATCAGGATTTTAAAATGGTTGCCTCAAGACAAGGTGGGAGCACCCTATATTCGAAGGAAGAGGGGTGGGGGCCGGAAACACAAAGTAGAGGGCGTGGATATCCGAGAATGGAGGAGGAGAATCTATGGAGTGGAATACAGAGGTGGTGGGTGGGATGAGTGTGCGAGAGAAAGGAAGGAAGGAAAATGAGTGGGGGTAGGGCGGAACTGGAGTAATGAGGGTATTTTGAAATTAGAGAAATAGGGCAAAGAGTAACAGGGTAAGTGAGAGAGGGGAACGAGAATGCAGAAGCATTATATCCGAGAGAAGGGTTAAGTCACGGAGCGGAGGTTGAAGAGTTGGAGGAGGAAGGGTCTAAAGGGGAGTTGGGAGGGTGGTGGTAAACAGGAGGAAAGGGAAAAAGAGGACGATTAGAAATAAAGGACGTAAAGAGATAAATGGAAAAACCGTGAACGGAAATTGAAGATAAGCTGACAGAAAAGAAAGGGGAGAACCTTCGTTTTTTTTTCTTTTTTTTAAGCAAAGCCCAGTTTTTTTTAGACCGAGAGCAATTTGGGGGATTTAGGTGCCCCGATAAAAAGTTCGAGCCACTGATTATTGGGCGAAATGAGCTGATAAAACCTATCGGACGAATGCCGGAGGAGGGATTTCATTTTTTTTTAAATTCCACGCTGTTTCTATCGAAGGACCTATTCGAGAGATTGGCTGATTTGAAAGCAACTGGCAGCAATGCAGGACGGCGGAATCTTGCGTTACGGGATGCTTTAAACATTGACGAGAGCGCAGCGAGAGTAACGGACGTTTGGCGTATTTTAGCGCGCTATGGGAAACCCAGGAGTAATTGATCTCCATCGACAGACTTGCAAAACTAATTTGGTTTATGGTCATTTTGCGAGTTTCATGAAACAAGTAGAACATGAAATATTCGAAGAATGAACTAGTTTAATGATGATAGAATTAAAAGATTTCGCATTCATATGGCTTTCCTGCGAAGGAAATAAATGTATTTTTCAATGTCTAAAAGGAGCGTTTAAACTAATTGTTTACGTAGGAGGAGATGCTCTAAAAATACTAATGCTAAGAAAGAATAAATAATTATACATTTGAAAAAATTAAATGGTTTGACGTAATAGCCATTTTTGGTTCCTTTAGGTTTGTAAGTATGTACACATAAGCAAAGATATCCTTTTCTTTGAGAACTAATTAGGGATTATTTAACTCTGTGTTAATTCACTAAAGAAGGTAATACTTAGTGAAAAGCTTTGCCATTCCATCGGAATGGAATGATTTGTAAATTTTATAATTTTGACCGGTGGAAACTATATATCTGTTTCCATTTAGGCTGTTATGTGATAAATAATTCAGTCGCAGACGCTTTTACCTTAATGTTGATCGTTATTGTTTATATCGCTTTAACTTCGACAAATTTGTCTTAAGTCAAAAAGATATTAGATTTGCTTCTAATTACGTTAATCTGCTAGGAATATAAAAATGTCACATAGTGACATAATGAATGGCTGACTTTTAAATATCTCCTAAGATTATCCCCTAAGAGGAATTCACGAATTTTGCGACGATATCTTTATCGACCATTATGATGGCCACGGCACCGGCCGTAAGTGCTCGACACGTTTTATCCTAATAACTTTTTCATCACGACTCCCACGCACCTTCTTCGAGGCTGCGCTGGATCTCAGTCGGGGACAGCTCGGGAAGTTTCAGCTGCAGGGTGTGGGTCTTGGCGAAGCGAGAAACGCGGTCCAGGAGCATTTCGTCGAGGGCGGCATCCTTTTCCTCTTCGTCGGCGGGTAGAGCGGCTTCGAGCTCCGCTTCCGAAGACGCAAGGGTGCGGCTGTCCCTGTCGGCTCCAGCGACCTCATTTTCGGAAGGGTCCTGAACCAGGGTCACGGAATCGGCCAACTGGATTTCGGGCAGGCGAAGAGCACGGTTCAAGAAGGTCACGGCCTTCATCTTGAGGCACGGCAGAGTAGATGACCTCTGGGAACAGTCCGAGTATACTCGGTACAGGACGCGCATCCCGGTGCCCAGGGTGTCCGAAGACTCTTCGGCGGGATAAGCCATGGCGACGACGGCCAGGGCGGCCAATAGTAAGATCCTGATGCCCATCGTTAGTCACAACACACGGACGAATGCGAAAGACGGACCTTCGGGTGAGAGGTAGGAGCTCGGAGGAGGAAGGGAAGAGAGCGAGCAACTGCTGGCTTGCGAGAACCAACTCTGAATGACGAGAATGGAACCGCCGCTGCCTATTTAAAGGGACTCTCGTTGGGTGCCCACCGCGGTGCCTTCCCGGCTCTCCCGTGTCCCCCTTTTTTGTGTGTCTTGACCCCGCGAAGGAGCCTTCCCGCCCTCCCGTTTTCCAACCCCTTCTCTCTCTCGATCCCATCCCACTCCATCCCTCCCCCCACAAGAAACACGTTGGGTTCTCGAGTGAGCACAGATATCCGACCGCCCACCCCTTCCACTCCACTTCTGTTCCTCTCCCCTCCCTCCCGTCCCAAAGACCCATCGCACCCAGCACATCTCTCCTTACCTCTCCCCCTTCTCACTCCCCATCTCTCCTCTTTCTCTCTCTCTTTCTCCACCTGCCGTGTCGTCTCATAGAACGGAAGATGTGGTAGGAGAGATCAACGCGTGTGTTGGGAGGCCGTGGAGGAGACGATGGTGAGGGAGGCAGAGCGTCAGCAGGATATGAGTGGAGGCGAGAGAGTGTATCGGGTGTAGAGGGGAGGGGAGGAGGGAAAGAGGAACCTTGGGTGGCAGGAGGAAGATAGGGAAAGGGGAGGAGTAGGCTAGCGGTAGGTCCGTGGATGTTCATCTCGCGTGTTGTGGGCGTCCGGAGGGGGAGAGGGGAATACCGGCGGGAAGTAAGGCACGGGGGTGGTTGGCCATCTTCCTCCCTCCGTCTCACTCCCCTCCCCTCCCCTCGCGACTCAACGCATGCCGCATCGGTGACTCGCGATCTCTCCATCTCTCTCTCTTCTTATCTCTCTCATCCCTCAAAGCATAATTTCTCGTGTGGTTTTTTATTTCGGAAAAGCTTCCTTACCCACGGTTTACTCCCGAAATGAATGGCCTCATTAATTGCAAACTCTATGTTGCCACCTCTACATCCGGAGCTCTCTCTCTCTTATTCTTTCCACTCTTTCTCTCTCTTTATTTTTCTTTTATTCTATTTTTATCTTCCTTTCTCTCTTGTGCATTATCTGACACTGTCTTACGTGTCGTTCCCTTGCGATTTTATTTGATAACATTAAAAGATATTTTACTTGGCTTTTACAACGTTTTTCAGCATCATTTCTTTTTAATTAATTAAGCATATTGAGAGCCATATTCCCATTTCACTTTCATTACATTTAATTCCAACACCCTATTTTAAATTCATTTTCTTAGCCGTGTAAAATTATATGGAGTTTTTTCGTTTGACTTTACGTGTATAAGTGAAGGACTTACTCTTAATCCAGCCATGTCCAATTAGTGACACTTTACATCAAAATGTATCGTTTATTTTTTCCGTTTTATTAAACTTGAGGATTTAAAGTATATTACGCATCTTTCAATTATTTAACTCTTTCCCGCGTCATGCATTCGTCCCTCTCACCCCCTCCAAAGCATTCATGTAGATTCCTCGCCCTTCAAAATGACTCTCCTCTCCCTACGACCTCTAAGACACATCATACGCGGGGTCAATATGGCCGTTGCCCTCCTCGCACGCGTCCCACTTCTCTGTCTTCTTCCAGCGTATAAACATTTCCGATTTGAGAACCATTTCCCCACTAGGATCGGACGGCATCTTTCTTTCCTGCTGTCGAGATTATTTAATTTGCGTACTTTCGCGACATACCGCGGCGACGTGATCGTCGTCTGAAAGGAATGGAAACTCGCGACATTTTGAAAGGGGCCCGCCTTTCCTCTCGTCCCACCACATCCTTCCAGCCACCGTATACGAGAACACGTTTTACATTTTTCCCATCTCTTTAAGGGAACAAAAGCCAACGTGCAAATGGATTAAAGCGTCTCCTTCATTTTGTATGTTTTTGCGTTTTAAAAACCGTACGCAATGGAGAAAGCTGTGAGCTAGTGCGTGTGTATGCATGCCGAAGTTCCGTCCGGCATCCCTTCTCCCCTCAAGCTCTTCCTCCGGACCACAATTCGGTCACTTTTCGGGCCGGCCGGGCGGACTGGAAATTACGCATTTTTTATTTCTCGGTCATGGCCAACGGCGGGCGATAGAGAGAGACAGAGAGGGAGTGAGGAAGAGAGAAAAGAGGCGGCGAGGAGAGGAAGAGAAGGAATCGGCCGATTGGTTTTGATGGGGTATAGGGAGAGAGAGGGGAATCGAGGTAGGGTGATGATGTGGAGTGGTGGAAGGGGTAGAATCAACCGGTCGGCGCATTCAGTTTCGGGGTGCGTGTTTGTAGCCTCCCTCCATTTCCCTCCCTTCCTCTCCCTCCACCCCCGTCTGCTGGAACCAGCCTGGCGGATCCAGGATGGAGAATAGGTTGAAGGAACAGGTGACTCCCAACCGCTTCGCCCCTCCTCCTGCCCAAACACTAGCATCTTCTCGCTCCGGAGAAGAATAAGATCGCATGGCTCTCCAGGACCAACTCTTGGCAGAAGAAACTCGCTGAGTAATCAATGGGAGTAAAATTCCGGCGAGAAAGTTCGCTCGCTCGAGGGGTTGAGAGGAAGGGAGAGAATAAAAGTATATAGGGGGTTGGCTCTGTTTCTTCTGCATGGAAAACTTAAAAAGTGCCACTAGTGCGTGCTCGGCGAGGGCAGAGAGACAAGAGAGGAGAAGAAAATGGTTTCGTTGAACCTGTGTTCTCTGCCGGAGACTTCAAGGTCGGCGGCGTTGTTTGCTGGTGTGAATGTTCTTCGGCCGCAAGGTCGCCGCTACCCCGCTACGGATCATGACTTTGATGCCCGCGTGCCTTCCATGGATTATGAGTTCGTTTATCTGCTTATTCATCGACGCCGCGTCTGTTCCTCGTGCCGGGCACAGAGAATTTTTCACCTTCGTTTCAATCCAATTAGCCGACTGCATGTATGTGGTTTTGCAACAAGATCGGTTCCGGTAGACTGTGCGATGATGCATTAGTTCTTATGAGAATGTCAGTTTTGGTGATTATAATTTTTTACTAATTACCATTTCGACGGTATGCTTTATGCTGCGCTGAGGAAATAATTGTCTGGCTAATAGCAACAGTCTAATTAATTCGGTAACAAAAATATTATATGGATAAAATTTAAATATTCATACCCTTATACGGACGCCTCGCGTAAATTTATGCATTCGTTACGTATGAGTGGAAAGATAAATCGAAAACTTGTGACCGAAAAAAATGGCCCATTTTTATATTTTCTTATCAGAATGCTTCTGAGACAAAAGCTTTACGTGGATGAATTGATTTAAGTCCTTCATTTCTCCGATGTCTTTATTTCACCAAATCATGGATGTTTTTTAAGGAGAAACAGCGACAGAAGTTTATTTCTAATTACTAGATATCTGACAGTCTGTGGTAACGCTGGCGAAGGTTAATATGTAAAAAGCGAAGCTCGCATGAGTCAGACGTTGAGGTCTCATTTTCTACGTCTTCCTCTCTCATTGGCACTTCTCCCGCAAATCTTCGCATCCCCTTCCAAAAACGCTCGTGACAAATTTATTCGATCGCTTCTCTTAAATGCATGTACCGTATTTGTTGTGTTTGTGCGAAAAGAGTATCTTATCTTATGTTTACAAAAAGTCAGTTCCTTTCGGTATTTCTACATCATGCCTTGCATTGGAATATTTTATGGCAATTCTCCGAACATTCCTTATTTTTATTTCACATATTTTCGCTATTTTAGAGCAATCCATTCTTCACCAGATAGATGCACTAGAATTTGCAACCCGTATATACGAGGCCGTAGTATTTCGCTCGTTTATATTTCCCCCTCCTTCCCCTAGACATTCCTAAGTTCCTTTGCGTGAGAAAGGGTGTTTTCTGAGCGTACACTCGTCAATCCCGATGACCTCCTCTGTGCACCATTACCCTCGTTTCCCTCTCCAGCAGCTAAACCAGACGACTTCTCTCCCAATCGAATCGCTTCCTGCTTTTCGTTTGCGAACCACTTTTCCTTCAACATTCTCTCTGTTTTCCTCTTTCTCTCTCCCAGTCACTCTGCGTCTATCTTCCTCGATCTTCTTTTTGTGTATTTAAATTTTTCGTCTTGATTATTTTCTTCCTCTGCTATTTTTATCTTATTTTTTTCCATTGCACTCAACGATTTTCTCCTCTTCTATTTCTCCATATATTTACCTATATTTTTTCTCCCTATTGTTTATTTATACGTTTCTGACTATTCTCGTCTCTATTGCGTTCCTCGTATTCACCCTATTCACTTCTTTGTTTCTCAGTTTTTCATTTTCGTGCGTAAAATTAATCTGAAAATGTTTTCCCAGCCGCATTGCTGAACTCATGTAAAAAGAATAAAGATGTGGCGAAAGGTTGCACATCCGTTAATTTATATTCGAGGACATGCATCCGCCAAAAAAACCAACTGATGCGAAATCCTGACTCCCTTATCCTTTCCAATTATGCGAATTATTGCTGGTTTCGGGTAAGACGAAAAAACATATTATCAAGGAATAAAACTGAGGAAGATGTTTATATTTCATATATTTTATTCACGGCTATTCTATTTGAGTATATCTTTTCGTATCGGCAGAAATAAAAATTGCTCATTTATTTGAAATATTTATTAAAAGAAGTCAAAATATCTAGTGTGATTTGAAAAATCATTTCACGACATATAATCCCATTGTTAATATAAGGAATTATATAACCTGGTTGTAGCCACCAAAGTAATAGAACGAGATACGAGTTACCATTGTATTTCTCAGTTGTCTTGCTGTTTTTTTACTTCTTTCTCTGGGCTGATAAAAAATTAATATAATTTATTATAATTCCTCGCTACTTCATCGTTCTTTCTCATTCATGCTGATTCATCTCTGCACAAAAACTAATCCTAATCTTTCACCTTCTTACCTTTTCTCAATTTTACTTTCTCTGTTTTACGCCATCCATCGCTAAAGAGCTCTTCATAGTGTTTACCGTATAAGTGAGTCGTTATGCTGTCAGTCAATCAGAACTCAAAATGAGCACGCCATTTTTCATTTAACATAATGAATAGATTTTTAAAATTAAATGAACTAATCGAGGCCGACACTTGGTTGTAAGAGTTTGTAATAAATTCGAGGATAGTGGAATTAAATCGTAAATATATTCAAAATATTTTAGCAGTGGTTCATTGAAATACCGATTTTAACTTCATGAAATTTTTATTTATTTAAAAATTCATAGTTTGATTTCTAATGAGGTCGCTGGCTGACACCATTTATACGATTTACCACTGCAATGATCAATTCATAAAAGTCGAGATACAGTCATATGCGATATAAATAATTTAAAGTCCAAACGCCGAGCTACTTTCCCGTCTCTTTGTGAATAGTGAGGTATAGTATGTAACGACACTTCTGACTGGAATACATGAATAAACTTTTAAGTCTTAAAATTAAAATGCATTCCTTTTTGCCCAGAGGACACATGAGATTAGGCAAAAGAAAGCATAGGTTCTCTTGGGAATAATGCTTTTAGCGTCGTCCCATACCGACGTAACGAGGAACTTGCTCCCACTGCACCTTTGCTCTAAAAAGGGAGCTTTGCTTTCTCCATTCAACCTCTCGACTCACCGCTACCCCCTCGCGGCCGATCGGCGGGAGAGCTACTACTGGTGACCGGAACTCGTTCATTGCGCGCGAGGACTCCTTTTTTTATTATATTGCCGTTATAACTAGTGGCCGGGAACAGCGCAGAGATACGGAAAGTGAAAACGAAGAAGATGACATGTCGTTTTCAGTATCCCATTATTTATTTAATTCCTATCTATGGCTATACAATATCTACTTTCTTTAAAAACTTCAAGTCGAAGGACCGATTAAACCGGAGGGCTGACAATGCCCAAAAGTTGAAAATTTAATGGAATATTTGCAGTTGATACCTCTTATTTATTTGAATAACTAATCTTGCAGCTCGCTCGGGTGAGCTTCCCAAGATGTTGCTTTTCAGCTTTTTGTTGACGCTGAATCCAACTCCTGCTGTTATTCCTGTGTCAATTCCCTCTGTAATAAAAAATATGCCCACTCTTCAGTTCCAGCAGGCCTTCTCTTTTTCTTCTTACGTCAGTGAACCCTAAAATATCCCACTTGATCTTCTCCAGATCTTCTTGAAGCTCCTGAAGTTTGTCTATGCTGGACAAAGTCCGACAATTGAAGATAGTTAGATTTAGGTTAAAGAAATTTATATATCGGATATTTTAGCACGTTTTATTTTATAAATGCGCTTATGATTTTGCTCTGTCTGTCCGTCTGTGCAATCAATTAGTTAATTAAAATAACAAGCAAACGTTAACAGCTATGACTGATATTTGCAGGGTGTATGTGATCTATGATGCCATTTATTACGCTGATAAAGAAATGTTTTGGAGATATTGGTGGGCTGTATGGGATGCCTTAAAAACTATTTATTAATATTCTGAGCAAATGGTTACAAATAGAAAGTTTAAAATTTTCCGTTTGTGTGACCTTTAATTCCATCTATAACATTGCAGGAGAAATTTGTTTGAAAATCGGAGAGCGTCAGGAGGGTATTTTAGTAATGTCATATGATCATATCATAAGCTAATTAAACGTATAATTTCGATGATCTGTCATCGTAAGGCTGACGTCATCAGTGGCACGTTTTAACGCGTTTTTAACAAACTTCCCGATTAGGCGGAAGTTTGAAATTTCGCAGGAATATTTGATTCAGATATAAAAATTACATGAGGAAAATAAATACAAAATAAGACGGGTGTTCGACTCCAGGGGGCGATTTCCATTTCCCATAAGGTAACACGTAGAAAGCGACTTTTTAAAGTGCAGGCTTTTATTCTTTTTGAAATTCAAATTAGAAAGAATTGACGTACGATCTTCAAATATGAACTTTGTTTTAGGAAAATTAATGAAGTTTCTTATTCTAAACATCTTTTTCCACCTATCGTTCGAAATCTTTCATATTAAACATTTAAATCACATATTTTGGGAAAATATCGGCTTTTAAACGGGATATTGCCTTGCCGACCGTGTCATTGTTAAACTTAGAGAATCAATTGTTGTCTCAACCCGCATACGTGTAATATATATACGAGTGCATAGATTGCCTTAAATCAGGGGTCCGCAAACTTTTTGAAAGGAGGGCCACATAGGAATATTGAAAGTGCTAGGCGGGCCGGATCGAAAAAAAAAACCGTTTCAAAATCTAAAATATTTTATTCTATAATGATTACCTAAGCATACATGCATATATAACTATAAGTAAACGTGAATAAATGTAAGAAAAAATTCTAATGCGAGCAATGCGCCTGTTTTATATTGGAAACACTGATTTATGATGTTTAATAATATTTCCGCTGGCCGTAGTTTGGGGACACCTGCCTTAAATTATCGTAGGAGTTTTCGCAAAATTACTTAATTTTAATGGGACTGGGATTTTGTTTGGATAATTTTGCTTATCTAAAGGACTAGATAGATGTATAGTAAGAGAGAGGGGGATGTGGGAAGGGATATAGAATGGAAGGTACATAGAAAGTAAGGGTGGTATAGAATTAATCTATTTTTCCAGAGGAGAAAGAAAGGAGAGGGAGGATGTGAGGGAGGATTAGAGGGAGGGAGGATGGGAGGGAGGGAGGATGGGAGGGAGGGAGGATGGGAGGGAGGGAGGATGGGAGGGAGGATGGGAGGGAGGGAGGGAGGATGGGAGGGAGGGAGGATTAGAGGGAGGAAGGATTAGAGGGAGGGAGTATTAGAGGGAGAGAGGATGGGAGGGAGGATGAGAGAAAACGAGGAAGAATGGGAAGTTCCTTAAATTTAATACTTAATTCACGCATACCCGTCATATTTGACGGGCAATTACGCTAGTTGTTAATAGATTAGGTACCTAACATGTGTAAGAGTATGAATATACTTTTTTAAATTAATTATTGTATAAATTACTTTATGTCATAATTGTATTAATAAGTTTATAAAGAATTTAAGTTTAAATTTATAAATAAACCTCAACAAATTAAACGTGCTTTTTCATATTGCGTCAGCAAATGAAGCTCCCATTTTTTTATTAACTTCCCTCGAAAAAAGGTTTTCTCGGTGATTTTGCTACTAGCAAATAAATGCAGAAATCAGATTGTAAGCCATGCGGTTGGTCCACTTAAAGAAAGGGAATTTATTCGCAAATGTTCTTGCATGCCTATTATACTATCAGAAATCCGGGACGCTGGAGGCCGAGGCGTTGTCGGATTTCCCATTGTTTTGATTTTTTGAATTAGGTATTTTTCCTCAAAAATGAAACTTAGGAAAACACTCGGATTTCCCATTTCGGGGAGTAGGCTCAGACTTTGAGACGCCGGCTTTCTAGGAAAGCGATCATTTTTGTTCATGTATTAAATAGATTTTATATAGAAGTTAAACTAATTGTTTGCAACGGCGTATTACATAGAGAATAGCAACAATAACAAAGGCACGAACATACAACTACACTCTCGGTAGGATTCGAACCCGCAACGCTCGTATTGAGAAGCAGATACTACCCCTCTATTAAGGCCGGCGTTAAATTGCTATGCCTTTTATCTCATTTTTACGAAAAACACGAAACTTAGCTATAAGCTTGGGTGCAATGAAGAATGAAACTTTTCCGGTTTTCTTATAATTTTCCATAATCATCTACACAATGATTTAAAATGTAACCATTGCCGGTTTTCTGGTGAAATTGTTATTCCGATTGACCACACTTCTACTTCCAATTTACAATGGTATTTTGCAGAGAATTTATCTCACCCCTTTGGAGCTCCACATAACAATATCTCAGATAGGATTCAAGTACTTCCGTGACGATGGATCGTTCTCATAGTCGATTTTCCTGTAGCACAAATTATTTGTATGCTGTATTTTACGGAATAGACCAAATGATTTTTATTAGTTTTAAAACGTCTCTAAATATTAACCAGACGCTCACAATGTGCTATATTATTGATTCTCATTATGTGCATAATATCCTTAGTCTTTCAGTCTGTTGGCCTGTCCACCAGAACGCTCCTTTGATTCGTACTGAGTAAAATCCGAAGCTCGATCTTTTTCACGTGTTTTGACAAATTTCTCCACTAGATAGAAGATTGAAATTTGGTAAGATGTTTGTTTCTTATAGTAAAAGCCAGTTGCGAAAAAATTCCATAAAAAGACCCGGATTCGACTCTAGGAGATAATTCCTCTTTTTACTATAATATAACACGTAAAAATCGATTTTTCGACTTGCAGGCTTTTACTCTTTTGCAAATTAAAATTAGAAATAATTAACTTGCGATCTTTGATCTTCATACTTCCATGCGTATTTGACAACAAAGCTGACCAATCCTGTAGATGCAAAAAATATTTCGCTTTATATGTTACTTTATTTACATTTCCACGAGTGAGGATAAGAAATGTTTAATATTAGCGTAAAGCAATGGCGGCTCGACAGGTGAGGTTAGGGAAGTGGCTCTTCACCTAAAACTTTTTAATAAAACAAATAATTTATCGTAACCTTAAATTGATTTGTTTTCATTCTAATTCTTTATCTTATTAAATATCTTATATATTGTTAAATGTTTTGCATAAAGCAATGGCGGATCGACAGGTGAAGTTAGGGAAGTGGCACTTCACCTAAAAGCTATTTTTTTTTAAATAAAATAAATAATTTATCGTACCATTAAATTGATTTATTTTCATTTAAACTCTTTATCTTATTATACAGGGTGGACCAAAATGAATGGCACGATTACATTCCTCATTATTTAATTAACTGAACAGTTGCAACAATGAAATAACTTGGAACATGTAGAGAAGCACTTAAAGTTTTGCCTATAAGAGTTCAATGTGCGCATCACGAGTTAAGCGTCAAATGTCTAAGAAATACTGAAATTCCTCCCAAGTGCGCTGTATCATTGCTGAATGGACTCGGGCAGCTCCATCTGAGATTCGACCTCATAGCTCTTCCAAGGACCGCGGCATTGGTAGTGTGTAGACGTAATCTTTGACGAATCCTCAGAAAAAGAAGTCGAAAGGTGACAGATCTGGAGATCGTGGTGGCCAGGATGTCGGTCCCCCACGCCATATCCAACTTTCGGGCAGCTGTTGATACAGAAAGTTTCTCTTGGCCAAGTGATAATGTGGTGACCCTCCATCCTGTTGGGAGATTACATGGCCATGAAAGTCCTCCATCAGTTTGGGCCATAACCACATTTTCAGCATGTCCAGATAAGTGATACCTATAATGGTACATTCTGCGAAGAAAAAGGGAGCATAAACCTTACTTAGCCTTCGAAAGTGCACAAAACACGTTAACTTTTGATGAGTAACGCACAAACTCCACACTGGCATGAGGAATCTCGCTCCCGCAGATATGCACATTCTGTTTGTTTACAGTTACACACAGGTGGAAAGTGACTTCATCGCTGAAGACGAGGTATGAATCAAGTGTCTCGTCTTCTTCCAACTGAGCGATAAAGTTCTCACAGAAGGCCGATCTTCTCGCTTTATCGTCTTCTGTTAGTCTTTGCAACATCTGTAGCTTGTAAGGCTTGAAAAGAAGTCTCTTACGGAGGACCCTCCATACTGTTGTTTTTGGGATTCCGAGTTTGGGTTGACTTGGGTGGACTTCGAACGAACGTCTCTTTGATTTGATCGATGTCATGTTCATTTGTTGACGGTCAACCAGAGCTCTTACTTTTACATATGCAGCCTTTATTCACAAGGTCTTCATACCAGCGTCTGATTGACTTCTTGTCAGGTGGATCAACACCAAATGTTGTTCGTAACTGACGCTGAACTGTAGTCACAGTTTTGTATTCATGAAACCACAAACAACACTGCGCTTTTTGTAGCTGAGACGCAATTTACAGTAAGGAGGCAGCGCTGCAGCGGCCAGGAAGCGAACTGCCACATGCCACTGGGAAACTTGAAGTGTTTCTCTATATGTTCCAACTTATTTCATTGTTGTAACTCTTCCGGTTAATTAAATAATGAAAATGCAATCGTCCCATTCATTTTGGTACGCCGTGTATAATAAGCTACGTTTGTCTTCACGCTCGACTGTCGCGCCGCTCTTAAAAATGCTTTATAAAAGATCGGGAACTATTTATGGCTGGCTCTAATGCTATTTTAACAAACTTTCCGAGTAGGTAGAAAATTGAAATTAGGAACGATTGTTTGATTCTTATAGGGAAAGCCATTTACGAAAACAAATCGTCAATAAGACCCGTGCTCGACTCCAGTAGATAATTTCTATTTCCCATAAGATAGCACGTAAAAGTCGATTTTTCAACTTACAGGCTTTTACTCTTTTGGAAATTAAAATTAGAAATAATAATCTACGATCTTTGGACCTGTACCGTTTTAAAGAAAAATAAATAAAGTTTCTTATTTTCATCGTCACATTTTTCCTAAGATACAAAATCGCCCAAGTTAAACGTTTAAATCATATTTGTTGGAAAAATTTAATCTTTTTAATGATATGTGGATTTTCCCACCGTGTCATTGTTAAACTTTGAGGTTGCATTGTCGTCTCAACTCTTATACAATATGCATAAAGAAAGCGTGCTTTAATATGTGAGAGAGAAGGAGAGAGAGGAAGAAAGAAAAAGGGAGAGAGACATGGGGAGTGAGAGAGGAGAGAGAGAGAGGTAGGAAGGGAGGGAGAGGGAGACAGAGAAAAAGGTAGAGAGAGATAGATAATGTTCTTTATTATGGCGAGATTGAGACTAGGAAATATATTTTTCCATAGAATGGGAGAGGGAGGAAGAGAGAGAGAGAGTTAGAGAGATAGTAAGGAAGATATAAAGGGAGAGAGAGGGAGGGAGTTATAGATAGATAATGTTCTTTATTAGGGCGAGATTGAGACTAGGAAGTTTATTTTTCCAGAAGAGAGATGGGGAGAGGAAGAGAGAAAAGGAGGAAGAATGGGAAGTGGCTTAAATTAAATACTTAATCCACTCATACTCGTCATATTTGATGGGCAGTTACGCTAGTTTTTTTTATAATTAGATAGATGTATAAGCCAAAAGTGTAAGCACTCTGTTTAAAATAACATTACAAATGCAGGCAAGAACTGATTGTAATTTCACGTTACAAGCAAAGTGAAGAGCTGAAAGTTTCGACTGAAAGCACTTATTCCCGGAGTTGACGTACTATGCTAGGGTAGGCGGGGAAGGGTGGTTGCTATGGCAATGGGTGACGTCAACCGCTGCCTAGTGAAGAGGCTTTCGGCCACACTTCACTCTCCCGTCTCCCTGAGTCTTGTGTTTATCTTTGATTTTTGTTGTTCGTTTCGTGGTGCACTGCTGCATTGGCACTTGTTTTTCATAATATTTTTAATGCAACTGATTTTCTATTTGACGTGTTACAAAAGAAATTCTTGGATACTAATTACTGTAGATTGAAAATCGAAAGTATATACAACATAATCAGCAGTTAAAGGAATGATGAATTTTGCATGGAAATTTTTCGTGAGGATAAAATGAAAATTCACTAGAAAAAATGACAATATGCTCACTTATCCGATGATACGTATTTCTGAAATATAAAGTATTTCTTTACGAGATCATAGACAAAATTTTGATGGAAGTTAACACACGATTCCAAGAAATCCACGAACTTTCATTTCTTTTTCTGGCTGATAGATTAAAATTTAATGAATTCGCTAAACATTTTCCATCAAATGCTCTGCTCAGCTTGGTAGTGTGCTGCCCTTCAATATTCAAGAATCAGCAGCGTTTTAGAAATGAGATAGATCTTCTGTATCGAGATGAAAACTACTACAATATTGATGCTCAGATGGCAGTTCAGCTTCTTCGTGAAAGTAATGTGCATAAGGATTATTTGAAGAAATGTATAAATTGTTTTCTTTAGTTCTTACTTTACCGTCAACATGTGTGCCAGTAGAAAGAAGTTTCTCCTGTTTAAAAAGAATAAGAAATTACTTAAGGAACACTATTTCGTAACAAAGATTATCTTCTTTAGCTATTATCGCAATAAAAGGAGAACTACTATGCAAACTTGTGGATAAACATACTTTTTTCGATGTCGTCATCGACCGTTATGCTGCCTTAAAAGATATTAGAATTGATCTGATCTACAAGAACACTACAACTACATCTCAGGTCACCAGCCGCCACTGCCATAAAGTCATATTTTCTTGTAATTTCAACACAAGTTTATAAGAAAATTTGAATAATTGCTTTCTTTTAATTTCATTTGAAATATTTCTATTTTTTTGCGGTGTTCTTCTAATTGTTCTAATGTTCTAATTTCGATGAACTGAAATATGTGCGAGAATTCCTGCGTGTGAGTGAGGTCGATTGATAATTATCTAAAGAGAACATCCAGTTTCAGCCCAGTTATTTTTGTTGATACGGACGATACGCCATGCATCCAACCTCACCGCCTCCGTTCCCACTCCCTCGACTCGAAGACAGTTTTTACTCTTTGCTGTAATCATATGGTAGTTTTATTCAGCGTCATTATCTTATGGTATTAATCTAAGAAAACGACATGTAGTTTTTATAGCTTTATCCATTGTATGTGGATTATATGGATAAAGAATTAACCCGATCATAAACTATAATAAATGTAGAGGATGTTAATAATGTGTGAGAAGTATGGCCATTCAGAAATTAAAATAACTTAGGAAATTCCAACAATACTTTTATTAGAGGGACTCCATCTAGATTTCGACGCTTTGCGTCATCATCTGGATTGGTATTAGGTAGTTTTGGAAGCTCTGGCGTTCACTGTTATTCGTTGCTGATTAATTATATAAATTGCAATAATATTTGATGTGTATAATAGGTGAAAGGAATTAGGGAATGAAGAAAGAAAATGATGGCTTGGGAAAGTTTCAAATGGTGGTTGATATGATTTATTGAATAGGAAAAATGCTGGAATTTTGCGGTGAGTGCGCGCGTGCATATATGTTTGTGCATACCTGAATATTTAGCAATGACTCCCAATCAACTGGCTTCGCGTAAACTATTACTGCGTTGTGTCATACAATTCTTTGGCGGAGCAAATAATGAAACATTGATAGAGTCCGAGCCCGACTTTCTTGAGTTGTTCACATTGTTCACTTTGTACCGGTTACAGCTTTGCGTTATGCTAGAAGTGAGCGATATTCTTTTCAAATCGGTCAGCATTGTTAGTGGCGCGCGCTTTCGTTGGCCTCAAAAGAGTTTACGTCGGAAGTTACTCAATAAATTTTACGGTAAAAAATAATTAGAATTAATTTAGAAAATGTTTTAGCGTAGAAACTGCCATATAATGTCTTTGAACTCTAATTTTAGTATACAATGTTATTCTCTGTATTAAATTCCACAGAGATTTTTCGACATAGTTCTGAGGACTGTGTCGTCGACCCCTAAGAAAATTCATAGTAAATTGGCAGTACTCTTGTATGTGATTGAAATACAATTAAGTAATTCCACAAAAATTCAAACACCGCGAGAGTTCCATATAAATCTGCTTATAAATTTTCTTTAGAAAAGCTACGAGTTTAAAATTCTAGGGTAAGGTGCTGAAGAGGTCACATCGATCTTTTCGAAGTATATCCGCATACCCCATGAATTAGCCTCCCGTTCCCCAGTATCAATGCGGCGAAGTGAAAATTCTTTGCGTTAAATGACTTCGGCGTCCATCCTGAATCCATTGTTTGCTCTCTATCTTTCTTTTTTCGACTTAAGGCCTACATATCGTGATGCGAGAGAAAGATAGAACTACAGAGGGCGAGAGAGAAAGAGGATGGATAGAAAAGAATAGGAGAAAGAAGTTTGGATTTGGCCGGTGCAAAGTTTGTCCACATACCGCAAAATGGCTCGGCTCACGCGTCCCACTTCTATCCCACGTGTGGGAACAATGCTCGACGACAATGAGCGCGATTATCCTTCTTTAGCATGCGGAAAAAGGAAGGTGAGCGAAGCAGACGCGTGGTTATTGTCTGTCTTCCGTCTAATGTTCTCACACGCTTCTAGAGTGCGTCATAAAGGCGCGACAGCCATCGTCTAAAATGCAAAAAGTTTTTATTTAAAATACGGTACGTATACATGCTGACAGCATGAAATTTTTATAATTTAAATTATTCCTTTCTTGTTGAGGACTTATACTCAGGCGGCAGTACTCCATTTGTTGGTCTTCTTCAACGCTTAGAATGTCGTAATTCGGGTACAGTGTAATTTGTGGAGCCGTTGCGAAAATGTATACCAAAAAGCCATTTCCATTTCTGAATGTGACATATTTTAAAATTTCACCGTGCTTTAATTTTGGTCTCGTTTTTAAACGAAACAACAAAGTAAAAAAATCATCCCAACAAAATTTCTGAGGTCGATTCCCTTTCAAATAAGTAACAATCGACAGTGGCATGTAAAATAATTAACACCTCTTTTTAACCGATTTCAAAAAGAAGAATCATTATTATTTATTTAACTAACATATCTTGTGTCAACCCTAAAGTGTATTGCATTAAAATAAAAAAGGGCGTCAAGAGTCTTTACTAGTGTTGGTAATAATCGATCTATTGACACTTCAAATCACGTTTATTATAGCTTAAGACTCCTTTGCGGATGCAAACCAGCGATATGTTTTTCTAGAAATTGCTATGTAGGTCGGGTGAAGGTCAAATTAATTGTTGAGTAAGATTTTACAAATATCTCTTCAAAAAGTTTATAAGCATTGAAGGACGGAAGGACAAACCGCTGCTCGCAATCCCGATATGGTCCGTAATAAAATTGTATCTGGCCCGTGAAGTTATAATGAGGTACCGGAATTAAAGTGAATGCTGAAACTTCAATAATTTTAATGAGAAATAAATTTTGAAGTCTCGCGTTTTAATTTTAAATTGTTTTCACATGAGCTTCTTTTAACTTTAATATTGTTACAATACCAATTTTTTCTCAGATAATTTAAAATGCCTTAAATCCTCTGTATCTCGAATCTCTGTAGCTCAAATTTTCGATAACTTGAGGATATTTGCTGATAAAATTCAATGAATGTTCTATTTCTAAAACTTGAGCTTTGTGATCTACACGATATTCTCTACTGTGTATGAATTTAAGAATAAACAGAAAGTAGCCCTTGCATAAATGTATGAAGGAAGCTCAAATCTAAATATCCTTTCAGATAAAATGTTGTCCGATTGTTTGAACGGCCTTCTGGTAATAATAATAATATCAGTTTTGTAAATCCCCATCTCTGATATTCAGTAAGTAATAGCTAATACCGATTTGAATTGAACTGGCTAGATTCAAATTATAAGCTTTCTAAATTCCGTTCAACCAACGTTGCCTCAAGATGATTAAATATGCGAATAAAAATTATAATTGAGCGATACAACGGAATATACAATTCGTTTTTAGCGCTTTAAACAAACGCTTATGTATTCGGTTCATCCATCCGTTTGTGACCCAAGTTAAAAACGTCAAAATTATAGGATAGATGATTACATATGGTATAAATCTGGTAGATCTAGGATCAGCTGCTGGGGAGTAATCAGAAAAAATTCCTAAAAGGTACATGCTGCTGCAAATGTAGGCAAGCAGCAATACGTCGCATCTGCAATTCTTTACTCCGATGGAAAGGTAGCAGTCGGTGAAAAAAGCGCCTTATGTAATTTGCTCCACAATTCTTCGCTCACTTGTTACTAAAAATTAATGGCAGGTTCAATCAAGACCATCAGAAAAAGGCAATTTCAAATTTCGTGACATTGACATTTTTAGTATAAAATCCTAATTCATTCGAAGTAACAGTAAATGATAAACGGTAAAAATAATTAATTTGTTTTGTAGCCATTGGCATTTTGACGAGCACGCACACACATTCTTTGAATTATTCATATGCCATATTAAAAATTATATGTAATATATATGTCACACGCAGAACGTTTTCATCAGTCTGAGAGTAGTAAAGTCCCCAGACCTTGACTGACTACTATTTTTTTCTCTTTCCTAAGAAATGCCATTACCGTTATCTTAAGGTTGGTTTTTTTAATCCGGTGTAAGAAATATTTGAAGTTTTTGCTCGAAGTGGTGATCTACACCCACTTTCCTTCATATTGATCACGGTCTGATTCGCTATGATGTTAGAAAATTTTCTATCGCCCGTTTTCTACCAGCGTTGGCGATTTGAGAAGACGGTACTATATTTTACATTCTTTGCTTAATTTCTCCCTAAATATTTATCAAATTATTTCGTCGTTTATATAAGTGGTTCAAAGCAAAAAAGTATTAATATTGGTTAAGTTCTTGAAAAGTGTGATCGAAAAATATATTAACAGCTTATTTGTTGTTATTTTGATGGAAAAACTAAATATTAAAAATTGAACAAAATTACAACGAATGTTTCCAATATAAAGAAAACTGTAAGTCTGTAATAAATTAAAACAAAAAATCTTATTTTACAGTTTCAAATGTTTTTTAAAATTCTAATGTGACTACATCAATTATTTCTGTCGTTTAAACTTACGTTAATAACTATATTCTTTGCAAAATGATGTTCAGAGACATTCATGGCGTTTTAAATTTAATAGTAATTATTTAGGTAAACACGTAATGTATCATATCTAAATACAATTTGATATACACAATCCCATGATGATAGTAACAGTACGCCTGCCTTTAACTACTAACATTTTCTCAGCGTGAAAGAATGACATCAAAAGGGTATTACATTAATTAATGGATGCAATCGTGTTTACTAACAAAAGCATGTTTTCAGAAAATAAGCGAAAATATTTCAGTGCGCTTTAGATCAAGTTGAAAATCTTTTCGTACTTATATCTGTGAAACGATGACGTTAGGGAAGTTATTTTCCACCTTGTAATGCACCTGTTCCTCTGGTTATAGCAACGAGTGGCAGATCATTCGCCTACTCTACTGCCATTCCGGGAAATTATCATTCAGAATTAGGAGTGTGCGGGCAAATGGAGGCTTTTACGGCTCGCAAGATATCATGGTGGGGTGCGAGCGTGTATTGCGTTTGAGAAGGGAGTGACGCCGCATTCCATGCTATGGATGTGACATCCATTCCATGACACCTGACGGAAGAGGGTGCATAATTTGATTTGGAACGGGACGGCACCCAATCATTACCTCTCGCGACCCATATAATATTCCGTCCCTGTGAAACACCCGACTCCTCATTCTTTGTGAAATGCACAGCTCATATTCTGCCTCGTATTCTTCCCTTGGAGTTCATTTACTCGGGCAACTAAATCTTCTCTCCCCTCAATACATGACGCATGCCAGTCAATCCATAATTTTACCGCTACCATAGCATTCAGATTAGCCCCGTCTACATCAATTCTTTCCTTTCTGGTTCTCAGTCATTGGCACGAATTTCTAACCTTTTGAGGTCCAAGGTGTTAGGGATTTAGAGAGTAATACATGATCGAAATTCTCATGGTTAACACGAACAACACGCACATTAAGTTTTTCGCTGTTCTCCGATATTCTGTATTATATGTAGGTCACGTATTTCAATCATTTTAAAGTTATGGAAATATAATTCCCTTGCAATGTATCAATTACTATTGGTGATATATATTGAGGTATTTAAAACAATATTCATTGTTTATTGTTGGTTTTAGACCCTAGAAAATCTTTTCTTTTTAGTTTTAAAGCTGTTTTTTTATAATATTAATGTATTTGATGAAAGAGACAAACTTTGATCGTAATAAGTTCTGAGGGTATATCTTTCCTCACAATACCAAAACGAATTTTGGATATTTAATATTCGTGTTGTGTATGACAAGGAACTTTAGTGCTTAAGTTTTACATTTTCTGTACCCATGTTAATAATTTCTATATTTTCTTTGCATTTAACTATTTAAGTAATATAAATTACAGTTTGAAGCATGTTTTTGTGATGAAAAGTTTTACAACAAATTTAACACTTAAGGAGATCTTGAGAAATCCAAGAGTAGCAAAAAAATTAAAAATTACAGGAAAATAATGTTTAGCAAAATATAAATAATATCTTAACTTTTTGAAATTTCTCTAGAATTAAGTTTCGAAAACTTGCACACAACATGCTCAGCTAACTCCAGAAGTATAATGCTTCCGCTTCTAACAATTATTATGCTATATCGTATTTGTGCCTGGATGTCGTCTTCCAAAATTTAACGCTAGATTCCTTAATTAATATTTGAAATAGTCGTGATTGGAACGAGTGCTGGTATTCGAGTGATGTTAACATATGAGTGGAATAGCTGCGGAGGCGCCCGTCTTGAAAGAATGCAAAAAAGTAACTTAAGAATCAAGTCGCTTTAAAGTGGAATTTTTATTCATGCGGCGGTGCGTGTGCGTACTTTCTTTTAATCGATCACAACACGTCGTTTTGCACATCTAACCTTCCTCTCTCTCCCTTTATCTTCGTCGGTACGCCAGGAACCTCGCGACCCAGTCACCTCTTCCCTTTGGGGTGGACCTGCCGTGACACGCCATTTCCATTCATTGTTAAAGACCGTCGTCACCTCCAATGCGTGCTTCCACAATTGCCGATGCACGAATCTCTTCCTATTCTTTCGTTTTCCCGGGCCAGTCTTTGTTTCCGCCCACTCACGCTGTTTCCCACACAAACTCTTATTCCGTTCTGAAGAGAAATTTAAAAGAACGAATCACCGAGTTCATCTTATTGCTTTAATCTACCATATGATTTAGGTGACTGTCGTAGCCGTAACTAAATAATAAGCTGCGAATTTAGCTATCCTCAGCTGTAACTCAATGCTCATTTATCGTTTGATCTCTTTCCTTTTTAATATCATCTGACAGTGAATCATCATTGAGGTCGACAACTTTACAGGCGAAATTCAAAACTGGTTATTTTAATCTTTTTGTGGGTCGCCCTATCTCATCTATTATTACTCCGTTTTTCTCTTTGAAGAAATAATAACTAACTCAATTGGTGCCATAAGAGTGCATTGTAATTACGTTCTCTCATCGTGGAGACACGAACCTTTCAGATAATGGATCAACATTTTATGCATCCCTGAACTAATGGGATCGTAAATGTTACTCTGGTAACAGGAAAACTGTTGTTACAACTGGATACGAATTTCGGCTACAAATCAGCCATCATGAGTGACGGTCTATCATTCATTTTCTAGATAATTTTTTTAAAAACTGCGTAATGTGAATCACTACTAAGGACGGAGGATTTGTAGCTGAAATGGACACTATTTTATCAATGCTTTTGCAACTATCGGAGTTGATTTCATTGTCATTTGGATTTCATATATTTGCTAAGCTCGTTATTTCATTTCGTACATGAATTATATTTTCGCTGGTCTAATGTTGCACCATTAAGAAAAGTAATTTAGCATTACGTGTAATAGAGGCCTATTTGATGCTCCATAGAGGATATTAGCATCGATTATTTAGTAATTAGGTTCCTGGGTATACTTTCCATATCATAGAAACTGTAGTTGAATAATATCCTGAAGTAACCTGCAGGCACACAGAAATCAGGTGATGGTGTATTAACTTTTTTCTCTCACCCAAGTTTCACTTTGACAAAAAAACTACGAAGTATCTTTCATTTATCGCTTGCTCATAACTTTAGTTTCCTTTTTCCTGGCTTAAGGTGTAGCAATTTGATACCCGGGCCCGTTCCATTGCTCACACCTGTTATAAAGTCGCGCCTCATTATAAGCAGATACAACTGGTATCTTGTAAAAATTCTCTTTCGGACACACCTCTTAATTAACACTCCATCGTCGGCTGATTCGCACTCATTGGCCGACATCTCTCTCCCCATAAGCCTACTATCACGCAACGCACGGTCCGACCTTTGGCCCATTTGCCTAGCCTCCCGTTAAGCGGGTCAGCTTTAAAGATGAGATCGAACGGCTCCCACCACCATCACACACTAGAGATCACTCTTTCATGCAAGATTGCGTGCACTCTCCCTTAACCTCAGCCATTGTATCTCTACTCTTTTTCTCTTTCTCTCCGTATTCTTGTCTTTATATTTCACGCCTTCTTTCTCTCATTCTCGCTATCTCCTTATCGCACGCCTCTTGCTTGAAGTCGTCTTTCTCTACATTTATGTAATTAAAATGTATTTAATTTCCTTACAAAATGCTAACTGTTTAAATTCTCTGCGTATTTAATTCTTCATCTTTCTTAATATAACAATCCTTTTTTATTTCTTCCTGAGATATTCAGCCAAGATGACAGGATTGTAATCCTTGGCATCTTGATTGACTTAAGAGGATTAAGTTTGTAAATTTAATCCAGAATAAAGGTGTTTTTGAGTGTATCTTTTTCCAGTCTGCGAACAGAATAGGTTCATAATATAATTCACTGTACAAACATTTATTTCGTAGACCTCCGTCATAGGGATTTAATATATATATATATATATATATATATATATATATATATATATATATATATATATATATACTCCATATGATAAAGCACAAACGTCTTATGTAGTAAAATTTATGTATTCGTTATTCTCAAAGTAGGTTCCTTTTGGTCTTAATTGCCTCTTTTATTTACATCGCATCGAATATAATAGTTTGCCTTTTGCGGCTGAGTTAGGAAGAAGCTAAAAGGAAGCCTATTTTTAGCTCAGGCAGATCTTTGTAAGATCACCCCAGTCGTTCCTCTATCAAGGAATTACTGATCCGATACGGATTTTAAATTTTTGCACGCACGATAGTGTTGCCATGGAAACCCAGATTTTTCAAAGGTTATGGTACAGAATAGCACCAGGATACAAGTCCAAGACTTATTTCATGGAGCGATGCCAGTGGACGTCAAGGAAACTACTGGACCGCATGAGACCAAATGTTTGGCACACATTTGTGAACTCGTACAAATGACTTTGAATGATTTACGGCCGGATAATCAGCAAGAATTTAAAATAAGCACCAGTTTCCACGAATACAGTAGTTGTCGGCCAAATACTAGTGCAGAGTATTTTTTACTTTAATCTATCGTGCGTTAATAAATATTTGTCATTGCTGAGTTAGGATTTATTATGATTTTGTATTACCATAATCATGTGCAATTTATATAAATTTATATAGAGTTGCTTTTTTGTTTAATATGTACCTTAATACAAGAAAAATAACCAAATGAAAATGCAAAGCAGCGTGATTTATAAAGTTTGTTATTCAACAATCGGATATTTTCTCGAACAATCAAATTTCCACTGTTATTTTCTAATTGGCTCTTTACTTTTGAATGTTCTTTAAAACGAAAAAAAAATCAGTTTACGACTTGGTTGTTTACGCTCTATTTAACTCAGAGATGCCAGTTATTTTCAGAGCGGGCGATTTTTTTTTGCTTTTGAATATTAATTTGAATACTTCCGCCAATTCACGTAAGTTTTAAAAAGCAGCGAAAAAATCGATATAAAAAGTAGTTAGTCATTAATATATGACGGGTATGGAGCTGTGGCATTGATGTTCATGTGGTTGGAAAGTGGTTTCGGTAAGTGAAAGGTTATTATGCTGACGACCCAGATTAATGCTTCGGAGACGTAGAACTAGTTCCTTGCACCGAAGAAGTGCATTCTGAAATTGAAGAGAATAATAAGGGCACTTTCCTTTCTGGAGGCTTGTGTCCCTGGCAAGAGAAAACGCATATAATTAAAAAGAAAGGGCGTGATTTAAATTTCCAACGTGTTTATTCGTAGTAGGTTAGTGAAATTCCTCCTGGTGGCAAATGTCTTATTGTATAAACGGGATGTCCTTTTTCTCCCTTGTACTGTTTTTACGTTGAAATATTTCTAGTGTTTTACGAATAATTTTAAAGTCGACAACATATTCAGAGATCACGTGATGATTATTGAATGATTTTTTACGGCATAAGATAGTTCAAAAAGGTGGACTGTTATTGCTCTTAGTTTTTACCCATGCTAGGACTAATAAAACAGATAATCACAAAAAAGTTTCTGTTCGCCAGATTTAAACAGAATTTGCACAAATTTTCGTCACTATTATTCAAAATACGCTATTTCTTTCCATCTTAGACAATGAGAATTTTCATTCGAACCTTATTTTGGTAGACAATTTCCCATTTGAAATAATTTACCGATGAAATCGCCAGAACCTCAAAGTGCAGTTGCTGGAGACGACACGAGTAATTTATAGAGAAATCGTTCAAAACAGGCCTATCATGCTCATTTGAGTGACATGTTTTCGCTTCATTTGCGTGGCTTGAACTTACCGCTTGTGGAGTATTTTGTTTCCAGGTCTGCGTAACAATTTCGGGTATTCACCATATTTTGTTCACTGTAGGGGATTCAGTATTCTTGAACCTTTTTTCGTGTCATTTACGAACACAAAATACATGACGCATTTTAACCCCACTGAAATTCCCATGTGCATTTTGTCGTTGTGCCCAAGGTTTTTTCCGATACAGTAATACGACCCAACTTCGGTCCCACTCTTGTTCTCCTTCCTCTTACTACAAATTACGCACTCCGCGAGGGAAGTAACTGGCAAAGCATAACCCCGTTCTCGCGGATTCTCGTAATGAAGTCGTTATTTCCGCTTCGATGTCATTCATAGACGAGGCTTGTTTCCGTTTTCGCTTCGCACAGTGCGAGACTCCCTCGTTAAGCGCCGCCGTTCTCGTGATGCGAAGTAGATGGCTTCACGTTTTCACAGTGCGTCAGCGTAATTGGGATAAGTGGCGTGATTAATATGGTAAGAGTCGCGTCCATCCAACTGTACCCTCTTAAATCTAGTATTTAATCGCGGTGTACGTTTTGCTATTTTTCTGATGACTTTATCGAGCATATATTTTTAATGCCATTGCTTTATGCATTGGATTTATGGGATTAGTCATTGCTGCAAATACAGGAGATTAACATTTTTCCATAATATAACACGTAAAAATCGATTGATGGACGTGTAGGCTTTAATTCTCTTGAAATTTTAAATGACTAAAAATGAAGATACGAGCTTGAGATAAAACAAATATTGAGCTTAAAGAATCAGTTTTAAAGACAGAATTCGAATCTAAGGCAATTCAGCGTAAAATTTAGTTTTTAATCATGCATAAAGGTATTTTAATAGGTTTACAACAGTGGAAAATGATAAATTCCATTGCAACGAAATCAACGCTTTTAAATAGGAACTAATCTCACACCTCCTACTTAACAGTTATAATGCCACCGAAAGAGGGAACACTTTTGAATCCAACACAATCAAGCTCAAAAAGGAAAGCAACATCTAGAGCAGGGGTGTCCAACGTATGGCCCGCGGACCGGATGCGGCCCGCGAAGGGCATTTGTGTGGCCTGCGTAGCTATGATGGAAAAGCAATCCGAAAATCTTAACACATAAATACATACATTTTCATGAAAAGTTTTATAACAAAGCTTTTAACATTGTAATGTTATTTATGAAAAATCTTATTTAGACTTGATTTCCGCTTATATGGCACCTCAGAATCCGATTTAAACTGTAATCCTGCCCGCCGAAGAATTGGCAACTTCTAATGCGGCCCACCGAAGTATTTGCAACCGCCGATGCGGCCCGTCATGCAGAAAAGTTTGAACACCACTGATCTACATCTTCAGAAAATGAGGAAGCAAATGGAATTGCCAATTTTTTAGCGCAAACTCGCCTCGCTCAACAATATGAAAGAATGGTTTAAAACATAACCCCGAGGAATACCTGGGAATTTTGCTAGATTTTCCTAAAAATCGCCGCGATATTGTTTCGTCAGAGAGTGAAATCAGTAACTCTAACTTTAGTTCCAATATGAATATTCCGAACCGTGTGTAGTTAACGCTACTCATAAACTGAGCAGCTTCTTTGATTTTCAAACTGAAATTTATCGTTCTAAATATACGTTTGAACTTAATTTTCTCGTCAAATCCATAGATCCTCATTAGCGCACGTTTCAACTCGGCACACTCGCAATGCATTCATTATATTCTACTGACTAAAGCATTATCAAATTTAATTATTAGAAAATAACTGCGGACAGTCGTGCTAATCAACCCCATGTCTCTATAATAATCCAAGAGGTGGATTAGCCATAAATACAAATAAAGGAAAATCATACCTTCCTTTAATTGCATACTTTTGCCTTATAAACGTTTATAACATTTTTATTGTCATAGAAATATCTTCCCATTTCACTTCCCATTTCATATATCCTCGACATTATAGTAAAATAATTGTTTGTAAAATTGTTCTCGAATCCGCCCACTTATCGGATTTCAACTCTAATAAATCAGATCTCTATTTAAATTTCATGCACAATTATTCAGTTCCTCGATAATTAAACTGACAAATTTCCTTTCTACACGGTAATTGGCTTTGTAAAATAAAAAAATAAGCTTTTATTTCACGTGTGTCTCTCTTGAACATGCGAAGGGTAGTTACCGTGAATACTCCTCAAAATTATGACTATTTATGCTCTGCAGACTAATTAATCAATGCGAGATTGTTTTACCAGAGTGGCAACAAGGAAAATTTCCTTCGTTTTTCCACCTACTTTAGTAGTTTCGACCACATAAATCAACTCTCGTGGACGAGGGCAGTGGTAGCCTATTCCGAGGGCCTATAAAACTCGTAAAGTTTCAAGAAATGCTGGATTTATAACCGCCCAGCAGAATTTTATGTCAGGAAGACCTTGATCGGCACTTAATTTGGCAATTAGTGACGCGCTACTTATTCTATGCAGAGCTAATATTTTTGTCGCCCTACAAAACATAAAGCCGACAAGAAATGAAATTTCACCATCGAATCTTACGATCCCCATTAGTCGGCCGAACACCTACTTTTGGGTGACGCTTTGTTGTTTGTTTGTATGGAATTTCTGGCTAATCAACCTCTTGGCCATTACTCCTTCCACACCGAACACACACACACACAAGGGAGGAGGAAAACCCGGTGGCGGAATTAGCCTACTATTTACGAAGAGCGCTTTTGTTGTTTGTATTTCCTATATAATTTGGATCTCATTCGCTCAAAATCCATACTCTTATGAAGTGCACTGATTTTATGGAGGTATTTAACATATGATGATATTTTTCCTTGTCGATTTAAACGATTCGAATGAAGGTATATGTGCTCATCATTCTAGATAGTCTACCCTTAGATCCGTGATTATTATTGGTTAAATCTGGTTCTCCATATACTACTGCTTTCCACGATCTTCATTTCAAGTCATCTTTCAGCTGAAACCTTTCCATTTTTCTCTTTTTTCTTCCAATTTTCCTCTTAACACGTCTTAAGATCGTTATTTCTTCTCAGATAAGGCCCGATCTAGTTCCTCTTTCTTATGATTTGTTCTGCCAGTTGCATTTATCTTATAATAATTTTACGTTTGTCTGTCAGAAGCCTTTCTCAATCTTAAGTCAACGTTGCCACCAGAAAAACACCTTACCTTAGCAGGTTTCGAACGCGTTCATGCTGGCACTTCCCGTTTCCGAGACAGAATTAGACCAGGGGTTCCCAACCTAGTGTTCGCAAGCACCGCTGTGTTCTTTGGCAGCTTCATTGTGCTCTTCGACAGCCTAGTTGTGCACTTCTGTGATGCTTTAATCTCGTTTCCAAGCATCATTCATTTAATATGATCAGTTCATTTCTTTCTAAACGTATACTAGAACATTACTAATACCATTGGCGTTGGTTGGATTTTATCATTTATAATTATTATTTTTTCGCAAAAGATATGGTGGTGCTCGCTCGATATTCTGGAATATAGCTTGGCACTCGCTTTATGTACCAGAATACAACTTGGTGCTTGCCACAATAAAAATGTTGGGAACCACTGAATTAGACATTACGGCTACAGAGAAATTGTAGATTAAGGAAATTAGCCTTATAACTGTTTACTTACATTTTATTTTTATTTTGTGTGCATGAAAATATCTTATTATACATAATAGACAATGTCAGTAATGCTCGACTGTAGCGCCGCTCTTAAAGAGCCGTTATAAAAGAGCGGGAGAATCGAGAACTATGCTAATGCTATTTTTAACAAATTTTCCGAGTAGGTAGAAGATTGAAATTTGGTGGTAAATTTTTATTCTTAAGCCATTTACGAAAAAAATTCCCTAAAATAGACCTGGGTTTGTCTCCAGAAGATAATTTCTGTTACTCATAAGATAACATGTAAAAATCAATTTAGCGACGTGTAAGCTTTCATTCTTTTGCTCATAAAAATTAGAAATAATTGACCCTTGATCTTCAAACTGGGACTGTTTTAAAGAAAAAGGAACAAAGTTTCATATTCTTAACCTCGATTGTCTCCCTCAGTCCGCAAACTTTCGAATTTTACATCTAAATGGCTTATTTTTGCAACATTCAGCGATTTTATGAGGATTTGCCATGATAACCATGTCATTGTCGAAATCGAGACCACATTATCGTCTCAATTCTCATATGAGTAATATATACGTACGTATTGAGTTCCTTAATATGAGCCGGGCATGCAGACGTTTATCCTTTTGCTTGTTAAAATTATTTTTTAAAGTATACGGAAAAGTTAAGGCAATTAAATATATGGTAAACCCTGCACTAGAGATTTATCGAGCACTGCAAATATTCTTTGTGATTCTGTTTTTTAATCACTACATACAATCTCGGTTTGTGTACAAAGAAGCAAAGAAGTTTTCGATTTTTCAAGCCTATTTTTGTGTTGCATTAAGTTGTCATAAAAGAAACGGTAAGTTACTTTAATCATGTTTGAAATCACCACGGCATCACTGTTAGTTTACCTTGCTATTTTGAAACAGCGTTTCGCTAAGGTATACACTTTGAACTCTTTTAAATATAATATTTCAATATTTCACATATGTTCACCCGTCATTTTTGACGGGTAGCTTTACTAGTATATATCATTAATTATATATCGACGACTCTTACAGAGGAGGATATATATAGCTATATATATATATATATATATATATATATACATACAGGGTGTCCCAGAAGTCCGGCCTCATAGGACAACTTTGTTATTTTGCAGAATATCTAAAAATAATAAGGGATCAAAGTTGTTTGCAATAGGCTAATTTTCAGGATAAATATTGATTTTTTTCTTCTAGGGCCTTCCGTTCGACCGCTACTCTCTCTGCTCATCAATGGTTAAGTGACTAAGCAGAAATTCCTACGTCTACATAAAGGAGCTAGGAGCCGGCTATGGGAATAGGAGTTGCAACAAAAGTGAATAACAAGTCCAAAAACTCATGCAGCAGTGTTTATTGCACATTTACAATTAATTTTCAAATTGGTATCCATGCTGGTGTACACACATTCTGATTCGTTCCTTCAAGCTTCTCTGTACACGTAGCAATGTTTGCGGAGTAAATTCTGCGCATGCTGCACGGATGTTCTCCTGAAGTTCTTCAAGGCTTCTTGGCCTGCTGTAGTAAACAACTGATTTCAATTGTCCCCAGAGGAAGAAATCAAGGAGTGTAAGGTGGTGGCCACTCCACTGGGCCCCTTCGTCCGATCCATTTTCCCGGCAGAAACGAATCTAACCATCTGCGCACCGTGTTAGAATAATGAGGAGGCGCTCCATCTTGTTGGAAGTAAAACTTCAGGCGCTCATCTAGGGGCATTTCGTCCAAGAAAGGCAGCAAATTGGTTAGCCTATTGCAAACAACTTTGATCTCTTATTATTTTTAGATATTCTGCAAAATAACAAAGTTGTCCTATGAGACCGGACTTCTGGGACACCCTGTATATACACACACACACACACACACACACACACACACACAAGTAGTTGGTGCTTGCATTTCATCTCACTTTGAAAAAGCATTAATTTTTTAGACAAGTCATTTCATCATTACAAATAGTCCTTTAACCCCTCAAGCCCGGAGGAGATTTATTAAATCCCACCCATACGGCCGGATTAGGTTTTTAAATTTTCACGATTGCGTTGCAAAAACGTTCGAAAATATTAAAATAATCATAACTTGAGGAGTTTTCTCTTGATTTTTCTCAATTTTTTTGTGGATTTATGAAAAACATGAAATTTGTAAATATCTATTTTGCGTATAATATCTTACATACAAAGATTGTTGGAGTAGAAGAGAATGTACACCAATCGCTAATTTTCCGGCGTGCATTCGCGCTTTATATATAACATTCAGCACCGGAAAATCTATAGAAGATATTGATGTGCAATCTTAATAAAAAAATAGCTTAAATTAGTAACTATTTCATTCTGCAAGTCTACTCATCTAAACCAATTAGTTAAAAAATTTCACGAATCTCAACTTTTTCATGTCTTGACTAGAAATTTTTAAGTACTACGGGATGAGCTAGGAAGCTGCAATTTTCAAATTTTTGCAATATATATAATTATTATATATAATACTAGTAGTTGGTGCTTGCATGCTGCAAGCATTTTTATCTCACCTTGAAAAAACGTTAATTTTTCAGACAGATATTTCATCATTACAAATATTCTATTGATTCTAAAGATTTCACCTACGCAGCGATTTTTTCCCACATGTAAAAATAATATTTTAAAACAATCCCCATATGTTGCAATTTTAAACATTTTACACTTTCTACATTATGGGGTACTAATGCTACACATTTCAGCCAAATTTTAAAGTTGTAGCACTTTTAGAAGTAAAATAATATCTTTCTAATTGTTTAACATTTAAACATTTTTAACGGTTGCCGCAATATATATATATATATATATATATATATATATATATATGGAGAGATTGAAATGTTTATTTGTGCAAATGCACTGTTCTGTAAATAATTTTAAAATTGCAGCTTCCTAGCTCATCCCGTAGTACCTAAAAAATTATTAAACTTTAATGTTCAAATGGGGTTAAAACAACCCCTAAAATTTGCAATTTTGAAATTTTCGATTTTTATAGTTGGTTATGAGAAAAGTTCTATAATCTTGCAAAATTTCAGCTTCCTAAACTTATTAGATTGGTCTACACACTGGATTGCGTTTTCCCATGCTAACTTATGGGAGATATTCCGGGGTCTCTGGAGTCGAACCCAAGACACTGCAAGCAAAAGTGACAATAATTCCAAATAGATATTGTGGCCATCTAGCAACACTGAAAATGTCATTTTTCTAGCTTAGGGGCAAGTGCCAAAATTAATTTAAAAATGGCGCAATGCTTTTCTTATGGGAAAAAACGCAACTTTCGGAATTTCTGGAGTCGAACTCTTGTCACTTAGGTAAAAAGTCTCATTTTATCTGTAAGTGTCTTAATCATATCTACAAAAAATGAAAACATTAGTATCCTCCTATATCCTCCTCTGTAAGAAACGTCTATATAGAATGCTATATAGGAGGATACGAATGTTTAGGCACTTCCAGATGAGCTGGAGATTCGAAATTTTTTTCTTAGGTAGGATTTTGTGCAAAACCGACTAGAAAAAACGAAAATCTTGAAAAAGTGCAACAATGCGGCCGCTAAAAATTCGCAAATGTTTAAACAAATTTTCAAGGTTTATGTATTTCCGAATGTGCCACGGAGTTGAAATTTTTTTATAAGTAGAATTCTTAAAAAAACGAAATAGGGATTATACAAATTTTGATATTTTAGTTTGTTTGGCAGTTAAAAATTCTTAAAATTTAAACTAATGGTTAACTGTTTAGGTACTACGGTATGAGCTAGGAAGCTAAAATTTTCAAATTATTTACAAAGTAGTAAATTTGCACATATAAACATTTCAATTTTTCCATACATGAATTTTGGCGGCCGTTAAAAATTATTTAAATTTAAACAATTAGTTATATGTTATTTCACTTCTATTTGTACTATAAATTTAAAATTTCGCGGAAATTTGTGGCATTATTAACTCAATGTGCAAAAAGTATAATATTTCGAAAATTGCAAAAATTAGTTATTGTTTTACTCCATTATTGCTCCATAATGAAAAAACGAAAACCCCTCCAGAGGAGAAATCTTTAGAATCAAAGAAATATTTCTCATGATGAAATATCTCTGAAAAATTAATATTTTTTTCAAGGTGAGATTAAATGGCTGCAGTATGCAAGCACCTTCTACTAGTATGTTATATCCTCCTCTGTAGGAAACGTCTATATATAATGAGATTCAAATTATTAGTAAATAAAGTAACTTGCCATTTTAACGGGGTGTTGTCTTGCCAACCAATTAAATTGTTAAACCTCGAAATCCTATTGTTATTACAACCTTTATGGGTGAAAGCGTGCTTTGAATGCTTTTAATACGAGAGAAAGAAGGAAGGAGAGGGAAATGACCTTCACAGCAACCAATGTAAACAACATTCGTTGCGTTATTTATGAGAAGGAATGTTTTTGAATGTAGAACATTAATCATTCGCATATTAAAATTATTTTGAATCTTTGTAGGAGTTCGAGACTTGAAACGACGAATGCCTAAAAGAACGAAAGTTTGTTTTTCTACCATCTAAAGAAAGTCAAGGCATATTTTTATTAATTTTTATTTGGTAAATAACTTTGCCGTTGAATTTCAACGAGCATTTCCCTAGTTCTTCTTAATACTTACTCATTTTTCATTTCCTTTATCCCTTTTATCCTCAGCATTATTCTCCATGCCCACATTTCAAACCTTTCCAAGCATTTCATTTCGTTTTTCTGAGTTGCCATATTTCTGCTTTATACAGAATGATCCTCCACATATATATTAATTTTTTCAATTTTTCCGTGTCATTTATTTTTCCTGATATTAGAAGTTTTTCCTTCTGAAAGCGGCTTTGACTTGGTGCAATATTCATCTCTTGTTATGACGCTCCCGTGGTATTTATGGTATGAAACTTGATCTAATGGCTTCCCATCAATACATATGCTCAAGTTTTCCTCTTTTCCCGATATCCGTATGACATCGGATTTTTTATTATTTTATTCCATATTTTCTTCCTGTTGTTTCCAGTATATTTGTATTTTCTTTATATTTCTTTTCCTTTCCTGCTAGAAGTAATTGATCATCAGCAAATTTAACTGTTCTTGTAACCCTTCCTCCAACCTTGAAATCGCCGGAGTGTTCTATCGCTTTTTGCATTAACCTTTCTTTATATACATACTAGTGCAAAAACCTGTCAATATTAAGGGAAGGAATATATTACTTGTTCTTTAAATTAAATTATCGCAATTATTATTTCATGAAATAATTTATTTATATCTTTAAAATATGATCCTTGTTACTATCGCCATACGTATAAGTATAGGGGAAAAAATTGTTTTCATGAAAAAAATCGCTTTCGATATTCCAACGGAAATCCACATTTGGAGGTCCCCTAAACACGTTTTCATCTTTTTATCGATGATGTCTGTGTTTTTGTGTGTGATAGAAATTTTGTTGGTGCTCGAACTCAAAAACTATTAATCAGGTCAACACGAAATTTTACATTTGACATTTTTGTTAAAGGGGCAAGAGTTGGGAATAATTTTGAAACGAGAAAAAGTCTGCTATGACCGGGAATCGAACCCGGGTCTTCCACTTACCGAGCGGATATTCTACCACTGAACTATCGTAGCAGATCAATTTTCCCCGTTTCTGAACGCCGATATTTTCTTGGTTGGGACGGAACTAGCTAAGCTAGTATCAAACTGCCCAAACTGATGTCCTCGAAGAGATACATCGAAGAATACTCCCTCTCAAATGGAGAGACAAGAGTTGTCAAGTTTTTGGTCAAAAATCGGTAGACCGGAAGTGGGTGTTTACTTTTGTCATCCGTTTTTACTTTCTCCTTACGTAGTATAGGGGAAAGTATTGTTTTCATGAAAAAAGTCGATTTTGAGATTTGAACGGAAATACACGTTTTTAGGTCCCCTGAACACGTTTTGACCATTTTCTCGATGATGTCTGTTTGTGTGTGTGAGTTTTTTTGTGGGTGCTCTAACTCAAAAACTATTAATCAGGTCAATATGAAATTTTATATTTAACATTTTTATGACAGTCACAAGAAATGATTAGATTTGGTAAAGATCGGTCAACCGGAAGTGGGTGTTTACTCTCTCACTTATCCGTTATTTTTAAATATTTGCTTTAATATTTGATAAATGTAAAAATGTATCGGAATAAACGTTGTAGGAAATTGAATTTTCTACAACCCTTGTTTGAAACATTTATCCATATAATGCATTGTTTAAGAGATATCTTATATTTAACTGTCACCACCACGCCACCTACCGACGACTATTGTTAACAATTGACGCTTAGTTACATCTTAATTACGCTCCTTTTTATTTTCTTAATTGTTGGAGATTCCTGGCTATATCCAATATCAGAAGCCTACGGTATGAGTCTATTTCTGTTCTTTGTAAAGTCTTTAAATTTTCTCGCAGTTTCTTAAAATATTCAATATCATTTAACCTATTTGGAATTTTTAGAAATATTACAGGTATGGAGAAAGTCATGTGGTGGCCACGATAGATTTTTTACGATTTGTACTCCAAATAGTACCTGGTAATACAGTGCATAAGACATGAAAATGTTAAAATAAGCTAATAAAATGAAATTATTACATATAATAAGTAGAGTGTTATCCATGAACCTTAAAAAAATCCGTGTGTTTTTCTATTTTTCACGTGGTTAAACATTAACAGAGACCGTAAGGAGGTACATTTCGGTGCCAGAGTTTTTATTTTTGTTGGGTGAGGGAAAGGGAGTGCGTTACCATACAAATCATAACCTACATTATTTCTCGAAAACCAAGAAACTTATAGACTTAAAACTTGGTACTTATACTAAAAAGACCTCGAGGATGTGCATGTCTGGGCCATAATATCATACCCTGACTAGAGGCCTGTGTTAATTTTTTTGCAAAATTACACAGGTTATTTTGAATTTTCTTAGAAAAATATCAGATTTGCATCTATATTTAATTTGTTCATACCAATTAAGGGAGAATATTGGTCACTTATTGAGAGTACCTTGAGTTTGAATGATATTAGCAAGTGAAATGAGGGTGAAATGTTCGAAGCTGTAAATCCGGGGCAAAGCCCGGGTAATTATCTAGTTAGCAATAGATATTGAATAAGAATTGCGATAGGCAACAGACTTTTCTTACTCCTTTCTCCGATATCTACACCGATGACACCTTCTTTCTCAAATCTGAGTTTCACAACTTGATTGATTCACATAAAGATTCCTAGCAAGTCTTCTGTCTAATCAGCCTATGTCTATATCCTTTAATATACATAATACCAACAATATGGATTAATAATATGGTGGCTTCCATATCGCTGTGTTGTAGCCGTTCTAACCATCCTGGTAATGCCGACAGCTGTATTGGATATACATAACAAGCAGGGTCGGCCCGACAGTTGTCTCTAGTGTGGGTAAGAGCTATTTTGGCCGCCCCTAATACTTCATATCGATCAACACACGAAGGGAAGCATTCAAAATCACACGAATTTCCTCCATGAAGTTCATGTCAGTAGTTTTGTTAGCAATTATTACAACAAAATGTTGTACTTATAAATTCAGCAGATGTATAATTTAAAATACATTCATTCAATTGATATGAATTTGTTGAAGTATTTACTCACGAAAATGCAAAGAGAAATTAAAAAAAAATATCAAAAATGGATAATTAGATACATTTTTACAACAATTGCAACCAAGTACGATATTTCTTAAGGTAATTACGCAAAGATGTGTGATAAATAATAAATATACACATTAAGAAAATGAACCAAAGATTTAAGTTAAATACATTCTTAAAATAATACAAACTTAGATGGCAAAAATAAATAAAGTTATAAAACAATCCTAATGGCTTTTAATGCAACCAAATCTCTAATCGTTTCTTTGAAATCAAAATGATCGGCTACGTCATTTTCTTTGGAAATTATTGCCATGGCATCTAATCGCTCCTGTGATATGGTGGAACGCTAATCATTTTTTATCAATTTAAGTTTGAAAATTGTACGTCCTCTGGAAGCAACTGTCATTGAAAGAGTTAAAACTCTCAATGCTATAAAAAGATTTGGAAATAAAGATATAAGATTGATTTCACATGTCTACAGTAACATTTCTTTGGGCGAAGGATTCGAATCCTTGGGGGATATGGCTTTCAGTTCATCGAAAAGTTCAAGGGCTACTATGTCTCATTCCGTGCCATCTGTTCAAGTGGCTTCCAAATTCATACAACATTTCCTAAAATAATAATCGTCGAAATTACTTAACTTCTCTAAATTGAACAAAAAGCCAAAAACGGAATTATAATCTTCTAATTGCTAAAATCTTTTAGATACGGATGGAATTGTTGTTTCGGTAATGGCGTTAAAGAAGTCAATCTAAATAGCTTCTCACAATCGTTGATTGGATCATCGGGTGTTTTATACACGAACTGTGCTTTCGTAAGACGGTTTATTTTATTTCCTTCTTGAGAAAAGTCCGCTGTTAAACCCTAATCTTCAGCAAATTTACCAGCTGTTCCTTTTATTTCGAAGAAATTTTTAACCGTTCTATAAGCCTCTAAAAGGACCCTATTGAGTGCCGCAGAAACCATTATGGAATCAACTACTCGGAAACTATTGTAGACTAGATTAGGCAAAAATTGTCGCAGGCGCCACGGCCGCTTTTAAAATTTACGGGACCCGGGCAATCTTCTCTGGATGGGCTTCCTATTTACATTTCTTTAGTGATAACATCTTATGATTTTATATATATGTATATGTTTCGGGATTTGCCCGTAACAAGGACGTACGCAGGGGGGTCACGGTGTACAGACATTTGTGGAATCTGCGATAACCACGTTACAAACTTACTACGTTGCCTCTTGCTACGCTGCCACTTGCTGCGTTGAGTTATGAGAACTAAAAACGTTATAAAAGTTTATATTATTTGAATAGGACTTTTATAAGTCAATTACTGTAAATTGGTTTTCGGCCTCAGCCCCCCTCCACCTACCTCCACCCCCATCTCCCCCCTCTCCCCCTCCGAAGTAAATTTCTGGGTACGTCCAAAGCCCGTAACATATACGAATATACATCAACATTTATTCCTCCGCATTTCGTTCGTTTTCAGGATGAAGAACGAGATATTCACTTTCCTCAAAACGATCTAGGTTAGGCTCCAGGAACAATTTCCTTTGCTTATGGATATTCATAGTTAGTAAATTTTTGTATAAAATCGCTCGTTATAATATTAATGATAAATAATAATATCGTGTTTGGAAAAATAGGCGAGCATTAATACACTTGTAACACCATTTTAAATATTGAACGGACTAATTGAAAATATATTTTTTATGATAAAATACTGCATTAGCCAAAAGTGAAGAATATCAAATTCCAGCAATGTCAACATTTTTGAAGCTCTAGATCTGGGGTCTCAAACTCACATCGGTGCGCGGGCCTCATGAAGGCCTTTCATTGAACCCGCGGGCCGCATTAAGACGTCGAACCAATTCTGCGGGCTGCATACTTTCCCAGCCCTCACACCGTTACGTATTCTTTAGACGTTTAGACGTTCATTCTTCCCTTCCCTGAGGAAGAAATCACCCCAACCCTATGACGAGGCATTAAAACCCATTCTTTACAAAATTCTAGTTTCAGCGTCGAGGATTAGGTTCTTTTGACACGCAAAACAGCAGGAAGAACATACTTAGTACTCCGTGCAGGATTTTTATAAATATGAATGAACAATAAACTGAGTATATTTAAAAGTGCTGGTTTAACATACTTCCTAGATATACATGAAATATTTTATATGAAATACATTTGAGTTTTGGTCGTCAGAAATGAACCACGGGGGCTGCATGCGGCCCGCGAATTCGAGACCCCTGCTTTAGATGTAGATGAATATTTAAGCGTTTGAATTATTTTTGAGAAATATATAAGCTTTTCACATCGTATTTTCCTCAAAAGTTTTCTAAACTTTTCTTTAACTTATTTAGAATTGCGATGATGAATTTTATCAATGAACAGGTGCACTGTCACGTCGGTGTCTGCGATTATCCTTATAAAACCTGAATTTTTTGTGGTGAGGTTTTACAACGATCATCCCTTTCTTGGGATTGCCCCTCAGTAGAAGTCTGTATTATACGGGGAGCCATTTTCATCAAGAACCACATTCCGCACGTAACTTGTTCTGATCCCCCATTCCCCTAGACATCCTACGCTTCTTAATCCAATCCACCCAGAAACGCTCCCTCTCCCCCCTTGCTAACACACTTCCCACCCTATATCGCTCTTTCTCTCCCTCCTATAAGAGCCATTCCTCATTTTCCCCCTCTGTCTCAAAATAACCTCAAAACCGCCCTCTACACTCCTCGCGGAGATGATTCCGTCTCCGCGAGCCCTCCATAATGCCTATCCTCCTTTTTATCTCTCTCCTTTCTCTTCCCTTTCCTCTCTCCACCTTCTTATCTATCTTCCTTTCTCTCTTTCTCATTCCTATTTCCCGGATCGCACACACTTCGTATCCCATAGGAGAAAACTTTCACCTCGTTCGCTCTTCACTCTCTGCCCGACTTTAACTCTTCTCCGGAACTTGATTTCGCGTCTCCATTTCGAGATGTCTCACGTACCTCGGCGAGGAAACGACAAACATTTCCGTAGGGCGTTCGATATGCCATAGATCGAATAGAAAAGAAAATTTTTTCCACCAAAACTCGAGTTTGCCTCGAATGTTTTTATATCCACACGGAGCAATTCGTCTCGAAAATAAAGCGCGCCCGTCTTTTTTAATGTATAGGCACAAAGAAACGAGTCAATTGACTAATAAGTTATATTTTTTGGAATTATTTTACGCGATTTTGAATGGAAATACCAAAGCGAGTGTATTAAAATGAAGATTTTCTCAAGTCTAGTTTTTAAATTTATTTTTGTAATTATAAATTGTACTCTTTTGCTATTTTTCTTGTTTAAAGAAAATGATGTCGTCCGATCCTCTATAGCTGAATTTAAATTATAATTAAAATCTTCTTAGAATGTGACATTATCCGTAAGAATGAATAGATTAGCTGTTATAAGTTAGCAATAACTGATGAAACCGGCTCACTTTTCGCTACCCGAGTGGAACAAATATACATATAGTTTCGGTGATCTGTCATCGTAACGCTGACGTCATCAATGGTACGTTTTAACGTGTTTTTAACAAACATACCGATTAGGTTGAAGGTTGAAATTTAGCAGGAATGTTTGATTCAGATATAAAAATTAAATGACGAAAGAAGAATAAGAAAAAACGACCCGGGTTCGACTCCAGAGGGCCGATTCTCATTTCCCGTAAGATAACACGTAAAAAGCGACTTTTTAAAGTGCAGGCTTTTATTCTTTTGGAAATAAATTAAAATTAGAAAGAATTGACGTACGATCTTCGAATTTGAACTATGTGTTAGGAATATTAATGAAGTTTTTATTCTATTAATCTTTTTTTGCCTACCGTTCGAAATCTCTCATTTTAAACATTCAAATCACATATTTTGGGAAAATATCAGCTTTTAAACGAGATGTTGTCTTGCCGACCACGTCATTGTTAAACTTCGAGAATTAATTGTTGTCTCAACCCGCATACGTGTAATATGTACGAGTGCATAGATTGCCTTAAATTATCGTAGGATTTTTCGCGAAATTACGTAATTTTAATGGGACTGGGATTTAGTTTGTATTATTTAGCTTATCTAAAGGACTATATAGATGTAGAGTAAGAGAGAGGGGGATGTGGGGAGGGCGATAGGAAGGAAGGGATATAGAATGGAAGGTACATAGAAAGTAAGGGTGGTATAGAATTAATTCATTTTTGCAGAGGAGAGAGAATGGAGAGGGAGGATGGGATTGAGGGAGGACGGAAGGAAGGATGGGAGGAAGGAGGAGAGAGAGAGGAAGAGAGAAAAGGGGGAAGAATGGAAAGTTCCTTAAATTTAATACTTAATCCACGCATACCCGTAATATTTGACGAGCAATTATGCTAGTAGTAAAATAATCATAAAATGATTAAGCTTGATTAACCTCGATTAATCCCGGTGAGACGTGGGAATTTTCCCTTTAACTCCTCATCGAAACTGGAACAGCTAGAAACAAAAGATTACACTCTCCTAACGCATTTACGAAATGGGACCAGTATGCCATTACAGTCTTCCCACGACGTCCGAGGTCAATGTCATGGATTCCCTGTCCTTACTTACCTTCCGGGACACACGCCGCTGCCATCCACTTAGCCTATAAGTTGCATCCATCGTTGCCAAGTCGCCGCAAACATCGAAAGCTCTCGAAGAAAATTCTGGAGATACTCGGCCTCACAATGTAAATACTCTCCAATGAATGGTGTCGTCAGTGTTGCTCAAGTCACTTCGTTAAGGACGCATGAATGATGCTGGAGTGGATGAGGCATAAAGCACCGGCCCACACTCGTCCTTCAAGTGCTGAAGTCATGTACTGCAAAGAAATAATTTTATCTTTGCTAAATTAAATCGATTGTTTATCACAGTGGTTCTCAAAATGGTACTCGGAGCTTTTTAAGTGGTACACAAGAACTATAAATACTGCTGAGGACAATCCTAGTTTTCGGTTATTTTGTGGAAATAAGTTTATTTTTCTTTGTTTTGTCATAATTTTAAAACGCCTTTTATTAACATTACCGCGACTTTTACACCACAATAAAAAAGTGCTTAATATATTTCTATGATTTAATTTTGAGGTAGATGTCGCATACAATTTTGCGAGATTGGCTCACAAAGACGGATTTATTGAGTAACTGCTGGTTTAGCTCATTTGATTATTTAGAATATTTGTTCAGCCATAATGCCTGTATATTAATAATTTTCGACATATATTCTTATTAAAAATATTTCAGTATTCTGAAGTCAATATACATTATTGTTTCATCAGTGGTTAATATTTTACCGAATGAATGATATAATCAGTGATACATAAAGAGAGAACTTCAGCCGATATTTGAGGTAGTGCTTCTGTTCAACTATTTCTTTTTGTAATTCTGTGATGTGCTTAGCAAATTGAAACAAGAATAACAGTATACTCCACAAATGGAATTTACAGAGATTTCAAAAGCGTTATTTACGGGAAATACGTATAAAACGGTATCGAAAGATTGGGCGGTTCTTGGAATTTTTTTGAGAAACTATAAGTCGTAATTATATCATTATATGGTCTCGTGGACTTTTTTATGGTAAATTTTGTCCTCTATCAGAATAAAATTTTCAATCGATACCTTACAATTACATAAGACTGAGGGAGGGGAAAATATGGTATTTGTTTGTTGATTGACTGATGCCATTTAACGAGATACGAGTGTAATTTTTTTCAAGTGCTTATGTAAATTGGAAGTTCTAATTGACGAATGCACAAAATTATAATTCGGTGATAAATTTTAATAAATATTACTCATACTTAATTTAATCAGAACCCGTCCTGCGTTTCAGGAAATAAAAGCCACGACAGACGGACGGACGGACGAGACGTTCTCATAAGGCGTTCCGCTACTACCGCTTCGCTGATAAAGAACGCCTAAAATTTTAAATGTATTATTCATCATTACAAGCGATTATTATTTTTCGTAATCATTGAATTTATTATGAGGATCAATAAGTATATAGAACGCATCAAAATAATTAATTTTAAGGATTTTATATAAATAAGGCAACGGATAAATTATAAAATATGAACGCTTCGTTTAGTAATCATGAGACAAATATGTTAGGATGAAATTAAAGTGTTCAACTTAGATCGTATTCAATAATAAAATATATTGTTGAGTTAGTACGTAAAATCACTTTTCTTCATGGCAGAATAGGATAGCATTCGTAATCAATGGACAGTATGAATAGATTTTCACATTTCTACCTTCAATTTTCTCATCATTTGAACATGGTGAAGTGAAAATACCTTATTTATAGTATAAAATATTCAATATTCGAGCCTCAATTCGTCAGCTCGGTTTACATTTAGTTTATAACAAAATTCTCTATTTTAACTTATAGACAAACGCATAGATTTTTGTGTATTTATACAGATCATTCGCAGTTAGTATTCACGCGTTAAATGTAATAAATGAAAGAAAATTTTAATTTGTAATCATAATAAATATTTCAAAATACCTATTTAAATTTATCAGTCATATATCGAATCAAGTTATTGATCACATTTTTTTAAATTTGGAATCGCCATAATCCCGCAATCATAAATCTCATAAATCAACACTCTTCAAGGATCAATTTATTGAATAATCATGGTTTCTCGATCAATCTCCTGTCTCCCCTCCTCCTCTCTCTTTCTCCATCAGCTATCCTCCAAACAGCATCTCCTTTCTCTTATTCACATACACTCCACTCCTCTCCTATCTCTACACAACTCCAAACAAAGACATGTGTTCCATCTTCAACTGAAAGTCCCTTTGATGGCACGAAGCAGACTAAAGGCGTGTTTATTTAAAGTGGAAGAATCGTGTGATTCGTGTTAGGCAAGAATAGTTAGGTGAGAATCGAATGCTCTAGCCCCTTATGAATGCGTTGTCCTTTACGGCTGACCTCATTCCCAATGTCACGAAATGCTGCTCCGCCCGCCCCTATCCTCTTATCCCTCCCCATTGCGCCCTCCCCCAAACAACCACTCACCCGCACTTCATCCACCCATGTGCTCTATGCACGTTTGGGAACTCTCTTCCTTTCTCTCTTTCTTCCCAGTCGGGCGCCGCTCTCTGTGCTGAGTCACAACAGGAGCTAAAGGATATTAGAGGTTAGAGAGGAACGTTGGAGTTAGTTAGAGGAGGAAAAATGAATCGGAATGATTCCTAGTGCCCTATTTTCCCGAATTTGATGTAATGGTTGGCTGGAAAGAATATGGTGACATTCTTTCGTTTCCATTCCAATTTAATTTATCTGTTTTTACTTGGAGAGATATTTTTTCGCTATATTTAGGGAAACGGAATACATTTTCAAAAATATTAATACCCGTAACAATATTCCATTGAAAGCAAAAAAAAATATTTTCGAAGACCTTTCTCAATTGAAGCTAATTCAACTTTTGCTCCTCTTAGTATTTCTGCTTCGACAGCGTTATTTCGCTACTAATTACTTAATCCACTCATAGATAATTTAATAACATTATAATTACCATGGTAATGACATCGAAACTCAGCTTTGGTATCTATGCAGACCATCAACTGTGAATTGACGCGATTTTGAAGGAGCCCTATCATTTGACAAAATGAAATGAAAATACCTTTAGAATTTGAGAACTGAATTGCCGATAGTTTGATTGACAGAAACCATAGCAGTTGACGATTTTCTTTAATTTGAACTTTTTTTCCTCATTAATTAATTCAAATGATATTGATTTATGAAATTAAGTTTAGGGCATATCCTGCCTTAGAAAAGAAAAATTTAGGTCTTCTAAAGAGTAGAGAATTTTATCCATACACATTTTGAAAATACGATCATCTGCCCAGATCACAACCTGTTGGAGGCGTATGATCTGAAAAATGCGTCTAAAATCTAATAATATTTTTAGATATAAGAGAGTTTATTTGGGAGAATCGTCAGCACAATGTTACCAAATATTAACCAGCTAAATCTTAGTAGCAGTTAAATTGTTCCTCTCTCTTACGCAAGTAAACAGAAGATATTTACATGGGAATGTGATGTTTGAATAACAATTGAGTCGGAGAAACACCTGCCTGATGCTTGTTTAGTTTAGAAGCGGAGGGGAGCGCATAATGATGGCGGAGATGGAAAATAAAACAATGAAAACAAGAGTGAGCGAGCAAGCTGATCCCTTCATGTTCGAAAAAGTTATTTCTAAGGGTAAAGAGTATCGGATTTCGAGGGAGAGTGATAATGAAGTGAAGGCAAGGAAGGGATAAATACATACAGAGGAATAGAAACAGGTGCGAGAGAAACAGGAGCGAGAAATCATGTGAGAATGGGATGTGCTAACGAAGCGAGTACAAAAGAGAGAGGGTCGAAGGGAGGGGTCGGAGTGAGGTTATGGCATAGAATGTCGGCTGTTATTTGTGGGTGAAGGCAAAGTCTTCGTGGAACGAGCGTTCGGTTTTCTTGAGGATTGGCAGGGTGAAGGAAAGGTTGGAGTGAGATGCTGGAGACGGAGATGAAAGGAAAACAGCAAGGGATGGAGAAGTGAGGAGGAAAGAGAGGGAGAGTGAAAGAGGAAGCAAAGCAGAATATGTAGGGAGTGATAGAGAGAAAATAACCGTGAAGGAAAGTGTCGAACTGTTAGGGGTTTTGGCGGCTCCAGTTTTGGCCGTAAGCTGTCGTTACTGATAGATATAGGATTCGTGGGGTGGCATATGTTTTATTTAGGGATCTGTAAGTGTTGTTTTCCATTATTTCCCTTAAAATTATTTTGGTTTCTTTTGCATGGAAGTAACAAATATTTTGTTAGTATTGCAAGGTCACTTATGAGATTCCTCTCTTTCTGTATGAACATGTGAAGATAATTGAGTTGACTTATTACTGCAATATCTTTATTGACTTTGGTTTTGGGTTTTTAAATTAATGTTTTCTCTGAAATTGCTAGTAAATATTTGGAAAATCATTTCAATTACACTAATAGTTAATGAACGTATTTTGCCTTTTACAACTTATTGCTCAGATCAAACTTAAACTTTGCATTCGATTCTTTTCGCATGCTTCGGTGCACTTGCTTTTCCATTTAACAACATTCTAAAACATACATAAAATAGGAGCATTTGAAAATAACCTCTAAAGAAGAGCCGCTTAAGAAAGTAGACATAGAGCTAAAGTAATTTTGTAGTCATTGGACCAGAAAGCGCTAATGAGTTTTTAAAAGAGTTGAAAGTTAAGATAAGCTTTTTATGACAATACTGACTGAATACTGCTTTAGCAAGTAATTAAATGTAAGTTTAGTTAAACCAGTAATTTTGAGAATGAGTCTAGTTGGAGCAAAAACATTTTTGCAAAATAAAGAAGGATATGAAAAAGGTCAAACGGCTGATGAAGATGAGGACGATGAACACCATGCTGCTGATAGAGAAACGTTGTTGAATGCCGAAGAAGACAAATATAATAAATGAAATAATAAAGAGGCAAAATAATTGTTTATTAGGAGAGATTTTAAGTATAGGAGTTACTTCTATTAGGAAATACGGAGAAGAAAAATGGCGACTCTTGACCCACAGATAGGGAATAACAGTAATCAAGAGCCGAGAGAAAAAAAACCGTAAGCTACGTAGATAGATAGGATCTTGATGCGTGAAAGAGTTGAATAAATTAGGTAAAAGAGTCCAGGAACATTTTCAAATGACCTGAATTGTTAAGTTCACAGAGTTGTTAAAAACATGTTATTAAATTTCATGCATTTAACCTTGTTAGAGCATTATTAACTAAAATGTCATACCACAGTTTTAAAAATTGTTTAATTATTTTATTTTGACTTTTAATTGATATTTGGCACTTATTTCTAGGAATTCATCTAGCTTTAAAAAGTGTTTCTCGTAATTTACAAAAAATATATTTCTATACGTTATAAATTCCATTATATATTGCTAATTATATTACAAAAACAAGGTGATCCAAACGGAACTAATGATGCCTACTTTCCATTTAATCATTTATTTAATACTTTGATTAGCTTGAAAATAACAGCGGATATTGCGTTTTGTGTTCCCAAATTTCATAATTTAACGTTATAAAATATTACAAATACATTCGAACGGAATATTAAATTGATCACTCGCATTTGTGTGGCAAAAATAACGCGTGTATGTATTAGAGTATACCAAATCCGAGTCCATCAATAGTTGTTGCTATGGCAACACTCTTGTAATGAGTGATAAAAACGCCAGTATTTACGCAAAATTCTTAGAAATACAATCGATAAGTAACATTCTACTATAAAAATTAGATTCTCCATTCCTTTCCTGAGAGAATAGTACAAGTCCCGCACCGATATTACCATTTTAAGATATTTTAATGTGCAAGAGAAAATCACCCTGCACAATGGATTTCAGATTTCCCATGTAAATCAAATGGGAAGGATAGTTCCTGGAACCGAACCCGGGACTTCAATCTTCCCAACAAAAACTATCCTCGGGAGTTCGTCCCATGTAGCAAGAGATTTTCACCAAGTTTCACGAAAATCGGTCAATTGGTTCAAAAGTTAATATGGGGACGGACTGACAGACAGACACAACGACGAAACTATAAGCCTATTTCCATTCTGGAAAGTAGGCTAATAAACGACACTCCAACCAAGTTCTCGACCCATTTTTAAATTTCTGTGAAACTTATAACTTATAACTTTATAAAAATCGACATTTAGAAATACATATTTTAGCCGTGAATTTTATTTTTTGCTTATGATTTTTTTAATATGACTTCTTTTTAATCTTCTTACTTTTGCTCGAATCGTATAGTGAATGACATAACGTATTTTTACGGATGCAATGAAGGGTATAGTTATTTGGAGGTAAATATAGAAAATATTTCGCCGCGTACCACTAATCTGTAATTACAAGTGTGCCAGACAGTTTTCATACCATTATGGTGACAGTTACGAACACATTCCTTTTACGACCCATGCCTCTTACCAACGGCATCTGAGGAGCCAGTCTTTTCATGAGCTGGATAAAATGGGACGTCCTATTTTGGTAAAATTAAGGCCCTCACCTTTTTTATCTTGGACATAAAGTCTCGTGTAAAAAACTGCCTGCGAGAACCGATTTTCGATTTTGCTGTCTGATATATTTCAATAAATCGAAATTTTTTAAAATGTCTTGTTTTTTAAATATAGATCTAACGAAAAAATATGTAGTGTGTGATTCAACAGAGCTCGTCTTATGGCTGAAAATTTTCAAAAATAAAAAATACTTGTATCAAGTATCTTCAATAGCCACAACAAGATTATACAACCCGGATACACATTTAGGCTACAAAGCAGCCGCCTTCAGTGGCAATTCACCGAAAATATATTTTTCGGTGAATTACCACTGAAGGCGGTGCTTTGTAGCAGAATATGCATCTGGTTTTTTACATTCTCGTTGTGGCTATTGATGATACCGGAGACAAGTATTTTTGAGATACATGTTCTTGTATATAGCGTGTGGTCATTGAGAAATGTATGAATCATTAAAAATGAGAATATGTATTTTCAAACCACTTTCAGTGGACATAACACAGTACCAATTAATTTTCAATGGAAGATACGTATATTAATTATATGACAACTATAATCATGCATGAGTAATTATTATATTATCCAAAAATCCGTATGCTGGCATAAAACCTTTCGACAATGTTTTATAAATTTTGGTCTCTCTTGCATTATCGGATGGTTTTGTGTGTAAATATAAAGCTATTTTATATGAACATTAGTTGCGGTATGATATTAGATATTGTTGAATAGTTTTGTGCTTAATCGATAGAATAATTTCAGGGATAAAGGGTTATGTTTTCCGTACTCAATAAAGGTTTTTGTAAGGTTTTTCAATGAGGGAAAAGACTCGGAAAAGGGAGACGAGAGGTAAATATAACGACACGGCACGATTCGAAAAAATTAGGTTCTAGCGTATTTGACGTCCTAGTTATGAAAATGATACCAGTCAGTATTTTCTTAGTAACGGAATATTCGTTTACATAAGAGAAAATTAATTTCGAGTCATTAAAATTAGTTTTTCCAGTCGTGACTGCTTGCTCTTTCCTCTGGAATGGAGGTAAACATCAAGTTAGTCTAAGTTCACATTGTATTTACGTCCTTTTCGGGAACACGGTGTATTTTATACTGGAACCTAAGTCGAAGCGTTGAAATATACCTAGATTCGAGTTCAGTTTATTTGAGCGGAAAAAGCTATCCTAAAAACGTTGATTTTTAGTATTTCTGTTATAAAGAAATTTTAAGTGTTAATTTAACTCAAGTATGCTCTAACAAAAAGTAAAGTTCAGCTTTATATTATCATTACTTGGTTACATATTGATCATCTTCTAATAATGTATTAGTTTCTTCTTTGATAGACTTTATAGTTCATTGTGAAATGTCACTTTTCTATTTGTATTCAGAAATTGGCGATGCACGATATTATCGAAACGACTAAACTAAATTCAGTATTGAATCGCAGCTATGTTTGCGATTATCTTTTGTAAAAAGAATTGAATTTACTCTTTAAAACTCCGCTTCCTTTATCCTTGAGTAATAGGAAGATCGTTAGAAATTAATAAAATCTACTCCTATTGCGAGATTTTTTAAATTAAAATGATAAATAAATTTCATTAGCTTTCATGTTTATTCATTCAAATAGGTAGAAAAGTCTCATACTCACAAAATGAAATCCGCATTTCGTTGAAAAAGCAACCTTACTCATTGGAACGTTACTTAGTGTCGATTCTTAGAATACTGCTCTATTATAGGATTTAGGATACTAGTAGATTTTACTTGATGAAATTTTAGTATAATTTTTACTGTTGAAAATATATGTCGTTATATCAATTGTTTACCTTTTAAAAAATAAAATTCATTGCCGAGGTAATACTTAACTAGTGAAGTTCCTTGGCAAAATATGAGGGAATAGATACTAAACCTACTATTCGTTGAAGTCGGAGATAACTGAATAAGTTGAAAGAAAAAGTTTTCTGAAGCGGTTGTCCGAAAATTCGGAAGAAATAATTTTTCCGCCTCTACGAGTGAGTTGAAGGTGGGCGGGACTTCGCTCTTCCTCCTCCATCGTCTACGCATCTCCCGGCTAACGGGTCGACATCTTTTAAAGCCTCGCACAAAAATATCTTTCCCTTTAACTCGGTTCGAGACGTCTTGACCTCCATCCGGTGCGTACGAACCGCCATCACTCCCACCTTTTCCATCTTATAAAGAGTGCGAAACATTCTATGTTTCGCCCGCTGTGAAACGTGGATAAAAAAATTGATGCGCGCCCGTGTTATCTCTGCGTGGGTAACTGCCTGAACAGAACAACAGTTTGACCGAACGAACGCAATAAGAATATTCAGTTTCGGAAACGCATTTGTACGATTCAAGCCTTCTCCTCCCCGCAAACGAATTAATTCTAGGAGATGGTGTTGGTGTGACGCATTTTTTATCGTTCCAAAATAAATACGAACGCAACAAGGTGAGGAGGGCATAGTAAAAGTAGCGTAATGAAAGTTAGTATCATCAAGGACCGTGATTGCTTGCACTAATGACTCGTCCAATTTTTAAATTGAGACGACTTCCAAAAATCGTATTTTGGATGTCTTTAATGATCATTTTGATATATTCTCCTATTAAAAAAAGTAGTCACGGGTGAAATTTATCTCTATTCCGCTGGACTAAGCGTGACTCGTGAACATAAAGTCATGACCTGACTAATAAAATGGTGCTGCATTTCCTCCTGCTATCACTGACCTTTTAAAGCTAAATTAAAAATATCAAATGTTTAATTGGTATTCCGGGTTGTATATGTTCACTAGTTGAGTGTCGGTAGCCATTGACTGTAACTAAATCAGACTGGTACTAGTGGTTGCTCAATTTGATATTAATTGTTATTATTTTCATTACTATTATTATGGTAATAAATCGTTGTAATAAGCGGAAATTCTCATTTTTTGCCTTTTTCTCGGGCAGGTTTATATTGTTCGTTTATTTATAAGTGGCTAATTGCGAGATTGTTTGTAAATAACAGCTAATGAAAACAATAAAACTAATTTTATTTATTATTATAAAACATGAATATTTAACCTTAATTTTGTTTTAACATTATCTATAAATTATAATAATAAACTCTTGAAAATAGCATTACTTCAAAAGCCATACTTCATATATTAAATTTGAATTTTGAATTACTTCGAGCGGCCTCGAAAAGATCTGGTTCTGTTGGTATAATAGCATGAAAATCTTTACAAGAGTAATTAAAATTGGTTCATACTTGAAATTCTGTCATATCATGATCCACACATAATTTGTTTTGATATTTACAGTACAATTCATTAATAGCATTGAATGCACGTTCGCAAGCTGTGTTTGATACTGGAATTGAAAGCACGAAAGTTACAATTTTATTTAACCTTCCGTCAACTCCATTTACTCTGGAAAAGAAATCAAAAACAATTTTGAATGTTTCTTAATTGGTTTAAATTATAATACAAATCAGGTGAGTCTTTATTGGCGCGTCAGAGGTAGTAACCAACATGATCCTGTATAAAGAGTATATTTATACATTATGTATCGCTTCATTGGAATCAAAGGAAATGATTATATCAAAATCTCAACTTTATATGAAGTAAAAATATTAGTAAAGCTGAAGATTATTCATTTACGAAGATTTGGGCTCCCGGACAAGTTATTTGAGATTCCGATAGAGATGTATCTAAGGGAGGGAGGCTACCGGAATTCCCTAATTTTACGCCATAAAATCTTATTTTTTGTTATTTGTATATTCCGGATTTAATAATTTTATGCTGGAATTTTCTAAATGTTCAACAATAATATTGTAGTGTGTAATGTGCGAAAAATTTGAATGCTTTTAGTTTTAATAAATCTTCTTCGATTTAGTATAATCAAAAATTTTTTATAAAATCAATTCAAAATATTTGAATTAACATAAATTCAGAAATAAATAGCGAATAACCTGGGAAAGCCATCAGCATCGAATGAAGAATTTTATCAACACATGCTAATTATATTTTATTTTGATCAACAGATGTTTTTGCTTGTTATAATTAGACTGTCATTTTCAGGTGAGTTTTTAGGCCTCCTGCGAATAAATTTGATGAAACCATTAGGAAAGCAGAGACTTCGCTTTAGTTTGCTTTGACAACACCCACGCTAACCAGAATTCGACTGTATGTTAATTTGACATCGATGAGCGTTTGACGGGAGTGGGTTTTCTCATGCGATTCGGGTTGTAATTACTTCTGAATGCGTATCCGTGGAAGTGGTCATAGCACAGTGACTTTGAAATAGACCTACCTCGCTGAGCTTCTGACACTAGCATTAGATGTAGGCGAAGGAGAAAGAGCACTTTGAAGGGACTAAGGCAACGGCAGTCATCATCGCACCGCCAAAAACACTGTAGGACTTCCTTCTATCTTCATCATGTTGGTAGATTGCGACTTTACTGGCGGTTTGCCGCATCAGTGTGGTGAATACGAGAAGTTAGAGATAGGATCCAATAACCAGGGCTGTTTGTTACATCTTTTATTTTATCTTTTTATTTGAAGAGATTTTGTAATCCAAAGCTAGTTCATATTGAAATTTTGACCATATCTCTAGTTAGAAATCCAGCTTAGAATTTCTGTTTAGAAGATTATATACTTCATTTTTTCCACAAATTTATAAAATGTTTTGGTGATATAATTGTTTTATAAAGCAGCGCCATTAAAGGATATGAAAATTTTAAAGTACAGCTTTTTTATGAACGCATGCGCTAGTAATCCTGATTAAAAATATGTTGAATAGGCATAAGAGATTTTCATTCTGTTAACCAAATTTTGAGTTAGAAATGTTACTCAAAATTCATAATATAAATTGTAATTACGTCACTTGGTTTCTTTAACATTATTTGCAGAAACGTTATGTTATAATTTGTTTTTATATTCGCATGATTTATCGACATATTTTCTCGTAAATAAGCATGCATAAGATTTCTTTATATCTGTTCGAGTTTATTGCTATGTTTTATAGAATTTATCAATGATCTGACAACTTCGGATGAAACTTTAGTGAAAAAAAGAATTTTCCTTTCTTTTATTTTTGATATAAGATTATCATATAAGATATTTAAAACGTACATAATTGCAGCTGACAAAAGAAACAGCAGTTCTTATTTGGAATTTATTAAAATTATGATTTTTTCAATATTTTTATCGCTGAAAGACATCTTTTAAGCCATATGATGTGGAAGATAATGCACGTTTTGAATTTTTAATTCTAAAAACTCTCGACTCATGTTCAATTAAAGAGCCTTTTTTAAAATTAAAATTACCTGATCTTTTGCTTATGAATAAATTATAATTTGTGGAAATAGACTGCCTAACTACTTATGGTATTTAGACGATCCGTGTTCATCTTTAAGAAAGAAATTTACTTCAATTGCTTTTTTCGAAGGCATGCTAATTTTCTAACACAAAATTGAATAAAAAAATTCACGCAAGCCGCTCATTACACGAATATGTTTACATATCATTATTCGTATGTTTCTTTAATTCATCTCACAAATATTTTATGTCGAGTGTAAACTCCTAATGACTCCGAATACGTCCTTTAATGTAATTCTTGCACGTTTGATTAAAAAAACGTGCGCTTTATACGATCTTCCTACGAATAAAATTCTTAATAACGAGTACGGTTTTGAGAGATTAAATGGACATTTTTACTCATGCAGCAGAGCATGCCGTGACCTTGCATAATGAATAACAAGTATCGCTATCAGAAAAAGTGTCGCTCGTAAGACGTAACATGCGATGACAACAGTCAACACCAGCGTTCCAATACACACACACACAAATACTTCGATAGCACATGGCCAAACTGTAAGAAAAAATCTACCAGAAGGTTGAAGTTAAGATAAACTTTCAAAACACAAATGAGACTTCCCTACGTCTTTCTATTAGTCGCTGTCGTTGTTTTAATAATCATCCACTCCGAAATGACAAGATACAAGAAGCGGGAGGGTAGTGGATATAGTATTTCCCTCCTGGAAATGGCGATCGTTGCCCAAGGGCGACAGATGCAGTGGCTCATTTCGGTCCAAATTGGCACTGCATTGTGCGCCGTGGGCTGGCAAGTATGGGAGTGGACACTTGCAGAAGCGAATGCGTAAAGAATGCGCGTGGGATGCATCCTTCCCAAGAAGAATGGCACACGGGACTGAGAAGGAGGGTATATACTCGTTTGGGTGGAATTTCCGGAGGGAGGTTTGGTATCACGTGGGCTCGCCACTGGAATGCGGGTCGAACACGCCTTCGAAGGGACAGGGGCAGTGACTGCGTCAAAGAGGTGAGAGATACAGCTTCTCTCTCTCTCTCTCTCTCTCTCTCTCTTTCTAATCCAGTAGGTTATATTATTCTGGTTCCGTAACCTCACCAACCTCCTAGTCTTTTCCTTAACTAACCATACGAACTCTCTCATTCTTCCAGCTCCAACTTTAAATACCACTTCTTTCTCCTGCACCCTTTATATCTTGCTTACGCTCCGACTTCCCATACTCCTTTACCTTCATACCTCTCTCTGCCACCTCGTCGTCTCGTTATTCACACAATATCACCCCTATCTCAATCGTGTTCATGGTTGAATAACCGATCAGACTTTTTTATTTTTGTAAAAGTAAAAATTAATTTTATAGATGAAATAATGTGGCCTTAAAAATAAATTGTGTAGGTGACTGCAAAATGCGGTGTATTTTAAAACGGTTATACGACTGTCGCTTCCATCTCTAAGCAACCCATCCACGCCTTCGAACGTACGGATACAGAAAATGGAGGGTCTCTCGACTTTCACTACACTTAATAAGCCGGAATCGATTTTGACATGATTCTGGGACGTTTGTATTTGTATAAAATTCTGTCGCTTTCACCTACTCCGGTGGACTAAATCCGGGTTCAGCACTAACATTCTGCAAATAATTGTTTTTGGCTCAGTAGCCACGTTCAGAAATAACTGATCGGAAAAACAAGCGAAATTAAAATTTACTCAAGTGCGCAAAAAATATGTTGACTATGTAAAGGAAACATTTTTACGCATAATAACATTACAGTCTAAATTTTAATTCTATTTTTTTGAAACGATCTAATAATCAAGAACGGAACAGATGTATCTTATAGTATTGGATAAATGGCTCAGTAAGGGATTATCGAAATCGTCTTATGGCTATAAAGAGATTCACAAAATTCTTCAAAATCAAATGTAAATACAATTATTCAGAAAGATATGTCCCATAACCATCTAAAGGTTATGAAAAACCACATGCGTATTTCGGCTACCAGGCATCCGCCAAGTGGCATTCACTTATAGTAGATTCTTTCAGTAAATATTGACGATTAATGGATACTTCCTAAAAGTTTAAAAATTAAAACAAATATTTTGACACAGATATCCGACCTTCAAACTGAGGGTTCGTTGAAAATCTGTGAGAATGGAATTCCATTCCATATGACCGGATATGGCTGATAGGTTTTGGCAAAGCTAGAGCGTCATCTGCCGGAAGTATTTGTAAAAAATATTTGAAGACAACCTAGAAAATTGGAAATGTAAACTTATACAACGTTGAAACAATCACAGGAATATTCTCATTTTTATACGTGTTGCATATTCGTTTATTGAGCTTGAGGGAGATAATATATATAGAACAAATCTGATGGGGCCACAACATGACTATCTCCATACCTGCAATATTTCTAAAAATTCCAAATAAGTTAAATGATAATAAATATTTTAAGTAACTGTGACGAAATTTAAAGACTTTACAAAGAACAGAAATAAACCATCCGTAGCCTTCTGATAGTGGATGTAGCCACGAAGATCCAACAATTAATAAAATATAAAGGAGCGTTACTAAGACATAACTAAGCGTAAAGTGTTTACAATAGTCGCCGGTAGGTGGTGTGATGATGTCAGCTAAAAAATATAGTTTTAAAAATATCACTTAAACAATGCATTGTATGGGAAAATACTTCGTACAAAGGTTGTAGAAAATAAACTTTCCTACAACCTTTATTCTAATACTTTTTTACGTTCATCATATGTTAAAGCAAATATAAAGATAGCCGATGTGACAAGAGAAAATACCCACTTCCGGTTGACCGATTTTTACCAAAAACTAATGGATTCTTTTCCCTTTTACAAAAATGTCAATTATAAAATTTCGCGTTGACCTGATTAATAGTTTTTGAGTTAGGGTACACACGAAAATCCTGCCAGGCACACACGTCCATGGAAGAATTAAATGTTTAGCGAATAAAACATTGCTTTCAAAAATACATTTAATAAAAAATCTGATATGGCCACCACATGACTTTCTCTATTCCTGTAATATTTCTAAAACTTCCAAATAGGTTACATTATAACAAATATTTTAAGAATCTGCTAGAAAATTTTAGACTTTACAAAGAACATAAATAAACTCAAACCATAGCCTTCTGATATTGGATATAGCCAAAAAGCTTCGAAAATTAAGAAACTATAAAGGAGCATTACTAAGATTTAACTAAGCATAAATTATTAACAATAGTCGTCCGTAGGTGGCGTGGTGATGGAAGCTAAAAATATAAGATATCTCTTAAAAAATGCATTATATGGAAAAATGTTTAAAATCAGTGGTTGTAGAAAATTAGATTTCCTACAACTTTTATTCCAGTAGATTTTTACATTTATCAAATATTAAAGTAAATATTTCAGAATAACAGATGTGACAAGAGTAAACACCCACTTCCATTTGACTGATTTTTACCAAAAACTAATCAGTTCTTGTGAATTTTATAAAAATGTTAAATTTATAATTTTATGTTGACCTGATTAATAGTTTTTTAAGTTAGAGCACCCACAAAAAGCTATCACATACACACAAACAGACATCATCGAGAAAATGGTCAAAACCTGTTCAGGGGGTCTCCAAACGTGTATTTTCGTTGAAATCTTGAAATAGATTTTTTCATTAAAACAATACTTTCCTTTATAGTACGTATGGAGAAAGTAAAAATTAAGATGAGGCTTTTTGGCTCTGCGTGCACATCATTATCCCGCTATAAACAGGCTTCGTGAATCAATTGTAAAATGCGCTAGCGGGATGACCGATATAAAAGTTACTATTTTTAAAAGTTTTTAATTTGATTTATTTTAATTTCATGTTCATTATTATTTATGTTATTTTATTTTGTGTTTATTTTCATTTTATCACTACACATGGGGTCGTAAAATGTATCCGCTCACTATCGAATGACCTTGTATAAAAGATGGAAAGCCGAGACTTTGAGCGTATTCATTATTCATAAAAGTTAGTTCTGAAAACATTGCAGAGACGGATAGGGAAACATTCAAAATTTTGATACAAAATTTATTCCGTTTTAAACTTAAATGTCAATTTGGAAGTATAAATTATCCAAACAGTATAGGTTAATGTAAAATATATGATTATGCATAATGATGGCGCGCAATGCAATGCTAATTTAGCCATTTAGCCTCTTCCATTTAAACGCTAACCTCACAGTCACGTGGTAACCTTGGCTATAAAACAAACGAGGCTGTAGTGACCGAATATGTGACGGTTTAACCGCGTGAAAAATAAAAACGCACCGATTTTTTAAAGGTTCATGGATAACACTCTACTTGTTACATGTAATAATTTCATTTATTTCATTTTATTAACTTATTTGAGCTTTTTCATGTCTTATGTATACTGTATTAACATGTATTATATGGAGTACAAATGTTAAAAAATATGTCACAGAATGCCTGCCAGGAACGTATCCCGTACTTCTATAATTGTCTATGGGAAAATAAATTTAACCTTACATCCTTTCGTTATACCCCTCTGTTTTATAGAACGCATCTCCAACGTATAGCAATGACTCTCTTCTTACTATTCGTACCAACTCGTGTGTTTCCAACTAATTATAAGTTATAAATAACTTGAAATACACAAAATATTTAAATAGTACCTGTTATGATCCCTATACATATATTTTCCGTTCTCTACATAGCATTGCGTTATAGCTACGAGAAGAAATACGACGTCATATTTTAACAAATTATAACAAAAGATTGCCAAATTTTAATGTAGCTCTTGCATACTCGCTTACATCCCAAAGATTGAGTACGAAGTAGTAGATCCAAAACTTCTACTCGATAGACATTTGCTGCTAAAGGCATAACCCAATTGTCAAAAATCGGCAGGGTCGAAATTATACCTTTTATATTTGTTTGTTTTCCGTGTAACGACCGCAGTGTTTTATCCAGACGTAGAAACGTACACCTAACAGGAGACTTATAGTGGTAAATACGGTTTGTTTACATAAGCATTCATCATGGGTTATTTCTGGCTCAAAATATGCCTTTCTATTTTTCACTGCAACTTTTAATGTTTTTATTTCTCATACTCCGTGCCTTGGACTCAAGTTAGGCTGATGGAGTACATAATTCAAATATCCCTCTCGGAACCAAAGAAAATTTGATTTTTAAAATTTTACTGCTCTTCCGAATATTTTCTTTCACTCCTCCACTCTCCTGTTAATGTCTTCAACAAATTACATGTCAAGACCTATCCTTGTTAGGATGATTCTCCGGAAGGCGAAGGGGAAATGACGCGAATACGAAGAATGAGCTTGTAGTACATAAGAAATTTCATGTTCTCAAAGCATAAAAAGTGTTTTAGGACAGTTTATTTGCTGCATCATTTAAAATTTTTTTCTATGTACGAAATTGTTTATCAAATCCAATAAAAGGATGCACAAATACTAATTTATATCGTATTTGTCAACCCTTATGGCTGACAGATTTTTCATTACAATCTCAGATATTAAATATGAATAAGATATATGCATATGCATAATAGTATTTTTCGTCGGTAAGGAAAATGTATAATCACAGGTTGTATGGTTCTGTTAAAAGCGTTTTCGGAATGAAGCATTAAAATAAAACTTTTTGCCAAAAATTAAATGAAACTTTTCTGTTTTTAATTTAACTGATAAGGGTAAAAGAATGAGCTTTTTCTTTAAAATGGGCTAGATCCAAAGATCATAGGTTAATTTTTTCTAATTTAGATCTCAAAAAGAATAAAAACCTGCAAGTCAAAAAGTCGATTTTTACGTGTTATCAAATGGGAAATGGAAAGGCCTACCTTGGAATCGAACCTAGGACTTTTTTCGAGATTTCATTTCGTCATCATCTTACAATTTGTGAATTGATCATTCCTGCCAAATATAAAAAAATGAATCTCTTTCCATTATTGAGTTACTCGCATTTTTATAGCGTGACGGAGGGAGCCACAAAGGGACAGAAGTAGCCTTTTATTATTGTAAGATATAATTTCTTTTAGTTAATATTAGGTATTGTTTATAACGGTTGTCAAGTAGATTGTTAATCCAACGATACGCTCATTCCCGTGTTATTTAAATGGGAAAAATTAAAAGAGAAAAACTTATGAAAAATGTAGTTCAAATCTCTATAAAAACCCTCCCACTTTGCTTAACTTTTTATTGCGGTTACAATGTCACCTTCATCTTGCTTCTGCGTTCTGTAGTTTTTGCGTTATAAATGCACAATCAAACAAATTCTTCAAAATATTTATGATAGCGATTGGGATTCTATAATATAATCTCGGCTACTTTGGAGTAAATTGGGAGTATGAGAAAACTGTTTATAACTCAAACACTTTTCACTTTTTTTAAATAAGACTTTCAGGAATTACTTGGCAGCGCAACCTTTATATTTAAAGCTGCTTGCGGTCAACATTGGCGCCGTGGTTTCCATTCCAGAAGCATTTATTTTCTTAATTTGATTAACACGGGGATGAGTGTAGAACATTAGTGATTCGCTTATTAAAATTAATTAGAATCATCGTAGAAGTTCTAGACTTAAATCAGCGAAAGCCTATACGAACGAAATTTCGTTTTTCTGCCATCGATTTTTAATACGCGTCGATTTTATCAATAAATTAGTTTTTAAAGCAAAAATTTCACTTATTCTTCCTTGAAAATCTTTCGTCGTTAAGGTGATTAGCATTGTTACCGGTTTAGTGTACGATTTACTGTAATAATATTTTCGCGTCGCATCTATCGACATATTCACGATATTTCGACGCTGTCCTGAAGTTTAATCAACAACTTGGTTGCAATAAATAATACAACGGTGATGAAAATAAACATATAGTCAGTATTTCGTTACTATGATGTTGATAAAGTCAGGTATAGAGATTATTTCATAAAATCTTTGAGGAAAATGCCAGCAAAAGTAAAACCTTTTTTATCATCGAATAAAACAGAAAAATGAAATTTATATTAATTTATTTTAATGAAATCACGTTTCATATGCACGGAAAGGTAAAAAAATAAATGTAAAATTCAAATAATTGAATGTTTCAGAAATTAAAAATTGTTTTGGCAATATAAAATTTGTGTAGCGTAATGTTTAACAAGTAAATCTTCATTGAGATTTCTGTGTCACACAACGTATGTATTCCAATAACTATTGTTATTTTCTGAAACATTCAATTATGTGAATTTTACATGTATTGTTTATTTTTCTGTTCATATAAAAGTTGGTGTCATTAATATTTAGCGCATTCTTTATAAAAAATTGCCTATGTATTCATACGTCCGTTTCTCCGCCTACAAAATAAATAAAAGATAACGCGTATTACAAATTCCAAAATTCCAGTATAGATATTTTTACATTAGTGTTACATATGGTATAAATGTGTTGGATCTAGAATCAGTTGCTAGGGAGTAATCGGAAAATATCGCTAAAAAAGTACATATTTACTACAAATATAGGCAATCAACAGTGCATAGGATCCGCTATTCTTTACTTCGAAGGAAAGATAGCAGTCGGTGAAAAAAGCGCCTTATCTAATTTTCTCTGCAAATCATCCCTCACTTAGTTAATGATTGCATCGAGCATTTGATAGGAAATTAAATAGTCACTCAGTTATTAGGCAAGAAAGCAATGTCGGCGATGATGAAATTTGTTCTTTAATCGCATGTTATAATATCAGTAATGAAATCTGATATTAATGTTTATTCAATGAAGCTCCAAGGCTGAGTTGAGAAGAGAAGTTGTGCGAAACGACCCTTGAACGAATAGCAAACGGTGTGCGATTCTGGAATTCTGGCCTGGAGTATCCGGTAAATGTTAGAGTTTGAACCTGTTTCTTATTCACCGCTATTTTCACGTCACATACATGCTGGGTCTGTAGGAATGTCCTTATTACATAGATAATGGAGAAGGCATCCAAAGCTATCAATGACTGTCTAGAGAAACGAGTATATGTGTCAGGCATTCAACTACAAACTTATAATTATAAATGTGAATCTGACATGAATGTGCAATAGATTCATCCAAAACATGCTGAATGTGGTGGAGAATATACATGAAGTTTAGGAAGAAATATTATTTACTGTAGGATAATATAAGCAGCTAAAATAATTTTGTTCATAATCTAGCATTTCTGTTAGATTATTTCTCCTAAGTTTTTTGTTTCATACTTAACACAGCAGAAATGCGTTTCGAGGCTCTTTTGCTGTTAATCTATTCCTATTTCAAAACGCTTCTAGTAAATAGGATTAACAGTATTTCTGCATCGTGTTAAAGTTACAAGGAAATTTCAGTGATAATTCATCAATTTTTATAAAGGTCGGTGGCTCGCTTTTCATCAGTGAGACAACTCCTTCAGCCAAAAAAATTTACTCAAGCCCGATGCATTTCGCCCACTAAGTGGGCATCTTCAGGGGCGAACTTGTATCGACAGTGACTGAAAGTCAACTGTGAGGACAATGAGGATTCGGGTGTTGAGGGGAACGAAAAACAAAAGAATTACGAAAACTTTTTAGGCGTAGATGTTATAATTATCTGTTAGTTTGTACAAGGTTTTGTTGAAGTCCATATCTGTATTCATGGTTGTTTGACGGTTTTTGTAAACGTGTAAATTTTCCAAGTGAGTTGTTTGACGGAATACATAATTAATTTAATGTCCTTCAAATTTATACCGTGTCCTGTTTCGACTATATGTTTGGCTACGCTCGATTTTTCAAAACAATTGTATTTGTAGTGTGCTAGATGCTCCTTCAACCGTGTGATTATTTTCCTTTTTGTTTGGCCTATATATTGTTTGTCGCAATGTGAACATTGTATTTTATAGATCCCAGATTTTCTTAACTCTTCTGTCTTGTCTTTTGTACTGCCTAATAAATTTTTTAAGTTGTGTGGGTTCGTATAAACAGTTGAATAATTCTTTTGTTTGAAAATCTTATCAAAGCCTTTGTTAAGAGGAGGAAAATAAGGTAATTTTATATATTTGTTGTCTTTTTGTTTTCGATTTTGAAGGTGGTAGTGTTGGTCAATGTTTTTTTGAGTTTGTGTTTTCGAACTAGTTTATTAATGAAATTGTAACTGTATCCAAGGTTTGTGGTTATTTCTTTTATATGTGTTAGTTCTTTTTCTTATCTGTGTTTATTTAGAGGAACATAGCAAAGTCTATGTACTAGATGATGGAGAACAGCTGTTTTTTGGCTGATCGGATGGAAAGAGTTGTTGGGGATAAAATTGTTGGTGTGTGTGGCTTTTCTAAAAATGTCAAACTCAATTTGGTGTTTATTTTTTATAATTAGCAAATCCAAAAATGGTAAAGTGTTGTTTTGCGCTAATTTACGAATGAATTTTATCGATGGAAATAAATTATTGAGTTGATTAATAAAATACTCTAGTTTTTGTTTGTTTAAATCAAAATTGCAAAGATGTCATCTACATATCTATACCAAATTTCAGGGAAATAGTCAAATTTTTCTTTGCATTTATTTAAAAAAAAATAGACGAATATATTAGCAATGAATGGTGATAGAGGGTTTCCCATGGAGGCACCTTGAATTTGTTTATAAAATTGTTGGTTGGATTGAAATACATTTTGTGACATACAGAGTTGAATAAGCAAAACATACTCATGAACCATTTTGTCAGGAATATTTTGGTTTAGTAGTTTATCTTTTAGGATTTGGGAACTTTCCTCTTTTACATTAAAAAAGTCAGTCATCATGGTCTCCTTTGACGTTAAAAGTCTATTCTATAATGATAGATTAATTCATTTTGGCTAATTACACCAGACATTATTGCTTTCTTTGTTTGATCAGTGCATTTTTATATATTGCTAGGGCATTTTCGATATTGTTGCTATTTTTAATTCGATCTAACAAAAGCCTTTTTTATGCCCTCAAATTTGTACGGGTGATCATTTTAAATGAGAGTCCATGAAATTTTTTATAACTTCGAGTAAAAGAGTGCCAGAGACATGAAATATAGAAGTAACAACTTTTATTCTCTGACTTACATTTTCACAAATAATGTTGAAAATGACCACCATCATGTTGCATACATAACTGAGCACGACGAAGCATGTTCGAAGACACTGCCTGCAGCGTGATGGGTGTGGTGTTGTAAATGATGTGGGATATGTTGGTTTTCAATTCATTCAGATTGCGTGGATTGCTGTTGTAGACATTGCCTTTGATAAAACCCCGCAAAAAGAAGTCTAACGGCGACAAATCTGGCGAGCGTGGTGGCTGTCACTAACCTATGCTAAACGATCCTCAGAACAGTCGACGAGTGAACACGACTCACATCAGTCACATTTCTAGTCTCCCTGAACATTTTCACAAGCTTCCATATCATAGATTCCGTTGGTGCTTTACAACATCGAAATTGCCAACAGAAATCACCCTGAGTAGTTTTAAACGACTTTGATTTGAGGCAACGTTCCACCATAACACTTGCTCCTCTGCATTGAACACCATGTTTGTTTATTTATTGCACCGTTCATGCGCATTCTTAGTACCGCAGGCTGTCGACAAATGGCGACATCATGTAGACAATAAAGAGTGTTACTTATAAGTTTCATGTGTTTAACACTCTTTTACTCGAAGTTGTTAAATTTTCGATGGGTTCTCATTGATCACCCTGTAGATGCGCATGTTTGAGTTTGTTCCTTATTTCGCCTCTGTGAATAGATGGAAGGAATATGTAACAATCTGGTTCTTCCGCTTTGCCTTTATAAATTTCTGACCGCACGTTGTCTCCAGATTGCGTTAATCGCCAATTGGTGGATACGTAGCCGCAGTCAACTATAAAAAGGGCGAGTAGGAGAAAAACAACTAATAATTTCTGGTCCGAAAAAATTTGTTTGACAAACACAGTAAGAATTTGAATAATTTGGTGACGTCGTGTCTATTTTTTGACTGCCAGAATTTTTCTGCTTAGAACTTGTTAGCAGTTGATACAGTATAAATAAGGTGATATCTTCCATTTAATAAGATAATGCCACACGTGTTAAAATTAAAATCACCTTAGCTGATTAAAAACAATTTTATATAGAAATGAATTGCTATTACTTGATCCTATAAATAACTGCCATGACGTATCATTTAAGTATTCAAATAAACAGAGAAATTCATTCTTAATGCTTGAATTTGGTATCTTTCCTAGCATGGGCTTATAAAATCTTTAGCTTAATTTATTTCTTAATATTTGTATATGTTTTACCAGTCATAGTATTTATTATGTTCGTTCACCTTCTTTCATAAGTTTTAAACTTTACGAAAGAAGTGAAATTTCCTAAAATAGTCTTTCCATTTTTTCAGGTAGATAACGAGCATCCATCTCCGTTTCCGGAATGTATCTCTTACCGGGTGAGTGACCTACATCCAATTTGGGCCAATCAACGAATAAATTGACCTGCTTGAGGAGTCTTATTTGAGAATAACACGATTAGTCCACCATATGATCTATCGGGAAAATGAAACAGCTGGTAAAAAGTCTTTCACCTTGAATCAAAATTATTATTCCGGAGAGCCTATAAAACTTCCGAATATAATAAAGCTTCGTTGACCCATTCAAATATTTTATTACAAAACTACGAAAGATCTTAGTTATTCGATGATCGATATTTTTAGGCTGGTTTCCAAAGGAAACGGCCTTATGAGATGGTCGTCTCTCTGTGTGTATGTGTGACTCCCACTAACAACTCTTGCATGAATGGGCCGATTTTGATGAAACTTGGTATGAGGCTCGTGCTGCCAGGACCCACCTCCGGGCTGAAGTCCAGGGTTCGATTCCAGGAACTTTTTTCCCTATTTGTTTTACATAGGAAGTCTCAAATCCATCGTGCAGAGATGTTTTCTTTAATACTTGAATATCATTAAATAGCTGCTTCTTAGATGTATAGGATACTAGCTGAAATTACCCGGCGCTGCTCGGGTTTTTAAGTCAAAACAAAAAATATTGAGGAAGATTTGAGAATAAAACCAAGTAATTAAACCAGGTTAATTTTTATTGTAGTGCTTAATGGTATGCAATATTTCTTGTCCACCTATCTTTTTCCCAAATAAATAAAATTTTCCTGCATCCTTGATCGATAAATTTGGCGACTATTTTTTATCAAATAATCATAATAAACAATCGATGGAATCACTTTAAATTATAGTTATTTCACTCAAATTATGTTCCGTTGGAAGAAACTGCATGATTTTATCTCAAAAACATTAAAAACTTGGGCAGGAATTGCAAGCTCTAGGGATGCAACCGGTGGTAACACATTTGAAGATATATTCAAATTTAGCTTACCCATACATTATTCCATGCAAAGATTGATTTTGTGGGTTATTTTCTTTTCCACTCGACTATCCTTCAGCAATGGACAGTTGATCCATACATATTAGCGTATAAATAGTAACATTTACTAAATTCGTTTATTTAAAAAAATACATGCAAAATATAATGTCAGAAAGATGTTGACATTGCTTTTAATATTTTAAACCTGATGATGCTATATTAATTTATCCAATTTTTCTCGGTCATTGATAAACTATAAATTACAAATGGTATTTATGGTATGAGAAGTCCTTGGAATGACTAACACATACTTTAACATTTCCTGTCAATATAAATATTCCATTCGGGACGTCAATTTTGGGAAACCAACCTGCATTAGTCCTGGTTTGGACTTTTTGTTTAGTTAGTATTAGCTTTCAGCCATGTTGAAATTTCGTTGTCGGGGATTTCTTACCGCCTTTTTTTGTGCCTACGCGGCGATTTTTTGTCCTAAACCTACGCATAAACTCAATATAAACCATTAATTCTTCATGAAACTAATTAGGGTGGGCTCAGCTTTGATAAATTGAGTTGTTATGGTTTACAAAAAAGAAAATTAACAAATTTGTCAACTATTTCTTAAAGTTACTTAAACTAAAAACCCTATGCTGGGCAGAGAAATTAGGTAATTTTCTGTAGATATGAAAAGTTTTTATCGAGGCGCATCTATTCCAGACGAACGGTCTAATTTGGTTGTTCAAATTCTAAATAGTGAGATAAACCATAGAACCTGTGCGTGATCGAATTCTTATTGACTAAACTGCAGGTTTCGTCGGGGATAACCTCTTTCTCTTCTTGAATAATGGTGTAGCAGGACGATGAAATCTAGTTGTGAATTAAAGTTGTTCATTGGCACAGTTTACATAGTTGTTCCTTTTTTCCGTAATCGCCCACACTTAATCTAAAAAAACAACAATTCGCGCCGATTGCGGTCATTAATTTTTCGTCTCGTCAATAATTGCACTTCAATCCTCTTGATATTTGGCTTTTTTTATCTCCGGCGTCGGGAAGGGAGAAAAATAAGATAACCGAAAAGTGTGCTTTTTCCCGCCAGTAACGGAAGGATTTCCTACGAGTGACTCATCCGGCGCAGCGGGACGACCTCATTGAATTCCGTGGCGCGAGCTATATCGAAGGTTGAAATTAGAGCGCCGCAGCCACGGAACATTCGTTTTCGGTTGCCCCTTCGCTGTCACGGAATGGAATGCTTAAAATCCCTTCCGAACTGCTCTTTGTTGGTCTCAGCCGCTTGGCCGCGCCTTCGTCCCCGTCTCCTTGTGACCCATTTAATGAAATTCACTCTTCGAGGGAGACTCCCCCTTCCCTTCTTCCATAACCCTCTTTTCTCTCCCTTCCCCTGCCTCTCGGGGGCATCAATACAACAAACGGCATTCCGAGACTTGCCTCCGGGCCCTCTCGGACCCCATCCGCGGCTTCTTGTTTTTTTCTCTCTCTCTCTCTCTCTCTCTTTGGACCACAAATTCGTTCAGTCTTTTCGAGTAACTGTTCTGGAGCTCCTGGGCGAGCGAAGCCGAATGGCCTTCCTTCCGTCCGTCACAGACGCTGCCACTTCGTCTTCCCACATCTCTACCACGTATACGCGACACGCCTCTACGGCGAAAATTATGGGAAGGAAAGACGAACGATTTCCGTATTTTCAGCGCTTCTCATGTTTTTATTTTCGTATCATATGCAATTTTGTTTCCATTATTTCAGCGTTTAAATTGGTGGAGTGAATTTGTTAAAAATTAAGTATGATCCGAGGAAATTTGCCTGTAAAATATACAGAACACGTCTTTGTCCTATGCGCAGAGCCGTTACTAGCTAATTTTGCGCCCGAGGCAAAAATATAAAATTGCGCCCCCATATAATTTCATAGTAGTTATTTTGTGAAAAAATGAAAATACGTAAATAACAAGAACAATAATAACACAACGTTTATTTATTATAGTTAGAGCCCGGAAGTTCAGGCACTATAAAATGCATGCAAATTGGCGTAATAAAACAGGAAAACAGGCACTAAAAAGACATTTATTTTAACAAAAATATTGTTATTATATGGAGTTTGTATGGGATAGGTATAACATTTCAATAAAATATTATTGCGATCGCTATTGATAACGTCTTCAAATTATGAACTATTACATGACACAACGAGATGATTTATTAAATTTTAAGATTAATAACTGTCTTCTGTCAGTTAAGATGTCTTTTAAAAGTGAAAAGGAACTCTCTACCTCCATGGAAGTGACAGGGCCGTGTTCAAAGCAAGCTATATCTGTGGGATTCGCCTCAATTTCAGTGCTACTGTCCCCTTCTAGAATTTTCGCAATTATTTTCATTTTATCCAAATCTCTGTTGGCGCACAACACTTTTTCACACTTGTTTTTACAACTACATCCTTTTCACTGCACATTTCACCTTCAGTGAATTGAACAACGTCTCCTCCCTTTTTCAAGTAATGTATGCCAGTTCGTGACCGACAGACTTCTTTCCCCGGAGTTCTTTGACGATACTTATGGAGTAGGCGTCTTCTTCATCGAAAGTATTGACAACTTCTTTTATCTTTTCAAGATTGATATCCGGCCATAGAAGATTCAATGCTATGGTGAAAAGTTGAGCTATTGTTGAGCCATTTGCGTTTTCCAAAACTTCTGACGTTGGTAAATAAATTTTTGATGGCTGACTAACCTCCATGGTTCCTATTACTACGTTTTGCAACGAATCTTCCCACAATGTCGGTAGTCTCGTTGATAGAGATCCAAATTTTATTGTCTCCAACATTATCTGTAATTTTTTGAATAACACAGTTGTACGCTTTATCTAAATAGGTTTTCCTCAATGTTGACTCACTTGGAACCTCATTGCTCGTATGTTTTTCCAAAAGCGCTTTCAAAGAACTGTTTTCTAATTTCCATAAAGGAATGCCGGCTTCGACGAAAGATTGACACAAGTTGGAGAAAAACTCCGACTGCCTAGAACAGTGGTGCCCATCCTATGGGTTTTTGTGCGGCCCGCTAGGGTAATATGAAAAAGCTATCAAAAAAATTAACACACAAATTCATACATTTTATGAAAATTATTATAATAAAACTTTTAATACTAAAATGTTAGCCATAAAAACCTTATTTTGAGTTGATTTTTATTTAAATTGCTCCTTAGAACATATAGATGACTTTTGATTTAATCTTTAATCCAGCCCGCAACTTCCAATGCGGCCCGGCGAATGATTTGCAAACACCGATGCGGCCCTCCAATAAAAAGGTTGGGCACCCCTGGCCTAGAAGTTGAACAAAACAATAGTGAAAGGGTCATCTTCTTACTGCCGTCAGTCTTCTTATCGGCTGCAGCCTTATGTTTTGAGGTACTTATATTCTGCGAGACAAAGTACATTTTCTCGGAATTTACCGAAGTTTCACAAAATTTACAAAAAAGCACTTAACCGTCTGTCGAGAAAATATCAACACCAAACTCTTTAATGAAATTGTTCAGTCTCTGCTTCATGGAAACTCACTTTAGGCATTTTTACCACTAGAATTGAAGTTTCATGTTCACCACTCAAACAGTTTGTTAAAAAACGACATAATGAAAAGTTTGAAAGCCAAAAGATAACCGAGGGATGCTAGGAGGGAAAGGGAGGGTTCATTAGGACTTCCCAAGCCATGGGCTTCCCAAAAGTGAACTCAGGTCAATAGAAGTGGTCGGATTAAGATAAAAGCATAGCTGCGCCAATGGTCAGAATTTTATATGATACAGAACCCAGGGTGGGTAAAAACTGTCCTTGAAGAGTCAAACAACAGTATAGTGGCCAAATTGAAGAAATTTGGCAGAAAGGAATTTCGTTTGGCAAACATTGAGTGAAATAGGAAAAAATAACCGTTTTTGGATAAAAAGGTATATTTGGCAAAACTGCATAAAAATAGGCAAAAAAAGACATTTATGTTATTTTTCCTGAGCTTTCGGGCTTTAATTGTAGTCATGCATGCACAACCAACTTATGAATATCTAAATTTACCTTTACCATACTACTAAAAAAAAATAAACCGTATCAGGTACGATTATTTTTTACAATTTCACTTTTCGCTCTTTTAATGAGGCAAATTCATCAATAATTGCATCATAATTAATATTATTCGCTACCTCGTGTTCTATTGACAAGATGGGCATGTTTGTTAACCTCTCCTGACCCGTGGATGTTCGAAGGCAGGTTTTAAGTATTTTAAGTTTACTGAAACTTATTTCGCAATTAGCCACAGTTACTGACAAGCAGAGAAATATTCGAAAAGCAATCTTTAAATTTGGATAAGATTCGGCGAGATTATATTCATGAATTAACTGGAGAAGGTCCAAACTAGTTGCAGATGAAAATTCCCGTTTTTCCTAGGTTTCCATTAACTCTATGAAACTTTCTTCTCTAGATACAATTCCGTGTCTGAGACATTTGCTCAAGATGAGATTTATCTGGTGTGCAGTCCAAAAGCATAGAATAATATTTTGCTTTTTTAGTTTGGGTATAATTTCATTACGAACATGGTTTGCTAGTAGCCCAATAAATTCATTTTGTATAGCCAGTGAAAAATAGCTCACTGAACCATTTTTGTGAGTTACGATATGCTGTTTTAGTTCAACATTATAATTACTTATAAGTTCCAACAGATTAAGAAATATTCCCGAATTTTCTATAAGGCTACACGATAAATTGTTTTTGGGACAAAACATCACAGCATCAAGAATTATTTTCAGAATATATCTCATTTTTGTTTATCAGCTTCAATAGCTTTTTGTAGTGCATCATCGATGCATTTTCCGCTCAATAATCTTTTTTGTAGGGATTTCCATTCACAGAAATTTTCACGATCCTTGGTTGAATTTTCACGTTTAAAATTTTTCCAGTCATTAAATCCAGTTTTCTGATTTGCAATATTCGGTTTGGAAAAGCGCTAATCGAATAATATTATGCATGAAAAAAATGGACTTACTAGTTTCAGAGTAAATAAGCCAGTTGCACTTTATATTTTCACCATTAGAAAGCGTTTTAAAAATCCGAAAATTTTCTTCCGTCTGCCGATGTTGATCCACAATAATCCACAGCTTTTCCCTGGTCAGGTCCATGTTCAGTAAGGTGGCATCTAATTTTGTCATTTATACAGGGCAAAGATGGTGGATCGTTAAAATTTATTTGCATTGTAGTTGAATTTTATTGCCGGTTGCGGCCACTCTTAATGTCAACAATCGTAATCGGTGGCGAAGTTGAGACCTCGAGATCAGTGTGTTGGTCAGTCTCTGCAACGGTACTAACAATAGGTCCTTTAGTCGCGATATCGAAGGAGTCGAGTTTATGATCATTTTCAGTAATCGATACTGAAGTTGTAACGTCAAGATCCAATTGTTGGTCGATAGTAACAATAAATGCTGAATTTGTCTGATAATTGTCATTCTCACTATTAGACATCGGTGCCGAGCTTATGACGTCGGCGTATTTCCAGCGTTCGATGAATTTTTCACTATCCATTTACCCACTTCCTTTGACATCTTTTCATTTTCCACGGTGACGTCTTTTCGTCGTTTACGATTCTCTGCCCCAGACGATCGTTTAGAATTCATTATGCAGCGTTTTGTTATGATAGTCTGAAATAAAATAAATAATAAATGTATGAAATTCGTCAAATATTAAACAAAAATAGATGTCTTAGAAAGAAAATATTTAAAATAAACCAATCTAACAACCAAAACAACTAGAAAAAACGAAACGCAGCTCGTAACTCGGCAACTCTTTCCACAATACAAAGCAACAATGAATGACAATTATTATCGGAGAGAGCGGAAAGAGTGGTGGAGTCGGCTGTCCTGTATCTCCCGTTGGCCTCAGGTGAACATATACCGCGCCTCGTGATGATAGCGACGAACATTCACGATATCACGCGAAGTTTGAAATTGCAACGCTCGGCTCAGTTTTGTTTTTGAAAATGCACCCTTTTATTAATGAAATTCTAGGGATAGTAGATGTATAATAATTTTTAATATGTAAATTTTTTCTGCGCCCGAGGCAAGTGCCTCACTCGCCTCGCCTTTGTTACGGCTCTACTGCATAAGAGAAGTGAGATTTTTCCGTTTAAGTAGAATTCGTGATATACCGTACCGAAATCACGCAAAAGTTTGTATACACTTTTTGGTGTTTAGTACGTATTTCTGGAAGGGGACGAATTGCATGAGTTAGCAAAATATCATATTCGTTGTAGCCGTATGTTATGGATTAAAAAATACCCTCACAAAATGTCTGAGAAAGTAATTACGAAAAAATCAGATACTATTACTGGAAAAGCCTCGCCAAACTATATGAACGTTTCACGAATACCTAAAGACTTTCTGTTGACCGCATAAAATCAGTAACAGACTCAAGACTTAAATATATATGGCTAAAGTTCAATTCGTTGGAATCGGTTTAATGCTCATTTATACCGATTTAAATTATCTCAAAATTTTTATGGTTATACTATCCATCCGTTTGACAAAGATTTTAGCTTATCACGCATAATCTGGACCTTAGCTTATTTAATTTAAAGATAACTAGAGGGTTCTTTATGTGTAAATAAACTTTTAAAGAGTTCTTCGTAATATTCCTAATAGGAGCCCCATACGCTATTATTTCCTTCGTTTTAAGGAAAAGGATATCATGAACTGTGCTTTTATCTCTGTGATATATCCTCCATCACCAAATTTCATTCGAGAATGATGAATCATCCCTTTGGAAAATAATACCAAAATTATCCGCTCCACAATGTTTTTGTTTTCCCCATAAATTTTCGCGATCTTCACTAACCGATTCTGCCTACAAGATAACCAATTACCATCCATAAAACCCTTCTCCTAAGTTTTGTTTTCACGAACCCATAACAGCCAATCAAGTTGTGCTTCCACTCATCTGAGCTAATTCACTAAGTCCCCGCCCCGCCCGCCCCTCCATTTTTCCTCTGCTGTATCCTTGGCACTCACTCCCACGCCCTTCCTCACAGTCACCCACCCACTATTAGATCAACCCACGCGCCTCCCACTCACCCTTCCACCGCTTGCTCCTCTCATTAACCGAACAAGAGTCCGTTTACGCATGTGATCATAGGCCTCATTTTTCCATTTTTATTACAGCTTCGGTGGCCGATGAACAATACGCTTGGTTTAAAAAATTATCCTATAGAAAAATAAAATAATATACCTACAGCGATCGTATTTCGGAATTTAAATACAGTTTAGTGATTTTGCGTGATCGGCTCGAATACTAATTTGTTGCGCCAATGTGTTTCGTTCAGTTGAGGAGATATGTTGTTGTGGATATACAATGATATTTACTTATGATTATTACCGATTTAGCAGCCGTAGCTGGAGAGAAACCCAGCCTAGTTTAAAAAAACCATGGTTGATATTTGAAATCACATTTATTTTTAGCGAGTTAGATTCCTTTAAGTAATTTTGTTTTACCCGCTCGAATTTTTGATTATCAAATTTTTACGTTAAGCAACACATTATGAACGCGAATGACATTACATTTCTGTATATTCAAATCGATGTGTATATTTTACAACTTGTTGTGTAAAATAGTTTTGCTTCATTTATTCAGGGTTATTTATGCTTTGGAATTATATTCATCTAAATCCCTGTCTCATCATTTTAAAGTGAAGTACTGCGTCATTCATAAAATTTATATAATCGGTATATAAAAATGTACTATCTCATATTTTATGGCATCTTAATTCTAGAGATAGAAACTTTATACCTTCGCTTTTTTATCAACGAGGGCGTCATTCACTCGACTGAAAAGGTTTTCGTCGTAGGTTTTTGCCTCCAGTTGTCCAGAGCATCAAAAACTGCTTTCATTTTTTTGCCTCAGCTCTCAGCAGTGCCATTTTAGCGATACATAATGCATGTTAGCAGACGTGTTGCCAATGTTCAGCGAGAAAGTGTATTCTTTGCGTCCGCAAAGGCTTATGTTTTGGCTTGTTACAGCGGATTGTCCCAAATGATGAGGGATAGGGGGAGGGCGAGGATGGGTTGGGGAGATACGAAGCAGGGAAGGGGATGAGACGATTAGAAGGGAAGTAGGGGATGGGAAAAAGAAAGGAGAGGATGGGGAAGAGGTAGGTGACAGTGAGAGCGATTAAAGCAAGGTGGATGCGTCGGAGAAAAAGATTTCGTTAAAGGGGAAAGGGACATAAGATATGGCGGGTGAGGGAGAGAGAGAGAAAAGAGATATAGGGCCAATCCAACTGATTTTTATTCTCTGAGCGAGAGAAAGTGCGCAAGAGTGCTTCTTGCGAAAGTCTCCATCAAATGGAGACAATTCCATTATAAAGGGAGAGAAATGTTATTTTCGTCTGCAGGCAGTTGATGTCCCATTCCATGATTCAATCCCGCAAAGGGAGTTTTAGATTACGAAAAGGTTTAATTAGTCATTTCCAGATTTCGCCGGACCGTCTCACCCAAAACACAATCAGGGCGAGAATCATAAAACATACCGTTGGGATCCCCTTTCATTGACCAGAACTAATCTAATGGACCCAGTTAACTCTCCGTCTCATGGAACGCACGTGTCTTGGCGTGTAAAATGCGAGACGTTAACATTCAGACGTAGTTAAAAATATTTCTAGGACACGGGTTGCTATGAGCATCCGTGTCGCACTTTCAATTGCTTGCCCTATGGGGACGTTGTCTTTATGTGAAAATGTGTTGTGCCGATGCTGGTTCTGATGAAAGTCGTTAATTTGCGGGGTTTCCTCGGATTCAGTGAACTTGTATAATTTAATTGCCAACATATTGACAATTATACTCTCCTGAAAAATTAATGAAAGCGAGGCTCACGTAATGATGTAAATGTGTATTCATCGGCTATAGCATGCGCCAGATGGACGAGAGTAGACGTATTTAATAATGCCGACGGACCGAAGAAAAGTATTCACGAGGCTTCCGGATTAAGGAGCATAATGAGGTTCCTGAGAATGTATTTAAATAAAGTATAGTTGGATAAAATAGAAGAATATTATCATTCAAATGTGCATGCAATGAGAAAAGTGCAAAGTCATTTACAGAATTGAAATTATGGGACAATTATTGTCAGCATCGACCAAGTCTTTTTCAGAGAATTTGTAAGGAAAATAAATCAATATTATTCAGTTGAAGAGCTGTTACCTGTTGGATATTTTATTATCGAATCATGTTTAGATAAGCTGCTGGTCAATGTAAACGAAGTTGCGGAGGAGAAAATGTGTAGTGCCGACGATAACTGAAATTATAGTGTTAAATCTAAAATTCTAAGTAGACTAAAATGTTACCAACTAAAATGGTGCTTTGAAATTTGGAACTACTCACCAAAACTTACTGACCCAATCCCACGTTTACATGCGGGCACGAAGAGAATGGCGTCCGACTGCCAAGGAGAATGAGGAGTCGTGTTGCGTCGCAACACCTTCCCGTGAATTGTGACGCCCTTAACCTTTCAAGTTCCGTTCGCCTCCGTCTCCAAACAAACAAAAGTCGGATGTCTTTTTGAGGCGAGAACTTTGGAAGGATCACACTCCTCTCATTCTTAGCCTAAGTGAAAAGTTATCGGCACACTTAATAAAATATAGCAAGATAGGAAATCAATAGATAAGGAGATGGAAAAGATAATGGGACTGGAGAGGCAGGAGGAGCAATGTCGGAGTGTCAGTCTCCATTTGTCGAGCTAGGGATCACTTTGCGTTATCCCGGAGTATCGGCGACGAGAAAATGCGATAATAACTTGGAAATTTTCTAACCTGATACTCGAACTGCTCTCAATTTAGTTTAATTGCAGAAAATTGATTTTTTTTTCGGAAAAAGTCGAAATCCAGGTCAGCGGAGGCTTAGCTCACGAATGAGTCGCTCTTTTGGGCGGCGTTGCGGTCAGAACATGTTGCCGGGATAGTATAACGAATTATACAGCATCGCAAAGCGAATCCAAGATATTTTGTTATCTTCCGAAAGAAATAGTATTGTGAATTTCCGATTTCCGGTTCCATGTGTTGCATGAAAGCTGTGTGAACATGTGGATGTACGGAAATATTGACAGCTACTGATTAAAGGTGCAAACTGAAGAAAACTTAAATGTTTTAATGTCTCCAAAATGTAGGAAGAATCGGATCTCATATATTACCGTATTTACTCGCTTAATTGACCAACTTTTTCATACATTTTATTAACACCAAAACAAGGGTGGGGAAAATGCGCGGTTTCTCTCTTATTATGTATCAAGAAAGTGAACTTTTCAGAATTAAATATACCGATAATGCAATATAAAACTTTTGCTGTTATTTTGTCCTCCCAAAAACTAGCTTATAAAAACTATTTATTTTATTGAAACTTTACAATGTCTTCAAGCGAGTCACGCAGCGTAAACAACAATGATCATCTTGCCAAAGTAAAGGAGGGATACTGTTATTACAGAGTGATTTAAATGCTCTTTCTACGTGGTAAGAGTAAGGTTATCCTTTTTAAAAAAATAATTTAAATGAATTAAAATTAAAATTTTGGACGTGTGCACAGTCAAAAGAAACATCTTTTCAACATAAAAAGAGAGAAAATTATGCGGTGCAAAAAAACAATCTTTTTTATTTCTTAATCATAATTTGGGTGAGGTAATTACGCAATGTGGACAACTACGCGAGTATATACGGTGTGTTAGTTGCGACGTCATTCTCCTAAAGAAATAGAACGATAAAACATCTTGTTAAGTCAGCAAAAAAGTTACCGTTATTGTAGCCTTCAGAGGTATTCAGAAGATTTTCGAAGCAAATATTTCGTGTATATCCGACAGTAAAATCAGGAAAGAAAAATTCATAGAGCAAACAAATAAACTACGGATAGGATGGTCATTTTACTTAGAAAAAAAGAGTGATTCATATTGGTGAAATGGAACGTAAACCGTCACACAAATCTTTTATTTCGAATGTAACCCTTTACATTTTTTATTCCTATAGTTTCTTAGCATTTAAAATTAGTTTTATTTAATGATATCATATGGTTATCTATGTCTTATGTAAATATCGAGTACACATTTCTATATTAATTTTATTTGTCCCCTAACAGGTATTGTTGCGAATTTGATCGAAATTCATAATGTTATTACATGTTCAGTTTGTGGTTTATTTATGAAATTGCTAACAGCCTATATTGTTTTTAGGAGCTAGATAAAACTCTATTGAGTACTAAATTTCTCTACAGAAATGAAACCTAAATCAAAAGTTATAGGTACGTATTATTTAAAACAAAAAAGAACACACATTTGTCTGTCCGCGTTCATGTATGAGCAGCAAAATTAGAACCAAAAGAAGACTTGAAAAAAGTGGGCTCAAATTATTTCGCCAGAGGTGGCGTAACGCGAAAATGAAGAAGCGACGCAAGAGAAGATCAAAAAATAAAAACGGCCGCCCGAGTAAATTAAACGTTAAACGGAACAAAATGAGAGATGTGCAAAAAAGCGAGAAGAAGATGAATGCGTTGAAGGAATGGAGGGGAAAAAGATTTCAAAGCAAGAGAGATAGAGAGAGAGAGACGTAGAGAAAGAGCGTAAAGCTCGAAAGGAGGGAGGTATAGAGAATGACAAGGGTGGTAGAAAGGGAGAAAGATGACAAGCCGGAATGAAAACCGTGGATTACTAAGTGTTGTGGGGATTTGAGGTGCGTCGTGAAAGGAGAATATATCGCGTTGCAGAACAGTTCTTTTTTTCGTCGAGCTCAACCACCAAGTGTCCCGCAATTCGCTTATGTGGGACAGCCTCTTAGCCTCTTATCTTCCTCCTTCCTCCACCGAGGCCCGAAAGCTCCTCATTCGCCACTCCCTCCCTTCCCCGCTCCCTCCTCGGCCACCATGCTCGGCCTCCATTGTCACCTTGCAGTACGTGCTGCAAAGGATTTCGCACAATCTGGCCTAGGAGATTCTGTGATGAGTCTGGCTGAAGGCGAGCGATGCTTTCGGAGAAGCGCCATTTACTTGACGGTTAACGTTTATGAGAATGCAATATTGAACATTGGACAAGTTGATATTTTGTTGCGAAATTTTCGAGTTATCAGAGTGATGCAATGGATAATAACTGAAGAATAGCGAATTATATTTAGTTTAGTAGTAGTAATAAATGTTTGCGTGCATGTCAGCAATTTATAGAATAAGGACATGAATTTCAATTAAGTATATTTTGCTCTCGGAATATATTTAATCGGAACGAAAAATTCGCGCAGTGTAGTCTCTATTAATAGAATATAATCTCATTTTCTCTGAATCTCTGTTACTGTCCCATGTCTATGGAGTTAAATGGGAGAATGAGAAAGCCGCATATAACTAGAAAACTTTTCTTTCTTTTACAATCAGACTTTCAGGGATTACTTCGCAGCGCAACTTTTTATTTTAAGCTGCTTGCCCTCAACATTAGAGTCATGGGTTCGGTTCCATTAGCGTTTATTTTCTTCATTTGATTTACGCTGTTGTTAGTGTAGCATGTTTTCATTTGCATATTAAAATTAGTTAGAATCATCGTGAGAATTTAGGACTTAGAACAAAGACTCTCTCAACAAACGAAATTTTGTTACCCGCCGTCGATTTTTCAATATGCGTCGAATCGATCAATAAATTAGTTTTTAACAGTAAAATTTGACATATTCTTCCGTGAAAATCATTCATCGTCAAGGTGATTTGCATTGTTGCCGGTTTCAGGTAAATGCGAACGTTTGGCTTGATAATACCTTCATGTCGCGCATATCGACATATTCACGAAATTTCGACGCTGTTTTGAAGTTTAAACAATACCTTAGATAAAATAAATAATACGATGGTAACAAATATAAACAAAGATGAAGTTTTTCGTTGATACTGTGTTAATGAACTTAGTTATAGAAATCAAAATTGCTGTATTTTTGAAAGGCTTTGCGGAAATTGTAAGCGAAAGCAGAGTGGGCACCGTTGTAATCTTTTACTGAAAACAGAAAAATAAAATTTATGTTAATTTATTTTAATGAAATCACGTTTAATATGCACTAAAAAGTAAAAATAAATCTAAAATTTACATAATTAAATGTTCCAGAAAGTGAAAGGATTTGGAAACATTGTGTATCTAATGTTTATCAAATAAATATTCATTGATATTTCTTCGTCACACAACGTTTGTATTCCCAAAACTATTGTTAATTTTTGAAACATTGGATTTTTTAAATTTAATTGGTTTATACTGTTTACTTTTTAGTACATTTAAAAGTTGATTTCATCAATTATTGTACATAAGTTTTATTTTAACTTAACTAATACTTTATTCATTCATAGCCGTCATTTTTGACTGGAAATTGCGCTAGTGTTAATTGAAGACACGATTTATATAGCTCTTTCTTTTCGAATCCCGCCGCGGAAGAATTCATCTCTGTAAATGTTAACATCCACTTTTTTAAACCATATATGCAAAACATTAGGTATAGTTATATTGGATAAGACAAACAAATTGGCTAAAGTTTTTCCATTATAGTGAAATTTTCTTTTAACTAAAGTGTTGTCGCGTTCTCCTCGCTTTGCTGTTTAATGCAATTTTCAATTTTGTTTAAATTTTTAAATTAGTCATTTCATTTCCTTGTACGTGTGTACTATTCAGTTTTCGGTGCCAATTTGTGTTTGATTTATTAAATAGTTTTATACTGGAATGACTAACCCAGATTGCCGTCAGTTATAAATAGCGCTAATTATTTCATTTAATTATTACCGTTACTTTTTAATTGGTAGCATTTCGTCCTAATACGAAGATGAGAATATGAATGCCGGCAGTACATTCTTAATGTAGGAGCTAATTGCGTTTTAATTCATTCACTGCCAATTTAATTACAAATGATGGATTGGTTTTAGTAGAAAAAATATCCGGCTTTATAACATCGCTTCGAAAAATAACCGCTGTGCTAATTATCTCTAAGGATGTATAAAATAATTTCATAATGCTTTATCATAGTTCTCTATTATGTTGTATTTCCATTTTGAAGGTTGGGATGATTGTCCTTCATCCCCTCCCAGTTTTATCCTACAAACTATTTTCTATTATTACATGACACATTTCATCCTCATATAAGTTCCGTCGTCAATTTATTCTCTCGTAATGGGAATTATTCAAATAATTACTTTCTCTTCTCTGCTTCTGCACATGCCATTTTGATATTCTCACCTGTACTTAGTTTCCTATTTCTAACTTGATCTAATTCCCTCGGTATTTATTCTTTTTAACCTTGAAAAACCTTTATATCCTCCTCCAGTTGATATGTATATCTTACATATAGTTTTCCAGTTCTGTGTATAACGCTGACGTCATCAACGACACTTTTAACGCGTTTTAAACAAACTTCCCGATTAGGTGGAAGGTTGAAATTTCGCAGGAATCTTGGATTCAGAAATAAAAATTAAATGACGAAACAATAAGATAAGCCGGGTTCGACTCCAGGGGGACGATTTCCATTTCCCGTAAGGTAACACGTATAAAGCGACTTTTTAAAGTGCAGGCTTTTATTCTTTTTGAAATTCAATTTAGAAAGAATTGACGTACGGCCTTCAAATTTGAACTTTGTTTTAGGAAAATTAATGAAGTTTCTTATTCTAAAAATCTTTTTCCATCTAGCGTTCTAAATCTCTCATATTAAACATTTAAATCACATATTTTGGGCAAAATATCGGCTTTTAAACGGGATATTGCCTTGCCGACCGTGTCATTGTTAAACTTCGAGAATCAATTGTTGTTTCAACCCGCATACGTGTAATATATACGACTGCATAGATTACCTGCCTTAAATTATCGTAGGATTATTCGCAAAATTACGTAATCCTAATTGGACTGGGATTTAGTTTGTATTTTTTGCTTATCTATACGACTATATAGATGTAGAGTACGAGAGAGTGGGATGGATAGGATGGAAGGTATATAGAATGGAAGGTACATAGAGAGTAAGTGAGTTATAGAATTAGAAAAGGACGGGAGGAAAGAGATAAATAGGGAGACGGAGAAAAAGAGGGAGAGCTATGGATTGGGACAGGAGTGAATGAGAGAGGGGGAGGGGGGAGAAAAGAGAAGCAGAGAGAGAGGGAGGGAAAAAGAGAGAGGGAAGGAAAGAGAGAGTGGGAAGGAAAGAGATAGTAAGGGAGGGAGACAGAGGGAGGGAGAGAGGGACGGCGAGAGGGAGAGAGGGAGGGAGGGAATATTATTGTACACCCGTCATATGACGGTATATGGTTATTTTTTGAATCGCCTGCAGTATGCAAGTACCGACTACTCGTGTGTGTGTGTATATATATATATATATATATATATATATATATATATATATATATATACAGCGCCGTAACTGGTCATACAAGCACCCGGGGCAAAATACCAAATATGTGCCCCCTCCATAAACATTCTCTAATACCTATATTTTTTACTATATGGATTTCGGGTGAACAATTAATAACTAAAAATAAACCATAAATGATGTTATTTCTCACTATAAATGTACGTAATTTAAATACATAATTATAAATATAATTACGTACATACATAATTACACACATACATGATTAACATTCAGATAGTATAAATATTTTAATACAAAAGAGTTCTACGTGAGTTTAATGCAACAAACTCATCAATAACAATATCGAAAATTATAGTTTCAGCTATTCGTATGTCTGGAACAAGTATAGTTGTAAAATCGCCCTTTTCCTTGTGCCATGCAACCTCACACAACTTACCATTAACAATTTTTGCGCACCTTCTTTAGTTGCGCCCGGGGCAGATGCCCCTTCCTAGTTACGGCACTGTATACACACACACACACACACACCTATATATATATATATATATATATATATATATATATATATATATATATATATATATATATATACACGAGTAGTCGGTACTTGCATACTGCAAGCGCTTCAAAAAATCACCATATACCAAGATCATCATCATCATAGGTAGTCTGTCCGTAGACAGTTGCGTGATTATTCATCGTTAAACTTTGTTCTCCATGTACCCCTATTTTCCGCTGTCCTCTTCATATCTTGATAACTTTCCTTCCCTTTGAAATCGTCTATCAGCTGAAACCTTTTCCTACTTCTTTCCCTTTTTCCATTTAGTTTTCCTTCTAAAACGCCTTTAATCATACTCTCTCCTCAGATAATGTCCAACCCAGTTTGTCTTCCTCTTTCTCACAGTCTGTATAATCATTCGCTTCTCTCCTACTCTTCTTAGCATTTCATAGCTTTTCATCCTATCCGTCCATTTTATCTTCAGCATTCTCCTCTAAGTCCACATTTCAAAGCTTTCCAAGTATTTGATGGCATTTTTCCTTACCGTCCATGTTTCTTCCCCGTACAAAGCTATACTCCATATATAGCATTTTATGATCTTCTTGCTGATATCTTCCCTTATATTCCCCGTAAGTATGTGTTTCTTTCTTCTAAAAGCCGCTTTTGCTTTATAAACTTGCTTTATGAACTTTATAAACCAACGCGATCTCCAGGGCAACAGCACTTAGTCACGTGGAGCCTATATGTATCCTATAAATAAAAGAGAATGTCTGTCTGTCTGTGGCAGCCATAACTCTTCAGAAAATAAACGTATGAGCTTCAAAATTTGGCAGTTGCTTCAGGATGATCTTGAGAGTTGCAGTGCCAAAAATAATTTAAATCGTCCTACGGGGCCCCGAGGGTCCCCATTGTTCGTCCAAATGCCGTTTTTTTTAAGATATCTCAGCAACCAATTGACCGATTTTCATGAATTCTCCAATAACATGAATGTTTTGATGAGATACATTTTCGAGCCTAAAATGGTGAAATCGGTCTACAGGGTCAAGGATCGTAATGTATGGTCGATCCAAATTTCACGATTTCGAGGGGTCCCCATGAAACGGTTGGTCCAGATTTCGGTAATGTCCGTCTACCTTTACGTATATATCAGGGAAGATCTGGCTGAAGCGATATCAACCAAATTAGGTAGGTACATAGAGTCTTCACATGACCAAAACGACATATTTCTACCGGGTAGACCAAGCAGGGGTGCCACAATTGCAAAATAAAGATTTTCTGTAGTTATGCTTTTGGAAGGAAATGGCCTACCCGATTTCAACCAAATTTGGTACATAGAATTTTCACAGAAATTCATGGCCAAAATGCTATACTTCAACCCGATTAACTGAGTAAGGGTGCCACCATTGCAAAGCTAATTTTTCGGTAATTATGCTTTTGGAAGGAATTGGCTAATTCGAATTCAAACATATTTGGTATATAGAATTTTCACATACATTCATGAGCAAAATGTTATACTTTGACCCGATTCATCTAGTAGGGGTGTCACAATGGCAAAGTTAAACTTTTCGGTAATTATGAATTTGGAAGGAATCGGCCGAACCGATTTCAACGAAATTTTGTATGGAGTTGTGCAAGATAAAAAAAACAAAAATAAGATTTTTAAGATAGATATACAGAGCAGGGCTGCTAAAATAAAAGTAATCAAAATTTTCTTTTTATAAGTTCTTGTGTTGAACTGTCCTCATCATTTGAACCATATTATTATATTTATTATGTACACATATATATTAAACCATAATAGCATATTTGGACCGGATCAACTTAACAGGTGTGCCACAATTTCAAATCAAACGCTTTCAGTAACTATGGATTTGGAAGGAATTGGCTGAACGGATGACAACTAAATTTTATATATATGGTTTTTAAAAATACCATAATGAAATCAAGATTTTTAAAGCGGAGCTTAAGAGCAGAGCTACCACAGTTAATAAATAATAAAAATCGTTTGCAACTTAAAATAAAACTTTCCCGAGCGTATTCGGGCGTTGCTGCTAGTTAAATAATAAATTCCATGAGTGATAGCAATATATTATAATTTTCCGTGAAATTAGGACAACTATCCGTAATTTCCAAATTCTCTGGCAATCGGCTCGTGTCCAAATTTTCGTATTTCAGGTTTCGTGACTCATATCGCACTCCGTGAGCAATAAGAATAATCATCATTAAGACAATACCCAATACATTAAATTTATGGAAAAATTAGGATATTTTGTGTTAAGATTATGACATCCTCACCCATGCCTTTAGCGCGTATTTGGATAAAAATATCGAGAAATTGGTATGACGCCATTATATTTAACAATGGAAAAGAATTAAAATTTCTCGAAAAACTACGAAACACAACATTAAAATACTTTTTATGTTTTACTCTCACCGCTATCAGGGTTGCTTCTCTTATTGTTATCTCTTATAGCCCTGGAGAAAAACAAACCTATTCGCTCCTTCCTACAGTCGATAACTCAAATTTAATCGTCATGTTTTTGTAGTACGTGAGAATTGCAATTATTATTATGATACCATCAATCACAGTTTGTGATGCAATTAGTGTTTTGGATAGAGTACAATTTTGCATATTATCGAAAGAAAATATTGGTGATTATGTTTTCATAATATGCATGATATTGAAAATTAGAGTTAATTTCTTATGCAAATAAACTTTATGTTAATTCAATTAAAGAAAAATGAAAAGTATATATTTCCGTGGGTCGAATTTTCTATAACTCGAATAATTTTTACTTTCCTTTGAGATTCGAGTTATAGAAGTTCCACTGTATATGTACAAATATGTAAAATTATACGATATTTCCAAAACTTGAACTCTATTACTCGAATAATTATTACTTTTTCTTGAGATTCGAATTTTGGAGGTTCAACTGTAATTCGTTATGAAGGCATTCATTTCCATTAAAAGCATTAAATCACTGCAATCGTAAGGTATACTCTCAGATCCCTTTAAAAGCATTGAGATAATTGCCATAGTTTTTAAAGATTTTCATTGTTGAAAAGTGGAAAAAATTCACACTTTTTTCCTATTAAAAGCAGATATTTACGCTAATTCAGTATGTATTTGAATTCTGCCTTAAAAAATTATGAACTACGTTCTTTCAGTTAGACAACTGTTATTTTACCGAATTTGTATCCCAATTTTAAGTAATTTAAAAATGGATTTTTAGAAAGCCTTGCACTGAATCTTATATTTTTCTTATGGGGTATTGAAATCGAAGACCCGTTAAATATAAACGTTTTTGTGATTTTCGATATTTCTCGTCGCTTGCGCCACTCGACCTACCAACATGCCAAATTTCATATTGAAATACCTTAGAGTTTTGTGTCAGTGAGTGAGTGAGGCACAAGTACTCGTAGCTATATATACGCCATTTTTATTTAGGTTTTTTTTTCACTCTAATACTTGCTGATTTGCTGTTTAGGGTGTTCAAACTAGATTTTGATTACCTTTACAAATTTTCGTCTTTTATGCTTTTTAAATGGTTTCAATCTGTATATAAATCATCGCCTGCTTCACCTGTTACCCAAAAAATTTCAGGTTATTAATATTTTCTAATTTATTGTGTCGTATATTTCGAGGAACCACGACCCTTTAACCTAGTGAGTTTATTTCGTCTTATATTTTCTAAATATGCGCATTCACACTAAATTAATTTGCTTATACCTGCTAAAAACTTAACAGCATTAAACTCCATCTCATTTTATGCCTTAAGCATCTTCGATTGTTTGTCTTGTTAGTCGCGTCAGTTTTCTAGTCTTCTTCCCATAATTCATAAGCCTTATATCTTAATCGCGTAACAATACCATTCTTCCTCTTCCTTCTTATATATTTTTATCACTAAGAGAATATAATGGGATCTATCGATCTATTTCAATTTTAGCTCACGTTGCTCTATTTGGTTTTCCACTTTATGCACAAGTTTGCACTTCGAAAAGTTTTCACTGTCAACGATGAAAACTTTAATTATCAATACTGTCTGGCACATCATCGCCACGAATCTGAATTATCGATTTCTTTATCAGTGACCTGCTTGGATTAACTTTAGTAAGTTTAAGGAACAATTGCATTAGAGTCGATTAAAGACGCATTGACGTTTTTGAAGCAGATTTCACTTTCTATTCTTGTTTTCCTATAAAAATGCAAAAATATCTTTACTGTCTAGTCTACAAAGAGGATTCTCTTCACCATTTCTCTTATATTCCACATTTATGTGTTATAGAAGTCTAAGCGTGAAATATACAAACAACCTTGACGTTTTTTATTTAGTTGCTCAACTTATTATCAATATTTCTACTTACATAGTCAACCCGTATTATTGTGAACATAAGTTGATTCTTCAGCTTGATATTTTAATTCACAAAATATATATACATTTTAATTATATTCTACTTACCGTGAACGGTCCTACCGTTATTAGCATATATTTTTTCTTATGTCATATCTCGGGGTAATATCATTTGCGCATTTATATTTGTTCATAAGCCCACCTTTAACATCCATAAAACTTCCATTGCTGCTCGCGAAATCTAATAGGTGAAGTTGCTATCCAGTCAAAAACCTTTTCTGTATAAAATTGTGCTATGATTTAATGATACCTGTGAGGTAAAGTTTTCTTAAAAACTGATATCATATCCATTCTTTCCCGTCACTTGAATAAAATTTGCTGGAAATGTTAGTTGTTGTTGCTTTCATCTTTTATCTAACATCGGATTCTGGTATCAATTTATAATTATATATGTGTTACCGGATCTTAATTTTTCCATTATTATTCCTGGGCACACCTTGCATTTCTTAATCTTATTGCGCCTTAATTCACCAAAATATTTTCCACGATGATCTTTAGGAACTCTTTGGAACTTAGTTTACTTCCATTTTTACTTTTGGTTGAGAAAAAGTACAATATGCCTCTTCTGCGATTCCTTCCATTGCCGACACTGTTTTTCACTCTCAGATGCGGTTACTTTGCTGCTACATTAAATTTTGACGAATTACCGACAATGTTTACCTTTTTATCTGCAGTAGTCGGTTTCATTTTTTTTATTCACTTTCTAAGCGCTTCCCAACTGCATTTTTTTTTAAATTTATATTCACTCGCTTTTGCATAGTCCTATGTGACATTTTAAAAGCCTTTTTTCAACTGTTATTTTTATTACTTCTTTATTTGCCACTTTGATATTGTACCTTGTTTGTTGAATGCATACCTCAGTACACATTTAAGAAATGAACAACTTGTGTCCCTAGCCTCATCTGTAGATAGAAAATCATTGATGGTTTATCACCTTCTATTCAAATTCAGCAAATCTATAATTCAGTCTAACTGGAACCTTTTCCTCTCGTTCAAATTCCTGTCTCATTTCATTTTGAAATCTTACAAAATGATTCTTATTTTCACCGGTTTATTTAATCTCTTCATCAATTATCCGAGTTTTGCCTCTGCAAACATCCACTTTCTTTCTTTTTCAATTGACCCCATCTGTAAAAATTCAAAGGTTTTGTGAAGCCGCTCGTTAAATTTTAAGCTCCCTATATTCACTATTCTGCTTCTGTTGTATTATAATACAACCACTAACTTTGTGGTTGTATTTTTTATCTTTTATTCATTATCAAAGTCTTTCAGTTAAGTTTCTCTATATCTCTCTCTATATAGCGTCGGTAGCTCTCATTTTTATTTTTCCCTTTTACGACTTCTGTCGTTATATTATATTATATATATATATATATATATATATATATATATATATATATATATATATATATATATATATATATATATATGACTCTATGTTTAATTTCAAAGGTTTCACCGAATATAGAACCACAGCCTTATTTCAGCTTTTATGTAGCTACTACCAGACACGCCTAAAGCTCAAAGAAATAGAGTACCGTTAGCGAAGTCAAAAATTCCTTTTTTATCTTTCAAATTGGGATAAATAGTTAAAGCGGTTTTATTCTTCCTTATTCAACGGTTTTATATTGCGAGAACATCGCTGATAACCACCCCTTTGGGGTGTTTATTACTACTCTTTTTGGAATCGCTATCTGGAGATTCATCACTCAGTATGTACAGTCATAGCAAAGAGCAAACATCTGACGATGTATGCGGGATATTGGAAGCATTACGCTACGCCAAGTGAAGACTGTACTGTACGTAAGCTGCTGTGTACCACGTGCGGCTCCAATGACACACGAATTACGATTTGTTTGGCGGAGACCTATCAAAAAAATTCAATATAAAGATTCCAATCCTGTCCCTCATGGTTTAGAGTTTAGACTTTAACCAAACCTTAATTTTGTCACAGTATGTTTTTCGGGAAAAGACCCTTCATTATAAAGTCATTGATATAATTTGGAATTTTGTTAAAGTTCTTATATATTTTATATTTTTGAATGTGCTTTAATTCTCCCTGTCGTTTCAATTTGATTTGTAGGCTGCCACAAATATTTTCGATTGTTTTCAGTTGTGTCACTTGTAAAATTTCTGCCGCCTTTCATTGATTTGTGTGTTTCATTGTCATGACACCTGTGCGGCCGTTCATCCTTATGCACCCACGTGTTCTTTTTTATTCCTCCTCGTTTTCGATTATTACTCCTAACCAGTGTTGCCAATCTAGCGAATTTGTCGCTAGATCTAACTACTTTACAGTCACAGTAGCTCCTATAAAAGGCTCTAGCGACTCCTTACAAATCTAGCGAATCGATAAAAAAATCTAGCTATTTCTAGCGACTACCTAAAAAGATCTTGTTTAAGTTGGAAATATGTAATCCCAGATAAATTTTTGTTAGATTTAACGGTCAAAATGCTCTTTGTCCTCATCCATTCCTTATAGATAACCCTAAGATAGCGTCCCTTTGTAATATTATATACACAATCAACTTAGAAGAGAGGTGCATGAATAACAACGTCTGTTTTCGTATTCATATCATATAATAATGATCTGGAAACTACAATAGGAAATCTACATTTTGCTCTTACCCATTATATGCGTTTTGATGTATAGATTAAAAGATTTATTCGAACAGAGGAGATCATAAAAAAGTCTGCGATAGCAGATAATTACGACATTATTTTACGAGTTAAACGTTGGAGTATGTCCTGCTAGATACCTCCCATGCAATTCTTATGGAGTAATGTTGGGAAAGAGACTTTAAAAATAGAGTTTTTAATTACCCATAGAAATTGGTTCAGATGAAGGTTCCGTCTTCTTGTTATTATATAAGAGATAATAGTAGCTTAAACAATAGTGTAGTTATATGCTATGCGCGCAAAAACAATACTCTTGTTATATGGAGAGTCCTTTTTGTTAGTTTCCTTACGCAGCTATGAGTATCATTGGTAATTATTTATTCTAGCTACTTTATAGTTTCTCCTACAGCCGTGTTAATCTTCCGCGCTAATTAAGGTCGCCCCATATGACATATCCAGGGCCGCGCCTAGGGTGTCTCGCGCCCGGGTGCAAGATATTTCTGTGGCGTCCCCATGCTATCGAATTTTGCGGTATGAACAAATACGACTTTTTTCATCGATAGAGAGTGCAGACAAGCTGATAGATTTCTGTCGATGTATCCCAGAACGAACTGTTTGAAATAATTCGTTGCATAAATATAAAGATAAACATGTAATATAATATTTGCTTGAACGAAACTTATAAAACGCCGCACATTTGATTAAAAGTCAATAATCTGTCCCCTTACCTTATTGAGCAATCAGAAATTGCAATATTTTTGGGTTATTTTTACAATTTACAAGCCTAATTAGATGCTATATTTATTTCGACTATAAGAAAACAAAACTTCAAATATTTATGCATTTCTACGTCAAAGTCCCGACTTGGGATTTTCATTTTTAGATACGTATTTAAAAATCCAATGAAGAAGTAGATGTCAATAATTCGATTATTATTTGGAGAAATTGTTATGGAATTTTGATTCGTTACATCTACATACGATCACCGAAATACAGCATATGGCAAAATTCACGCAATATCATGTTATATTAATTTTGCGTTTCGGTGTTTGACATTACTAAAACTATAGTTTAATAATAAAATAAAATGATTACTTTAATAGGGAATATAGATAAATGTATAAATAAATTAATATACAAGTAACTATAAAACAAAAAATTGTAAGACTAAGATGGTTAAGAAGACAATAAAATAAAACTAATAATTTGCATTATATCTGAAAAATTCCATTTACCAGATTTTATTGATTTTTCGATCGTATTTCAAATATACCCACTCATGGCAATTGTACTTTACTTGGTTTTTGTTCATTAAAGATCTTGATTAATTTTCTAGTTATTTAATAGAACTTAAACATCCATTGCGTTTAATTTTATTTATTGAATTTTATTGAAGTATTTTTAAAAACTGTTTAGAACAATCCTCAAACTCACGCTCCTACCAAAACACTTTACTCATTCCCCACCTTTTAATAATAGATACCAGAACATATAGTTGTTAATAATAATAATTTCCACTAGTAAAACTAGTCTACATTATCTTCTATAAGGATATAATTAACAAATAAAGAGTCGTGCAAATACAAAAACACTGGCGCCTGGCTTACGACAAAATGATCTTCCTGCTATTCCGCCGATTCTCGTTCTTCTAAATAAAGGAATCCTTCTTTTGTATTCAAAAGTTATCTTGTGTATATAAATCGATAAATTTATGTGGACTCGATACAAGGACCGAATACAGGAGTACATTACTGTAAACTCACTCTTCAAAAATGAGTGAACATTCAATAGGGTTAATAGTTAAAATTGTTATGATGTTATAATTATGACAGATTTAGCTGCCTATTCAAGCTATCTTTTATAACTACTTACCTACATTTTTATCAAAAACTCAAAACAACTGAGGACTTACGAGCGGAAAGCAATAACAGAATTTTCGTGTAGAAACTGAAACAGGTTATATGAAATACCTCCTCGATTAAATAAAGAAAATAAACACTATGTATGTGCAGTTTTCCTCAGCATGAACGATGATCTTCTCAGCTCCAACAGGAAATTTTTATTCGCTGAACGAAGTGTAGGTACTATCTTCCTATCTTCAAGTTTCACACTCTTCTGTTCACACACCGTTGAGGAAAAGCGATCATTCTACAACGAAAGCTCAAGAGATTCATGAGCTTTGTACTATTTCGAAATGAATATGAACGTTAACGTAGGAGGGGGATCATAAAGCAGTAAGAAAAGCTAGTTTTCGGAAAAGCTATTCCAAATCAATTTAAAACAAATTTGGGGTTTTAAAAACTCGGTAAGAGGGAGAATTAAAAAAATGGTAGACATCGGGTATTCTTTCAGCGAAAGGATTTATTGTAAAGGTCGATGGTACTCAGGGGCGGACCAAGGTATTTTGACGTCCCTGGCAAGAAAGTGTTCCAGCGCTCCCGTTCGTAAATGTTTGTATAGATATTTTTAGAAGAACTTGCTCATTTATCCATTGCTCTGTAAAATAATTGATAATGAAAGGAAATAGGAATTCCATGTAGATTTGATGTAAATTTGTTTCCAAATTGTATTCATTTGCAAGTAATATATACATAGATGATTGATATAGTGCCCACAATACATTGGCGCCCCGAGCAGCCGCCCTGCTTGCTCTTGCCTCGGGCCGGCCCTGATGGTACTTAGCGAAAGGATCGCCGCCTTAGCTGGAGCTCCTCGCTAGGGTCGGGATAGCAATTAACAGAGTAGCGTCCCCACCTCCTGGCAACTCCTACGGTGAACCCATTTTCGGTCGCCACTGATACGTGTACTAGCGTCCTTAAGTCACGCGACTGCATATCGCAAGGATTCGGAAAAATTTTGCTTAGAAAATTTCGTGTCATTTTAGTATCTCCCACTTTCTCTTTTCACTCTGACCAAGGAGGAAACATTCCCAAACAGAATGCACAACTCGAATTGCAACAATATATAGATACAAATACCTTAATGGGAAGGCGCCCGGGTGCATTGCACCCACTGCACCCTGGGTAGGCGCGCCCCTGGACATATCGATTGACTAGAGTCGCGTCCTCTCCGAATTCTCCCAGCCTCACGCGTTGAGATTTAAAGGCCGTAAGGCGACCTCCCACCGTCCTTGCTCTCGCCTTCCTCTTTCTATCTCCCATCCCATCTCCTTTCCACACCTCTCCCGGCTAGCTTTGTGACCACCTAGCTGTAAACAGCGCTGGTGTAATATAACCCATCTCTTCCTCACTCCTTCCACTATCCCATCACTAACAGCATGATCCCCTCTTCTCCTCCTCGTTCTCCTATCTCTTTTCTCTCCCTCTCTATTTCCTCCCTCATTTGAACATGCCCCATCAAAGAGCCTAAACTACTTCTCCTCAATCCGCTTACCCTTTCACCTCCACCTATTCTGTATCTAGCCTGGTCCACTCTACCATTCGGCGACGTTTCGGAGATCCACTCCAAAAGAGATATGCATTACAGATAACCTTTTCTTCCTCGCGGCCGACACTCGACCGCTACGCCATCTATTGACCTTTCCGCTAAGTCGATCTAAGCGCTCCCATTTTCGCCCCCATGTTATTTCTACCCAATCTTATTTTCCTCTAACATTTTCCTCACCTTTTACGGTTTTTTATTCTGAGACGTAACCTTTTTCAATTTTCAGTTACTCAACTTTTATTGAACCTTTCTTGCTTTTGTCGCCCGTTGACACTCTGGGAAAATTGCGATCTTGGTAATTTTTCAAGAATTTAGTCCCTTTTCTCTTTTAAGGTTTTCTGCGCCGTTTATTCACATTACCTCTTTCATGCTTTCATGTTATTTTCTCTATTTCACATTTCTCTTCTCTTTATGTTTTTCCAGTCCGTTCTTTGTTCTTTTTCTACTGTTTGTATCTTTGGAAGAAATGATGAACTCCTCGAATTGCTCTATTTTGACTTCTTTCTAGTATTCCGTTTAGCTACAAACATGCAAATTAATTTATAAAAATTAAAATCAAAAGAAAATTAAAGCAGTGTTTATATACAGGGTATTTCAGAATTCAGTGCCGTAACTCACAGGGTGGGTTCTATGATAAAAAACAAACAAAAATATTCATATAGCTATAGGTCCTTTACCCGAAGTGGGATACACAATGCACACACATGGGCTGAAGAAAACCCATGGCAAATGAAAAGTATGCGCCACCAACAGCAATTTTCAATCAACGTCTGGACAGGCAATGTAGGTGATCATCTTCTTGGTCCACACGTGTTACCGGCACGTCTCCACAAAGTTCTATTCTAACATAAAAGAAAAATTTAAAGCACTTCTGTAATCATTAGACACAATTTGGAAAACATGACTCGTCACCCTTGAAGTCCTACGATCTCCATTCCTATATCTTTTCATATGAATTTCTTCTTTGTTTATTATTAACCATTTGCTACTTATGAACTCTCCTTTTTCTGCTTATCATTCCTGAATTCCACGTATTTCAATTTTTCATATAAAAGCTTAATATTTATATTCGATAAAATCCCAAGGAAAGAAGGAAAACGTTATTGACTTTGAAAGTCGATCCCTGGTCTATCATTTATCAAATTTTTCCTCTATTCATTACGCTACTATATTTTTGCAGAAAATCTTCCTTCACTTGTTATGTACATATCTGTGTTATCTGTATGTTATCTATTCCCCTTTTACAAATTAATTAATATCTGCATGGTTTTGAAGGTATTTTCAAAAAGTTTTTCATCTTTGATTACCCCCCTCCCCCTCCCAAGACTGAAATCTGGATCCGCCCTTTATCCGCCTATATTTAGTTTTCGCCATTGATTTCGAAATCCTTCTCTGTCTCTCTTTATCGCTCAGATTTCTGTCTCCGCCTTCTTCCATGTTCACTATTTTCTCTTCTATAATTTTGCTCTATATATACCATATTTTATTATTTCATTTCATGGTCCTATATCATTACCCTTGCCTGACTCTATTATTTATTTTTATGGCACTCATTTAATGCAATTCCCTCGATATTACTTTTTACGTTTTCCCTCAATAATTCCTAAGCATTACGTCATTATTCTTGTATTTTCTTCTTCCTATTACTTAGCTTCCTTGCTAAAACTGAAATTTTTATCCAACCGGTCAATATTCAATACTCATCTGTTTCTTGAGCTTGTATTTTCTCCTCCGTATATTCCCCACAACACGCCCGTCCACCAAACACGTATCTTAGATTATACCTCTCTTTTGCCCTTCCGAATTCCTGTCTTTTAAAGAGAGAGATAGGCACGAACGTTCGTTGTTTCGGTCGCCCCGTGATTTGTGATGGAGATTTAACTATAAGGAAGGCTTTGGAACGGTACAAAAAGGTGCTCTACATTTTCGAGCGCTTCTCTATCGGAATCTTTCTTCCCTTTCTCACTCGCCTCTCTTCAGACTCCTCGCTGATCATAGGCGATTAAGGAACACCCGGCTAACGTGGATACGGATTCGCTGCTGGCCCGGCAAGTGGCGCCGTGGAATTCGGAATTGAGTGTTGTTGGAGAAGGAGAGAGAGAGAGAGAAAGAGAGGTAGAATGTGTTTCGCAAGATCTCTTAGCGGTCTAATAGTGATTCTAACGGAAAGTCAGGGAAACGCATCGAGTGATCACGTCCTTCGGAAGAATTTTATCAAAATTTCTGTAGCGTTTGATTTGTTTCATCTTCTTTTGGCACGAATTCATACCCGAAATAGAACGATTTCTGTTTTCTGCGACGTCGAGTCGGAATATGCATTCACCTACTAATCACATAATAGTTCACTGGCGGTTCTTAAAGCAGATAAAATGATTGTTTTTTATTACATTTTATGAAATAAATTAGAGAAGAAACTAATGTTTTATTTGTAGCGGAGAAAAAGAAACTGTTCACAAAGATTTTGCATGCCATGAAATGTGATGTGAAATACAATGTGAAGTACAATTGATAATTTCGCTTGGATTTATTCAATTTCGAATATTACCCGGTTTTTGCTTCATTACCGGAGGCATAATTTGATGCTTCACTCCTACTACATGTTCTACATAAATCCGCCTTCAAACCTATCATTATTTTCTGTAGTTCACTTAATAGTCGTTCATCACGTACTGCATCAGGAATAGCTTTGTAATATTTACCGATATCAATTGATTTTTCACAGATAAGGCATTGCGATTTCATGTATCGTACGTATTGTTAAGATATTTTTGTAATATTGTACAATGATGTCGGGATGTTATTGTGAATAGCATGGAGAAAATTAATGATGGATTTTATTTTATTTGATGGAATTAACATTTGAGGGTGATTTAAGTCCAAATCATAAAGGTTGTTAAGTGGCGTGCTTCTCACCGGCTGAGCACGCTTCACCAAACAAGATATTGAGCACAGCTAGCGGTAAATCACTCATATGCTGAAATCGGTTAGCGTTACAATCCGTTTCCCAAAAAGGTCGCAGAATTGATACTTCGATTTCATACGAAATCATTCAACATCCGCCTTCGATCGATCGCAAACATTCCTCCCATGAGCCTCTTTCATTCTAGCCGCCATTTATATCATTGAGGGCTCGCGGATGTCTTAGATACGTACGTATTTCATGCAACGTGCCTCTTGGATGTCATGTATCTCGTGTTTGTGTTTTGAAAATGAGTAACATTAATGTAAATCAAAGGGAAAATATTGCTTTTAATTTACCATTTTTCTTAGATAAGATTATTCTTCTATTTTAAAACTCAATGCAGAGTTAGACTATGATTATAAATTAGTGGAAATAAATTTTAATATTAATATTTTTGTGTAATACCTATAATATAAATTTATAGTTTATTTTGGCGCAATAATTGAAAAGAATTGTTTGACTAAACGATGTTGATATGATATGACCTACAGCCTAAAGATGGCAACGACTCTACAATGCATTCATTCAATTTGGCAGCTCATTCTTTCCTATTCGGAAGGCTCCACAACCACACTCGGGCCATTAAAACCTTTCCTTCTCTTCCGCGATCCAGTATTAAAAGTCACCCTAGAGTCGCAATTGTCCCATAAAGTTTTACGCTCACCAGTAATCAAAGCTTTATGACGTCATTCGCCTCATAATTATACTGCCTACGACTCTCGTCGCCTTGATCCAACTTCGCTGCTGTGCAGACTCGGTGGTATTTAATTGAACCATTCTGAACTCCACATTTACAAACACCTATCCTCTCCCCTAATCCTTTATAAGATCTAAAATCACTTCTCATCTCTTTAATCATTTCAGTGGCATAAGTAGTACCACATATGAAGCGATTACTAGCAGGAGCCATTAACACTTTGTCCCACCATAGGGTAGAAGAAATGCTCGGTATATCATTCGATTTTATAGGTCAGAGGTTTTAAAATTGTGTTCCACGGAACCCTTGGGTTCCACGAATGCTTGCTGGAATTCGCTGAGGGACTGAGGCTGATTATCATTTGCTTTATTACCTCTTGTTAGGTTTCTGGGAGCAAAATTTATGAACATGAGGTCTGTGTATTCAGGAAGTATGAAAGTTCCTGCTATAGAGACTCGGCCTAGGATGACAACGCTTCTCACGATCAGAAACTTCCCTTTTTCTGAATTCGGGAGTACGTTTACAGCATGAACTCCTAAGTCTTTAGTATCAAACTTAATGTTGTTAGTTTAAAATTTCAGTATTTCGAATGCTTCCTTCATTTTAATACTTTATATGCCAAATAATGACATCTGATTGTGGAATGTTAAGTAACGAGGTATTTTTCGTCTTAGTTTTTCTTTCATGACTAATAATTAGACGATCTTTTGATGCGAGATTCATTGACTATGTCATCTGCTTTTTATGAGCACGAAAACTGCAGGTCTTTATCTCTTATGACGCATTAAGGTGAGGTTTTATGTCCTCCTACGATGGATCTATTATGAAGTGCAACCTTAAAAACGGCCCTCGTATTCCGGTGGCTGGATTGCCCCTTACCGTGGCAGTGCTCAAGAACAGATGGAGTGCTAAGAATCTCCGGAGGTTAAACATCAACTGACCCTCTTCTCCATCATTACCCAATTCCATTAAACTTAATCTAAAATCTTCTAACTACCGGACTCTGTCAAACGAATATAAATTTCAAGAGTTTCAAGAAGAACTAGACAAGATGAATGTGATTATTTTAGGGCTTAGTGAGGCAAGAAGAAATAGAAAAGTCCTCTTAGAATTGAAAAATGGACATTTTTATTATCGAGGAGCAGACGCAGAACGAGCTGGAGTAGTTGCATTTATTGTTAAAAAAATTGAAAAGTACCATCGTGGAGATAGAAAGTCCGTCCAATCGAGCAGGTATAGCAGCCCGTTAAATAAGTATGATATAAAATCGGTAACTAGTTCATGTCTTTGCTCCAACTTTAAAATACTTAGGTAAGTGGGTAAAAGATTGGAAAACTGCATTACGAAAGAAGCTGCTATCTAAAAGTGGCCATGGGCATTTCAACACGAAGGTAGAAGAGCAAAAGGAAGATGAGGATGCAGTTGGAAAATGTGGCTTTGAAGACAGAAAAGAACCAGGAGACCTACTTATAGACCTTGATAAATGTACCAGTCTCTACATAATGCTCTCCTTATTTAAGAAGAACCCAAAAAGAAAATGGATCTGAACAGCCAAATTGCGCCAAAATTGAAATTGTCGACGTAGTAGTCAAGAAAGAAATATGTCCACCGAAGAGGTTTCAGGTGTTCTTCCAGAAGAGATGAGGCACGCAATCAGGAGCATGAGAAGGAAAAAAGCATCTGGAGTTGATAGCATCACAGCAGAAATATTCAAGGCAGCGGTAACTGATCCTCGACAAGATTTTTTACATCTTACCTAAGAAATAAGAAAAAACAGTCGTGAAAGTATCATCCTTTTGCACAAAATGTTTGCAAAGATGATTTGAATAACTACAGGTCAATCAGCCTATGCCCAACAGTCTAAAAAAAATATTCACGAAAATACTCCTTACATATGTGCCTTAAAAACCGTCTTGGTTCGATCCAACCCAAAGAACAAGCCGGATTTCGAAATTAATATAATACGATGGACCACATTCAAGTTGTCAAAGAAATAACCAGTCGGACTAATGATTACGAGTTGTACCTTTTTATGTGGTTCTTTGATTACGAAGAAGCATTCGACTTGATCCGTCCTTCGCCTGTGCTAAAGGCACTGAAAAAACAAGGAGCGACCTGGTAAGAAAGAAGGCAGGTGTATGCGAAAGAATGAAGGCGCTAATTGACAGCGAGCGGTTTGTATTACAAAAAGAAATGATCAGCGTTGGATATCTAGCGTTATTGAATGGATTCCAATAATCGTCAAGAGACCGAAGAGAACACCGAAATACAGATAGGACAAATAAACTATAACATTATTACGGCCAACTTGGAGGATGGAAGTAGGTGTTACGGAAAACTGGAAGAGCCTGAGGGAGATTATCTATCAATGAATTAAAAAGGACTGATGATATATCTAAAACAGCACACATAAAAAGAGCTATTACCACCGTAAAAATAATCATTGTTTCTGATGTGGCAGTTTTCAACATTATGAATGATAGGCTGATTTAACATTGAAGGTCATCCATAATAAAAAAACGAATTGTTGTAATTCCAAATAATGGAAAAATGAATGTATTAAGCGCCATTACAATGACAATAAGGAAAGACAGATATGAAATTGTGTAATTTTATATTATGAAATTTTAAATTCTATATTTTTTATTCGTGATATGTTAATAAATTTCTATAAATTAAATATTACCATTAATTGCTATATATAAAGAAAATTTTAAAGTTTCCCTAAAATATATTTATTAACTGACTACAGGGAAATGTCTTATCGTTATAATTTACACTCAGCTATGGAAATAGATCTCGAAAGCCTGGTCTAAATTTCGTTATTTTTTAAATTGCGGTAAGTGTTACTTATTCCAATGTCGTTGACGGTCATGTTCAGCGTATTTAGCCATGCTTAATGACTAAATATTTGGCCACCTAATTCCTGTTTATGTGAAAAATAAAATTACGTTTACCTAAAAAATCTTAGAAGAGCAGAACTACGATGGCGAAATACTGCATGTGCTGAGATTCACGAATGACTTCTTGCTAAAACTTGTCATCCATTATCGATTTCAACGTTGCTAAGGTGTCACTTGCATGTAGCTAAAGGAACGATTAAAGTGTGTCGTTAAAACTTTGTATAAAACTTCGGGATGGAAATTAACTGAATAAAGCGGACTGAAGATTTAGATCTTCTCTTAGACCTATATTATAAAAGATAAGAAGTAGAATAGAAAGAACATTTTCCGGATATATGTTGTACGCTACTCCAAGAAGGAAGATTTATAAAAGCGAATATTCTAATTTTAAATACTTGTAGAGTTTATATCAAAATTTCTTTTTGGCTCTTCACAAATTTATTAGAAGTAATACTACCATAGCTTATATGCGCTCTACAGAGGATCACTTCATGAATTATTCTCGAAAGTTATGAGAAGTGTTAAAATCTATTTATACTAGTGCAAAAATCCGTCGGTATGACGGGAAGGAATTTTACTTGTTATTTAAATTAAATTCTCACACTTATAATTCTTTGTAATCATTTGTTCATATCTTTAATATGTAAAAGTTTGATTCCAAATAGAAACATAACGTAACTAAATCCTTATTTATTTTCCAAAGAAAAAAGTCAGTATTGTTATCTATCAGAACCAACTTTATTATTAAAAACTAAATTTTATTCTTTCATTTGTTCTTCCGTTCACGTCCCTCAAATGCAAATGAAATCTACACCAGTGGTTCTCAACGGGGGCGTTTTAGAATTTTGAGGGGGCGTTTGCTTTGTAACACCAACTTGGGGGTCGATACGACCATTTAGGGGAGGTTTTTAAAAAGAATTTCTGCCATTTGCAGTCATTTTTAGTGAGTTCTGAGATTTTCTATTTATAAACAACAGTTAATGCAGAATGGTTAATATGCAGTTTTTTTATTAGAAAAGTAAGAAACTCCTACATTTCACTGCCATGTTTTCTTCTTATTGCGCGAAGTTCCTTTGGTGTTCATTTGTCTCTAGATTGCCAGCACCATCTACCAGTGCGTGACGTTTATTGGGCTGTTTTTCTGTGTAGTTGTAATTCGATCACATGTTTACGTAACACCATGCCTGCGCGTGCGCTTTGTAAGTTTTGAACAGTAAGCAGTAAGGTGTGCGCTCTTGGGATATCTATTGCTGTATTCAGTAATCCTCATTTCCTGCCTAAATAATTGTGTTAGTACGTAGCGTAGTGTAATTGTGTTTACTGTTTACGTACTATTAATTCATTAGTCCTTATTTGGGATGGCGCAAGCTAAGAAGAAATGCCGGCAATACTCAGTGGAGTATTTGAAATTTGGTTTCATCGCTTCCGATACAAATCAACAATGACCAGTGTGCTTGCTGTGTGAAGATGTTTTTTCTAACGAAGCAATGAAACCATCAAGCTTTAGTGAACATTTAATGAAGAAACATGCTGACATAGTGGTTAAAGATGTGACAAATGATTTTCATTTCACTGTATTGATTTGAATTGAATTCTGTACATTTAAATTAATCATATTGTGTATCATAATGGTTAGGTGGAAGAAGGGGCCATATGGCCTCAATCTCGCCGTATTAAGAAATAAATAAATATTTCCGTGGTTCAAAAGAAAAATTTGAAAAACGAAATACTGTTTGAATGCTTAAGAAATATGCGAATCAGATGGATAAAGGGCTCATTGTTTCTTGTAGTAATAAATGTGGTAAGCCCCACAGTATCTGAGAAACGTTGATATTACCAGCTGTAAAGGAAGTTGTTAGCACGATGATTTATTTATTTATTTTACACTAGCTCATAAACAGCCGTGAACGGCCTTTTACAATGAGCGTAATAACATTAACAAAGACGAACACATACAACCATGCCCTCGGCAGGATTCGAACCCGCGACCCTAGCAATGGGAGCTAGACACGCTAACCACCCATCTACCAAGGCCGAAATGCTACTGACGTTATTTCATTAATCCCATTGAGTAACAACTGTTTGTAGAAGAATTGATGAGATGGCAAATGACATTAAAAATCAACTACGCTAAGACTTAAAAACAAATGAATTTTTGTTACAACTGGATGAAAGTACTTTGCACGATAATGAAGCTTTGTTACTTGCATATATGCGTTTTTTTTAATGAAGCAGTCGTAGATTTATTGATATTTTCCAAATTGCTGACAATGGACACGAAAGATTTTTCAATATTTCAAGTTGTCGAGCAATATTTTACAGAGAAAGAAAGTCCTTTTGCTAATGTTATCGCATGTGCAACTGATGGAGCGCCAGCTATGATTGGCCATCAGGGTGGTTTTTATAGCCCATTTGAAAAATTCAGCACCCGGCGTTTTTGCCATTCATTGTGTTGTCCATAGGCTGTATTTAGTCGCTGAACATAGTGGCGAACGTTTCCATAAATCATTGAATGTTATCATCAATGCCATTAATAAAATAAAGACTCATTCCTTGAACGATCGTTTATTTCGTCAACTGTGCCATGAAAATGAGGAAGAATTTGAGCGACTTCTGTTACACATAGAAGTCAGATGGCTTTCAAAAGGAAATTGCTTGAAGCGATTTTACGACATATTTGATACTATTGTAGATTTTTTTATTCAAATAATGAAAAATTAAGTGTTGAACTTAAAATTCTACGAAATGAGGCAGCATATCTTTCAGATATATTTGAGAAGCTGAATACGAGTCTGCTCAAGCTGCAAGGAAACATAATCAAGACAAAAGGAATTGTCATGAGTTTCATCAACAAACCAAATTTGTTTAAGAATTACCTTGCTTGCCAAAAGCTTTTTCAGTCAGTCAGTCAGTTTTTCTGACACTGTTTTGCAAATTTATTATGCTCACATCGATGCTGTTAAAGAGGATATGTTGGTAAGATTTAATGATTTGAATGAACTTTGTGTACCAGATAGGGTTATCAGTCCATCTTCCACGGATGTACAACGTGTAAAACAAGATTAACAAAATGACTTTGAAGCCAGAGCACGATTCAATGCAACTGTTTACGAAACATTTTTGATCCATGAACGAATTTCGTACCCCCACCTTTGGCAAGAAATTAAATTACTGATTGCGGCATTTCCGACAACATATTTAGTGGAGAAAGGCTTCAGTGCTGTAGTGCAGCTACTACCAAAGCAACGTAATCGACTACAGATATGTGAGAGAGGAGATTTGAGGCTTTACTTATCCAACCTAGAACCTAACATTTGTAAACTCGCTGAGTCGCATCGAGCTCAGGGATCTCGTTAAATGTGCCCGTTTAAGGCGCTGGAAGATGTTGAAAATGGTTTATTTTTTAATTTTGTGGCTAGTCACATCAAACTTCGTACTTCTATTAGATATCCTTTTCATTAATGAATATCTATTTTTATGTTGACTAATACAATATAACTATAATGAAGTGACGTAACCTTTCGACAGAGAGGGAGAGAGGAAGTCAAGTGATCTCTTAAAAGAAGATGAGATTGCCGTTGGAGACGAGGGAAGTGGTAAGCGCTATGATAACATCTACATCTACATGATACACTGCAAGTCACCTTTTTGGTGGATGGCAGGGGGTGCAGTGCACCATGGGTCCCTAGTTTTCCTACATTATACTTTCCTATTATGTTCCCTTATCGTCTTAGGGAAAAACGATCTTCTATATCGCCCCCATCTACAATCGATCTCGCGAATCTTATTCTCGCTATCCTGCCTTCCGAGATGCGTCGGGCTTCTGACAAGTCCTACTACCTCATTCGCTAGTCCCTCTGACATAAATTTTTCCAGTAGTTTAAATCTAGCCTGCAGCCTACGTTCTCCTAACGATGTCAATTTCAGATTTTCTATTAATGATGGTACGCTTTTTTTACTATGTATCGTAATTTCTCTTTACAATCTAGCTGCCCTGCGCTGAACCTTTTCTATCTCGTTATTGAGTCCCTTTTTGTAGGGATCCCACACAGATGACGCATATTCGACCCGCGGTCGAACCAATGATAAATACCACAATTCTTTCACTTTTCCGTAGCTATTTCGAACTATTATCCCTATAAAGGCCAGCTTTTTGTTAGCGACACCTATCAATCGACGAATATGGGTGTCCCACGAGAGATCACGATGGATCGTGACTCCAAGATATTTAATCGAGTCTGAAACTGGAATCTCAATTCCGTCCAAAGAATAAATAACATCCGACGAGATAGGGAGTGCCGGTGGTGTAATGATTAGAACGCTGGCTGCTTCTCACCTGCTGCTTGAAAGGGCAGTGGGAACGAATCCTGCGAAAGTAGGATTTTTTCTAAGGTCGCCCGGCCCCTGTTGGTGTGATTTGATAAGACCGCGTAAATTCAGCGTTCCGTCCTTCGGAAAGGACATTAAGCCGTTGGCCCCCTTGGTGCTCTTCGTTAAGATTAAGCTAATGCCGGCACCGGGTTTCTCTTCTCTCTTGCTATCCAGCTATTCATTGCACTACCTCTTAGATACCCATTGCGCGTAGGAAGAGGTGAATCAGTTGGGAACACATTAGTAACCCCATTACCAAGTAATTTTAAAATTCGAATGAAATTATGCTGCATTGCTTCTCGTAAGCTTAATTCCCATATCAAATATGGAGATACAGCGGGAGATTTTTATGCTAACTCAGCAAAATTGAATTTAGTTTTCGAAAAAAAAAATTAAAATTTCCCAGCCATGAAACTATTTACGTCCTTAATTTATATCTCAATTTAACTAATTTAAAAATGCAACTTTATGAACCCCTGCAATGATTTCCTTGATTTTCTAAAGTAGATTAGAAATGAAACAAAGGAGTCGGGAAAATTACCCTAAAAGTGAAAATATTTGAATTTTCCCGTCGGTTGTATCTAATAGCCTATCGTCATACTAAATTTTAGATTTGTAGCTCTTCTAGAATTACCTAAGCGTTTATATCTTATGTAAGAAGCAGTTATCTATAATAGAAATGTAGTGTACCTGCTTGCCTGAAAATGGTAAATCCGGAATAGATGAGAATATAAAACTTGGCAGGTAGGTAGAATTAAATGTAAAAGTATCAGAAAATTTTTTCAAACATTGAAAGGAGAAATAGTTTTCAAGTAGATCGTTTTTCAAAATGATAATACTTCTATAAAAATACATTACGTATTACATTGCTTTATTAAGTTAAAATTAAGATAGGGATTTGAGATTTAGACAGTTGTACAGCTGAAAGATCGTAGTACATATATATTTATCGAACAGATAATCCGAATTAGTTTAAAGATTCGTCTGATGCCATAAAAACGACGAATTTTTAAAAATGAGAATTTCTGATACCATGAAAACGTATCCAATGCTTTTAAATAGCGCAATTTTTTAAAATAGAAAATGGGAGGGGGAGAGAGAAAAATAAAAATGTGTGTATCTACGCATAAATACACACACACACACCAAATATTAATTTTTTTAGGAACATTAATATTTTTTTAAACCGAAATGATTTGGTAACTGAGAATTAATCTATAAATTTTCGATATCTATATTTTTCGATTTTAAAATGAATTGTATTATTTACAAATGTACTTGCTAATCAATTTTCGTTTTCATAACTGTCACTCAATATATTTATATAGACTAAAATTTTAATTTCTATTACTATTTTGCATGTTGGAGCAAACGATTGAAACAACCTATACTTGATCAAAGAAACTATAATTTATCTATGCATCACTTCCTATATGTTTTGTATAAGTTTACCCGAACAATAGTAACCAGGTAATATTTGAATTGGGCAATAACATTTCTGAGATTGTCTCACATCATTAAAGACAAGATATGTACCCATAATTAAAAATGTTTATGTTGTTTTTCTTAAGATATGTGCATATTGCATCCTCGTAATGTTGATAGATCTGCTCTTGATCTTCTTCCTATTTAGATACACAATTCAAAATTTTAAATCGTAAATTCGACTTATTTCCATACTTAAGCAAAAAATTATAGCTTTATTTTTCACAGAAGATTATCCCTATGGAAATTACAAAAGAAACCTAAAGTCATTCTTGAACAATAATCGAACTAATAGTGTATGTTATTTGAACAATTTTATAGCTAATAACAAAAATGCCAGCCAACTTTTATGTAATTTCATTGATTCAACATCAATTTATTTAATTCCGTTTATCATTGCAATTAACGCAAGGAGAGAGTTTAAAATAATCTGCAGAACAAAAGCATTTATTTTACCGTTTTGCGCCTTGATAGAATTAAATTATGGCCTTAAATAATTTGGATTCAATGGCCATAATTTAATTGGGTATCACATCATTCAATATAATTGCCGAAAGAGATTTATTAGATCGGACGACAACATCCTCATTTTCGTTGCCGTTATCTTCCTTAATTTGCTGCCAAATTATTCCTTTTCCTTTTTGGAACCAATTTCACCCTACTTAATTGCATTTGTAGATTCTTCCCGATATCAACTAGCAATTCCTCCAACACATTAATAGCGCTCGTCCCAAACGTGAGGGTGGCACGCTCCTGGCGTCGCTCGAATCTCTCCCCCACACTCTTCCCCACAGCAATCCCGAACCATCATCTCCACCGTCTCATTCCATGCCCTCCTCCCTCCTTGACACACGAGCTTTAACGCTCCAGAAAGCACGTCCGTGGGCGGTGTCTATAAGGCACCGGAGGGGTCGCACAGTCACTTCTCTATCTCTTTTCCTCCGGAGCGCTTCCTTCTCTCAATTCAAACCGCTTTCCTCCAACTCGGCGAACTCACTTTGTTGTACCATCTCACGGTTTGGACGTGGTGCCACATCTTGATAAAAAAACGAAGATTCGGAGGTGGTGAAATTTTTTAACCGTGAACTCCGTCAGTTTCCTCTTAGCCTTGCGCTGAATAGGAGTGGAGGAGCGTGCAGTCGCGCCACAACTATTGTGTGGCTCCGGAAAGTTATTCGTTCTGAATGGGTTCCATAGGTGTCGTCCCAATCGCCGTCTTCGTCACTGTCCTCTTGGCCCTAACCTCGCGGGCGACTCCGGTTTCTGCGGCTGGGGCGACACCCTCGGTGGACGGCGCCTCCGGCTTGGCGCGTCTGCTTCTAGGAACAGCGGAGTCCTGCGCTTCCAACAACACGGAGATATGGGCGTGCCTCAGCCAAAGGGCTGGGCGTTGGGCGCAGAGGGTCCTGAGGATGCGGAACGTATCCATCGTGGATGGCGTTTCTTTAGTGAGGACGTCTCGGGGGGTCGCGCGTTCCTTCGAAAACGTCGGTCCATTATACAGGATGCTGGAGTCTTTCTCGCTCCAAGTCTCGCCGCCAGCCATCTTAACGGACCCGGTTCTATTGAGAGATGCCGTCGAAGAAGGTAACGGCGTGGAGTACATGAGTGAGGCCGCGTGACGCATTTTGTCGAACTGATGCGTCATCATTACTTTTTCATTTTTATCGATTGCAGAATTTCCGGTACCGGTCTTTGCTCTTACTGGTATGTTGATGTTGTGCATTTGAATTTTAATGCAAATGTTTTGGCGTGTAATAAATACAAACTCCTCAAAACGTTAACGTTTCAAGCAATAGGGGCATGAAATGCGTCGCCCTTCTTATAAATACGCACTTCTAAACATATGAATTAACATATAGAAAGTTTATCAGTGAAGTGACCATTTGGTTGAATTCACTACGATATATATAATTTTTTTACTTTTTCGTTATCTTATACTTCAAATTCCGGTTTTATTAATTTAACGATTTAGGATGATACGTACCTTAATTCTTATGCGTAATTTTGTATTTGATATAAATTTTGTCCTGAGTTAATTACTTTGCCTTTTATTGGTTTTAAATCTGATAGGTTGGATTATGTAATTTTTAATCTAATATAATATTATTATAATTTAAACTGCTAACGTTATCTGTAAGTCAATAAATAATGGAGTTTCATGTATTATGAAATCCTTTTGTAGCCAGTTTAATCGCGTAGAACGAAAAGGAAGTAATAATCTTATTCTAATCTTTCGACTATAAATAAATCTTTATCTTGCATCATATATGCATTTTGTGATTTCAGAATGCCCAAAATTTCATAGTATTTATTTTACTCGATGTCCTTTTAAATTACGACACAAAAACTCTTAAATACTTATTTTCCCGTTCGAATTGCTCTTCTTGGAATCTGTAAATATAGGTTCAAGTATAACCGGTTCCTTAATTGCGAGTATTTACATCATTTTCGTGACAGTAATAGGAATAGATGAAATTGGTATTTTTTGGGTTGCATCTCTCAGGGAAACTTTGTTCTTCCTCCGTATTATGCCCGTTTCCGCCCGTTTCCTGCTTCGTTTAATGAAGGGGTGATTTTCGTCTGGAAACCGCGACGCTCATCCAAGTGAGACACATTCTTGAACCCTTCCAATAGTTCATCTTAGCTCCGATTGAGTCGCGGTCGGCGGCGTTATTCAATCAAGCATGTTGGTGCGTTACGCTGAACTCATCGTACAGACTGACAAATACCTCTATATTTTTTATTTTTCTCTCATTTAATCTGCTGAACTATTGCTCTATTTTTAGCTTCCCTTTAGCTTACTGCCGTGCCAAAATTTTGTCTGATGGTGATAAAGCGAACCACTTGTTGCGCCCGTCTTTTTCTGGATTAGGCGATAATGCAGATGGATGGAGGACGCAGAGACTCGTATTCCACTCTTTAACGGGCGAATAATTTATTGCGTTGGTTATCTCTTTTTTCGTAACAAATAAAGGATTCAAAGAATACATTCACAAGAATAAATATATTTTTTTTAAGTTTGTTTTCTCTTACAGTTTTGAAAGAGTTTTTGTTCGTAGCAGAACTTCCTTTGTCTTCATATCGCGTGCTCGGCTATTTGAATCAAAAGCTCGTTTCAATTATAAAATCTCCATCCTAATTGTTAACTGCTTTTTAGTAGTTGCCTAGCAAAGCCAACGATATTGATCTAAAGTAGAGTCTCTCAACTCTTAATTCACAAGTCACACGCGATGAGTTATGTTATATTGCCAACCACGTCCTCCAGCCATGAGAAAATTATTATGCGGATTATAAATCTTCCTCGAACATGCATCAGTACTAAGAAACTTGGAAACTAGTTACTCTTAAATCAATGAAAGATGAGATTATGTGTATAATTCAATAGTTTTTACTAAGACATCTATTTTTCACCTATTTTCCTCGATGCAGTTAGTAACCTCTGTCTATCAATACACGTATTCAAATTGCATTTGTGTATATATATATATATATATATATATATATATATATATATACACATACACATACATACATACACACACATGTATGCGTTTACGTAATCCTTTCTGTAACACACAAGCACACATTTTAGAGCATATATTTAAAAGGGCATTCGTCTCAAGTGGCATAAATCTCCCATTTATTTTTACTCTAAAAGTAATTTTTCATAGCACCACTGAAAAGGAATTTATTCAGATCAATCCACTACGTGGGTTTATTCACATGAATCAGCTCTTTGCTTGTTTAAACAAACGTTTCTCCTTCACTTAATCAGAAAATCTCCAGTTAGGAGGAAAGATGTCACAATGTCGCCACCTGAACGAGTAAATCAGCGAAACAATTAATGCTACTGGAAAAGAAACTCGCTTTAGATAATTATTTGGAAACTAAAATTTTAATTAAAATATCTAAATTTATTCTTTTAAAATAGAATATTCTAAATACATACCGAACAAATGGTCATGTTGGTACACATTAAATTGAAACTACTAAACATTTTTATTATTATTTCATTTATTTTAATTATTCATCTCACAGATATACCTAGTAAAAAACCATGGTTTTCAGTAAGATCTAAAATCGATTTTTCTTATTAATTTTAGATATTTAACAGACTTATGGTTGTATCTGCGTATAATTGGCTTATCTTATTTGTGTTTCTTAGTCTTAACTTGTATCTTTTATTGCCATTTGGCTTAAGCGCTTTAAAACTTAATAATATTATTTCTTTTTGCATTTGTTTCTTTACTCTCCAGCTATTCGTAAAATATCAATTTTAGCAATATTCATAAAGTTTGATATATACAGCTGAGATTAAGTACGCTTTGTTGCATAGAAGTTTATAGAATTAAATAATATAGTCTAAATGTTGAGAAATTTAGTAGTTGCTGACTAGTTATCGCTTTTTAGGCGTTCTTTACAAAAAGTAAACAAGTTAGAAAAGTATATTCCATAAATGGAATACACAAAGATTTCAAAGGCGTTCTTAATGAAACTGTATCGAAAAATTGGGCAATTCTCGAATTTTTATTCCCGAGACTATGGCCTCGAGGACTATCTTGTAGTAAATGTTGTTCTATATCAAAATAAACTTCTTTCTATACCTCACAGACCATATTAGAGTATGGGAGAGAAATATATGGATTTTTAATTGCTGTTTGCTGAGAGAACCGTCTTCGCGATCGATGTAAACGAAATATGATGTTTTTCTCGGGATTTTCTCGAATTTTTATCTCCGAAACCATAACTCGTGTAATTACGTGGCCTCGCGGACTTACTTGTAGTAAATGTTGTTCTCTATCCGAATAAGGTTTTAAATCTACACTTAACAGATCATATAAGAGCTAGGGAGAGAAAAGTTTGGTATTTCATTGTTGCTTGACTGATGCCATTTAACGAGGTACGAGTATAAGTTGATTAAAGTAATTATGTAAAATGGAAGTTCTAATTGACGGATTCAGTTCAAAATCATAATTGGGCTACAAATTTTAATAACGATCACTCCTTATTAATTAAATTAAAATCCGTCTAGCGGTTTAGCAGATGTAAGTTACGACGGACGAACGGACAAGACGTGCCCATAAGGCTTTCCGCTATTACCGCTTCGCTGGTAAACAACGGCGATTGGTCAGGTCCTGTCCGTCTGTCTTTTCGTCCGCATCTCCGAAGCTACTGGGTGGATATTCATCAAATTTGATATTTAAGACATAAGAGCAGAGAAAATAATAAAATGATATAAACGGTTCACGTAATCGGGAGTGCCACTTTACCGGTGAAAAAAATTACCTTTTCTGTATATCTTGTAAATTACGTATCACTAATAACAAAATATCTTAAAACTAAATTTGTAAAACTAATAAAATAGCACATGTTTTGTAGAGTACATTTTTATTGGAGTAGCCTATTTCATTTCTTGTCATCAGTAAAGTGGCACTACCGATTAGGCTAGGTGAACCATTTAGTCAGACCCCGATTTAGCGCCCTCCTATATAGTGCCCCCCCCTCTCCCCGCATACCGCCCATTAATCGTTGTGAACAGAACTTCCATCCTGTGATTACATAGAGCAAGCATTTACTGCCACCCCTGCTTTAGCGCCAATGTCAGTGATGGCGCTAAATCGGGGTTTGAATTTATATCATTTTCATATTTTCTTAGCTCTTATGTCTTAAATACCAAATTTCATGAATATCCTCCCAGTAGTTTTGTAGATGAAACATTCGGACGGACTGACATGACCCGACCATAAGGCTTTCTTTTTTAGTTTTTGTAAAGAACGCCTAAAAATCAAACGAGAAAGTCGTAATTCACATTGAACTAGAAAAATATTCCCTTTTTTATTGTTGTCAACGAGAACAATCTTCGTGGCAACTGAAGTAAACAATATCTGCAGTAAATAAGAAAATGTTATAAATGATTCTCGTAGCCTAATCGGAAGTGCCACATTACTGGTGACAACAAATGAACTTTTCTATATATCTCATAAAATATCACATAACAAAAAACTTTAAACTATGTTTTTAGAACTATTCAAATAACAAATGTTTTGGTCAGTACATTTTTATCGAAGGAGGTGCCGATTTCAAGAAAATCAAACGAGAAAGTCGTAATTCCTTTGGACTTGGAATTTTTTTTCGTGTTTTTTAGTTGTTATCAACGAAAACGATCTTCGTAGCGATTGAAGTAAACAATATCTGCTTTAAATGGCTAATTAATTTCATTTTCTTTTGTGCGCACGCAACATTTAGTAAATGAAGGGAAATGAATGTAAATACATAGGTCTATTTTCTTTACATATACACAGCGTTTGTAAGTGAAATGAAATGAGTAATTTACGACGAAGGAATGAACGTGAAAATAAAGATGATATTACTACTATTCGAGTAAGGTAAGGTTTAAATAATTGTCGATTGCTTTATTAAGTACAACCGATTAGGAAATAAATCGGCAAATCAAAAGTTCGATATTTCCTTGGCATCACTACTGGCACTTCTGTTATAAGCCATTAATGGTTATCTTTTTTGAATTGATTGCATAAATCATAAAGAACGTCTCGGCCTCGCATGTATGCACGCATGGTTTGTGCATCTTTTCTCTTGCCCACTCTCTATGATGTGCAAGGAAAGGAATTGTCTAGTTTAGTGGTTTTATTCTCTTGAATTTATTGAAGTGTCTAACGTAAATGTTGCCGCAAATTTTCCAAATTCTATCATGAGATTCTTTCCATATAATCTCCGGTGTTGCAATCCGGATGTCGATTTCGATATTGTTTTCGTAATTGAGAGAGATTCTAAAACAGGACTGGCGTTAAGCTAACCGATTTTGTACGTTGCATTGGATGGGCATTACGAGGCGTGTCGTAACTGTTCTTTTTATACGAACGATGTGATTGAGGTCGATTACCTTTTTGCACGGTGATTAACTTGGTTCATCGATTGAAGGTCGCAAAAAAACCGTTTCTTCTTCTCGTGTGGAGATACAGCCACTTCAAATCGTGCGAAATTTATAGAGCATGGTCGAAAAACATTATCTCGAATATGATCACGATGATTGGAACTAAATACGTCATTCTGTAGGTAATTAAAAGCCTTACATCGAAAATATTTTTTTTTAAATCGCTATACAGTATACATATGTGATGCGATTAATTAAACTTCAAAATTGCAAACTAAGGCTCACGTAGTACATGTTTGCATGGTAAATATATATATTTAGATACTTTAAAATTTTAAGGATGTACACCGAATCATTTTCATTTTTAAGCATTATGTAAGCTAAATAGATATATAATTGTTTTGCGAATGAATGATATTAATTAGCTAAATGAAATTTATTTGCAAAATTTCAAATAACTCTCATTAAACTCGAGCCATGACGTGATGTGAGCTTCCGAGGGGGCCGCTTCAGTCAACTCTTTTCCGTGGGATGCATTGTACAATTCTATCACCATTACTGTGAAGTGATCTGAGAGCTTTGTCGCTCGGGCAGTTTTTTAGGTCGCGGTCCTCTTTTCAGTGGCTATGGCGATTGCAACGACGATGTTCATCGAGAACACATTTTAGTACATCCGTTGAAAATTAAGTCAGGTGTAATGCGTCTCTTATGCGGGGTATTCATGCGTTCTACCATAATACGTCGATGTCATTGCGTTAATATTTTCCTTACGGGTTTCCTCAGGGCGCGGTAAGATGAAGAAATACTTGAAGCCATTGCTCCTGGCCTTCTCTGCCATCAAAGCAAAACTCTTCATCGCTGCCGTCGCAACCCTGGCGCTACTCGCCGGAAAGGCCCTCCTGATTAGCAAGTTGGCCCTCCTCTTTGCCCTAACGGCAGCCTACAAGAACTACGTCCGCCCCAAAAAGAACACTGTGGAGGTGATCAAGGTGCCTCGCTTTACCCACTCTCACGAGTCTCATCATCACTCCTCTCAAAGCGAAGGATATCACCACCACCACGACCACGAACAGCAGCAGCATTACAGCAGCGGCTCAGAGTGGGAGACCTCCTACGGGGGGGAGGGAGGCGGAAGCAGTGGCGGAGGAAGCAGTGGCGGAGGAAGCGGAGGCGGTGGCGATTATTACGACAGGAGAAGGAGCGACAAGGGGCAGATGGGGGTGGCGGCGACGAGTGCCTCCGACCTGGCTTTCATGGGTTACCGGGGGGACCAGAAGGGGGTGTGGTCGAGAAGGGACAACGGAGCAGATTGGAGAGGGGAGGAGGAAGCGGAAGGAGGGAGGGAGGAGAGGAGCGCCCCCTGGAAGGCCGTGATTGGTGGGACGAGCGTGGCAATATCTGGCTACGAACCCTCTTCGACGACCTGGAAGTGAACAATCCTATAAATCCTAGATAGCGAAACTATTTCTTGCAACCAAGTTTCTGCCGGTAAATAATAAAATGATAAAAGTTATCATTTTCTCTAGACACGCTTAGCCGTGTCGCTTCCGTTCGCAATTCCCACGCTCTATCGATTATTTTTTATCGTTATGGGTGCGAAAGCTTTGGTCTTTATTCGATCTATTTCTTTTATATCTGATTTCGTTCTGCTTTTGGCATCGCAAGATTGGAACGTTTCTCCAATTTTTTGTCATCACTCTACCCAGTAGCCATATTACATCTCAGAATGGAGCAAAAATCTGAGAGATATGTCAAAGGAATACTTTTGGGAAAAGCTCGTGTGGACACTCTATTAAGTTATTGTTAGCAAGTTCCTCGCTTCGTAAATTGTCATATTCTTGTGATCGCAGCAAAGTACAGGATTGGAAATGTATTTTCATAGTTTCACAGGAAACTTTCACTTTCATTTACAACTGTCTTAACGACCAAAGTTAGATTTATTTATATATATTAGTCTTCGGAATGTAATTTATATGTGGGAGAGATTCCTTTTTATGATGAATTCATTTAATGCAAAAAATATTTTCCTCTGATTGTAGGTCTCCGGATGTAAAATATCTATTATGTGGTTCATCAAGAAAAATCTTGTTTTTTATTTACGTTAAAAAGAAGACTATTTGATTTAATTCTTAAAATTTCATTATTATAAGTCAATTAAAAATTATTGCCCATATATAGAAATCATATTATTAATATTTAGCAATTTCTAGAGATAACTGAAACTATTTCACCATGAATGTATTAATTTAATAAACACCTAGTGCTAAAATAGCTGTTTTCAGTCCAAAACAGATGTTTGTATCGCTGGGGATTTAAACAGTATTGTTGCTATATAGTCCCGCATTCATTATTTTAATTAATGAATAGCACTATAGCATTTAAAACTTGGTTTAAAAGAAATTTGATGTAATATTTTGCGATTTTATTTATTTATTTTATCTGAATTAAGTTTATTGTATCTATTAATTATTATTAAAACTATTCTGTTGTCCCTACGAGTTATTTTAATCTCCCAATAGTGCATAGATATATTTGCTAGGGAAACATACCTTGCTGTTACATTTTATTGTCATTCTAGGCTTGATTATATTTTTATTTAAAGAATTTTCAGGTAAAAATCGGTATGATAGAAAATTTTATATGTTGGTGAATAATTTTCATAGTATGCAACTATGTATTTTGCCGTATGGAACGTTAAAAAAATTTCACCCGGAATTTTCATTTATTACTAATTCATTATTTAGAGTACAATTTTGTGATATAAAAGACAATATTGTGCTTAAAAGATAATTTAAATTTTTAATTAATTCAGATGAAATACATTCAGCTATAAAGTTTTACTATTTCTCACAATGTTTTCCAGATTTCGCGGCATTATCTTTTCGATAGCAGCAAAATATCTTGATAAGAAACTAGGAACTTCGACCCCAGACCACCTCCTTCTAACAGCTATTCACCGAAGTCAGTTATGACAACTGCCAATACATAATTTATCGGTGTGCGCGTGCATTCTTCAGCTTATCAAACTGATGGAACGCTCACCCGTTAAAATAAGTTAATATGTGTTTATTTAAAGACGTACATTAACAACATATGCATATTTTGCAGCAATGACAAACGAATAGTGAATAACAAACAACCAGCAGCGGACGGAAACGGCAGAAATAGTAGCTGATTTTTATTACATTCTTTACTCAATTGTAATTCAGCAAATCTCTATTTCACCTCTCATGGTGAAACTCCTAATCGTGTGCGCGCGTATTTACCTCACCTCAATTCCTGAGCATTAGGGAAGAATAACATTTTAGCAGTAGATACACAGAAGAGATAACTACCGAATTTTACAGAATTGCTTATAAGAACGACTTTATGGACCTTTTATAATTACTACGTAGTAAATTCAGAGAACTATTTTTGCGGTGCGTTTTTTTCAGAATTTTCACTGCTTTATCCACGTGTTTTTAAATCAGATATTATGCAAATAAGTCTGTGACATTTACAGTGACCGCCGGCGCATGTTTGTACAGAGACAATATCTTAGAATTAAGAAGGTGAAGGGCTACTGATTTCATGATGAGAGTACCAATTAATTCTGGACATGATAAACTAAGCTATCTTATTAATTTATAGTGACGTACTTATTATAAAATGATGAAGTGCACATAAATAGAGTTATTAGGAAAATAATAGAAACGATAAACTGCTGAATTCTTTACGATTGCATGTAAATTAGATTTGCTTCCAGCTACGATTTACAATAATTGCAGTTATGAAATACGTTAGTAAAAAATGAAATTTTGCTTGTAAAAAAGTCGATGCATTTAAAATTTTTATTATAAATAAGAACCATTAAATGGATTATAAAATAGCACAGGATTTATTTAAAGAAATATATCGGCATATGAACAGAAATAGGAACAGGTTTTAGTAGATATAAATATCTGATTTTAATTCTAGCATATTTTATCATTAAAAGTTTCGCGTAAGAAATCCCTTACATATATTGAGTTTTCAGGAAAAAACCTTGCATTCCGTAAGAGTAAATCAGTTTATGCTATGGTATATTTATTTTGGCTTTGACAATTTTCAGCAATCGTGGGCAAATTACCTTACCCACTTATCCAATGACTATAGGATATTGATTCTGGTTTTTTTACTCTATAGGTAATATAGAAAAATATTTTTAGCATTCGTAAAACAGTATTGTAGTCATTTGTGCAAATACATTCTTCTTGAATTACGAAAGAAACGTCCATGAAAATATAAGTAGGAGAAATAGCAATTTTTAAAATCTTACAAAAACTTTTTCTTTTTATTATGATTAAGATTTTCTACCATGAACGATTCCATGGCATTATATTAGTCATTATACAAAAAAACTTACATCTTGGCTGATTATGATGAGACTTTGGCCGTAAAATGTTAATAAATTGTCCATTTTAGCACTAATTATAACTCAGCCTGTTCAAAAAGTGATAAGACAAAATTTCGATAGGTACTTGTAATTGTTAGAAATGGCATCACTGTGTATGGTGCATATAGAAAACACTGGACTATTGCGCAGCATATAGCAATTGACTGTTGGTATCTGTAGTTTTGATTAAGATTGCGTATCGTTTGGGCATTTTAAATTTCGCCTGCTAGTAAAAATAGACTCAAATATAGAAAAGGTTTTGCGATATGATTTTGTGTTCGATTGACGAAAACTGCGACAGAAACTTGAGAATGGTAACCAAAACATCTGTTATGGCTCGGGAGATGGAGAGAATGAGGGAGGATGGGAGGGAGGGAGAAACAGAGAGAAATCCAATATCATAGAAATTCCTGCCAGATTTATTAAAATTGCAAGATTTTCTCGAGTTTTATGACTGAAAAGTCTTCTACATTTTAATTCATTTTCAGCGAACTCGATATCAAAGCCAAGTACATATTTATAATCTTCATAAATTCCAACTCCAATCAGAATTTGCCACAAAACTGCGAGCTTTTCTTGCACAGAATTCATTAATCCTCTTTTTCAGCTCAATGCACCCAGTTTCGCCCACTGTGGCGATTTCCTTTTACGGAGCCTTCTTTTGTGCTCAAAGTATTTTGAGTTATAATTCGCCTCTTAAACGGATTTGAGCAAGAATATACGAGTGGATGGGGAGAGTTCCCATTAGCACGGTCTCAGACGCTACGTGCTTCCCCCAGATAACCAGTCTGGTGCTCGGAATAGCGAAATATTCGAGATTAAAAAGCGATAGCCAAGTTTTAATTTTGCCTTTTCGTTTATCTCGAGAAGTTTCAGATGGAAAAATCCAATTACTACACGATATCTCGCGCTTTCATCCCAGCAAAGCGTATCTTCTTTTTGATCTTTCCTTTTAAATCCCTTAAAATTATTTCGGGGTTCTCCTTAAGCCATACCAATAAACACTAGGCTATGTATCAATAGTGTGAAAAGAAAAAGGGTGAGCTAACGGTAACCTGTATGGAGATTTATGTTTTAGTTTACTTTTATTGCTCTAGGACAGCGGTTACCAACCTTTTTCACTTCGCGAACCCCTTGAGCTAATCTATTTCTCGTCGCAAATCCCTTGGATTAACCTTTTATCTTCGCGAACCCCTTGAGTTGCAACAGTTTTGGCGGCGAAACCCCTTATAATAGAGAGTAAATGTTGTAAAACAAATCTTTTTGAACGAGCTTAATTCATAAAAAATAAAAAGTTTATATAGCACATAGTGTGTAAACGTTTATAATAAAATCGAAATCTCTGATATTGTCATCAGTTTTTAGTTAGCACCCTGAAAAATTCAAATATAATTCTTGAGGCATAAGAAAAAATTGAAAATAAAACCATGAAAATAATTTGAAAGATCAGTAATGAGGTCAGGCTCAACCCTTTGGAAATTATGATATATTGGTAAGAATTGTAGAACCAAGAAAGCGAAAAAGACGCCATTACCAAATTTTTCTCGCGTACCCCTCAGATTTATTTCGCCAACCACCTGAAAAATTAACCGAAACATATGGGGAAGGTTGTAAGTAAATTATTATGAAAGTGCGCAATGATCTTTTAAATGAGGAAAAGCCAATTTAATCGAGGTTCAAAATCACCTTTAACCTGTTCATTTACTAGAATGTAGCATTTACAATACGTACAGCGAATGTCCAATTTCTTAACCCTCAGACTACCAAGGTATGAATTACCCCAAGAAATTCGCATTGTAAAAAAGTTGTTTTCACTCTTATTGATCATTACTTCATTTCATTAGTCATTTAAGTCATTTACCATACTATACTGAAGTTATTTTCTTAAACCATAAATATATTTGATATTGTTAAATGAAAGAAAAATATTATATCCACAAACGTGGTACGTGTTGGAACAGAGTCTTAAACCATCTGAGAAGCACTCCGTTTCACTAGCTAATGATGCTTTCTCATTAGTAATAAACTACTATGTAGATACCAAAACCATCAAGAACCGTATCGACAGTAGTAAGAATTACAATGTAGGAGACCTTTTCGCTGAGTAGGGTTAATCGCTCGAATATTCTGCAGTAGCTATCAATCCAAGATAAGATTAGTATTCTATGAAGGTACTTACATATTAACCGCAGGATCCTTACGTGGCTCCGTGAGTGACGGGAAATGGAACTATGTGGATATCCGCTGTCATGGAGAGGGTGACATTCATTTAAGGCAGGGCGCCTAAATGAAAATAGAATGAACCCAACCAACCAACGTTACCCAACCGGTTGGAGAAAAAGCAAACAAATGTTCTTTATATAATTTAAAATGTTCATTTTGTTAAAAATTGTAAATGCAAATAGAACGAACCAACCTTACCCAACCCGGTTGGAGAAATAGCAACCTCCACGCAGTTCCAGATTTTTCTTATAATAGCTTGTTCATTTAATTAAACTTTTTTATGGAAATAAACCCAACCAACGACTGTTTTTACCTAACTCGGTTGGAGAAAAAAACAAAAGTTTTTTCTATAATAAAGTGTTCATTTTATTAAAAATTAAAAATGAAAATATAACGAACCAACCAACATTACCCAACCCAATACGAAAATAAACCTCCACGAGTTCCCGAAGCATAGCAAACTCCACGTAGGTCGATTTCCCGTCACTAACGGTGCCACGTAAAGGTACTGCGGTTAATACGTAAGTACTGAAATGGCCAATGAAATACATTCACTTTTTTCAGTATTTTCTACAATAAGCATTCTGCTGTTACACCCCCTGCCACTAACCAGTAATAGTTAGTATGATTTCGTGAAAACAAAAAAAAAACAAATATAGACTAATAGAAAGCCAAGTGGATCATCAATGCTGTCAAAGACATTTCAAAAATAAAATATTCAATTTTTTTCGATGAGGAATACTGCTCCGAATAATACCAAGAAGGGTAACTCGGTTACCCCGAGATAATTATTGATATTTATTTGAATATTTTTGATAATTTCGGAATTATTATTTCATGATTATGCTATCAATACATTTAAAAAATTACATTTAAGGATAAAAATCAGAAAAATATTTAAACGAAATTATCTAAAACAGGGGCCCTCGCCGCACACTTGAAGAGTTAGTTTAGTCCACTTATTCTTAAAGGTTGGGGACCACTGTTTTAGATAATTTCGTATGATAACACAATGTGTGGGGAGGGCCGCACATTTAAAACGAGAAGAATATTATTACAACATTTTCCTCATTTTAGTGTCATAAAGCGATGAAATTGAGGTTCCATGTAATAAATAAAATATGGATGAACTAGAAAACATCAAATTAATGAGGAAAAAATAATCAACATGAAAATAAATACGACAATAAATTTCTTGAATTCTTGTTCTAAGTGAAGATATGATTAATTTTTAAATAAATTGTTACAGTAGTAAGATTCAGGTAATCACTCAATGACCTAATTTTGCCTGAAAGCCTGAGGGCCGCACAAAATCACCCTGGAGGCCACATGCGCCCCTTGAAATGCAGGTTGGTGACCCCTGATCTAAAATATTTGTGACTGGGGTAATCTCGTTGCCCCGCTTGGTAGTTAATCGAGATATGTAAATGGTGCTGAAATGTTTGTCGATTTATTTGTATGGGCATGAAAACATTTGGAGAGTACTGTTATATTTATGCGCTTAGATCTCAGAAAACTTTATTTTTATGCATTGAAATATTTTATACACTTATAAGGATTTCTGCACATACATCAGATACTGAGAAACATGGACAGAATATCATATGAATTTATTTTCAACTTCAGCTAACTTTTCAAAACAGTGAATAGGAATATTCCTAAGGTAGTGGTAACTAAATGACAGTTTATTTACTTTTACAGTTTATATATTCATAATCTACCGATAAGAAGAAATTCCGTCTTTACATTTATTAAGTATACCAATATAACAAACGACATCAAAAATGATCAAATTAGTTAGAAATAGTGCATTTGAGTTGTTTTTAATGGACGGAGGATTTTCTCATATTTTCGAGCCTCAAAATAGCTATGGCTCTTCAAATTCATAAATACTTTCAGGGAGTTGCGTTATAAGCCATAATGGTGACGGGTTAGTTTCGGTTTGTGGTTGTATTCGAGTGCTCCACTTGGGCTGACGTGGTGCAAGAGATCGCCGTGTGGTTGCGCCCGCAGACTGCGCCAGCAGCGCCTTCTTTTGGAAAGCCGTGGCGATGAGCATGAGGAATATGACGCCCGCGATGATTGAATTCTTTGTGACGAGGGACAGAGCAGCAGCAACTACGGGCAACCACGATATGTACGCCATTTTGTTGAACATCAAAATCGGTTCCCAAAAGACGAACAATATCTTCTCTATCCCTTAAATAAGAAAAGCATTTGACGATCATTTTTCTAAGACTTTAGCAGTTCTTTAATCAAAACATTTTTCGAATTCACTAAATTAGTTTTTAGTGAAGTAAGACAATTGCTTAGGTATGTGTAGCATGTTATTCGTTAAATTTGACTACATTTGAAGATTTATATTATATATATATATATATATATATATATATATATATATATATATAATTATATTGAATGAGTTACTTTTTCATTTAAATAAATGCACTCTGATACTTTTCACTAAATAATAAATACAAATAGAATAATCAAGAAATACATTATTTTGCGATCTTTCATTCTTCTCAATTTAGGAATTTTTCAAAAACCAAAAGAAAGAAGATTTGACTAGAACTAGAAGGAAAATGTTATATACCTCATGTGAATGATATGCAGAAAGTTAAATATTAAAATAAAAACTCTAATACATTATCTATAGTTGTGATCTTTTTGTGAATGTTATAAATAAAATAATTTCATTGACTATCCACTGAAATTAAAATAAAAACTTTGCAAATTCAACATAAATATAATTTACTTGTAAAGGTTTCGTTGCAGAGCAACATCATATGGTCAAATTTAAAAATGGAAACGACTAATTAATAATTATATCATCCATATGAGTTACGTATAGCGAATATATGCATACCTCTTTCAAGTTTTCGCCTCTCAGGCAATTCACCCAATGCTTGTTTCCACATTGCCGCCACTATCGGAAATAGTCGTTTGGATAAGCGTTGAACAAATATTTTCTTCTTTAAAAGATGTCCATCACTCGCAATGTATTGATGATTCCAGTCATTTCTTATAGCTGTTGTGTTGGATGGATTCTTCCGGTTGATTCTTTTAAAAATCGGCTTCTCGGTTTTGGTAACTGAACTGCCAGATTTACCTGAAGCTTCAAGTATCTCAGACTTGCTGTTACTGCTGCTTATGATTTTGAACTCTGATTGCTTTGCGCATTCAACAGGAATAAGGATTGAAAGCACTAAGTATGTAACTAATCTGGTCGAGAAATCCTCAATTCTATTTAAATATAGCATTTTAATTCGGGCATAATACAGGACAGTTTTTTAAGCCAAATTACCAAACTTTTGTTTTTAAATGATATTTATATTACTTAAAATACTTCTACAGTTTCGTCTACAACGCAGAGACGAATGAAACTGGAATGATCTTGGTCTTCGAAATGTTTATATAGTGTAGTTAGACATTGTTCCTGGGAGGAAAACGGAGGTGGGTGATTTGATCCGCCTCTCCTGGGAGAAGGTTTATTAGATCAACTACAGTAAAGCCCTAGAATGTATAGCAATGCTTGCTCGGTGTGTATTTAGATGATTATATCAATTTCAGGCGTATTTACCCATTATATGCTCTCTGACCGTAACGGATGGATCCCGAAAATAACTCCACGGAGAATGAAGACTCCAATTTTGTAAAAAAACTATCTTGCATAATTCGTTCTCTTTTTCCGAGTCAAGTCTAGGCACGCTACCGACATTGGCTTGATATCTGCTTGTACAGAAACCAAAATTTTATATTTTAGGTTTTTATTTTCAAAATAAATCTTAAGCCAATAATATATACAAATACTGTCATTGCTTACGATAACCATCGTAAACATCTCTAAAAATGTCCAAGTCTTACATACTGAGAGTTATTGTCCTATTAATCTAGCTCTTACCTCAGGATGAAAAATGATTTACCTTCGGTAATTAGATGCAAATTGAAAACGAATCACATTTAATCAGTCAACTGTTCAATTGCGCGTTGCATTGTATTTTAATTGTCGTTTCCATGTGAACTCCCATTGAAAATTGTCCCAGGAGAGAGCATTACACAATCAAACGAAAAAACAGGAAAAACCACGGCTCAGCCTAAGTCATTTCACTCCCTTTTTCTTTCGTCCTCCCACGCGAAGTTCCGCCGTCCGCCGAAAGAAGGCAGTACCACTTCCCGATGTGCATTACTAGCCGCCAAAGAGGATGCTGACGCCGCGTCGCCTCCTTCGTGGACGTCGTAGAGAAGGTGGTGTAGGACCCGGTTGCCGCCCAAATTTTCCTCGCCAGTATTAAATACAGAAGGGCCATTGTTCGCAGAATACTGAAGAAGCGGGTTGAACGCCGGAGTAGCACCGAACCCATATCTAAAATTAAAAAATAAATTAAATGAGTATAGGCCATAATAAGTTTAGACCAGTGGTTTCCAAACTGTAGAGCACGACCCCTGGGGGAAGGGTGGGGGATAGATCGGGAGCGCAAAATATTACACGTATATTAGCCGTCCGTTTAGCCATCCTAACTGTAAGACCTACAGTATGCAGCTGTCAAGTTCTAGGCCTCAATTGGCTAGGACGTATCGCTTGCCTCCTTGTTTTTCTAAAGATGGTTATATTAATTGCAATTGTAGGTCCATTAGATATTGTTAATTAATTTTGACTGAACATAATATAGAGGAAGGCAGACTGTTTTCTAGGGTAAGGGGGGCGCGGGTTTGTAATGTTTGAAAACCGCTGGTCTAGACGTTTTTTCCCTTTACTAGATATTTTTTTCCGTCTTAAATATTGTTAAATTAAGAAACATTTCGACTCCTTCTGTTTGCGAACAAATATTACGAAGCGATAGATTTTTCTTAACCGAGCATGTGTTGGGTCACAGAACTTCGCATGAAAATTAAGACATCAGGTTTACGGTCAACAGAGGGAAATTGCGTAGCGGTATTATTTATTTGTCTCTGATTTATGAGTAGTATTTAATTTTATGAATTAAATTCCGAAATTCATTCATTTTTGTACACTTTATTTTAGATTAATTAAATATTCTAATTTAAAATACTTTACAAATTGTTGCGTATGAACCATGTCTGATGTTCTCCTCAAAATGAGTCTGAATTTCTATAGACTAAGCTTAAAACTCCAATTGAAGCGCGACTTGTGAATATAATCTTATCTTTAACTTGGTGAATATCGTTTTAAAGTATGTCAACTAAAGGAAATCTATAGTCATGCATGGAGGAAACGCAGGAGGAAACCCTGAAAATGGAACCACGTAAGGGATCAAGTAAAAATTCCTGCAAGGAAAACTCAAATTCTACTATACGACAGATCAATATTAATTATCAAGCTCAAATAAGACGATATCTAAAAATTACTTGAAATAAAATTAACACGAATGATTATCTAATGAATCAGTGGACGAATTTTAATATACAGTTAATAAGATAGAGTTTTAAAATGCTATAGTTAGTTAAATAGTTGTTCCGTATATGCCTGAGACTCAATAGGCACAGTTTAATGATTAAATGGATGACATTCCTCGATTAATAAGAAATGACGCTTGGTTATTTGATCGATTGTAGTGAAAAACTATTGTTTTAATGCGAAATATATTATAACTCATAAAAATTGTTATTTTTTTATATTCAATAAACTCAAATTTATTCTAATGACTTTCTAAAAGGTTGATATGGATCTAATGAGCAATCTCCCCGCCAAGGAAAAAAACACCTTAGTCATTGCATACAACAATTAATCAACATACAACAGTTATAAAAAACATGCGCAATTCAACAGAACAGTCATTTGACATTTATTTAAATATTGTCGTCTTCAGTCCACCTTTATACAATTGTGTCATGAGATTAATAGTGTTAACGCGGCTGTAAATTTTTTGCAGCACTCAAGTAGGGCTTGTAAAAACGGACATGAAATGACGTTGTCGTTTTCAGACCAAGTGCGTTGGAGATGCAATTCGCATAGATATCGTAGTGAAATAGCTTTAAGGAAATGAACTTGGCTCCAAAATAGTAAATTGCCATTGGATACGATAATTCGTTTTATTTACGCGTTGGCTCACAAAATGGCAACTGTGAAATTTTGTAAAAAGTAACTAGAAATACACGACCATGCTATCACCGATTGGAAAAACTTTTTGCGGGAAGTATACGCGCATATGCTACTTAAGAATCTACCGAAAGTTGGTGGATCTGGCCTTACTGTTGAATCAGATGAGATGTTTTTCGCGCCGGAAGTACAACTTGGAGAGAGTATTTACACAGCAATGGATTATTGGAGGAATATGGGTACAAAACAGGGAATGTTTTTTACCCTTGTTGCAGGGGCGGCCCGAGGAATTTTAACGAGCCGGGCGAGATAGCACTCCAGCGCCCCCCTCCGTTAATGTTTAGTGAGATATTACATGTTAATTTATTCATCGGTTTGTAAAATTATTTATAACGGAAAGTTAAAAGGAATGCAATCAAGATTCCAGCCTGTTTCTCGATATAAATTGGTAGCCTATATTTATTCACTTGCAGGTAATCATAGATGAATGATCGGGATAGCGCCCCCAAAATTTTGACGCCCCGGGCAGCCGCCCGGCTCGCCCGTAGCTCGGGCCGCCCTGCTTGGTGCCGGACAGCTCAGAAGATACTTTAACAATAGTAATTTGTGAGTGCTTTAATCCAGGGTCAGTTATACATTCTGATATGTGGAGAGTCTATGCAAATATTTAACGAATTCCTAGAATTAACCATTCTCAATACTTTGCTGATCCGCAGACAAGAGCGACCACGCGCACATTGAAAGATTGTGGGGAGTCGCAAAAATGAGAAACATACATGATTGTAGAACATCAGATTCATTATTAGATTCATAAATGTGCGAATTCATGAAGAGGACGCATTAAAAAAAAATTATTGAGAATATAGCGAATTTTGGTCACCGGAATGAACATAGTCTTTTACAGAATGAATAAAATATTTTGTTCTATGTGGAGGTTTTTTTCCTTGGCGGAGGGATTGTACATAAGAACCGTTTATAGTATATCTATTTAATCTTTAAACTTAAATTAATACTGTATAAATTGATAGTTATTGTAGCTCTTACAGTAATATAGGGGTTGATTTTCTCGGGGTTTTTATGAACACTACAGCTATATAATTATCAGTTGGGTTCTAGGCAAAAAACACTTTTGACAACTATTGTATGAATTTTTAACTTCACTTCTGGGTAACTTGGAAAAGTTGTAGCATATGTCTTCGCATAGCTAAAATGGAAATTGTTGGCGACGGGTTAACCTCTGATGAATTCTAATATTATTGTTATTTTTCATAGACTAATTGGTAATTTCATATTAAAAGCGTAATCTTAAATTATCATAGAGATTTTAGAAAAGTTATTTTTTGTACAAGTACGCACGGCCGATCGAAGGGATTAGGACCATAAGGAGCGCCGAATCCGCCATAACCCAAAGGAAGGATTCCAGAGAGTCCAGCTAATCCTGCAGGGAAGAGAACGACTCCCAGTCCAATGATGCCAGAGGCCAGCAAAGCGAGCTTTCCAATAAACAAAGCCTTGCTTGCTAGCAGTGCAGTCAAAGCGAATAGGATTGGGAAGATGGTGGTGACCTTCAACTTGAGACCCAGGAGAAGCGGAAGTATGGCCTTCTTCAAGAGTAGGCGACCTGGCGGAAGAAAGAGAAATCACATCAACAAAGAAATTTCAGTCGTCGAAACGAGGCAGGCTTGCGGCGGGAAATATGATTAATTTATAACCATTTCCCTTATATTTCGATTATTTATTTACTTCAAATGTATCAACTTAGTTTAAGCATAATCCTTTCGACTTGAATAATTAGGTAGGAGAATTAGTGTTGGAAATAATTTTGAAACGAGAAAAAAAGTCTGCAACGACCGGGAATCGAACCCGGGTTTTTCACTTGCCTGGCGGATATTCTATCACTGAATTATCGTAGCAGATAAATTTTCTCGTTTCTGAAGGCTGGTTCAATTCCCGGTCATAGCAGACTTTTTTCTAGTTTCAAAATTATTCCCAACATTACAGCTTATGCGTCTGCATAGGACAGGGGTGGGGAACCGGCGGCCTTTTGTGATACTCAGTGCGGGATTTTGCATACTTGTCTAAACATACTCAAACTCGTATATGACTTTAGCATGAAAGTTACAGAAAGAACAAACAAAAGATATGTATTTTGCATCAACAGAATCTTTGGATGAAATCTACTGTTTTAAATGACACATTACGTAAAGTTATTGGTATTGTGAACTACATTTGAGCAAATGCTTCACGGCATCGCCAGTTTCGCACCATGCTTCAAAATGACGTTGAAACATTTAGTGTAGATCTTCCATATCATTCTAAAGTGAGCTAGTTGTCACAAGGTCAAGTACTAGGAAATATTTTAGCTTTGCGAAAACAAGTCACAAGCTTTTTCAAAGAACAGAATGAACCTTGTTAAATTTTGAAGAAAGATTTCTGTAGAAATGTTGCATTTTTGTGTAATTTGATGTCAAAGCAAAATCATTTGATTACTTCTCTACAAGGCAAAACTAAATCCATATATGAAATGTGGCAGCAAATTCAGTTATTTCGGAAGAAGTTGAATTTTTTAAAAATTTGCCTTACAACATCAGTTTTTCAGCCGAGCATTTTCATGAGCTGGCAAAGGTAATTGATAAACAAGATATGAATAAAAACTTGCAAAATTGAAATATGAATGAATATATAGGTGTCTTAGACTCCTTGATTGAAGAATGGAATGACAGGTTCACCTCAAAATTTCGCGAAATTATGGATTAATGCCACATGAATTTTTAATCTCAATCATTATGCACAATTTTGCGAAATCGGCAATAATGTAGTTCTCCGTAAGATTTGCACCTGAAATGGTCTAATTTCCGCATTCAAACAAAGTTATGGCACTATTGAAGCGTATTCGAACATCGACGGTAGGAAAATGAGTTTTGGGTGTAAATATTACAAGTATACATAGAATAGTTCTGTAGAAGATCAGAAGACAGACCTGCAAACCAAATATGAAGATCCTATCTACTGCAGAACTCGAGATATGACAAACTGACGTTTTGAAAACAAATAACAGGACGTGAAGCTAAAATAAAAATTGCCGCATAAAAAGAATGACATCCAAGCACAAAGCAGGATTTGATCCTGCGACCTTATTATTTGGAGTCAGACTATGCAGGCACCGCACCAAAACCGGCAGTGTGACTGAAGGATATGAAATAGGATAATGGAGTGGAAGGAAGAAAAACTGCTATTCTGAGTAACTAATAAGAAGTGAAAATACGAAGGATTGTGAATAACGGCACCATTGCTTTAATAATAACATATTAAATACTGGATTAACACAACCAGGCGCTTAATTAAAGGAATGGAAAGAACTACAGACGCCTATTAATATTAGAAATATTATCTTTAAATCCTAATATCACAATACCGAAAAAGAGCTATTCTAGTATAATATTTACACAATTAGTTGAGAGAATATTACAGGAAAAAAGCTTCGAAATTAAAATCACATATTGGTAGAGATAAGACTTTAAGAAATCACGAAATTAACCTTTTTAGGAATAATTCCACGCGCTAGATATCTGTTAGATATATGTTCGCAACAGGCTGTCGCGTAAGTTTAACTACTGATAAACAGCATATTAGTTAAGATAGTTTGTATATACATATCAGTATCCTCAAATTTCACCAATACTCGTCCTCGGGATATCCCTTAGAAATTGTTAACTTATCGCCTAAAATTATTCCAGGTTAATGTTTTACATTTATCATCGTTTAGCTCATATTTATAAATTGTATATATCACCAAGAATAATCACGGACCTGTTTACGAACATACTACCTATGATGATGATGATCATCATATAAATTAAGAGTATTTAAAGTATTAACTATTATTAATTATTATGTTAATTTTTTATGAGTATGCAATACGTAAATATGATTTCACAGAAATATGTAGATTTCTTAATTACCTCAATATAGGCTGAATTCCTTTGTTCAAGAGTATTAAATGCTTCTATCACGAAATTAGCCCTAAACTCATTCAAATATTTTTATTCTTTCAATTAATTTCACTAAAAATAAGAGAATAAATTGCATATTAAGCGCCATTACACTTCATAGGTTACGAGCGGCAGGCAAATTTCGTTAATAAGGAACGTTTCCGAAATAATACGCGAGCAAATGAGAGTAAATTAGGGATGAGTGCAATAAAACTAAGAAATTTTATGCGGTGATGGTTGTAAGGATGACTTGTTTGGGCTACGTTAAAGAAAATGTTTAGATGGTGAAATGTTGTCGGCGATATAAACTTGTACTTTCTATCGTTTCGTCCTCTAGTCTGGACCGTTAGGACCTTAATTTACTTTTGCTGCGGCAATCTTGCTAAATACGTACCATTCGGAATTATAAGGAGGCCTCGAAATAAACTTAAGAATTTAGTGATTTAAGTTTTAAAACGAGACTAATAAAATTACGATTGTATTCATGTGCATGAAATGTCATTAAATTAATTTGATTTGCAAAAGTGCTATAACGAAACAGCGCTAAGTGAAGCTCGCAATATCGAGGGATGCCTGTACTTCCTTATTTACTCCGAAGATCATTTACAGACTTTATTACGCAATCATAATAACTTTACGCAGCTTTTTCTGTCTAGTTTGCATACTGGATATTATTAATGTCCCATTAAAATCCAATAGGTGAACTTTTCCAAATGTATTGGTTAACATCATCCGTATTAATTCTCACAGAAAAATATGACCGCTTGGCAGATTTTTGTCATATACTCGTTATAGCATCAAGTTACGTTTAGTCTGCATTCCTCTACGAAAAACGTTTTCCCTACATTGTGAATTTTTTTATGAAGCTCAGTGTGCACAAAAAATTTGGCGATCAGCTGTGGATGTCAGAGAGACTCACGCGAAGAAACGTATAGGGGATAGTCATTACGATAAGGCCCTTCTTCAGTCATGAAGAGACGACAACTTGAGTTGACTCCTATCCATGTAAACACACAAATGTGCATACCTGCACACACACAACATACGGTTTCTGCTTTTCCAAAATATATGTGGTACAAGTAGCAAATTTATAGTAGGGCCCTGCGAAACTTCGATATTCAATTTGAATTCGAATAGGATTTAAAGACTCGATATCGTAAAAAGCGATTCTTAAATATCGAATCGGCAGACGATATATCGACCAATGAAAGTTTGATATGTTCTTATTAAGTTATTGGTTTAATTTTAACCCTCAAAGTGTAATACTCTAAATATAAGGTGCTGTTGGGTGGAATTTTGTCATTTGGTTTATCCCCTCTACCAAGGTACAAACAAACAAGAGCTGTCGAAATATGGACCAGTGTCCATTTAGGTTTTTTGTTTTAATGTGCAGTGTATTTGTAGTGGTGTTCTTCAATCGTATTTTTTTAAATAGAGGCAAGATAATACTAATATTAAATTATCAATATTTATTGAGTAAAGTATTATTCACATAAGAAATTAGTTGTAGGTTTTATGTTTTAATGTTTGCAGTTATAACTTCCACTTAATACAGACTTACGACACTCTGACAAATTTTTTTGATCACGAAATTTCGCCGCTGTGACCTCGCTCGGCTCGCTCAGACTTCAGTTCCAGTGTTGCCAGTTTAGGCTCAGTTAAAGCAACAATATGTACTGGAAAATTAGGATAATTAAGTGTTATTTTCTTATCAAACTAAATATGTATATTACAAAATCTATATAATATTTTTTCACGATTCTTACTTAAATTGTATATCTTAATTTATTTCAAATGACTGTATCATTATTTTTTATTCGTATCAATTTTGGAATTCAGACCCTTCAACATGTCAGAAGTTTGATTACATTTTGAAATAAGTGACAAGGTTTTTAAGTGCAAATTGGTGTGGTCAACTATTGTTGTCGCAAGCCATTGGAACAAATTCCCACTTATGGGCACATTTGAAAAGGAAGCATCCGTCTGTGCACAGAGAAGCAAAAGAAAGATGCGAAAAAGAAAAACTTGTTGCGGCCTGAAGAAGAATCATCGAATCCCAAAGCTAAAAAACAAATTACCATGACACATTTTATGAGAAAATAAATTGATTCGAAAACAAAGGAACAATATGATAAAGCAGTGTTATACTTTATTGTGGCTGATGGAAGATCGTTCGAAGCTGCTGAAGACACTGGGTTCAAGAATTTTTATTTAAAGTTAACGCATGGAACATACTTTCCCCGACGTCAAACAACACTTTCACGCCACCTTGATGACCTCAAAAATAGTTTTCACGGAAAACTCATAAAGCATTTAAAATCAGAAATACATAATTCACGACCATTCATCACCTTCGATCATTGGAATTCTAGCAATGGAAGAAATTATTTGGTTATCTCATTACATTACATATCTGAATCAGATTGGATCTTACAGTCGCGATTGTTGTCGGTTGAAAACGTAAAAGTTCTGAATGCTGACCACACTGCGGCCGTCATCGAAGAAATTATTAGGAATCAATTACAAATGTATGGAATAGAGATGTTCAGAGTTCTCTTTGCTACTATAGATAATACTTATACAATGCCTACTTATTCAATGGCAAGGCTGTGCCGCTCACCTGCAGCTTTCGATAAATGCAGACATGGATACTCAGCCATTGATAAAGAAGTTAATCAGCCATGTACACGCATTTCAAAAAGTATTCCAACAATTTGAGCGGCGTCGCTTTCGCGGTAGACTGAACTTTAACTTCCTATCTACGTGAATGTTATGCTAGTCGGTGAATATGTATTCCTGTCGTGACGCCACCTCAGCCTTCAGAGTTTATTATTGTATAGAATACGACGTATTCTTGCGTGTCGACCGGAGTTAACACAGATTATTCCGGGTCTTGGGCGATCGTTTGAACGTACTATTATAATTCGCCATTGTTATTTAACAGTCATTCTTGCACCGTCATGATAGCGTAAGCAGGCCCATGGAATTGTTTTTTGTCCAAATGAGGGGTTGTTGGGGGAGGGCTGAAGAAAACTCGCTGCGTAATTAGTTCTAATATTAGAAGTACGAGTGGATTTATGAATTTCGAATCGACGATTTCATCGGTTTTATCAAATTCCCCGGTTCGATAGTATTTGTTACATAACGGAAATAGCTAAAGTGACAAGGTACAACTCTCAAAAACAGTTGAGATATATGCGTTTAAAAAGGTAAAAAAAAACACTTTTGCAGTTTCTTTTTCCATTACTTGCTACTTAATAGCATTCTCCGTATATTCCAGGTTAAATACCAACGTAAGAAGTAGGTTTGGCTGACGGAATGCACGATATTGTAATGCGTTATATCTTTTTTATTACTCATTGAGTTAAATTGTTGTTGCAGCCATCATCATTTCGTTTCACTTCGTTATTAAGTGAACCTCATTTTCACTGACGTCGTAGGTAATTTACATGATAAATCAAACTCCGAACTGTGTGTGACTGCTCGGTTAAACATGCAGATAACTGACTGACCTCGCAAAATGTTTTGCGGGTACCATAGATAGTTATTTTTTCCGTGTGGACGCAAAATTTGGAAAATGAAGGGAAACGGATTATTTACGACGAAGAAATGAACGTAAATACGTCTATTTTCTTTACCCATACTCAACGTTTGAAAGTGAAAAGAAATGGGTAATTTACGACGAAGGTATTACGTGAACATATAGATTATATTACAACTATTCGAATAAGGTATGTTTCAAGTAATATTCGATTGTATTATTAGTTACAATTGATTAGGAAATTAGTCTGTGAATAAAAAATTCGACATTACTGGCATTTCAGTTCGTAGACATTGTTAATATTTTCTTTTTTAACATGTTTACATAAATCGTCCATTTGTTTTTGGTAAAAATCGGTGAACCGGAAATGGCTGTTTACTCTTGTCACATCCGTTTTTTTTAAATATTTGCTTTAATATTAGATGATGATGAGCGAGGCCGCTCAAATTGTTGGAATACTTTTGGAAATGAGTTTATGTCCTATCACTGTTTTTGTATTCGTCAACAGTTGGTCAGAGCGCATTAACAAAGCATCAAATTGCTCAAAATTTGGGTTAGTCACGGCCACCACTCGAAGTCGCCACTCGATTGAATACAACGTACAAATTGCTTGATTGTGTGCAGAGGAATTATATTGCAAAATCTCTTGCTCTTATTGAATGCGGCGCGAAACGGAATTGTGCTGGAGTCTCTTCCACACCTCTGACTAATCAACAAAAAGAAACCCTAGAATCATCTCTTCCGATTCTCAAGGTAACAGCGGGGGCAAAAACCATATTTACCTTCGAAAAATCTGTTAACATTATTCTCATTATTCCCTGCATTTCGGTTTTATGAGATGAACTAACAGCAACATCAGTGCCTAGTGAAAAATTGTTCTGTAATGAACTCGTGAATCGTTTGAGTAGCAGATTTGACATTTCCAAAGAACACCTTATGGCTGCAACATTTCTTGATCCATGATTTAAAGAATTTACTCCAAATTTTGGAGATGCATTCCGTCAAGAAGACGAAAATCTAATTGTAATAGATAAATGGTCAAATACTGGATGTATTAAAAGCGAAGCAAAAAGGGGCAACCTTTTAGATACTTTATTTTAAAAAAAATAATAACTCGCAAAAAGAAGCGTCGTCAAAACTGGACGAAATGTCCACACTTTAGGAGGAAATGTACCAATACACAAAGAAATCTGTGATGGACCGCGATAGTGACCCATTATTTTACTGGAAAGAGAACAGTAGATCCTACCCACTTTTGGCAAAAGTTGGGAGAGATTTTTTGGCAATTCAGTCTACAAACACCATCAGGATGGGTTAAGTCGGTGGGTGGCATAATGTTTTCCGACTTACAACATTGTCTAACCATAATGCCGAGACTTTGAAATGGGCAAAGAAGAAGAGCTATTTGTTATTTAAATTTTAAAGAATCCTGACTTGGTATGTTTTATTTTAAATAAAATGTACCTTTTCTTGTAATTATTTTATTACTCCAAACTATGTGCTAATTAATATGCTATGTATATTAAATCACAATTGCTAGTACAGTTTTTCTGATACAACATGACGAAAACATCCCGCCACCCTGAGGATTAGTTGTATTGTGTAGAGTTTCTAAGTGACTGTTTTTGGCGTGTTTTTTTAAGATTCTTGACACCAAACTAAAAAAACAAAAACTGGATAGCTAACTAAATAGTGATTAGAAATAAAATAATTCAGCCTAGAAAGACTTAAATGTAAAAAAACTGCCCTATTCGAAATTCGTTTCATGATTCAAATACTTTCCGAAGAGTTCGATTCGTTCCATAATTTGAGATTCGCAAGGCCCTAATTTATAGTTTAAGTAAAAGGTTCAAATACTCTTGCGCCCTTTGCATTATTTTTTCTGTCATTCCAAATAGGGTCTTAAAAATGCATTTGGAACTTCGATTTGTTGGATGGGAAACGAAATAGAAACCAATTCCTTGAACAATAATCGTTCATTACCTGTTTCTTGGAACGGATGCAGTTTCGCCGTTTGTCGTGATTGTTCATATGCTCGGTCGTTCGCGTGTTGCTGTCGGATGTGCTCGGGCCGATCCTCCATGAGGAACTCGAGGATCGCTGGGTTGCGACCATCTCCGCGCGAGATGGATGGACTGAGCCTCAGGATCAGGCCAGGGTAGAGGCCATCCAAGTGCCATCTAAAGGCTCTAGTCTCGAAGAAGGCGTTGGCCGCGTCCATGATTGTCGACGTGGACAGCAGCCCGGCAATGGTGCGTCCCTTTCCTGCATCCGCTGCCCTGGGGTCCACCTCCGCACTCAAAGATTGAGTCACCCTGATGCCCTCCGCATCGTCGGTGAGGGCAACCGACTCCGCCACGTGAGCCCTCAGGCACGAGGAGAAGCCGGGGGCGGAGCTGTAACCAGTGAGGATGCTGACCGCGCTTCCGACCACGCACTCCTGCATTATCCCTCTTAGAAGTTGTCCCCCTCCTTCCGGATCCGGCGTCCCTTTGGGGATTGTAGCCAGAGGGATCTCTTCCCCCATTCTGATGGATATAGCGACGTGCTTGGAGCATAGCAGAATAACCAAAAGGGGTAGACAAAGAGAATATGTAGTGGCCATGTCGCAGACAGGTTCCTTTCTGCGGAGGAGAACTAATCCAGATTGGAATGACTCCGTATTACACTTGCGCCTTGACTCAGATAAACGGAATGAGCCTTGGGCGTCTTAGATCTCCCTTTTTATTCTCCTTTCTCCCTTTTCGTGTGACCGTTGCATTGTGAAGAGGATGTGATCCCCGCCCGCTATCATTATAATATCATCCTCCCCCACCAAGCAGCGATGGGAGCTTTTTCCTTTGCTTGTAGAAATGTGGGACAGCGAAAGTAGCCTCCGAAACCTATTGTACCGAAGATCTAAACAAAAAACCTTAACCTCCGCCCCCGGTCGCTCTCGCCTCTCCGAGTCGTTCTCCTACTCATCCGGTTGTGGGAAAAATAAGGGGAGGAAGTTTCGTTGTTTCGGGCCGGCGCCCGTGATCCTCGATTTGTAATGACTGGAGATGCGAATGGGGAGAGCGTGGGGAATTAAGGAGACCCACGCTTGTTTTCCTCTTCGCCACCGCTGGAGATGCGCCTCAAAGGACTTTCTCTTCGCCGAGTTTTCTCGGCAGATGGGGCGTTAAAGGGTCGCTCGTTTCCCGCGCCACGAATCTCATTATCCTGGCGCAAGGGAAGAGACCGGCTCCTTTTCGTGAATAGCGATGCATGGATCTGAGGGTCTTTGCGTGCGAAATGAGGAAAGGTTCCCTCATAGCTTTCACCGGATTTCTTTGAATTTGTAATGAAAGCAGTTTTTCGTCATCAACCTTCACCTCGAATCGCTAAGTTTGATTCTTTTTCTTTTTTATGCCGTAAACACGTCCTTATTTCTCAAAATACGCCTTATCCTCGGTATTATTTGCAGAAAAAAATATTTTGAAAAGCTCAACCTTTACAAACACTTTTTCGTATGACTTGTTTTACGTGTTTACCGAAACCAACACATCCTTTTGTCGGAACGTGGGATCCAAATTTCAGAATATGTTTAGGATCTCAGGCATTCTTAAGGCAAATTTTATTTTGAATGTTTACATAAAAATAAAAAGGAATGCCCTTATATATATTTACCATCGCTCACATCACAAATATCTACCATATCTCTCAATAGAAATGTTCCCATTCTTAAAATGAGTGAACTGTTCTATTTTAAGACTTAGAAAGGACCAGTGAACATCGCCCTACATATTTAAGAACAATGATAAAGTTAGCATTCTACGTAAAGGAATTTACAATTTACAGAGGATCCATTGTTATGTCTTAACCCTTTAGCGAACCGAAAAGCACGATGATGATGTTGTATACACACATACACCCCTTTATGCGTTACTCCCGCTACAAGCATTTTGATAAAATATGTTTGAGGAATATATTTCTTTTTTTTTCGTTTAACTCTGAATTCATGTCAGAATACTTATTGGCGCAGAGATTATCAAGAATGTAATAACAAATTGCTCATAGATTATTTCATATTAATAATTTTCTACTAGCATGATTGCTCGTCAAATACGACGGGTATGCCTGAATTAAGTGTTAAGTTATCATAAAATTTAAGTAAAAATTAATGAAACCAACTTTTATATACAATAAAAAGTAAACAATAAATATAGAATTCACATATTTGAATGTCCCTGGAATCAAAAATTGTTTTGGACAAATAAAAGTTGTATGGCAAAGAAATATTAATGAAGATTTATTCCCTAAACATTACGCTAGACAATGTTTATGTGCCCTAAACTATTTTTACTTTATGAAACATTCTATTATCTGAATTTTGTATGTATTTTTTACTTTTTAATGCACATGAAATGTAATTTGATTAAAATAAATTTATGTAAATTTTATTTTTCTGATTTCAGTCAAAAATTAAAAAGGTGGTCAGCTATCGCAGATGGACAATATCAATTAATAATTGAATATCTGTAACGAGGCTATTAATTTTTTCAATTAAAATAATATCTGAAAACTTTACCTCGAATAATTTTGTTGCGACTATTAAATTTTTGTCTTTATTATTTTTTATTGGCGAAAGAAATCATGAAAACCTACCATTTATTAGCTGATGTTTACAAATGTGCGAAATTTTTCAAAATTGTTGAAATAATTTCCTTAAATAATTAATTGTATCATTTAAAAATTTAATCTAAACCACTTCTATAGTTTTTCAATATACGCTTTTAAATATATTCGTAGTGAGAAATTTTTATTCTTTGCTTTGACTTCGTATGTCCTGACGATGTTAACTTAGTTTTAGGCAAAAACGTCGATGCCTATAAAATAGTGTATGCACATTAGAGATCTGAAAAGTGGAATCCTAATTAAGAGTATAATCATAAGCATTATCCTACACGTATCTAATTTATTAAAGAAAATAAATATACCTACTTACGCTGCTTTAGAATTGATAATTACTTTAGAATACTTAAAATTCATATTCCTTCCTCTTAGCAAGCCAAAATGGAACTATTTTCTTCAATTACATTCGTATAATTTCTCGTTTTAATTCGACATTTCAGAAGCTAAAAAACATTTTTATTTTTAAATTACATATTTTTATATCAATTAATTTCGTTATTTGCAAATTTCTAAGAACGAGAAGAAGTGATCATTGCATAAATTCGCGGAATTATAATTTGAAAAGTATATCAATAGTCTCAATTAGCAATGATGCTAATAATTATTTTTCGATTAAATATTTATTACAAATAATTACATCGAGAAGCAGACACGTTTTACTTCCTTATTGTGAATGAGGATTGTTATCCTGAGTGCACCTTTGTTTATCTCCGAGTGGGTTAAACCCCTTGAAGGTGGAGGAGCCGCCCTGACATTGAAAAGGATGGAATCAACGATGTGAGAAATGAGGGATAGGGGCGTGGATTCTATAGGAATAGCAGAAGATGGGAGATCGCAGGAGGAAGTCGCACAAACACTGACCGGAAATGACGCCGCGGCGAAGATCCGAGTGTCGTTTCGTGCCTCCTAAGCCGTATGACCTCTTTACGGTCGGAATATTCACAATGTCAGTGGGCATCTCGGCCATTTGAAATGTGGCCATGTTTAGAAGTTTTGGAAGGTGATAAGTTTATCGTAGGAATTGCCATAATATATCCCAGGGTTTCTAAATAGTTTTTTTTAGATAAGAGTAAACGGCGATCTAAGGTTTACCTTGAAGTGATAATAATCGACCCTTACCTTAAAAACAGCTGACTCTGCTTTGTGCTCACATTAGTATAGGCGAGATGTGAACTTAATGAAATATATTGAGTGTAGTGGAGCGGTCTTTGCCATGCATTTTAGCGTCGGAGTAATATTTTCTCAGGCACTGATTGCAATAAATGTCCCAGGCCACTTCTTCCATGACGGGAAAGTACGCCGTAGTGGTTATTAATATCCTTGGTGCAAGTTTAAAATATCTATAGTTAGTATTTCGCTGAGAAATTTTAAAAAGAAACAATAAGACCCTTAGAAATGATATCGTGGACCTCAATTTTTTCCAGGACAATAGTATTAAAGAAATTACATATGTGTGAATAAAAGCTCAGAGAGAAAGGATTTAAATTGGCTTCACGTGGGTGGCTTGTCTCGAATTGTTGTTGTGCTCCTTTTGTGTCATTATTATTTATATGAGAAAAAATTCGCTGAATGAGGTATTAAATAAAAATGAAACACATAGTCTCTTTTACATACATACGCTGCGTTATCATTAGGGTATATATTTTATGGGTTTAAAAAAGTTCATTCGGAGGGTAAATATCGGATTTTATTTTTTTCCTTTTCATTCGGGTTAAAATCGGGTATAAATAAGCTACAGATTTTTCAAAGTTTTAAAAAAGGTCAATCTCGGGTAATTTTCGGGTTTTATTATTTTGTAATTCGGATAAAATGATTTTAAAATAAAAATTTTGTTTATAAATTTAAAAGTTTTATCAAAAATCAAAACATTTTACTATGCCTTAATTATGGTTGAGAGTGTGATATTTTGTGTTAAACACCTCCAGGTGGAGAGGAATAGAGCCCTGCACGGGTATCATATTTTCCAACCGTACCCGCAGACTACTAACCCGTACCCGACCCGTCCCCGCGGAATACTAACCGTACCCGACCCGTACCGGCAGAATATTAACCCGCACCCGACCCGTACCCGCAGGCTCGCACCCGCACAGAAGGTCTACTTGTCCGACCCGACCCATCTTTTTTAACTGTCTGTTCCTCGAGACACAAATCCGTAGCAAGAAATCGTGAAAAAATAAAGATATTATTTCTGATTTAGTCATTTATTTTGTATAAATTAAAATGAAATGCAATTGTACATAAACATTAATTTTTAAGATTGAAAAAGGTATTTAAAGTATCTAAAATTTATTTTTACAAAAATTACAGATTTTACAAAATAATTTATTTGAAAAAAGGAAACATTAAATAATAGTACCCTGAGATTTAAAATGACTATTTAAAAATAGGACATCATCCACGTTTGTGGGACCTAAACTGCTTCTTCTTTCACTAACAACATGTCCTGCCAATGAAAAACACCTCTCTGATGGAGCACTGGTCGCTGGTATTGCAAAAATACGATTCGCTAAAATACTTAAATTTGGCAAACAATTCTTTTGCTTATCCCACCATTTCATCAAATCAAAATTATTAGTTATGTCGTCAGATAGTTTTAAGTCGATATATGCAGTCAATTCGTCTGGAGAAATATGATCATTTGCTGTGTAAATTGAACGAAGGTGTCTGATATTTTATACCTTTTCATCGGTTGCTCTTCAAGCGTACTCGGATTTGGTGTCACGGATTCAATTCCATACCCCTTCTCCTTTTTAGTGTGATCAATACATACTTTTACTTTCTCAAAGATTTCATACTTTTCTTCAGTTTTTAACATTTTCAAACTCTTTAGAAGAGGGTGAAGAAAAACAGAAATTTTATGAATGTGCTGAATGTCCACATTTGCTAAATAATAAGTTTTACCTGAAGTTTTTAAAAGTTTCATGATGTTAGATTCTGTTGAACCTATTTCTAAATGATCGTTTATTTTCAAATGCCACAAGTAAACCAAAAATATTGTTGGATATTTTCTCCTTCCAATTCAATCAATGCTTTCTGGAATGGACTGAGGTATTCTACTAAATCTAATAAATCTTTCTTTTCAACCTCACAAATCATTTAACTCATCTTTTTTCAATTAAAATATTGTAAATAACCTCCCAATTTTCAAGTATTGAAGAGATCATACGAAGAATTGAATTCTAACGTGTCTTGACGTCTCCTTTCAAAGTAGATTTCAGCACACCTTGTAATCCTGATTTTTTAAAGTATTTCACAATTTTTCTACACTTCTGAATTAAAGCAAATGATGTTTCATTAGAAGAAATAGAAATACCCACAACATTATTTGTTAAGTGTGCAGCACAATTGATTTTATTGAAAAGTTTCAAAGCAGCTTTAATATTTGCTCCACGGTCACTGACAAAAGTAAAATTCTTCAAGTTACAATAGACACCGTATTGTTTTAAAATTAGCAACAATTCATTCCTTATATACTCGCCAGTTTTCTTTTCGTCAGGATCAAGATGTTTAGTGCACAGAAAACGATTGCATAACATGGCATTCTTTACATAGTGTAATGTGATCCCTAAATAACTGACATTTTTGTAGTTATCTGTCCACAAGTCCAACGTGATCCCACCCCCTATTGTATCTATGTAGGATTTTATTTCTTGAATTAGCTCTTCTCGAGCTTTTGAGCCACTGAATTAAGATTTCTCGAAATAGTTGTTGGATGTGGTAGCGCATCTTCTAAGTCAAAATAACATTTTTCATTTGCACTCATTTTCATTATTATTTCTAATAAATTTTTATACCCATCTCCTGACAGTATCTCAAAAGGTGTCAAATCTCTAACTACAAGTTCGACACAGCCATCTAAAACCTTTTTTTTCTTTTCAGCTGATAATTTTGGTAAATCGCATTTTTTCGGCACAAGAAAATTTGTAATTTTAGGCACGCCTTCTTTGTTATTTTCACACTTGTGTCGCAATAAACTTGACGTTCCCAGCTTCCTATTATCATAATGGTAAACATTTTTACAACTACTGCAAGCGATTGTCTTCGAAATCAGTTCGCCCTTTTCATCTAAAATTTGACAGAACCTTTCCCAAATTTTGGATTTGGTATTTTCTTTTCTTCTTAGAGTGTACTCTAACTTCAAAAGCTTCCTTCTTTTCTGATCAGTATTCATTGTTCAAATCTGAAGAGCAGATAAAAGTAATATTTCGATTAAAATCAAGATTTATAATTGAAAGATGCATTAACTTATAACTGACAGTTTTACATACCGTTCAATCAGCTGGTATTGGTTCCTTTTAAGGATGTAGTATATTGATATTCTGCCACAAAAGCCGAGATCACATATAACTGACCAATGTAATTTTTTAAAATAACTGTCGTTCCTTTCTCTTGCAAACAAAGTATAAACTAGTACAACTCACACGCGATTATTTGACGAAAAAATAGTATATATTTGATCGTTAAATAACATAAAGAATGCTGATAGGCACTCTTATGTATAACCACATCTCTTCAAAAGCGAATTCACAAAGACAGATGCTACTTGCATGAATGAACAAAACCAACTGGTTAAAAGGGAGAGTTCTCGCACAAACCAATCCGTTACAATTACATTGTACTACATAATTCCCCTCTGCACTCTTTCTCACCCCCTCCCCATATTCTCTTATACTAAACGAAATCGACCATCGTTTGTCTATTGCAACTTTGTATTTATTTATATAATAAAAGGAATCGTTTTTTCGTCAGACACTTTTCTTGAAACATGATACACAAAGCCTGAGATCTGTCTACCTGCATAAATCGGCATAAATTGCAAATTTGTATCTCCCTGTATAACGCTACTTCTGACCGCGAGGGTGGGCTTTACTAGCAGTAAAAGGCGTGTGAAAAGTTCCTGTGCCTACATTGGCGAGGCAATTTGAATTGGAATTAAAACTAGTTTTCGTACCCGCTCTTTACCCGCACCGGTGCCTTCTGTGTCCGAACCAGACCCGTACCCGCATGGAAGCACTATATACCCGACCCGCAACTTTTGCTGCGGATACCCGCGGGTCGGGTCGGGTAAACTGCGGGTATGCAGAGCTCTAGTCCGAACACGACCCGTACCCGCATGGAAGCACTCTATACCCGTCCCGACCCGCAACTTTCGCTGCGGGTCGGGTCGGCTAAACTGCGGGTATGCAGGCCTCTATATAGTTCAAGTTCGCGGGTTACGTCCAGTTTTGGACAGCAATGTTTATTTCACATAGGACATTTTACCTATATCAAAGTAACACAAGTACGCTATGGAAATTGAATTGCAAAGGAAGGAACAACAGAAAAGGATCTGATGAATAAGACTGGAACACGGTTTCGCTTGAAACAACGGGTAGGGTTGATTAGCTAGTTGATTATGTTGGAGTTAGGAAAGAACGGGGAATGGCTTGGGTTAGACACACTTGTTTGCGAGGAAACGGAAAGGATTATATTTCATAAATATAAAGCGTCTATTGGGTGGATTTTATTTCCAAGCATATCATTTAAAAAGTATGACAATATTGCAAGATTTATATGTAAATATTGAATTGGAACATCACACACCTACCCACACAGATGAATTTCCAGACGGACAGATAATCCAAAGACAGTAACTACCGATTTACTGGATGCTTCAGGACCGAGACTATTGTGTTTTAGGATTATGAGCCCATTTTTTTACATCGTGGGTAGGAATCAACGGTATTATAATACAGTAGATATATTAATTCTCATTAAAATCATTAAATCGGCACACTCAACGGTAAGTTTTCGCTCAAGTGTTTGTTTATTAATTCGTGGCTCCATGAAAGTTCTATTCGGTTCAGGTATGCCTTGTTTTAAAGAAAATATAATGCATGCTTTTTCCATGTACTAGTATACGTGTTATGACAGGGTGCACGAACATTAGTTCGTCTATCTTCTCCTTTACTTTCTTAACGCTCAGAGATATGGCGATTGTACTACGGACATATCTGGCACGCGTTACTGTGTTCACATAACAGTAAAGCACAAGTTTACATCTTGAGATGTTCTTAAAAGTTGAAAAGTCAAATACGAATTTTACAGCAGACGCATCTTTACCCTAGTCATATATTAATATTATTACAGGAAAAACATGCTTATTAAATGCATTGGGTCTTTAATAGGAGGATAGAGTTTTGTAAGGATCATAAGAGAAAATGTCAACATCGGAGTTGAATATCCAGTTTCGTGTGAGTGATCGTGTAAATTAAATTGTTAGTTTTAGCCAGCCCACTGTAAAAAGCACGGTTAAATTTGCAAGAATGCAATGAGTTTATGTATTTGTTTATTGGAATGGATGGAATTGTATTATAGTTTTTGTAATTATTTCTTCTATGCCCTCATTTATGCGTCATATCTCCACCTTAGGAAAGGATTATATTTTATTCAATCTCAAAATGACTTTCTGCTAAATTAAATATCTTAGAATAGTATGGTGTTGAAAAAATAAACACGTCCTTCAAACATTTATTTTTTTCTTATATTTTAATATACAACTAGCGTAATTGCCCTTCAAATATGACGGGATTATCATAAAAATATTCCAAATATATATGATTTCTATATGAAAAATCAGTAAGATATGCTATGATCTGGTTTGACTTTCATGCACAATCAAATCAGTGTTTTTAAAAGTTATCTTTGTTTTAATTATACTGTTTAACTAATTAGTAGTAAAGAGGCCAAATGATTATCCAAATATTTTCTGAAAATTAGAGGAAAATCGAAATAATGAGATATAATGCACAAAGAAGTAGCTGAAATTTACTTGAAATATTTGAGCAAATTATAAGTTATAAAACGTATAGAATTTAACTTAATAAATGAATTATTTAATCTTATTAACTCGTAAAAAACATGATAAAATGTGAACGATCTGTCAATTTACCATCAAAAGAAAATGTTCACACTTTTCTTTTAACAACATTAGTTTTGAAAATGTTCCAGAAAAATCACTTTAATTGAAGAAATTTAAATAAAAGTCGTAAAATGTTATTTTTTACTCCTATTTGAAATTCGTTTCGAAATATTAGCTGTATTATCAGTTAAAGAAATCCATTGAAAATTACGTGACCTATATTTAGTTTTATGAATTCCCACCATTTGGCAATGGCGCATGATTCAATAGTATAACATTTTTATAATCAATTATAATTTATCATTGTTATTTTTGTACTGCAGCTCCTTTTAATCCTATACAAGTGCTATGTCCTCTTTCTCAATTTCTGCTCATTCCCATTCTCTTTTCCTTCCTCCCTCTAATTTCTTAATTCAGTAAATAAGTTATACCCATGTACAAAACTCTAACCCGTGTTAAAACACTAAATTGGTTCATTTATTATGAGGCCAAGATTAGAATTCAACAATTGGAACCACAGTGGTCCAATATAAATAAAATGCGTGAAAACGTGATAAAATCTTATTAAAACGTAATTTTTGGAGATTTACGAATGCGATTTAAATTACGGACGAACCAACGTACAGAATAAGGATATTATGTATATAATTAAAATATTGTTTGTATATTTGCACGTGATATTCAGAACTAAAGAATACCTTGAATCAGCAGCAAAAACTTTCATTCATACACTTTCGTATATAAACAGATTTCGGATAGCGGAGCGTAAATGCATTTGGGTGAGCCATTATTATTTTAATAAAAATTATTTTATAAAAATATTTATTCGTGAGTTCACTCTTCAAGACGCGGTATTTTTAATTTGAGAGCTCTCAGAAATTTACATGCTTAAATCTCCGCTAATTTAATACAGCAACTGTTAAAAACGCTGTCTAAGTTCATTGCTCATTTATGTTTAAAATCATTTTTACAAAAGATGATAGCGGAGAATGCCTGAAATAAATGGATTCTATGGATCATTGACCGCATAAGGCGAAGAAAAAGTTTCACGGGCTTAATCCTGAATTAAGTGCACTTGGTCATATGCGTAAAATTTTCTATCATAAATCGCTATTAATGCTCTAGAAAAGTCACATTATATTTACAGAAGTGCAAGACACAAAACATTTATTGCAAACTATAGTTTCAAAAGTCAAAATTTAGATCAAGGTAGCTACGTAATTACGTATTCACAATAAATTTCTCCAAGGTCAATTTTATGAGTTGTTTATGCCCTCTCTTTACTTCTCGCATCTGCGGCGATACGAGTACATGCACTATTTTTCCATGCACCCCCTTTTCATTTACCCAGAACACCATCCCTTCTCACGCCCTCTGATCCGCTTTCCCTGTCACCCGACCATAAGAGAGGCATCCTCGCCCAACCCCACGCTCCGAACGGCGATTGACCACGGAACATTGGCGAAGCAGCAATTCCAGGGCGTGGAGAGACGTCGCCCCGAGTTCCAGCACTTATTTATCCTTTCCTCTTCTTCGCACGAATTCACACGCCTTAACTCCACCCAACGCACGTTTTCTATCCAGTGATTGACCTGGCCATTCCCTCTCATTCTCTCTCCTCCTTCCTATTTATAAACCTATCTATGTCTCTCCTTCTCTCTCCTTGGCGATATTCTACCTCCATCCATTGCTCCGATATAATCTTTCATTTTCTCTCTCTTTCCCGCTCTATAGTTTTCTCGTGTTTGCGTGAACTCTCTCTCCCCATTTATTTATTCCTTTTCCATTTCGTTTTAACTACAGTATTTGCCGCCTGATAAGGTGCACTATTTTCCGAAAAATTGTAATGCGACTTATCGGCCGAAGGTGTAAGAACAGGTTGAGCACAACGACTGTCACCGGTAGTGTTGTTTACCCTCAGAAGATATAACAGCGCAAAATTGATTTCTTGCCGCAGAATACTAATCTGCATTTCGTGAGTAGCGTCTAGAAATAAAAAGATATGGCTAAGGAGCGGACACTTTATGGAATTCCATAAATATGAGGAAAGTAGAAAAAAGAATTCTTCAGCAAAAATTGGTGGTTTCTGAAGATATTTTGGTATTCGTAATCTTAAAATTTAGCACACGAACTTCAAATGTAAACATTTTGCCGCGAGTGTACGGCCTCCATTGCCCGAACCGTGATTCTGGATACTGGTGGTGCAATATCACATTATTTAATGCCTCATAGTAGAGTATCGTAGTTAATGCACTAATTATTGTTGTATCGTGTGTTTAGGAACTATAATACCTTAGGTTTTACGATAAATAAAATTCGTCATGTTTGATTATTTTAGTTTTACACATCATAAACTACGCGAGTGTAAATACATGCCTTGAGAATTTTTTTTGAAAAAGTTGTCTTCAAATCGAGGTGCATCCTATAGGCCGGGAATCATGACACTCTCCATTTTTCTGGCTTTTATGGTACCCTTTTTTACTTCTATTTTTTGTCTCCCCCTTTCTCTCCCCGTTCCTTTTCCTCTACCTATTTTCCTATCTCTTACCTTCTCTGTTCCTTCTATCCATTCCTTCCCTTTCTTAAATTCTGCCGCTCCCTTATTCCCTTCCTTACTTTTCTCTTTATTCAGCTCCACTTCCTCAACCTCTTTCTTTCAAGTCTTCCTTTTTCATCACCTTTCTCCTTTTTTCTTCCTTCCTTTTGCCCCCTCTCACTCCAATTCTTCCTATTTCGGGAATCCCTCTCCCGTGGAATTGTGGTTCTTTTCTAGCCACCATATCCACTGAGAAACAGAGCGTGCCCATAAGAACACGCATTGCAGCTTACCAAAACAGGAAACGATCCGTAGTGACAACCGCTCACGACCGCAGTGAATGGTGCGGGAGTAGATAGGTTGGGCCACCATTTTTTATTTAGCATTCCATATTATTAGTTGTCCCGTTAAAACGATTAATCTGTCCGTCCATCGACTTCGGTGTAACAATCTAGGGCATACTTTTAGACGAAGAATTAACTTTCTTAACTTGTTTGCTATCGTGGTGCCATCTTGAACTTAAAAGTGAAAATATGCAACATGAGAACGGAAATACATTATAGGGTGTCTCAATTACTGGATGTAGATTCGGCTAACTCGGGTTAGAATATGATTAAAAGATGAAATTGGCGAATAATAAGTTAATTAAATTCCAAATTATTGTCGGTGTGTATTTCTTTGCCGTGGCAATAATTTTGGACCAACTTCAATGCGAAATAAATCTATATTTATTAAATAATTAGCTAAAATAAGCCGCTTACGAACTTTTCAAGGAGCATCTAAAGGCTGACAAACACTACCACAAACGATATAATTTATTATGTCAAATCAGAATTTTTCTTCAGTATGTCTTAAGATAGGATTCGTTCAGAGCGATTGATTGCATAAAATATTATTATAATGAAAGCCTAGATGGTGGGGTTTGTGTATAATGCTGACGTCATCAATGGCACATTTAACGCGTTTTTAACAAACTTTCCGATTAGGTAGAAGGTTGAAATTTCGCAGGAATATTTGATTCATATATAAAAATTAAATGACGAAATAAAAATACGAAAAAAGACCCGGGTTCAACTCCAGTGGGACGTTTTACGTTTCCTATAAGAGAACACGTAAAATCGACTTTTTAAAGTGCGAACTTTTATTCTTTTGGAAATTAAAATTAGAAAAAATTGACGTTACCATCTTCGAATTTTAACTAAGTTTTAGGAAAATTAATAACGTTTCTTATTCTATTCATCATTTTCCGCCTACCGTTCGAAATCTCTCATATTAAATATTTAAATCGCATATTTTGGGAAGTTATCGGCTTTTAAACAGGAAGTTGCCATGCCGACCACGTCTTTGTCAAACTTCGAGAATCAATTGTTGTCACAACCCGCATATGTGTAATATATACTAGTGCGTAGATTACCTTAAATTATTGTAGGATTTTTCGCGAAAATACGTAATCCTAATGGGACTGGGATTTAGTTTGGATTATTTTGCTTATCTAAACGACTACATATATAGATGTTGAGTAAGAGAGAGGGGGGTGTGGGGAGGGAGATAGGAAGGAAGGGATATAGAATGGAAGGTACATAGAGAGAAAGGGTGGTATAGAATTAGAAAATGACGGGAGGAAAGAGATAAAGAAGGAGACGGAGAACGAGGGATAGCTATGGATTTGAACAGAAGGGAATGAGAGAGGGGGGAGGTGGGAGAAAAGAGAGGGAGAGTGAGAGGAAGGGAGAGTGGGAGGAAGGGAGGGAGAGAGAGAGGGAAAGAGGAAGGGAGGGAGACAGATGTAGGGATGCAGAGGTAGGGAGGCAGAAGAAGGGAGAGAGGGACGGCAAGAGGGAGGGAGGGAATATTATTATTTATCCGTCATATTCACTAGTTAATAATAGTTTCATGGCAATAATGCAATACATCATAAGTGAGTGCATTTATAAATAGGAATTATCAATAAAAATAAAATATGGATGATTCAAAACAGCACATTTTTATGCGCTCTTATTAAATTTGATATCTTCACTACTTTCTATCGCTTTTCTTGATCTTGCAGCAATTGCTTATAAAATTTGAGACTTGCATTACATACGATTGTAAAATTTATTTGTCTAATCGATGAACACATGAATCCAGCTTTTTAAATTGTTTGCTTTCATTATGTAAATTATTATTCTTTAACTCCTAGTAAAAGGCGGAGCAATCAAAGCAACTACGGAAAGACGTTATCTTACGCCGTAACCCTATTCACTGAAGAAAGAAATATATGCATTCATATATATGTTTTGTTGTTCAGTTTTTCGGAATCATTTTTAAGAAAATTCATAGTGTATCAGATACTCATTTTGTTATATAGTGTTTTTTATACGAGAGAATAATCTAAAATAGTCAGTTTAGAAAATACGTCTTTATGAAAATTAATTTCTATTACTGATGTAGAGGAGTGGTGTTGGAGTAGTTAGAATTCTTGCCTTCCACGTTGTAGGCCCGAATTCAAATCAAACTGAGATCGTTTTTCTCGGCCTACCTCCTGCACACGTGTGTCTGGAAAAGAACTAGTATAGAAGTAAGAGTCCCGTCCTTCGGAAGGGACGCTAAACTATTGCCTCCCTATGGTGTCTCGTTAAGAACATGCTGACGCCTGTGGGGATTTCCCTCCTCCCTTGCGTGTATATGCGTAACGCGCTTCCCACTGGAAAAGGTGGTTACGCTAGCAGTCTAATTTATTAGTTCCATCTTAACTGAGTAATGAACTATTTTCATTATTTTGATTTAAATAAACTTGAATTAACAATCATTATTTATGGATCTCTTTTTAACGCAATTTAATTGAAATACACGCTTGTTTTCAGTTCTACGTCGTTCCGTCACACGCTTAATACAATTAAAATTGTGCTTCAATAGAAATCCTTAAAACTAAAATCCATTCAGAATTGTATGGTGTTCCCATTTATTAAATATTTTTCTTTCAACAGCTATATTAGTCTCACTCCCGTCTCTTAAACATATATTCTTCGTAAAGAGTAGTCTAATTCCGGCACAGAGTTTCCCTCCTCTCTTCTGTGTGTGTCCAATGTGGAAGAAGTTATAGCTAGGCTTGGTAGGATTCGATTTAAATCGATAAATGTCGAATTGGTAAATTTTTCAAAATTGACAAAAATGAATTGTCGTCGATAAGCGTCGATTTTTCACTACTAAATTTTCTAGGAAATTATTCATCAGTACTTTTAAATTTGCTTTATCGCACTCAAATTTGTATATTTTAGCGCCAAACGTCAAAAACTAAAGGAAAAATCGGTATTTGTCGAACAAGACAGCAGCACTTCATTCAGTGTTCTATGCCCATTGTAAGATCCATTATGTCTCAATGATCCATACTGAGCTGACACGGGTACGGGACAAAACGATATGATCGGTTATTGCACTCTGTCTTTAATCTCGACCATATTTGATAATCCATACCCGCCTTTGGTCGCTACACGTTATGATCAGTCTCCATTCTCAATTTACTCAAAAGGCTTATATCTCCTGCCGACAACCTCCAAGATGCGAAAAGAAAGATTATCCCAAACTGAATTAATACTGATCGCCAAATATCCCTATAGCAGGTCTCGAAAGTAGAACTAAATCCTACTCCCCGCTTGACAAAATCCACTCGCCTTTAACTCATTTCGTGTTTGGTTAGGTTAAAAATTTACTACTACGAGTATGTTTCTGGAGCCCTTTCCTAAAGAATTTTCAAAAACACTCATAAAATTTATTTATACCCACAATTCACTCTCCGAGTGAGAGAGTCCGTGCTTATTATTTTTTTGCAATGCCGTAGCATCGTTCAATGTTAGTACTCTGGGCTAAAACACTCATCATCGTTTGTCATTCAACAAGGTACGGTTTTTTCTTCAAAATATTCATGTATGTATTCGGCTGTGCATTGCATTACCGCCAGGTTAATTTTGTTATTGAATGATGACGATTTCTTGAATAAGAGGCGCGATTTAACGATAATATTTACTTGTGATTTATTCCGAAAAATAAGCTGTTCCGGGTTGGTGGGCGAAGCCAATAACACATTCACCAAATTTTAGAGAGCAAAAAAAATCCGGCATGCGAGAAGTATTATTTTAATATATAAAGTTTCAGTAAAGTTTGATTGGAAGAATCCAATTACTGTAATTTTTATTAATAAAAATCGACAAAATGTATTAAAATAAACGTTGATATTCGTTCTCAATTTTTAGGAAATATAAACGATATTTGTGGCCGCTTTTTAAGAAATATAAACGTCGAAAATTACCAAGCCTAATAGAATGTATTAAAATGAACGTCGATATTCGTCGTCGATTTTTAGAAAAAATAAACCGATTTTTATCGTCGAATTTTAAGAAAGATAAGCATCGAAAACTATCAATCCTAGTTATAGCTATAATAATCCATGAGGCTGATTAGCCAGAAATCAAACAAACAATCAGACATTTACCGAAATTGAAATTGTGGCTGATTCCACAATGAGATTTTCGGAGGACGCGGCTTAGGTTCTCTTTAAATTTTGCGTAAAACGCGCTTTAATCATTACTGTTCATGATGCAAATGCTATTTTACATGCAATATGTTACGTTTTTTCTTTTTATTCTCCATTATATACAACAGACACCAATTTAATGGAGCCCTTAGTTAATAATATCCATTTGGAGATAAACAGTAGCTAATACCTATATCATAAAAATGCGACTGTCGTACTTATTGCAGTATGTTCATTAGCTGTTAGAATAGGCAGCTCAATCATTCCCATTGAATTTGCGCGCTTCAACATCTTTTGGATTATTATCATTTGGTACCTATCGTTCAGTTTAACAATTCGAAAGTGTAAATTTAACGGTAAAATTTTCACAAAAATGAAAGGGACATAATTCCTTTCAAAAACTGAATAATTTAGTAAAGTGGTGTTTTATGTAACAAACCGATAAATGAAATCGTTTTTCGTACTATATCTACTGCCAAAATACCTTCGGGCTTGAATTTTTATACCGTGAACCTGATTAGCGAAGTGGTTCCGACTACTAATGTGAAATAATATTAATGGAAGATTTTACTTCATTTTAGATATGAAAATTTTGATATTATCATTTTACAACTACAAGTTGGACTTATATAATGCATAATAAGTACATATGATCTTATGACGTAAGAATGTGAAGTGTATGTAAAGAATAATTCGCAGCTGAGTATTTCTCCTCATTCAGGACTTTTAAGTGGATGAACATGACTGAAGTTATTGCATTTCAACTTAAAATGCGTATGTGTATAATATAACATTACTTCACGACATGAATAATGATTATTGGACATGTATACATATGAAATTGCTATTGGTTGGTTAGGCATTAGACTAAAACGCAATTTTGATTATTTATTAACATATTAATGGAGTCTTTAAAAACATAAGAAATATAATTTCAAAACTTAACAATCACATTTTACAGTTTAATTATACTTTAAAATAATTTTTCTCAATTATGCTATATAGTTCGTAAAAGGTCTGTTTCCGGTTCAAGATAGCGGCGGTCTTACCTGCATTCTAAATGGAATAAATTATTTGCCCCTTGGAATGTTATTTCGAAGTCAAAGTTTACAATATTAACTCGAGGATTTATCATCAGTTTAAATAAACTTACCTTTTCGAATAGTATGGAATAAAGATGAACGAAGTATGCAATTGGCTCCTACAGACATAATACTCAAATATTATATTATTTCAATATTTTTATTTTTAAAACGGTGAGACTATTTTTTCATTAACATATACAACAATTGTACAATCCAGAAATGAAAACATGTAATGCCTTAAAAATAATTAACATTTTCATGACGATAAACTAACAAATCCTTTAGAACTTAGACATTCCCTACATATATGCATTCTTAATTTTTTGGGCTTTATTTTCATTCACAAACCGGAAATTTTCTATTGAATACAAAAGTGACGGCCCGTAATAAATATAAAGATATCACGAGGGGTTATGGATTGACATGATGCTCAATATGAGGGCTTCGAGTTTAATAAACTCAAGAGTAATTAATATACTCCGACTATGTACATAAGAGAGAATGAAATACGTAAAAACAAAGAGATGGATTTGAAAACGGACGGGCGTTATAACTACAGCATTAACTGGAAAAATTGTCATATTATCCACATTCTCGCTCTCGGTTAATTAAAACAAATTAAATAAGGTCGATCAGTATCCTTTAAAATAGATGAGCGACATAAATAAATATTTAAATTAATACTGGAGTAAAAATATATATATATCTATATAAAATTTGTGGGAGAAGTCTCGTTCGTGGCAGCAAATTGTCGGGGAATTACGTGGATACAGTGAGAGTATACGTCGAAAGACAGGGTGCGGGGGGGAGTTTGCCCGTTAGGCAGGGGGAAGGGCTTTGAGGCATTGCGTAAATATCTCGCGAACTCAGTGGTGGAATTGTGGGAATGAATGACCTCCTCCTTCATACGATGGCAGATTCTCCGTTATATCGCTCTCGCTTGGCTACCGCATCGATAGTCCGAGCTTAGCATGCCGATCGGATTAAGAGCCGGACACTGTTACTCCTCCCCCTCTGGGTAAAAGGATGGCTGAAGGGGGAGCCGATTGAGTAGGAGGGAGGTACGGAAGGAATGGTCAGAGTGAGAAGGGAAGAGAGATAGATAAGAGATGAGGCAGTGTGCAGTGGTCCGGGTGTGGAGGATGGAACTGGTTTAACTTTGAAGGCGTGGCCAAGCGAAGCAATGAAGGTGGCGGAAAGTAAACGGGCGTTGCGGAGTCAGCACGAAGAAGGGGGTGGATGGGCGAGGGAGGCCGTAGGAGGCGGTGGTCGCGCACGGCTCTCTGAGGTACCGCGGATAAGACGCTTCTAGAAAGGGTTGACAAGGGGAGAGGTAGGGAGAGGGAAGGGCACGTCCGGTCATTAGGTCAAGTAGGCAGTTTCTTTTCATTTTCTGCGGTCAGGTCTTGCGTCGGCGTCATGTGAGTCGTCGTCGGCGTCTCCTCTTCCGTCGGTCGTCCCCTTCCCGTCAGTTCCTTCTAAAAGGGGCGCCAGCGTCCCGAATCAGAGGCGTCCCACGCGGTGTCGGAGGTCGTCTGGGGGAGGGTCCCATCATCCCGTTCGCTGCGGATCGTCCGTCGATTCACTTCACGCCTCCTTCATGGCCTCTGGGGAGTACGCTCCGTAGGCCAGCTGGTGAGCATCGACGGCACCGGAGGTCTCGGCATCGTCGAGCGCCCTCGCGTAATGGTCGTGGTGGTCACCGCCGTAGGAGTGCGAGTAATGCGGGTGGGCTACGACCTCATAGGTCTTCGTGCTCTGCTGGCTGGCCAAAAGTTTCTGCAGTCCAATGAGAGCCGAGATGAGCAGAGCGAGTTTTCCCACGATCAAAGCCTTAAGGGCAAGCAGGGCTAGGGCTCCGAGGGCGAGTGGGATGAGGGCGGCGGCCTTAAGCTTGAGGGCAATGAGAAGAGGGAGGAGGATCTTCTTCTTCTTCTTGCGTCCTGCGAAGGAAAAAAAGGAGCGGAAAAATAAGACTAACCGAATCGTGATCACAGTAGGCTTGCGGTTTCCCCCTATCTGGAGGGACTGGATGGAGAGAGGAGCAAGGGAGAGAGACGCGTTTCAAGGAATTGGCGGCTAAGGTTGAAACTCCGCTTTAGAAATGAAATGGGGAGGGAGAGACCAACGCCACTCCTCTCTCTCTCTCTATCCTTTTCAACGCGAATCCGCTACGAGTCGCGCGTTGAAGTCTGCGTTCGAAGACTCGACACGTGGAAGATTGGATTGCTCGGCTTCGGTCACGCAACCGATTTAAAGAATTTAATGGCGTGTTTTGAAAATTCGAAGGCAAAAGTGGTGGGTGAGAACGTTGTCCTTTATCGGGATCGCTTCCATTTTGGAAAGACCGAAAAAAAAATTCATTAGAACAATTATGCGGAACAACAAACCGCGAGAGTGATGTGCTCGAAGTGTTTCAACTTTTACAAGCTCATCCTTTTTAAGCATTTTTCCACGCATTTCCACGCTTTTGAAAGGTTACTGATATTTACGGAATTAAAAATACATTTTCATATACATTTTTTTTTAATGGTGAAAAACTTGCTAGTAAAAATAACTTCTTAAATATTGTTTTAAATAGAAATAAAATAGGATTTCGTGTATTTCATTATGCTTTAAAAAGTCAAAATATTTTAGTAGACTAAAAAAATCTGCATACTTCAAACCTATGATTAATATAGCGAAATAAAAAGAAATTTTAAAATATTAATTAACTTTGAGTTGCCGCTTTTTATAATTTCTATTGAGGTAGGCCATACATCAAAATTCTGGCTCGCAGCTATGACAAAGGCAAACTCTTCTAGTTTCATATCCATCCCGTATACTTTTCTAAGACTAACTCTAACTCCCACCTCTGGCGTAAGAATCCTCTTCCTTCTCCGGTAGTTGGATACAAATATGCAAGTATTAAAAATTACAGAGACGAATGTAATACGATACTGAAAGAAGAGTGAAGGGTGGAAGGAGAAAATGGTAACAATGGTGAGAGAAATAACGCCGCTCTCAAAGTAGGCCTCCCACAAGACGGGGTTTGTGAGGAATATTTGGAGAGCACAGTTAACAAAAACTGAGGCACTCAAAGAGCAATGAGGCGTAACAGAATTTTGCTTGGCCAAAAGTAGGTCCCCGTTTTTAATGAGGGCAAAGATGAATTTGAGATGGAAGAAGAATGTGCCTGAGAGATAGAGAGAATGAAGGGGAGTGATGAGCTAAAGATATTCTTAAATTTCCGCGGAACGAATTTGACCAGAACGAGTTTCAAACAACTAGTTTTAATGCCCAGTCTATTTTCGTTAGAAAATTAGATTTGTGTTGCGTACACAAAGGACCAATTGTTTATTCAGATCTAGAGCTATATATAATTAGGATAAAACCAGATAAGTAGAAATACTGAACTAGTTTTGGGTGGAAGTCTATGATTAATAGCAAATTAGTGGGACATTATTGCATGTCTATTAATGATGGTGCATGAGAAAATTAAGTGTTTCTGAGATGAATCATTAGTAGTAAGATCATTTGTACTAAAAACTGAAGTAATTTTTGCGAATTATTATTTTGTCTTATAAGAAAAATTAATGAAAGGACAAGTAATGACCCCTCTACTGTATATGATCGGAATTTAGAAAACTAGCTAATTTGACGTTCTTACGCAAAACTAACGGGTTGAAACGCTAAAAAGTTGAATATTTAGGCCATCTTGTCGGTGAATTCAAAACTAAAATAGTGATGTTTACTTCGATAGCCACTAAATGGTTACCAACTGTTTTGTGACTCGGTGTTAATATCATCGTCATTTGAAAGGTTTTTGCTTTTTTAATTTAAATTAAACTTGAATGAGTGTTAGCATTAAAGATTTTTAACGCCAATAATTAACAATTTATGAAATTGGTACATAAATGATTTCATTAAGCATAAATTATCAAGTTTTAGATGAGACAAAAAATTAGTGTTATTATATACCTTCAAAATTAGTATTTGAGTTAATAATATAAACATTTTTATTGGTTGATTATGAAAAGTTAGAAAATATAATAAAATCGTTAAATATATTTATGCAATATTGACTCAGCAGAATACCTTGTTATTTTCAGATAGGATAAGATTTTCCGAATTTGTTGTAAGTTACGTTGCAGAAAATAAAAGTATGCAAATACCCTCCTAAGCATTATTTTTAACAACTATACGGTACTACCTAAAGAAAAACTATATTATATTATAGCATATTAGTATTACAGCAATAGTTATTAACGTGTACGCTCAACAAGTAATTAATCCATGCGATTAAAAATTTATTTTTAACCGACGTTTTCGTGGTATTTCCAAAATAATTCAATATTAAGTAATTGTACATGGAGGAAATCCGCGGTTTTATTATCGTATGATTTAGAAATAACTTTAATGAGCGTCCATATAATTCAACTTGAACCATTTATTTGTTCAGCATCTGAAGCTCGCGGAGTAGAAGCAACGGATGCTGAAATTAGCAAATCGGCAAGAATTCAACACGCCTTTAAAACTTTACACACCTTCTTCAACGCTCTTCCTCAGCTCAGAGATCGAAGACTCGGGGAATTTGAGCTGCAGTGTGTGGCTCTTTAAGAACCGCGCCACCCTGTCTACTAGAAGGGTCTCCACGGTCGCGTCCCTCTCCTCCTCTCCGCGCGGAAGGCTCGCCTCCAACTCTTCCTCGGTAAGAGCGCGGCCATATGCGGCCCTACCACCTTCGTCGCTGCCGCTCCTCACCAGGGTAACTCCCTCGGTAAGCGATAGATCTCCCGGAGTGCGAAGTGCCCCATCCACGTACGTCAACGCCCTCATCTTGAGGCAATGTAGGAAGTCTTTGCTGCCGCACTGCTGAATAAAGCGATAAGCTTTGTCCACGTAGTCGTCGCCCGCGCTGTTCTGCTGGGGCGACGGCGCTTCCTCGGCCGGGAAGGCGAGGGCCGCCGAAGAGGCCAAAAGAACCAAGATGATGCACTTTGGTACGGCCATTGCTGTACGTCTGGAGGGTATCACCGATGGTAACCGAATGCAATGGGGAATCACACACCCTACTACTAAGAGTAACGGAGTCCACGTGCACCGCAGCAAGTCTGCCTCTCTCACCTCTATCTCTCTCTAACCTCGCGTCTCCGCCGGCGTGCCGCGGAGGAAAGCCAGTGGCTGAATGTTGCCTCCCTCCTCGCCGCTCGCTTCTTTTATTCCGGACCCTTGGCAAAGGTTTGACGAGACGACGGACCCCGTAAAATGTGTCAGCGAGAACAAAAACCAGAAAACGCGGATGGAAGGGGGTCGGAGAGGGGGGGAAGTGTTGAGTGGTGAGGTGCGAGAGAGGGTTAAGGAGAGAGGGAGTGGAGTGTGTGTATGTGTGTGAAGCAGCACCCAGGAGGAAGAGGGGCGGAGGAGAGGGAGATAAGGATACGTGTGAGAGAGGGAAGGGAGGGAGAAGGAGAAATCGACGAGGGTGGAGAGGTTTTAGTGCTCTGCCGATTTGTGTAATGGGGGTGGGGCGAGGTGCATTCGGGAGGAGGGGGAGGTGTGGGAGGTCGAAGGAGAGGAGGATAGGCGCGGGTTGGTGGGCAGTCGGGTCGCTAGGTTGGCCGGCCGCGTTTAGTATGGGACAGCTAAACTAGTCTACTTTGTGGGTTGGTAGGGAAAGGGGTGCGGCTCCACTTCTCCCGCTCTATCCCCTCCCCAAACCCCTCTATCTTCTCCCCTCCCTCCGGCCTCCTCTCTCTCTCTCTCTCTCTCTCTTTCCTCTCCCGCACTCTTCTTCCATCCTGCCCCGCTGCGCGCAGAGATATCCTCCCCCACCCTAGTTATTTTCCCCCTTACGAGCAGGAGAATATGGAAGGGGGACGTTGGGGTGGGGAGATATGTGGAGAAGGGAACTCGGTGAGATGGGGCACGCAAATTCAATGGCATCCACGGGCCGTATGGTAAGATGGCGGTAGGAGGGGGTCGCGGGTCGCCGATTAGGTAGGGAGCCCAATGTAAGCGATAAATTCACTTCTTTCCACTAACTTCGTTCGATAATATACGCCTTCGTCATTACGAATCCGATTCGCTTCTCGCTTAATCCCCCTTCTCGCTTAATCCAACTTCTCCCATCCTCTCTCTTCCGATCTCCATCTCTCTCTCTCCGATAAATTCCCACCCAATCCTCTTTACCCTCCACCTTCTCAACGACCTGTTCCGCCATCGGCGCTTCCCACTGTCCTATATCCGGGTCTCTCGATGCTTCTCTGCAGATTCATTTTCTAAATGCGTAGATGGAGGAGAGGTTCGGAGGGGGAGAGTGCATCCTTCGATGCCTGTGGAGAGAAGATGGTGGGTAGACACGGGGGGGGGGGGGTGGCGAGGGTGAAAAGGGGAAGATGACTGAGAAGAGGGATGACGGGGGAAAGTAGTTCACTCACTATTTTATCCCGGATCGTGTAGTAGACACTTCCAACTCCCGGCTCTGTCCTTATTTTTCCATATCCCATCTGCGTCTCCTTCCTCTCTCTTCGTCCGTTCTTAACCTCTCCTTCGCTTTTTTCTTATCTTCCCAAAACATTTCTGTTTCGCTTCATGCAACTCATCACGTAGTGTCCATCCCTTTCTGCCTCCTCCCCATCCAAGCCTTTCTCTCTGTTCCCTTCTCCACGCCCATCCTGAGGTTCCACTAAGATATCAAAAAGCTCGCCGTAACCCAGTCATTACAGCCCATTTAGGGGAAAAATCCTTTTATTAACCACGAGCCATTCTATGCGATGCGATATCTTTCATTTATTAAAAGAGCCGCCGACTCTCTTCGCCCACTTTTCGCTGCTCTACTCCTTTCTCTTCTCCACCTTCCCTCCGACCCCTCCTCCGCATCCCGAAAACGAGCTCCATCGAGAGGGACCACTTGTGCTGCTTCTAAATTGCGGACTCCTTCGTTTCCTTTTTTTCCTCTTGCAACTTCGGCGGTGGACCATGCGATCCGTCCATCAAAGACCTTCCGCCTCCCCATTCCTCCAGGACCACTCCCAAAACGCCGCCTCACGCCACTTCCTACCCCACGCCTTCCCTCGGACGACCCCTTTCGCAGAGGGAAGTCCTCCGCGCGTGTACTTACTTTCCTCTGAAGAGTGGTCGAGGAAATAGACGGGGGAGGGAGGGAGGATTAAGGGAGGAGGTGAGGACTGGACGCTAGGAGAGTATGGAGGGCAGAGGCCGGCGAATGAGTCCGTGGGTGAGAGATCTTGGAAATGCATCGGATGACCCTCTTCAGGATGGAGAGGTCAGGGCCAAGGGAAGAAGAAGAAAGGGATGCAACCGGGGGTGAGGAGAGTTGGGTGGATGGGCTCTAACCTCGGGACAGGGAGGAGGTTTCGGGGGTGGGCGGTAAGAGCGGATCGCGACGGATGCAGTGAGAGGGAGAAAGGGAAACGGAGAAAGAGATTGAAGATAGCCGGGAACAAGGTCATGGTTTTAGAGGAGGGATTCGTAGGGGAGGCCAAGGAAGGGTAGGAAGAGGAGGGGGAGCGGGCGTAGCGTGTTAGTGTGTGTTGCGCGTGATGTGAAACAAGCGCTAAGGGAGAGAAAGAGTTCGATGTGTTCCGATTTCTTGAGAGGGCATTCAAACGCTGTCCGATTCCTAAGTTTACGGTTTTCGAGTGCTAATATAATGTTTTGGGTGTCCGCCTGGCTTCGGCCTCGTTAGTGCAGCCGTGCGGAGAAGTTTGTCGGCTTAGAAGGAATGCGTTTTAGGAAGAGTGCAATCGATTAACAGACGAAAAAAATCGCGATCGTTTAGTTGAGTCACTCACCCGAACAGCAGTCTTTTTTATTTTAAGATACGGGGTGTTTTTTTCGGTCTCTATACTCGGGTAAATGACGCGAAAAATATCCGGTTTCGTTGAAAGGAGCAATAAGGAGTACTACAGGTACGGCTCGTTTCATTCTGTGAGTAAATGATTCGAATGTTCGACGAAGCGGCGAGAACCTTTCGAGCGAATGTTAAACGGCGAGGAGTTAAGCAGGTGATACAGGCGCGTGTGTCATTTGCACCTCTACGCGAAAAACTCAAGCCTTTTAAGACTCCTCTATTTAAAGTCTTATAATACGAATACGGCTATTCACGAGATGCTTGTTAGCGACCATTTAAATCACATATACGTGTTGTGTTAACAAATCTCAAATCAAATTACCTTTGACGATAAAGAACTCGAAACGATCGTTTCATAATAAACCAAAAAGAATTTCGTAAAAATTAATATGAAGTTTTTGATTATGCAATTCCACGTAAATTATGCAAACTTAATCGAATTTTTGGGTCACCCATGTGCACTATAATGATCTTAAAATAAGCGGTTTATTGGCGAGTAATATAATTTATGAATATGATAATTTTTAGTGCACGTTAGAATTTATGGAAGTGTTTTATGAAATTTAAACGTAAATAAGTTGTTTCTGAATGCGATTTCCTTCGTTTCAAATTCTGCCAAACTCCATGTTTCTGTGTTGACTCTTATTAACTAGCTGTTTTTTTTTAATTTTGGAGATTAATTCTACGATGTGTTATTCTCACTAAAATATGAATTTTTCGTTAGGTTATTTTCCAAATCTTTATTTTAAAATTTGAACCTTGTAACTATGTCATATTACTTTGACTGAAATATTTCAAGAATTTTTAGCTATCCTATGCTAAAACTTTTTAAAATTTAGCAGATAGCGTCACAGACTTCTCTCATCTTCCCGCCTCCCAAACAGGAATTTCTTCCACATTCTCGTATTAAACGTGCTGAATCGCCTAAAACATACCTATTGATAAATTCTTACAAAAATTCATCTCTTTTTCTTCTGCGCCAGGACTATCTCCTCACTATTTACCCATCTTTTCGTCTCTTTCATCAATTATATAACAATCTGTGCTCTTACGAGTATTTTTCATAATAAATTCTCCTAGGGAATTGCTGTAGTTTAGTCTGTAGAAAAAAATTAGTTAGAAACATGAATAAAAATTTGTTGTTTTCTCCGCTTTTATTAATTTAAATATCTTCTTTCAGGTCTTAAATCTTAAAAACAAAGATAAAAATTACAAATAATAATGTAAAAGTATGAATAATTAATTTTATGTTAATATCTATCTGAAATTAATAGATAGTACTTCAGTTTTGAAGATTATTACGTTCGATATTCTTTTTCTTTTAACCATACCTTTAAAATAATTACGCAAAGGTAAAAATTTTATTAAACTGCGAATATTATTTTATATCAAAAATTGAAAATGCTGTAATAGCATTAGGATGAAATATTGAAAATATTTTTTCATTTCTAAGCATAAATATTAAATTAATATCATAATAAGTATTTCCTCATTCATAACTTTTCAATCGTTGATTTTATAACTGAGAATGTCGTTTAATTGCTCCCTGAGCGAAACTCGGGGAGTTTAGGATCAGTAAAGGATACAATATGTATATTAGAATCGCAATCTTTGAGTATTTTAATTTGTACCGTAATACCATCAGCCGATCAGTGCGTGAAATATAGTTTTTTCAAATAAAATATATCTCAAAATGATAACAATATATTATAAATAACTGCTGTAATAATGAAAGATTTGAATGGCTCTCAGGAAGAATATCCGATGTGTGCCATATAAACTCAATCCGTTGAACATTTCCGATGACGGATGTGTCAAAACAGCGTTACACGCAACAGCAGCTTCATCAACAAATGCGCATCGTCTGGATCCCAGCAACTCCGTAAGAGGCACTTTTATTTCGATTGAGTTCATCGGCGGCGAGGACCATCGGTTTCTTGGCCGGCTAACCCTATTCCCTCGCTCTCCGTATGTCGTCCAGTCTCCCTTTCTCTCTCTCTCTCTCTTTCTCCCCTCGCTCTTAAAGCCCTAAAACGCCACCGATTGAGGTCCCTATCGAAACACCACGTGCGCCTTCTCTGCATTTGCCGCACGGCAGCGGCGTAGTCTCGTAGACCACGTGACCGGCTGTGATGCGAACTGAGTTCGTGGTGAGATAGAGAGACGCGTGGGAGTTTCATTGAAAAGTTTCGACTCTCCTTCCTCTCTCTTCCTCCATCCTCACTCCTCTTCCCTTCTCCTCTATTTCTCCATTCTCCTCTTCTCCTCCATTCCCATCTCTTCCCAAGAGAGCTTCCTCCCTCCCCACTTCTCTTCCCTTCATTTCCTCTCTTCCCTTCCCCTCTCTTCCTCCCTCCCCGCTCCTCTTCCAATCTCCTCTCTTCTTCCTATCTCCTCTCTTCTTCCATTTTTTCCCTTATCCCTTCACCTCTCCTCTTACCTTTCCCTCTCATCTTCCCTACTTATTCTTTGTATCCAAAAAATTCTCAAGCGCTAAATTTAGACATTTCTCCGAATCGTTTCCCGCTTTCCATCCTAATCGCCTTTTTCATTTCTTCCCTTTAATTCTTCTCTCTCCTTTTCTCCATACCCTATTCGTTTCCAGTTCTTTATGATTTATTTATTTTCTAGATATTTCCGGTTAAAATAAGGGAAGTTTTCGGAAGTAACAAAAACAATTTATTTAATTGTGTTGATTATTTTTGTTCGTGCTTAAAGGCTTTTTGCAAGAAAACTTCCCGCTGTAAATATTCATTCGCTAATTTCTCTGCTGCTAATTTGAAATAATACTAACAACGCTGCTTGTAACCGCTGTTTAAAAATAAATAGATTCTTTCCGTTTGTAAAGGGCATTAATGCATTTTTAAAATTGCTGTAACCTTCATTTTTTTGAAATTTTAGTTTTTGTAAGCCCTTAAAACCAATGGATAATTATGTTAGAGTATAATTCAGTTTGTCTTTACCCGCTTTATGGTGATGACTGCAATCGAGCGTTAAGGGCAATCCAACCGTCAAAGAAAACTTTTTATTATAGAAAGATTTTCCTCCTTTTTTCCGCTCTCAATATATCTCCGATCATTTTTTTGTTCCTTCCAAACCACAATTTTTCTCTCCGCAACTACTTCCTAATCGTTCGCCCGCTCATAATTCATCTCTCTACCTATCGTTTCATCTTTTTCTTCCCGTTTTTATTCGTTCTTTCTTTGCAATCTCCCTCACGCTACTTCTCTTCGCTACATCCTCTCACATTCCCTCCTCTCTCGTCTCTTTTCCAAAAACACTTGACCCGAACCGCCTCATCCATTTAAATCTCATCTCTCTCTCCCTCTCTACATCCTCTTTCTCGGAAGAAGTGACGTCCTCTCCCCCTCACGGATCGCAGGAGGAGGTGAGGCATATTTTGTCGTTTAAAAGGTGGAGGAGTAAATGGCGAGAGAGAGAGGAGAGATAGTATTCCGAAGAAAAGAGCAGGAAAGGGATTCTTTCTGCAGAGCAGAGAGAGAGAGAGAGAGTAAACGCGAATGGAACAGCTGTGATACCGTGCACGGCCTCGTTTCGGATCATTATAGCAATCGATAGACGAGGAATGTGCGGCCCGTAGCGGACGTCATCTGACTACGACAATGCTTCTGGCGAATCGCTTCCCGCCCTCAATACGCAGGTAGCAAATTATCTGGTCCATCTTCTGCTGTGAGGGAGGCATGGCGAGGGTGCTGTATAGCTTATCGATTGATGGTACCGGCGTTGTCGATTGCCTTTCTCCCGAATGATCGTAGCTGAGCAATCCTTGAATTATGTTTTGTAGCGTTATAATAATAGTAAAAGTTGTCTTTTAAATTTTTAAGTCTCTCTTTTTGTTTGATGTTTTAATTAATTTCTTTAGTTATTAATCTTTAAAATCATTACCCAGCCTATAATTATAAACATCTCACATAATTATCTAAAATATGCCATGAATAAACACCTTTTTTGCTTAATGAAAGAAAACTATTGGATAATGATAATTTTTAAAACGTATTTCATATTGAGAGGAATTTCATTAAAAAGCAAAGTTAGCAAGCAGTTCAGCTTACGTTTGATCACGATTACTTTTTTTTTAATATTTACAATGTGAAAATATTGTAACATTAAACATTGCACAGGCAATGCTAATGTACATCGCTAAACCATACTTATTATACTAAACCGAAATCTGTGATTATCCGTGTCATATTATTTACTTTCTCCTAAATGAATAATTTAAATAGTCATTGCGGCTCATGTGAAAGAATTACTTCGTAATCTTTTAATTTTATTGAAATGGTTAATGGCTTACAGCCCAAATTTTCGCAGACCTCATGAATCCGCGAACCACCTCAATGCGGCAACGAAAAAAGGTCACACTTTCTCGAGTTATGTGACTTCAATTGCAAAAAACAGGTCTCGCGGAATTTGGAGAAGGATGCTTTATGCTATCTTTATTTGTGTCCACGTAATTATGTTAAATATATTCAGGTTCATGGAAACTGGTCTGGGGAACTTACGGTCATTAAATTACTTCTCTCCCTTTCCATTATTTTATACAAAACGTAAATAAAATTGCATCGTAACTTACTCAAGAGTATGCTTCATATTAGGCGACATTGAATAAAAATTTCTTAGGAATGGCTTTTATTCTTATTCATATCCTTTTACCACAAGAGTGATTCTGTTGCTTTTCATTCCAAACGGATATTCTCAGGAATGTAATGGTATTTTGAATGTGAAGGTCTTGTTTCGGAGTATTTAAATTTCAACTGGGCTGAAATTTCATGTACCTAATTGAAATGATGAAAAACTAGATTCTATTATGCCGTTAATCACTATTCTCAAAAGTATTACGGTATATTAAAAATAGCCTCTTGATATAATTTCTTTAATTATGCTCGTAATTAGTTCCAGAGGGTCATTTACTCGCGTCATGGTATCGTTCAAATATATTTTCACTAGGCATCGGTGCTTTTCAGCAAAGATATACTCATTAGTGTTATCTTTCCATTAAATTTCCATCATAAAAAGTTACTGTTATTATTAAATTGATTGTTACTTCAGTTTAGATAATAGCTTAGCGCAATATCTATCAACGAGAAACTAATAGCATTTCTTTTTATAAAAAGAAAAATTCCGCAACTTTGGTTGAAAATTTGGCTGCATAACAATTTAAGGAGAAAAAATAATCTTATTATAACTAAATTAAAGTACTCTTAAGATATGCATTAACTGCAACCCAACTCAATGAATTTGAAGAGATTTTAACATCCGTTACAATTGCTAATTTTAAATGCCTTGTCATTAGGCAGGAGTATGATTCTATTAAGGTTTCCGAATGCCAATTTATTTTATTTCTATTTATATCACTTGCTGTCGATTTTTAAACTTCATATTTAGTTTTTTGATTTGCGAATACATTCAATACAGAATTATCGAGTTCGTCTTATGGCTGAAAACATTTCAGAACAAGCACTTAAAAAATACGTAAATTATATCTCTAATAGGTTTTTATAAACTTGTTGTTACTATTGGAGATACCTAAGACAAGTATTTTTTAAGTGCTTGTCCTTGAATTTGTGAATTGGGCATACTAAAATGATGTGGAGGATAATCTTAACCCTAGAATGGTCGCGCTGGGTATGACCCGATGCGTTAAAATTATATTATATATTTATATGAAAAATATATTTAAACTAATGATAGTACAAAAAAGACCAAGTTCTTTTAATAATACAATATTGTGCATAAATTTAATATGCAAACATTTTTATTAAATAAAATAATTAAACAAAAAATACAATAAGTATATGTAAAATATTTTTTATAAAATTTGAAATTATATTTTAAAATTTCTTGGCAACTCCTCAACAACGGTTCTTGCTCGGGGTTTCGGATGAATTGTAAAAATTCTTCCTAGTTCATATTATAATTAATTTTTGCGCACATTTCAGCTTTTACCATGGGTACTCTCAAGCAATTGCTTTCATCTGTCCACAAATTACCCATAAAAAACTTGCTGAACGAATGCATTGCTAATAGGTATGGACAGTATTTTTCCCTCTAGCTTAGCCTAAGCTAATCCAACGAGGAGTCCGAGTTTATCAAATTGTCTTCAAGGTACTCATACAATAAGATTCATTGGATCAACTTTTATAGGAGCGAAATTCAGAAGAAGTCATAATGTGAGAACAAAATCAGACTTCTTTTTCACGCCACATATTTGTTTTCTTAAATTGATATTGATTTAGTACCGAAGGAATGTTCCACTTTATCTGAAACCAATATATTTCTTTTCATAAAAATTCGGGACTAAGTGCGTCACATGAAATACGGGACATTTGAGGAAAAATTGGCTGAAAAACTGGACGTCCCGTAACCGGAGACTGATTATTAAAACCGGAGACGTACTGCGAAAACCGGAGTCTCCGGACGAAAACCGTAGAGCTGGAAGCCCTAAACCCTATTGACTCGTAATGTTATCTCTCACTTTCCTGTTATTCGTTGTCATGGTGACCCAGCGCGACCATTTACATAGTCTTTTTCCCTTATTATTTTTTAATATACATTTTAACCTTTTCGTACGAAAGGAAACTTGATTTTACATTAAAATTCAGGGCAAAAAGAGTGAATGGGAACTTAAGGGGCCATAACTTGGAGAATCGTATGCATTCGAGAAGTATACTCACACTGTTCAGATTCAGTCAAAAGGCACCACGTACCAGAGATGGGTAAGGCGGTAATATTAATAACAACTATGCATAATTTCAAAAATCCTGAGATAAAATGAAACCAGAGGTAGTAACATTTTATAATGACACTGAGGTGGAGTGGATGAGTTAAGCTCATCTTATTAAATTTACAGAAAAACAATATGTTTGGCTGTCATTTTTAATTTTTTAATATTAATGGTATAAATTCGCAAATTATTTTGGAAGCTGTCATAAAAAGTTTGTTAGACGACATTACCTGAAAGCACTTGACAGAACTAATCACAGATTACCTGAAAAGCAGATTGGCAATTTAATCCTTGCCCCGACAGCTGCATGCAAACATTTCTGAAATAATTGGAGACATTTTTGAAAACATTCAAGATTCAGCGCCAAATGACCAACAACCATACAAAAGGAAAGTGCGAATTTTGTACTAATAACAAACAGGCCAAGACCTACCACTCCTGCCCAATCTATCAAAAATACGTGTGCGGTCATCATGGAAAAGATAACCTATACTACTTTCCCATCTTGTTTCACTCAAAGGTTTTAATGTGAGTTTACTTATGATACTCATTAAAAACAGACCAGCGTCGTGTAGATCCGCTCATACAAAAGTAAATTGCATGTGTTAAACTAAAAAATGAGCCTGCGTCGTTAGATGACGTACATCTACATTATACCCTGCAAGTCACCTTTTTGGTGGATGGCAGGGGGTGCAGTGCACCAAGGGTCCATAGTTTTCCTACGTTATCTTTTCCTATTATGGTCTCTTATCGTCCTAGGGAAAAACGATCCTCTATATCGCTCCGTTCTACAGTTGATCTCACGAATCTTATCCTCACTGTCCTGCCTTCCGAGATACGTCGGGCTTCTGATAAGTCCTACTACCTCATTCGCTAGTCCCTCCGACATAAATTTTTCCAGTAGTTTAAATCTAGCCTGCAGCCTACTTTCCTCTAACGATGTCCATTTCAGATTTTCTATTAATGATGTTACGCTTTGTTTACTATCGTAGTTCCTCTTTACAAATCTAGCTGCCCTGCGCTGAACCTTTTCTATCTCGTTAGTGAGTCCCATTTCGTAGGGATCCCACACAGCTGAAGCATATTCGACCTGTGGTCGAACCAAGGACCATTAAGAAAAGAAAAAGGAGCGTTACTAAGACGTAACTAAGCGTCAATTGTTAACAATAGTCGTTGGTAGATGGCGCGATGGTGGCAGCTAGAAAAAAAGATATCTCTTAAACAATGCATTATATGGAAAAATGTTTCCAACTAAGGTTGTAGAGAATAAACTTTTCTACAATTTTTATTCCAGTACATTTTTACATTTATCAAATATTAAAGCAAATATTTCAAAATAACGAATAAGTGAGAAGAGTAAACACAAACTTCCGGTTGACCGATTTTTACCAAAAACTAATCATCTCTTTTTCCTTTAAATAGAATGTTAAATATAAAATTTCGTGTTGATCTGATAAATAGTTTTTGAGTTAGAGCACCCACAATAACCCAGTCTCACACACACACACCCACAGACACGATCGCGAAAATAGTCAAAACGTGTTCAGGGGACCTTAAAACATGTATTTCCGTTGAAATCGATTTCAATTTTTTTCATGAAAACAATACTTTCTCTATACTACGTATATGGAGAAAGTAAAAATGGCCATAGGCGACAACAACAAATATGCCGCGCATGGGGATTGAACCCGCGAACTCAGGTTGAATAAAAAAATGAACTGATCGGCCGCTCCGATTTCTTACGAATGTCGGCAATTCAAAAGGTTTTTATTTCCGGTAAGTAATATACAATAGTTTGTGATTTGCTACAAACTCCATGTAACCAAACAGTTGCGTAACTCGGATGTTACAGATCTGAACTAGTCCGCGCTCACTCGCCAACCAAACAATCGGCCGATCGCTCTTCTGCTCACCCCTCAGTTCTGTGTCTGCTTGTGATGTGAATGAGGGATGAAATAATACCGACAATTTTTAATAATTTCAACAACTGCATAAATCTGGACTTTTCAAAAACAAAATACATATTTGTATAAAAAGTTCGCATATCATGATTCAGTCACATTAACCATAACATTAAACCTAACTCTAAAATACTTAAAACACTGTATGGATGGTTATACAAAATATGGACACATATAGACTATTAAATTCTGCCCTGAAAGCGTTATTTATTCTTCGATAAACTCTGTTCGATGAATTCACTTGTGGCAATAGAACTGAATGTAATCCCATCAACACATGCAAGTTTCGAAATTTCTTCTTCAATAGATTTCTTATGAATGTATCCTTCCGAAGTTTTTTGGTTGATTTTCAGCTATCTTCATTTCAGAAATATTTATATTATGAATTGTTTTTAAATGAACAGATAATCCACTAGTCGACCCTCCACAGCATTTTATGACTTTTGCAAGCGTAGAACATTCAGCTGTGTCATTGTATTTCTTAGTAAAATAATTCCACACAACTGATTTTTTTTACATTCTTTAACAAGGTAGTTGCGTTGGTTTCCGGAAGACCGTACTGTTAACCAGACTTCAGCTATTTATTCTTCGATTGGTTACTACGCAGTTGTTTATGTAATTGTTAGTTGTTACAGCGAAAATACAGAGTGATTAGGAACACAGGATATCAAATATGTGTGACGCTGCTTATGGTATAACTGCATCCTTGATAAACAAAAGTGGAATACTCCTTTAGCCAAAACAACTAGAGGGCTGCAAAACCCAATGCATTTCTATTGAGCTACTATCAAGCATCCTTGATCATTCACTATTTCATTTAAAACGCATTTCAGGACGACGAGGCCATTTCCAACCATTTTCTCCCATCGAACTAGGTAATATTATAAAACTCTCATACCAATCCGTCGGAGTCACTTTTTGGAAGAATCCTCCATTTTATTTCTATTCACACAAGCAACAAATGCATTTTTGGTAACTTGGAACTGCTCCCACAATGTAAATTAATTTCAATACCGAAAACACGGTATTATAAATTACGATGTCGGTATTATGTATCTAATTCAATACCGGTATTAATTCCGGTTTTCCAATACCGGGATTCATCCCTAGTGTGCACGCTAGGTCTACTAGGTGAGTCAAACAAAACAACATTCTCATATTTATTCTTATATTTATATAAAAAAATACATTCGTTTCAATACATATAAATATATTCGTTTAGGTAATATGGATACCGATGATGATTGGACCGAAAGGTTCATTCAAACAATTGAATCGAGACGAGCTCTTTACAACAAATCCATGAAATAACATTCTGATAGGAATAGGATAGGAAAAGAAAGTCGGCCGACTGTTTAATTGCGTATGCGCGCACATCTCTTTCGGCAGACTGTTTGTTTGCCTAGTGAGCGCGAAATGACGGATCGGCCGATCAAATAGTCGGCCGACTAAAAATTGCATGTGAGCGCTAGGCCTACTATCCTTGTCAGAACGGGAGGGGAAAGCGTTGAAGACCCCTCCCTCTTCTTCTGTCTTCCTCTCGCTTCCTTCCTCCCTTTATCACCTTCTTCCGTCCCCCACCAATCCCCGCCGTAGCTAACCTTCAGGGTTGCAATTCGGTACCTCAGCGTAAAAAGTTCACGGAGTCGCCACCAGAGCGACTTCAAAGTGTCTGAAATTTATTGTCCGCGGTGGTACTTATCGATACCCTTTAGCATTATATCCTTGAATAGTTTCCATGACGACTCAGCACCTGATCGTTCGGTCATATCACGGAAGCCAGGTAGTATTTCTCGTAGGCGCGACCTGAAGCTTGAAAAGTTTGCCTTAGCAAATATATAAAACTTTCTTTGAGGCTTGCCTATCGATTTTCAACTTACACTCTGCATATACGGCCTGATGATCACTTATCCCATCTTCAATGGTGACTTTGTTTATTCTTTCTGGGACGTATAAGGAATCCCGCGCTAAAGCGAGAACTACTATGCGCGAGGCTTTTACTAACTTCCGGAATAAGGTATTAAATAATTATTTGAAGGAGGACCCTAAAGCGTTTTGGTCCTATGTGAGAGAGGTCCAAGGTAGAGGCCCTACAATACCTTCCCTGCGTAATGACTCGGGTGACGTTATTCATGATAGCGTAGAGAAAGCCAACCTGTTAAACGGTCATTTTGTAAAAGCATTCACAGCCGTCAGCGACCATTGCGTACATTATGCACCCGCAATAAGGGGGGACCTGATGGACGATATAGTATTTTCTGAGGTAGGAATAGCAAAGCAATTAAGTTCCATCAGACATAACAAAGCCACTGGCCCCGAAGAAATTCCTGCTCGCGTTTTAAAAGAATTAGCAGATGAAATAGCACCTTTTCTTCGGATAATCTTCGAGAAATCCATTTCTCGCGCAGAGGTCCCTAGCGACTGGAGGTTAGCGCACGTTACCCCAATTCATAAGGGCGGAGACAAGGAGAACCCAGAAAATTACAGGCCGATTTCTTTAACTTCGATATCGTGTAAGATTCTCGAACATATACTCGTTAGCAACATAATGCGATTTCTTGATAGTAATTTATTGTTAGATGATTGTCAACACGGCTTCAGGAAAGGTAGGTCATGTGATACTCAGCTCGGTCTTTTTGTTAATTGTTTACTGAGAAGCGGAGAAAAGAATACGCAGGTCGATGCCATCTTCTTAGATTTTAGGAAAGCCTTTGATAAGGTACCTCACAGGAAGTTAATAACGAAATTAGAAACCTTAGGCGTAAATTCTAAAATCGTTAGTTGGATCCGTGAATTTTTAAATCATAGGAAGCAGATGGTTGTTATAGATGGGAAATCTTCGAACTTAGTGGAGGTTGTCTCTGGCGTTCCACAGGGTAGTGTAATTGGTCCGTTATTATTTCTAATTTATATAAACGATATCAGCTCAGTAGTCAGAAGTAAAATTAGGCTTTTCGCGGACGACACCGTCATCTATAGAGAAATAAGCAATCCGGAAGACCACCAGTATCTCCAAAATGACCTAGAAGCTATTTCTGCATGGTGTAAGGAATGGCAGTTAGAGATAAACCAAAAGAAAAGCTGCGTCATCAACTTCTGGAGAACCAAGAGTATCTCGTTGAATAATAATTATTCGTTGGACGGAGTAGAGATTCCAGTTTCAGACTCGATTAAATACCTCGGAGTCACGATCAATCGTGATCTCTCGTGGGACACCCACATTCGCCGATTGATAGGTGCCGCTAACAAAAAGCTGGCCTTTATAGGGAGAATAGTTCGAAATAGCTCCGAAAAAGTGAAAGAATTATGCTATTTATCCTTGGTTCGACCGCAGGTCGAATATGCTTCAGCTGTGTGGGATCCTTACGAAAAGGGACTCACTAACGAGATAGAAAAGGTTCAGCGCAGGGCAGCTAGATTTGTAAAGAGGAATTACGATAGTAAACAAAGCGTAACATCATTAATAGAAAATCTGAAATGGACATCGTTAGAGGAACGTAGGCTGCAGGCTAGAATTAAACTACTGGAAAAATTTATGTCGGAGGGACTAGCGAATGAGGTAGTAGGACTTATCAGAAGCCCGACGTATTTCGGAAGGCAGGACAGTGAGGATAAGATTCGCGAGATTGACTGCAGAACGGAGCGATATAGAGGATCGTTTTTCCCTAGGACGATAAGAGACCATAATAGGAAAAGATAACGTAGGAAAACTATGGACCCTTGGTGCACTGCACCCCCTGCCATCCACCGAAAAGGTGACTTGCAGGGTATAATGTAGATGTAGATGTAGTTGCTAATAAATCTAATATGTTTCCCGATCGCGTTGGCTTTCTGAATAATTGAAGGAGAGAGTGCTCGCAGAATGTTTCGATTAATGCCTCACAGGATTCGCGTTCTTTACCTCTAGATGCGAAACATAGATTTTCCCAATCAATTGAGTGTAAGTTAAAGTCACCACCGACTATAACGATACCATCTTGATTTATCAGTCTAAGCTTTGATAATTGTTTCTCGAGACTTAAAATACAATCTACACCAGCGTTAGGTGTCCTGTAAAACGAGCATATGAACACCTTTTTCGAGCCATCTTTACCTATGCGGCACCAAACACTCTCGATATCCTCGTCACTTATCGGAATCACACTGCTATCGTACTTATCGCTAACCGCTATGAAAACTCCCCCGCCCGATCTATTAGCGCGATCTTTTCTATAGACACGATAGTCTCTAGGAAATATCTCCTGACTCTGAATCTCATCCGTTAACCAACTTTCTGTGCCTATCACGACGTGGGCGTGAAGACTGCAAATAATATGCTCGAACTCAGCAATTTTCCTACGGATGCTGCGACAGTTCAGTACGACGACGTTTAATTTCTCACTATCACTTAGCATACTAATCTCACCCTTGACTTTCTCTTCCACTCTAAAACTACGTAGCAGCGTTGTTAACAACAAGATTCAAAGGACAAGATTGCGAATGATGCAAATATGAAAGGTAGACATTCTGGGATTCAAACAAGCATATTAAATATAAATAGTCGAATATTTTTTGTTCCTTGCCATGCTCACACTTTGAATCTTGTTAACAACGCTGCTACGTTATCTAACGCCAATAAATAACTATTTCGATGTAGTTTTTCACAGGGAATACGAATAATCCATCAAAAAATACCTTAATCGATGATACTGAAATAAAATTGAGGCAGTCTTCATTGACCTGAAATCATACCTCCCGCTGAGAGGGTTGCCTTTGAGCCGACTCTTCGCGAGCGAACGGTCGAAACCCTCACCGCGAGTCTGTCTATATTCCCCCCTAACTAGGTATATTTTTGATCTGCCCTACTCAGAAGGGCTTAAGCCGCTTCAAATGTATGTACCACGAATGTGGATTAGGTGCAAATATTCAGATCGGTAGCGTTTGTGGATCCAGCGATATAACGCATCAACCATATTGAGCGACGCTCAGACCAACTGCAATAAAAGTGTGTAATAAAAATGAGCTTTCTCCTATAATGATTTCTTTTATCCTCCTAGAAAATTTTTCTAAAGGTATACTACAAATTTAAATACACTTTTCTTACTATTTTTATTAAACGCGTTGCTTTAAAGTAAATTTCTATGTATCTATGAAATATTTTCTTTTGCATATATACGTTTGACCTCATCCATTTTAGCTTTTTATATTTGAGGAATTTATCTAAATAGAAGAGGAAAAGCTATGTTAGGTAATACCATTCTATCAAGCCTACAAAAATACCGGAAGTAAACGTTGAAATTTCAGATTTTAAATGCGAAACTTTCTACATAAAATATGATTTAATATATTGTACAGATAATAAGAATATTATAACATGTCGAGCTATCTAGATTACTACATAACTGGAAAAAACTATTAAGTTTCAATTAGTAAATCTCCTGAAATAAACGTGCATAAATTACGCTGCTATTCTAGCGTCCATTACAATTACTTTATTTTTACCGAAAAAGCGCTAAAAATTGAACTTTTGCCAATAGCCATCGAATCGTTGTTTTATTTTTGGCGGGTGATTGAGACGCATCCGAATCAAGGTTAAGGGACCCTCATGTCCGCAGGTGCGCCTCTTTCAGGAAGTGGGTGTGAGCCGCAGGGGAGAGTGGGGTGGGGTGGTAGGCTCTGGCAGAAGGAGAGGAGGAAGGGCAGGTGCGTGGCGAAGTTGGGAAAGGGAGCTTAGTGGCTGTTGCGTAACCCGCTCACGCTCTCGCGCCGGCGTCGAATGAGACTTAAGGAATGCGGCGACACAGGACGGGAGAGAGAGAGACTTTCATGACTCCGAATACGCGTACTTCTCTCTGTATACCCCCCATCTCTTACAGTCAACCATCTTGTCTCTCCCCTTCCTTTCCACAAGTATCCTGTTCCATTTGCTATAAGTCTCTCTCTCTCTCTCTCTCTTATAATTGACTCAGTTTAGAAGTAGAGAGAGAGAATGAGAAGAAGGGCGAAAGAGAGGGAGCGGAGAGTGTATGTGTATGTGCCCTCCTTTTTCTGAGGTGCTTTCCAAAGACTAATTCTGCAGCCATTAAAAAAGCTAATTATCGCTCATTTACCAACGCTCCGAATTATATTACGCTCGAGTGAATTTATAGACTTCTTTTGGAATCCCTCTAGTCTAATTTCGAGTGTTTAAATGGAGCATGGCGTGGAAGAGACCTGATTTTTTTTTCGATGTTAAGCTCATTTATATATTTTTGGAGGTATTTTTTGGCATTTGCGGTAGTTTTGTTTTATGGGTATGAGCTTATAAGATTTAGTAAGAACAGTCAGGCAAAAGACTTATTTGTAAATAAATCATTGCCACATGTTAGTCTAGGAATGTATATAATGGAAACAAGACCCACTCAGAAATACTCAAATAAGAAAAAAGTCGATATTTATCAGTGGGTTGTAATACATTTTTTGTGATTTTTAATGAAGAATTTCATTAACATCGCACAGCACATATTTCCTAAATAATTATTAAATAGTATATGGAGATTTCGTCTGATGAAGCCATAGATAAAATGTCGTGTTCTAAGAACAAATTTATTAATAAGAACGTGAGAAATTATTTCAGCATTACATTGAAAACAGCCATGGGTAAAATAAATCTAAATCATTCTTTCTAGGTCTACCTAAAAGAAACGCGATTGCTGTCATGAAATATTTCGCAGAGAATTATATTCTAACTTTTGTAGTATAATAACTCACTCAATAATCTTTTTTTCTCTTATTATATGAACATGCATTTTTTACCAAGTAATTAAAATTTTAATTCGCGGATTGTGAGTCATCTATTACGAATCCAGCTTTTCTCTAACTCGTTATTTGCACAGTTGCGACGAGTCACCTCCACAATAAAGATAATGGAATATACTACTGGCCCACCTGCTGCACTACAGTGCAACCAAGTCCGTTTTTTATCCCAGACGCGCCTCTTCTTACACTTCTCTCCCTCTTTGGACATCCTTTTCGTACTTTTCCCTTTCTTCCATTTTGTCTCACACATCTCAATGCTCTTTATTCATTTCTTCGCCTTCCCCACACCCCCCACTCTCTGCTTCTCTCTCTTCCTCGCAAATCTGTACATATCTATATTATTTCCCTCTCCTCTCTTTTCCTCTTCCTTTGCTTCGCTTCTCTCATCTATCCGGGATGGCAATAATTCCGTCATGGGGCGATGAACTCTGAATCTTCAGCCTGGACCCTCCTCTATCACGTGCATTTGTGAGTCTCCTCCATTGGAATCGCATATCTGCGGGAGGCAGTGCGGGAAGAAACCTGCTCTTCGTACACATCGCAATTTTCCGCGAAAGGGATCGGAGGAACAGTGCGTAATAGAAGATTAGAATGCAATAAAAGTATTCAAATCCAGTCTTAGGACAAATTTTCGACAGAAAAAATACTTATTTTTTACGCTCTACCGGACGTTAAGATTTATACGATATTCATTCAATAATTATTTTTTATTTTTAATGCACAGTTATGTGGAAATTTTTAAATACCCATAGTTCATACGAAAACCTAAATAATCTGTAATTGAAAACTATTTTTACGAAATTTGAACCTCGATAACATTGAGAATATTTATAAAAATATTTCTTTGGCACTCTCTCTTGATAGCATTTACTTCGAGCTATTCTTTATAGATTAGTAAAGACTTAAAAAAATAATAAATGTTATACCGTTATCTAGATCATTGGTTCCCAAACGGTGTGACGAGGCACAGTCGTGTGCCATCAGACAGGAATTGGGCTGCCGCATAATTTTGGGAGAAGCTGGAGAATTACCCTGGAAAATGGGGGGCGGTGTGCCGTCAATATTTTTGAGTAAGTTTGCCGTGGAATGAAGATGTTTGAGAAACACTTATCTAGAATACAGCTATTGGTCATCTTTCTACCTCCATATATAAAGAATATAGTCTAGTTATGGATTTTTAGTTGAAGAATCAACAGTTTTATTGCATACGTTCGCTGACCAATGTACAAGCGAAAATTGGTATGCCCCATCTGTTTGCCCTTGATTGGTTTCATATGCATCGTGCGTGGTACAAATTATTTTGGCCTCATTTTAATAGAAAAGATAACTGTAACAAGTTTTCATGAGAAATATTTGAAATTTTCGCTTATCGAATTTATTATTTGCGTTAGCTATGAATGAAGCTTTCGGAATTTTTCATAAAAGTCCTTATGTTCTGAGGAATATTTTGTTTTACAGCATTAAAATAATTATTAACGTTTGCTTACTCCACTTACGATTAAATATACTATATTTAAGTTTCTAATAAAAGATTTTTGTGAGCAGTTCATATTAATAAAGGGTTCTTTTAAAACCAGAATCCTTGAAAATCTGTTTAAAATTGCAAGCCTTTGTTTACTCCCGATTTATCTTAACGCAGTAAATCATTTGATTAATTTAAAAGTTTTTGTGGCAATTCAACTTCCTTATTTCATTTTCGTTTGGATGCAAAGAATCTTATCGAAAATATTTGATGAAGTTAATAACATATATTTTGTTCCTCTTATATTAGGGTGTATTTCAAATAAAAATATTCATTCGGAAGCTATAATGCCAAGTTTGGAGTATGAATAATTATGCAAAATGATGTCAAAACATTTCTGATACGGGTGTCTACTAAATATTATATCTATCATGTTCCAGGAGACATGTTTTGCTCTATGATTTCCAACTCGAAAAAAATTGCATTAAAATTTCATCTTTTTTAACTTGTTATTCTCAAGAATATCTTTCTTAATTGTTGACAAGTGTTAAAAACTGCTTGTTTATGATAGCTTACTGTAAATTACAAAATCTAAAACGGGAAGTCTCGAAGAATAAGTAAAAAATAACTTTTTTGCACTTTTTTTAAAGAAATTGTTTATGCATTCGGTTTTTCTGCCTGCCCGTCCATCTATTTGTTCGGGCAAAACCTCTTGAATCCGGCAACTCGGAGAAGCACAACGTCCAGGAAAGATTGGTCTACATGAGGTGGATCTAGAATGAACTGCTGAGGAGTAATCGATGTATTTTTCCAATGTCTTTGTTTCAATTCTACCCTCATAAGAAAATCGTAAAATCGGTGCAGGGCATTAAAAATTTTATTTTCAATTAAGTTTGTTAAAATTAGGATAGGAGCTCAGGACATAAACAGTTCTATAGCTGAAAACAAGGGAACAAGCGCCTTATGTAATTTGCTCTGCAATTCTTTCCTCACGTATATATGTTTATATGTCTAATCTAAACTTTAATTGATGAAATCATTTAGAGAAGTCATTTAATTATTTCGGTAATTTATTTTGAGATTTTTGGAAGTTGCAAGGCAAGGCAACTTAATTCGTCGACTTTGGAAACTATTATTCTGTATCATCCTGATTATAAATCCAGGTTTTATTTTAAACGATTTAGTTCCCTTTACGTTCTATTAACGAATTTCAGTTTTATCTTTACCGTGAGAAACAATTCAATACAAATTGACTGATAAATGCCATGATCCTTCTATGCATGAGGCAAGATAAATTTAGTACATTTATGCAAGTGTGTGTTCGTGTGCGTTTTTAAGAGGACCTAGAGAATCAGTAATATATATGTGTATGTGACACAAATTTTGAACTTTCATTCCGAAATAACCTTTAAGACAAACGGGAGCTATTAAATGTTATGGGTTGATTTTTGAAAGTTTCGTTTTTAATAAGAGGATAAATAAAAATCCATAAACATGCATTAAATATTTATTATATTTGTTAAATATTATCGGTGTTAGTAAACTCAAAACTCAAAGAAATAAATTTTACTCTTACTGATACGTTAAAAATAATCCAGGTTAATTAGAACGATGACGCCAATTATATGTATAGGAATGTCGACATATTTTTCATTACCGTGAAAACAACATAATAACTGAAATGGCAGGAAATCGAACCTTATGGTTAGTATGAAAAAATACTCCGAAGAAAAACCCATCTTGGGCTTAATGATCAGAGAGTGAACAATATCGTAATTTAGCGGGCGAGGAAATAAATACTGTTTCGATATCATTGTGTTAAATGGTGAGACTAATTGCCTCCGCCCCCTTTTCGCTAGGGAACTTATGATTCTCCGACTTCCCTAGTTACTGCGAAAATCTCTTCCGCACAACAATCGGTATTCACGCGAGCGAAAGAAGGGAGGACGAGGAGAGTGGTGTCGGGATGTGGGAGAAGATAGACAAAAAGAAACGATGGAAAAGTAGGGAGAGAGGATGATTGGGAGAGAGGCAGAGAGCGTTATGACTTGCGCCTTCAGTTGAAGGGGGTTTTCAGGACGTCGGATCGACGGTTGAGGAGACGGGAAGGGAGGGATGAATGGAGAGGCAAAGTTACGATTGTCCGAAGACGTGAGCGATTCGGAGCCAAGTAAACAATTTGTACTTACCCAGCTTTGCCAGCTGGTAGTTCACCGCATAATCAGACACTACTCGCCCGCGCCATTTACCTCCGAGTTCAGCGAATACGTCAACGAACACCCTTTTCCATCTCACAACCCTTGACAATTTTTCTTTTCCCTCTTTCTTTGGTGTCCTACTAGTTAGAGGTTTAGAAGTGAGACCTTATTGACTGCTATGTCAACTTTGAAGGACTTTATGCATTTCTTCGAGTCTTGCTTGGTTTGCACTGGCTTTCTCGATCTAGGTCATCTGCATCCTATGTCTACGCTCGGATACTATTCCGTGAAGTTAAAAAACGTTTTTCCCAAATATTTTCGTGTGTGAGGTCATGACATGCACGCAGCATGAAATTTCATTACAATAATAGGACATACTTCATTAATCGTACTTATAGTAGTTCTGGGGTGTGATTAATTAATCTTTATCTTTCAACTCTTCGTAATTATAAATTTATTAGTTTTATTTTCTCTAATCTTATTTATTTTCGTAGGTTTGGTTATCATTCAATTTACTTCCCATTCCGAGTATATTCCGTCTTTATTTCTCCTTCATAGCATATTTACGCTAATTTAATTTTGACTTATCCTCCTTCCTATAAAATTATTTTTATCCCCGATCAGCTTATCTCCGCTTTACTTTATTTACGTTGTATCTCATAAGCTTCTTATTATATATCGTTTCACTGATTATCATAATCATTTCATTAAATAAAATTCCATTCACTAATATAACACCAACAAAGTTTGATAGACTAATCTCGAAAATTTTAAGTCTTTCAGTTTGGTTTTTATTTTAAAGAATTGAAGTATTAGTTTTGTGCGTTCGCTTTTCAAGAATATTAGAAAGAGAATCGTATTTTTCTGGGTTTCGATGAGAACAGTATGCATGCGCAATGCCCACAGCGTTATAGTTTACGAAAAGTAATATTGTCGTTTTAAGATATTGAATTATATCTTGACTAATTACAAAATCGTCGTTAAATATAAAATTTGTGTAAGCATGCATATTTTCTTCTTCGTTATTGAATCTTATACGGATAAATGAAAAACGTTGTCAACGGCATTTAAAATATAAGTGAAATATAAACGATACTCCAAAAAATACCATAAGTTTTGTTTAATTTGTTTTCTATAAAGAACCGAGCAACCTTTAGCGCTACTTTAGCATGCAAAATCACGACTCGATTGTTCATGTACCTTGGTACTCAGTGACACTAGCGCTCCGCATGCTAGAGAATGCTCCGGCGAAGCATTCATTATAAATGCTAAGCGAGCTAGTTATTAAAGACGAATGAGCGCAGTAAATCATATTACTAAGGGATAGCATCGGTAAATTGCAAGGTACCGTCTAGAGGATAAATAAATTATCAACAGCACTTTTTTACGAGGCGCATTCATTGGAAACAGCATTTCTACCTTTCTGAAAACTGTGTAGAGTCCTAATAAATTTCGGCACGGCAATTTCTAAGTTTACGTCCGACCTGCTTTACTGCCACCTTCTCCTGACATCCCCTCCCTCATTCCCCCTCAACTACACTCCCATGTCCTCAATATTCAACCCGTACTACTTCCAATTCTCCTCATCCTCCCCCACCTACCTTACACTCCCTATTTCCTCCATTTTTATATACGTTATTCACTCCTATTCCCTGCACTACTCCCACTCTTCTCTCTCCAATACACTTCCAAATATCCGTCCCAACACTCGCAATTTCTCCCTGAATGTTAAAATATTCTATGCTATCTCTCTATTTGCCTTCTTGTCTTTGTAATCCTTTAATAAACTTTATTCCTGAGCTTCCAATCCCCTTCAATTCTTCTCTTGCCATCAGCATCGTTAGCAACCCATCTTCTATATACCGTCTGATATACTTTCTTCTTCAAACACATCAACTTATTATACGTCTATATTTTTCCTATTTTTTACATTTATCCATAATTTCTGAAGTTATCACATCCACTCTCTCTTTGTCCTATTTGTAAAATCATCCCATTTCCTACAGTTTTGTTCTCACATCATACTTTCAATCCCACCCCATCGTTACATTATCTGTCTTCCCTTCTACTCTCTTCCCTTTACCCTACACCTTTCATTGTATTCACTTCTTACACTTCCCAATTCTCCCTTGTTTTACTTCTCGTGCTTTTTCATTCTGCTACACTTCATCCCACTCTTACCGATTCCTTCTCCCACTCCCCAAACCCTCCTTTTCACCTCCACTCCCCTTCTCCGTCTCCTCCCTCCCCTCAGATGCCTCCACGTCCCCATACTCGCTTGCTCGCCGTCTCCACCAAGTATAAAACGCCGTGCGTCAGGTTCACGGCCACTGGCACCGCTCTTTCCCTCTCACAATCTTCCATCTCTCCCGTGTGCCCGAGTCAGAAGGGAAAACTATCTCCCCGAAAATCTCCACAGACAAAGCTAGAGTCGCGCTATTTTTAGATTTTTAATATTACGGCGTTTTAATATTCACCTTTTTCAACCCCGTGGCCTTATGCTTCATTTCGACAAACTTGGTGGGGCTCGACTTTGTGGAAATATTTCATAATAGAAACTACTATGCCTTATTTTAGCCTAGAAGAGCTTAAAATTGAAAGAAAGCCTCATAACTATTCGTATTAATAGGTGATGTTTATTTTGGGCTACTTCCTTATGAAATTTTAAAATGATGTAGTTAACTTAAATAGGCATAAAACAGTTGGGAAAACCTGATTGAGTTACCTTGATCATCAATGGCATTCCATCTTTTTGGTGAGATAGATATTTAATTTTCGGAATTACAATACTAGAAAAAAATTAATTCCTATTATTGTAGTTGCGATTGCTGCGTAATAAAACTATTTTATTAGACAAGGATGTGAAAAATCGCTTAAAACAGGTCGTCGTGGTTGTCTACCGCGTTTCACACTAGCGTGTAGGATAATTGTTGAGTATTTTTACGCGACATTAAGAAGAGTAATTGGTATTCATGCGCTGCGTTCCAACGAATTCCATTTATTCTCAAATGTGCGTCAAAATAAAACTGAAATTAGGAAAATAATGAATGGGTTTGAAAGTAAATACAGGCGAAAAGACAGATTTATTTTGTGTGAACTTAACAATTCATAGGACGTTTATTCTATACAAATGCATTTGATACAGGAACATTTTTTTGTGGTTTTCGGCGAGTAGTTTCAATGGGAGGTACCTTAAACAGCACTTAAGAGTACATAGTTTGTCTGAATTTCATTTCTCATACACTTAGATATTTTCGGATTAGATGAAGTCGTTTTTTTCATTTTTGTGATATAATTGAAAGACTTTTTATTTCAGCACATTTAATCGTACAGCGGATAGAATATTGTCTTATTTACCCCTTAACTTTTATGTTTCCAACTTCCAATTAATCGAAAAATGTCTATATTGGTGATTTGAATTTCTAATTGATTTTTTCTAACATGATTTTCAGAAAAAGACTACTCTAAAGTGAGGACTGAGCATAAGAATACGCCATAATAAAGAAGATGGTAATTCTCAATAAAAATCGAATGCCACTGATATCCTCACCAAATGAAATGTTTACAATGTGCATTTACATTCTCTCTGGGCAGGTAATTTGCAGATTTTGAATTTTTTTTCTTTTCAAGAAATTGTAAGTGTAAGTTAAGGCAACTTTATGTCAAATATTTGGTATAAACCGTGCATATTGGGAGTGAAGAACATCATACGCTCATAAAATAAACAAAATATATATTCTGTCAATTCATGTCAGGACTGAGAAAATCCGGGATGAAATGCACGTTGGATAGAGAAAATCTCGACCTTCTTCTTCTTTCGGAATGTTCCACTAAGGTGTTCTTTTCCCAGAAAAGACGCTAGAGTAGACAGACACGTCTTTAGATGGCCTCGCGACACAGCCATGTTTGATCTCAATTTCCGCAGCAGTCGTCAAAGAGGCGACTCCATATGGAAAATCGACTTCAGAACATGAGATCTGAATTAACTATTAATAGTGCATTTTCAGTAATCTTTCGCTGCTAAGTAATCTTGCATCTGTATTCGTCTAATGAAGTCATTGTAAAGTCATATCTGCTAAGTAATGGTATTTTTTCAAATGCAAAAGGCTCATCTAGACCCTAGAGATCCTCAGGTTGAAATAACCGTTTTATGGAAATGTAAAAATAATAATAAATAAATATACATATAATATATTTGTCCATTACGGCATAAAAACAAATTTCACAGGTTTTAATATGAAAAATTATTTGCTTGTTTTTTTCGGTGATTATTGGAACCTTTTCCAATGACACTTCAGATGATAAAAAAGGATCAAGTGAAATGGAGTAAAACTACGATACTGGATTACAAATGGGAAAGTATTATTAAATGAAAGCAAGGTGAATTTCGACAAAAATATTGTTTCCGAGAAAGATTTTGTCATTATTTGCAAACTTCGAATTTTTTATTTAGTCTTTATTAACGACTTGTTAAAAAACTTTCATAGTAAATGAGGAAAATGAATAGCATTCATGACGATGAATATAAAAAGATGCAAAATATAAGGAAACAGAGGGGGAATAGAGGACAAGTGTTAGTAAATGTCTAAAGTCATAAGCAGAGTAATGGCATAAAAAACAAGTAAGGTACCCTTACTAAAGCAAGAGGTGGAAGCGCGTTACTTAAAATATACAATTGTTGGAAAAATAATTTTCCAAATATCTCTTAAAACAAAAAAGTTGATTGCACATATAGAGACAGACAGACAGTGTGATCACATTATCATATTTTTCTTTTAAGAAAACGTGCTTAAAAATGGGTGAACACAATCACACATGAGGTTTGATTGCGTTGAACGACTACAATTTTATTTAATATTGCTGCACGAAAATCCTGTGCGCCCTCAAATTTATGCCTGGTAAATAGTTTTAAATTTTGATTATCGAATAAATTTCATTACGCATCATTTGCAATTCGTTTGCCAAAATGATTTTGGAAAATCCGAAGCGAGATGCTGAACACGGAGGATGCGTGGCGTGTATTTGAGATTCCACTACTATAAATGTAATGCGTAAATGAAATCTTAATGATACATCTCAATTCTGCCCAATATACTTAACAATTTAGCGTTAAACATTTAATAGTAGCTTCATTTCATATGTATAATGCTGAAAATGTTTGCAGAGAAATGGAATCAGAATAAAAGCCTAGCACACTGAAGAGGAATGCTTTGGGTTTCAATTAAAATGTTTTCTATGTGAATTTTAACTCTGGGAACAGTTTATAATAAATAATATAATAATTTTTCCATCTATAGCAGAATTTGATTCTTTTACTCAATAACTAACATTTCTGGCTCATTCTATTATGGTTAGTTGCAATCCAACGTTTTTTTTCGGTGACTAAGCCCTTCTATATTTCTAATTTGATTATGTCATGTATATTTACTAGGGTTCATTAATATTTAATCAGCATCATTTGATTAATCTAAATTGGAATGTTATTCTGAAACGTATAAAAAGGGCAATAAGTAGTTTTGTTACTTTCTTATTGTTAGTGTCGAAACTGTGATTTTTACTATTTCATTCAGGCACTTAATAAAATATATGTGATACTTGTACTAATCATATTTAAGATCGGATATCGCCTAAATCAACCGAATTGATAATTCCGTGAAAAGAGTAACATAAATCATCGTGTTAAAACTTCACAGCCACGAGAAATCGCTTTGCAATTTTTTTTCCTGGAAATAGGAAAAGAAAGGCATTTTTCATGCTTAAAACAGAAGTGTTGTTATTACGCATGGCGGATAATAAATAAGCTACATCCGGATTACGTCGACTTCACCACGGAGCCTACAGTGCGCTTTTTTGTGGCTGAGTGACGAAGGGAGAATATGGAGGGAGAGAAGGCTGAGAGGTGGGATTTGGGAGAAGGCGACCGAGGATGAGAAGCCGTGTGGGATCGAGCGGGCTAGGCACTGTTTGCACATGCGTGTGTGTGTGTTTCATTTGGTGTTTAGTGGTCCTCCGTTATTCAGGACCTCCCCGAGAATTTTCTGGGTCTGTATGCTTTGGCGCGACGTGTACACAGGGCCATTTGGAAAGTGCCCGTCGACCTGCATTCTTGGGCCAAATTAAGACCCGCTTATTCTACTCATTCTTCCGTCGTTTATTTCCTTTGTTCCATCCGCCATAACTTTCGATATTAAAAAAAACGAGTTATAAGTGCGTTTATAAGTCTGTATAACTTCCGCGAAATCCTAGCATACATTGATTCAGAATTATTGAAATTTTGCGTAGGAAAATAGAAGTAAAATAAAGTTAAATTGACATTTTTTGGCTAGGATTTTTATTTTCATTAAACATGAACAAAATCATCTTGTAATTACTAAATGTTTATGGCAAGAAAAAATATCGGGAAAGATACGAAATATGAAGTTTAGTAAAAAGAGAAGCTTTACAAGAAATTTATAATGGCAAGTAAATATATCAACATCGGTTCTTAACGAATGGACAGGCTGGTTACTTGTTTCGTCGGTTAGTAAATATCTAATTGGTTATTGCGTTACTAGTTTACCTTTTTGAAACAAATAGGAATAGATTCATAACATACTATGTGAACTAAAGGTATATTCTACAAAAAATATCAGTTTTATTTCAGCCTTACTTGGCAGGCCACGCAGTAAATGCTGTATTTATGAATCTACATGTTACGTCAAACTCATTAAAAATTAAAGGATTTTGTGCTTATTTTCCGTGATAACTAAATTAGAAACAAGTAATATGGCGATCATATGATGAAGCATTATAATGTTTTCATCATTAATTTACATTTTTTAATAGTTTTATTAAGTTTCAGCGCTTTTTTAAAATAGAAAACTGTTTGTCTGTTCGGGAAAAAATGTCTTGAATCCTGCAACTTGGAGAAGCCAAATTTTCAGGATAGGGTGGTCTATATGGAGGTTACACGTGGTACAAATTTAGTGGATCTAGGATCAGCTACTTTGGAGTAATCAATGTCTTTTTCAAACCTCTTAGTTTAATTTATACCCCCATAAGAAATACATGATATCGGCCCAGAGCATTATAAATTTGCATTTACGATAAATTAGTTAAAATTAAGAAAGGAGCTCGGGACATAAACAGTTCTATAGCTGAAGGACAGATTTATATTTTTTGCAAACGGAATTAAAATCCGTATCGAATGAGAGCGAACAATTGTTTTTAATCAAAAAAGAGGGATGATGTTACTGTTTATAACAATAGAAAATAAAATTGCCATTGCAACGAGTCCTCTGCTTTTTAATGGGATATTTATTATTACATGGCACTGCTATAATGCTTTAAAGGGAGTGTATAGACTATACTCTTAGACCGCTGATTTCAGCCAAAGATGTAATCTTATGAAGATGTCATACTCCTAAAACAAGAAAAAGCGCCTTATGTAATTTGTAGTGAATTTCTTCCCTCACCAGTTATCTCTCTATCTAAAGCCATATATAAAAATCAAGTACATGCACATTAAAGTGCTAAAGAGCGATATTATTTCAAAGTATCATTACGTAGGATTGATTGTCTTTTTTGGTCGATGTAATTAATGATTTGTCTACTTGTTTGAACTCATGCTTCACTTTTGCTGAAAAGGTATTATATCATTATCTATAGCATCATTTGGGTGATTATTTGATAAATTAAATAGACGGCTGAATAATTTTTATGAGTGTTTAGCAACTACGTCATAGTCTGTTGCATCAATTCTTGTAGTGTTATTTTTTTCATTTTTATGCGTCTTCAAATCATATTCAAGAACTTTTCATGGCATTTACATTTCTATATGTGTAAATCTCGGGATTCTAATCCTCTCATTCCTTTATAGTATATGTTCCTCGACAAGAGAATATCGAAGAAAAAAGTTACATCATTTAAAAATAAATCATCTAAGAAGATGCTAAGAGCAATGTGTTATAGCCAAGCAGGATTTGGAAGGTTTGAGTAAGGAAACGTGAAATATAACTATCCAAGACTTTTTTGCTTTAAGCTACACAATAAAGTTTACCGCGCCTTATTCAAGCTTGGAGTTTATACATCATAGCTTTAAATTTAGAAACCACTGCCCATTACATTGTTGCCGCTACTGACAATGCATTAGTGGGGCATCAAAACGTATTATCATAAATAATGCCCAAAAATGAAATATGTCGATTTTTGCTAGGATTTTTTAGTCAAAGCCCTACTCCGATTTATGGTCCAGAAAGTTAAAGATAATGGGTCCTAAAAGCAATATAATATATTTCTCTGGTAAAAAATGTGTGATGCATTTGATCCACGTAGCGACGACTGAATATTATTTCGTCACACACTGAAGATTTTATACTGCAACTGCCTAAATACTTGGTTAAGTTTGACCGTATATTCCTAGTATTTAAAGAGACTTCAGTTATCAAACAAAAATATATCTGCTTTAATGACGATTTTCTATATCAAATCCATTAAATCAAATTCTTAAACTTCATAATGGGATGTCACATTGCAGATAACCGGCGGTAAAATGTTTCAAAATTAATTTAAAATAAACGAATTTTGGATTAAATTATTATTTTCAAAAGTCCATATGGCTTAATTAATGATGGTTTTAAAGCCATTACCTAATTCAAGTTAAATTTATAACTGACCGAAACCAATAAATATGCCTTTAAAAATAAATAAATTTTCATCCAACATCAGGGCTTCCTCATAACATTTGAAACGATTAAAGGTTAATAACAAGAACTGAATCGTTCGAACATTTCATTATTAAAATAATTTTATCATTTAATTATCGATAATATTAATGAGTCGTGAATTTTATCTTTTCATTTATTAAAAATAGATTTATTTCTCATAGACGTCATTTTTCTATTCCTCTTAAGTCATCTTCGATTAAGAATGTATTAAAATTTTAACTTCTTTTAGAGGTTTACAGAGAAAAATACGGAATAAGAACAACTATTAATGCTTCTCCTGAACCATCGCTTCATTTTTTAACTCTTTAAAATAGGAAACTCTCTATTATCAATTAAAAGTGTTAAGCAGGCTTAAGGATAATTCGGTGCTGAAGCGTTTAGAGTATGTTAGATTTTTTCACATATGGTAGTTTGATTACTCCTCCGTATACGATATAATAGTCTTTAAAGTTCCTTTAATACAGTTTTCACATAGTAAATGGCAGTCCGTACAATTTGGGGGATCGTTTCATCTATGAATTTCATCAACATGATTTCCTCACAAAATAGCTGTTAAACTAACTGTAGTCTAATCTCTGGAGAAGTACATATAATATAATTAACTGTGGTCTAAAGCCGTGCATATATTTTAATTATTACCGAGATAAGGTACTATTTCCCTTCTGGCAATATTTCGGGAGCAGTTCTCCGGAAGCAGAAAAAAGTTAATTTCAAGGCCCTGATAGCTGTGTACGAAATGACCAGGATGGCATCACGGAATAATGATACAAATTAATTTGCCGAATTATTCCTCGCTAATCTTTTTTTCGTCATGCTTTTACAACGCATCTGGAGCGTGGGCAAAATGGCCATTGTTCTCGCCATACCCTAAAATATAATCGTGCCCCTAATGCTTCTGTAACGGACTCGGGTAGTCCAACGGCCCTTCTTAATGCGTGTGCCTGACGCCGTGCGAAATTGAGAAAGGGAAGAAGAGACGAAGAGAGGGCTCGAGGGAGGGAGGGGGTAGTAGGCTACTTCTCCCTCCCATGCCACCATTCCAGATTTGATAGATTCTCTCTGTGAGAGACATCCTCCAGCTTCTCGCATAAGGGAGGCCACGCTTTTCAAGAACCAGATTCCACGGCCGTGACGTACTCAAACTCGCCTTCTTCCACTGCACGCGTCCATGACCTTCCTCATGCTCCTTCGCAACGAGACCGTGGGTTTTCTCCTCCCTCTCCCCACCTACCACTTACTGCTTCATCCCCCTAGTTCGCCCTCTCCTCCTTCGCTTCCGCCGCCAACCTGTCCGTTTCCTTCCTAAGGAGTGTGGGAGAGAGGAAGGGGGAGGAGGCGAACCTGCAGCACGGCCGTCGGCTGCGCCATGCACCACAATGGTGCTCGGTGGCCTCTCTGGGAAACTTTAGCTCGCCTACTTTGCCATTAGGAAATTCTTTGCGATCGATACTTGCGGGTTTCTTGCTCACATCGAGGGCAAAGTGTGTATCTCACTGTAACTTTCACCGGATGAATAATCTTGTCGTTACATTTCGCCCATAGCGCGTCTGTGAATGATTTTAAAGAATTTTAGACTAATTCCTTTCAATTCTTATGACCACTTCGTTATCTATCAGAACACTGCGAAAGGTTAGAGAAGTTATTTGGATTTTCTCATATCTCTTAAATCAACAGCAACTGTTTCTCTTCCTGTATTTTCGAGCAATATTAATGCAGGCGATTTCTGTTTAAATAATTTATTATTTTGTAAGGAAAAAGTTTATGAAACAAATTCAGTGCAACTGTAATTAATCGATAGGAATTTTTTCCTTCTAGCATCACTTAATTTAAATATTTATTATCAATAGTATATGTCATCGTATGCTTGCATCACAATCTTTTGAGGTTATGCGATACTGCAATGTTTCATAAATACAAAAATCGTACCGAATATTAATACATAATTGAAATTATTCGAATAACTTGCTCTTTACTCAAATGTAAGCCGTGGGTATTATTTTTGCGAATTCATAAAACCCAAAACGCAAATTTATATCAGTGAAAAATAATAATATTCATCAAGAGATGCTTTAAAAGCACTTAAACACCTACTGGCTCCGAGGAAACGTTTTCTCTTATTTTAGTACCCAGGCTTAATCATTAATGATACAACACTCCCACAGCGCAGCGTATTTTCTCTTCTCTAAAAGCACCGCAGATTAACGGCATAATTAAAACTTTCAAAGTGCAAATCATCGACGCTCAAATTCAACTTTTTCCTTCACTCGACTGAGATAGATACAGAAAAAGAGAAGGATTTAATATCTCCCTTCCCGAAACCCTCTCGACTTGCTTCAAGACGGCCGCAAATGAACCCGTTTGCAGTTCCTATGGTGACCTTTCTAGCCAGCGCACGAGAGAGAGAGAGAGAGAAAGAAGGAACGTGAGATGTTAGCCGTTCGTATTATTCCTGTGGCGGAAGGAGCGATGAGGAGAGGGAGGGGGAAAGTCACGTCCGAATCCGTGTGAGTGCGGAATTTTTGAGAGTGCGGACGAGTGGAGAGCGAGTTTTTTAATGTATAGAGGCGTGCACGTGGAATGGGGATAGGATAGAAAAGGAGTCGAGGTTCCCCTTTATAAGAGTAGGGAGCGGAGAGAAGAAAGAGAAAGGAAAAGGTGAACGAGGGTGGGGGATATAAAATCAGAAATTTGGAGTATTCCGGGACATGTTCACACTTCTCTTTCCTCCTGTACTTTCTCAGTTTCTCTCTCTCTCTCTCTCGCTCACACAGATAATTTTTAAAACCAAACTATTTTGTTTGCGCATGTATATCCCACTTCTTCATTCATTGTGTGTTTATCTGTCCACAGCTTTTCTTTGTCAGATACAAACTTCTTTTGATCACATTTGCCTCAATAATACATATCTTTTAAATCTAAAGTTGCTGAACGTGAACTTAACACATAAATTAGGGAAAAATATTATATCAGTGTATATATTACTAGGAGCTGTCCCTGATCTCTTACGGGCGCCAACCCCGTGTGGCGACTCGCTTCGTTCGCCTATTATTTTCATAAAAATTAACGTGGATTTAATAAATATTTGAAGTATAAAACACATTTTTTTTGCTTTATTTTTACCGGTAAATAATAGGAGAACTTTTTAAAGTAAATAGGATATTTCGGGCGCTAGGATTTTGGCGTCAACATATGTTAACGTCATCAGTTGAAGTTAAAGGTATTAGAATATTTACTCTATTAATTCCCATTTAAAGCATTAACTCCATGCTATTATACTATAGGTTACACATTCCCATCTGAAAGTATTGGACTCGTTGCCATGTTAGTTTATTTTTTAATTTAAAACCGAAACGTTCTCCATTTTCTGATTTAAAATAAATTTTTACGCTAATTCGGCATGGATTTGAATTTTGTCTTAGATAATGAACTTCGTTCTTTCAAATATAAAAATTTCCATGTTCCAAATTAGCATCTCAATTTCAACTAATTTGAAATGTAATTTTATAAAGTCCTTTACTGAGTTCCATCCTAATTTGGTGAAGGAAAGGATAGAAATTTAAAAATTAGGGGAGGAAAAATTCAACAATAATGAAATATTTTGATATTTCGGAAATTTTCCGTAGTTTGTACCCAATGATCTATCATCTTGCCCAATTTCAGATCAGTATCCCTTCTTGATGTACCTTAGTTTTTATATTTTCATTTATATTTAAGAAACAGCTATTTACAATTCCGATAGTTGTGGATATTTTTAATGCATTTATTCGTATCGGATTATAGCCTTTTTATTTTTAACATCAATTACCATACCATAAATGAAAATATCAACTTATATAACGTGCGAGCGCTTAATTTCTGAAGCCACATTTCTTGTACTTATCTCATTAAAATGTCTTTATACAACTATTAGATTTAAATTTAAGATCTGGTGTCCTTAAAAAGCACGGCATCAGTGGGACTCAAACACCTCTGTCTATAGAATAACAAATTTTTTCCAATAACCATATAGCAGTTGTGAAGGACATGCGATTTTCGACTACAAAACAGCCGTCATCAACGATGATTCACCGATAGTAGATTGAAAATCGACTTTTTATGACTATTGGAGAAACGTTTTTTTTTTCAATTTTTACCTAGTGAGCTTAAGGCTTCTTTCTTGAATGCCTGTATCTGCTCGCTCTCTCTCTCACACACATTTCCCCTTACTTCATTGCTTCCCCCTCCTTCACCTTACTTCCCTGAGCACTTTTCACAATTTTCTCTCTTCCGCAAACCGCCTTACCCTCTCCTCTCCCCTTACGGTCTTTCCTTCTCCTGATCCTCCTCTCCCATATTGACACTCTTTCCCTCTCCCCTCCCTCTCCCTCGTGTCCCCCGCACTCTTTTGCCTCCGTTCGGTGTGAGTGCGCATGGCTGTGGTAGTACCCACCGGCCTTAAACGTAGCGTCGCATTCCGTGCCTGCGTTGAAGACTCGCATTTCACGCACTGTTAGGAGAAATAATGGCATAAAGACACACTTTGAGCTTGACTACGTACCTCCCCTCTGACAAAAACCATCGGTTAAGCTACGCCAACTCAGATTATGATGGAGGGGAGGACATGAACACCATAACCTTTAAATCGATGTGTATGGATGCATTTGTTTAACTTCATATGCTTATTAGTCCAATTATTCATACCTTAGGTCAGAGGTTCCAGCCTTTTCAATATTGTAATCAGCATCATTACTTGACCTTAGGGACGCCTTCTATCAGATACCGATAGACCCAGCTCATCGTAGATTTTATGGAATTTTACTAGAAGGCACCACGTATCAATTTAACAGGCTGCCAATGGGCCACGCTTTGGCCCCGGCGATAATGCAAAGGTGGGCACGCGCAGTGTCCAAAGAAATAGAAGCCCTATTTCATATTAAGATGTTTTGTTATTTAGACGATAGGCTGCTAGTATACCAGGAACATTCGGCCCTTAAAGTGCAGCAAATATTTGACTTTTTATCTAATCAACTAGGCATTTCTCTTAAATTGTGTAAATGCATTGTTAATCCAGTAACCCGAATTAAATACCTGGGGTAATGATCGATACCCGGCCGATGCAGCTATGGTTAACACCATCCTCTCTAGCCAAAATGCACCAAGCAATTATGATAGTACCCCGGATAAGTCAAATAGACATTTCCAAGCTAGCAGGTTATGTAGCGTGGGTAGCTACGTATTAGCACTTCCTTACTTCTTGATTACGGACACCTATCGACGGGACAACACGTTTCTGGTGGAATGCTGGCAACAAGGCGTTTTCGGCAGCGGATACAACGCCAATGGAGATATTTTGTGATGCCACGCCGTGGCAGCTAGCATGGATGATACTAGAGTTGCAGAAAACAACTATTCATCCCATGTTAGACGAACTTTCCATCTACCTGGCAGAGGGAGAGGCAGCACTGCGAGGAGCCCTAGTAGCAGCCGAGCATCTACCAGCAGACAGAAGATTAATTGTTTATACTAATAATATGGCTATTTTATATTGTTTGGATAAAGGGAAAGGCATGCTTTTTACTCATGAATTGTATAGAAATATGTTTATGAAATTAAATAAAGAACTGTCACAGCATCTGACGTGGGCGTACGTTCCGTCAGAGCTCAATCCAGCCGATCGTCCTTCTCGGACGGTACTCCCTTCCTCTATGCCAGATCGGCTCGGGATTCGCTAATCTCGGGCAGGCTTGGTATATAGTTTGGGGGACCGTGCGGGATGGATCAGTCGGGGATTGGGTTTCAGAGGGAGCGTACGCCCATCATCATCATTCATAATTTCGTTGCGGCAGTTCCACGAACGATAAACCGATAACAATAAAGTTTCTTCACCACAGATTCTTTTCTTTCACAATATAAATCAAGAAAATAATTAATACTGAGTGCACGTTATCTATCGCGGTAGTGTAATTGCATATTATTATCTGGGATTATAATTAGGCGTCGCATCTGTCCACGCATTAACGAAATTTCGACGCTATTTTTAAGTTTAAACAATGCCTTTGTTACGATAAACGAACAAATAAATATCCCATTATTCACTGATATTTTTAATGAGGGTTATTAAGTGAGATATAGAGATTAAAATTGCTGACTAAAAAAAGGATTTTGGATGTATTTTCTGCGAAAGCTGAATAAGTATTCAATCATTAACTAAAACAGAAAAATAAAACAAATGTATTTAGGAGAAAGTGAGAGAGAATGGGAAGGAGAAAGGGAGGAGAATGGGAAAGAGATGACGAGAGAATGGGAGGGAGGAGAGAGAGGATAGATAGATAAGTGATCGTCTTTATTCGGGCGAAATTTGGACCATAAGGTCCATTCTTACATTTAACCCTTCGTCAATATCGTGAAAATTAAAAATTAAAGTATTACAATGTAGAGTATATAAAATACTAGTAGAAGGTGCTTGCATACTGCAAGCATTTCATCTCACCTTGAAGGGAGGTGTGAAAAACCTGCGAAAATCCTACATAGTGTATATATTACAATGGAAAACTACAACAGAATATAGAAAACAGTAAGTACATCGTAAATACAGCATCGCTGTAAACCATCACAAATATACTTTTAAAGACATTCAAGTAATATACACATGAAATATAGATAAATAGACAAAGTATTGATAAAAATACATTAATTATACAAAAAATATATATGAAAAATACATGAAAAACTACAACAAAGTATAGAAAACAGTAAGTACAGTAGGAACCATCGTAAATACAGCATCGCTGTATACCGTCACAAATATACAAATAAATACATTCAAGTAATATACACATGAAATATAGATAAATATACATGAAATATAGATATGATAAAGATACAGAGGATAACAAAATGCATCTAATAAAAAGAAGAGGGAAAAGAATATATATATATATATATATATATATATATATATATATATATATATATATATATATATATATCATAAGAAGATAACGGAGAGGGGAGAGAAAAGGAGAAAGGATGGGAAGGGCATTAATTTAATACTTAATCCACGGATGCTCTTCATATTTGACCGGCAATTTCGCTAGTTTATTTATAAGTATGTACGTATATTGATGTGCTCGAAGATTTTTAGGCTATAGGGTTGTCATTAATAGGGCTTTCTTTTTCCACATGGGGGCATAATTTCACAGCAATGGTAAAGGATTTGTTTTTTTCTTAAGCAAAATAAATTGTTAAATTAACAGAGTGTAATAAAAACATACTTCTTCGAAGTCATAGTCAGTATATTTTCATAGAATACAGTAATTGAATTATAAATGATGCTTTGATTATCGAATTAAGTTAATTTAATAAAATCATTAGTCTAAATTGCTATAATATATTTTATGAAGTGGTGCATTATCAAGGTTGACGTAAATTCGTTTAATTAAACATGTTTAATGTTAAGATATTTTAATATTTCTTTTGTTTATTGGAGGGATTTGAAATATTTTGAGATTTAAGAGTATCCTCCATGTTATTTAACCCCTTGCTCTCTCTTTATACCCAGTTTGAAGTTTCGTATAATAAATAATTTATTTAGATATTAATTGAGTCATGTCGTATTAGTTACCATTACATTATTTACCTAAAGATTTTTTTGGATGTCTAAAAATATATTGCACAATTTTACGGCCTCATAACTGAATGGTACGTAAATAAATAGATATACACCTTTTCTAAATTATGAACAATGTATCACAATTTAGTCGGATTGTAAGACGTTTCATTCGAATTTTATTTTATTATTTCAGGTAATAACTAGCAGCATATATAACCACATCAAAGAAGCAAAAGAAAATTCTACTGGATAGATTGCCTGAAGTACTGCGTAAGTACAAATCCAATTTAATTTAATAGTTAAGTAACTTCGTTTTTGGTTGCGATATTTTTCAATATTTATTCCTTGTGAGTAAGGTAAACTGGAGTCGATGCACCTGGTCCTGCATGAGCGGCTAGTCTTCCTCTTTCCTTTTACGAACTTGTTACGAAAAGAGGTCGAGTGGTTATCTTCTCGATTCAAGCACTAAGGCGATTGGCACTGGTTTAAAATATTAAATTTCAGATTCGTTTAATTTGTTCACATATAAAAACAACACATGTGATACTATTCTTTCTCTAGCGTCGAAATTTATTGTTGAATATTTGAAATCGAAATTTCCTTTTCATTGAACGGAGAAAATGTTAAGTAATAAATTCATTAGTTGTCGGTAACTCCTCAAGAAGAAGATGGAATTTACTTAAAAAACACCGCACAAAAATGAACACAGCTTTATTTATATGCCATTGAGAAGTTATAGGGAAAAATATCAAATTTGCAGCGTCATTTAAGGAATTTTTCACCATTCCATGGTTACTTCTTTCAGTAAAGGTAGATAATTACCTTAACCGTGCATTTTTGTCATTCAGTATGGGTGTTTTTTGGTAGAGCTGTATTGGAAGGTGTGCCTATTCCATTCGATTGGATGATGCAATCATGTGACACTTTGCGGGAGATTCAACCATACAGATTTAAGCGTAAAATATAGGCTTACTTTAAATGCTTAAGGTTTAAGGAGGGTATGGAAAATTTATACACAGTTATTAGACGTCCGTAGACTTGATATTGGGGCTGGCAGAATGACTGCCACACAGGAATGAGGTCGTTGTTTCGTAAACATGGCCGAGTCTTTCAGTTGCCGTTCGACGCTGAATGTTAAATGGCTTGTGTCCTGTGGGATTGCGCCAAATATAATCTGTACGCAGAATGAATTGAATTAGTTGGACGAAGGAAGAAGGAAAAGCTTATTTTGTTGAAGTAGTGAAAGCTGTAAGCAGACCAACTTAGATATCGAATGAACACGATAATAAAAAATTATAAAATGTCGAGGAGAGTGGAAAGATGCGATAAGATGGTATTTAGTAATTGAAGCGATTTTACGGGTAGATTGCAAGAAATTAAGCAAAGGAAAATAAACATCTTAGGCCATTTAACATTGATTAATGTGTTAACTTAACATCCGTCATTTGAATCAAAATTTTAAACTGTGATATCAAAGAATCTAAATTTATCTGAATATATCTTATTCTTGAATATTTAAACATTGAGAATTACTTCAGAATTTTCTGGTGGTGTAGTGCTTAGGACGCTGGCTGCTAATCGCCTGCTGTTTGAAAAGGCAGTGGGCACGAATCCTCCGCAAGTAAGATTATTTCCAAGGTCGCCCGGCCCCCTGTTTGTGTGGTTTGAGGAAACCGTGCAAATTCAGCGTTCCGTTCTTCGGAATGGACGTAAGCCGTTGGCCTCCTTGGTGTTCTTCGTTAAGAGTAGGCTAATGCCGGCACCGGGTTTCTCTTCTCCCTTGCTATCCAGCTATTCATTGCACTACCTCTTAGACACCCATTGCGCGTAGGCAAGAGGCGAATCAGCTGAGAACATACATTATATGTTTTTTACGAAGAATTACTTCCATTTCCTCTTATTCTTCATGAAGTTTTGAAGAATTTATATTATTGTGCTGCCTTGTTTAAATGTGAGGGCCATTCTTCTGAATTTTACAAGTAGTATTATTTTTAAATGTCTGCTTTTAAAGATGGAAACAAATTGTGAGATAGCGCTCCTTTTTTCATTTGAAATAAAATACAATGGAAGGTGATATATTAATTAGTATGTTTACTTGTGCCAAACATAAGAAAAATCTGTTAATAATTATAAAAAAAATTTTAAACATTGAAACTACTTAATTTTTAGGAGAAAAAAAATCAACGACAATGTAGCGCTGCTGAATGCACCTTACACCAATTATTATTGAATGTTTCCAATTTCTCAAAACCGATTTAATTTAAAGGACGCTATTATTGCTCTATGATAACTATCTTAGCGAAAAATTGATGACATTCTTTAAAACTACTTTGCTAACAAAGTTTATGAAACTTTTTCTCTCAACTAAATATATCTTTTGTTTTTATTCGTTTTACTGGTTGAGCTAGAACTGTGTTTGCAAAAATATTCTCAACTTATTGCATAACTTGCCGTAAAAATATTGCAATTACTTTTCTGTATTGTGACTCAAAAAATGTTTTTTGTCCTCCATATCTAGTCTTCTGTTTAACCAGCATTATATATTTTTTTAACTTTTTAACCTAGTCTAGTCTAGTCTAGTTGTTGTAGATATTAGATAACACAAATACAGTCTCAAAGTTTATGTCGAATAATTACATACTCACGCGAATTTCGCAAATTATGCGGTTCTGCTTTCCATCGTCATCACATAACAAAAATACAAGAAGAAAAAATCCGCAGGTGCGAAAATGGAACCAGGCATCTCTGCAGGGAGTTCAATCTTACCAACCAACCACGGGAGATAATGAAACCAGATAAAGAAAATTGCTCCTCTTTTCCCTCATAATATCTCTTGCCAAAAGTCCATATTCTCTTTTTCTCCTATCCTCATCCTTTCTTTCCCCAAACCATACTTCTGAGCACTTCACTCAAATCCATTGCGTCTTCGCGCATTCACTTGACTCACTCAAACTAATTCTTTTTCTTTCTCTCCCGCTGCTTTCATCTCCACTCCAATCTACCGCAGCATTTATCTACCTTTCTTACCAGTAGTTTTCTTCCTCTCCATTTCCACCCTGCACTTCCCCTAAACTTTATCTTGCACTCCCTGCTACACTTATTTATTTCCTACTCTCTCTTCTTTCGCCCCTTCCGTTCACTTCATTCCTCATTCCTTGCCTCACAGCACCCATTTACTTTGCACGAGGCCATCCCCGCCCTTTTCTCCTTATTTCCCCCTCCTCTTTATCCCTATTTCCTCCTCCCATTTCTCCCTATTTCCCCCTCCCCTTTCTCTCTATTTCCCCACCCCTTTCTCTCTATATCTCCCTCCCCTTTCTACCTATTTCCCCCTCCCCTTTCTCCCTATTTCCTACTCCCCTTTCTCCTATTTTCAACCTCCCCTTTCTCCCTATTTCCACCTCCCCTTTCCCTTTACTTTCCCCTCCCCTTTCTCCCTATTCCCACCCTCCCCTTTCTCTCTATATCTCCCTCCTATTTCGCCCTCACTTTTCTCCCTATTTCCCTCTTCTTTCTCCCTATTTCCCTCTCTTCTTTCTCCCTATTTCCCTCTCTTCTTTCTCCCTATTTCCCTCTCTTCTTTCTCCCTATTTCCCTCTCCCCTTTCTCCGTATTTCCCCTCCCCTTTCTCCCTATTTCCCCTCCCCTTCTCCCTATTTCCCCTCCCCTTCTCCCTATTTCCCCCTCTCCTTTCGCCCTATTTCTCTCTCCCCTTTCTCCTTATTTCCCTCTCCCCTTTCTCCCTATTTCCTCTTCCTCTTTCTCCATATTTCCCCTTCCCCTTTCTCCCTATTTCCCCCTCCCCTGCGCCCCTCTCGCTCTTTCTCTTCAACTCCTTGCCACTTGCGCATCACGACCGCAGCCTCTGCCCTGGTTCACTTATTCAAAACGTCCATTTTCTCTTTTTTATTTCTGATTTAACGCACATCTTAGCGCAAAAGAAAAATCTCCTGCCGAAATGGATACAATGCAATCTATAAGATTTCTCGTTTTCAAAACACCGCTCCAGATTCGCCGCTTTTTTTCACACCGCTCCGAGTGTTATTTGATATGCGTTTTTTTCCTCGTCACGAGTTGATCCAAGAATGCCTTTCTAAAAAAGGACTTTACCTTATTACTAATTCACTTCCCTCCTTCGCCCACCCGGGATTCCACTCTAAAACTTTAAAAACATTTCTTTATTTTTTGAGGTACTTCCCGTATTAACTTTTTTGATGCTAAAACTATATTCCTTTGTCTGGCGTAGTTTTATGCACTCGATTTGATTTTATTTATTTATTTATGTTGTCTCATCTACGTCATTGCCTCGGATTTAATCTCACAGTTATTTAAAAATCCAATTCTAATATTGAACTTGCGTACATTTGGCTTAAATAAAGAGGTATTTACTTATATTAGTTATTTATTTATATCACTTCTATTTACTAATAAAAAAGAGGAATGCTCTACTGAAGAATTATTTCTATATTTCGTATTTTGGTGACTACAACAATATAGCAGACTACAGCGGAAGTTATGGATTATTAAGCAGTCATCTTCTAACGTTGATGTTCCTTTAATGGTTCTTAACGTTTTCGTTAAAAACTTATTTGGAAATACATCAAATACTTAGGAACACTTCATTCGTTCCTCTCTACGATTAATATGTTTATCCACTCCCAAATTCACCAAAAATACGCAAATAGAAACTGTGGCAGTCCAAGGCTGATAAATTTTCCTTAGGAATCGAACCTAGAAACCCCAGCGTGAAAATTTAACGGCAAACAACAAACAATACAATGAAAATTCCGTTTGTAAGATTTGTCAGTTACAATTTCACAATATCGTGCAGATATTCTTTGAAGTATTCAATGAGAAGCGCACTTTATGAGAGTTTATATTTTATGGCTTGCCATAACAATGTGTGCACCTAAGTATGGTTACGATCGGAAAATATTTGGGAATATATAAAAATAATTTAAATTTCGGCGGCAATATTTTTATTACTAGGAATTCATCGACCTATTGTTTCCCAAGACTTTTTCAAATTACCTTAAATACTTGATCAGTCAGTGCGATGGTAATTAATTTTGTTTTGATTTGCGTATGCTCTCGAGAATGAAAACTTTTAAATTTATTAGCGCCATCAATGAATGTAAATCATGTTTGAATGAAACCGCTCTTGTCAATCAATTGATGGCTCTTTTTTCCCCATCGCCCTTATAATTTCTGCTTTCAATCGAATTGGCTGATTGTATCCTTAAATTCACTCTGTTGTTTGTCGCCACATATAGGAACCCACGAGTGTGCAAAAAAAACGTTGGTGCTTGATTACAAACTGTTACGTTGTTGTTTACTCATACTTCGCCACGCCCACACTGTGGAAAAAATTCCATTGCTTGGTGTTGAACATCTATCGATTAACACAACATCACCAACTAAAGATGATGGAAAGACCAGAAAGTAGTTCACGTATGAAGGTGATGCCCGATCATCCTTTTAACCTGACATGAATCTAAACAATGCAAGTCCAAACTTGGCCATTTCTCGTGCTTAAATAACAAACAGTATATATTTCTTAAGGTCTGTTTTCATCAACTCGTCGTTAACATGTTATCTTTGTTAAGATTTCAAATTTCGTCGCTGCGACCTTGGTAAACGGGAGTGTTTTTGACTATGTGTACATATGTAATTATGGATGGAAGTAGAAACAGGTTACATACGTATTCTTGATTTAAATCGTTGCTTTCGCCCTTATTCTGATACGGGTTTCAATAGTTACATCATCCCTTATTCCTGCTAATCTACAGATTGGTTTGTAGCAGGGAGTACAATATACCACAATTTCGTAAGTCCCCGCACACTGCTTTTGTTCTTCCCTTTCTATCCCTAGTAATTCTATGAAGAAGCTAATACCCATATCACTTTGTCTGAACTTCATTCTTGCCTATATCAGTGGTCGTATTTTCCTATACATATGCATGTGGGATCATCTTTTTGTTCAAAAACATTTTCTGCTAAGCCCTTCGAGCTGGACTTCTCTACAGTTGATGTAATCTAGCATTCACTCGGCAGTCTTTTAGCGATATCTACCTTAAATATGAATGGAAAAGTGTACTCCACGTCGAAGTACACCGAGAAAGGTAAATATTATTTGCTTACTCTGATGGCTAAGCACTGCAAAACGATATATATTAGAAGCGACGTCAAGGAAATATTGAATTTTTGATTTATCGATTTTTTTATAATCAGCAGTAATTAATAAAACAATCGAAAATTATTTAAAACATACCTCACCTTAAATGAGCAGAAGTAATCTTTACGTTCACGTTCATTCCTTCTTCCTAAATTATATATTTCTTTTCACTTACAAAAGCTGCGTGTATACGAGAGGAAGATAAACGTATTTAACGTTCATTTATTCTTCGTCGGTAATTTATTTCCTTTCCTTTACTGTATGACGTAGTCGCACGAATGGAAGTAAACGCATTTATAATAGATCTTGTTTACTTCAGCTGCTACGGAGAATGTTTTCGTTGACAACCATTGAAAAACACGGGGAAAATTTCCAAAGTGAATGACGACTTTCTCGTTTGCTTTTCTTGAAAACGGCTTCTCCTTCGATAAAAATGTGCTGAATTGAACATTTGCTATTTGACTAATTTTACAAATTTTGTTTGCAGACTTTTTACTTTCTTCATGCGTAGTAGTTTTTACGAAAAAAATCGATTTCGAGATTTCAACGGAAATACACGCTTTGCGGTCCCCTGAACACTTTTTCGCCATTTTCTCGTTGATGTCTGTGTGTATGTGACAGCTTTTTTGTGGGTGTTGTAACTCAAAAACTATTAATCAGGTCAACACAAAATTTTATATTTTACATTTTTATGAAAGTCAGAAAAACTGATTAGTTTTTGGTAAAAAACGGTCAACCGGAAGTGGCTGTTGACTCTTGTCACATCCGTTGTTTTAAAATATTTGCTTTAATATTTGATATATGTAAAAACGTACTTGAATAAAAGTTGTAGGAAATATAATTTTGTACAACCTTTGTTTGAAACATTTCCCATATAATGCATTGTTTAAGTGATATCTTAAAAACTAAATATTTTAGCTGCCACCATCACGACACCTACCGACGACTATTGTTAACAATTGAAGCTTAGTTACATCTTAGTTAGTAACGCTCCTTTATAGTTTCTTAATTGTTGGAGCATCTTGGCTATATTCAATATCAGGAGGCTATGGTTTGAGTTTATTTCTGTTCTTTAAATTTTTCTCTCATTTCCTTAAAATATTTATTATCATGTAACCTATTTGGAATTTTTATAAATAATACAGGTATAGAGAAAATCATGTGGTGGTCTCATTCGATTTTTTGTTATAAGTAATATTTTACGAGATATAAAGAAAAGTTACCACAAAGTGCCAATCCCGAGTACGTGAACCATTTATATAATTTTTTTAGTTTCTTTGCCCTTAAATCCTAAATACCCAATTTTGTCAGTAGTTTCACAGATGAAACATGCGAACGGAGTGAGACAATCTGACCATAATGCGTTCTTTTTTTACTTTTTGTATAAAAGCGCCTGAAAACGTAAAAGTTTCGTGTTCAAATGAAATATATGCGCATATGAAAATCGACGGTAGGAAAATGAATTATTTTTCCTTTAGGTGTTCTTTGGTTAATGGCTGTGCGATTATTTTCAGTAATATTGAAGAGCAAATCAATAATATTAATGCACCAATAATTAGTAAATAAAATATGCGGCCGGACGGAGGAGATGTGCCCATAAGACGTTCTGCTACTATCGCTTTGCTGTTAAAGAACGCCTAATAATCTAACTTTTGCGCAATCATCCATTTTATATCATCGTTTATTTTTTTAAATGTATCTGCCCTGCTCTAAACTCTTATGTAACTAGATAAGTGATATCATTCTCTAAATTGTTTACCAAATTAATTAATTAATTATTTGATTAAAATCTGTAAGGTTATCAAACTAATCCATGTCGCTATTTCGCGACATGATAATTTTGTTACCAATGCGCCGGCCGAAGACATTTTCATCTAAATCTCCTTTCTTAAGAGTTCTGCGCTCCTCGCTATCATCGGATTCCAGAAGAGCGCGTTTTTTTATTCCCATTTTTACTTTCAATCGATCGCTTCCGTTTGGGCGAATGCATTTTATTTTCCCTGCTTGACCTCCTTCCCTACTTTTGATGCCCTCACGTACGTTCCTTTTACTGCCCCTTCCTCTTTCACTTCTCATCCACCCCCTTTCTTTTCTTTCTCAATTTCTTCGTGTTTCTTCTCTCCCCTTTATAACCCCCACACTTTTCCTAATATTCCATTACTAATCATTTCTTCCTCTCCTGCATTTTAGCGCTATTAAAATAATGCGCTTATAATTTCACTTTGGCGTCTGTCTTTCTGCGCACTTGCTAAAATTGAAATTGTGGCGAAACGTAAACGACAGAGAGCTGAAACTGAGAATGTAGATTTCTGTACTGCTGCCATTTGTTTTTCTTTAAATTTGAATTTTGAATATTTTACAAGTTCGGATTTGGTTCCACCTTAAATTTTATTTTAATATCTTTGAAGGTTTAAATGATGGAAAGCTCATTTTGAGCGTACATTTCCACTTTAGTACCACTTTGAGTAAAATCCAACAAGAAAGCCGTAATTGTTTATGAACTTAGAATATTTCTTACACAGTTTTATTAATGTTGTCAGTGGAGAAAATCTTTGTAGCAATTGAAGCAAACAGTATCTACTACAAATTCGTTAATGCGTTTAATTTTGTTTCTTGTGCACACAGAACCTAGCAAATGAAAGGAAAAGGATTATCTGACTAAGAAATTAACGTATATACGTTAATGTTTTTCGTACGCACACAGTGAAAAAGAATGGATAGTTTATGACGAAGGAATGAGAGTTTTAACGCAAAGATTACGTTACAATTACTCAAATTAGGTATTTAAAAAATAATTTTCGATTGTTTTACTTATATCTCCGAAGGTATAAAACAGGGTTTCCCAAATAGTGGTACGCGTACGCCTAGGAGCACACCTGAAGGCATAAAAGTGTCCATGAGAAAATTTAGGTAATGGCGGACGATATGCTTTCGCCATTTTCAAATTATTATTTTTAGTTATAAGTTTAAGGAATTATTTTACAATCATGTCAATTCTATACTGAAACAAAAAATTCCTATCTCCTCATCTAAATTAATTTTGCGCAGAAAGTTACCATTACCTAGAGACATTTTTCTACGTCTGACAACACTGTGATAATGAGCAAATACAATTTAAAGTCGGTATGCGACAGCTCTCTACTATTATAGTCGATGTCTATGACACTTGTTTTTCTGCCATAATATGCAGAACGTGTTTCAATACCGGTGTCTTTCGCTGTTGTTCATATTGTCATGTGACAATTAAGGTAGTTAAAATATGTTGAATAATATTTCATTTGTTAAATTGTGACATATTTATCCTTTATTTTACTCCGTTTAATCATGGATCAATGGCTTAAAACCGATGGACTTGCAACTAAAAATGAAACAGCTTCTACTGAGCCTGTGGAACGAAGGAATACTGAACCTTTAAATAAGAGCTTCATCGTCATCAATGAAGATGGCAAACTTCATACAAGCTCAGTCTATAATTGCGAGAATTTTTTCTTGCTTTAGTTATGAAATGGGTAAGCAACACATTACGCTACTACATCATCCTGAGGTCCGTTGACCATCCCGGAGGAATGTGTTGATGAGACCTTTTGAATTACACAATAAAGTGCAAATGTTCTTTATGGATTCTCCATTTAACCCATCTTCTTCTCGATTAATAGTTTAGATCCAAAGATTGGCGTACTTGTCTGATAATTTTTTTCTCTTAACCTAAATTTGAGTAACACCATTTTTAGTACACAAGGTTAAATAGAATCTATGACAAAGAAATTGATGTTTTGGGCTAATTTTATAGATAGAAATATATTTGATTACTTTTCAACTCCAAGAATATCTTTCTATAAATTAAATAGCATTGGATAAATCGGTGAAACTCGATATTAAAGAGCATTTGGTACGACTTCTGGAACAAATTCAAAAATATTTTCCTGAAATCGACAATTCCAACGACTGGGTGTGCATTCCGCTTGAAGTAAGTTTGCCAGTCTCGCATCTAACAATACGTGAGCAGGAGAACTTCTCGAATACTACTTCTGACGGTGAATCGAAAGTCGAATTCTTAAAATTGCCTATGGATACTTTCTGTGGTCATTAATTGATTATTATCAGAAATATTCCTTCAAAAAACGTAGGAATGCTCGTATCAATATAAATCCACATTAAAATAATGACTTCTATTACACCACGGACAATGACAATAATTTGTTTAATCTCGTTGGATGATGGACGCTTGTAATTTGTTCGGATTCGCTTCAACAATATAAATACAAAAAAAGAAAGCTAAAGTTATATAGTACAAATAATGTGATGACTGTTGTCAAAATAATGAAATTATAAAAATAAACAACTAAAAAGTGAACAAATTTTAAAAAATGCCGCTAATACTACATATCTATCTTCCCACGCAGGTTCAAATTTACATTTATCGCAGTTCCAACGCGTAGATCTGGTGGCCGAGGTGACTAAATCAGTCCTCACCCGTCTTATCCCCGTGATTATCTCGGGTGAGGTGGTTCGAGCCTTAGATTTTTCAAATTAGACGGGGCTAATATATGGGTGTTTAAAATTGGGCTTTGGGGTCAAAAACATCCCTTATAAATAACTTTTTTTGAAATTTCGGATTTTTCCAGGGGTTGTACCTTATGTCCTATATTCATGCCAAATTTGAGCTCTGTAGCACTTTTAGAATTACCTTAGGTTTATATATGATACTTCCTAAGTTCTATATATGTAAGAAGCAGATATTTATATTGATATATATATAGCAGATATTTATATTGATATATATATATATATATATATATATATATATATATATATATCAATATAAATATCTGCTTCTTACATATATAGAACTTAGGAAGTATCATATATAAACCTAAGGTAATTCTAAAAGTGCTACAGAGCTCAAATTTGGCATGAATATAGGACATAAGGTACAACCCCTGAAAAAATCCGAAATTCCAAAAAAAGTTATTTATAAGGGATGTTTTTGACCCCAAAGCCCAATTTTAAACACCCATAAGAAAAGCATTGAAAACTGTGCAGGGCTATATAAAATTGCTTTTTTAAATTATTTACAATTAAGATACAAAGTCGGGACATGCTTCGTACTGTGAAAGAAAGAATGAAGTTTATGTTTCTTAAAGACAAAATTTAAATCCATGCTAAATTTGCGTAAAAATTCGATTTTAATCATAAAATTATAAAAAGTTTGTCTGTTTTCAACAATGAAGCATAGTAACTGCCATAGGAATGGTCACAATGCCTTTCAATGGGAATTTATTTTACATACTTCATGAGCATTGATTTTATGTTTAGATTGCATTATAATCCAATTCATTTCAGCCAACGACGTATACATATGATTACGTGATAATTTTAAATTAATCTTTTTTGCGGATACGTACTAAAATGCACTGATGATGATGCCATAATCCTAACACAAAATATATCCTATTTTTTACATAAATTCTAGTGTGACATATTGACTACTAGCTGAAATGCCCGACTTCGCTCGGGAAAGTTTTCTTTTAAGTAGCAAACTATTTTTATTGTCAGTGTCCCAAATTTCTCAAATGTGTTATTCGGAGAAGAGATTCATACGGGATTTTAACTACCCCTAAACAAACGATTGAAAAATGTTAGTCAGGCTTGTGCTCGTGGGTGTATCTCAATGGCGAATCCATCATATTATCAAGGCAGACTGCATTTCCAAAAATATATTGGCGTACTCGAGCAGTTTTATTAAAATGGGAATTACTCTGAGTGCACCATAAGCCCTGAATTTTCGTTCCCCATTCCTTAATTACGCAAGCTATGTTTACATTAACATTTACTGTTTTATGTATTGTATTGTAAAGTTTTACCATTAATATAATTACGCATTAACGTCTTACTTAATATTCACATGGATATATGTACCAAAGCCTTTAAAGCAGCAATGAAATTATGTGGATTATGTCTATACTATTATCCGAAACGTAAACAATGAACAACATTTTGGTTACCGAACAGATGTAAGTAGATGTACGGATTTATGTTGCGATAAATCTTTCAATGTTAATGGTAAAACATAATTATGTTCTAATATTCCTTAAAAATCATTTGACTCACTTTTAAAGTATTGATAGACTATATTTAGGCTTGAATCCAGTTGAACCCTTTATCTTCCTATACGGCGCGCCACGGCGTGGATTTTCTTTGCATTAATCTTTACGTAGAAGAGGACAACAATTAAGAAATTTAGTTTGTTGCCGCCTATAGGCTATTGTATTAATGATGATTATAGTTATTGCTGAAACATTACGATCTAAGCCATGAAACCTAAAATTCGAAAACTTGGACGCGAGCCGATTGACAGAGAAATTTAAAATTCCAGATACATGACTTAATTTAGCAGAAAATGAAAATTATTTTCTTACTTATAAATTATTATGCCATTAATTTTAAACCACGATGTAAAAATAGGGTGACGTCATTATACTAACACACGAAATTTACTAAAACGTAAAAAGTATTTTAATTTTGTTCCGTAAATTTTCGAGTAATTTGAACTCTTTTCAATTGTTAAGTATAATAGCGTCATACCTATTTCGCGATTTTTTATCCAAATACGTACTAAAGGCATGGATGGTGATGCCATAATCTTAACACAAAATATCATAATTTTTTCATAAATTTAGTGTAGAGTATTGTCATAATGATGATTATTCTTATTGCTCATGCAGGGCGATCTGAGACGCTAAACTGGAAATACGAAAACTTGGATAAGAGCCGATTGCCATAGAATTTAAAAGTTACGAATAGTTGCCTTTATTACCCGGAAAATGATAAATATTTTGCTAGAAATAGTGGAATTTATTATCTAATAGATATAGGCTCCACGTGGCTGAAGTGCTGTTGCCCTGGAGATCGCGTTGGTTTATTTACGAGTTCTGATCTTGGTGTATGGTGATATTTTTTAAGCGCATTCGCCGTAGGATAATCGTATACTAATGTATTTGCTTTGAAATCAGAAAATTATTTTTCCTTATATTGTTGTAGCCCTAATTTTTAGATTCGTTCTAAACATGTTCATTTCATTTTGCCATTCTATACTTGCCCTACAAATGAAATTTCTTTGAAATTGGTTCAGCCAATACCTTCCAAATTCATAGTTATAGAAAAATTTTAACCTTGATAGTGTTAGCCCTGTTAAGTTGACCTGGTTGATAATTAATATTTTGGTTATATGATGAATTTATATTCCATCTTTGGTTAAAATCCATGCGGTCAGTTCTCTAGAAATGCTAATAAAAATATTATTTAACTTTTTAGTGTGGTAGCCCTGCTCTTTTACTCTGCTTTAAACATCTTGATTTCATTATAGTATGTTGTACAAATCTTATATACAAAATTTAGTTTAAATCCGTTCTGCCAATTCCTTCCAAATCCATAAATACTGAAAGAGTTTAATTTGTAATTGTGGCACCACGGTTTGGCTGATGCGGTCCAAATATGCTATTTTGGGTTGTGTGTTAATTATAAATATTTAATTTCGTTAAAATTGTTCTGGACAATTCAACACAAACACGTGTAAAAATAACTTTTTTTATTACTATTATTGTGGCAGAATAACTATGTAAAATTTAATTTCCAACATAAGCTATGGAATTAAATTAGAGAATCGTTTTATTTTTCATTTTATTTTTTCATTCTAATGTTATTGTTTTGCAAAATTTCCGGATGAATGCAAATATAAACTCTCTGTCTATAGTTCCTATTCACAATCTTTGATTTAAAGAAACAAAATGTAGATGAATTTGTTAATCAGTTAAACAACATATATCCTTCAATTAAGTTCTCTTATGAACTTCAAGAAAACAACACCTTGCCATTGTTGGACTTGCTTATCATAAATAATAGACAACACATTAAGTTTGACATTTTTAGAAAACCTACACATACTGATAACTTCATTCCTAACAACTCCTTTCACCCTATCAACCAAAAACAGCTGTTTCAATTTTTAACACAGATTATGTAACATCCCCCTCAATAAAATCAGATATGCAAAGGAACTCAAACACATAGAAAAAATTGCCACTAAACTTGGATACGATAACAATTTAATTAATAAATTAGTGAGAAAACATAACTTTAATAAAACCTTGTCCAATGCCACTTCCCTCAAATTATACAACAAAAAGAGGACAAATATGTAAAATTGCCTTATTTTCCACCATTAAACAGAGGCTTGAACAAAATTTTTAAACATAAGAATTATACCATAACATATACAAATCCATATAATTTGAAAAATTTACCGGGCAATACAAAAGACAGAACAGAATCTTTGAACAAGTCCGGAATTTATAAAATGCAATGCTCATACTGTGACAAAAAGTACATAGAACAAACAAGAAGGAAACTGATAACACGATTCAAGAAACACATGGCTCACTATAAATGTAATCGTTTTGAAAAATCAATGGGTCAATAGGTTTTACGCAAATAACATTACATTAGAAAGTGTTGGGAGAAATTGTTCTGTCCATAACCGTCTCGCTATTAGTATGTTAAACATTAATGTTGCGTCATCATCTAGGTGCGAACGTCTGAACTCGATCGATGGAGTTCATTCTTTCAAGGTCATTGTATTGCGACTCTCGCTTGAAGCCATTAGGCTTTCCAACCAAACAATCGAGAGTAGGCGAGCGTTAGAAAACGAGGTTAGTGGGTCTTGATTCTCCTCCGGCAGAGAAACGATTTCGATTAGGAGCTCCAGACGCCGCCAATACTCACTTCTTGAGCGAACAAAATTACTTTGGACAAAAAAATCTTTTCGTTAGCGTGATGCGAAGAGGTAGGGAGAGATGGAAGGAGAAAGAGAGATGATTCGGTTCAATAATGTAAAGAAAAACACGTTAACCGCCAAACCGGTACGGAACTAAACACACGATTTCTGTTGCGTTGTTGCATCAATATGATAACGGAACCACTGAAATGATGGAGTCAATAACCTGTAGATAGATATATAAACGTCTTTCTTAGGCCGATATTGTGACTAGACAGTCTCTACTTCCATGTAACACTTGTAAATACTCGTTTTCAAAAGTGTTGTCCTGTTTGGTAAAATATATGGGGCGTATTCTCAATCGCGTAGGATAATGTTATGTTATGATGTTTGCAAATAATGCTTTGCGTAATGTATTAACATTGGAAAAACTCCTAAGCATTCATATTTTACGTTCGATTTATATTTTTCTGCTAGATTCGCTGATTGCTATAATCGCAAATACGGTGTCACCTCGTTTTTTGCATGTTTATATTCGTGGTTTCACGCATTCGCGTAGAATTTTCAATGTTTGCGGATGATAAATTTTACTTATTTGCGCCCGCCGATTGCAGCACGCATTGCTCTTTCTCTAAAGTTCATAAAACAAAATGCGATTACCTTTCATCAACAAACAAGTACGTAGTAAATACACACTAGAGTAGCAGTTTCTGTATGACGCGCTCGGAGAACAATTGGGGGACTAGTAAGCGAGATTCCCACGTAATTCTATCCTCTCAGTGTGTCTTTGTCTCCTCTGTTCGCACGGGTGTAATTAACTGTATTTTCCACAATCTTTTTGCACTTACGTACAATATTGTGATTTAACTATGCCCCCGAAAACGCAAAGGAAATAAAATTTTGCTGAGGCAAGTGTGAGAAAAGCGAAAAAAGTTTATTCCCCTAACCTCATTTTCCCATCAACTTTTTGTGTTTAAATTCACGTTTTCTAAGTTCACGACGTTTTCTAGGAATGTAGCATCCGTGAGCAAGGAGGGACTACTGTACTTATAATGCTATTTTTACGAATCTGACTTATCGTATTTTTCAATAATGAAAATAATTAAAAGGCCTTCTTCTAGTTACTGGATACCTTGGTTACTGTACTCGAGATATATGGAGAAAACAACTCTTTCTCGGAAATTTAATTTTGTCATGGAATCGTGAAAGTATTTCTCCTATAGTCATACGTATATCTCCGAATGATGAATTTAACTAGTTACCCAGTGCCCTAAAGCGGTTTACTCATATCCTTGTATGTATCAAAACATGATCATCATACGTATATTTCCAGTCATAACAGAATTTTTTCTCGTTTCAAAAATATTCCCTCGTTTACAGTTTATGACTGTCTGAATAAGGTTTTAAGATCGCTTTCTTCCATCAATTTCTATCATACGTTAGTTTCATATTATGTTTGTGAAGAAATATGCAAGTCCATACGGTATTAGAAATAACAGATCAGGTCTCTTCAAATTTCATTTTTTGCGTTATTGTCTGACACTGACAGATAGTTGGAAATATTATATTCAGAGAGAAACGTTCATGATAAAGTGTATATATAGCATGCATTCGCTTTTAAATTTTATATTTTTCAGTTTTATTTCTACAAATGATAACGCTAGCATAACTTTAATATGCCCGCGGCAGACTTCAATTACGCCTCATAATGGCGTGATTAGAATCGGGTAAGATGGCTAGTAGCCAAATTTGACACCCCCATCCGGCCTGCCTTATCCTAAGCGTGGCTATATCACTGTACAATACCATTCTCGTTTAAAGCATATTTTAATTTTTATAGCAACAGTTTTGTATCACCCCGTTCTTTTGTCTGATGTCCAGTTATACAGTGTCTTTGGTTCTACAGAAGATTTCATCTAAATAAGCGATACATTTTCTACAGTCTGAACCCTTTATTTCTGCTACTGCGCCACTTATATTTTACCAGTTCTCCTCCTCAACTGTTTTTGTGGGTGTACAATATAATCCCATTACAACAAACCTGTAGATGATCTTGAATCATTTCGTTGAACTTCAATTTCGTTCTATAATAATTATATTAAATTCATTGCCACAAACAGGCTTCTCCAATTATATGTGTTACTAGTAGTTGGTGCTTGCATACTGCAAGCATTTCATCTTACCTTGAAAAAACATTCATTTTTCAGACAGACATTTCATCATTAGAAATATTCTTTTAATTCTAAAGATTTCACCTCCGCAGTGATTTTCGTTTTTTCCCACATGTTAAAATAATAGTTTAAAACAATCCCCAAATTTTGCAATTTTAAAATTTTTACAATTTCATCATTATAGGGTACTAATGCTACACATTTTAGCCAAATTTTAAAGTTGTAGCACTTCTAGAAGTAAAATAATATTTTGTAATTGTAAATTTAAATAATTTTTAACGGCCGCCGCAATTCATATATGGTAAAATTGAAATGTTTATTTGTGCAAATTTACTACTCTGTAAATAATTTGAAAATTTCTGCTCCATAGCTCATCCCGTAATGTCTAAACAGTTATCTATGTGTTTAAACTTTAAGAATTTTTAACTGCCAAACAAATTAAAATATCAAAATTTGTATAATCCCTACTTCGTTTTTTTAAGAATTCTACTTATTTAAAAAATTTCAGCTCCGTAGCACATTCGGAAATGCCTAAACCTTGAAAATTTGTTTAAACAATTTCGAATTTTTAGCGGCCGCGCTGTTGCACTTTTTCATGATTTTCGTTTTTTCTAGTCGGTTATGCACAAAATCCTACCTAAGAAAAAAATTTCGAATCTCCAGCTCATCTGGAAGTGCCTAAACATTAGTATCCTCCTATATGTTATCATTATATATAGACGTTCCTTACAGAGGAGGAGGAAGAGGATATAACAGGAGGATACTAATGTACAGCCCAAACTACAAGAGCTGAAAGTTTTAGTTTTTGTAGATATGATGAAGAAACTTTATTCTAGAAGTGCTACAACTTTAAAATTTGGCTGAAATGTGTTGCATTAGTACCCCATAATGGAGAAAGTGTAAAATGTTTAAAATTGCAACATTTGGGGATTGTTTTAAACTATTATTTTTACATGTGGGAAAAACGAAAATCGCTGCGGAGGTGAAATCTTTAAAATTAATAAAATATTTGTAATGACGAAATATGTCTGAAAAATTAATGTTTTTTCAAGGTGAGATGAAATGCTTGCAGTATGCAAGCACGTTCTATTAGTATGTTATATCCTCCTCCTCCTCCTCTGTAAGGAACGTCTATATATAATGATAGTAAATTTATGACAAGCACATACGACCATGCCCTTGGCAGGACTCGAATCACCCACCATTGCGTTGGAGGTTAGACGCGCTAACCATCTCTTCATCAACGAATATTTCTCAATACCAATAAAAATACCAATTATTTATTCAACTAAGCCCTAATACCCGTTTTTAATTGAAATAAGTAATAACTTATGCTTTTATTTGCAGAGATGTGAGTTAAAATCAATAAAACGCCGAAGTAGGTAACAAAAATCGGATGTTCAGCGCATGACTTTCTCCATACAAAGTAATGAGAATGATTGTAATAGTATTTAACTAGTTCCTCTCGACAACAGCGCCCTCAAGAATAACTACCGGCAGTTAAACTTTTGGATGATATTTAAGCACTGAATAATTTTCACAAAGAAAAATATTTTAATCACTTTTCACATTGATAAAGAAGTAAACAAAGTTGTAATTTGTTGCTCTAGTAAAAAATTTTAAGCAAGGTTAAAATGGCCGTTAGCGGCGCTGCCATCCCTGTCAATATTTACAAGATAATTAATTTACAAGATATGACGCTAGATGGTATTTTAATAATTTGTATCGCGATTAAAATCACCGTTGGCAGCGTAGGGGTCGCTATTAAATAATAGAAAATATTAGTAACAACGCTGTCACAGCGACATGTACTGAACAAATTCAGAAAAATAATCGAGTAATGAATATGACGAAGTCGTCATCATCATATTTTATTATATGAATGAATTTTGCACTAGCTTAATGCTTGTAATTTTCACTCATAAACTCTCATTTAAAAGGTGAATAATTTAAATATGAATTATCAATCTCTCTTAATGGCTTGCATCCAAAGGTGACTCCTGAGGCTTAAAAAATGTTAAGAAGCCAGATTTTCCAGCTACAAAGTTGCCGCCCACGGAGATTATTTACCGATTGTCTATTCTTGAATGAACCAACCTTTCTTTAAATTCAAACCCGTCCCTTGTGCACTGACCACCCTCAACCCCTTGAACTCTCTCCACCCTCAAAACCAGTTATACTGTTTGCGCCACTTCAAGACAGGTGGAGTTTTGACGAACTACATATAACTTGGGTGTTTTCGGATGCACTTCGAAATGATCATCCTTTGCGGCACGACCTGCCCTGCTCCTTTGCCCAAATAGCAGAATTATTTTTTTTCAACCACTTGATTTAGGGTTTTAGACCATGGGACTGCAAAAAGATCAAATTGATTTTTTATATATTTATTTTAAATTTATTTTCTTATCACAATACAAAATATTCATGCTATTAATATATTTGATCTCGATTGTTTTTTGCAATTTATTAGGTCGGATGAGAAAAATATCATTATTTAGTAAATATTTTCCTCGCGTTGCTACTTGAGCATTTGAATAATACGATATTTAAGTAACATTGCTAAATAGTAATTGCTCAAAAATTAATGCTGATAGTGATATAAAAATAGAGCTACCGAGTCATTGTCTATTTTACGAAATTTTAAATAAAAGATCTGTTGAAATAAATTCTAACAAATATTTTATTTCACAACCTCTTTATAGATAACTAGTCGTAATTTTAATCATTTTTATTATTTTTATATTTTTACTACTCATTTAAATACAGATTTAGCTCTTCTATATCACCAATAAGCAAATATATGTAGTTATAAAATCGTTTTAATTTTGTAGATGTTTATGGTAAAAAACTTTATTTTTGCTTTCTTTTCAATAAGTGATGAAATAATTTCTATAATAAAAGAATTTAAGGGCATTGCTTCGAATATTTGTAAGATTCGGCATGATTCATTTTGACAAAAATCTAAAAATACAAAGAATATTCACACATTTCTCCATTTCCAACCAATTATATTTTTTTATTTTAACAGAATCTTATTTTTCGAGCAGAAGCTCTTCGACACAATCTTCAGATCAATTTTATTACTTTATTTATTCTTTACTAATTTCACTGATTACCAAATTCAATCATCTTGGATGAAAATTTTATATTTTTGCCAATTTATTTGCATTTTTATGAGTATCTCCAACTCATTACAATAAAAACAGATTTCTATGAGATACATGAGAAAAATGTTTAATGAATGGTGTAATTTATGATTCATACTATTATTCACGAAATCGCTGCAAATGTTCCTCGAGCCAAAAGTAGTTGGTAACATCATTATAAATTGAGAAAAAAGCTAAAAGAAACTTTTATTACGAATGTTTTATTGGTACATTTTGTGTTTCGGGGCCACGTTTGCATATGTAGGATGTCTACCCATTATAAATCGGGTCGTTGATGACTAGTCTCCATTTCGTATCCGTGATGTTCGCTATTTATTCACGCGTTACACAATTTTTACTTTCCTCCATACTATTTTATGCTGCTGACTTTTCTGGTGATGTTCATCTTTAATTTTAGTTATTTTGTTTCTATTGACTTTTCTATTTTTATTGATATCTTTTATATGCCACATTTGTTACTATAATACAAATACACCATTCAATGTTTTGAAATGATTTTCTCCTTGAAAAGGGCCGCGTCTACCGATTGTCGATCTCTCTTAATTTATCTTGTGATCGCATTTACTAACGGTAACGGACCGCATAATTATCTACTTCCTCTTTGATAGCAGTAGTACTCAATTCCACCTGCAGACGGCACGCAGCCTGACAGCGCCTTTTCCATAAAGGGTGTCATTATCATCCTTTGATCGTGGCCTTGTTGCCATAGTTGCGTTCAGTAACGGTATAGGGATTGTTTATTTACTTTTCAACTCAAACATTAGCGATCGTCTGCTTGGTTGTTGGGTGTTGTTTATTCTCTCGATACACTGAACCATATATTTTAACAGTTAAGCTACCCATCGATGAGTGCTTGCGCTTGGTTAAAAATTATCTCATGAATTGCTAATCTCATCCTACCAAGCCTTGAATTCTAGTGTTAATAAATGTTATTCCTGGAGCAAGTACAGATGTCTTACGTTGTTCCTTTCAAACAATAATAAACTCAGTGAAGGGAATAATCTTAAAAATATATTTTTCGAAGAAAATTAATTAATCTTTTTTTTCGTTACAAAGATCTTGGTTTGTAACATGTATCACGCAATAATATTCACTTGTAGTCTGTATATGTGGTATCTCTGTATGATTGCATACTGCGAAATTCTGATATATTTTTGCAATCGCATTTGAGCCTCTCACATACATCATTACCAAATCCCTGAGTGATGGGTTACAATAAAAAGTATTTAGTGTTGCAATCGCGGTTGTGGCGAGCCTAAGAATTTCCAAGCACTGAAATGCATGCAAAGTTTCTTTTTAGTGCTTTTCGTCATTGCTAAAAATCACTATTGTCTTTGTGATGTCCGTCCGTACGTACGCATATATCAGGGAAGAATTGGCAGAACAGATTTCAACCAAATTAGGTACATGGAATATTCACATAACTTAATGACCAAAATGACACATTTGAACCGGATCAAGGGTGCCAAAATTGCAAAAGAAATCTTTTCGGTAATTATCATTTCGGAAGGAATTGGCCGACCGATTTCAACGAAATTTTGTATGAAGGTGTGCAACATATAAAAACCAAATCAAGATGGTTAGTTATTTGTAGTTAAGTGTCCGCATCAATTTTAACCAATTTTAGTATTTATAATGTACACAAATACAAAACCATAATAGCTAAGTTTGACCGGATCAACCAAACGGGTGCGACAATTACAAATTAAACTCTTTCAGTAATTATGGATTTGGAAGGAATTGGTTGAACGGATTTCAATTAAATTTTGTATATAAGATTTGTACAACATACCATAATGAAATCAAGATGTTTAAAGCGGAGCTAAAGAGCAGGGGTACCACAGTAAAAAGTAAAACGATATTTCTTTTACACGAATTTCTAGAGAACTGATTGCATGTATTTTAAGCGAATTTTTTTCGTCCCTGTTTTCGTTCCGGTTCACATAAAACAAAAACTTTCGGTTCGGTTCTGGTTTCGCTCCAGCATCCACAATTGAACAAGTTCGCACCGGTTTTTTTTTCGCTCAGACTGAATTTTATGGGGAAAATTTCAAGAGAATACCAAAATAAACTTTATTAATTAATGTTATTTTTTATTTAAACCAAATACGTGTTCACTATCGCAAGTCAAGAAGACAAAAATAGATAAACTCACGTAACATCACGCAAGTGCCCCCCTTCCACCATGTAAGGAACAGTTAAACATTGTATGAATTCTCTTCTTATTTTTCGTTATTCAATTTATAAACGGCTCCTTTTATACGACCCCGTCCTATACTGTTCTATAGGAATTAAATATATTTTTTTCCTTTTTAGCTCGTATAAAGGATATTAAAATTTTTATTTATTTTTGTCTTTAATTTTTCATAAGTCAACATTTATTGTATTTTACAATTCCAATTTTCCAGATTCCCATATAAACAGATACTCTCATTATAATAATGAACTTACTCCAACAGTACTCATGCACGTACTTGAACAGGTACAATAATATTGATTCACATTTGAATGTAGAATGCAATTCAGATAGAGTTGTTCAAAGAAGAGCTACTTAACTATTTTTAAATACAATAATTTAGATGTTAATATTACAAATAAGTACCATACAATATATAATTACATAACTTTTCATAAGACGACAAATATGTACACACAGTAATATTTAACAGAAGTAAGAATACCTCAAAAGCACGACTACAGAGCGATCTTTCCTGGATAAGTTTTAGAGAAAGACTACCAGAATGTAAGGGCTCAATGCATATGGAGAAGAGATGACAGTTTATGCAGACAATAACCACCAACATTAAGTCTAATCCAAGTTAAGAATCGTGAAATATTTTTACCCGGAACACTACACGGAGTAGGCTCAGGGAGAGGGTACGAAGACGATTAGCGCCTGTCTTCAAAATACCACTATGTTCCTATCCACTAGCCTCGTTTAACAGGGTTCTGGGAAACCTCAACAGAACATATACTTGACCCTCTCTCTATGTATTGAGATGCCCATGGAAAATACCACCATTGAACCGAAAGATATCACTACAAAAATGTATCTCTCCAAAGGCTTAGGAGCATGTATTCTCAAGAAAACCATTATTAGCCTTTGTTTTATTCGGTGTTGAAAAGTGAGGATTTTAAAAAAGACTCATATTAAAGCAAAAGGAAAAACCTTTCTTTCGCTCCTACTGTTTATGCGAACCGAAAAAATGGAACGAAATAAATAACGATTTACGGTTTCGGTTCGGATTCAGTAAAACATTTTTTTAGGTTCGGGTTCAGTTTCACTCCAGCTAAAATAACGGCTTTTGTCGGTATCGGTGTTCGGTTCGGTTCCGGTTCGGTGCCATGATTTTAACCAATGATGGTATATATAGCATATTTAAACCGAATCCTCTAAACAGGGCTACTGCAATATCAAGGTTAGAATTTTTCTGTAACTATGTATTTGGAAGGTATTGGCAGAACCGATTTAAAAGAAATTTCGTTTGTAGGGCGAGTGTAGAATGGCAAAAGAAAATGAATATGTTTATAACGGATCTAAATGGAGGACTACCTCAATATAAGAAAAATTATGTTCTGATTTCAAAGCAAATACATTAGTGTACGATTATATTACGGCGAATTTGAGGAAAAGCACTTCTGTACCACAGGAAACCCGTGTTCTTACCTACTTGTTTTCATTTCGTGCGATTATCATTTTTTTCGTTTAATATTATAAAACGAAATTCAAGGATTAACGAATAAAAAACTGGCTGAGTCAATGATGATTAAATACCCTGAAAAGAACTAAAGCTTTAGTGAGATTATATAGGTGTCAGTATTATTTTTATATACCATGGTAAGAGTAGCCACGGCGAGAGGATCCTTTTCAAAATTGAGGATCATCAAATAATACGGACTTCATGAAAAAAACAACGAATCAGTGCATTTGCGCTTCTCGGAGGTGACGGGTGTAGTGGTTAGGACGCTGGCTTACTCCTCTGCTGCTTAAAATGACAGCGGGGACGAATCCTGCGAAAGTAGGATTTTTTCCAAGGTCACCCGGCCCTGTGTGTGTGATTCCGTGTTTAAGTGTGCCGTCCTTCGGAAGGGACGTTATGCCGTTGGTCCACTTGGTGCTTTTCGTAAAGAGTAGGTTAATGCCGGCACCGGGTTTCCCTACTCCCGTGAGTGTGTTCGGCGTTGAAGAAGTTATATCTATAATAATCCAAGAGGTTGATTAGCCAAAAATATACACACACACGGTGCATTTGCACTTCTCGCAAAACCAACTGAAGATGCCACTCGCATGGAAACTAAATACGAAACATACCCATTTGCGTCTGTAAAATAATAATAATAAAATGTTTTTAATTTCGTTCAAAAAGTTTTTGCTCATTACATTACATTCATTGTATTATTATATAGTATTTCTAGGCCCAAAGATATACTACGTAATATAATGTCATGATACAAGTCACAATGACTTTATATTTAATGTCGTCATAAACTTTCTTAAAAATAGTTTTTATTTCGTTATTGTTACTGATTTTTACTTCGAAGTTTAATGAAAATTTAACTAAAGAAATATTATAAGAGTCCCAGAAAAAAACGTGAGGGTAGGTGAGGATTCGAGATTTTAAGCTACGCACGTTTTATTTAAATTGGCAAATAAATTTTAACTTCCGTTGATTTTATATTTATAATCTTGCTATGATATAAGTTTTCATACATATGAATGTTTCACATCTTCTGAACTTCAGGTGAAAGAGGATAATATGTATTATCAAAATGTTTTAATAAACCTCGCCATTATTTTTATATGAATGATTGGCTGTGAAAATAATTTTGAAACTAGTACCAACCACATTTTAACTGCCTTTGATCTTTTATCGACACTTACGCTGTTTTAATCCATTGTAACCGACTCAAGAACCTCATGAGTTTTTTAATTCTTTAAATTTATTTATTTGAGATGTTTCGATTATTTAATATTTGAAATTTTCTAAACAGTACTGTTTATCTCTTGAGTAAATTCCATCGTGTACTTAAATTCAAGTCTGCTTCGCGTATTTTCCCAGGTATTAGCACGGATGAAGCGGATATCTTGGATTCTATTCTCTTCTCCGTTTTCCAACTCGCTGCTCGTGTCCGGTGTTTTTTCCTGATTTACTCCCTTTCCCGGTCCCTTTATCTTGATCCACTTTCGCGAGCGATCCCGTGCGTCGCGTTATAACATCTGTCGGTGATTCGGAAAAGTCACGCGCACTGAATAAGTTGGCGAGCCATTGCATTCCTGCGCCTGTGGCGAATTCGCTTAAGCCGGTTAGGTGCTAACGCCGGTATATACGATATTTGCTATTGTCACTGGATGAAAGAGTGCTCGAGGCAACTTGGCTTCTTGCAGAATTCTCGAGATACACAGCGGAGCTTGAATTACAAAATTTTTCGGATGATCAGTTTTAACGAAGGCAATATAACTTGATCCGCGTACATTAAGATTTAAATAGTATTTAAATTTTTTTCGTTCATGGTGCTTATTGTAATTATATTAGGGTAATTCTGCTCACTCTGTTTTTGGTACCAGAAAAATCGACTTATTGAAAATGTTATCTGGGTATGCTAAAAACGATTGTCAAGTTTTTCTAATGAAATGTCGGCTTTAAATGGATTTGTGTGGCGGCAGCGAACCGAATGATGATGAGAAAGGTGCAGTGAGATCTTTGATATTTCTTTTGGTCTTAATAAAAGCTATTTTCTACTTGATCATTTATGTATTTTTATGAAATTATATAGCTGCTATAGAGACATCATTGATATGAGACAATTTAAAAATTGAATGAGTAAATCAAAATTCTAGAGGCGATTTTTTGCACGTGCGACTGATTTCTAACATTGATAATCATGCAATAACTTCACAAACTAACAATTCAAAACAATGTAATACAATTTGAATGAATTCATCTCAGATTATTTTATAGAGAACATTTCAAATGTTTATAACCTTATTGGAATTATTATTACTTCATTATTATAGCCGATTTTTTGTGATGGATAATTTAATCTTGAAATGAAATTCATGTTATATTTGTTGAATGTTTCAAATTTCTCCTTGACCAAAGTTGTACTTTCAAAATTAAATTAATATATTCCTTACCTTTTGTATCAAGAAAAACAGCTCATCGCCAAATCCGCTGGTGCATTACAAAAACAATTCTTTTAAACTACTATAAGATTCACTGCTGCACTTCAAATATTCTTGGTTAAATGTTTAGGAATAACGATAGAGAAAAATTTTATTGTGGAACTTTCCACGCGACATTTTATTATAAAATGCATGATATAACATATTATGAAAACTCTCCATACGAAAATAATTTACGGTACAATATTACATTAAATAATTTATCGTTAAAAAAACAAATGATGATGAATAACAAAATGTTAGCGGCCATCTTTCTCTTTTTGTTCTTGAATTGTGAGCGCCTAAACGATGCTTCTCTTCGTGGAGTCGTGCGTTTTCTCTCGTTATTCGTAACGTCAACGTCATGAGAACATCTCGTTGTTCGCCGTCAATTGGGCTACTAATTAATGTACATGGAGCTATTAGAGAAATGCAGACAAGGAAGGAAGGAAGTTTGGATACAAGGGAGTGGATATATGTATTATTAAAAGATGGAAAATTAATAGTCTTCTACGGAAATCATGACATTATTCATAGATGATGGAGTCTGGTCGACATTACGAAGATTAGAGTTCTTGAAATAGTCATGTTGTCTAACCAAGCGGGATTGCGTCACGTATCGTTTTCGTCAGTCTTTGCGCTAGTCTGATCGTCTCGAGTAATTATTTATCGCGCCCGCGCATTGCGCGTAGCGTACGTCGGTGTGTGATCACGCGATAGAGAAAGACTGGAACCGTTTCAAGAGGATTAATGGGACGAGCGAAGGAGCGCCAGGCGCGGAAGTAGGTAAAGTGGAGAGGGACTATTCCCGGTCTGCTCTCCGAGAGAGCGCCGTTAACTCTCCTATCCTTGCACGTTTTTCCCACGGAAACACACCCTCTTTGTCTCGAACTCGATACTCCACTCTAAGGGGAGCTAGAGGCGTGGGCGCGGTAGGCGAGGGGCTGGCCGTCGGGGACGGCATCGCGGCGCAGGGGTACGGCAGCCTCGAGGCTTCTGGAGTAGTGGCCTCCGCCGTTCCATCCGCCTCCGGAAACCACCTGGTAGGAGCTGTCGTGTCCACCACCGCCGCCGCCTCCGTTACCCAGGAGTTTCTTGAGTCCGATGATAGCGGAGAGAACGAGGGCGAGCTTGGCGATGATGAGGGCCTTTCCGGCTAAGAGGGCGAGTTTGCCGAGGGCGATGGGGATGAGGGTTGCTCCGAAAAGAAGGGGAAGCAACAGTAGGGGACCCATCTTCTTGAGCTTGCCTCGTGCTGAAAGGGGAAGCAGACATAAGTTCATTAATTGGAAACGCTTCAAGAAAAGAAATGTGTGGAAACAAGGCTATTTTCTGTAAATTATTTGATCCGTAACTGAGCGGAAATATAACCGTCAACTTATCGGAACTTTTTTTGGACAAGTTGTTAAAGGTTCGGTACTGACCATCGACCTCGCAAGCTTAGGAGATTCGCCTATCACCCAATTAATAGATATATATTTCAGATACATTTGATGACGCCGCGATAATATTCATCCGACTCCTGACAAATAAATGTCTGTTTTTATGCATATTGTTTTTGGTTCTATGGTTGGCCAATAAATGAGAAAATTGTAACTTTCCGCCCGTTAATGATTTCCGATTTGGAAATATGAGAGGGTGTAACACATGAATTCATTTGAGTCGGCTCTTAACACAAAGTCCGTGATGAAAAATAACGGGAATTTGACGATGAATGATCGAACTGAAGGCTCGTCGATCAGAAAATCATTTCAACCGGAACGCGAAACCTGGACAAGATGGTGAGCTCGGCAAAATATTAACCCAATGTTCTACTCTATAAAAAAAGACTTCTTCCGTAATCCTTATCGATATGCATCTGCCCTTTTGCATCTCGGGAAATTTTCGATAAAGATAGTCCGTTAAAGCTTCGGCTCCTCTCTGTGATCCACCATGAATTATTTATCGAAATCCAAACAAAGAAATTGAACTGCGGATTACGGTATCTAATGAATTGTGGTGATATTGAAGAATCTATGCTTAATGAACCCACATTTGGATGAAAATGCGTTGCGTTAGATTCTGAAACAATCAGTATCAGAGTAATATACCATAATAAAATCGTTGAAGAGCATTTAAGCAGGTATAACTATCGCAGAAATGTTCAATTTTAGTTGTTGAAAAATAATCCATTAATTATATTATATAGTGTTCTACACGGAGATAGTTCCTTTCTGTGACGCAGTTCACTATATGAGGAATTCTCATGCATCATACACTCTCCTTTCCATCCGAATAATTAATGTTGTATAATAATTTGAAGGTATATTGCAAGAAATGGGAATTTTTTATCTTAAGCATATGTGAATAAACTCTCCAATGTATTTATAAAGCATAAATCATAAATTGTCCACCTTATGAAAAGTAACTACTCGTCTTGTACTTCATATCTCGTTGCTTAGTTAAACAGGCTATTAATTTCATCGGGTTCAGTTGATTTTTTAGAGTTACTCGAAATATTTTGTTGTGAGGCTGGCACTCTATGTAATTTAAATTTATTTATTCCAGATTTTCGACTTTCTACTGAAATTTACATCCACATTTAAAGAAAAGGGATACTCGAATATTTTCAACCGTCTTCTTTTATATTTTCCGTTGATTAAATAAAATCAGTGGGAACCTAATATTATATTTCTATACTGTGTTCTTAAGCGTTGAGATCTTTTTTTTAACATTCCGCATCGACTCAAACTATTCAGATTTCCCCCCAGAAATTTTTTTAAAAATCTGGAAGTTAAGTAATCTTCACGGTGTGTCCTCAGCTTTTTGCTACGCTAGATGGGATTTTGAGTACTGTGTTTTAGCCTCCATAGAATGAGCTTCATGAATTGCATTAATCGGCATTCTTGAAATAATCATGCGATGATTACTAGGATCCGTGGCGTCAAATGCGGATATGACGACTGCAGTTTTCTTTCTATTGACCTTTCGATCCTTTGTAAGGAACTTGCCTTGTTCCATAAGTCGTATCTTTTATTATAATACTTCTTCATTCGCTCAAACTTAGTGGTTGCCATGTGACACGATCTAGGAAAAACCGATTCATTTCCGCATCATCTGTGCTCTACTTCATCAAAAAGCGATTTGCGGCTGCGAGGCGATTATACCTGCGTAATAAGCAACTAACTAAAAAAAAACTTTGCGCATCATCTTCTTCACCTGCGTTGTTCGGTCTAGTTGGCGTGGGAAATTAGAATTTTCCTTGAACCCCAAGTTAAATATCATGTTTAGCGAGTTACATTCGGATTTTTGTTGTGGAGCCATAAGTGACCAGCTGCATTTAGTTTAAATGTTAAAAACTTAATAAATATGGTAGGTTATCACTTTTAGGAGAAAACTTTCAACCAGTTATTTCATAATTTAGAAGAAGAAAATCTTATTCTTTGAAACGATAGTATTTGGTGAATATTATCTTTGATTTTGTTTTATCAATTGTCATAATAGGAAGGTATTTTAATAATTATATTATATATATAACTATTACTTAATTTTATATACAATTATTTGAAAATCGAGAATTAGTTAAATAAAGTAATTCGAGGAAGTCATTTGAATTCGTATAATTTATAAGTTTAGTACATTGCTGAAAGTTCAACAAATAATTTTATATGCATTTCATTATTATATATTTTATATAGAAAAGTAAAATTAATTTATAATGATTTATTATCTTTAAATAAGGAATATTGCATTGAAAACTAAAATTTATAGTTAAATAATCTTTTAGAGAATCAATAAATAAACTTGGATAGTTGAAGATAGTAGAAATTAGGAGCGAAATAAATTAGAAAGAACAGGATCAGCTCCTCTCTTAAATATATCTCTCCTGGAATTTAGCATATACTCATTAATTCAAGACTAATAATCATGGTAATTATTATTTGATTGTGTTCCTTCAAATCATTAAAATTTTAAGTTTAGAATAGCAATTTTTCATCACAAGAAATTGCAAATGGAATATGTTTGAAATTTATAGCTAATAGTTATTTTTAAACGTTCGTTAGAATATTCGAGAAGATACAATGGTAAAGGGTAAACTGTAACAGCAGCGAGTTCAACGCTGGAGATACAGACGTAACGTAATGCAGAAAACAAAGCCTATCCTGGGCGGAACCTTCTATAGATGTGGAGGTGAATAGGAAATTAAGTAGATGGATATTTTAAGACATTAATAGCAAATGAAATAAAAGCTTGGAAATAAAGTTGCGTATCGAAAAATGGAGAGTTAAGGAGGGGCGCGCGAGTCGCAGGAAGAAGGCGAGAGCGGTAATACGGGTCGGACCGGCTGTATCTCCTTTTCTCATCCGCCTCTTCTCACAATCCCCACTCACCACTTTCTCCGACTAGGCTACGTCCCAGGTTCTCAGCCTCTGCGAGCTTGAACTGAAGAGTGTGTGTCTGGAAGAAGGCAAGCACCTTGTCGAGGATCAAACCGTCGAGGGCCGTTTCCCTTTCGGTAAGGGATCTCGGAAGGGCTGCCTCCAGTTCCTCCTCGGTCGCAGGATTCCCAGAATCGGAAGTGTCTCCGCTCTTCACGAATTCGACTCCCTCCATCACGGACATCCTCTCCTTACGCACGACCCTGTCGATGGCCGTGGCCAACTTGAGCTTCAGGCACGAAGACACGCCGGCCGGAGAGACGTCGCAGTCGGAGTAGAGACGGTAAACGAACCGGAGATCTCCTAGAAGGGAAGCGGGTCCGGATTCGTCGATCCCCCGGCCCTCGAACACCTCATTTACCGCCACGGAGGCTGAGGAGGCGAGCGAAGCCAGGAGGAGGCATGCCAAGCCGCACAGGGTAATCCAACGCTCCATGTCGGTTCTTGCGATGCCCGCAAAACGAAAAATAAGACAAGATTCCACACTCTCTTCGCAACTACCCTAAAGAAACACGTGCTTGTTCCTACGAGGGACTCGTGGTGAATGACGACGAACCATGTCTTGGGTGCGTCCTTTTATCCGAAGAACGCTCCGCTTTCCTCGTTTTTACCCCGCCCCCTTCTTTACACGCCGAAGACGCCAGCGGAGGCGGGAGACGCGACCCCGTCCCCCAAGCCCCGCTCCTCCTCCCCTTCCGGACCTCACACACCCTCCAACCTCACCCTCCTCTCTCTCCTCACATCCCAGACGCAATCGTATTGTTTCCCCTTCTCTTTCCGTTACGACCCCTTCCTCCCCGCAGGAAGCAAGTAGAGTTAGGTGCTGCCCGCCGAGGGATGGGGGACATAGAGAACGCCTATTTCCCCTCCCCCATTCCATCGCTCTTCCTCCCTCCCACCTCCCCCTTCTTCCCCTCCTCCACTCTCTTTACTACTGCCACGGAACAAAGTCGCGCTCTCTCTCTCTCTCTCTTAGGGCCGCTACCTCTCCGTCCCCTCCCTCCCCCCAATCGTTCAATTGTCTTCTTTCCTCGGAGGAAGAGGGAAGGGACGGGGGAGGAGATGGTCGCCTCAAGGCGGTGCCGAAAAAGAAGTGGAGCATGAGGAAGGGGCGCGTGTCGAGGATGGAGGAAGTCATAGCGTAATGCGACAAGATTTGAAGGGATAAGAGGGACGCAGGAACAACAGTGAGGCTGGAATGCGGGGAAATGCGTGCGAAAGAAAAGGAAAGAGAACGCCGGAAAAAATCTTCCTCATTGTCTCGGGGTGCCTCAATTAATTTTCGGATTCATACCACTTTTTCCGTTACTTTGTGAAGTAAGTGAAAACATTCCTTGCATCACTCGTACAATTAAAATCATATGATGTCAATTTTAGATTGTGAGGGTTGTCCTTAAATCCATATATAGATGATTTTCTCTTTTAATCCCAATAGCAGTAGAAGAGTTAGTCCTAAAGGCTATAATACACAATTTGTGTAATAAAAAGAAAAGAGAAAAAAATCACACGTCAAATTTTTATTTATTCATACTGATAGCAGTAAAATTAAGAAGAGAATTTTGATGCTGTTTGGCAGTTTTTTAGAGAATGTTTATTTTTACGATAATTGCAAGCCATTAGCGTAAAGATTAATTATGCCGATACGGATTAAAAGCATTTTGCCGAGGACGGATGAAAGTGACGTAGACGGCCACCTGGGCACGGAGGGATGGATGGCGCATAAAAAATTGATAAGTCATGAGAGAGAGAGAAGAATAGGACGTGAAATGCAGGTCGTCATCTCCGTCTCAGAAGTCTTAAAGGCGTGGACGAAGGGAACAAAGATGTAGTTAAGAGAGTAGGAATATTGGAAGGATTTTGAGAGAGGAAAGGACAGGGATTGTCGTAAGGGGATAGTTACCATCGCAATTACAAGACGAGGGGGGATGGGGAATTTCATGTAAAAGACATGAGGGAGTATGGAGCACTGTGGAGGGACCAAGCGAGACATCGAAGGAACTGGAGTGTATAGGATGATGTGTGGAGGACCTTGAAGGACACGGTGCGTGACTTCGAAGAGGATGCGGCGGCTGGCTAAGGAGTAGGGGGATGGGTCGGTAGTTAGTGGGTTTGACGATGAAGGACCTTGCTTCCCCAAATGGGATACGGGACCTAATACGAAAAAAGTGAGGAGCGAGCATCACGGGATAATTAATTTGCCGTGATTGATTGTTTATAGTACTCATCGCGGTTGGGAAGGGGCATGGAGTAGCACGAAATACCTTTAATAAAGGATGCGTGAGAATCTGAGAGAGGGACTTAGACACGGAAGAAGCGAGTGTTTGGTGTAAGTATGCTCGCGAAGGCCTTAAGTTGTAGAACTAAAAGCAGAGTGAAACTCTGAAACAAAAACTAGATGCTATTACGATAACAGCGAATAATATAACGCGTGTAATGAAAGAATTAGCTGCTGAAATCGCGCCGTATTTGAAAATTATATTCGAGAAATCCATTAGGGAAGGAGTAGTTCGTAAAGATTGGAAGGTGGCACACGTTACGCCCATCCATAAGGGTGGCGACAGAGAGAACCCCGAAAATTATAGGCCGATATCCTTAACTTCATTATCGTGCAAGATACTTGAGCACATAGTCTTTAGCTCTGTAATGCGCTATTTAGATAGTCATTCATTGCTTAGCGGATGCCAACACGGATTCCGGAGAGGTAGATCATGCGAAACGCAGCTCGGCCTGTTCGTGGACGATTTGTTACGATGCGGTGAGAAAAATACTCAGGTCGATGCCATATTCATTGATTTCAGGAAGGCGTTCGATAAAGTATCTCATAGGAAATTAATTGCGAAGTTAGGACAATGTGGTATCAATCCTAAAGTTGTCGGTTGGGTGAGAGACTTCCTCTCGAATAGGGAACTGATAGTTGTCATCGATGGGAAATACTCGTCCCCCGTTAAAGTTGCTTCGGGTGTTCCTCAGGGAAGTGTATTGGGCCCTCTGCTCTTCTTAATCTATGTAAATGATATCTGCTCGGTTGTTCGTAGTAAAATTAGGCTTATCGCCGATGACACCGTTCTATATAAAGAAATGAAAAAACAGGAGGACCATCAGTTGCTGCGTGAAGACTTAAGAGCCATTTCAGCGTGGTGTAAAGAATGGCAAATCGAAATTAATTATACTAAATGTGCCGCAGTCACGTTCTGGAAAAGTAAGAACAAAGATTTAGGTTTCGAATATAAAATAGATGAAATGAGTATTCGACAAGCTGAGTATGTAAAATATTTAGGAGTAACCATTTGTCGAGATCTTTCGTGGGACATGCACATTCGTCGAGTTATAGGCGCGGCCAACAAGAAACTGGCATTCATAGATAGAATAGTACGGAACACTCCGGAGAAAGTACGTGAAACATGCTACTTATGACTGATAAGACCGCATGTGTAATACGCAGCGAGCATATGGGACCCGTACGAGAAGGGACACAATTCAACTAGAAAGAGTACAGCGCAGAGCAGCCAGATTTGTAAAACAAAAGTACGAACATAAGGAAAGCGTCATCTCTTTATTGAGCGATTTGAACTGGGTATCACTGGAGGACCGTAGATTGGTCTCAAGGTTGAAACTGCTGGAGAAATATAGGTCGGAATGTCTAAAAGAGGAGGTAGTGGGAATAATTGTGGCACCAACGTATATAGTTAGAAATGATCGAGACGATAAAATACGTGAGATCGATTGTAGAACGGAGCGTTATCTAGGCTCGTTCTTTCCGAGGACAATACGAGATCACAATAGGAAATTTCGAATTGCGTTAGACAATCTTTAGGTAGGATTTGGTGCGTTGCACCCACGAACTTGGTGAATTGCAGGGTAACTTGTAGATGTAGATGTATATTATACCTAGTATAGGTACAACGCGCTTATTGCTGCGGCCCATGACTTCTTACGATTAGAAACCTCTCAACGAAGTGTGACCGTTCTAAGAGCTGTTTTTTTCCTCGATTGCTGCCTAAAGAAATGTGGCGCGATTTTTACAAACCGTAAAAATTAGCGGTGTGGCAGGAATCGCGAGGATTTTATTGCGAACCATTTGGATGCTGGTGCTTAAGAACGTTTGGTGTTCCTCTTAGGGAAACGACGCGGAAAAAGGAGCTAGATGCGGTGGACAAGACAAAAGGAATACGGAAGATAGATTGAGAACCGGTAAGGTATTGCTTCTAAGACGCCAAAAATGAAAAAATCTCTTTATTCAAGTTCAAAAACTAAGCAACGAAATATATTGAAAGAGGGTTTATGGCATCTTTGGTTAGCATAATGGTGTGAGAGGTGTGTAGGTTGGCGAATAAAAGGGGCATGAGAAACAGGCGTGGAAGGAAGGTTTAGTGAATAAAACACGAATATTCAGGGTGGGATGCTTGTAATAGGGAAGTGAGCGGGAGTCGCTAGGAGGAGGCCATGGAAGGGAACAATGAGATGGATGTGGCTATGCCGTTGGAGGGCAAAGGTGGGTGGGGAGTGGAGGAAAAGAGGCGAAGGGAAGGGACGAGGGTGTGGGCACGACCATGGGTTAGGAGTATTAGGGAAGCGTTCGGTATTCATTGCGTGGGATGCTGGCAGGTGAAGTGGAAGCGAGCACGCCGAGGGACAATTACTTGTCGAGTATCGTTGCATTGGGGAATGGGTTTGGTCGGGCAGGAAGAAATATCCGCGAGGTGTAAAGGACAGAGAGGAGGCAAGACTGCGGGGGGTCGTGGATGGCTCGAGGACGAAGGAGGTTGAGATGGCGTACTCGTCCTCTGCACGGCTCCATGTTTGTCCCCGACGGACGTAATGGTTCGATATGAAAAGATATTTTTTTATATAGGGCAATTATTCGATTTTCGTATCCGCAGAGATAAAATGAATAGCACGGAGAACGAATATGAATTTATTTTCTTTTTATAGCGCGAGAGTTTTGCACGTGAGGGTGTGCGAGTGCTCTCACACGTGGAGTGGTGGGGAGAGGCACAATTCCGACCCGATGACGTACGAAGTCGCGAAGTATGTAATGAAGGAGAAAGAGAGTCTGAATGGAAGGTTTTTAATTAGCAATAGTCGTAAGCGAGAGATGGGAATGGGTATCCTGAAATTCGGAACATAAGATGTTTCACTTTCTGGGTCAGTAGTAGGGTTGCCACCTCTCCCGGAATTCCGGGATTCTCCCGGAATTAACCCACCTTAGATACATATCTTCCGGAATGTGGTAGAACTTGTCCGGGTGCCCAAAATCCTCGTAATTGAATAGTCTTCAGCTTTACTAATATTTTTACCCCATATTAAGTTGAAATTTTAATAGAATTATTTCCTTTGACTCCAATGAAGTGATACCTAATGTACTCTTTATACAGGGATCATGTTGGTAACTACATCTTACGCGCCACAAAAGGTTCGCCTGATTTTATTACAATTTTAACTAATTAATATACTTTCAAAATTGTTTTAGATTTTTTTCAAAAGTAAATGGAGATGACGGAGAATTAAATAAAATTGTAACGCTTGTGCTTTAAGTTCCAGTATCCAACGCAGCTTGTGAACGTGTGTTCAATGCTATTAATGAATTGTGCTGTAAAGATCGAAACAAATGAAGTGTAGATCATGCCAAGACAGAAATTCAAGCATGAACCAATTTAATTACTCTTTTAAAGATATCCATGCCTTTTTACTATCAAAATTAGATCTTTTGGAAACTGCTCGACGTAGTTCAAATTACAAATTCAAATGAAATAAATGAAGTATTACTTCTGAAGTAATGCTATTTTAAAGTTATTTATTATAATTTATATAATTATGTTAAAACAAACTAAGGTTAAATATTCATATATTTTCTAAATAATAAATAAAACAAGTTTTATTGTTCTCATGAGGTGTTTTTTAACCTACAAGCAATCCCGCAATTAACTACTCGTATGGATATCTCCCGGAATTAGCAATTTACAAGGTGGTAACTCTAACTTTAAAAATAAAAAAGATTAAATAATCATCATAGATTTTCCTAATAACTAAATAAAACAAGTTTAATTGCTCACTTTAGTGAGAAAATTTTTCCGGAATCAACTACTCATAAGGTGGCAACCCTGTTCAGGAGATAGAATTTCCTCACCTAAGCGCGGGAAAAATGCAAAATAAAAGCGCCGAAATTATCCAACCCTGAAAAAATTCCAACGCGTACTTAACGATCAAGGATAGGAAAATATAAGAACGTCTCATTTGTGCCCATATTTTGGAAAATTCCTCCGATCATCAATCGCTTTTGTAATTTTTTATTGTAAGGGATTCATCGTGGGTTTCCTATACGGAAACAATATTTTTAGGAAAAGGAGGTCAGCGCACGATCCCTTATAAACAAACTCCATTGCCCGCTTGTGAGAACTTTTAGGAAAAGACTCGCCCAAGTTCGTAGTGAGGCTGTTTAGTTTGTTCTTCAGATTCGTGCCACATGTGAGAAGAGCAAATAAAAAGGAGGGGAAAAACATCTGCTAGGTGGTAGTTGATAAAAACAACAACCTTTATTTCACTATTCCCAATAGGAATAGGATGAAGGCCCCGCTAAGTGATGGAATTCCGTCTCGAATGACTGGCTACCACACGAGGGAGCATCCGATACAATAAACACCCACGTCGGAAGGTCATGTGGTCCGCCCAGCGAGGCTCTAGGAAATAACACCGCCAAATAACTATGTACCTGTCCGCCGGCACAATCCACATCTCATTCTTCATGTGGTATCTCACCCAACCTCTCCCTCCATCCATCCATCTCTCTTCACATCATTCTATCCTTCCCCTGCCTCTCACATTTCATCTTCTCATCTCTTCTCCATTCTCTTTCTCACCCTCTCTCCTCTTTCTTCCTCGATCTCACACCCAATTAACAGCTCTCTTCCTTCGTTTACTAACCAGCCACCCTTTTCCCTCTATTCATATTTTTTATGTCTCATCTCATAGACAAGTTTGTGTATGGTCATAAAAATGATCCCAAGTGCACGGCGAGGCTTTGAAAGGAATTATGTGCATCACGCTTTTTTAAGCAACTAGCTTTTTCTTAAGGGTAATATGTACTGTAATTTCCTTGAATTAAACTGTCTGAAAAGCATGAGAAGACTTAAACCTATCTAATAATCTTTATGATTACAGCTATTGTTGCCATTATGATACCTCCGCGCCACAAGCAGTAATTGAGACATAGCCTTACTGAAAATCCGATAAAATCATCGATGAAAAATTATTTTTCGCACTCGATCAACTTGAAATAAAGTCGAGTTCCCAAATTTCATGTATTCTTCATCCTATTACTTATTGCTTGTATAACGCGAAATTCCATTCCATAGATTTCTTAAGCAAAACACATTTGCAAAACACACCTGAAACTACTAAAAATCAAAACTGTTCCATTAACTTAAATTTGATTTATTATAACTTTTAAAATTGTAAATCATTTTACGAAATTAATCTATCTTTATAAGAAAATTATATTACATGAGTAAACATTTTTTAGCCTTAAAAATATTTTCGCGATTTGTTATGAAATGTAATTGATTCTCAAAATTTAAATAAAAGATTGTAAGCATTAATTTTTATATTTCATCATCAACAAAAGTCTATACCACTCTTTAAACTCGTAACTCCTTTCAGTAATGTTTTGTAAATTCCATTAAACAACGGATTCCATTAAAAATATCTTTTAAAAATTTCCACATGTTAAGCACATCACAGAAAACAGATGACGTCTCAGAATATTATTAGTATTCAACTAGCTAACCCAGTAATTGATTTTTAATTAACTTTTATGGCATCATTCTAATCATTTCGTACGTTCTGGGAATAACGTAACGCAGGCTGAATTTTATTCTTGGCGTTATTAATAAACATTGTAAATTATTCTTTACGGAATCCTCCCTTGTCCCACCCAACTGCGACCCGGATCATGATGGGAATTTCCGCATCGCCCACCGCTCTCCTAGGAATCATTCAGGCAGTTTGAGAGGATCGACTTTCAGGTCTCTCATCTCTCAAGCTAATAATCACCGCGCGCGAATCTTCGGCGTTTGACCCGCACTTCACCCATCCACTTACGTGTCCGAAACGACGCCTCTAATTCTGTAGTCCCGCTCCATTGTCTAACGCTTGGCGACCCCCGTATGTCGTACGAACCATTTTGGGCATTCCGGCGCTTGTGTCCCGTCTCACCTAAAACGATCCATTCAAACAAAGGGGCAATTAAATGCGTGTCTGTGTTTCGAGGGTTACCTATCTATTCTTTCTTTCTCTCCCTCTTTCCTTTTCCTTTTTTCTCATTCTACCTCTACTCTATAACCGTTTTTCTCCCCTTGATTTTCTTTCACTCGTAGTCACTCATTTAAAATGAATTATTCCATTGCGTCCATTTATGATTTTCTCTCTATTTCTCCTTATATGTTCCTTAACTTGTATCCATCTCCTCTTTTCTCCCCCTATTCTATCCATCTATCCCTTCAATCATCCGTGTCCCCACAGCGTTTTTCCATACACACACCTTGTGCCATTGTCCTCCTCATCTCGCCCACTCTCGCCTTCCCTTTTTTCCCTTCCCTTCTCCTCTCTTTCTTTCTCTCTCTCTCACTCTGCACCTGTGCTCCGTTGTTCCGTCATCGCCAATGCCCTCCTCCACCACATTCCTTGTCTACATACTCCTCTCCTAATCATCACTTCTCTTCCTCTCTTTATGTCTGAGGATGGCCTCTTGGTGCACACTCATCCTTCCGCCCGAATCACAGGACGCCACCACGTAACCTAGTTCCCCAAATACATTCGGAGAAGAGTCCGTCACAAGGAGAGAGAGAGAGAAAAGGAAAAGGGAGTGAGAAGGAGGGAGAGGTAGGGGATGGGCTATGAGAGGTACGGATGGATATCAGCGGACTTTCGTTACCAAGTTCTCACTTGGCGTGAGTAGCTTTCCTTAAAAATACACGAGCCCCGAAGGAGGAAAGGAGGCATGAAGAGTAAACGAAATTGAGAGGACGGTAAATAGAGATTGTCGCAGAGAAATAAATCTTAAAATACAAGTAATACGAGAGAGTGGAATGGATAAGAATGGAAATAGGAGAGAAAGCATGAAATGGCTGCAATAGTTTGAGAAATGGTAAAAATTATCTTCCAAATGAAATAAAATACTCTTGGCAGAATTTATGATGACAAGGGAATTAGGTGGGTTATGTACGATGTTAGCGCTCGCCTAAACCTTGCTATGTCAGATTTAGCCAAAAATAAGAAACTAAGGAGTTGCAAACCTCTAAATAGTGTTACGCACTTGATGGACTGAATTATCCTGTATGTAAATTTGTGGCGAATCTCAACCTTTCTCTAGTAAAATACAATGTAGGTCTGATTTAAATTTATTTACAAAACAATAAAAATTAAGCCTTACATATGGTAAATTCCAATGACGCTCGTTTGAATCCCGAAGATAATTTTATTTAGATTTATGATAAATAACACAAGATTTTTGGAGGAAGTTGTGTAAAGAAAATTAGCTCAAACTTTTAAAGAGTGAAGTAGTTCAAGTACTTTCTAATAGTAATAAAAGAATTATTGTACTTATTGAAATAGATTTAACCGGTGTCGCAGTAAAAGGCGAAACCGGTCGATTCAGTGGAAATTATCCATTAATTCATTATTCATTAATATTTAGTATTTCACATACAGCACACAAATGGCAAATTTATAGTGAAATCTATAATTAAAAAAACACAAACATTCATTTCCGAGATTTCGAACCCGCGACTTTAGTATCCGTTGGCAGATACTCGAATCACCCATCTACCAAGGCCGACTATTATTATTACTATTATGAAAACTTTCCACGAAGTGGAGCCTTCCAGTACTTATCAGTACTTACTCTTGAAACATATTCACTAACATAGGGCATAGTATAGCAATTTTGCGTTCAAATTGATTCAAAAATAAATTTTTTTTGTATATCTCCAATATTTTAAAATAATATTGAATAATATAGCGCGGATTTTGGAATTATTCTATTGTTGTTAATTGTATCGTTTCTATGTGAATGACAGCCGCTTTTCATCGCCCATATTTGGCAATTTTTATTTTTCCAGACGAGCAGACTTAGAATTATCTTACAAGAAATTGAAAAGAAAGCGATAGCCTTGATATATTTCTTAGTCAGGAAAAAATCGGGAAAAACCTTTTGTGCCTTCTGCCCTACTTTATGATCGATGCGAAAAAAGGCTAGTATATAAGCAACTAGTTATGTTTTTAAAAATACAAGAGACATATTGCTAAGTATTTCCTCTTGACTTTGAAGTGAGATAACCATTATATATCCTTAAAATCCGATCTCTGTGTTCTTATATCCACATTTTTCTTTATGCATTTTTAACGAAGCAGTTGAATTATTTAACCCCGCTGTTTTTTTAGTTCAATTAGCCGAACCTAAGTTAATTTATTGCATACTGAGTGATAGGTTAATTGATGGTGTAACTATTCACCTTTTGTTCTAAACTTTTCCTGCCTTTACCTTGATTATCATCCACACAAATAATCTTTTTTGGTTGAAATAAATAAATATGTAGCCCTTTCTTTATAATTTGGCATTTTCTTTGGAAATTTTTATAGAAACGTCAAGAACACTTTTTACCTCTTTTTACTTGACTATTGCTGCAAGATGATGGAATTATTGAATCAAAAAATTACAATAATCCTAGCTTCTGTCTGAATTGAGCACAGTTTTTTCTCCTCCAGTATTAGTTTTGTTTTTTATCTTTCATATTTTCGAATCCATCTAACGATAGGTTTTTACACAAATAATCTTTTTAAAAATGTGTTCTTTTCACAATGAATGGCGATCCTTTCAAAAAAATCTCCGAAGGCGAAGTGTTTCACATCCTTTTCCGAGAATTTTTGCAACCAATCGATCACCGTTTACCGTATCGTAATGAGAGAGAGAACTCAAGCGGAAAACCTCAACACGTCCGGAGTACCAAGCGAGCGCCAAATGTCGGCCTTATTTGAGGGCGACGGTGGCGGAGGCGTCACGACCAGAGGAGCACAGGCAGTCAGGTCGATTCATTAAAGGAAACACGAAAAGAATGCTATCAATCTATTGGAAGAGTTACCGGAACAAAATGAAGCACCGAATAAACCTTCCCGGCGTTTGAATTTTTGGTCCAACCGTTTTCGTAAATGGGACGCCGTCTCGAGTGGCAAAAGTGCTCGAGAGATCCGCGACACAATATACCGCAGTTATTTTTTTATATCTCCCTTCCCATATCTCTCCCTCACCCTCCACCGAACTATCACATTGTCTTGCCCTACTGAAGAACGATTCGCATTGCTGCCAACGCGCCCTACAAAGAGCCTCTCGAAGCCAAGTCACTGGCACATCCACCGCACCTCCCGTCCTCACCGATCTCCCTTCGGCCACATCCAAACGTTCGAGTCTTTCCCGGCATTCACCCGCCCCCGCACCCAATGTCACCACCAATCCAACCTGCTTTCGCCCGCTCTCCATCGGCGGCGATTGCCAAGAATCACATCCGTTTTCGCGGAAGCCGAACCTCCTCTCGCACACCTTCCCTCTTCGATCATCCGCCTCTCTTCCAGCACGCGCGCCGACCGGCATGCAAATGCCGATCGGAGGCCTAGACTCCAGCGATGCTGCTATTGCCTTGGCGATCCTAAGCTCCGTCCTAAATCCCTTGCAGACTGAGGATATGTAAAGGAATAGGATGATTTGTGTTTAATGATGTTGATATAATGCGAAGGAATCATGGGCAGACAAAATTTCTAAGAATTTACGTAAGCAATATGGAATATTACTTAGCTGAATTACCTTTCAGAGGTAAAACCAAAATCTTCCACGCTGGATGCACTGAATATTAAATAGATGATTTGAAAGGATTGTGTTATTGGGTTTGCAGCCCTCTAGTTGTTTTGGCTAAAGGAGTATTCTACTTTTGTTAGTTTTGGCCAAAGTTATTGAGCTACTATCAATTATCATCACTAGTATTGTCTTATGACAGGTCCATGATTCAGCCGGCTCTCTCCTCCATTCTTTCAGATTTCTCGCTTTTTCCTTCATTTCGCGATAACTGTCCTTCCCCTTCAAACTATCCAACATTTTTATTCTTCGTCTTCCTTCTTTTTATAAGGTCAAATAATTTATTAATAATTATAATAATTTCAAAATGGCATGTGAGCGTGCGAGTGTGTGTGCGTGTGCTGTACAATTCTCACGAAACTTCAGAAAATAGAAGTCGATGAAGCAGAACTCGAGGAATCCATAAAATGTTTATTTGGGTCAACTCATCACTAGAGACAGATCGGTTTTCACTGAAATCAACAGAATAGTAAAGATTGAATGAAGTGCGTTCGGACGAAACGAAAATATCTTCAAATCAAGTGTCCCAGTTTTCCTCTAATGGAAAATATATCATTTTCGCTTATGAGCTTGAGAGATATGGAACATGAACGCTTGATAATTTGCCCTGTTATACGAAGAAAACCCGGGCAAGAAAGCAGACATGAGTTTGTGAAGTAATTAAAAGGGCCATCAAAATGGTGAAGGGGAAATCACGCTGCAAGAAGAGAGGCATGCGACGGGGAAATATGGATATATCTTGGAGGTGACCTTCATTCAGCATTGGATGGAGTAGAGCGATTAAAACCAAAGGTTATACAATTAGTAAGCTGAGTAATAGAAATTTAGCCATGGTAAAGGGATACTGATTTATTCACCAAAGATAATCGAACATTTAAGTAACATCAATGATTGATGGAGGTTTTACCGCGTGATTAAAATATTTATGGAAAATGTATTTGTTTATATATAATTAAGGAGATATTTGAAAGAGAGTTATTTTTGAAGAAAATTATACATGTGCGAATTCGATCTCTTTTAAAATATTTTCAGAAGTCAAAGGAAGAAATTCACACTCGCAATAGTTGGAATCGCAAACAAAATGCTGGGAAAGAGAATATTACACAATGAAGTTTGAAAAATGTGGCAGTCTTATATGGTACTTGGCGAAGCTTGTCTCAAGTTTATTGTGTCACCATGACTCGCCTCACCTTGATAGATCGTGATATACGCGCTTCAAAATTCAAAGGTAGCGCTCGAGGAATTAGATTCTAACCTCGTTCATCCAGATTTTTCGAGAATTCAATCCCGTCATCATGAAGCCGCTCTTCTTACATTTAAAATTTGTTCTTTTGAAAATCATTCTGTCGTGTGTCACTCAAGACATCACGATGTTACAAACAGATGTTGTAATGCTAAGATAACGGTGTGTCAATAACTGTCATCTTGTTCACAAAGATTTTTTTTTACCTTGCAGTCATCTTTGTCCCCGACGAACTGTTTTCAGAAGCCATCTCATACTTCCTCACGGAAAGGTTCCAGAATTTTTCGCACGTTAAGTGAGAAACTTAATCATTTTTACAAATAGACTTTTGATAAATAATTTTCGCCAAGTTATCTTGTCGTCTAATTTAATTAGCCATAATATTGGTATATAATCCAATGAACCTCTTCGATTTCATAATCTTTCGGGGAATTTGTAAAGTTTGTTTAAAAATGCATTTAATCTGTCATTCTATCGTCGTTTATTAGGTGGCTGAAGATAAACTACAAACTTTTTAATCATACAGAGTGAATACACCAAATATTTCACGGTTTACTCTAGATAAGTAAGAATAAGATATAATTTATAAAACAAGCATATTAAAGATCAGGAGGATGTTTTCAAATTGATCCAAGAAGTATAGTTTCGCAATAGTTACCAGTAAATTAATTTCTTAGGTTAAAAAATAACACCCCCTGCTGAAGATATCACCATTACGATTGCATCATTTGTTTTCTCGGTGTTAAAGGCACTATCCCTTTATTTCGCCCGCATTTTTTCACACTCTCAACTCACAAACTGGCCTCGCCATCCTAAGAGTGAGTCACAATAAAACGGCCGCAGGCTCATTGCGCCTTCTAGCGGATGGAAATTCCTTAGCGTAACCCTATGAGTTTCATTTGCATATTAATATATTCTTTCCTTCAAATACTAGGTCACGAAGAGGTTAACGACATTTTTCTCTTTATCTGCACATGTTCATCTCGCAAAATAATTTCCTTACTACCTCCTTAGTTGTATTCAAAAACTATTTTCGAGCTTACCTTATAGTTCAAATTTAAAATATTACCTACGTATCTCCTGTAGCCATAAATTGATTTAGTGGACCCGGTATAAGCCATTCTTTTTCTGTAACAACCAATTACGAGTTGATAGGTACTTTTTATTTGGCATTCGTGTCTTATTTATTCAAGCTTTTCACGATTTTGGCAGTTAGCCATTTAGTCACACAGATTTTCATTTTTATAGTTATTTTATATAGTTATTGTTATTTAAAATGAGTTTTTATAGACTGCCAAAATTATGAAGACACGTGATTCTTTGCGAATATTTAGAAAATTTTCGCAAATCATAACAGAACGTATTATCCAAAACTAATATAGTAATCGGTGATAACCCTTTAAATGTGAAACTGTTAACGCATTTATGTGTGAAAAAATTACGTTTGATAGAAGAAAGAAATGCGTAGAATCGCGCAGTAGATAAATTTATTGCCAAAGACAATCTGACACTGCGTCTTGGCGATATAACTACTAGATTTGAATTACAATTAGGCCTAGATTGTCGCGCTACTATATTTCACCGAGGTATTAACCAACTGTCTTAATTACTCCTAATGAAAATGGAATTCCAAGCCGAAACAGCCAACTCGGATGCATGAGATGCACTCTGATAAATCGGCACGAATTCACAACATCGGATAAAACGGTGGTTTTTATTGGGAATAATTTATCTTAGGAACAGAAAAAGAAACTAAGAAAATTAATTGTTTTATAGATATCTATCTGTACTTGTCTACATTCCCTGGAAGAGAACGATGGTTTAAATTTGGCCCTAATAACCAATATATTTTGTTTTCATTTTATGTGAATTGATTTACTTATATTTATTTGTTACTATCACTTCCAATAAATTGTTAAAATCATTTCATTTTCATCGCTTTTCATTATGTAGAATCTCTCTTGTTAATTGATTTGTTTTTATTTCCGCATTATTTATTATAATAATTACACCGGAATAAGTTAATACATAGAATAAATTAAAGTTTGGCGATTTGCATCAATGTCTTAACTTCGACAATCCTTAATATAGAAATCCACTACAAGGCTTGATGCATATTTCTCACAAATTTGTCAGATACAAATACAGGGAATCCTGTGATAATAAACTCTACTAAATCCAAATCTCTTAACGAAAAACCTCCCGCAGCATTTCCTCTTGGGCAGTGGTGAGCAACGTACGGCCCGCGGGCCGCATGCGGCCCTCGAGAGCGTTTTATGCGGCCCGCGAAGCTATGACTAAAGAGAGATTTAACACAAATTCATATATACATTCAAATAACGACAATGGAATACTTGATATTGAAATGATAATCCTATAAACCTAATTTTGACGTGAATTTTACTGATATGATACCTAAGACTCTCCAGTTAACGTCCGATTTATACTTTAATCTGGCATTGACGACTCGCAATGCGGCCCGCCGAGGAATATACAGCCGCCAATGCGGCCCGCCACACACAATTGGTTGCTCACCACTGCTCTCGGGCATTCCGATCGGAAAAGCAAGCAACCTTAACCTTGAGAGTATCGCAAAAACACGTCCTTGATTTCATGTCTCCGACCTCTCGCGCTCAAATGCGTCTCCACGAATTCGAAGGTATAAATCAAATTGTGATTCCATTCCTTAAGCCCCTTACCATGAATGACGTTTTCGTCTCCAGCCTACTGATGAAGTAGCTCTCTCCCCGCAGCCCACTCGACGAAGAGCGAGCACATTCGTAGCAATCCGACGCCGTGTTTTCAGTTCGCTAACCGGAAACCATTTCCGCGTGCAGCGCACGCCGATCCTTGCTGGCAAGGTCGCCTTTGCCTCCCCTATAACAAGACGCCGAAGTCATTTTAATTCCACGCGCATTCCGTCGCGAGAGATTTAGATTTCTCCCTCCGCGGGGAGAGAAGAGGAAGAAGTCGGAGGGATGTGGCGCCAAGACGAAAATTCCGCTATTATTGACGCGGCGTCGATGATAATATTGATGCGACGAAGTGATTGATTTTTCATTCGGATGTTTATATCGTGTAAGATTTATTTTTGCCGCAATGCGAGCGTTGATTTTTTAAAGCGTGGACTTGCAGACGAACTGTTGCACTTAGTTCTGATTTATGTATATTTATTTAGGTCCGTAAAAGTGTTTTTGAGGGTTCTGACCAAAGTTTTCCGGTCGCTTAACTCGATCGTCATTTTATGATTTCGCGCTATTCCATTCTACTGAATACATAGAGTAAACTTGAAATTTTTCGCAGTATAAAAAATTGAGCGAAATTTGTTTTTAGTTCAATTAAGAATCACGGCTTTCTTATAGTATTCCACTTAAAACTATTTTTAATGGGGTGTCAGAAATACCGGAGTTGAGAGTTTCTATTTTCGACGTTGCCAATAGAGTTAGTTACTGAATCTTATTTTTGCTTCAAATAGGACAAATATTATGACCCAGTGTGAAAAGTATTTAATCCGAAGAGGGCTATAAACAAATAGTGTCGAACAAATGAGAAAATCAGGGTTAAAATTGGACCGCGTCTGAAGGAGTGCATTACGCAGTCTTAACTACGAAAAATCAGACGATAGATCATTTTGCAAACGAACCCTTTAAATGGCGAATGCTCGGTGGCTGCTCCTTAAGTAGCGTATAATACAATTTGTGTGAGTTAAAAAAACTCGCTTTATTTAATTTGCGCCAATTGGAACGCGAAACTACGTGAGTGGTAAATTAAGCCCCGAGGAAATATTTTTAGTTTCGGGAGAGAATTAGTGTGTGAATGGGAGACACTAGTCACTTTGGAATAGAAAAGCGTTGCACCCAGTGTGTTGGGGATGACGTGCTCCTGTTTCGCCTTATCTTCCATTTCTCCCATCCCTCCCTCGCCTCGACTTCCTCGACAACCTCCGCTGTTCTTCTCCCTCCACCTTGCGTTTGCGACCCAAATTTCCCTATCTTTTTCGCATCCATTAGCCTTTTGCGTCCCAAACTAATTGCCCCTTTCTTTCTGCCTCGCACTGCCGCCCCCTTTAACTCCCACTCCATTTTCCTCTCGTGCGGTCAGCGGCCGGAGAGACATTGGATTCGCAATTTTGTAATCGCCGCTATTAATTCTTTTACGATTCTCTCTGCACTGCACCAATTGCTCCGAGCGTATAAAATTTAAGACAAGCCATATTTTTAATGAAGAACATTCGATTGGCGCTGTTACGTTGGTAATCGCTACGGTAAATCAACGCTCCAATTAGCTATATCTGGTGAAAAACCAAAACTGTGCATACCCTGAATGACTTTTTTTTCGAAAACGAATGTTTATATTCGTAGTGTAGAAAATTGTTGCAAGAACTCAGGTGATTCTCAGTGAGATTATGAAAATATTGCAACGCCGATAAAAATAACAAATTTGACTCGAAAATTCTTGAAAAAGCTGTCATAAAACTTCTGAAATTTTCATTTTACTTGTACTCATTGATCTGATCGAATTACTTACTGATGTTATTGAATAATCTACACTTAATTTATTCCATCGTATTCTGATTTGTGAAAGCAAAAAGTTTTATTTTATTTAAAATGCACGTAAAAGCTCATTAAGAGTGTTTTTAGGTCAAATAAATCATAAATAATTCCTCCGCATCCATTTGGGAGACGTTTAACTTATCTCGCCAATTTATCAAGCGGTTCTTTCGCCTCTAAAGGGAACATAATTTAAGTCCTATCTGGTTCGCCTCCCACAATTTGTGATACACTGCTCCATGTAAATGGAGGACATTAATACCGTCGGTGACATAGGGAATGGGATTAATTTATACGTAAATATTTTATTAAGATAGTTACAACCACGTCCATAGACGATACTAGAGTACTCGAAGATTTACTTTTGTGGCAATATCGAACACATCTAAACAGAACTCATCTAATTTGGCATCAAATTTTTCTAAGAGAGTTCATTCTTACGGGGCCGCTGCATTCAAAAGGCGGAAATATTGAATGGGGATCACGCAATGTCACGTGCCGCACATTCGGGTAACAAAAGATCATCGCGGCGTGTGATTTCTCGGCCATCGCCGATGTGTTCCCTCGTCACGGCCCCATATAGCCAGAGGAAAGGATAATAGAGGAAGAGAGAGACAGATTGGTTTGGGTGTGATGGGAATGAAGGTAGAGCGACGCCAATTTTCCAACCGACCGCACGTCTTTTAAAGAAACGTGTTAAGGAGAGGAGGACGATGGATTCGGTCATTCAAGTCTTGGTTTTATGTTACGGCTGATACTTTGTGCCGTTAAAACGAGTGTGGGCTTCTTAAAATATCTCATGGACGTTCAGCTCACCGTATGGATATCGGCATCTAGCCTGTTCCTCCAACTGCGTAATTTACGGCGGTTTTCGGTTAGGGCAATTAACTCTTTGGAATAAAAATTCCTAAGATACCGTCTTTAAGAAAAGATCGAGTGTCTTAGTTCGATTATCGCTTGAGCTAATTCATTCGCCATCGTTCAGCGTGCTCAATCACGTCTGTTTTAACTGCGGTTTTTACAGCAAATTTGCCAAGTTTCTTTTTAAATCGTCATTATGTAAAAAAATGCGCTCAATCATTTTCATAGCAAGAATAATTTTTTAGCTCGATTTATCCGTGGGAAGGAAAGAATGGAATAGGAAGAAAAATACAGCTTGAAATTTCCTATGTAAAGGAATTTTTTGTGGGCGCCAGAAAATCCCTGAGGCCAGCGACACAGAAAATGGTTTTTATCGACTCAATTTTCTGGGTAGAAAAAGCTATGAAACAAAAACAATATGAAGGAGAAGTAGATGGAAAACTGGTATTTTCGGAAAAAAAAAACAAAATTGGCCCCATTGTTAGCACTTAATGTTTCTTATAACATTATCGAAATCTTATGAACAGTAACCTTGAAGAAAGCAGTGCATTTTTTATATAAATATGCGGTTATGTCCATACGACTCGTAAAACTTACTTCGCTATGACTTAAATAAGTTTTTATTGTCTTTTGCCTTTTCCTGCCTTTCCTCCCCCTTTTTCATTGTGTGTCTCTAATTTTTAATTTTACGGTTAAGGAACTAATTCTATTTAACATCTCTATGACTTAATGAATATTGTTGTTTCCATTGGGACAACTTAGACATGGTTCTGAAATTATGGGTATTGCTCAGGTATACTCTTTGACCATCCCATAAGCCTTTTAACCCACAATAGAGATCCCAAAAATCCCTAAGTTTTTTAATTATTTTAAATAACAATTATTCGAATTATGATTGGTATTTATTCGAATAGAATGACCGTTTCATTGAATAATACAACAGAATGTAAAATATGCACCTAAAATGTTCTTCGATTGGAAAACTGTGGGAAGTGTTGATTGATTGTTTTTCTCCTATTATAAAATGCGCGTATTGTAATGAAATATCTCAACTCAACCGACCTCATGAATCCTTTTAAGCTAATATCTACTTATTTAGGAATATAAGTGAATATGAGTTTTAAAAATTTGTATTGTTACTATAATGATGCATGAAAAAATCATAAGAATCTTTATTAAAACGAAAAAATTCAGAAGAATCTTTATTAACGCAGGTGTTTGCATAAATTGTTCATTGATAACGCATCAACATTTTAAAAATTAGTTTCTCCATTGCACAAGGGTAAAATTCGATGATACATTGATCCTGAAATGATTGAGCATTATCAATATGGATGATTGTTAATTTCATAGCAAAAAAGGGAATCTATTATAGACTAAAGATATATCATTAACTTTAAATCCTGACTCACAAAATTAAATATGATGTTATATTCGTAAGAACAAGATGCACTTGAAAAGCAACACATGTCGGTTTAAGAGAAAAAAAAATAGGATTTTCTCTCCAAAATCGGTTATTTGATTCCTGAGATCATGATCAGATCTTGTTTTACGTAACGACTCTTTATTATGTGTAAACCCCTTTATAGCGAAGGAGAAGTTCATTTGCCCTGGTATATAATGGAATGACTTTCCAAGCAGGGTAGTCCCATTTATCTTATTTATAAGATAAAAATGTAAACTAGAACTATACCTTTAAACTAAGGAAAAGTAGCATTCATTATATTTATTTAATTATAATTACAAGGTTTAAAATTTGACAATTTTCCTGCTCCTACTTTTTCCAAAAAGTATGTTTTAATTTACTACAACGTTGTCATGATAATAGATGAATGTAGCGTTTTATTTCTTTTCACGCTATCCAGGGGCGGCCCGAGGAATTTTGGCGCCCCGGGCGAGATAGCACTCCTGCGCTCCCCTCCGTTTATGTTTGTTGAAGTAATTACAAAGTACATGTTAATTTATTCATCGCTTTGTAAAAATTATTGATAACGAAAAATTAAAAGGAATACCGTCAAGATTCTACCCTGTTCCTCGATATAAATTGATATCTAATATTTATTCACTTTCAAGTAATGCATAGATAAATGATCTGGATAGCGCCCCCAAAACTTTGGCGCTCCGGGCTGCCTCCCGGCTCGCCCGTAGCTCGGGCCGGCCCTGGCGCTATCAGCGAGTAATGAAAATTCGCACTGTATGCACAGTAATATAATACAAGGATCCATAAGTATTTTCTGACAAATACAATAATTTATTATTCAGATGTTGTAATTTTGCCATATTTATTTTATTATTTTATTCTAAACCTATTATATATATATATATATATATATATATATATATATATATATATATATATGGATGTCAACAAGGTGTTGGGATGAGGAAACCCAGTGAACACTCACCAATCAGACGACTTCAGGTTGGCGAGGCCCCGGGGATGTCGAAGCGACACACGTAAAAGAACACTAAAACACAGAAACATCACAAACGTAGAAGCTTTCGGAATTATTCCTTCATCAGCTACAGAGAGAGAACTATATATATATATATATATATATATATATATATATACTATCATCAGTGCCTGGCAGAGAAAGCATTAAAAATCTATATACCACTGGTTATAATTAAAAAAAAATGAACTATCCATACCTGTATCAGCCCTGAAGAGGCCTTTTGCCTAAACAAGGTATTTTCTGATCAGGCCATGTACTATGTAAATGAATGTAAATTGTATGTTAATATTGTATTATGGCTTATCAGAAAATAAAAACCTATTGAAGTTGAAGTTGAAGTGCCTGGCAGTAGGCAGCAGTACTGTCAGTATGGTATAGAGCCGAAAACAAATGATGTTGGTTGGGTCTATATGCAATACAGCTGTAGGCGGGATCAGGACGATTTGAACGGCTACAGTACTGCGATGTGGAAAGCAAGAGGGAAACTACCACATTACAATCCCTAGTAATGATTATATGGTTGGACAATATGAGTTCTCTCGATGTAAAACAATCCGGAGGTAAAATATTCCCCCAATCGGATCTCCGGACGGGGACTGCCTTGAGGAAAACATTTGTCGAAAGTAATTTACGAATAAGGACTTGGAACGTAAGAACTATGAGAAAAGCAGGAAAGCTATAGAACTTGAAAGAAGAAATGAGAAGAAATAGAGTTGACATTATAGGGCTAAGCGAAACCAGATGGGAGGGAGAAGGACAGTTCGACTCGGAAGAATTCACGGTAGTTTATTCTGGAGGAAATAGTGGGGAAAGGGGAGTAGCTGTGGTACTTAGGAAAGATATGATGAAAAGCGTGACAAAGATAATAGCAACGAACGATAGACTGATGGCAATAAAGCTAAAAGCAGTCCCAGTGGACATGCTGATAATCCAGGTATATATGCCAACGTCAGCTCATGACGATGAAGAAATAGATGAGATCTATGTGCAAATTAATGAAATTTACGAAGAAGACGGAAGGGGAAAGGTAAACTGCATAATAATGGGAGATTGGAACAGCATAGTCGGAGAAGGACAGGAAGAAAATGTTGTCGGGCAATACGGACTTGGGAAGATAAATCGAGGAGGGGAGAAACTCGTAGAATTCTGCATCAATAATGACCTTGTAGTGACTAATACATGGTTCAAAAACCATAAACGAAGGTTATACACATGGAAAAGCCCAGGAGATAGAATGAGATGCCAAATAGATTACATCCTTGTAAAACAAAGATTCAGGAACAGCATAAAGAACGCCAAGGCATTTCAAGGAGCGGACATTGATTCAGATCACAGCCTTCTAATGCTTGACGTGAGTACAAAGCTCAAACAAATAAGAAAAACGAGAAGAGAAAGACAGACCTGGGACCTAGAAAAACTGAAAGAAAGGCAGGATGTAGTCAGCATGAAGTTGGAATAAAACCTAAGAAAGTTGGAAAACAAACCGAAGACCGTTGATATAGAATGGGATTAAATTAAAACCAGTATCAAGGATACCTTGGATAAAGAGATTGGATAACAAGAGAAGAAAATCAGAAAACTATGGATCACGAAGGAAATGCTGGAGAAAATGAATGAGAGACGAAAATGGAAAAACGTTAACTCTGAAGAAGGTAGAGCCAACTATAGACGTATAAACAATGAGTTGAGAAGGGTAACAGATAAAACTAGAGAAAATTGGATAAAAGGAAAATGTGATGAAATAGAACAAATGGAGAAGTTAGGACGGTACGATATGATGTACACTAGAGCACTCGAGTTAGAAGATAAGAAATCTAATGAAATTCATGGTATGGGAATTATGAATACGGATGGGAAGATAGTCTCAGAAACAAAGGATGTAGCACAGGTATGGGAAGAATACATTAAGGAATTATACAGCAAACAGGCAGGAGCGGCAAAAATAGAACTGGAAGATGAGGAAAACATTGAAGAAGACAACTTAGGACCAAGTATTATGGAGAGCGAAGTAGAAAAGGCGATAGTGGAACTAAAGAAGGGGAAAGTCACGGGCAGTGATGGAATACCGGCTGAGATACTTAAAGTCATAGGATCAGAAGGACTAAAAGCGATCACGAAATTAATTAATAAGATTTACTACATAGGAGAGTGGCCTCGGGATTTCCTAGAAGTAACAATGATCCCTCTAAAGAAGAAGCCAAAGGCAATGCAGTGTAAAGATTACAGAACGATAAGCCTTCTGTCACACACATCGAAGATCATCACGAGGATTCTTAATAAAAGGCTGGGGAAAAAGGCAGAAGAAATAATAGGGGAAGATCAATTCGGTTTCAGAAAAGGACGAGGAACTAGAGATGCTATAGGAGTAGTTAGAATCATATCAGAAAGGGCAATAGAGTACAGTCAAGATATCTGCGCATATTTCGTAGACTGGCAGAAGGCCTTTGATAGAGTAAATTGGGTAAAGTTGATGAAGATATTAAAGGATACAGGTGTAGACTGGAAAGACAGGAGACTGATTAGGAATCTATATGTGAATTAAATTGTAAAGGTCAGGTTTGAGAATGTGGACATCTGCGGAATAAATATCGGTAGAGGAGTAAGACAAGGCTGCTGCCTATCGCCAACCCTATTCAATATATATATGGAGAAAGTCCAATGCAAGAACCTTTAGAAGGCACAGGAGATTTCAAAATTGGAGGAAGGATTATAAGAACAGTAAAATACGCAGATGTTCAAGTACTTCTAGCAAGAAAGTAAGAGGAGCTACAAAAATGATGAATAGACTAGTGATAACAGGTAGAAAATACGGTATGGAAATAAATACAGAAAAATCCAAGGTCATTCGAATAACGGGTAAAGAAGAGAATCTGAACCTAAGTATTGGGGGAAAGCCTTTAGAACAAGTTTCAGAATATAAATTCCTTGGAAGCATCATAACACAAGAAGCAAAATGTACGGATGAGATCAGAACTAGTATAGGAAAAGTAAAAGCGGCTTTCAGAAGAAAGAAACAACTACTTACAGTGAATATAAGGGAAGATATCCGCAAGAAGTTTAGAAAATGCTACGTATGGAGTATAGCATTGTGTGGGGCAGAAACGTGGACGCTAAGGAAAAATGACGTCAAATACTTGGAAAGCTTTGAAATGTGGACTTGGAGGAGAATGCTGAAGATAAAATGGACAGATAGGATGAAAAACGATGAAGTGCTACGAAGAATAGGAGAGAAGTGAATGAGTATACAGACTATCAGAAAGAGGAAGGCTAACTGGGTTGGACATTACCTGAGGGGAGAGAGTATGATTAAAAGATGTGTTAGAAGGAAAACTAGATGGGAAAAGGGAAAGAGGTAGGAAAATGTTTCAGCTCATAGACGATTTGAAAGGGAAAGAGAGTTATCAAGATATGAAGAGGACAGCGGAAAATAGGAGTACATGGAGAACCAGGTTTAACCAAGAATAATCACGGACCTGTCTACGGACAGACTACCTATGATGATATATATATATATATATATATATATATATATATATACATAATTTATTTATTTAAAAAACATTGCAATTTGGCCAGTTGGCCAGATGGCAAGAAAAACATAATATATAATTCTAAAATTCCAATTTTACAAATAAAGTGCACATAAATTATATTAGAAAAATTAAAATATATTAAAAAATATTTAACAATATACAATTTCAAACTAATTACAATCAGTGCCTAGAGTGCGGATTTTCGTGGGTTCATGAAAGGCCTTCTCGGCTACTGTAGCGGTCACGGGGCCCACGAAATCCCCACCGTACTTCACCCTTCCAAGCAATCCCCTACTTTTCCTGCACTTAGGCACAGTTACATAGATATTGATGTTACTAATATTCCTCCTCACAGTTCGTCTTATTTTTACCATGCATATATGAACTAACTCTACGTTTAAAATGTTTCGCGTCCTTAGGTAAGGGCTTGAAGAGCACTTCAGGTAACTTTTTCCACTCGCTGATTCCCGTTTAGAAACGAATACTTTGCTGTATTTGTCTTCTGCGGCTTAAGTATAATTTTAAATTCATGGCTATTTTTCCCTAAAAAATTCGGCACCTGCATTCTGCTTCTTAAGTCTTCCCATGCTTCATTATTGCTGTATGCCTGGTACAGTCCCCCTAATCTGTTAATTTGTCTCCTATTTTCTATTGATTCCCAATCCAGAATTTTCAACATTTCTGTGACGCTGTCTTCCTTTTTAAACCTACCTATCACATATCTCGCAGCTTTCCTCTGGACTTTCTCTATTTTCCTTTTTTGACCTATCCCATGCGGATCCCATACATTCGTCGCGTATTCTAATATTGGTCTGACTATAGTTTTGTACGCCTTTTCCTTCGCAGCCCTACTACTTCCTTTAAGATTACGCATAACATAATGTAGGTTTTTATATGCTTTTCCTATAATACTGTCAATATGCCTATCCCATCCAAGATCTTTTGCTACGTGGACGCCTAAATACTTGCACCAATCATATATTGGCACCATTTCGCCGTGTAGGTTGTATCTGCGCTCACTTATTAGTCTTTTGTTCGAGAACGTAACGTGTTTGCTATTGTTAATATTTATGCTCATTTTGTTTATCCTAATCCAAGCTTCTATCTTTTCGATATCCTCTTGTAAAATTTCCCGGTCTTCCTCAATTTTTATTTGCCTATATATTATACAATCTTCCGCTAATAGACGAATCCTTGCGGGTGTGTTATACTACCATTAAATCATGATAGAATTACCTCCAAAAACTCTTAGGGAACATTCTTTCCCTCCAATATCCAAGACCTCAATTAAAAGTGTTTTAATAAAAATAATTAAAACGCAGATGTTGTGTTCAATTTTATGATAAACTGGCAAAATCGAATTTAAAGATATGTAATTACGCAAAATACTGGTTAAGCAATTTGGAATAGAATAAAAAAAGAAAAGGGGATCAAAGAGAGGAGATAACGAGGTAAGTTAAATGAGAAACGGCGTAGAAGAGAGGAATAAGATAAATTTGAAATGAGAGGTGAGAGGCAGAGACAGAAAGAATGAAAGGAGGTAAGGAGAGAGGTGAAAGTGGTGCTGCTATGGAGACTTCATGAAACGGAGAAAGGGAGCGATTGAGAGAGAAAGAGAGAGTGGGGGTGGATAGGGAGAAGGGGAGAGGATGCGCATGGAAGGCGGAGAGAGGAAATGGAATGGAGTGATGGAAAAGGGATGGGAGGGTGTAGATAGGTGTAGCGCCTAGGCAGGGAAAAGAGGTCAATGGTATATAGCGTGGTTTCGTAGGGCAAGAGGGAAAAACTAAGTGGGTTGGAATGGGAAAGGCTTTTATTCCTTTCTGCGGAAGAATGAGTTTCTACGTTTGCGAGGTTATAGTGCAGGAGAAGGGAAGTTATGGGAGTCGAGATGACGTCAAGGGGGGCGGAGGGGGAGGAGAGGGTCGGATGGGGGATGGGAACGGAGGTGGATGGGTGTTGCTCTCTGTAACGGAAACGTCGTGCACGTTCGTAAAAATGGAACCCGGTAGCACGGAAGTCGTTTTGGACGACGTCCGCTATGGAAGTCCGAGATAGCCGGAGAATCCTGCCACACAAGACGCACCACGGCGGGCTACGCATGGGAATTCTTTTCGGATGAACTTTTTAAGTGCTAGAGAGAAAGCATTTATGGTAATTGCTCTCCAAGTTTATATCGTACAGTTTTGTACATTTTTACCAGTTGTATTTATATCATGCACATTGATTTCGGTTTCCTAGTTTTAATGTTATTAGGCGTTATTTACCAGCGAATCGATAGTAGCGGAACGGATTATGGAAACATATCCTGCGTCCGTCCGTCCGCATGTTTCATCATGAAATTTGGAATTTAGAACTTTAGAGCAAAGAAAATAAGAAAATGATATATGTAAATGGTTCCCACACCCTCACCAGGTGTATCACTTTTCTAATGACAAAAATAGGCTTTAAGTCATAACTCTTAAAATATTACTTATTGTTCAAAAAATCTTCAAATAAACTTTGTAGAAATATGCTTTGCCCAATCCATTTTATCGAAGGAGAAGCCGTTTTCAAGATAAGCAAACGAGAAAGTCGTCATTCACTTTGGAAAATTTCCCCGTGTTTTTCAATGGTTGTCAACGAAAACAATCTCCGTAGCAGCTGAAGTAAACAAGATCTATTATAAATGCGTTTTACTTCCATTCGTGCGCCTACGGCATACAGTAAATGAAAGGAAATAAATTAGCGACAAAGAACAAATGAACGTTAAATACGTTTATTTTCCTCTCGTATGCACGCAGCTTTTGTAAGTGAAAAGAAATATATAATTTAGGACGAAGGAATGAACGTGAACGTAAAGATTACTTTGCTCATTTCAGGTGAGGTATGTTTTCAATAATTTGCGATTGTTTTATTATTTACTACTGATTATTAAAAAAATCGATAAATCAAAAATTCAATATTTCCTTGACGTCGCTTCTACTATATATCGTTTTGCAGTGCTGAGCCATCAGAGTAAGCAATTAATATTTATCTTTCTTTGACATGGTAACATAAATCGTGAAGAAAGCCTTTGGAAACTATCCATTCCGACATGGAGTACATCTTTCCATTCTTGTATATGATTGCGTGAAACTGCGTGAATATGAAACCTCCTGATATCATTATCATTATATATAGACGTTCCTTACAGAGGAGGAGGATATAACATACTAGTAGAAGGTGCTTGCATACTGCAAGCATTTCATCTCGCCTTGAAAAAAAATTCATTTTTCAGACAGATATTTAATCATTACAAATATTCTTTTAATTCTAAAGATTTCACCTCCGCAGCGATTTTCGTTTTCCCCAAATGTAAAAATAATAGTTTAAAACAATCCCCAAATGTTGCAATTTTAAAAATTTTACACTTTCTCCATTATGGGGTACTAATGCTACACAATTTAGCAAAATTTTAAAGTTGTAGCACTTCTAGAAGTCAAATAATATTTTATAATTGTTTTTATTTAAATAATTTTTAACTGCCGTCAAAATTCATCTATGGTAAAATTGAAATGTTTTTTGTGCTAGTTCACTACTTTGTACATAACTTGAAAATTTCAGCTCCATTGCTCATCCCGTAATGTTTAAACAGTTATCTATTTGTTTAAACTTTAAGAATTTTTAACTGCCAAACAAATTAAAATACCAAAATTTGTATAATCCCGATTTCGTTTTTTTATGAATTCTACTTAAAAAAAGTTCAACTCCGCAGCACATGCGGAAATACATATACCATGAAATTTTTTTTAAACAATTGCGAATTTTTAGCGGCCGCATTGTTGCACTTTTTCAAGATTTTCGGTTTTTCTAGTCGGTTTTGCAAAAAATCTTACCTATGAAAAAAATTTCGAATCTCCAGTACATCTGTAAGTGCCTAAACATTAGTATCCTCCTAAATGTTATCATTATATATCGACGGCTCTTACAGAGGAGGAGGATATAACATACTAGTAGAAGGTGCTTGCATACTGCAAGCATTTCATCTGACCTTGAAAAAACATTCATTTTTCAGACAGATATTTAATCATTACAAATATTCTTTTAATTCTAAAGATTTCACCTCCGCAGCGATTTTCGTTTTCCCTAAATGTAAAAATAATAGTTTAAAACAATCCCCAAATGTTGCAATTTTAAAAATTTTACACTTTTACACAACATTTGAAGATTGTTTTAAACTATTATTTTTACATTTGAGGAAAACGAAAATCGCTGGGGAGGTGAAATCTTTAGAATTAAAAGAATATTTGTAATGATTAAATATCTGTCTGAAAAATGAATGTTTTTTTAAAGTGAGATAAAATGCTTGCAGTATGCAAGCACCAACTACTAGTATCATTCTATATAGACGTTTCTTACATAGGAGGAGCAGGAGGAGGATATAGGAGGATACTAATGTTTAGGAAAATCTTGAAAAAGTGCAACAATGCGCCCGCTAAAAATTCGCAATTGTTTAAACAAAATTTCAAGGTTTATGTATTTCCGAATGTGCTACGGAGCTGAAATTTTTTTATAGGTAGTATTTAAAATTAAACGAAATAGGGATTATTTAAATTTTGATATTTTAATTTGTTTGGCAGTTAAAAATTATTAAAATTTAAACTAATAGATAACTGTTTAGACAGTACGGGATGAGCTAGGAAGCTGAAATTTTCTATTGAAGTACAAAGTAGTGCATCTGCACAAATAAATATTTGAATTTCTCCATAAACATATTGTGGCGGCCATTAAAAATGTTTAAAATTTTAACAATTGAAAAAATATAATTTTACTTCTAAAAGTACTACAACTTTAAAATTGGGCATAATTGTGTACCATTAGTACCCCATAACGGAGAAAATATAAAATTCTTAAAATTGTAATGTTTTGGGATTGTTTTAGTCTATTATTTTTACATAGGGGAAAAACGAAAATCGCTCCGGAGGTGAAATATTTAGAATTAAAAAAATATTTGTAATGATGTATATCTGTCTGAAAAATTAATGTTTTTTCAAGGTGAGATGACATGCTTGCAGAATGCAACCACCTTTTACTAGTATATATATAGACGTTTCTTACAGAGGAGGAGGAGGATACTAATGTTTAGGCACTTCCAGATGAGCTGGAGATTCGATTTTTTTTTCTTAGGTCGTATTTTGTGCAAAACCTACTAGAAAAAACGAAAATCTTGAAAAAGTGCAACAATGTGGCCGCTAATAAATCGCAATTGTTTAAACAAAATTTCAAGGTTTATGTTTTTCCAAATGTTCTACGGAGCTGAAATTTTTTTAGAGATAGGAATTGTAAAAAAAACGAAATAGGGATTATACAAATTTTGATATTTTGATTTGTTTGGCAGTTAAAAATTCATAAAATATAAACAAATAGGTAACTGTTTAGACCTTACGGGATGAGCTAAGAAGCTGAAATTTTCACGTTATGTACAGAGTAGTGCATTTGCACAAATAAACATTTGAATCTTTCCATAAACTTCTTGCGGCGGCCGTTAAAAATGTTTAAAATTTAAACAATTGGAAAAATATTATTTCACTTCTAGAAGTACTACAACTTTAAAATTTGGCAGAAATGTGTAGCATTAGTACCCTCTAATGGAGAAAGTATAAAATTCTTAAAATTGCAAAGTTTTGGGATTGTTTAATTTTTAATTTTTACATAAGGGAAAAACGAAAATATTTAGAATTAAAAAAATATTTGTAATGATGAAATATGAAAAATGAATGTTTTTTATGTTGAGATGATATGCTTGCAGAATGCAAGCACCAACTACTAGTACGTATTATATAGGATTAACTTGTACGAGATGCAGTGCAGCAGAATTTTCAATTGCGTTTTAAAATTGCTTAAAATCAGCGTACACGTATGTGAATGGAACTAAAGAATGCCTAAAAGAATGGAAATTCATTTTCCTGCCGTCGATCTTCAAACACCCGTCGAATCGGTCTACACATCCCTTTTGAACACGAAAATTTTACGTATTTCGAGATAAAAAGATTTGGTCGTCAAGGACCGCTGAGTTGTTGCTCTTCACCTTCACTGCCGTACTCCCTACCGTTCTATTTTCAAAGTACAAGCAGGGAATGACGGATATTCGAATTTTTTTTCTTAGGTAGGATTTTGTATAAAACCGACTAGAAAAAACGAAAATCTTGAAAAAGTGCAACAATGCGGCCGCTAAAAAATCGCAATTGTTTAAACAAATTTTCAAGGTTTATGTATTTCCGAATGTGCTACGGAGCTGAAATTTTTTAGAGGTAGTATTTGTAAAAAACGAAATAGGGATTATAGAAATTTTGATATTTTAATTCGTGTTTCCGTTAAAAATTCTTAAAATTTAAACAAATCGATAACTGTTTAGGTACTACGGGATGAGCTAGGAAGCTGAAAATTTCAAGTTATTTACAGAGTAGTGCATTTGCACAAATAAACATTTGAATCTCTCCATAAATATATTGCGGCGGCTGTTAAAAATGTTTAAAATTTAAACAATTAGAAAAATATTATTTCACTTCTAGAAGTACTAAAACTTTAAAATTTGGCAGACATGTCTATCATTAGTCCCCTCTAATGGAGAAAGTATAAAATTCTCTAAATTGCAAAGTTTGGGGATTGTTTTAATCTATTATTTTTACATAAGGGAAAAATGAAAATCGCTGCGGGGGTGAAATCTTTAAAATTAAAAAAATATTTGTAATGATGAAATACCTGTCTGAAAAATGAATGTATTTCAAGGTGAGATGATATGCTTGCAGAATGCAAACGCCTTCTACTAATATAATATATAGGTATAGTAACTCACGTAATCGTGATATCCTGGAGTAAGTATGATTTATATTTCCCCTAAAAAATTAACCTTTAAGTAACTCACGGATTTCCATAGGTCTATTTTTTTATATTTTCTCTGGGTTACTTGGATTTTTTGGATTGGTTTTGATTTTCGAATTATAAGGGAAATAGGGGTAAGTATGTGTCGCGGATTTCTATGACATTACGGTGCGTGACCCAATTTTTAAGGGTACGGCATTCTCCCCTCGACATCCGCCTTTCTCGATTAAGCGTTAGTTGACTCATAGCAACATAAAACTTTTCCTCTGTTCAGATACTGAGTGACTAATTCTCTCCAGGACATTCTATTCTTTCCTTGGCGTTAAATGTTACTATACGAAATGACAAAAATTATAATCTTCCTAAGTTTGAGAGCCGTAAGATATATTCTGTGCTTAAAAATGTATGTATAGAATGTATTCGAAGCAATGCAGAGCATGTCCTTTAAGCGTCCCCCTAACGCCTTAGTGGCACCACGTTACTGTATTTTGACGTGATAAGTCTTCATAGGCTCTTGAGTATAAGTGACTAAGAGTCGCCGTTAAGTTAAAAGAGCCACATGCCAATTCCCTTTTAAAATCTGCTTTAGAAAATCATGTAGAACTTGAAAAACTTTTACATTTCCAAATCATCAATATTTTTTATTTTAATTTGAATCTCATGCTCTATAGGCTCATGCAATACATTCTAATAGCACAAATTCTATTGCTTATATTTTTGATCATCACGTTTTTAAAATAAACTCAAGTGTTTAAGCTGATCCCTACCAAGAAAATACACGCATAGAAAAAGTTAATTTGTTAGAAACGCGTAATTACTCTAAACATACAAAATATCAGAATATGTATGTCTGAGCTTAAACTTATTGAAACTCACTTTAATTTATCATGAAGTCATTGACCTTCATCAACCTTCGCCGCTGACCTTGATGCTTTCAAGCATAAATGACGGCATTGCTTCTATGTGCGATACGTCTGTCTCACTAAACTAAACTTTCTCCCCCAATTGCAACCGCAGCTAAACAGGAAGATTAATACTTCTCTTGAAAGCATCGATCCCGCGATCAGTTAAACCGTTGTAAAAACATCGACTTATAAATAATTTCACTACGCATGCTAATTCAAGACGAATGTTGGTGTTTTATTTCTATAGAAAGGTAACCTCGTATTCTTTTTCCACTTGTACGAAAAGGTAACAACCAGTTAATTCCAACAAAATTAAATAAATACACAATATCATTTGACGAGTTTTAAAGTAAGTGCACAATAGGCGAATTTTTAAAACTGATATACTCCTCATTAGCATAGTTTCTAGACTTATAAACTCAATTTCAATGAGAATTAAAATATATGCTTATTATGTATTTAGAGTTTTAACGGAATAGAAATATGGAAACAAATGTTTATAATTTTCATATATTTATAAGACAGGCTGAGGAATTTTTTTTAATAAATAGAGTGAACTCCCTATATAGAAATATTTATCTTAAAATTTTAATAATACATATTTTACCTTCTGCTTTGTTCCTTCTATAAGCATGAAAGATTTTTATAAAAGTCGGGTTTCACGTGCAAAAGACAAAAATTCGATTTATAGTTTGAAATTGAATTATTAATTTACACGTTTCGTTGATCCCACCAACATGGCAGTGCTGCATAGGCAGTTGTATGATAAAATGTCTTATATAATGTTTAGCATATCTATAAGGAAATACGTAACTTTAAACGTAAAATTATTTATAGCAATGTTACAATGAGCACTGGATTTCCTAAACGACGCAATCGATTGTAATTGTCGCTTTTCAAATCAAATAAATTTAAAGTGTCTGGAAAACGCATACTATATAGAAACGAGATAGTGATATTAATATGTTTTTTGAGCTCAAAATGAAGATGTTGTCAGCGTATTTTTGCATAACATATTCTTTTTATCATATTAATTCAATTGTGAGAGTCCAGACGTTTAATAGATTAAATAATAGCACATTATAGGTGTTATTATGTAATAAAATTAGGATTTTCATATTATAAAAAGAAAAATGAATGCATCGTATATGTTAGTTTATATAGTTCTGCCAAGATTTTAAATGTGATATCCCAAGATAATAGTGGCAGAATAATATGGTTATTGAAGAATGCATTAGTGAGACTGGGAAAAAATGCAGTGCAAAGGAAATCATTTGCCTAAACAAATAAAAATATTTCTTCCTAAATATTGCTGTTCGAGGGAAATGTCGTTTTTTTGTTTATTATATAGTTGGACTACAGTTTCTTATGGAATACTAGTTTTCTTTAATGCAGCATCAAAAATAATGATATTTTTTAAAAATATTGATAGATATGGGAGCAATTTTTCAATCGCCAATCCTTTCACGGGAATAGAATCTTTCACTTGCATCTATGATGAATTTTCATTTTTATTTTATTATAACCACTTCGCTATTATTGTTGTTCTAAAAATAAAGGAATGGTTGAATGAAAGACACCCAATAATTTTCCTTTATCCATTTTATCCGACATCAAATTGAATTTTAATTTTTTTAATTTTTAATGAATGAATTCTTTGAAAATGATCCGGTTTGGTTTGGATCTAATATTTACTCCTTTTTATCATAGATTTTTTCTCATCCTCTTAGTTAGATATTATTAATTGAATTAACTCTTCGGGCAATTTCGTTTGCATTGTGCGGAGATCCACTGCGGGTGTGTTAAACCCATCAGTAAAGACAGCTCCACTAAAGAAGTATGTTTTCCCTCTCTCGGAGTTTGCTTTTCACTAGTTTTTGCGGGAGCATATTACCACGCTGTTGCATTTGAACTCAGAGAAAGTGCCCGAGGAGGAAGAGAAAGGAGAGAGGGTGCCGAAGTATGTAGTTGAGTTTAGGTTTGAAAGGGAGAGCCGGAGAAGATCGGAAGAAAATTGAGTCAAGGAGAAGGAAAAGACGGAGAATGACAACGAAGGACAATTAAGTGGGTGGGGATTAATCGATCGGATTCTGTCGAGAGCCCCTCCTAACTTCAAATTAAACACTCGAGGCGTATCTATGCTTCATTATCGAAAGATATATGGAAGAAGAGAGAGATACGAATTGGAGAAAAGCAGTCGACATCGAGAGTGAGACAGGCGGAGGAAAACGAGAATCGGAAACAAGAGTGAGAGGGAGGTGGGAGGAAGAGGGAAATAGAAAGAACGTGAGCAGTGAAGAGAGACGGCGTGGGTGTAGTTGTTTTTGCGGCCAGTGTTTGAGAGTGGTTTGGTGGGTTCTCGTCTCGGCCCGGTCCCTGACACCCTCCTACTCTCCCCCTCACTCTCTCTCTCGTTTTTATACACACTTCTCCTACCACTTGACCCAGACCTACCCCTATACTTTAAATGCAGCTCTTTTCTTTCGCTCTCTCCTTTCTCTCTCTCTCACACACACACATACACACACACTGTTTGCGATCAATTGAAGAAACCGCCACCTCGCTGCAAAAAATTAAGGTTTCTTCAATCGGCACTTAGTCATTCGCGTTCCGCAATTAACGCGGTTGAGAAACGGTCTATTTATACCTGTGTTCTCTTTATAAAAAAGATTAGATCCGCTGTAGAGTCTTTATGAGTTACAGGCAACTCTCGTTCAACGAACGACATGCGTTCCTGAAAATCGTTGGTAAAACGGAAATTCGTTGAACGATCGTAATTTTTCCGTTTAAACTCATTGTTGATTGAATGGTAAAAATAAGAAATATGTTTATAAAAGATTCACAGCGAGACCAAGTACGATAAATGTAGCCACGGAAATGGCTTGAAAACAAATCCTCGTGATGTAACGATTCTGTATGAACTGCGAAAAGACGAATGCGTCCTAACGTTGTCAAAACAAGTCACAGACTAGAGTAATAGAATGGCTGTGGGAAAGACTGCGTAGTGCACTTCCTCCTTATTGATACAAAAGAGGACCTTCAAGTTTAAGTGGATATTTGCAAATATATTTTGGTTAACAAACCACATTCAATGACGTCATATTAAGCCTCTCAAGAAAAAAAGAACACACGAAGATTCAGTGTGTAAACAAGGCGGTCTTTGTGACCCCAAGAGCTTTCGTAAACATACGGATTTCTTCGATCTGAGTTGGATACGTTATTTAGTTCGTTCAAGTGAAAATAATTTTCGGCGAAAAGTAAAGGTTCACAGAACATCGTTAAACAAGAGTTACCTGTATTCAGAACATATACATTGGTATGATTTTCCAGTTTCCGCACATTTTGAAACATTCCGTTATAATTTTTATATTTCAGCGGCTATGTTGCTTATTATTGACAGCATAAAAAGATTGAAACTTAAAAATTATTTTACCTCGTTGTTTTTTAATCCAATTACAATGTTAGATTTTTTAGCTTTCTTATTTTTCGGTAATCGGTGAAACATGTAATAGCTTTTGTGTCCGCTATACATAACCTCCACCTATCTCGGTAGAAATCTCTTGTTTGCTTGCGTGCGTGTGTGTAATTCTATCACTCAATAACTACAGAACGTAGTAATAAAGGGTATGGTGGTGTGATAAGGTTTTTTAATCGATTTGATGTACCAGTTAAATTCTTTAAAAGTTTTTCTCTTTTAATTTTTTCCATCTGAATAACATGGGAACGAGTGCACCATATTTTTAATTTGCATTTTAAAATTAGTTACAATCGAGCTCCAAACTCGAAACTTAAACGACCGTACGCCTAAAAGTACGTGGTTTATTTTAATTGAAGCGAAAATTCGAATCCATGCCGAAATATTGCGAAAATACTGCCCATTTTCATGGTTCTATCAATTATAAATTATATGTAAACGTAATCGCATTGTTACTGTCAATGGGAGTCAAATTCTTATGAATAGGATGGAAATATCCTTGCAATCCTTAATTTAGTTTTTGTTTACACATCAGCAAATGTTTATTTTTTTGAAAGTTGTTTAGATGATAATGTTCGTTGCATTCATTTCACCGAAGCCTACTTACTCTCTGACAAACTGGACATGTGACTTAAATCAACTTTTAATATAATATAAATATAATAATAACGATATAATTAACATTTATTTTGTAAGGTTTATTCAGTGTTGACAATGCACCATTCAAATTTTTATATCAGTGTTTTATGTAGTGCTGTAATGATTCATTAAATTCGTTGAAATTCAGCAGGCACTTACAATAGTTTGAATATATCTTAGAACCACTGGGTATATAATTACAACAAAACCAAATGTAAACTCTTCAAAGATACACTTGCGAAGTTCAAATTGCAGATTATTTATGTCTTATTGACAGTTGAATGGGACATTCCAAACTTAAAGCTTCTATGTTTTACAAGACCTGACTATTGGATGACGTCTTTAAAAATTTAACATGAATTACAAATTTCTAATTTCTAATTTGTTTTGTATATTTCCAAAAGATCCTATATGAACACGTAATCCCGCTCATGAAGCTAAATTTAGCATAAGTTTAAAACGGTATTCCTTACGAAATTAACCGTTACAATAATTTCCTAATTAGAATGAATTCATTTTTTATTCTCCATCGTTCAATTAACGCTCAAGAGACTTGTAACGGCGCATGAGCACCATTCACTCATACTCAGAGAAGTGGCAACACGTGCATTCCATTTCTTTTTAATGGGCGCCGCATTCTGAGGGAAATGCTACAACGTCGTCTTCAGAAAGGAAGAAGGATCGTTCTTGGACACGTCGAATTGGCGACCGCAATACTTTCTGGTTTGTGTGTACCTATTGACTTACGAACAAAGAAGAAATGAACGTTTTCCGACATCCCCATTCGCGGTCGAGCGTTCTAAGGTTTAACATATTGCCGATTCATGTTGATACATGTTTTCGTCGTATGGGAATTTAATACAAGTAATTGTATATGTTAGGCTCTGCTTTTCCATTAAGCCTTAAACCTGCATCTGAATTGTTTTTTTAATATGATATTATTAAAAATCAAAACGTCCAGTGCCCATAGCTTTGATTTAGTATACGCATACGAATAAGTGGATCGTTCTGGAATTAATAACACGTAAGTTGAAAGAATATTTCGAATCGAGCTTACATAAAAATATTTGCTTCGAATAATAAAATCGACGATGTAACTGGAATTCTGATACCACCGACCATTTGTGTTTTTACATTTAAGTCATTATCATAACCAAGGAGTCTCAACGAAATCTAATTAGCTGCAACTTTTGCGATAGATGCCATTCTGTACCAAAATGTAAAGAAAACTTTCATGGTAAACAAATTTCTAAGGAGCAATCATACTGTTCACCTTCTTTTTTCCATCAAGTAAACTGACAGTAATACTACAGCTTACGATTGAGTTTTAAATGTAGCTGAAGTACTTAAATAAAATATTAAACTTAAAATAGGAAGAAGAACGTGAATCTTTAACATCAAAGCATAAGATTTGAAAAGTTTGGTTTTTCAAAGGTAGAACAAAATTGGCATTATTTTTATCTAAATTATGCTTCTCTAAATATGTTTATTCGGATTGGCGCAGGTTGTTCCTCTCAATAGAAAACTGCCGAATTCTCATTATACATTTTCCCCCCTCATTTTCAAATTTCGGAGCTCCGCAAACACTCTCCGCGTCAATCCTAACTTAGCACTCTCCTTGTCGGACATCCGTTCCATTTCACTGAATGTGTCATCATTCTTCTAACAGAACCTAACTGCCCACCTGATTTTACAAAGACCTTCCGAAGGAATGCGACGCTCCAAGAATGTGTCCCAGTTGCGTGACAATTTTCACCGCCCAAATTAACTTCCAAACTGTGTGATGTAAACATTATCATATGAAAGGACATCTGCGTTGAATAATGTTTTCCTTTCATTTCCATATTGGTGAGCGTGCGAGAAAGTTTGTCCTCACAACCGCGTCTTGCTCTGGTTTTATAATCTCTAAATTTAAATTATTTTCAGTGTATTACGTTATTTTGGAGAAAGTCCTGATAAAAATCATGAGAAAGTAATTTTCCGTAATGCTTAGAAGCAAAACATTGATTTGCTCGTTGGAGTAGCGCACGGCACATTTTCCTATCATAGATCAAAAATGGCAAACAAATTACTATTTTAATGCGTTTTGTTAATTATAAAGAATGCACGTTCACCTGATTTATACTGTATTTTCTTCCGCTCTGTGGACTTTCGCTCCGTGAACTGTTGATTTACGACTTGTTATAAAGACCGCGTCACGAGACACGCCTGGCCAAACAACAAATTTAGCGATTTGTTACCAGAGAGTAGAGCACTAAATGAAAATCGAGAAGGCAAAATACTCGTGTTAGATAGCTGTTAAACGAATGATGAAATTTAATCTAATTTCTCTTCGCGCGTTGGTGTGTTATGAATGAGGGAATTGTAAGGAAATCGGAAAAATGAAATAAAGCAGTTATGTATTTAAACTCGTATCATGGATTTGAACTTAATACAGACGACAATTGAGAGTCGTTTCCTTTTCCCTTCTGCATGCATACAACGGCATTCGATGAAGTTTGGCACTTGGCATTCTTACCAAAGTAGAAGACAGAAATCACACGATCACGCCTTCCAATTCGCAAGAAACATAAGATAGCATTCGCTTTCACTTGTAAATACTCGTCTTTTATGAAGTTGTAGAACAGATAAAACATCTCTCGCTACATAAATTTTTGATAGAGTTTAGCTTTTGAGAAAAATTACCTCAACTATTTTTTATTATCAACACGTATCGTATGGACACATTTATTTTAACATTGTATATTTGAGGGTTGTTTTTTTAATTGGACAGACGTTGAATATCTGGTTCACATCACTCAATCAGAACTGCCTATGTTCACTACTAGAATCACTCTAGCGGATATAACGTGAAATAAAATTTGAAATTTTAACTCTTTAGTCCTATTGTAAAACTTCATGGAATTCTATACTTAGGACAAATTTAAAATATGATATCGAGTTTAAATCGTATCGCTCTTTCAAAGCTGCAGATGAAACGTAATGACATGGTGTACATGTAATGTGTCGGAATTTACTGGTTTCTGTGGCCATAGAATGTTTTGGCGCACAAAATATTCTAAAACAATTATAATTTTTATTATAAAATATTTTTTATATAATGCGTCCATTCAGGATATCAAATATTGTCTATATTTTTATCACAGGTGCACTAATTATTCAGAATCGCATTGGCAAATGTTCCAAAGATGTATCGTTTAAAAGAAAAATAGAGTATAATTTAATAACTCAAATTGAACTGAACTGAAATTTATCGGTAGACAAGGGCACAACTAATTTTTTCGGACATGGAATCAGATTTTATTAACGGGAAAAGTGAAAACCATCAAAGAGAGTCCTCGAATCAGAAGAGGTACTACGTGGGGAAGAGAGATACTGAGGAAACATGAAAGTTAAGGAAGGGAGAGGCGGAGTAGGAGGAATTGGGGTGGGGGGCATGAGGGGCACACGGAAAACAGGGGAAGGGAGGGAGTTGCGATGGGTTCTACAATAGATGTGGATATGAAGGCCGTGAGCGGTAACTCTGCTGCCAAGTGATACACGAAATGCTTCAGCCGACCTCAGTTTTAAAAAGTGGACCGCGCTACATCGGTCTTTGTGTCACTTTTACAACGTAGGTGTGTATCGTTTGAGAGATAGAGCATTGGGGAGAGGGGAGGTATGGGGAGAGGAAGGTCAATAGAGGAGAAAGAAGGTAGAATAAAAAAATCGGGCGAAATAAGGCATTGAAGACATTTTGGGATTACTCTGCATGTAAAAAATGCATATCGAAGTTGCAGCAATTCTTTGTCGGTAACCACCGGTTCTTTTACAATATGTTCGATTTTCACGGGTTTTTTCCTCTCCAGCAAACGGCCGACATGGAAATTAGCATACATCTATGCATACTGTTTTTTTATGTATGCCTCGCAAATTAATTTGCGACTGTCACATGACAAATTTGTTAAGTTACTTCATAGAATTTCTATAGATCTCAGTATTGTCAGAATACTCACAGTATCATGCGATAGGTATACTAAGTTCATTTCTTATCGTTAACGATCTAGCGGCTCCCCAACATGCGACACGTAAAATAATTTTCCTAAGATGTATGACACTACACTGCAATACCGCAAATTCAGGAAAATCATTGTCAGGTCAATCAATAAAGATAAATTCGGAAATGCTGATTAACGTATACATGGGCCTTTTAAGGCTTGAATTCATGGTATAAAAATACTAAGATCTTATTTCCAAATATTTTCGACCTTTAATTGCTACTTTTTATTGCAGCAATCATAATAATGGTCATATCAGGTAGAAAATTCTGTCGGATATTAGAGTTGACCGCGAAAGCCTGCCAATGAATTTTTATGCAGGGACGATTTATTGAAAATGCACATTTATTCTTTCATTTCCGATAGTCACGGTTGCTGATTTTTAAAATGATTCAATTCAATGAGATTCACTTCCCGGAAACTTATATTCGTCAAAATAAAGAACTTTTTTAAAACTTGCGTTATTTTTGAAACATGAAAGTCATAGTATCAAACCATCCCCTTATACATTATTTAGTACGATTGAATAAGGTTAGCCCAGCTTTTAAATTTTCTCGTTCAAATTCTGAATGAATCTGAAATTGACTAAATTATTAAAACCCATGTAAAGTATTTCTTTAGGGAGGGAGGAAGTGGTGGCATGATAGAAGAATAGAAACATTGTAAGACTTAAATGTGGGTATTCATTCTAAATGTATAATATTGTTCCGTCAGTTGGGTTTAAACTGATTTAGTTTATTCTTTGGAAAAAGTTCGCTTTCTCCTCATCCGATTTTCACGTTCGAGTTACTCTCTTAATCAAGCACAGGGAGGAAGCTTCTCATTTTTACCGCTATTGCAGCTTTGACCCGATGAGGAGAACGTTATAAAGGTCACAAAATCGGGAAATTAATCATGAAATTGCAGTTACTCGAAAACCATTCGTTTCGCTCATTAATTTTTATTTACTCAAATCATCCATAGGCATATCGAGTATGATGTAGAATTTAGACGTAGGTACATGAATATCAGATGTTATTATTTGCACTTCAGTTTACTCCCATCAGAAAGATTGCATGTTATTTAATTTTTATAAAAATATTATGCGACAAAAACAAATAAACATTAACAAATGGAATGTTATCCATGAACATGGATAAAATTAATGTAGCTATTCCGCCGCATATTCGGTTACTAGGGCCTCGTTTGATATAGGGAGACTCGGCCAATTCCACAGTACGGCTAAATCCGCAGTACTCTGACATTCAGGTCTATTGCGACTTTAGACCAGTGATTGGAAGTAACCAAACCATGCTTGACCTTAAAATTAAACTTGAGCCTGATTGGTAATGACCTTTCGCGTCAGTTTTTCAAATTCGATGTGGCTGTACAGTTGTAACTTGTTACTGTGGAGCGTTGATTAATTACCGATATATTTCCTTGCAAAAGTTGGGTCTTTCGAGCGATGGACATCAGAAATGTATTGTTTTTTAAGTGTATAATATAAAAGAATTTATTCTTTCAAGGAATTCTAAGTTTTGAGCCACAAGCTTTTTATTTAACCCAGTATTTATTAGTTTTATGGCTTAGTACTGCGGAATTAGCCGAGTCTCCCCTATAACTGGGGAGTTCCACGTGAATGTGAGATGAGCGTTTAGTAGCATTGTATTGCGCATCATCATTAATCATATATTTTACTTAGAAATATACTTCCTTGGATAATTGATACTCCCAAAATGACATTTAAGGTTAGAACGATCAATTTCGTATTAAATTTTGAACGTTTACCTATTTGCCTCTGTAAAGTTTTCAAAAATCACACTTTTCAAGAATAACTGGTATCAATGTGGAAATGTACACTGAAAATTTCAGCTTTTGATCTTTTATACCTTCGGATATATAAGTAAATAAACGGCGCAATATATATTGCACAAACTTTCTCATATACGTTTGGTCGACTGTGTTCGTTTATAAAAGAAAAACGCTTATAAATCAAAGTTAACCGTAGTTTAGTGTATATTTTAATGTCACTGGTCAATATTTAGTAATTTTTAGGGACATATGGCTTAGTAAGTATTATTTTTGACATAAGGCTGTACGATTGGATGGATTTTAATCAAAATCCTTATGGCCATTCTTGAGTAAACCGAATTTTGTTTCAAAATATCCTAGAATAAAATACCTTTAATTGTTGCGCAATATCGTTCATCTCTTCAGTGTCTATTATGAATGATATTATCCACAAGTATGATATATCATTCGATTCAGTTTAACCGTTTAGGCTGTAATAAGATTTTTAGTGGATCGCGGCGGAGGCGTGGCGTCATAGGTCTTGGGTAAGGTAGCTTAGCCTACATTTTAATCCCACTTGACGCCATATAATGATTTAAAGAGATATATGGCTTGCGTAGTATTATTTGTGACATCAAGCTCTACAATTGGATTGATTTTAATCAAATTCCCTGAAGCCATTTTTGAGTAAATGAAAGTTTTCTTAAAATCGCCAAGAATAAACTACCTTAATTTTTGCGCAATATCATTTTTATGAAAAAATTACCTACAAAAGATGATATATTGCACAAATACGATATATCATTCGATTTCAGATATGCGTTTGGTCCCTAGAACAGCGAACATACAACAGACAGACAGACGGCATGGCAAAAATCATTTTTATGGACTCAGGGACACCTAAAACGTGTATTTCCATCAAAATCTCTAAGTCCAATTTTTTCACGATTAAATACTTGCTCAATATACCATGTACCTATATGAGAAAGTAAAAAATCGAAAATAGTGAAAAACATACCTTGTTAGCCTCAGCTGCTACGAAAATTGTTTTCGTTGATAACAATTAATATAATTGTGTAAGAAATTTTCAAGTTGAAATGAATTACTACTCCCTTGGAGTTTGTCAACTTTTTCAATAATAGGTGGCATTAATGTGAAAATGTACGCTTTCCATCTTTCAAACCTTTGAGATATTAAAAAACAACAACATTTTAAATGGAACCCAATCCGAATTGATATATTTTTCAAGTCTCAAATATAAAGCAAAACAATTGGCAGCAGTACATAAATCGAGCCTCTAAGTTCCATTTCTCTATTGTTTACGTTTCATCACAATTTCCATTTAAGCAAGTGCACAGACAGACTGATAGACATTCCAAAGTGAAACAATACGCGCATTTATTTAAACGCGTTAAAATTATACATTTTTACTTCTAATCATTAGAATAAAATCCATTAGATTCTCTAGATATGTTTAAATAAGAAAGATGTGACATCTGCTATTCCTTCTCTTTCTCAATCACCAAACCAATCCACTCCATCTAAAAAATTCGCGTCCCCATCCTATCCCCACCTCTTCCTCTTATACGAGCACTCCTGAACTTCATTTTCAACCGGCTGTGGCCACAGTGTTTGGCGTCTGCCACAGAGGGGCAGCACCAGTTTCGGGAACGGTGATTCGAAGGAATCAGAAGATATGGGTAGAGATCAAGATTTTCGGATTTGAGAAATAAAAGATATGAAGGAAAGAAGAAATACGGAAATAGGATAAAGGACTGATAAAGCGATCTACTCCTAAAGATACATGGAGTTATCAGAAGTTGATCCCTGAAAAATCCGCTAACTTTCGATGTTCTCATAAGAGCAACTTCTTTTCAGATCGGGGTGTACATTTTTCGAGTTGGAAGTCACCTTTCTTCCTAAAATTTTTAAACTGACCAGCTATTCATAGCACTCACTACCTCTCAGATACTCTTTGCGCGTAGACCAGAGGGAATCAGCAGGTCGTTAAATATAATATACACTTTTCGAGTGCGTTGCAAAAATTGAAGCATTCCTTTACCCACACACCAACTCACGCGTCACATTTGTTCGTCGATTCATTCTAGCACGCGAAGCAGTTGCTTCAAAATAATGGTGAAGTGATATTTCTTCCCAAGTTTTAACTATAAGTATTTTATTCACATTTTGTATTCTTTAATCGATAATGTTAAATTAATATGACTACATACTGTCATAGTAATTTATGTAATGTAGCACTAAATACGGATACACACATTCATACATACTTGCTGAAAAAAAGAGGTAAATGAGACATAAGTGGCAACTAGGTGTCGCAGGAAGCCCATTGGATACTTGCCGTTTAGAGAACTTCCACTACACTTTTCTTAATGTGTGTTTGTGTATAGTACTGCGGCTAATTAATATAATTTCTTGCAATGTACGCATAAGTAGATAAACAAGTTACTGCAATTAACGGCTGTTTCTTAGAGAATCGATCTATATTTAAAGCCTTCAGTTATATTAATCCTCTACCAAACGTTAAAAATACAAAACATAAATTCGATAGTCTTTGAATATATCGCCGAGAATGTCACTCCTGACAAAATTCATCAAATCTAATTGTGTCAATATTTTATATCATATCGCTTCATTTTGGTTGAAAATCAATTTGGATTCAGTTTCAAATGTTGTGACAAGCTGTTCTCCCAATTTATTGTACTCGTATATCTGCTAAAAAATTTTCCCATTTAAGAACCTATCCAATAACATAATCTCAGGCGATTGAATGCTCAAAAGCTTCATTTTGTTAGTATGCAAAAAAGATAACGTGTCTCTACTATTGGAATTGAAAGAGATAAAATCGTAGCATTTGGCAGTCATATATTTCTGTTACCTCCTGCTTTCAATTATTCCTTTCAGCTCAAACAGCAGCGTAACTCAAGCAGTCCCCGCAGTAGCCAAAAGGGAGAGCGGTGAACCATTACCTTAACTGAAATTTTAGGTAAATAATTTATACAGGGGACCCTTTACCTTCCAGTAACTCTATTGGACTCAGATCGCCTTCACGTTCAATAGCTTTTTTTGAGACCACTTTCCCCATTAAACCGACTTCCTGAAAGATTTGCGTCTCTTTAACGAATGGCTTCCCTCTATTTCTCATTGTGTCTTATCTCTCTCACTAGCCTCTATCCCTCTCCTCCACTCTTACCATCTTCCACCGATTCCATTCTTTCCCTCAAACTCGAATCCAAAAACCCACTCTCTAAATCCTTCACTCTCCCCTTTGTGCTTTCATGCGTGAAATCCGTCAAAGAAAAAAAATTTTCTCTCCGTCCATCTCTCCCGTGACGCGCGAGCACAAAAACTCTCCGCGCAAAAAAATGTTCCCTCCACATTTAACGAATCTACCTCGAATAATTTAGGCTTTAGAGGGCCATTGTTTGCCCTTGCCGTTAAATGAAAAGCGCTTCTATATTCCCTTTAATCTATTTTTTGCGTAGTCCACTGAAAGTGCGAATGTGAGACCTCGCTAACCGCTCGGATGAATGGAGAAGCGGTGATTAGTTGGAGGTCTGAAAAAAGAAGGGCGTGTAAAAAAGGAGCGCGGAAATGAAGGCAAGAGCCTTCTATTAGGATAAACGACGGCAAAACGCGAAACGGATTAAAAGAGAGCTTGATGATCCAGTTGCTACGCGCGATGCGTCATTCACCTTAGAATTTTACCTTGTTAAGCAGTATTATAAACTTCACCTTTGGATTTTCTCACCTTCAGTAGATTAGCTTTCCTTTATTTTTTCAGTTGACCACTCCGCCGAATATTTTAGATCAGTTAAGCAGAATCATCAGATTCAGTTGACCAATCAGCAAAGTCCAAATAAGCCAGTAATTGTTATTTAGATGTATAATTTGATTCATATACGTGTCTTGAATTTTCCATGAAAAATATATTTGATTTTGTGATATATAGACCCGTAGATAATTGTATTGTCGATTAATATTTACTTCCCAGGATTAAAGTTGTATATCCAGAGTACAGGGTGCCCATATTGAAGTGAAACAATTTTGAGGTGCCATATATTTTTATTGAATGCGGACTTCTATGACATTTGATATTAAGAACTTACAATCAAAGACAATACGAAAATCATATAAATGAATCACGTAAGCCAATCAGGGGTACCACTTTACTGATGATAAAAAATTATCATTCCGTCATATCTCGTAAGGTATTGGTCATATCAAAATAGTTTTCTAATAAAACTTGTAGAACTATTAAAAGAGAGTATTTCATTTCCTATAAATTTCTATCGTAAGAGTAGCCATTATCAAAAAAATCAAACAAGAATGTCTTAATTCGAGTTAAACAAAAGTTTTTGGCATGGTACTTCATCATTGTTGCTAACATAAATATACAATCTCAAGTTCAAAAACAATTATACAGTCCTTTCTTTCAAATACTCCATTGCACAAAACTCGCCCATTTGTGACACGCTGTGCACTTTCTTAACTTGTTTGTTTTATTTAACGATTTTCGGCTTCAACATTTGGCGAATAATCTTACTTTTATTTTTGAATCTCCAATTGAAATCCACTGTGGGGAACAAGATAGTTCCCATTTTTACGTTTTTTGTAATTTAACAATTCACGAATGCATATTATCGCGTATGTAACTTTCAAAACTGTTCTAAACACATTAAAAAGACATTAATAACACATTATTCTTAAGTAAGCATCAGATTCCAATGAATTAAACTGAACTTTCATACCGAAATTTTATACCTTTACGCGAAGCTTGCTTAAAATCATTTGAAATCGACCTGCAATCTGTAAAGACCTTAAAAGACCGGCTTTCAATGATAAATTAAACTTTGAACCTTAACTATGAGAAAGTGAACTCGACTATATATTTTTAAATCGCAATAGTCTGGCTGCGATAATTGCGATAGGCGTTGCTCGTGTTATTCCAGTGTCTTTATGTAATATTTAAGTATTATCCTTCCTCTATCTTCTGCGATTTCCTAATCATGAGTAAATGGCTCCTTGCTTCGTTCCGTGAATCTATAACATTCCCCACGTATTCGTGTAAAGGTGTCAAACACACCCCTACCGATAGCATGCCGACTAGAATAGAGCTCTTTTTCGCAAAGAACGCCCGCACTCCTCGTCGCTCTGGCGGGAGATACTCTGACGCCGCACTAAGCAATCGGATATATATCCCCCGACTCGTGCAGCTGCGTGACCGGTTCTCAGTCATAATTAATGGTAGGTCATCACGATGCGGAGGAGAGGTAACTGTTATGACACCGGTGTCCCCGACCTTGAGTAGGATGCGTTGCCCTCTCCCGAGGTCAACATCCGCCTCTTACCCATTCTCTTTCTCGAAGCTTCGGTGTAGCCGCTTCCGTTGTTTTGGTGCCGGTGGTGCCACCGTCCGGAAGGTCCTTGAAACATCACCAGCTTGAAGTTTCATCGTTTCGCCGCTACGAACGCTGCGGGCTGTTTTCCTGGAATATGTCGACTCCACCGAATGTGCGTGCGAAAAATAGAATTTTTGTCAATTATAGCTTTTACATAAAAGGCCTTATTTAGAGTTGAAAATTCCAGAAATTTTAAAGGTATGCATCTTAAATACTTATGTAGTTACTATAGCATTGGTTGATACTGTGTACTGAGTTGATGGAATTAAAATGCTATTTCATGAACTTGTAGATTACTTGGGTTTTAAGCAACTGACGCATAGATTTTTGTGCATTTTTAGCATATATTTGTTATTTTTTGAGGGATATTATGTGCGCAAACGTCAAAAAGAATCCTTTTTAAATTAACTTTTCCGTAAATAACTATTTAATGAACTTCATGGTATTTATATAGGCGATCTTCTGCTGAAAATAATTTGTATCTCTTTATTCACAAAAAGTATTTGTAGGCATATTCAGCTCTTTTATCATTAATTGAATTATTTAATCGTAAAATTGACTCATTACTTTAATGTTATTACCTATCAAGAACCGAAAAAATTGCTGAGGATATGACGATGAAGAAAATCGTGCCAACCTACAATCATAGAACTGCATTTTATTTTATTTGTATAATATGCAAAATCCTTTAAAATAATTTTCTCAAAACTAAATTTATTAGACCTCTACTTAATTTATTATCTGTGAATTATATATAATTTCCTGTTACGCAAAATACGTTGACATAACTTCGTTGTGATAACAATAGAGCAGTATTTCAAATAATTGATCTTGCGATGTCAGCGGTAAGGTTCTAATCCAAATACTACTAGATTTTTTGAATAATTAAAACAACCAATTCGTATCTTTCTCTATTAACAATGCCTAGTAAAATTTTACAATGAACAGCTCAATGTTGTTATTAGTATAAAAGTGCATTTTGAGTGCTAGAGTGACAAAATGACGGTATTTATCGATAAAGATTGAATTTCGAAGAATACATTTACTAAAGACTAGGTAGTAAAAGAGGTATCATTCAATATGGAGAACGAAATTATATATTTTATAAGGCAAATTAAAACGAATGTAAATAAGACCTTGCGGTATATATGAATGAAAACGTAAAGTAATCAATTAAACTTTGAATTTTTGAGTATGTTAGTAAAACGAAAACTATGGGCAAAAGTCTATGATTTCATTAAATAATTTAAAAAATTAATACTATTGTTTGACTTGTGCAGTGTTTTATACAAATTATTAAGATAATATACATATGATGCACGATCTGCAATTGTATCAGTAAAATTTTGTTTGCCGGTTAAGCTATTAATTTGATCGATTTAAGGATAAGAAATTAAACTAGATTGCTCCAAAAGTAGATATTCCCTAAAAACAGTACCAAAAAATAAAATTCTAGAAAAAACGAGAAAATAAGACTTCATATTTGAGATATTTTTGGAGGTATAGATAGATACAATAAATCAAATTGTAAAATACAATATCAGCATGAATTTATCTTTTACGTATTCTTTGCGAAATTGATGGAAAGATTTTGATTTTAGACATTGAGAATCAGGGGGGCCAATATGTATCCAGAAAATAATTTTCTGAGTGATAAGGCCATTTAAAAACATTCGCCTTAATATGGTTGTCAACCAAAACGTGCATCGGTCCTTAATAACTTTATGAATATTACATTTTATATGCATTGGGGAATGCATCATTTTAGAAATAATTCTTTAAAAACTTAAAATTAACAAGTTTCCAAACCGAAAACGTCATAGGGATTATATTATTTTTGTCGATTAATGCTTTGCTGTGAATCATATTTCAGAAAATTCGGGTCTCTGTTATATTTACAAGAACTATTACTATTTAATTATTTTTTGTGTCAGTCGTTGAAATCACCGGGATCATGTATAGTAGCAATAATAGTATTTCTCAAAAAATTATTTGTCCCTAAAGTCGGTCGTTGAAATCACCATTCTTCTGTTTTACATTTTAAGCACATTTAGGTAAATAAGTCGCGTTTAGCTCCAGTAAAATTCCCTTAAAAAATAGAAAATGACACACGCATGGACTCTATTGACACCCATTCTCCTCGTGGCAATAAACACCTCGGGTAAGGGGGATGCAAGAGGGTGGCGGTTCCTTTAGTCGCCGCATGTGCGTAAAGGCGCGGTGGTGTGAGGAGAGCACAGGTGCGACCCGGATTCGAGAAGACGGTCACCTACTGTTCCGTCACGCCGTGGCTCTGGTGATGCGAGTGCGTGGAGCGCCAGTGTTTGCGTGTTGCCGCCCTAACAACCTACATGCGTTCCGAGGGAAGGAGGTGGGACAGACGTCGGAACGGGTTTAACTAGAAAAAGAAGAAAAGAAAAGATGCCGGAATCGAGGTCGCTGACCGAGATACGGCAAGATGACGAAGAAACCTCTTCTCCAGCCCACCTCTTGGTTCCGGGCCATCCTGCCTCCCACTCCCTTTTCCTCGCTACACCTCACCCTCTGGCAACTCGCCTCTTTCCCTTCCTCCGACTCCGGCGCACCCCTCCCACCCATCATCAACTCCTTTTTTCACCTCCTTCTCGCCACCTCTCCATCTCCTTCCTCTCCTCTCTCCCTTCCTCTCCTCTTACCGTTCGTAGCATGAATAGTTACAATGTTCCTCCCAGTCCGCCACCTCCTTCCGCTTCCTGCATTACGGAGGGTCGCATGGAAATACCAGTGAAGTACCTCGCGTGTCATTGCGGCCAATGGAGCTTTCTCCTTCTTGTCCCTTAACTCCTTTAACACTTCCTTCCCGATTCCAGCGGAAAGGAGTCACACCGGTGGCCTCATTCCCGTCTCCACCACCCTCGTACCCTCCAACCCAGTGTGAGAACTCTCCTTCGTTCCAATTCCTCCGCTCTTATCATCATCCCAGCATCTCTTCCTTTTTTCCCTTCATAGTAATTGATTTCCATCCCAAAGTCCGCCACGCGCCCCTTTGCCTCCTCCCTTGATCGTCCCATTTCCCTACTCTCCCAGATTCCTCCGACACCACCTCACGTCTCACCTCTTTCCCTCGCTCCTAAGACCTCCGCAACCCCTCCCTCCCTCCCTTTTCCACCCTCTCCCTCCTCATCATCATCCGCGGGACACATCTTCTGCGTCCTACTCTCGTAAGCGTCATTAAAGCGTAACTTTTGAGGCCACCTCTAAATCCCCTTACCCACCCACTCTCTCAATCTCGAGCTGGTGGTTAATTTATTCTCCTCTGTGCCTCCGAGTTTATGGATCTTCCGATCGAGCCCCGCCGCCCGATTTCCCCATGTGAAAATCCCCACCCCTATCTTTGGCAGCCGAAATGCTCTAGCTCATTCTCGTAGCTACCTTCTATTTTGGGAGATGCTCGCAAAATTAGCTCTCTACTTCTCGTACTCTCCCACTCCCGCCCTCTCTCATTGGGAAAGCAGTGCAAAATGACGCGGTCCATGCGCCGTTCCTTTATTTTTGCTCTTACATCCTCATTCTCTAGCGTCTACGACCCGAATCCTTGGGGGTCGTATCTAGAACTGATGGTCAATTACTCGGAATAGCGCTTTAATGTACCTTATAAGCTACTTTCTCCCGGACCTTCTTTTGACCCATTTTGGTATATGTATTAAACAATTTCTAACAAATATTTACGGGCCTCGCGATTCAAGATGTTTGTTTTTAGTACAAGAACTTGCCGTGATGGCTGTGTTCTTGATGAACTTCATGTCACGAAATTTATTTCTAACTTTTCGTGAAATTAAAACAAAAAAATAACGTCGAATTCGCCTAAATATCATACGCCAAGGAATAATAATTTTTTATAGACGGTTCCGTGGTCCGTTTAAACTGCTGCTGCCATCCCTTAGCGTGAGCAGCAACTAACCTAGCCGTTCACATCAAACACACATGAACGTAACGCAACTCGCACGCGGCTATAGCTGGTTCTGCCCTCTATCGGCAGAGGCTTTTACTACGTTCCCCAGTTTGAAACGCCGCAATCACTGGTTATTCATTTCCACTTGAGCGATTTGTCACTTTCCGTCTATTTCTGATTAATACTTTCGCTTTGGTCGTTATCATATCGTTGGTTCATATGAATTCATTAAAATTGTCATTATGGATTGAAATTTTTATTACACTTTATCTGTACAAAACGGCAATTAACCATATTTGAAGGAATTTTAATTAATTTTTTTATAAATACACATTTCTCAAATAAACAAACAGTATTTTTACAAATTTATTTTATTGTAACAGTGTAATAATAATCAATAGACAAATGTGTAAGATGTCATATGTTTCGTCGCGTGTCTTTTGGTCAGGGTTCAACGTGACATAGCGTCAGTCTTTGGGTTACGATTCGTCAATTGTCCGTCAAATCTTCGTCCGAATATCGTCGAAGGTATATATTACACACCACAAAACATCGCATAGCACTCGTATTTGATGCAAAGAAGAGAGCGCACTATATTCACTAGCAAATACAAATAAAACTTGGAGAAAAGTAATTCAGTCAGTTGAAGAAATAATTACAACAGTCATTAGAGTAGTCAGAAGGAGTCACCAAAGTTCTATTAGAAGAAGCGCATCGATATAGGTAGTTTCTATACACTATGTACAGCGCAGACGCAAAACTGTAATCAACGTATTGTTTTATATAGTCTTGAGAAATTGAGAAACTGATCATTAAAAGTCGCAAGATTGTCCATCTTTGTCGTACAAAATATATCGTAACACATGCACGGAGAAACTTGGTATTTGAGCAACATGTGGGGTCAAGGAAATGAGTGAGTCAGAAGGAGCACATATCAGTCCGTCGAAACGTCAATATTGAGCATAATATTGGTCATAAAGTGACTGTGGAGAGCAGTACGTCATATTCGGATCTAAAATACGTCTCTAGTCGAAGAGGAGATCAGAAGAAATAAAAGTTCGTGCACAGTGTCAACATTATAAAAAAACAACAACAACAACAACGCACTTTTGGAGGTCCAAAAGAGTGTCGCCATGCCTAACGCTCTCTTGAGATGAAGCGCTAAACAGACGCTTAAGGAAAAATGGAAAAACTTTGGCCATCACACTAGGGAGATGCACAACAAAGGCAAGGAAATATACCGGGTTAATACACTTGGTGCACGCCGAAGGCGGAAATTACAAAGAAGAAGGATTGAGCATTGGTTACACAAATATATAAATACGCACCTTAAATATTAAATTAAATTGTTATTAATGGGTTAAACAATAATAAATTATATATGGACGGAGAATATTGTCGAATGATATGCTGCTACCGCTGCCATCTTGAGTATTTCCAGCGTACTGGGCCATCGTCGTGTGTGTTTTTTCTTATGCGATAGGGATCTCCGTGGGGAGAGCGGGGGAGAGTGGAGCTGTGATCCATTGGGGTGCGGTTTAGAAGGCTCCCATGTGTGGAGCTTGCGGCGGGGATCGTGGTTATGGTATGTGCGTCGGGCGCAGAGCGAGAGGTGCCTCCGTAAGGCACCACTCGGTCGCTGGCTGACGCTTTGCGGGTGCCAGGCGGATGCCTCGACCGTTGAGCTGTGCGGGGATGCAAGCAGATCTAAGGAAGAGAAGAATACAGTTTGGTTTTTCGTCAAATCACTTCATTCTATTCGATTTCATACATACTAGTTATCATTTTCAAATATTACTTGAATGAGTTGCTAGGTTTTATATGTTGTATAGGCAAAGGTAGGAATGAGTAAGAGATTTATCTGAGATAAATGGTTATAGCTTATGATTTCATCATCCTGCTTGATTGCTCAATGAAGCAATGAAACATATGTAGTAAATCTTTCATAAATTATCCTTACAAGATATACTTGATGAAATATTCATATTTTCATTGTGAATTTTTTAGCATAAGACCTGCATAAAACTTTGTATCATTCAGAAATATGATGCAGTATCATTTAGTTTTTACGGGAACAGAAATATAATTAACTGTTTTAGCTATAAATTTACAAAATGTTGTATGTGAGAGGTTCTTTTCTCTTATAATTTGTTGACATAAATCATTTGCAATTAATTTAAGACTAACAATAGCTATTTCGGCAATTATCAGAATTCTTATTGTAAATTTTTGCATGATTAACTGTTAACTGTTAACATCAATAAACTATCTGAAATGTAAAAAAAATGCTTGCCGAGTAATAGGAAATTTTACATTATTTTACATGATACCCTATGCCTTAAAAGAACATCCAAAAGCAAGGAATGTGTGAAATGAGGGTGAATCGAAAATTAATAGAGGAATCTATCGTAATACAATAGCCATTGTCACAAACCATAGCAAGTACCGTATGGGGGATCGATTTTCTATCATAATTGCATTCCGCTCAGAAATTCACTTTGTATTACTTTAATCTGCCCTTCTTATCATTCGCACTAATGAGATGAACCTCATGTATTACTGAAAATAGCTAACTATGCATCTAATTTACATAAAATAAATCATTTTGACAAAATATTTTATTTATATTTATTTGTTTTTTTAAATATCATAGACATGAATACCCTCCGTGTACCGCATTGGCTCTTCTTTGCATTTATCATTTATTTCCAAAGGAAACTTCTGTTTTCAAATAACTATTAAACTTCGCAATTAAGTAAATTAATAATTTCTATTTCAACACGTGAAATTTTAAAGAATAAATAGGTCTTTTAGTATAAACTATTCATAACTTACACCCGTAATTGACAATCAATGGATTTTATCCGATAGCTTGCATGTTTTAGTTGTGCGAGAAATAAAAACGACTCAGACGAAGGAGTGCTACTCATAAGTTTCACTTTGCATTTTTTTCTTTTCTGATTTAAATCCCTTAAATGACCTTTGTGCAGCATATGTACAGTTTACGACATTTTAAAACTTGATTTTGTCAAAACATTTATATATATATATTTTTTAATATGGGCTTTATTGGCTTCCATAAAGAGTTATAGAGAGGTATTGTTGACTCAACTATGGTGATTTTGCAAGTCATCGGGTCAGTTTTGATGAGGTCATTTGTTTCTCTGGCAGGGTATACTCACGGCTATCATCACTGCTGGTTGGCTGCCGCCTGGGGCTGTCCCCTGTAGGCGAGGTTCTGCGGTTCCCATTCAGAGGGAGATGCTCCTTGTACTTCGAAGCTGCGTCCCCAGCCTCCGCTCCCACCGCCTCCGCTGCTGCTGTAGCCGCCGCCGTATCCACCGCCGCCGCCGCCTCCGACTGAGTAGGAGTCGTCGTGTCCGCTGGAGACGACGGACGAGTGACCGTGGGAGTGAGAGTGGTGCGGATGTGCGACCACCTCGTAAGTCACGACCTTCTCTTGAGAGAAGAGCTTCTTGAGACCGAGAACGACGGCGAGGACCAAAGCGAGCTTTCCGATAAGGAGGGCCTTTCCAGCGATGAGGGCGATACCGGCGATGGCGAGGGGAATGAGGGCGGCGATCTTAAGCTTCAAGAGGAGGAGGAGAGGGAGGAGCAGCTTCAGGCCCTTGACTGCGGGAGAGAGGGGTGAGAAAAGTTTGGTTAGTCACCATGGAAGCTGTATGACGCTAATTTTCGCGATCTGAAGCGAAGTCTTATATTTAGAGCCAGTCACCGCAGTGCGATCTGTCAGAAGGTGTTTAATCGTAAGAGATGGACGAATATCCACTGCCAAGTTTAAAAAATATAAAATATATCAAAGTACCAATGAACAAGTAATGGCAAAATAGAAAGTAAAAAACGTATATAGAAATGGCGGACTAGCACAGACAAATTACACTCATGGAAATTGAATGTAAAAATTACACGTAAATTTAATTTTAATATTTGAAAGATATTTCTATATTAAAGGTAAAAAATATTGCATCAATGTAAAAGCTTGTTCATTCGTTATTTATTAATCCAAAATATTATAGTTGCGAGTTAAAAAGTTATGATAGTTAAAGCTTGAAATGAAGTAATTTTGCAGGTTTTAATAACGTTAGTACTATACGTTCGAGTCTTTAATTGTTCACATATTCCACGATCAACAAATTCCTTTAAGCTATTTTTAAGCTTTTTAAAGAAGTGCACTGCCATTGCTATCGTTATCTTACGTAATTTTTTCCCATCTTGATCGTATGAAAATGCTGATACCGTTACGCTCCATATCCGTTAATTCGGTTTACAACGGGTTCTCAAATTTTATCGGCCTGCATCTAAAATTCGCCATCCCGCATTGCCGAACAACAGAAATTTCCATTTGATATAGCGAAGAAGGCATAATAAACCAGCTCGCAAGTAGGAAAGAAATACTCCAAAAAAAATAAGACCCGTGAACTCCGGGAGATGATTATCGCATTTTTTTCAAGATCATCTCCTCGTGGCGCAGCCTCTGTTCCACTTCCTCGCTCGCTCAGCGAAGCGTATCCACGCAACCTGAGGCGCCTTAGCTCGCATGTGTGCCACTGATGTCACGCAGAGGGTCTCCCCCACCCCTTCCGCCATTCTTCTGCTCCTTCCCCTTCACCCTCCTTCTGCCCCTCTTCACTTCCTTCTTCCCACACTCACCTCCTCCTCCCATCTCCCCACCGCCGCAATAATCACTGGACCTACCTTTGATGATGCCTCGTTTGAGGTCAGTGGAATTCTCTCCCCTCTCCCACATAGCCTGGGGGGGAGGGATGGGGAAAGCGGTGAGCCTGATAATTCCTCCACCCTCATGATTGAAGACTTTCCGCCGCTCGAAGATACTTCGGTCCGTCCGGCTAAAACGCCTACGTGTGTTCACGCATCTTCCCCGATCGACTCTCCCCATCCCTTTCCTCCTCCTCCGAAACCTGTCACTGAACCGTAATGAGGTTGACTCTACCAGCATCCCATCGGTAAGGAGGATGGGAGACAAAAACGGTATATCCGGGAAAATAGTAAGCTCGGTTTTCCAGTTTAATCTCATTATAACCTCCTGTGATTTTTTCGTAAATATCTTTCAGAGGGCTATGTTTTTTCATTGATTTCCGTGTTCATTTAATTTTATATTTATAAGCCCTATATTACTTTCTCTATTGAATAACAATATTTAGCTATTTATGGGAATATTTTCTTTCGAAGACACCCTGGAAAGGAGTATATTTTTTGGAAAGAATCGCCCTAACAAAAATCAAACGATATCGCCAAACAAAATGTTTAAAATTTTATTCACAGACATTGTGTTGAAATGTGAATTTCCACTGAATAATTAATGGAATCATGAGATCCACATAAGAAGCACTCATTATCTTTCAAGAGCAATGAATATCCTTCTTCCGCTCTGACGTGAATGCGTAATTACCATAACTCTTTCCCATGACTCGTTCGGTAACTAAACTTCCCCAATCCACTCCATCTAACCCGGATCATTTTTTTCGCCGTTCCTCTTTTACATGTCGTCCCGTGTTGCGGTTGTGCTCGTTTATGACTCCACCTCCCCCACCTCCTGGCCTCATCCTTTCCATCCACCACCCCGACCACAAACCCTGCAACGGTGACTCGTCTGCATGGCCCCATAACGGTGGTTCGCCTCCTCTGCCATTGGAGTGGATGTGTGAGAGAGGGAGGGGGAAAGGAGAGTAAGGAGGGTGCAAGTGAGGATCGGAGGAGAGGAAGGGGGAAGGCGAGGAAAGGGGGAGGACCAAGAGAGGAACGCATTCCTGTTCGCTCGTTGCTATCACCTTTCCTCTCGTATTTATCTTTCCATCTAGGACGAGTATGTACGTCCGCGAATCCGATGAATTCACTACAAAAATATTCGCCTTGATAGACGATTTTTTCATTTTCTTGCCTAATTAGATGATTTGAGAATTTTAAACTAACGTGCGAGAGCTAATCGCAACTCAGAAGTATTTTTTGTCCAGGATAAAATTTTAATTCTGTGAATTTACGGAGCATTTAGTGAATCGATTATTCAGTTAAGAATAAAAACAAAACGTTGTCGCTGGAGATATTTGCAAAGGGCTGCTTTTTTAAACAAAGCGTGTGATTTTTTTCTCCGCGTATAAAACCTGTTCATTACTCATGTTTCGATGTTGATATGTCAGGGGACATGAGAAAAGGAATGTCAGTCGATAGGAAATGGCTGCCAAGCGCGCTCTCTTTCTCTTTTCTTTCACTGCCTTGGCAACGCAAAGCAAAACCTCCGTGTTTACTTTCAACCTTTCTCCCTCTTTGCTTCGCCGACTCTCCCCGCGTTTTACGCCGCGCTCCCTTTTCCCTAGCCACGTGACCTAGTCGATCGCCGATTGGCCGACGGACGGAGTGAATACATCGATGCATTGAAAGAAAAGGGGGCGTAACGAGTGCAATCGGCGAGAATAATATAATGGAATAGGCGTGTTTGTAGCTTGCGGAATTTTTGCGATAGGTATCGGCGGTTTCAAAGGAGACAAAGAATTCGAAAGATCTTTTGTGGAAGTGAAAATTACAATCTTTAGATCACGTAAATTGTGTAAACATCTTGCGAACGTTAGCTAAAAATATTTTGCGCATACTTTAAGCAAAAATTATAGTTGTATTTAACTAATATGAATATATATTTTAAGAACATCTTAAAGGTTATTTTTTAATATTGAATAAATTTTTAAAAATATTAAGTTGATTTATAAATAAAATAAAAGATTTGCAAACCTATTTTTACAGTTCTTGCGAATTTATGACAAAGTTATTTAAAAAAAACTAAAAATGCGTTCTAAAGGGATTTCTTTGTAAAATTAAAATCTAGCTTGTTTGTCCGATTCCGTTAGGCCACTCACCCTTCTTGCGTCCGCTTTCCTCGATAGTGTCTCCCAAGCCAAAGGTTTCCGCGACGTCTCCAAGAGTCCTTCCGGCAGCATTTATGGACTCGGCGACATCAGAGCCCTTGACGTCGACCTTGACGGTGTGAGTACGAAGGAATCGAGAAACTCGAGTCCAGATCAATTCCTCAACCGGGGTCTCCTCCAGGGAACGAGGAGAACCGTCGGCTACGGTCTCCTTAGGTTCCTCGGCGTCGTCGGTCTTCACGACGGACACTCCATCGACGATGCTGAATCCTTCCTCGTTAGCCCTGAGCATGCGGTCGACGGCTGAGAAGAGTTTACCCTTGATGCACGTCGTCAGAGAATCGCTCTTTCGGAGGCAATCGCCAGCGATTCCTCCCAAGAGGTCCTCGGAGTCGGCTACGGAGACCACGTTGGCCTGCTGCTGCACCGGCGTGGCGGCTACGAGGGCCGAGGCCAAGGCCAAGGCTAAGAGCACGCGTCCCTGAGAGGTAATCATCTTTCCTTCACGGTACTTCTAAAAAAAATCCCTTTTTCGAAAAAAATACAAGGACCGCAGCTCCCGATTCAAGCGGCGTCCGAGCTAATGAAAGTATCTTTTTAGGAAGGTATCGGTGGCTCCTCTTGGCTCACCAAGGCTTTAGGAATCGTGATCCACAAGCGAATGAAGAAGCGGTAAGCGGAGGGCTCTTTATATGCCGAGCCGACCGAAAAGAGCTCGCCCACCAAGCTCCTCTTCCTCCCTCTCCTTCCCCGCTACCCCTTCCTCCTCCTCCCCCTCCATCCCGCCTTCTCTCTCGCACGCGGCCCTCTGACCCTCCTCCCCTAACTTCCCCTCCCCACCTCCTCCCCACCATATACCCGGGGCTTACCACCGTCCCGCCGCCCTTCTCTCTTTGCTCCTCTTCCTCCCTTAACGTACGCTCTCCTCCGTCTTTTCGTCTCCCTACGTTGTTAAGGGGCGCACGAGGAGAGGTTGTTGTAGACAAGGTCACACACACACACGTACGCTCAACAATCCGCGTTTCGCGGTATGGGTGCGCTCGGGATGGGTCAATGGATAAGATGCGCACGCTAGCATATCTTGCGGGGGAATAGGGTGGTGCGGAAGAGAGAGATATTTTGTAGGCAAAGGGGGCGAGAAGGTGGACGCACATCAGGGTCCGACGTGGAGCACGCGAATGCTTTACAGCTCCGCATTCACGGTCCGAAGACCGCAAAGTCTCGGAGAGTGAGATTTCCACTGCACATCGTCCCCCTTACGCGGTTATCAATCATGTTAAAAAAACTAAGGAGTTGATTTTCAGTCGGTTAGCAGGTAATTCACATGTTATTCTTTCGAGGCGCCGTTGCCACGTCTCCTCCATTCCTGTGGTCCATCGCTGCCCCACCCACCTCATATCCATCCTTCATTCTGGAATACATCCTCCCCCTTCTCATTCATTGCTGCCCCCTCCCCCCCCCCGACCACCCACCTGCTCCCGCACCCAATCTCAACCTCTACCCAATTCCTCTGCCGTTACCGGTTCGTCCCTCCCCCTCCTTTCCCCCTCCACCCGTCTCCTCACAAGCAGTGGCACACCTGAGCCGACGTCTCCCCTCCCTCTTCCTCTTTTGCGTATCCTCTTCCTATTTTCCCTCTCCCACACGTCGCATTCCACTCTTTCCCATCCCCGTCGGCTTTCTCATTTCATCCCGAGCATCCTCCGCCTCAGCCGCTGCCTCCCTTTTATTCTCATTCCCTCTCTTTTTATTTCTTTCGATCCCAATCCTTCTCCATTCCCATCCTTCTTTTGCTTTTTACACTTTTCCCTCCCTATTTTTTCTTCCTTCGTAATCATATCATTTCATCTCTCTTTCCGCATATTTTCCCTCCAATCTCCGTTTCTCATTCCTGTCGTGCCATTTATTTATTGCGTCCTAATTTCACTCTCATATTTTCTCATCTTCTCTCTTATATCATATTAGGCTTCCCTAAAATCCCTCCATATTTTTTTAACTTTTCATTTTCCGTATTTTTTCATTTTTATCCCCATTTGGTAACTCAATTTCTTCGCAGATTCTTGGGACGCCTCGAATTGAGTTGTTTCCTCCTCAAAGTTCTCATACGTAACTGCCTTCGCCGTCAAGTGTTGATCTTTCTTAATTAGAACTCCAGACATAAGCGACACCGTGCTGGTAAAGATGTTTTCACCCGATTACGGACTAACGTTTTGCTTTGACTTCAAGAAATTGAAACTTCTTGGAGCTCCAAGGGCTCTAAAAACCCATAAGTGTATCCTATTTAACCAATTTGCTCAAAATAATTGCGCTTTCTATTTACTCAAAATAAGAATTTGTTGTTTCGGTTCATTTCCTATATCTATCTTTAATGGACATTTCTTGTATCTATCTTTAATGGGTATTTCCTCAACAGCCTAATTTTACTTTAGCATACGAGTCGGAAAAAAATAAATGTCCGTTATTTTGAGCATATATAACGTAATCTACTTCCTCTCAATTCTTTCCGAAGAGGCCAGAGTCAAACAAAACCGCCCTCTTTTTTTCTTTGTACATAGAAAAGCTTTCTTCCACTCCAAAAAACGCAATTCACTCGACCGCAATTGGATTTGTACGGAACACTGCATTTACTCCAGGTGTCCAATTTTCTCCCACTAGCCACTCGCTTCTTGCTCTTCCACCTTCATCCTAATATAGGTTCACTTTTGGTAATCAATAACTCTATAATAAAAAGATATACCTAATTACGAATGATTCACGTACTTTCACGATGAAAGTAATTTTAAAAATTGGATCGGTGGATATTTTAATCATCTCCGTTCTCCTGAAGGGAGGTTAGCAATTTGTCCTCCGATGTTTCTCGCAAGAGAAGACTAATTATGGCAACTATCATTGCGAATGTGTGATCTTGGGGAAGAACTGATCCTGTAGGTAGAAAATGTTCAGGTTGAATATCTACCATCGGATTGCACTGCCATTGGATCTTGGCATAATTCGTAATGTAAAACTCATTACATAAGCTGAGTAATAAACATCCCTATTGGTCTCAACGATCATAAAAAAGATAATATGGGTTAGTACACAATTCACTTAAAAATACATTGCACTTATAAGTACCTTATGAGGACTGGAACAAACTTCTGCCCTAATCCTATAAGTGAAGATTATATATATATCCACTGGGCTTCCTTCAACACCTTTTATATATATATATATATATATATATATATATATATATATATATGTATAACGAAAATTCCACTATACCAAAAATATTTTCATGTCATGGCCAGCTTTCCTAAACAATGGCACTTTTTAAATTACTTACTACGGAAAATTCAGTACAAAGAATGCCTTGTAACCCAACCTTATTTTTATTAACTTTTCCATTTTCTCCTCATAAGGTCTGTAAAAAAATAAATACCAGGGTATTTGCATTTAACCGAAAAGATTTTTTAATGGATACAAAGTATTCATCCCGGAAACATTCCTTTAAGCCAGGGGTGCACAACATATGGCCCGCCGACGCATTTTGTGTGGCCCGGCAGGATTTAACTCATCCTGTGCTTTCCTTTTCCGTAAAAAAAGTAAAATTTTTTGGATATCTATCGTATGTGTGAACAAACATTCTCTCTTATGAAATTAAACGAAGCTCCATTACGTTTTGTATTGACAGATCAGAGTTTAAGAGACAGTCTAAGAACAGCGACTACCAGCAGTATTCCGGATAAAATTGGAATGGCGAGAGATAATCGGTGCAACATTGAATCAGTAAACTATATTTGTTTGTCACCTCATTTTTGCCGCATAAAAATAGCATGTAAAAGTTGTTACGGTAATTACTGAATCTGCAATAGTTTACTTAAATTTTTATGTACAAAACTTTCAATAGCGTGGCCCGCCTAGATCCAATTAAGTTCGATTTTTGCCCGTGTCAGCTTTTGAGTTGTGCACTTCTTCCCTAAGTGTTCCACTCGTTCTGCAAAAAGCGTTACAACTATCAAGCCTGCTTGTACAGGAGATGATTTAAGCTAGTATTGTGTGGTTCAACAGATTTCGTGATCAGTATGGAATTGCATCAAAATTAATCTTTGTGGAGGTAAATGACGTTCCGCTAGATAAGACGAACGAATGGCGTGCAGGATAAATTAATAACCTGATTAATAATTACAGTTCATTTTACATTTTAAACGTTTATGAGACAAGCATATTTTATCGTTTGTTGCCGAATCGTACACTTGCCGTAAAGTGTGATAGTTGTAGTGGAGATGGAAAATTCATGCAGCGAATGACTGGCGTTTTTTCGTTGGACTTTATCTGGGACTGAAAGAATGAAGCCGTTAAAATTAGCCAAGCCTCGTTGCTTCAAAAAATTTCTTTCTCCTACTTGACATTATCCTGCTGACCGGCGGGCGTGGATAACAAAAGCCATCTTTTGGCGAGTGATTGATAAACTTTGATACAAATATAAAACTAGCCAAATGGAGTTGCTTCAAAAATTTTCTTTCTCTTGCTTGACATCCTGCTGACCGGCGGGCGTGAATAACAAAAGCCATCTTTTGACTAGTGATTGAAAAAATTTGATACAAATATTTAACTAGCCAAATGGAAGATTATAATGCTGAACGACAATTGCTCCACTCATAATATACCTAGAAAATGTTCAGGTTGTATATCTGCCATCGGATTGTACTGTCATTGGATCTTGGCATAATTCGAAATGTTAAAGCTCATTACAGAAGCTGAGTAATAAACAAATCCCTGTTGGTCTCAACGATCATAAAAAAGATAAAACTGATGTGAAACAAACTATTTTTATATTTACTGGAGCTTAGTAGTCGGTTAAAAATCATCAATTATAAAATGCTGGCAAAAGATGGGAATTGTTCCAGTGAAAACATCCAACGACGATACTGAACAAGAAAAAACTGAATCGATTGTTGAAGCGAAAGATGATGGATATCAGTCACTACTGTCGCAGGTTTCCAACTGTGGGAAAATGTATGGAGTTTGTGTCTGCAGACAACCGTTAACTCATTCCTCCCAAATTAACCAATGGCGTAATTGTTAAAAGCCTAAGGCATGGGGCAAAACCTGACGAAACCGAATTTGAAATGATGATGTTGATTTACTGGAGCAGCCTAAAATCCGTCATAGAAATATTCGCATTGAAAAAGTGAGGCAGTTCTTTCTAGTTGTATTCTTTCGGATGTAGTTATTGTCCAGATAATTGTTATTGATGAATTTTTAATGACAAATCAAACAAAAAGTTTAGTATAATCTAAAAATCGCAGATTTTATAAAAATATCAATAGCAAATTATTCTATTTTTATTCTGCATTAATGTGTTAAAATAACGGCAATTTATATTTTAACTTGCTGTAGATCTATTCTTTGTGGTTAATTTAAATTTTGTTTCTTATAAATGAAATATAAATTCAACATTATAATCTTAAACATATGTATATATTTGTAGCTACGTATTTTGCAGTTTAATTAATTTTATTATTATTAGCGTGTCTTTAAAAGGATTATTCCAAGCTATGTCGGGAACTTGAATGTGCTCCGTACATCTTCATGGGATCACTCTTATGTCCGTCTTATTACCGCTTTTAATTTCCGTCTTTGTCGCAATGCTCACGTGATATCGGTAGGCATCGAACACTGGAAGTCAAGGTCGGAAACTGACCTTTCCCAGAGCAGGTCTTAACCAATCAGCTGTTAAGCTTTCATTAATCCATCCATTAATTGATGATGTTATTCTTACGCCATTTAAGTTCTGGATCGCCTGAACTTTCCTTTTCACTCCACGGCATATGAGGCACGCTTTGATTTTAGCTCCGTTTTCCGTAGCTGCGAGCACGAGGTAACATGGCATTTATCGTATCCGGTACTTTTCACGGATACGTATTTAATACCGGTAATATCGACATTAGTATCACTGACTGAATAGAACCAAACAGACGTTTCATTCATGGCTATTATGTTACATTCTGCTATTTTCCTTTCTTCTACTTTGTTATTGAATTGCGTAATAAAGGATTCTAGTTTTTTACAATCAACTCATCTGATGTCTTTTTACCACGGTAGTTTTCCTATTCAGAGGTAACTTCCTCCTTTTCAAAAACTCATGTAACCACCCAGTTCAGGCAGTCTCCGCTCATCGTCGTTCCGCTCATGCATCAGCTCCTAATTGACAACGTTGTTTCATTCTTTATTCCTCGTGATCCGATTATTCATCGTTCCTCTTTTCGATTTCGGTGTACAAAATTTGGTGAGTTAATGCTACAATACTTCTTAGCCTGCATTCGAAAAATTAATGGTATTTGAATGTACGTATGTACAATATGAGCGTTCAATGCGGTCTGAATAGAAAAGAAATTTTGTTTTACATGAAGGGAGTGTCCCCTATTTGCATAACGGCAGTGATTGTTGCTGTAATTATTTTCACTGCTTTTCAATAATATATCCAATGTGATTAATCGTTACACATACATGTATATACGAAAGTATGTACCATTAATTAATTGTATTAATAAATTCATCTGTTTGGTTGGCGAATAACAACTAAGTTGTATCTCATTATGGTTAACCCTTTTTACTAGTTTTGCAACTCAATGTTTTAAAAGACGTTGAGCAGTAATGCTATCTGATGGTACTTCCTTGAAAGTTTGGATGGCGCACAGTTATCTTCATGGTCTAATTGTTTATCGAATACTGTTTGATTTTTCATAATTATTCATTTGTGTCTGTGTTCATTTAATAATTCGTCGCCGGTAAACGTTGTCAAGATTGCAAATTTGTCGTTGACTGAGCTGATTCTTGTTAAAATACAGTTTTCGTTATTCTTTACGTATGAGGTTTTTTGTGCGTCTTAATAAAATATTTTATGATAGCATTCTAAATTTATGATTTTGTTTATCACCAATGCTTTTTGAATGCTAGGTATTGAAATATGAATAATGATTGCGTCTGTAGTGATCGTGTTTTGTCTATTCCTTTGTACGCTTATCTTATAATCGTTAAAATAGGTATTTCCGAGAATTTTTGAGTCTAGTATACTTGGTCACGAACGAAACCCCTAATTTCAACATTGTGTCTATGGAAAAGAGTGATCCGCTTTTCGTCGCGTTTTCCTGGAACGTAACCTGACGTAAAAGCGGATACTGCCTGTACTTACAAAAAGACGCTCTGGTTTCTTGTTACGCGCATCATCAAACAACTCAGCAGCTTTTCTTCGGATCTATTTTTATAGACATACTAATCCGACGTTTCCTATGAATTTCTATCAAATCCATCAATTGTCCCTCCTCTTCCTCACTTGTTGACTTTCTTCTTGCGCCTTCCAAACGTTTTCCTTTCTTGCTTTGATCAGGTTTTTTCCTTTTTACTTTCTCCATACGTAGTATAGGGGAAAGTACCTATTGTTTTCATGAAACAAATCGACTTCGAGCAGGGGCGGATCCAAAACCTTCCCAAGGAGGGGGCGATCGCCCCAATTACCCCTCCCCCGTCTTGATTCCTCCTCTGCCGACAAGCATACATTTTAAAAATCCCTACCCCCATCAGAATCTTTCTTTTCCTTGTCATACAGACTTAATCTTCGGTGTAGAAACAATGAGCGTTGCGCAGAATGAATTTAAAAATGCACCTAGTGGAGAGCAATGGTGTCCTCCAAGGGGAGGGCGATCGCCCCTTCCTTGGATCCGCCACTGACTTCGAGATTTCAACGGAAATACATGTTTTGAGGTCCCCTGAATATGTTTTGACCATTTTCTCGATGATGTCCGTGTGTGTGTTGTGATAGCATTTTTGTGGGTGCTCTAACTCAAAAACTATTAATCAGATCAACGCAAAATTTTATATTTGACATTTTTATAAAAGTTAGATGATCTTATTAGTTTTTGGTAAAAAACGGTCAACCGGAAGTGGGTGTTTACTCTTGTCACTTATCCGTTATTTTGAAATATATGCTTTAATATTTTATAAATGTAAAAACTTTAGGAATAAACGTAAAATATTTAATTGTCTACAACATTTTTTTTGAATCATTTTCCCATTGTTTGAGATATCTTATATTTTTAGCAGACACCACCACGGCACCTACCGACGACTATTGTTAACAGTTGACTCTTAGTTACATCTTAGTAACGCTCCTTTTTTACCAACTTTTATATTAACTTCGATTTATATATATATATATGTATATATAGATATGTTTTGGAAATGCTTTTGAAAAAAACCTGAAGTTCCTTGCGGGGTTTGAACCACCTCACCATCGCGTTACACGAGTGTTTGAGTCACCTTGGCCACCAGGTTCTTAACTTTACCCTGCGATAACTGTGTATTTGAATTCACGTGGGAAGAGCATTCATCATAGCAACGAGATTAAACAAACTATTGTCATTGTTAATGCTGTAATATTTAATAGAAGTCTCTTTCTTTAAATTGGTATTGATACGAGTATTCCTACGTTTTTTGAAGGGATATTTCTGCTAATAATTGTCTTTATTTATCGTATTTGTTATTGGTAGTAAGTTTTTATTTAGCTTAAATACTTTTTTCTTTATTCACTATTTAAGACAGGTGTACTGTTGTAAAGGATGTTAATTTGAACAAATTTAAATTAAACATTTTAAAGTGTTGTGTTATAGCTTAGCAATTCATCAGATAACTATATTTGTAGTGTTTTATATGGATGGTTGATATGATGTTAGGAAAAGAACAATTTATTATTTTTGTCATTTAAGTTAGCTTACTAAAATATGAAATATTCAACAATTTCACTCCTACTAGTATCTAAAGCTGAATTACTCTGAACTAGCAGTATATTTTCGTTGATTTTAGGCAATATGAATGGATAAGTTAGTATTTCCATTAATGAAACAAAAGATACTATCAAACTTCTTACTACTTATATACTAAACATTCTTACGTTTGCCACTGAGTTCTACACTTCTGTCTGCCATTCTCTCAACTGTAAAAATATTAAATAGAGAGACCTCCACATCACTCAACGGCTGGTAGGTAGACACTTTTGCAAATTTTTACGCCCATGCAAGCTGAACGGTTATCATAATTATATTATAAAGTTGATTCATATTAAAGTATTACCCATATAAAAGTTGGTTATAAAAATTCATTTTTATACGTTTACTTGTTCTTTTCTTAATTCTTGGAGCTTAGTGGCTATGTCCAATATTGGAAAGCTATGGTTTGAGTTTATTTAATTAGAATAATTACAGGTATGGAGAAAGTCATGTTGTGGCCACATCAGATTTTTTCTTTATATCGCGCCTTTCACGAATACGTTTAAGATCAACTTCAAATTTGCGAGCTGCAGCTTCTCCGCTGTTTTCCTCTGCGTAGTTTACTGCTTTCAGCTTAAAATTCTATTGGAAAATGACGTTTAGGGACCATAATTTATATTATAACCCTTGACGAACAATGTTAATAAACGGCACTCATAAACTGAACAGCGAAAACACTAATGAGGTTTTTATAGAATATTTTAGGTATGTTATATACATAATTTAAATGTTTCTTCTAAGTCCTCAATAAATGCATGAATTAGGCGCAATCACACGGCATTTTTGTTCCGCCGTAAAATTATCCCTTCAGCGGATATCGGCGAAAGGGTTCAAAGTTCATCCGCAGATGGGCTCTTCGATCATTTCCGATCGTTTGCAACTTTCTACAAACGTACGAAATGACACATACCACTGAAGGCAAAGCTTTTAAGTGCTTCGCGTTCCTCCATAGTTCATCTCGTCTACAGACAAAAGTAATTACGTTTGAGAACGCTAAAAAAAGGTCTCCCATGTCTCTGAAGGCAATGACGGTCGCAGCTCCCTCCACTTTTTCCACCCCACCCCTCCCTTTTTCCTCCCCCCTCTCCCCTTTCTTCCCCCTCTTCGCCTCTCCTTTTTTCACTGCACAAGTGCCGAGCGCGACCCTTCCCACGGACTTGGAGGGCGCCGGAAAGGGGCCACACGGTGGATCCCATGGACCGCTTCTCCCCTCTCTCCCCTCCACCACTCTCCCCTCCCCCTCTTTCCCCTCCCCATCTCTCCCCTCCTCCTCTCCCCCTCTATACCATCCCACTCTATCCCCCGTGCGTCGCACGTTTCGTGATCGCGAGTCTGGGCGTTCACGGATCACCTCTCCCTCGCGGCGATTATTGCCATTGTCGAGAGATCCCGATCCCACAATATTCACGCCTCCTCACCCACGCGCGCCCAAAAGGAATTCCACATGTGGTTAATTGAATCAGCAGCATGATGGTAACGCGCTATCGTCAAAGTGAGCCACTACAGAGGTTCTGATGCGCTTGACGAATCGAATTTGCGTACTGTGGAAGCTCGACAGACAAATTTGTCTTAATCGACGCTAATATCGAGAAAGCACCTGCGAGTTATAACTGTGGTACTAAGCCATAATGCATAAGACGAATTTTCAGGTTAAAGCCAAGATCGGTTGCTAATTGAAGAAAAACTAACAATTCCTACTGTTAAGGTCAATTCATGGCATTCTGAAGAACTCAATCAAATCGTCACATAGAGGCTCCATACGATAAAAATTCTTGTCAGAAAATATATGGTGAAATTGAAAGTTTAATGTTTTTTATTATACTAAGACTAATTCAGGTTCGTTATACTTATTTTTACTTTACGAGGTGTGATGTGTGAGTATTGAAGTTAAAACAAATTTAATGTAATAATATGAAACTAGAATTAGACTAAGAAATATACATTTCACAGTACTTAAAGATGTATGAACATCATGATGCAACACTTTATTGAAAGGGTTAGAGGTACCACACATCAAAGGCCTAATGGTAGTTAGCATGTGACTTAATCCGGCATCAATGCCCATCTGTGTTATAAATACAATCAAATTCTCCTCATAAGAGGTCTTTGAAGGGAATTTCCTTCCGCACATATTTTTTAAGAAATGCCGCTTAAAAGAAGCTTGGGCTTTCATAAGTTTAAAAAATTCCGTCACTTTGTCATTTGGACACTTATCATATAAATTTATACAAATTCCAATTGGATGCTCCCGATAATATTTTGCGAAATGCAATAAATTTCAGTATCTCCTCAAATGCACTTCAATCACGGTTAGTATAATTCTCGTCGTTAAAAGGAAGAAGTTTTAATAGAGCGCAGTAATAACGGACGGCGAGAGTGGGACGGGGTGTGGGAGGTTGGAGTTATTGAACGAAACTCAATTGAAGTGGAGAGAGGGGAAGAGACGATTGGTGAGGAAAATGGAACTTGGTTTATTTTTTTCTCCTTCTCTCCCTCCCTCTCTCTCTCTCTCTCTCTCTCTGTTATAAGATCATCGTCTTCCGGATCGCAAGACGTCGGTCTGAGTGAAGGGAGAGGGGACGGAGTGAGACGACTACGACTGGAATTCGGCCAAAGCTCTCGTTTCCGCGATCGCCATTTGGGAGCGAGGAATACGCAGGTACGGCAAGTGGACGAGGGGTGAAGTAGAGGGAGAGAGTGGTTTAGGAGAGAGGCAGATGTGGGGAGGGCGGAGGGAGATAGGTGTGAAGAGAGTAAAGGGAGAGGTGGATGAAAAAAGGAGATTCCGTGAGCACAAGAATGGTAGGTGGAGAGGCAGGGTAAATATTTCGCGATCGAAAATGATGCGACGAGGAAAAAACTAGGAAACGGTTATTGCGGCTTCGATTCTTATCTGACGGCCATCCAGAGAAATGAAGACTGCATTACTTCATTATCGTTTGATTTATTTCTTTTGTGGTTAGTTTAGCTAGAATGGAAGCATATATGGTATCCATTTTCCTCTCATTTTATCTAACATTAGAAAGGAATTGGTTGTGAAAGAAGATGTCAAAATGAGATTAACAGACAAAACGATTGCGAGAACTAAAATAAAGTTGAATTTTTTACATATATGCTATAGTTAGGTGATAGAAGCCGTTGGGGAAATAGAATGGTAAATGAAAATAAAAAAGAAAAGATGCTTTAAAGAGGAGATAGAGAAGTACAGGGAGAGAGATTGTTGAGAAACAATGGAGGACACAAAGAGAGAGGGAATTTTAACAAAACCCAGCCTGTTAATGATACCGAAAATGAAATTTTGTTGAGAAGAAAGAAAGACTGAGAGTTTAAGAATGCAGATTCCCAAAACTGGATTATTAATTGGCAAGTAAAAGTATTCAAGCGAGAAGACAGCTGAGCGAATGTAAACAAAAAATAGTGGAAATCTCTAAAAATTGTAATTTATATAGTGTAATTGAACCCAAAATAACATGGCGGAAAAGATAGGGGAGGGGGGGGATGTATGTGAGTCACTGGAATGCAATAGAAGGAAATTAGACACGTTTTGGTTTTAAAAATGGGCAATGGGAGGTTATATCGTTCTCTCTGGATGAAGAAGACGGATGGCGAAGGAAAGGATACGGAGGAGATTGAGACATAAAGGAGAGGACATAAAAGGCGAGGGACTGCGGAGGCGAGGGGTTGTGCGGAGCGGCGAGGAGGGGAGGATTGAAAATTAGTCTCAGACGTTGATGGTCCTGGCCGTCTTGACCCATTAATGCCAACCGTGTCGCCCCTTCTCACTCCACGTCCCCTCCATTTCGTTTCCTTTCTCCCGCCCCCCTTTTCTCTCTCTCTCTCTCTCTCTCTCTCTCTCTCTCTCTCTCTCTCTCTCTCTCCCTTTCTCCCTTCCTCGCCTCTCAGCCGCTCCACCCCACGATCTCCTCCTTTTCCTGCGTCTCAGAGAAACACCAAACCTCGCCACCTCCCTCGCAATCTCCTCCCCTTCCTCTCTTCTCCCAATTCAACTCGTCCCCCCTCCTTCCAGATTCTCGCAGAAAATGAGGGTGGACCGACGCTGACTCGGTGAAAATAATAATAATAAACCATCGAGCGTAATGTTGGGTGCGTGTGACCGGCATTCCGATGTAATGACATCCTACTTACCTTCTTTAATGCCCTCTAAAGGGTATTTTATTTGGCACTTTCGGTTGCTTTTAATGTCGGCTTTTTATGTTTCCGTTGAGTCAGTGGGACAAAAAACAGTGAGGAATGGCGCTGAGTAAAGTAATTTGGATTTAAAACATTTATATGATTTTGTTTTTTAAAATTATTTCGCTACTATTTATCGGAATATATAAAAAAATATTTTTATACAAATATTTTCTTAGATTTTGTTTTATATGGACCGGAGGAGATATTTTATTTGGCATTTTTGACTGTATGTAACCAGGGAGTGAATAGCGGGCAGGTATATTTCGAATTAGTTCCTCTCAAAATGGGTCTTCAAACAAAACACTTCCGTAGAAGCCGTAATGCGACCGCTTTAAGCTCCGCACCACGTTTTCCGGCAATTCATTCGGTTTTTTCTCCCAGGATGACGGCTCGGACTCGCTAAGAGCGGTGGATCCGAGCCAGAAGTGTTTTTTTTCCGAGTCTACTTAAGCCCTAAGAAATGATGGACGTGCGTGATTGCTCCCATCAAGAAAAGGTCACGCGTGCTACCCTTGCCATTCCCACATTTTTTTCATCCGGGGGTCGTATATCGTCTTATACATACCCGCTCTTCTTCCCCCAACAGGCAGTCCAGAAGTAGAGGTCGGATTATCCCATTCCTCCCTCTCCTCCTCCTTCTCCCCACCATCCCCATTCCTTTCCTCCTCTCTCCCTCCCTGCTGCTCCTCCATTTCCCATCCTCCGCCTCCCCATCCCCTTTTCCCCGCCGCCACCCACCTACCTCGCGTCTTCCCCGTGAGGCACAGCCATCCCAGGCCGTGGCAATGAAAGTCACCTGCTCCAGTAACCACATTTTACTTTCGCTGTGGAAGAAAGCGCAGTATAGAAGGGTTGAGGAAAACCGGAATATCAGATCAGAAGAGAGCAAATACATGCAAAGAGACAACGCGGCTTGAGAACGGAAACAACCGAGAGAATATCACATGCAGTGGCATTGCCTTATTCGCATGTTCTTTTCGAGCTACCGAAAGCTATTTTTTACGAGGTTCGAAATTTGGATCGTGAAAACAGGATAAATCATATTTATGTGTTTTTTTATTTATCTATGGCATAATGCTATGTTTGATAAAAGGGCAGGTGTTAGCAGAAAAAAAATATTCTGCCGCTATTCATCGTAAACCAAACATTCACCAACTTCTTTTTTTGTAGCAACACAAACAAAATTTGAGTGCTAGGCCGACACAAAATGGAAGTGACATCGCCAATAGAACGCGGCCCTTCGATATGTATTCCTGGCGTGACGTCGAACAAGATGGGGTTTCCAAGTTTGAGGTTGAATGAAGGCTCGTTAGGCCGAGGACCTTGGCTCGAGCTTCGAATCGTGATGCTTTCAAAGGAGTTCACGTCTACGGCACGCGAGTCGTCTTTTCCGTCCTCTTTGCCGACGAACGAAGCGAAGAGTTAGCGGTGGAGGGTGGGGGGAAGAAGGAAGCAGATGTCCCAGCGTCTGCGACATTAATGGCGGCGCCCTTCGTGTCTTTTGGGATGAAAGCGTGATCGAGAGGAATACTGCTCGGAAGGGAAATAAACGCATCAGAATGCGCTTCTTTTTCAAAGAGAGGATGATATTTTAAGGAAAAGAGGCCATTTATACTTTTGCGTCATTGTGACGCATAACGAATAAAATTCCCTCAAAGTTACCAATGCAAGTAAAAGCGCCTGTCAAGGTTATTCATGCCTGTCTCTATGAATAAAAATATAAATGGTTGATATATTAATTGATGTGATAGGGAATCATACCCGAAACTTCTTTTTTCCCCGATGGATGACCTAGCATTACCCTACAATGAAAAAATTATCTGAAAGTAACTGCTCAACAAAAAGAGAGGATGGCTTCAATTCACGGGTATTTACGAGAGTTCCTAATCTTTTAGAAATTGTATTTATCTATTTAAAAGTGTAATCAAAATTATTTTTAATTTATATTCAAGGCAGTAGATCATCAGTTCGATTAACTATCAACTGGTGCGGTCTAAATTTGGGACTTTACTGGTATGGTAGGGTCGATTGTACCCGTTTTGATTTTTCACTCCCATGATTTGGAATACTAAAATTTTGAGAAAATCTCTTAATTTTTATATTTCTTGATCAATTTTAGAGAAAAAGTTCAAAAATAGTGAAGTTATGACAAGTAATCAGTTTATTTTTGAGTGAATTATACAAACAAGGAAGGGAACGCTACAAAGTGGAATTTTCAATCAAAAGAAGAAAATAGCAATAAGAACAAAAAATTGGCGATTTAATCAGAATTTACAAAATTAATGTTTTGGAATAAAATACTTACTTTAAACAAAAATCCAAGTTATCCGGCTTCTAAAGCATTAAATTAAGCTCCAAATACAGGTTAAATTTTTCGACAAAGTAATATAAATACTTTTATTGTAAATGTACGAAAAAATCTCTTTATTTCGCTAATTCACTGTTTGATCAAAATATACACCAAGGTTAGGTTTTAATACAAAAAAGAACAAAATAATATTCTTCATAGACACTCTGACATAGAAAAGCGATTATTGGATGTCTAGATCTGGTGAGAAAGGTCATGTCGAGCAGGAGACCCTTATTGGGAATGGGGTAGCGTGAGGAGATTAATAGAAATCGAAGACAGGAGGAGGGCGAAAGGTCGGAGGATGAAGGCGCTTGGTTGTGATTGAAAGGGCGAAAGGTTTCCGCGAATTGGTTTTGGTTTGATGAAGGGATCGACTTGATTGGAGTAGAGATACGATTCTTAGAGAGGGAGAAAGAAAAAGAAGTCGGAGGACGAAGAGGAGGCGGGTAAGAGAGAGAGAGAGAGATAAGTGGCTCGAGACAGACGGATTAGATTGAAATTTCTGTATGTTATGACGAGTTTGCTACGAGGGAAGTAATGGTACGATGATGTAGTTTCTACGGAGCGTAATGAAATTACCTTGGATTGTCTCGGCGAACTGCGACTCAAGTGTGTTTCGATTCCACTTAGCTGTTATGAGAAAGAGAAGGGGGAAACAGTCCTAGGAGAATTGCTGAGTGACGAAAAGATTCTTAGACGGCTGAAATTGTCGGAAAATGTTTCGGATGTGACGAAGAATAAAAAAAAATAACAGATGGGGAGTGATATCTAGTCCGGCGAATCTGAAGGCCTTTAGTGAGATCTAAAAGGAAAACTTTGGGAGAAGAGGGTGTCTGTGGTTCATTAGAAGATTCTAGTGAGTGGGAATGGAATAACGTCTTAGGAGTGAAGGGTTGATGGGAAATTGGCATAATCTCTCTAAATTCCTCTCCGACAGCCTCCAACTTAAAATAGTTGCAGGGGGAAAATGGCGTTAAGTGGGTCCAAGCAGATGTCACAGGAGAGGTGACGGAGATCTTTGGGTCTGGTAGTGAGCGATACGAGAATTGTTCGCTATTAAATTAAATGAATGGAAAAGGCTAGGAGAGGGAATTACCCTAATAAATTTTAGTCAAAATATGTACACATATTTGATATTTATTATGTTATCTGTGATGTTATAAACAAGTAATTGCAAGATATTTTCCACCAAAGAAGTAATGAATCTTTAAAATACAAAGCTATTTTCATGGATATCAGTAATGCAAGTCCAATATTTTTATAATCTTGCCAATTTGCAGTTTACTTTGAATCATATAAGAATTCATCATAGCCAAATCATCATCATAGGTAGTCTGTCCGTAGACAGGTCCGTGATTATTCGTAGTTAAACCTGGTTCTCCATATAGTCCTATTTTCCGCTGTCCTCTTCATATCTTGATAACTCTCTTTCCCTTTCAAATCGTCTATCAGCTGAAACCTTTTCCTACCTCTTTCCCATCTAGATTTCCTTCTAACACGTCTTTAATCATACTCTCTCTCCTCAGGTAATGTCCAACCCAGTTTGCCTTCCTCTATCTAACAGTCTGTATAATCATTCGCTTCTCTCCTACTCTTCGTAGCACTTCGTCGTTTTTCATCCTATCTGTCCATCTTATCTTCAGAATTATTCTCCTAGTCCACATTTCAAAGCTTTCCAAATATTTGATGTAATTTTTCCTTAGCGTCCATGTTTCTGCCCCGTACAAAGCTATAATCCATACATATCATTTTATGAACTTCTTGCAGATATCTTCTCTTATATTCTCCGTAAGTATGTGTTTCTTTCTTTTGAAAGCCGCTTTTGGTTTTCCTATTCTAGTCCTGATCTCATCCGTACATTTTGCTTCTCTTGTTATGATGCTTCCAAGGTATTTATGGTCTGAAACTTGTTCTATTTTCTCCAATAATTATGTTCAGATTCTCTTCTTTTCCCGACATTCGAATGACCTTGGATTTTTCTTTATTTATTTCCATACCGTATTTTCTTCCTGTTATTACTAATCTGTTTATAATTTTCTTGAGTTACTCTTCCTTTCTTGCTAGAAGTACTTGATCATTCGCGTATTTTACTGTTCTTATAATCCTTCCTCCAATTTTGAAATCTCCTGTGCCTTCTAGCGCTTCTTGCATTAGACTTTCTCCATATATATTGAACATGGTCGGCGATAGGCAGCAGCCCTGTCTTACTCCTCTACGGATATTTACTCCGCAGGTGTCCGCATTCTCCAGCATGACCTTTACAACTTGATTCACATATAGGTTCCTGATCAGTCTCCTGTCTTTTCAGTCTACACCTGTATCCTTTAATATCTTCATCAACATTGCCCAATTTATTCTATCCAAGGCCTTCTGCCAGTCTACGAAACATACGCAGATATATTGACTGTATTCTAATGCCCTTTCTGATATGATTTTATCTACCCCTTTAGCATATCTAGTTCCTCGTCCTTTTCTGAAACCGAATTGAACCTCCCCTAGCATTTCTTCTGCCTTTTTCTCCAGCCTTTTATTAAGAATCCTCGAATCTTAGAAGTGTGTGACAGAAGGCTTATCGTTCTGTAGTCTCTACACTGCATTGCCTTTGGCTTCTTCTTTAGAGGGATCATTGTTACTTCTAGGAAATACCGAGGCCACTCCCCTTGTCGTAAATATTATTGCTAAGTAATTTCGTGAATGCTTTTAGTCCTTCTGATCCCATGACCTTAAATACCTCAGCCGGTATTCGATCGCTGCCTGTGGCCTTCCCATTCTTTAGTTCCACTGTCGCTTTTTCTACTTCGCTCTCCATAATACTTGGTCCTAAGTTGTCTTCTTCAGTGTTTTCCTCACTTTCCAGTTCTGTTTTTGCCGATCCTGCCTGCTTGCTGTATAGTTCCTTAATGTATTCTTCCCATACCTGTGCTACATCCTTTGTTTCTGAGACTATCTTCCCATCCGTATTCATAATTCCTTTACCACAAATTCCAATAGACTTCTTATCTTCTAATTCCAATGCCCTAGCGTACATCATATCGTACCGTCCTAACTTCTCCATCTGCTGTATTTCATCACATTTTTCTTTATATAATTTTCTCTATCTTTATCTGTTACCCTTCTCAACTCATTGTTTATGTCTATAGTTGCCTCTACCTTCTTCACTGTTAACGTTTTTCCATTTTCTCCAGTATTTCCTTAGTGATCCATGGTTTTCTGTTTTTCTTCTCTTGTTTTCCAATATCTTTTATCCTGTAAACTCTTACTAGCCGAACTGTCCTTCTCCTTCCCTTCCCATAATGTCAACTCTATTTCTTCTCATTTATTCTTTCAAGTTCTCTAGCTTTCCTGCCTTTCTCATAGTTCTTACGTTCCAAGTGCCTATTCGTAAATTACTTTCGACAAATGTCTGCTGTATTTCATCACATTTTTCTTTATATAATTTTCTCTATCTTTATCTGTTACCCTTCTCAACTCATTGTTTATGTCTATAGTTGCCTCTACCTTCTTCACTGTTAACGTTTTTCCATTTTCTCCAGTATTTCCTTAGTGATCCATGGTTTTCTGTTTTTCTTCTCTTGTTTTCCAATATCTTTTATCCTGTAAACTCTTACTAGCCGAACTGTCCTTCTCCTTCCCTTCCCATAATGTCAACTCTATTTCTTCTCATTTATTCTTTCAAGTTCTCTAGCTTTCCTGCCTTTCTCATAGTTCTTACGTTCCAAGTGCCTATTCGTAAATTACTTTCGACAAATGTTTTCCTCAAGGCAGTCCCCGCCCAGAGATTGGGGGACTATTTTACCTCCGGATTTTTTACCTCGAGAGAACTCATAGTGTCCAACCATATAGTCATTACTAGGGATTGTAATGTTGTAGTTTCCCTCTTGCTTTCCACATCGCAGTACTGTAGCCGTTCAAATCGTCCCGATCACGCCACAGCTGTATTGGATATAGACCCATCCAACATCATTTGTTTTCGGCTCTATACAACACTGACAGTACTGCTGCGTACTGCGAGGCACCGATGAGTTTTTTTATAAAATCTCCATTCGCGGGGTTTGAACCCCGGAACTTTCTAATCGGAAGCCGACACGCGAACCACTACACCACCAGTGCATAGCCAAATATACATCACTAAATTCTTGTTGTTTCATATTTTAGGGCACTACTCCTTTATCCAAGCTTCTCTTTGAAAATCAAAATACTAATCACAATACCTCACCATGTCTTTATCCTTAATGTTTATCAAAGTTCAATGAATCTGAAAGCTTTCAAATGCAAAAAGTATTTTAAGTTAGTTATATGATTAGACAAGTCTCAGATGGTAACTGTGAAACTTCTCCACTTGAAAATTAACTTGGCATTGGCAATACGAAGTAGCGTATAAACCACATAAGATTCCAGAATCCTTCGGAAGGAGCAAATTCGATGGTAATTTCAAAGAATGATATGGGAATTTCATTTGTAGTGCTTTTCGTCATTGCTGAAAAGCACTATTATCTTCGTGATGTCCGTCCATACGCATATATTATACGTATAATTACATATATATTAGGGAAGAATTGCCTTAACCGATTTAAACCATATTTGGGATATAGAATCTTCAAATACGTTAATGACCAACATGGCATATTTGGACCGGATCGACTCAGCAGGGGTGCCAAAATTGCAAAATTAACTTCTCGGTAATTGTGAATTTAGAAAGAATTGGCTAAATCGATTTCAGCGAAATTTTTTATAAAGGATGTGTGCAGCATAGAAAAACAAAATCAATATGTTTAGTATAGATATAGTAAACATGGCTGCCACAATAAAAGTAATAAACAGAATTCTTTTTTCAAGTATTTGTGTTAAATTGTCCATATCAATTTTAACCAGATTTAATACTTCTAATATACACATACGGCCATATTAATATATTTAAACCGAATCAGCCAAACAGGGGTACCACAATTACAAATTCAACTCATTCAGTAATTAAGGATTTGGAATGAATTGGCAGAACGGATTTCAATTAAATTTTGTATATAGGATTTGTACAACATATCATAATGAAATCAAGATGTTTAAAGCGGAGCTAAAGAGCAGGGTATCACAGTAAAAAGTTTAATAATATTTCTTTTACGCGCATTTCTAGAGAACTGATCCAATGGATTTTAACCAAATATGGTATATTTAATCTCCATATAAATAAATAACCAAAATATTATATTTCAACCGAGTCGACTAAACATGGCTACGAAAATATCAAGGTTAAAATTTTTCTGTGAATGTGAATTTGGAAGGTATTGGCTGAACGGATTTTAAAAATAATTCGTTTGTAGGGCGAGTATAGAAAACGAAAACGAGATAATATGTTTAGAACGGGTAAAAAAGGAATATAAGGAAAAATAATTTTCTGATTTCAAAGGAAATACATTACTATACGATTATACTACGGCGAATTCGACGAAAAGCACTTCTGTACCACGGAATACCCGTGTACACTCTTACTTGTTAATAATAGCGTTAATTTTTACTTCGTAAATACCAATTTGTTTCCTAATAATTTATATCTAATCTAAATTAAATAAACACATTATGTAGTTAATTTCTATAATCATAAATAAGTCTGCATTTCAAATACAAAGAAGCCATTCTCAAAGGAAATCCACAGATGGCTATGAGTTACACATGCTGTTTATTAGTTTCAAGCGAAAAGGGCATCTCGTTAACCAATTCTTAAGGCATTTTTTTGCTTTTTAATGAAGATTTAAGATCAGGAGCGTGAACGTATACTATAATTACCTAATTAATATATCTTAACAACAATTCTTCACCACACCTTCAAAGCATTATACCGCCGTAACACACAATAAATTATGCGTCTCATAGGCAGGTCTGCAAGCTAAGCCTCATAAATCGCGAGATGTCACGAATTTCCGGCGTAATTCCACAAGGAGCCCGGTGCGTTCCATCGTCTCGGCAGGAGGGATCATACTCCGGATGAAGGGAACTGGGCGGAAGGGGTTTGTAGGGAGAGAGGGAGGGAGTGAGTGAAGGAGGGAGAGAGAATGGGACGGTAGGGAAATAGGAGTGAGGAATCGCCGCTCTTTCGATCCAAGAGACGAATGAATGGAGAAGAAAACCGAAGCGACTGAGCCATAAGAGTCATCTTTTCCGTTCCGTCGTCGCGCGTTCCTAATTCTTTCGCATTTAATTATCGAAGCGATGACTCGCGCATGAAACCCCAGTAATGAGCCGCAATGCTCTCGGCTACGGCGTGCCAATGGCTCGAGGAGTCCGTTTCGGCTGCGCAATGAGAAATGGGTCACCTTTTCATGCGGTTCCGTAGACCCCGTCTTTCTCTCTCCCCTCCCCATTTTTATGCCTAGTCAAATTGCGACAATTAAGTTAGTCGCAACTCAGGGCCTCACTGAAAAGGCGGTTAATTATCGTCGGAGCTTAAAATTTGTCGCGGTAAACTCATTTTCAGAATCTGAAAGTTTAAAAACCTTTTTTCCTAGTTAGTGATTAGTTATTCCTCCACTCACGACTGAAATGATTGCAATTCGATGAAAATTGCTATTTATTTTATAGCTTGTGATAGAATGCTACAAAGACATGAGTTTTTGAGAAAACAATTTTTTCAAAGGTTTGGTCGTGCTCATTGGCGATAAATTTCGGCTGGAAAACAAATTATTTGTAGCAGTGGCGTCACAATAGGATGTCGTGGGTGTCCAAATTCCACGGGCCTGGAGGAAAGGACCCTGGAGGGGGTTCGAATATTTTTATGTAGAAAAAATTCTCTTTTTTATCCCAATTTCTCAATTGCCCTCCAGTTAATCATTATTTTTGGACAGAGTAATTTGAAAAGTATAACCTAGCGTATTTCTTTCCCATTAAATGCTTTGACCTCTCGCATACTGTGGAATATATCATTGCATTTTCCCATCCATGAAAAGGATACATTTCTGATTTATATAATTCTGAGCTGATTCAATGCTAAATTATGATGCGTTTGTTGTTCTGTAGCCGAGTGCGCATGTACCCGCGAAGAAACAAATCTGAAGTATCTTTAGAAGTGAACCTTATGCTATGGCCAAATTCAACCATTCGTCTTCTCCCTCAGTTCGCGAAACCCAATTAACCTATACCAATTAAAGCAATTCAGATTCTCTCAACGCGTGGAGATCTTTGCACTGAATCGGACTAGTGGGAGCCTTGGAAAAAATTTAATTTAGAATCTTTTTAAGTCATATGGAACGGCGTCTCGGTCTGGTCTCTCATTTGACCGCTCTCGCAACTCGCCAGTCGTAAAGAAACCACAGTGGCTAGCGTAATAAAGTAACTCGTTAACTCGAGCGGATGAGGAAGTCGGACATTAGCGTCTGCATTGCACCCGGGCAACGGCATTTCTGCTCTTTGCGCCGCTGATTGTGCTCCATTGATTGAGTTCGTGTCTCTAAGTAGAAAAGCAATTGCTCAAATACACGTCTAATTAAATACACGCAAACATTTTTAGTAATAACATTCTGAAATGAAACCGATTAATTGGATTAATGGGCAGAAATATTAATGTTTGCGTAGCAGTCCTCGGCAGGTTTTCATTTATTCACGAACTGTGCATATTTATTTCCAGAAGTTCGGCTGTATTAAGGTTTTTCGCATAGCCTACATTTTTGTCTTTTTCCGTTTCAAGCATTTAGTATATCTATTTTGTGGGCAGTGCAGTTTTGTCTAATTTTATTGCAATAAAAATGAAAGCTAAGGCCGAAGTAATTCATACGGTCGCATCTCATTTATGGAAAACGTGGGTCTAATTCTGTGATATATTTTTTCCGTATATTAAATTGATTTCCATCCGTATTTTATCTCTTTCATGATGCTTTATTATTAAACGTCTATGTCTATGGTCTATGTTCTCCGCTTGTTGAAGTAAGTAGGAACTTCTCTTTATGAACGCATCTTATGTCAATACGTAAGAGCATAATGGAACTGTATCCTTTGCCCTACACTATAGTTATATTTTATGTTAATTGTTTTTTATGCACTGTATGCCTCTTACTCGCTTTACTAACTTCATACCTTTTGAAATTATAGCGTTATTCTTTGAAAATAACATGACACATTTTATATATGCATCACTCTAAGGAAAGCATCAAATTGAAACAATAAAATCTCTAAAAATAACCATGAAGCGCAATAATTTTAAACAAGATTGGAAAGGTGTACTCATTGTCGGAGTCCAGAGATTTTCCAAAGGCGTTCTTTACGATTTATGTTATCACGTCAAAAAAATATAAATATTAATAGCTTAATCTAATGTCTAAGCTCTGCTTAGTTTATTCTCATTGTATTTATATGAACTTAAATTATGATATACTTTCATTTCTTGTACCGTACCCAATTACTTTGAGGCGACAAAATATTTATTCCAATATCGCATAGCATTTTTATGTGCTCCATATTACGAAAAAAGATATACCTATACTGGAATTCCATGTTTCGAATTGTCAGTCTGCTTTACTAATGAATACCATCATTTTTCTTTCGGATATACCTTGCATGCTCACGCTTTAAGTCGCTTTTATTGGAGGTACGTATAAGGAAAAACTTGGACAAAAATGAGACAATATTTAACACAATAGACGTGAATCCATGCAGACCAAGCTTTTGAAAATTGCTGGTAACTTTTACAGTGGCAAGATACTAAGCAAGTAAATGGTTATAGTGTTTCTATTGTCTCCCTCTGCCAACCCTCTTCTCACGCTCTGTAACCTGCGCCAAGTCTCCTCCCAATTCTCTCTCATCATACTCCCCCTCACTCACTCTCCCTACCTCACCTAGCCGCCTCTGAAGATTCATAGCAACGGGAGACTTAGGAATGCCGGAGTTTTATTTTTGAAAAGATAATAGAGGAGGCTGTGGGTCATTTGGAGATGAGGTGGAGTGCCCGTAGGTCATCGGAAAGGGGTCAACGTGAGAAAGAGGACCACTTCTCCTCCGTTTTGTCGGCTGCCGATGCCTGTTGGCCACGTCTTTAGATACGCGTCTGCGGCAGCCAGGGAATCTCTTCTGTCACGGGCGGCGCTGTTCCATCGGGTCAAATTAACGTGAACAGGCGGAAGTGTAGTCCAGTCTCAGGCTATCTCGCACAGAACATATTCCGTAAAAGATTCTCCCTTAAAACTCTAACGGGATAATGTCTTCTTGAATTGTTCCCCGCAATGAGTTTAATATCTTTGTATTATTTGTATCGTATCACCAAGAAGAGACAAAATAACAGCTCGTACAGACGATAGTACATGGACATAGTTTCAAATAATTGGTGATTTAGCTGTAATACATTCGTTTTTCCATGAAATATAGGAGTATATCCTTTGCGGAGAATTATTTCATATTTTTGGTAATACCTCAAACACCAAATCAAAAACTTTCCCAGCTTTGTATTATTTACTATTTGCATACTACCGAAACCAGTATGTAGCATTTATAATGTGTCTGAGTCATACCAGAGCAATTATTACTATTAAACAAGTTGATTTTACTAAAAAATTTATTACTAACTTGAATATGTTGTACAAATTTGAAATTAATATGGTCGAGAAAGGAAAGTATGTGAATGTAAATAAAAGCGCTTGATACCAATATCATTTGGGAATATATATAATTGTACAAATTACATAAGATTATCCATTTCTGTCATTAGTAACATATTATGATTATTTGAATTACTTTTATTTAGGAATGAAACAGTAATTTTTATTCTCTGAAAAGATAAAGGTAATTATTTTATTGGGTTAATTTCTTTGATTGCATCAGACTTATTATCTCTATTTATAAAACTAGAGATCCCTTTTCTTTAGCACTGAAGAATATCTAACAATTGAATATTTTATGAAATCTACAAGCTTCTACTTAAATGTGGTTTAATTTATGGGATTATAAATTCAATTTGCCTTGATTTTTATAGACAGACGAAATATAGTTTTTCAGTTTTGCTATCTTTTTCTTTACCAAACGAAAGAATTTGGTACAAAAATAATTTTTATTCTTCTGTAAATTACATTCATTGATATATAAATGAAAATTTTCTTAAATTTACACATTTCATAAAAATAAATAATATTTCTTATTTCAAATATTGCTAAAAGCAGAAGTGAATTTTGAGAGGGTAGAAATCATATGGTAAGATTTTTGTAGTAAACATGTTTATTTATGTTGAAAATATAACAGAGGAATGTGCGTATTTATTGGAATAATTTTCTTTTACTTGTAAAAGCAGACAACTTATATACATTTACAAAAATATTTGTCAATCGGTCAGTCATTTCCAGTTCAATTAAAAGATTTCCTGTCATCCAGTCTGTCCTTATAAACAGTCATTTATTTCTGTTTCTTCTATACGACCATCTTGTACGTTCAGAGTGAGCACCCTTTCAAAAGACTAGAAAGTAAGAGTGAATGAGGCAGTGCATTGCATTTATAATCTTAGGTAATGATGCATTTTTGCTGAAACTAAAATGGTGTAAACATATCGGTAGAATCGATGGATGTGATTTGGATATTAATATTTTAGAGTGAAAACGTTTAAATAGTAAGATTCTAAGAAAATATTTAAGTAATATATTTTTATGAACGCATCACTTCAATGATAATTCAAAGATTTGTAAAAAAATATCAGTTGAACACGATGAAAAGAAGGATATAAATAGATAAAAATATTTTTTGTATGTTGACAGATATATCGCTGAAATCCTTTATCAGATGGTTTCTAACAATTGCAGTTTACATTTTATCCCATTAAATGGGAATCCAGTAACTTTAAAAAGCAGTGCAAGCGTTGTTGAATGTCTTTGTTTTTGTCATATTTTATGTTTTTTGTTTAGTCAGTCGTTCAATGTGTGTCAAGTACTTCTTTTGTCAGTTAAGGGTCATCCAATTGTTGTTTTCATTAAAAGATTTTATAGTCATTAATTATTTCGAGTCAGTCAGTCAGTACTTTTATTTCGATTGAATAATGTCGTAAGTCATCTATTTATGTGTCATAATATTTATCAGATAAATGTCATAACTTCTTGATAAATAATAACTCTTGATTATAGAGAGCTCAAATGGATTTTGAAGTCCTGGTTATTATAATCTAAGTATTTTCAGTTGTAAATAATGAAAGATTAAATACTATTTATTCTATTCATTTTGATTGAGAATGTTACTGAAATAATTACAAATATAAACGTTACTGGATTTGAATTAACCTATGCTCTAAGCGTATAAATATATAAAATTTAAAAATAAATTAATAGTTCCATCTCTTTGTCGTATTCGTTTATGTAGTTTTCTTATGCTTATTGCTATTTTGAGAATATGAGGTGGCTTAAATTTCTTCTCGTCAAGGAGTTTTAATTGTAATTAAAAGAAATGATTCCAGAAAGTGAAGTTGAATTTAAAGGTACATATTCAGTTTAGTAATTTTTCATTAACTGCGTCGCGTTTAGCATATGCTTAAATGAGCGATTTGTTTTCCTAACGATGAGATCCACCGTGTTATTTTTTTGAAAGGTATTGCTAGAAATGTTTATCGCTAAATGATTGGCTAATTCCCCATCGCTGCTACCGCTGCGATGTTCTACCTGTAAATAAAAACAACATAAAAGTATAGCGCCAAACTATTTTATCATTTATTATATACTAGTATTACATATTAACATTAATTTAATCTGAGTATAGCTACTTCGGTCATTTAAATGTGACAATCTGCGTAAACTTTGAAATATCCTATTAAAAATTCAACAATATTTCATAGCTATTTTTTATGAATTTGCAGAAATATTCCATAGAAAAAATATTTTTTTTTAATTGTGATGTAATTTAATATTGCATGTAACACAGCGTATAATTTAGTCATGTGAGAAAAAGTGTCGAATCCTCCGAAATTTCATTTGAGACAGTGAACGCATATAACTCACTCGGCAGTTTAATCGAACAACACGCCACGTTTGCTTACGCTAATTGTTTTATCCGTTGATCGAAACCTGTCTAAGTTGATTTAATGTTTTTTAATAATGTATTGCATTAGATAAAAAGGAACTGACATCCCGAAATAATCAACTGACTGTCATAAATATGTCTGTCAGATACCGAGTGAAGCTAAATATTACGAAACGGAAAATGAAAACGAGAGAGAGTAGGAAAAATTTGTGAGTAATATTGAGAGAAAACTGAGTTAAAGATGGCAGGAAGAATACAAAGAAAAATGCACAGAAGACTTGAGGAAAGCGACAAATCTTTGTATACATATTATGGAGAGAAAAGATACAAGGGAATGGAGAAAGAGAAATTTGTGAAAGGGTATTGAGATATATGTGGAGAGAGACGTTCAAATAAGATAAATAATGTTTACGGAAAGAAAACAGACTTAATAGAAGAGTTTACGTGTATTTCATAGGGGAAAAGGAGAAAGTAAATGCGTGATAAGTAGGAAGGTAAACGAAAAGTAAATTGAAAGAAGAAAGGGATGTGAGAGAGGTAATTGGGAGGAATCAGTGGCCGATAAAGGGAGATAAATAATTGATACATAAATATGTACGTCCCTTTATTTGGCGAGGCTGAAGCTAGCAAGTGTACAGCTAGGCCATTTCTTTGTATCACAAACGGCTGAATGATGAAAGAAGAAATGGAAAAGGAACAAATGAAAGACTGAAGGGAGATGCGTGTAGCGAAAGAGAAAAGGGAGAGAGAGGTAGGACATGGCATGTGGTCTGTATCCGTGAGAGGGGTCAAGGTAGGATCGTCGACCGGTTCGTAACTGGGTGAGCAGGGAGTGGCGAGTCGCGTTCCTTTCCCGCTAAATCTCCTCTCCTCCCATTCCGACCGTCTCTTCCTCTCCCTCCGCACACACACACCCATGCGAGCCCAATCCTCCCTTCCTCGAAAGAAGCCGCATATTTCTCGGCGCCCATATCGCCATTTCCAACCCACTTATGAAGAGTAACGCACCGCGGACTTGACGCAAATTATGAATTATTCGACATATCTTCGAATCCAATCTACGTGGAACCCAGCTGGTTCGGGAGGTAGATGGAGAAGGGAGAGAGAGAGATGGATAGATCGGAGGAGGAGAATGGGAGGGAGAAGTTCCGTTCCATTACGGAAGCAGTCAGGGCGAGACTTAACACCCCGTACCAATTAGAAAAATAAGACTGAGGTCCGACGGGTTTGTGTATGTTAGGCGGAATGTGGGAATGTGTACAGAATTGATTTCGTATTTAGAACCTAGATGGCAGCGCGTCCTTTCGGGTTCGGCGAACTTTTTCAGGGAGCCACTTGTTAGTAGGAGTACGGCGAATAACTTCTGACGATCATCATGTGATATCGACTCGCATTTATAGACACCTGTAAACAGGTTTGTTTCTTAGTGTGATATTGGTGGTTTGGTGGCCTTCATCTGTTTCGGCTTGTTCTAGCAGATCGCTTATCATTCTAAATACGGGATACTATCAGGCGTGACCGAAAGAGAGAAACCCGTACGCTGACAATATCAAGGCCACCGTAATGCATTTCGCATTCGAATTGTTTGTACAAGGCATTCAATTTGACTCTTCGGAGGTTAGCGCAGAAATGAAAGTAAACAAAAATATGATACTAAACATCTAATCGGCACAAATGTAATCGTCACTTAAAGGTGTAGTAAATTTCTAACAGCAAACGTATTTAGCACGATTAATCTAAGGGCATCCTCTAAATATATCTTTTCCTAAGTCTTATGCAACCTTGACGACATTTGGTTTGTGATATTCTTCAGAAGTTACCTACAAACATACTTTCCGACGAACAAACATAAACGTAATGTAAAATGAGGTCATCACCATTTATAGATGACCGCTCTCATTCATTTGGAAAAATTCAACTTAGATATCCTTATTTGCGTTCTCTTAAGATTGATTTTACAGCGAGGAGTATTTAAATCCTCGTAATTTTGCTAGGGTGCATATTTAGGTTGGCGCTGCAAAATATGCGCGAATAAATTTATAAGATACATAGAATTAACAGGAATAGCTAATAATTTGTATTCATAGAGTATATGATTTCTTACGTGTCATTCTTAGATAAATACCATGAAATTTATTTTAAAATTCATATGTTTCTCTTCACAGTAAAAGTAATACCTCGATTCCAGTTGGATTGTGCGATTACAACATGGTTGACATAATCATCATCAACCTTATATAATTTGGTCGGTTGTGTCAAGGGTAATGCCCGACTGTGGCGCCGCTCTTAAAGAACCGTTATAAAAGAGCGGGAGAATCGAGAACTATTGATGACTGCCTGCAATGCTATTTTTAACAAACTTACCGAGTATGTAGAAGAATGAAATTTTGTAGAAATGTATGATTCTTATAGAAAAGCCATCAGCGAAAATAAATCCCCAAAAAAGATCCGGGTTCGACTTTAGCAACCTTTTGTTCTTTTACTCATAAAAGTTAGAAATATTGACCCTCGATGGGGCTGTTCTAAAGTAAAATGGACAAATTTTCTCATTCTTATCGTCGAATGTCTTCCTCAGTCCGCAAACGCTCGAATTTGGCGTTTAAATCACTTATTTTGGCAAAATTTAGCGATTTCACGAGGATTTGCCTTGACAACCATGCGAAATCGAGACGCCATTATTGTCTCAATTCCCATATCAGTAATATATAAGTAAACATATTCCTTCCCGTCATATTGACTGAGTTTTATACTAGTCTATAAGGTGAATGCACAATACCAAGTGATTTATTCTGATAAAACAATCTGTGACTATAATCTCCAGCGTTACGCCCTTAGTTATTCAGCTCTCCCGCTCGTCGCTCAATTCTTCCGGCTATAATTATCACTTCGTAGTTCGCGATAATCAAACTGAGGCAGGAAACGTATCTGCGTTGATCTCTTGCGCCTCGGTGACTCACGCTCTGTTCTATATAGGTCAGAGCATTTCGTAGCAGAGAGGTATCGACGAACAGGTGCCATAGAGTAATGCCTGCAGCTGTTATGCCACAACGGCACCCCCTCATCTCCTCTCGTAAATCATCTCGAAACATTCGAAGAAAAACCACGTTAGACCGCGATAATAATACTATCACGAAGATTTCAAGAATGAGATACAAAGAGGGAACGAGACGTGGAGAGTGCGGAGATGACAAGAGGATCCCACATGAAGGATTTTTGTTAGACATTCGAGAAGACAGATGTTAGAAGAGCACGGGAAGATGGAGAAGAGGAAGAGAGGTGTACGATATGAGGGCATGGGGTAGGATATGAGTAAGATTGGTAGCTGTTCCGAGACCTGCTGAAACGATAATTTGAATTTTGTCAGGTCACGGCTTTGGGACAAATCTTGCGTGTGTTCCATTTTAAGGGAACTGGGTCAATTCACTGTCTCCATTGTCTTCAAGGATAAATGGTATGCGCTCTCTGCCCGTTGGGTAGATTCCCTTTGGATATGACTGCAGTCCATATTCCAAAATTCATTTCTGCTTTTCGTCGAGGTTCCACAGAATTTCCCTCCCCATAGACCTTTCTCCGCTTCGGCCCATGCGTACGCGTACACACGTTTATTTCGAATAAGGAAAATTCATCAAATTTAAAAATTAATGGTTGCTGTAAATTTTTTTATATGGCTTTTTTGCGAAGAAAAATTTTAATGATATTTATAGTAAAGACAATTTTACTGCTTACATAATTATGATTTATTTAATTTAATTTGCCAGAAACACGTCCACTAAAGCGATATTAGAGCATTCCTCCATTTGCGGTATAGAATTTCACAATGTTTATTACCATGATATTTTTGTAACACTTTGTATTTATTTCTGTTTACTAAGTATTTCATCGTCTTTATTTTAACTAAGTGTGCCTTGCAATCTATACGAAAACGAAGTGATATCCGTCCAATTTCATTTCTAATCTACCAGATACTTAGCAAGGTATGAATTACTTTAATTGTATTTTCTTAACCTGAAATCTTTCTGTGATATATTCATATCGATCCATTAACTTGAAAATTAATTTTATAGAGACGAGTGAAAGGTATAGGTGTATACATGAATCCAAAATGTTCCTATCGTAATTACTTCTCAAATGAAAAAATAGGGCTCAAATAAAGATTACCAAATGCAATTTTACACCAAATATTTTAGATATAAAAAAACCGTATAATGTGCAACACGGACGAGTTCTAACTTTCCACATAATATGAATACATAAAAGTATTAAAGGCAATTGAATTATTGGAACGATGGAGGTGAAGTTATTCTGAAGCGATGGATTGCGGTAAACCTTCTTAGTAATTTAATGTAGTTCGTTCAACTATACAACAATTTAAAATCACAAATTTATTCGCTAATTTTGTAATTATATAAATATCCCTGTAAATCAGTTTAGATGAGTACTAAATTACTCCTAAAGGAAAAAACGAAGATTGCCAGTACATAGCAAGTATCACCAACAAGTTAATTCCCGACTGTTCATACGTCAACACATTTATGATTGGTTTTGCAGGAAAGAGTACGTTTATGCCTAATTCATTTATTAGGAATAGTATAATATGCATATATTATGTTACAGTTGTTTAGCGGTCAATAATAATTGAATCTCGATTCAAACAAATATTCCCTAAAATTGTCTTATAATATAAATTACTGGCAGTAAAAATTTTTAAAGTGCCTCCATTAATATATTTGAAAAATAAATTATATCCTTCTTCCGTAAGGGGTGTCGTGCGAAATATTCCCGCTCTTAAATGATTTTGCAAAACGTTGGTTTCTTTCGAACTGAAGGGCGTTCGTGAACCACACGTCAAATTCAAAAGGTTCCCATTGAGGATCAGAGTATAATGGAAAACAATAGCAATAGCTTCACATCCATTCAAATGAAGTGTTTTAAAAATTTTAATCGAACGTAATGGATTCGTGACTTAGATAACCCCTGCCGTCATGTTTTCCTGTCTTGAGAGAGTAAGTTTTACCCCAAGCTGTAGATTTTAACTAACCTCCGTCCTTCCCTATCGGAGACCCGGCTTCTGACCACTGTATGCCAGTGCGTGCGCTACGGGCGACGAGTGCGCCGCGTATTCTCCTGACGAGTAATGGTCTCCGTCGTATCCGCTGCTGTAACTAGGGCCGCTCCCTCCGTAATAGGCACCTCCGGTCGCCGCGTGGCCCCCGATGTGCGGCGAGATGTGGTGCCCGTAGTCTGCGTGCCCGGCCGAGACGTGGTGCGTGGACACGTGATGCGGATGGTGGTAGTGCTGCTGCCGGTCGAGAAGCTTCCTGATGCCGATGACTGCGCTTATGACGAGCGAGACGAGCGATGCGAGGATTGCCTTCTTCGCTATTAGAGCGATAGCGAAGTAGGCGAGGACCATGAGGATGACCACTTTAATCTTTATGCCAACTAGGATTGGGATTACAGCCTTCAGGATCTTCTTCCCGCGACCTGCGTCATATTAAGACACTGAGGTTAGAGAGGAAAGATAAAACACGTTGCTTTAACAGTGAATTTTATAATGGCTCGTTAACGGAAGATAATTTGTTAAAAACTCTTTAGCACAACAAAATTATCGCGCCAGTTGTATGCGATTCCGTCGCGTATACCATGCACTTGAATAAAATATTGAAATGTTACTTATCAAACTTATGTTATGTTAACCCTAGTTCTAAAATTTATCCAGTTTTAACACTTGAATGGCGACCCATGTTGATGTCATACCCTCTGTCCCTACGATACGTCGTTTAAAGCTATTGAGCTTTAAGAAGTGATTTATGAAATATGCGAACAGAAAACTTTTCCATATAACACAGTCTGCCTTTGTGAAAATTCTCGAAAACTTACTCTTGATAGTTAATGGGATTATTATATTTAAATAGCACGCCTTAATTTTCCTGTAACAAAATGAAGAAAGGCCATCTGACGGAAAATTTAATTGATTAAAATTAATGCTAAATTTAATTGAATGAATAAAATCATTAAAAAATGACCCACAGAAACTTTTAATCCACGAATATACTGCTTTTAACGATTTCTCATGTTGAATCTATGGATAGGTTTTAAGGCGTCAAAATTTAAATTATAAAGATCTACATTATATTTGTTGGGCATCGATTTTTTATTTCAATGGAAACTATTGTTAATATATGAACAATTAAACGACTGCAAATTCTGGAAAATTTGATCGAAAGCTTTAAAGTTTTATTCTGAAATTACGAAAGGCAAATATTGACGCATCAATATTTCGTTTTCCCTCGCGTGAAAATGAGGATTTTTTACTTACTTAAGGAGGTTGTTTTTTTAAGAGCGCAATAACTTTATTTGATAAAGTTTAATAAATGCTACCTATAATTTTATCATATTTGATGATCGGACAACATTTTAATGCGAGATAATGCCAAAATAAAAAGTATGCAATTTCAACCTGAATTATATATTATTTTATAGGAATGTTCATCTTGATCGAATTTAATTTGTTTAGAAAAAATAGCTCACAACACCCCATCAACGGCATCAACGATATATATCGATTGTATTTTCGTCTGTAAATTTCACACAATTAGGCAATGTCTAGGTTGTTGCGGTCGAACACGTATTTTATGACAGTTTTTGCGATTTTTTTCTATTACTTTATCCCTTATTTACTCATTTTTTCCGCTTACTGATATTATTTACATTTATATTAATATTTTTTCAGGCTTGCTCTATTAAACTTTCTTTTAACGTCACTTTCTCTTTTTGGAGCCATTACCTTACAAGCTCCTCGACATTGTTAAGGCCGCTCGATGCAGGTGCGCATCATCTCCTCCACACCCACATCATCCTCCTCCTCCTATAAGTTATGCACTAAACGTCGTGAAAGAGGCGCTTTTACTTCTAACGGATCTATTTCAATTTTTTGCGCGAACCCTCGCAGCAAACAAAAATGAATGTCAAGAGAGCGAAGATCCCTAACTAAAAGCGACAGGTGCAAGTCACGAAAACGACAAACAACGAAGGCGAAAATGAGAAAAATACCCATAAGAAAGAAACTGAAAGTAAGAGTTGATGTTGCTGTCTATGAAATAGTTGCGAGAAAAAAATTGGAGAATTGGGAAGCGAGAGGTGTGGGGGAGGAGTCGCGAGGAAGGAGAAAACATTTACGAGGCGTGACGATGAGAAGAATGGCGATAGACAGCGCGTCGTTTTTAGGATATTTTTTTCTTAAGAGACCGCGACCGATGTGCGTCATTCATTCTTCGCCACAACTCAAAGGAGATTGTCCCGAAAGAGATTGTCCCAGAAGGAGATGAAAAATAAGAGAATAATTCATGAATGTGGAAAATATGTCGTACTATTTATATATGAGTGTGAAAGACTTCCTGTTCATAAGATTGATTTTTATTAATATTCCAGTTGATACGTAACGCCAAGGAAATGGTTTATAGTTAAATATGCACGAAGATAATCTTTTTGCATATTTTGATTTGTAATGCTTTGTAATCTGATTATTCGATAAAAACATGTATTAGTTATACCTTCACATCGAAATGGTGTTTTTAATACCTAAAAATGCGTTCTATCTGTCGAGTTAAAAATTTTTTGATAAAAGTTTTAAAATTATCCGATCGATTTTCTGAATATATGGGCAGATTAGGTTGGAAAAGTATGGAGTCAAAATTTGAAGAGCGAGGGATCTCTCTCTCGACCTCATTTTCCAATAAAAATAGAATTTGTGTTTTTCGATTCAACCTGGACTTTTTTCCAAAGCGAATTTTCGGATAAAAACTCCATTTTTACAAAATAGGTTAGCGAGTCTTATCTCCAACTCCCACCCAAGTGTACTGGGGCAGAAGTTGTATTCATTCCCTCCTATCAGAATTGTCAGCTAAATAGGCGGAGGCATTAGCCTACTTCTAGGGGATGTTCCGAGGAGTTCTTTGCTTGTAGCGTCATCTTTGCAAAACAAAGAAGCGAGGTTTGACACGTCTATAAGGAAATCCCCTACATTGTAGATTAAAATCTGAAGCCGTTATTCGGAAGGTCAGGCTGGAGCTCTACTTCCCTACCCTAATTTAATTGTAATAATCACTTCTTTAAAAGTATAGTGACATACTTCCGTGAGACGAGTTCCCATTAGAGTGTTTTGTTTTAGGAAGTTTATTTGAATCAAAATGTACTGTCTGATTTATTATACATGTATTGACTTTTTATTATGCGAAACAGATCGAGTCATATAAATTATATCCTATATTATAAATTATATTCTATATTATGAAAGACTCGGAGCCTTTGCGAAATGATTTGCGGAAATAATTTCGCAAAATAGTCAGACGAATAAAAGTAGGCGCTCCGTCCTTTTTTTCGCTCCACGAAGTACGGAATTTGATTGTGATCGTTTTCCAATTTACTAGTGATTTTACTTTATTTGGAAAACTATTAGGGATTATATTGCCTGAATATTTACGTGAATTCGTCATATCATTTAGTAATATGAAATGAAAACAGTATGTAATTTTCCACTATAGGTTATAATTTCACGACCTAGGTTTATGGAATTATTCCACAAGATTATGCCATCAGTAGTTGAGATATCATAAAGCGTGTGATTATTCTTTTATTGCATTTTCTGAATGATCATAGAAGTTTCTCATGTCACACAGTTCAGTGATTAATTTTTAGATCCCCGAAACTTACCTTGCGCGATGAAATCGCTTATCTTGGCTCCGACCGTCGACGACGCAATTGCGTTCGCAACGGCCCTTGCAGAAATCACGACCCCCTGCAACGCGACCGCCCCCTCTTTCGGGTTCCACCGCAGGCTCCTCTCCTCTAGGAACCTTACCGCGCTGTCGACCGCGTAGGCCTCCAAAGCCTCTTCCCTTTCTTCCACTCCTTGCGGTAGGGATGCCTCCTCCAACGCTCTCGACGACCTCTCGCCACCTCCGCTGCCCGCCGCCGTGCCGTCCCTCACCAGCTCCAGCCCCACACCCAGCCGCACCGTCTCCTGCCCGAAGAACGACCGTATGCTGCGAAAAGCGTGCAGCTGCACGCAGGTTATGGAATCCTTCTGGAGGCAACCCTCGAAGGATTCGGCATCCGAAGGAGCCTCTGGAGGAGGAGAAGGGTCCGTCTCATCCGCCCTCGAACGGGAGGCGCCGGCGACGCATGCTGCGCACCCGAGGAGGACCAACAGCCTCCCCGCCATGTTCCACCTCCTATAGGGGAACTTCTGCGGGAATTTCGCTCCCTCGTTATCGGTCTCTCTCCTTCGCTGAGAGGGAAGCACGGTCTGGCGGAAATAACGAGACTGTGGGGGCGGATGAATAAGAGTCTCGAGGCGTCGTTTTTATCTTTCTGGACGCGAGAGGGCTCTTATTAAAGACGACGCCCTTTGAGGAGTATCGGAAAGGCACTGTGGAGGGCGAAGGGCGCGGTCGTCCTTTTTAAAGGTACGCACATGCGACGCCTCCCCCTGTATCCCTAATTGGAAATTGCGCCGCCTCCCCCACCTCTTCCACCTCGCCTATTCGCCCCACCCCCATCTAACCTCCATCCTCCCTCGATACTCCACATATCAGACATCAGACGCCCCTTCCTTTCTTGCTACCCCCAACGTTCTCGAACTCACCCCCTCCACCCCCACCCTCCGCCCTATCTCTCACCCTACCACTAGCTATTGCATCTTGCTAGACTGTCGTCGAGGTCTCGCTGCAGTCGCCTCCCCTACCACATACGCCCTTGTTCCTCGCCAGAATCCCCATTTACCGGACATCCTGATCGTTTTGCACCTATATCCCTGACCGTCCTCACCCCGGACCACGGCGTCCTATCCCCGGGCTCCCTCTGGTCTCCTTATTTCTCTTTTTCTCTCTCTCCCATTTCTTCCTATCACTCTCCATGCATCCGTTCTCCTTTCCTCCATATTTTTCTCTCCAACCTCTCGCGGCAGTTGCACCCTTTCACGCAATTCCTCTCCATCATTCACCCCCTTACCTCCGATTTTCTCTCTCCCTCCCTCAACGCGAACCAGAAAAACACGTTCCTTGAAGAGGGAATGGGTTTTTAGCGGAATGCAATAGCTGACTCAAACAGTTCCTCCAGCATGCGTGAGAGCGAACCGAGCGAACGTATTAAAGATGTGCATTGACACAGAATGGGAGCTAGTTGGAAAAATGGTCGCGAGAGGATAGGAGCAACGGGGAGGCAAGGGGAGGAGGAGGCGTGAGGAGGCAATATTCCTCTTGTGGGAGTGGGAGTCATGTTTGAGATGCATAAAGAAGCCTCATAGAAAGATGGGAAAGGTTTTAACCAGGAGTCGCCATTTCTACGTATAGCATTTAAAAATTCACATCAGTCAAATCAAAATCAATCTGTTGTAGTATTACGGAGGTACGTAATCGAGAAAATTTAACGCCACCGAGAATCCCAAGCCCTTTTTTCAAACTGTAAGTTAGTCGTAAATAGAAAAGCATGTGCATATAGGACTCACACGCAAGGATCTAAGATGAAAGTGACAATGATAAATGTTTCTGTAAATCCACCACCTTCCCTCTCTCTTTTTCCAGCCCCAAACTCTCACCATGCTATATGTAATTTCACGATGGTGATATTTTGCCACTTTTCTCATACGTTTAACATTTCACGGATCTCTGACGCCCTAAAGATATTTAATTTATATTGTACGCCTTATGTTCTAGGTAAAAAAAACATTCCTATAAACCGACAGCGTAGATAAATGAGGCCGTTTCTAAAATGAATAAACAGAATGACTGAAACCTGCACGTGAGAACTTTAATAGGAAATAATATAGAAATTGAATTCACAATCACGATCCAATCGTATAACAATAATTTTTGTGGTATCGACGGAAAAGGCTTAAATTAATTTTTTGCAGTTTATCTTAGTTACGATAACGACAAACCAGCTCGCTCTAAAGCTCAAAGAGATGTACGATGCGATGTTCTTTAGGGCATCATGGATAAGTATCCTGGCACGATCGAATTAAAGCTGCTTTGAATAATCCTAATAAACATTCTAAAAGATATGTTATAAATTACCATATTTACTGACTTAATTCGTTCTCTGAGATGATTCTCACGTTTTAATTTTTAGGTGTAAATTTCAGAAAATTTTAAAACTGGTCTAATCCTTGCATCTCATTTTCTTCTCTTAAAAAAAGCTGCAGCAAAAATTACGTAGGAATAAGATAGTCTTAGGAAGAAATGCATGGCTACCGGGTTTCAGGTCCGGAATACAAAAAGTCCCATTTAAACCTGCGTTATAATTCTGTTTGAAAGCTGAAAATAAAAATATTTTAGGTCAAATAAATGTTTAAGAAATGGATTTCGTGTTACTGATTCAAAGTATCACTATCCTATCATTAATGAGGTCAGGCTCAACTCGGTGGAATTTACTCATATTGAAAAAAGATGATGCTACGATCGTAGTGAAACCGGTCGTGTTTAAATAAAAAAAATTGTGGAAATACAAAGTTCGTCTTTTTTCAATATCACTATCCTATTTAGCTATTTTTCGGTAAAATGCTCAATTCTAATGTGAGTTGCTGTAGCAATGGCAAAGAAAAACCCGCTTCTGGTCGGTCCCAATATAATCCTCACACGGTATCCAAGTAAATTTTTCGTGTTTTCAAGTACCTATTTTTTTAATACGTATGCAATATTTTCTTCGAAATTATGTTTCAAAATGCACATAAAATCATTGTGTCTTCATTAAAGAAATCTTTTTGTTTTTTATCTTTTTCTCTTAACTTTATCCAGTCAAATTGTTTTAACTTTATCTCACATACATTAATTGAGGTATATACTTTTGAAGTAAAAGCAATTAAACTGGAAATTTGTCTCTTTACGTAAGTGTCAATTAATCACCTCGTAAGATTTTTATATAGGGTAAAGCGAGGAGAGATGGCGCACAATTCAACAAAATTTGTAGATTTAAAATAGTTGAGAAATCATGAGATCGCTGATAATAATGCATTCTACGGTTATTAATTATATTAGCAAAAATAGATATAGTTTTTTGAAAAGGCTTATGGCTTATGGGAATATACGTGTTGGTAAACCGAAAAGCAAGGTCTGCTTAAGATATCACAATTTTTTATATTTCATATTTATCACAAAATAAGCAACCGTCTCTCCTAAAATGTTAGGATTGATGACGCGCCCTTCTCCTCCGGACAAAACATGGCGGACAGTATACAAGTAATAATGCCACGTGTCCACTTACCCAACTTCATCTATAGAAAACAAGTTTTTCATTATTGCGGCGATAAACATGCGAAATGAAAATAATAGAAATTATATATGAAAATTCAGGCACTTACCAACAACAGCTGTGAATGAAATTCGTTTGTAAATCACACAAAAAACTGCGAATAAAGAATGAATTTGTCAACGTGTACTTTCTCCTTCACCAAGGCCGGATTAAGGGGCTCGGGGGCCCTGGCGCATAATTTTCCGCAGGTCCCTCCATCCATCCCACACACAGTGTCTGGGACCTCCGTGGAGCACCTTTTACCCCGGAGCCCTGGCGCAACTGCGCCACTGCACCCCGGTTAATCCGGCATTTCCTTCGCTGTTCACACTGCACTGACTGCCGTTGCTGCCCCCTATCTATGACTATGTAAACCAGAGAAGCGTCATCTCTCCTTCCCCTGTCATCTCTCCTCGCTTTATCCTAATTCATATTTGCATTATATGGACGTGATAAAATTAAATACTCCGTAGTATTTGGGTAAGAAATGCATAGGATGCACATTTTCAAATTTTTCTTCATAAGATTTGGCTCTTTTTTGCTTAACAGGTAATCCTATTGATCCAATAGGACCTGATTCTCTAATGATTTTATTTATTAAACCAATTTGGGCATTTATGATCTCATTATAATTATATTCCCAATTGAGAGTGTCTTCATGCGTTGTAGCCGTGATATCTATTTTCGTTAATTTACGTATCAACGAAGGTTCTAAATCATACCATAGTCGAGTTGAACTTTTAAACTAGCAAAAACATTTACTCGATATTCATCGAAAACGATGCTTTTATTTTAGGATTTTCTGACTACTTTTCGTCATCATTCTTCTAATTGGGAAAATGTTATTATGAGTTCCTTAACTGAGTTGCCGACTAGTCGCTCGCTTCCTTCTTTAATCGTTAAACATGTAAAACCTTAGAGCGTGACCGCAAACAAGCTCCTAGGGCGACCGTAACCTCGTTACCGCCTCTCGCAACCGGCTAGGAACGCGCCCGCACCCCGAGGCAATCCTTCTCGCTAGGTTGCCGCCTCTTCCTTCACCTCGCCGCGCCACTGTCCATTTCTAAAAAAATTCCAAAACTCTTTTCAAGGTCTCACTCGATTTGAAATTCATGCCGACGCGTGCAAAGTGCACTCTCGTCCACGCCTGCTTGAATAAGATAGGAAAATAGTTTAGGGACCAGGTATATCGCTGTTCCAGGAGCACGTCTCGCTATAACGTGTTATAACTTGATCCTTTCAAAAGAGCAATGAGAATTATTCGGATCTACAGATAAACTAATCAAAACGGCCTTATAATCCGATAAATCATCTGATCTTATGTAAACAAAATAATTCCTGTGAAAATGAAGAAAATTTATATCAATTCAAATTTTTACTTTTCCGAGCTCTAGCAACGGTACTTATTCAATGTATTTATTTTTAATTTAATCGTTTTCGTAATGGTAGACGCAGTACGTTGTAACAAGCAGTTAATTGCTTGTTAAAACGTAATGTAGATTCGACAGCGCGTTCCGTTTTTAGAGTATTCGAGTCGGGGAATCATTGGATTAATACTTTGTGCAAACCAAACAAACTGCAGAACGATATCAAAAACCTTAATTTATCTTCTATCTATCATTTACGAGTTTTATTTCAACTTAACCATTTTCTACCTGAAGGGGAATCGGTTGTTCGTGAAGTCGCTAAGAAGTCTTCGGCGCCATCATGTGTCTCAGCTATTTGCTTCAAATGAGTTGTAAAATAGAGATTTTATAGTTGTTATAAGATAACGGAGGTTTATAAGGCTCAGATTCAATATGATCGAGGAGTGTGGCATCTAGTTGCTATGTGTTATCACCTAACAAAGTACACCGTAAACGGTATCGGCAGCATCGCGAAATTCATCCCTCCATTTCTTGGGTTTTTATTGAGTACATGAAGCTGTTGTCAGTGTTTTTTCAGCATTCTTATAACATTTAACCCTAAGATGAGTGCTTTTGTCATAACTTCTATTTGATAACTTTTATATTTGGATTTTTTACTCTACTTAGCAATGCATTATTTAAATACAACATTTCATAGCTTTCAGAATAAATTAATTCATAAATTTAACTTTTGGAATCAGATGATTTCATAACTTATTTTTTCCACATCTTCAATAAATTATATCAGGTGTCATTACACTACTAATTAATTGATACAGTAAATTTACATTTGATTTTTCTTATTTAAAGACAAGAAATACAACTGTAAATATGAAATGATGCACTTTTAATAATTAGTTGCTAGTCACTTTGGAACATGGAAATAAATAACATTAAAAATGTTTTACAATTTCAAAAAGAAAAATATTATAACAATTTCTTACATTTAATTGCTCATTAAATAAAACCTTAAAAACTTTATTGGTATTCATACGCAAGTTTTATAAAATAATAACTTCGTAAATAAACGATTCGACATCATTTACCTAAATCTTCAATAATAAATACATTTCCAAGTACTCATCTGCGTAACACGTGGGTTTTGTTTTTTACGCATTAACATATGCATTTTAAAGAACCGGTATCATATTAATTAAATTATAATACAATTATAGTATTTTAAAATGCGGTATTAGAAATACAAAATTAAGTTCCATACGTCAATATTTTTCAGCAAGATTATATACTATTCGTACGTACTTCGTGTTCTTATATTAATATTATAACGAAAAAACGATTATCCATTAAATTTACTGGATTACACAAGCCGCTGATTTACCCATAATATTCCAATAAGTTGAGATAATAATATTACATCAGAAAACTGCATCATTACACCTTATTTTGAGAATCTCAACCTGAAACGTCTCAGATATTTATCTTTCTCAATAAACATACCTATGGAATGGAATCGGTCCTCCTTTCACATATCTTTCTTTGCGTACGCATAACAAGAAACAACCATATTGCGTTATATGGAGTGCTTAAATAACTCAATAAATGCAAAACTCAACACCAGAAATATCAATCTCAACCACAACGTACGGGATGATTCAGCAGCTTGCCTCAAGTCACGTGGTCACCGGTTTCCAATGTTGGAGCCATGCGCAGTCAAGTTTGGTGTTTCAGATCGTCCTGCATGAGCAATATGAATAATCATCATTCAGACAACACCCGATACTCTAAATCTATGGAAAAATTAGGATATATTATGTTAAGATTATGGCATCATCATCCATGCCTTTAGCCTGTATTTGGATAAAAAAATCGCGAAATAGCTATGACGCCATTATATTTAACAATTGAAAAGAGTTTAAAAATCTCGAAAAATTACGAAAAACAACATTTAAATAGTTTTTACGTTTTACTATATTTCGTGTGTCAGTATAATGACGTCATCCTATGTTTACGTCATAGTTTAAAATCACCGGCATAATAATATATAAGTAAGAGAATAATTGCTAAATTAAGTCATGTATCCAGAATTTTTAAATTCTTTGGCAAACGGCTTCCCGTCCAAGCTTTCCAATTTCAAGTTTTATGGCTCAGATCGCTCTTTTTAAGCAATAACTATAATCATCATAAAGACAATAGCTTATATGTTACACTAAAATTTCTGTAAAAATTAGAATATTTTGTGTTAGGAATATGGTCTCATCATTCGTGCCTTTTAATAAATATCTGGATAAAAAATTAATTTAAAATTATCACGTCATCATATGTATACGTCGCTGACTGAAATCAAATTGATTATAATGCAGTCTAAGCAATAAATCAATGCTCTTGAAGTATGGAAAAACATTTCCCATTGAAAGGCATTGGAGTCGTTGCTATGGTAGTTAATATTTTTCATTGTTGAAGACCAAAAAAATTTCATAATTTTATAATTAAAATCAAAGGTTTACGCAAATTGATCATGGATTTGAATTCTGTCTTCAAGAAAAATAAACTTCATTCTTTTTTCCTCAGAATAATGAAATTTATATCTTAATTCTAATTAATTTAAAACAGCAATTTTATATAGTCCTGCACAGTACTTCTAAAAGTACCTTAGGTTTTATATGATATATATATCTTATATATGTAAGAAGCCGCTATTTATAATGATATTATAATTATATTATATTATATCATAATATAATTATGATATTTAATGAAGAAAATTGATAAAAACGAAAAAGAGACCAAGAAAAAAGTGTCACTCCCGGTCTACCGATTTTAACCAAAAACTAATTAATTCCTTTTCCTTAAAAATGTCAAATATAATATTTCGCGTTGATCTGATAAATAGTTTTTTGGTTAGAGCGACACAAAATTCCTATCACACGCAGACATCATCGAGAAAATGGTCAAAACGTGTTCACGGAATCTGAAAACGTATTTCCGTTGAAATCTCGAAATCGAATTTTTTTCATGAAAATTATACTTTCCCCTTTACTACTTAAGGAGAAAGTAAAAAAGTCAAATTTCTCGTGTTCAAATCAAATGTGCATCTAATCGACGCGTATATAAAAATCGACGGTAGATAAATGAATTATCTTTCTTTTAGGTGTTCTTGGTTATACTCCCAACACTGACGATTATTTTCCGTAATATTGAAGCGCAGGTCAAAAATAAAATTTTTAAGTCAACAACTTTTATTAAGAACACAGAAGGTGTAAAAATAAAAATATAATAATTTTGTTAATAATAACTTATATAAAACGCACTGAATGAAAAAAAAATATATTATTGAATTAATAGAGATATTGAATATATAAAAGTTATGTTGCAATTCTAGTAATTAGGTCAGATGTCTTAAAGAATGCAACATAACTTTTATATATTTAACATCTCTATTAAATCAATAATATAATTTTTTCATTCAGTGCGTTACATGTAAGTTATTAATAACAAAATTGTTATATTTTTATTTTTACACTTTTTGTGCGCTTTATAAAAGTTATTGACTTAAAAATTTTATTTTTATTTGTTTTATTTGGTCTTAATGTGAAGTATATGAATATGTTTATATATTCTTCAAAAATTAACTTTATTAACTAACTAGAGAGATGCCCGTTGAAATTCTACGGGAAAGTTTTTAATTAAAATTTCGTGAATAGATTATTCAAGCCAATAATACCCAATTACACGAAACCGGCAACAATGCCAATTACTAAGAATGCGTCAAATTCTCGCGTTAACAACTTATCTGTTGATCGATTCGATGCGTATTAAAAACAGGAAAACAAACTTTCGTACTTTTAGGCGTTCGTTGTTTCAAGTCTCGACCTCCTACGATGATTCTAAGTAGTGTTAATATGCGAATGATTAATGTTGTACATTCTGATGTATTCCTTCTCGCATATAACGCTACGAAACATTTCCCTATCCTTCATTCTCTCTCTCTCTCTCTCGTAATAAAAGCATCCAAAGCACGCTTTCACCCATAAGGAATGAAATAACAATAGTATTTAGATATTTAACAATGTAACTCGTTGTTAAGGCAACATCCCGTTAGAATGGCAAGATTTCCTCAAAATATGTGAATTAATCGTTTATAATGAGGGATTTGGCACTGTAGGCGGAAAAAGATGTGCAGAATAAGAAATTCTATAATTTTTTCTTTAAAATGTTTCAGATCCCGAGGTCGTAGGTTAATCTTTTCTAATTTAGATCTCAAAACGAATAAAAGCTTGCGCGTCGAAAAGTCGACGTTTTCGTGATATTTTATGGAAAATGGAAATGTCTTCCTTAGGCCGGGATTGCGATCGACGTTTACTGACGTGACGGAAACGGACGGTGGCGGTGAAGTCCTCCGTTAACGGCACGTCAAGGAGGGGTCTATTATGATCGACGGGAGTAGTAGCGCCAACTATTACATGATCAATATTTATTGACAATAGTTAAGTATTGTCAGTATTATGTATAGTGTGAATGCATTATTGATGGTATTTGCAATACAAAATATTGACTGAAAAGTATTGTTGAGTTTCAAAATATTTGACGCATTGTCAATATTAATTGACCGTGTTGAGTGGTTATTATATTTTGCTGGAAATCGTGGAATTTATTATCTAATTCATGTAGGCTCCACGTGGTTGAAGTGCTGTTGCACTGGAGATCGCGTTGGTTTATTTACCAGTTTAGATCTTGGTGTATGGTGATATTTTTTAATCGCTTGTGGTATGCAAGCACCGAAAACTCGTATTTAAAAATTGTAGAAAATGTTATTCTCAACAGCGTTAGTTTGAAGCTTTTTTCCTAGAATGCATTGTTTAAAATATGTTTTTAAAACCATATTTTTTAGCTGTCACCACCAAAACACCTTGAGGCAACTTTTGTAAACACTTGACGCCTGGTTGCATCTTACAAGGAGAGGTTGCAAAAATTGGTAAACGGATTTTAAAGAAACTTTTACAGATGAAATGAAAAATAAAAATTGGTTCGTAGGTGTATTCAGCAAGCCATAAGATTTTGGTGGATTAAAAATTGTTATCAAAGTCACATAACTATTAAAAAAAAATTCCATGAGAGGCTATCGTTCATTTGTTTATATAAATTCGGCAAAATAGCATACAAACTTCGGGCCTACATAGTTTTAAAGAAGAATGATCAATGTTTGTTGTTCTTGCGTTATTTTTTCGACTGCGATTCGAAATCGCTCGCACTTCACTTTTATTTCCATTAATAGACCAAATTTGAAGTTTTAACAATTAATACCTTTACGACAATGACATCGTTAAATCTCGAGAACTTCTTGTTGTTTTTATCTATGTTCCTTTCCCACTTCCTCTCCCCTCTCTAGAAATACGTTATAAAATATTACCCTTATAGATTTCCCGTTGAAATTCAACGGTAGTGGTGAGGGTTGTGGTGGTTACCTGCACCACCACCACACTCACCACCATCACCACCCACCCTCACCACCACCCTCACCACCACCACCCTCACCACCATCACCACCACACTCACAACCACCACCACCACCCTCACCACCATCACCACCACACTCACAACCACCACCACCCTCACATCCACCCCCCTCACCACCACCACCCTGACTACCACCACCCTCACCACCACCACCCTCACCACCACCACCCTCACCACCACCACCCTCACCACCAACACTCACCACCGACCCTCATCACCATCCTCACCACCACCACCATATTTTAATTTTGTTTATTGTAATTATTTTATTGTGTTATTTCTAATTTTAATTTAATTTTTGATGCATGTGAGCGAGTATGGAACATAATAAACTCGATGTTCTTCCTATGATAGGGGATATTATTGACTAAGTATTGAAAGTGGCGTAAATTCTTGTTTTAAAAATCTGATGTGTCCAACAGATGACTTTTTTCGTGTAAATAAAACGCAATCTGGTCCCTTACTTAAATATTTGTGTAAATAAATATAAATTTTATGTAACCCGGATCGATTTTACTTCAGAGGGTCGATTTTACCCTATCTAAATATTCTACCTATTAGGACATTGTGCCATTTGAGGTGATGGCATCAGCGTTATTCATAAAATGGAACTTCATTTTATATAATATACTAGCGTAAAATCTTGTTGAATTTCAACGGGAAATCTAGAATGGTAATATCCTATTACGTATCTCTCGCGAGAGGAGAGGAGGGAAAGGAACATGGATTAAAACAACAAGAAATCCTCGGGATTTAACAATGTCGTTGTCGTCAAGGTGTTAATTGTTAAAACTTCAATTTTTGTCCATTAATAGGAATAAACGAAAAGTGCGAGCGATTTCGAATCAAAGACAATACAGATTGTAAGAATAAGAAACCTTAATCGTTCTTCTTTAAAACTATGCAGGTCCGAAGTTTGTTTGTTAATTTGTCGAATTTTTGTCAAGAAAATGAACTATGAAAACTCAATCTTTAATGTATTTTCTAATGATTTTTTTTTCGTTTTTAAAGTTAGATGGCTTTCATAAATTTTTTTTAAAACACTAAAATCTTACGGCTTGCTAAATGCACCTACGTACCAATTTTCATTGTGTTATCTCGTATGGTTTAAAAGTTATGAAGAATTAAATTGGCGACGGATTACTTTCATACGTTAGGTTTGTGTTTATCTGAATATTGAAATTGGCGTAAAATAACGTTTTAAAAATATGAATTTCTCGAAAACGAGGCAGCATGGGACAAAAGTCTGAAGTACGTATCTGCTTATTTTCGATATATTCTTATCTGTAAAAGTTTCGTTAAAATCTCTTTACCAATTTTTGCAACCTCTCCTTTTATGTAACGTTTCTTTTTTTCTTAATTGTTGGAGCTTCGTGGCTACATCCAATATCAGAAGGCTACGGTATGAGTTTATTTCAGTTCTTTCTAAAGTCTTGAAGTTTTTCTCGCAGTTCTTTCAAATGTTTATTATGATTTAACCTATTTGGAATTTTTAGAAATATTACAGGTTTGGAGAAAGTCGTGTGGTGGCCATATCAGATATTTTTATTTGAAAATCAATTGACGTCTGGGGGAACCCCATTGTTGCTGATTTAGAAAATTATGTACATTGCATTAGGCTATATGAAAAACGAGAATTATTTTGTGACCACTAATAGTAATGTTCAATTGAACAATGTATGAATATATTAGTACGGAATTAAGACGCTCCATTTAAAATGTGATTATGCGTATTATAAAACCATAATTTCATTTTAATTGTTTAAAATTAAAGGAAAAATAACGTTGTAGAAACATCACTTTATCATTATTTATTCATTTTATTTCATTTAATTGAGTAGTTTTATAATTTCATTTTTAATTGATATTCTAATAACAATTAATGCAAGCTTTATAAAGATGTCAAAAACGACAGTTAAATTAAAACAAATGTATGACGATAACATTAGTTTATATCGTGTCTGTCCAATTTTATCCTATTCTTTGGACTAATTCAATTGCCTGACTGATTCTGTGATCAATGTAAGTGCGTATTTAGGGACCTCCTTTATTAATATATTTAGCATTTATTAACTTCGAAATTTATTATTTATTTATAAGAGTTATTTATGAAAATATTTATAACCATTACTTGTTCACTAATTTTCCTTAATGTTTTAAGTTGTCCTATGTTATACTCCAATACAATGACTCAGAAGTTCTGATTACTTTATTCAATTTTTATTACCGTTTACATGGTAGCTCAACATAACCTCTAATACTGAGGTGTGTACATACAGAAAATAAATGCTATGCTTTGGGCCTACCTGTAGTGTAGATTATTTGACTTTTTCAGTTACATATGATAAAGTATTGTAATTGTGAAAAAGAAAATTAACAAAGAAACGATTTTCAGAAATCTTCATAAAAGTTTAGGGGAATCGTATAGCCATGTCGAATATAGCAAATGGAATTAGGAGCGCTGGATTCATTCATTTGACAAGGATACCATTCTTGGGAAGGCATAGGCTACTTGTATTGTGACCTACCAGGATGAAGGTTCTGATGATGAGCATCCTCTGGCAGAACAATTAGAGAGAATGTGGGCAAATACAGAACTGTGAAGAAAATAAATAAAGCTTTCCAAATGTCCTTATCATCACACACCAACTTTCGCTGTATTCTTGTCTACAGAAAAACTTATTCGGAAGACCTTCGGAGCAGCACCAAAAAATCTCTAAATTATAAAGCACGGAAATTGATGAGAAAGCATTTGAAGAAGATGGCAAGAAGTCAAATCCAGGGGAGAAACAGAAAAATGAAAACGCATCAATCTCAAGAATGGGCAATGACGTTAATCAAAATTCTTGGGAAAGTGCAATTTGTGGTGAAGTCAAAGACATTCGTGTTTGTATCAATTGTGGCTGCTGGGTACACGAAGGGTGTGTGGGATTCACTTCAGAGGACCCAGAAAACTTTACTTGTCCGAACTGCAGTTTAGAGTGGGTCTTTATACCTGCATATACAAGAAATATACTTTTTTAATATCCATGGACATTTCAGTGTGTTTCATTTTTGGTATTTTGTATGTTTCAAAAGACAAATGTTTAAGGTTTAATTTTTCTTAACAAAATTTCTTTTAATTCTTCTTAATCTGTGAGCTATTAACCGAAGTTCCTTAGGTGGGCCTTACTACCCTCAAATACCTTAATCAATGTTCATCGTTTTGATTCTCATTATCATTTTTCTGGTAGTTTTTATTCTTATTTAGTGCAAGTACATTGAATAAATAGTAAACGTTCCCGATAGTTGCGCCTAGTTAGTTAGTTAAAAACTGGAAAGATGGTGGTTATGTTCTATTTTAAATATTATTATGGATCTTCTACTGATAGAGAGTCATGAGTATTATAAGGCAGAATATTATCATTAGCGAAGCATTTAAACTTGAACGACGTTCGACACTGCGAAAAATACTAAATGTGTTCTGCAAGGGTTAAAAAAATCGAGGCACCAGACATCTATGTCACATAGAGTTCTGCGATATAGCAACCCGCGTTATAGCCCCTAGTGTCTGTACTTCGTTTAAAACTCAATCTTAGGTATCCGTCTTTATTGCAGCATGCTTTTAAAGGAATGGATCGGAATGTAGAATAAAATTTAACATTATTCATTAGCTAATAGCTTTTAATTATAAATGAGGAGTTTGCCATTTTTTTCTCTTTTAACACTACATTTGTCCTATCAGGGTCGTCGCGCGAGGCGAGTTTGAGAGAACCCCGCCACAGGAGGCACTTTTATAGGGGCGGCATTATAGGAGTGTCGCCGTCTATTTGCACCTGTGTGTCATTAACTGGATTGGATTTTGCCTTTTTTGCCACAGGTGGCAGTTTTCCACGCATCTGTCCTGTGCGCTATGAATATTATGAGCAGTTAATAATTTGCATTAGGATAGTAAATTTAGCAAATAGAGAATTCAAATGATAAAGAGATTTTTAAATACTGTGTTCATTATGACTATTTAATGAAACTCCAAAAGATAATAAACAGGTCAATGTGAAAATTCTCCAAGAACCGGAAGCGCGTTAATAATTTGATCGATTAAAAAATCACAATTAATAACTGAAAAATCTATTTCAAATTGTAACAAATTCTTTAAATGATTATTCACATTAGGTAAGTGAATACCATAACTCGAGCCAGTAAAATTTTAATGAATTATGCATTTTTAATTTTCACTCAAGTAGCCTAAATTTATCTATGATACTGTTTTAAATTTGATGAAATATTAATAACACTACAGTATTTCATAAGAAAATAAAAATTTACTGAGAGCGTTAGACTTTTCAGCCACGTGTAAGTCATCCATTCCTGATTATAAAGCATTAAACCGAAATCAAAGCCAAAAATGTTTTGTGAAATGTTATTTTTTATATTTTAATTGATTAATTAAGGTAGTCAATGTTGTTCATAGCGTAATACAGGAAATATGTAAATTTTTAAAAATGTTGCGTGTTTCGAGGAGACCATATTGCTTAGACATATGAAATGACTAGGCTCAGTTTCGAGTTTGAGATATAATGATTAATTCTCTAAAATAATTCAATCAATTAAATTGATAAAAACCTATCATTTTTGTCACGTCTTTATGGTTATAACCATATATTTTCATGTGTTAATTTTAATCATCATTAATAAATATGATGATTACCATATTGATTTGCGAAATTATCTCAATAATTAATAATAAATTATCGCTAACTGTCCCCAATTTGAGAGAAACTCAATTTTTGGCTTATGATGTGGTTTTAATCAACGAAGCTATTCATTTCCCGCAATTATCCAAATGTATCAAACCGAAAGCACTATTTTCACTTTTTTCGTGGTGAATATTGTGGAACATTTTTTTTACGATTAATTGGATATAATTAGCGGCAAGTATCTGATTTCAGTTTTTCCTGGTCAAAAAAATGGGAGCTATTGTTTCTTGAAAAAAGTATTGGGAATGCGTCTTGGAATCGAGGATCCTAATTAATTTATGAAAAAATGAGCGATGCCATTCCGTATAAAATGCTAGCGAAGAACTGATCTTAGATCTTCTGCCAAAACGCTCCATGTTCGGAGAAAATGGCCTTTATACGTATATACCAACTTCGCCGTTTAACTTTCGACTCCCTATAATTCCAACGGCTTCTGTCTAATATTTCAAAACAAACTCTCCTGTACTATAAAATATTGCATCTTTCCATTTTCACCGACTTCACAAACATTGCCACTCATCACCGCCCTCCCCACCTCTAACCATTCCTCCCTGACAACCGTTACTACCTCACACCACACCAAAAAAAACTAAAGATACCTCCAGCAAAACCTCTTAAATGCCTCCTACCCCGCAAATCCCTTCAACCTCGCAGTCGCTAATACCCTCTCCAACCACCCCACATTCTAGCCGGTCTTCCGTCTCGACCATGTCCTAGGCTTTCGCCACCTTCATCCCCGCCGACAGAGCCTTCTTTTACCCCTCCCCTTCGCCTCCGCGAATCTACCCTCTTTCTTCGCCCGTATCTCTCCTTTCTCTTTCCGCGTCACGCTCTTCCGAAGCAAGGACTCTTCTCACTCTCCTCCTCACCCTTATTCGTCTCCTTTTCTCTCTTTCGCGGCTCGTTCTCCTCCCCCCTCTCTCTCTCTCTCCGCGCTTCTATTTCCCTTTCCCTCTCTTGCGCTATTTTACTCTTTCGCCGACTCGTGAATGCACTCAAACGAGTACGCGGAGTAAGGGAGAACTCGATTATTCTTCCTTCCTCCTCCTACCCTACCCTCCTCCCTTCCCCTGACGCGACTGCCCTCGTTTCTCTCGTATCTTCCACCTCCTAACCCTTTCAGAGCTTATATTTTCATATCGTGTTTGGTCTAGTTGTAGTTTTTACCCTGTCCGTTTTTTTTGTTAATTCAGAATTGAAATATAATTTCGTCATTGGTGGACGATAAATCATGTCGTATAACCCAGTGAAGAAATATATACTAAACTGTTTTGAAGATAAAATTGAATTTATGGTAGATTTACCTCCTTGCCTCATTATTTAATATGTCAACGAATATTTTACCATAATTATAGTAAAATTTCTCACTTGAGATTCATGTTGTCACACTATCGTCGTTTTCTCAAAAAATATGTACATATGCCTAAAGTGAAAAATACATTGAAAATCAGGGGCGGAATAGGTTAGCTTTGATTGAGAGAACCGAATAAACACTCCTAATTAATATGGCATACAAGGATGTAAAAAAGTGATTTGCCACATTTCAGCAAGTATAACATTTGATTTGATTAAAACCGCACTAGGATATAAGCTTCCACGCGATCCACGATACCCGTTTTAAAAATTACTTAATTTTAAGTCCTAGAAACTTTTCCCATTCAAATAGATTCAATTAATACCTTTAATTTTGGGATTTACTTTGAGAAAACTTAAGCCTGACGTTTGCGATGGTGCATTCGGGTTTTTCTTGAAACTTGAAAGGAGTTATCATTATAGTGTATCTGTAATTGGAAAAAATTGCTCTTTGTGCTTAATAAATAAACTCGGTCTGTGAAATTTAGAATTTCTTGTTCCTTCTAGCTGAAAATACAACTCCGGAGTAAACGATTTTTCGGTTAACCAACCAACCCCAACCTACCCTCTTTCTCTGTGAAACCGGTCGTGTTTAAATTAAAATTTGTGGAAACAACAAAGTTATTTTTTCATTACCCTCTGTCCCGTTTAAATCGTTTACACGGGACTTCTTTAGAACGTCTCTTAAAAAAATCCCATTTTCCTGGCTTCTTCGCAAACGCTTCGAGTTCAGTATAGATATTTCGGCCTATTATGTGGAATCACGTTTCACATTTTCAGGAATAATGCGCATTGCTTAGGAAAAATCACTTCGAGAAAACTACATATTTCGGCTTCGCCGAAATAGGTTGGAAATATACTTCTGATAGAAGGATGTTGGATGGGAAACGGAGCATGCGCGGAGGAAGAGAGGAAAAGTGGTATCGTAGAGGCAGACTCGAGAGGGAATCGGAGGGGAAGAGGTTTGGTTAAAGGTAAGGGCTTGGAAATGGTCGCGCAGGTGGGAAGGGGATATACATCGGAGGTAAGGACGAGTGGGCACGGTGTGGTTGTAAAAGCGAGGGTAGGAGGAAACAGCTTCTGTTAGGGCGTCGCTGGAGCTGGGTTAGTGGGATCGCTCAGTGGAGTAGTAAGCCAGTGCCTCCCATTTCAGATCTTCTCCTCCATTAGGTCTGATTCACTCCCATTCCGCGCGAGGAAGAGCAATTGCAACTCTCTCGCTACTGTCTCCCTCACGTACACTGACAGAAATTACTTTTATGGAATCTCCCTTTTTAACGCTTTCGTCGTTTGGACCGACTTTTATTTGATTCTCCCGATAGCTTCTTACTCGCTGAAAGGCACTCGTCTGATTTATATAATCTATTTATAAATAGAGTGATAGGATTTTACTTCACGTACAGATAAATGTATTTACTTGGAAATCATCCGAGTACATATTATGGTAAACCTAGAGTGGTAGAAAATAATTTTATTTCCTATTACTCTCATGAATCATCGTCAATTCTTTGCGAATTTCCAGCTATGAAAGTATTGTTATGTTCATTTAAGAATTGTAATTTGTAACTTATTTATTTACTGGCATATTTTGAAGTGTGACAAAATGTCATTAATCATAAAAAATTATCACATCACCACGCTTGAATTAAAATCTGAGACGAAATGTAATGAATTAGATCGATAAAGTTATATTTTTTATTAAAACGTCTTTTAAACCCATTATTAGTGTAATACTTTGAATCCGAAAATATTTTTAGGTTGTCTAAAATAAAGCCATTTTTATGTTTTCATCATCAATTGTATTGGTATCTGCAATGAATTCATTTTTTATGAATCAAGGTTGTTTACATTAAAATTTTAACCTATACTTACATGGTAACTATTTGCGTTTATACGTCTTATTTTGGAAATTTTCGATAGTGAAGTTCTAGAACAAGTGTGAATTTTTGTAAAAAAATCTCAAGCAAAAATATCTCCGTGTCCTAAATTACTCGAAATCCTTAAATAAGCTTGGAATTGCTTAGGCAGCTGTAGTAATGGCGCGCCTGTTACTAATTCGGCTTCATACATTGATTAATAATAAACTCTCCGAGTATAATATATAGCAGTAATTCATTTAATTAAAATAAATTTCGAGTTATGATGAAATACGTATTTAGCGCTAGTATTTTCTCGATAAATTCCTTTTGTTTACGGTCAGAGTCAAATCGTCAATTCATAGTTCGAGTTATGAGTTGAGAAATCAAACATCCAACTTAAATCTTCTAGTTTTAAACCCAAATCATACATTTTGGCATTATAACTCCACTCTACTGCACTCTACATGCGATATCTCTGGAGAGGCTCAAAATTCAAACATCACGTTCGCTGTAGCTCTGTATTAACACGTAGCAAATTTACTCTGTTTTTTTCTTTTCACTCAATCATACGAAACGTAAGTTGGCATCAGAACTTGATGTAATAGGGTATTTTCATCGTAATTATAGCTTGGAGTAGAGATAATAATCCTCCTCAAAGCGAGTAGAACCATATGTTTGGACACTCCGATCACATACTCAGCCGAGAGATTGATAATGTTACAGATGCGAACTTCTAGTTATACCTGTATTCTCGGAATCTTTCGGCTGAAATTAAAAACCGATGAGCAAGTTATTTCGTTGTCATGAGAGAATAATTTTATTATGTAGTCCCTTTGCTATGTTTTCACTCATAAAAAGGGAAGCAATCACTACCGGAAACTTAATATGAATATCAATTAAACTGAACGAATATTTTTTAGGATCACTTGCGTCAAAGTTTAATACGATTAAAATTGAAGTGCTATGCTCAAAGCTTATTTTTGGCTTAGTAAATAAAATTGTGACCAGATGCTTATCTGCCGCTTTAGAATCTACCACCAGTTACACCAATACAATTATGATAAGATATAATTTTCAATAATAAATGAAAATTTTATAGTATTCAGCTTAATATAATAATTTTTGTCGTTTTTGCTATACTCAAACCTCGAAGCATCAAAGGATTAGTGCCCTTTTTACTTTCTCCATATACGTAGAATAGGGGAAAGTATTGTATTCATGAAAAAATCGACTTCGACATTTCAACGGAAATACTCGTTTTGAGGTCCCTCGAACGCGTTTAGCCCATTTTCTCGATGATGATGTGTGTGTGTGTGTGTGATAGCTTTTTGTGGGTGCTCTAACTCAAAATTTATTAATCAGGTCAACGCGAAATTTTATATTTAACATTTTTATAAAAGTCACAAGAGCTGATAAGTTTTTGGTAAAAATTGGTCGATCGGAAGTGGATGTTTACTCTTGTCACATCCGTTATTTAGAAATATTTGCTTTAATATTTGATAAATGTAAAAATAAATTGGAATAAAAGTTGTAGCAAATTTAATTTTCTACAACCTTTGTTTGAAACATTTTTCCATATAATGCATTGTTTAAGAGATATCTTATATTTTAGCTGCCACCACCACGCCACCTACCGACGACTATTGTTAACAATTGACGCTTAGTTACGTATTAGTAACGCTCCTTTTTATTTTCTTAATTGTTGGAGCTTTGTGGCTATATCCAATATCAGATGGCTATGGTTTGAGTTTATTTCTGTTCTTTGTAAAGTCTACAATTTTCTCGCATTTCCTTAAAATACTTATTATTATGTAACCTATTTGGAATTTCTAGAAATATTACTGATATGGAGAAAGTCATGTTGTGACCACATCAGATTTTTTGTTTATAAGAGCTATTTTGTTATGAACAGTAAATGCATCTACAGTAGTGAAGTAGCTTGAATGTTGTGCCTTAAGTGAGTTTTCAATGTAATATAAATCTGCGGTGACCTTCGGGACAATTGGGGCAATTTTTCAAATTATTTAGGCATGATATAATCGAACGCATTCTCCAATATAAATATACTAGCGTAATTGCCCGTGAAATATGACAGATATGTGCAGATTAAGTATTAAAATGAAGGTATCTCCCATTATTCCTCCTTTTTTTCTTCCTCTCTCTCTCTCTCTCTCATTCTCCTCATTTCCTCCCATTTTCCCTCCTCTTCCTCCTATTCTTCTCCCTTTCTCTCTCCCATTCTCTCTCCTCTCCCACCTATTCTTGTCCCTTTCTTCTTCCCATCATCTCTCTTGCTCCCTCCCGTTGTCCTCCCTTTTTGCCTTCCATTCACCCACGCTCTCTCCTTCTTACTCTCCTCTCAAACGTGTAGTTATCTCTCTCCGCGTGATATAGATGAATGCAAATCTTACATACAAAATTAATATTTATTTGTTAAAAATTACGGTAAGCAACTTTTATGTGGCCAAAATTAACTCTCTGGAGCATACTATAATGTGAATTGTTATTTATTTTAATTTTTCAGTCCATATTCAAATATTGTTTCATTAAATTTATAAATTGTATTCTGTGACGGGCTAGGGTTTCTCGGAGAGGAAAGGGCACAAATGAAAGTTACACGTAATAACACAAACACCTTTAATCGCCTGGGGCGCACACTACACTCTGTAAGCTTCCACAAGAGAAAAGAGAACTGACGCGCACCCTGTTGGCTGCGCGCAAAAACAAAATAAAATGAAGAGCAAAGTCCGTTATCGGTCTGGTCTCGTTACAATTCTTATATTTTTAATCAAAATTAAAATCTTACTCTGCTTTACCCGAAAATGCAGTTAAAATCTTTTAAAATATTCAGCAATCTCTATATCTGACTTGGGAACCCTCATTAACGCAGTATCAATTAACAATATAATATTTATTTATGTTCGTTACTTTCGTATTGTTTATCTTAACCAAGTTATTTTTTAAACTTCAAAATAGCGTCGTAATCTCGTGAATTTGTGAACAGATGCGACGCCTGATTATAATCCCAGTCAATCATAAGAAATTACACGAAACCGACAACAATGGAAATCACCTTAACTACGATAGATTTTCACGTAAAAATAAACCATATTTTCTCGTTAAAAACTAACTTTTGGATAGGTTCGGCGCGTATTAAAAAATCGACTGAAGTAAAATTCTTTAAGGCGTCCATTGTTTGAAGTCTCGAATTCCTACAATGATTTAAAGTAATTTTAATATGCAACTTATTAACGTGCTACATTCATCCCCGTAATAATCAAATGGAGAAATAAACGCTCCTGTAATCGAACCCATGACTCCAATGCGAACGCTGAGCAGCTTAATGTTTAAAAGTAGTGCTGCTATGTAATTTTCGAAAGTTAAATCAAAGAAAATGGAATGTTTTTGAGTTATAAGCTTTTTTGTTATTCTCGAAGTTGATCAACCTGTTGTCCTGCAGTGTGACCGGATTTCTCAGCTCGTTATTTAAATAGGTTTATAACACCCGAGATGCGACTGATTTAGAGTGCCTTCTTGCGCTATTTTGTTGCACATACGTAAACTTGTTTTGAAGTCTCTAAGTCTTTGCGAGTTCCTTCTGAATTATGTCATGAATGTTGATAGAATCTATAGAGAGATAATATATCACAAAGCAATTTTAAAGTACATATTAAAAAATAGACAACTCTGAAAATTTTGGCTTTCGTGTAAATACCTCGAAATAGTTATCTTACGCGGCGCAACAATAGATGATATGATTTTTCAACCAAAAATCAGAATTATTAAATACCGAGCTTTGCACCGGATTTATACTTTCGAATTTTTCATGCACATTTCACTCGCTAATATTTTCATTCAAACTCAAGGTACTCTCATGATAAGTTACCAATATCCCCCCTTAATTGGTATGAACAAATTAAATATAGATTAAAATTTTACATCCCTCAGCCCCCAAGAAATCAAAGTTCTGGCACCGAGGTGCATATCCTCAACGTCTCTTTAGTATGTGCACCGAGTTTTAAGTCTCTACGTTTCATGGTTGGTGGAGGATTCATCAAAATCGGTCAATTGGTAGCTGAGATACCTTTAAAAAACCGAAATTTGTACTGACCGCTTCATTGGGACCCCTCGACCCCGTGGACCAATTTAAATTATATTTGGCACTGCTACTCTCATGATCAACCTGAAGCTTCATAATATTTCTTTAGATTGTCTGTAAGATCTATTCAGAATATTAGGTACTTCTAAAAAATACTTAAAAAAGGATAAACTTCTAATTATCACTCGATGGTTGAGAAAAAATAAAACACGTCCACGCCTTTTACTCACGGCTCGAAAATGTATCTCATCGAAACATTGATATTAGTGAAGGTGTCATCAAAATCGCTCATGTCATTGCTGAGATATATACGTTCGTACATATATATAAAACGAAATTTGGAATGGTCCTTACATTGCGACCCTGTAGACAGATTTTTTCTATTTTCGGCTCGAGAATGTGACTTATCAAAGCATTGACACTGGTGGAGGAATCATCAAAATCGGCCAATTGCTTGCTGAGATGTCTTCAAAAAACGAAATTTGGACCGACCATACCACTGGGACTCCTCGGGCCACCGTGGTCCGATTTATATTATTTTTGGCACTGTAACTCTCATGATCAACCTGAAGCTACTGCTATTATTTTCTGATGAGTTATGACTGCCACAGACACACATGCATAGACATCTTCTTTTATTATTATAGATAACACTCAGAATTATTTTTGTATCGTGGCCATTTAATTGACGAATTTCCACGAGTAGTAGCAGTCGCTTTCATTACATTTTTTGCCGTCAATCTTCTCAATCAGTGCTGATGTGATTATTTTGGTCTCATTCTTTACATTCTTCTTTCCGAGAACACATTACATTCAGTCGGTTCACTGTTAGCGGAAAATAAAAACAGGCTAGATTTATTTTCGAAATGCTAGGAAGAGTTTCCTATGGAGCTCTTGATAAAAAATTAACCTCTTCCAGTCCTATTCATGATAACATCACGTGGTGTCGTGCCCGAATGCATTTTTTGGTCTACAGGTAACGTCCACTTAACGTATGTTCGGTTAACATACATCCGCCGAAACGTAGGTCCTATAATGATGCCGTGTGTCCATATATAGTACGTGTACTTATCGCTGATACGTACTTCGTACTCAGGCAAACTATATTGTTCAGCGTTCCGCCACATGTACGTTGTTGCTGCACGATATACGGTCGGTCACCTTGACTCCTTGAATTTTGCTTATGCTTTTAAATTCAAAACAATTTGAAAGAAACGTTTTAATAATAATTGGAGACAAAATATAAAAAACGTCAACACATCGAACATCTCTCAAATCACCACAAAAATCCACCCCAAAGCCTCCTCCTCTATTTCCGGCTACATTCCTTTCAAAACCCTATGTTAACAGCCTCCTTTCCTTTTGCCAATTTTTCTTCTCCGCTATAACAACTCATCAACTATGGCAAGCTGGTGAAAAATATGATTTCATACAATAAATTATTTTCAAAATTAGTATATATACAAATTTACGATGTTCCTATGCTTTAATTTCACACGCGCGCGCGCACACACACACAGATATATATATATATATATATATATATATATATATATATATATATATATACATATATATATATATATAATGTGTACTCGATGTAAGGAATTACAATCCTACCCCGTATTATGTCTCATGGCGCATTCGCTCGAGTTCTACTCCAACCAATCATCCTTACTACTGGAATGTCGATTTTTTCCTTTGACCTATTCATCCATTTTCCCGTGAGCCGAGGCTGGATATGTTTCCATGGGAATCCCCTTGGGCATTCACAAACGAAGCAGACACACGTCGCTAATAACTCGAAGATATGTAGACTACTTCCGCGAACCGTCCTCTAAGGGGTCGTTGACCTTGCTTTGAATCAATTTCATCTTTCAAAACATAAAATGAATGAATGAATAAAAACCTTCCGTAATGAGATTTTATTTCATTACATTATTCTCTTAAATACGTATTTATGCACTTTAGTTCGGCTGAACGTATTTCAAGTGTAGAGATTAAATTTTCTACTAAACCTTTCACGAATTTTCCGCGATATTATATTCTGCTATTTTGTTTGTCGAGTAATTCATACTTTAATAGTTTCCTTCGTATAATATATCGACAAGAATTCGGTTATACCGTTTTTCTTTAGCTTCATTCATCCGTGGATTCGTTAAACGAATAAAAAAATCATTTTAGACGAATAAATTACCGAGGGAAGTTACTCTGTCGTTGATATACATATCCGGTTTATTTAACCACTTTATGGCTGCAGAAGTTTTATTGATTCGCCTATGAAGCAATCTCCATATTTTTGCTGAAAATGATAAGCATTAAATGTTCTTGATTATTTTTAATGTAATTATTTTCTAACATTATAATTATCTATTGTTATATAATTGTATGATAAAGAGAAATAACTTAATTTTTAAGAAAGTTACACTTATATTTCTAAATATCGCCGTACATAATTACTCAGAAAATTTCCTTTCGAAGCTATAGGTTAAGCTTATAGAAGTTTAAGAAACATTTATTTATAACGTTTCTGCTGTCCCTAAAATAAATTTAGATTAAGTTTACATCAGTTTGATTAAATTTTAAATTATTATTATAATTAAATTCTCATTCATTTAAAAAATTGAATTCAAGTGTTATCAGAGCGTATGATGTATATTTACAGATTATTAGTATAAACATTAGACGATTATAACTATTAAAGTCTTAAATAAATGAAACATTTTCAAAAATTTTCCTTTATTTCCATAATTTAATATGCAAATGTTAAAATTCGAAAAAGGTACATTCCGACGATTGGAAAATTGATATCTATTGCTGAAAATGCAAGTTGAGAAAATAATATAAAAATTTTCCGTCTTTTGTATTTGTGCGCTCTTTATTTACAGGAAGGTTCTAGAATGATATAAGAAAAATGCTGAGCAAGCAATTGAACTCTAAGGAATTAACTCTTTTCGCTCACCTATTTGGAGGCCACGAATACTCGTTTAGAAATATTTTGCTCAGAAACAAAACTGAGTGTGGTTGAAAACGACCAAAACCGGATTGAAGGAGTATAAATCAATATTTATATCTAAAAACATGTTCTAAACTACGTTGCATGGAATAAATTTAGAAATAATATGAGCGTATAATTATTTTCAATCTCTCGAAAGTATTCTTACCTGCTACAGTCCTTATTGCTTTATGGTAAAATGGAATGTTTTCATCTTAACATGTTTATAAGAAAATCAGCTATATCTAGGCCTCCGCTGTATTGTTCGAATACGTTCGTTAGAAGGGCAACAGGTAAGCAAACAAACGATGGAGGATTTGCGCACTTTAGTGTGCTGCGTACATACGCTCGAAGTAAAGAACCCAGGTGTAAACACACGAACGTTCAAGCATGGAAAAAAATGACTTTCTCCATACCTGTAATATTTATAAAAATATTAAATAGGTTAAATGATTATATATATTTTAAGGAACTGTGAGAAAAATTTAAAGACTTTACAAAGAACAGAAATAATCCCAAACCGTAACCTTCTGATAATGGATACAGACGCGAAGCTCCAACGATTAAGAAAATAAAAAGGAACGTTAATAAGACGTAAGCGTAAAGTGTTTACAATATTCGCCGGTAGGTGGTGTAGTGGAGGCAGCTTAAAAATTAATTTTTAAAATATTTATCTCTTCAACAATGCTAAGGGAAAATGTTTCAAACGAACGTTGTAGAAAATTACATTTCCTTCAATTTTTATTCCATTACTTTTTAATATTCATAAAATATTAAAGGAAATATTTCAAAACATCTGATGTGGTCACCACATGACTTTCTCTATACCTGTAATATCTCTAAAAATCCCAAATAGATTATATAATATAAAAAAATTTAAGAAACTGCTAGAAAATTTTAGATTACAAAGAGCAGAAATAAACTCAAACCATAGCCTTCTGATATTGGATATAGCCACAAAGCTCCAACAATTAAGAAAATAAAAAGGAGCGTTACTAAGAGGTAACTAAGCGTCAATTGTTAACAAGAGTCGTCGGTAGGTGGCGTGGTGGTGGCAGCTATATAGTTTAGTTTTTAAGATATCTCTTAAACAATGCATTATATGGAAAATGTTTCGAACATAGGTTGTTGAAAATTAAATTTTCTACAACTTTTATTCCATTACTTTTTAATTTCAACAAACATTAAAGGAAATATTTCAAAAATTCTTATGTGGCCCCCACATGACATTCTCCATACCTATAATATCTCTAAAAATTCAAATAGGTTACATAATAAAAAATTTCTAATAAAGATTGTAGAAAATAAAATGCCTTCAACTTTAATTCCAGTATGTTTTTAAATATATCTAATGTTAAAGCAAATATCTCAAAATAACGGATGTGACGAGTAATCACCCACTTCCGGTTGACCGATTTTTACCAAAAATAATCCGTTCTTGCGACTTTCATAAAAATCTTAAATATAAAATTTCGCATTGATCTGATTAATAGTTTTTGAGTTAGAGCACCCACAAAAACGCTGTCCCATACACACACACAGACATCATCAGAGAAAATGGTCAAAACATGTTCAGGAGATCTCAAAACGTGTATTCCCGTTGAAATCTCGAAATCGATTTTTTTCATGAAAACAATACTTTCCACTATACTACGTATAGAGAAAGTAACAATACTTTCCTCTATACAACGTATAGAGAAAGTAAAAATTCTGCTTGCTTTAATCATTTTATGGATTCACTAACAATCTGGAGGTGGATCGAACCGCAAAGTAAATTACGATGGCTTCCTTCATGTTCCTCTCTTCATCTTCCCAAACCTTAATTTCTTTCATTCTTTCCTCTCATTCTCTCATCTTGTTATATATTTCTTCTTCTCTTATTCTTAGCCTACTTTCCAAAAAATGGAAAGCAGTTTTCTGAAATCGGCCGGGTGTCCGTGTGTGTGTCCCCCCTAACATCTTCATGAATGAACGATTTCAACTAAATGAAGTACATAGAATAAGCACATAAATTAATGACCAAATTGACATATTTTGACCGAATCGACGCTGCAGGGGTGCCACAATTGCAAAGTTAAACTTTTTCGGTAATTATGAATTTGGAAGGAATTGGCCAAACCGATTTAACAACGAAATTTTGTATGAAGTAGGCGTGCAACATAAAATAACAAAATCAAGACGTTAAGTATAGATATAGAAAGCAGGGCTGCTACAATACAAGGAAAAATATATTATTTTCACACTTATTTGTGTTGAGCTGTCCACATCAATTTGAACCAAATTTAATACTTATAATATACACGTATACAAAACCATATCAGCGTATTTAAACCGTATCATCCAAACAGGGCTGCCACAATTACAAATTAAACTCTTTCAGTTGTTAAGGATTTTGTAGGAATTTGCTGAACGGATTTCAATTAAATTTTGTATGTAAGATTGGCACAGCATATCATAATGAAATCAAGATGTTTACAGTGCAGCTAAGGAGCCGGGCTACCACAATAAAAAGTTCACATTTCTTTCACACGTATTTATAGAGAACTGACCTAATGGATTTAACCAAATATAGTATATTTAATCTTCATATAAATGAATAACCAAAATATCATATTTCCATCGGGTCAAATAAACAGGGCTACCACACTATCAAGGTTAGAATTTTTCTGTAACTATGAATTTGGAAGTTATTGGTTGAATGTATTTCAAAGAAATTTCCTGTAGGGCGAGTTTAGAATGGAATAACGAGATGAATATGTTTAGAACGGATCAAAATAGCAGGGTTACCACAATATAAGGAAAAATAATTTTCTGATTTCAAAGCTAATATATTAGTACACGATTATACCATAGCGAATTTGACGAAAAGCACTTCTGTATCACGGGAAACCTGTGTACACCCCTACTTGTTATATATTATAATTGTGTTGAATGGAAAGTAGGCAGATTAGTTCTTTCCAGAACTACTTGTTTCTTTTCGTATTTTGTTTATACCCTGCTATACTACTGCTTTTTGTCTTAGTATTATACTTTTTCCTCTCCAACCTAGCGCATATTCACTTTTTTCTATTCACTTGCTTCCATTCTTTCAACCCTTTCCTGTTTATTTTATTTCTTTCTTTAATTTAATTTTTCCTTTCAATTCCTTGAAATAGTTTTAAAAGATTTTTTCATTCATTTGGTTTTTTTTCAGAACTCTTTGCATTTAATGTAATAAATTTGTTTATTTTACTTCAATTATTGCATATCTCCATTTAATAATAAGTCATCCAAAAGTAGGGATAGTATTAATACTAAGGATGTTGTCGACGCTATTGTCCAATTGTCCAATTTTCACTTCAAATTCTACATATCCAGTCTGAAAATATAAAATTATGAAAACGTGCCCTTGTCTTCTTACTGTAAATGAAACTCTTATAGTGATATTATGCTATGATAATTTAATTTTATATTATATTGTAACTGTATTATACGTTCAAATCAATGGATTTGATAGAGAGGAATAGGAAAAATGTTATCACCTGAGGAATAATATGTAATAATATCGTTAAATATGACGCAAGGATACATTCCAATCCATACTAAACCTAGACATTAGCAGATAACTCTATTCGAATGCTCGTTGTATCACTAGACCTAAATCTAAAACAACAAACAGCGGAATATCATTATACATTTGATAACAGATGGAGGACGAGCATGCATCTCGAGCAATCGGCCTATCTAAATATTATCACTGAGTAGATATGTAGCCACTCTCCCGTCCCGGTGCACGGTCTGCCGCTAATGTTGACTTGGAGACTGCTGCACGCGCGATGAGGGACAAGGGAGGAGGTCGGAGAGGAGTAAGGGAGATTGGGGGTGAGAGAGAGAGATGGTTGAGAGAATCCTTGCCGAAAGTCGTTTCCGCAAACATTGACCCTCGTGCACGGAGCTTGCTTGTATAGCGCGAGGGAGAAGAAGAAAGTCGGCGGACGACGGGTTTGCCCCACTGCCTCCCTTCGGAGAGCGCCTCTTTTGCCGGGAGTAGAAGTGTCGGCGGCGTCTGCTGCTCCAGAATCACAGTTTCACGAGCGGGGGGAGTGGGTGATGGTGAGAAGGGGAGGAAATATATAGGGAGGGAAAGAGAAGGGGAGGAAATATATATGAAGGGAGAGAGAAGGGGAGGAATTAAATAGGGGGAGAAGAGGAGGAAATATATGGGAGGGAGAGAGAAGGGGAGGAAATATATAGGAAGGGAGAGAGAAGGGGAGGAATGATAAAGGGAGGGAGAGAGAATGAGAGGAAATATATAGGGAGGGAGAGAGAAGGGGAGGAAATAAATAGGGAGAGAAGAGAAGGAAATATATGGGAGGGAGAGAGAAGGGGAGGAAATATAAAGGGAGAGATGGAGTAGGGATTGGGAATTAAAGAATGGAAAAGCAAATGAATGAACGTTGCGTGAGGTAAAGGGACAGAGAAAGGAAGAGAAAGATATAGGGATGCTGTATAGGAAACATTTGAAGATGTAGGAAAAGATTTCACAATATAATGTAAAAGAGAATGAAAGAAAAAAGGATTGGATTGAGATATCGGTTTTCATGCCTTTTCTATGCGGAGCAGTAACAAAAGAAATTAGTTTTTGGCAAAACGTAAAATCATCAACATGTGGCAGATGGAAATACACTTTGTTTTTGCTATCATTTTTCCTGAATTTTAAATATCGTATATTGATACAATGAGAATGATTTTTTTAAATATAAAAATCAAATTATAGTAATGCAAGGCTTTAATATTTAAGCTTCATTTTTGCATAAAAAAATGCGTGAACATGGAGGTGAACACACTTTATCGTTGCATATGGTCTATCTGCACGGGATATTTTATATTATGGAGAAACCTTTAAGATATATGATATTAAATAAAAATTTATTGATAAAATGTCTGTGTTTAGCAATTTAAAATTTTCATTTTCATATTTAAAATAACGTGGCCACATATTTGTGCAGGTGCATCATTAAAATGCCTCGCATAGCCAGCATATGTCACGACCCTTAATTAGGGCGTGGCCCTTAAATTTAAATACCGTCGACTTCCAACAAAATAGCGAATGATGTTTGTAGTTCAATGACTTTCCAATGGTTATTAGTGCCTGTTAAAAGTTAAAAATATTCTAGAAATTAATCACGTTACGTAATTAGAACAGAACAAAACAAGGGTCAACAATTAGTATAAAAATAAGAAATTGCTAAAAACGGAATTTAGTTGTAAGATAGGGAATAAGGGAATAAAAACTTGATTTATAATCAGTAAAATAAATTTGTGGAGAGAATGTGAAAGTGAAATAAGTGGAAGGCTAAAATGACGAAGGATTGGGTTTGCAGCGAAAATTATGATAGAAGTTCTCTTCCGTATTTAACCCCTCTCATCCCCCTCCCTCATATGGATATAAATGTATGTACATATGTTTTTATTTATGAATGTTTTTTTTCTCTGTTTCTCATATTATTGATTTTTTTTTTCTTTTCCTTCCCCTGAACTATTTAGGAATTTTCGCGGTTTTTTACACCTCTCTTCTCTTCGTAGGTGTTTTCCGCAGTGGGAATTTTTCTGTGTTAAAACATGACCGATACACAGTTTTTTATGACCCACATAACTAACATTCTTTGGTAATGCTCTGTTATCTACTAACAAATATATTAACTTGTAATTAATTTGTATTTTGTTAAAATCTGCATGTATTTAATTCCTCTTATTTTGTAAATATTGTAATTACTTATATGACGAAAGGGTTAAATGTAAGAAGGGACTACATAGTCTCAATTTCGCCCTAATAAAGTCGTTTGTCTGTCTGTCTGTCTGTCTGAAAGATTAAACGAGTGAAATATAAAAGAGAGGAATGGAAAAGGGCCGCATTATGATTACAATTGTTTAATAATATAGAAGGTTGGACGTCTATTTTGCAATCAACAAATCGATTTAGAAACAGCGTTCTATTGCACCTCAATTACTATGAATAACTCCTGTCTCGCTTTCAATTTATGTAAAATCTCGAACGATTTGTTTGTGAGAAAAAATCGCATCAGGGCCGCACTAAGGCACAGATAGGGTCGCAAGCGGTCCGCTAGCCGCCATTTTGATATGCCTGCCTCGCTCCTCTAGGGGACTAGCGCTTCTGGGGGCCTGGCATATTGAGCAGCTAGAGAGTTAGTTTTAACAGTGAAGAGTTTACTGCTAGCGTATGTGTGTGTTCTGGAGAATCAGCCTCTTGGGCTATTATCGCCAGAGCTTAGTGCAAGAGGGGGAAGAAATGTATGCTTTGAATCTGAGAATTCCTTACACAAAATATGTATCACCGTAAACGACAATGAGCGAAAATCAGTATCGATTAATGGTTATCGTTGAAAAAACAATTATTACTTACTCTAAGACAGCTCTGTGATTGACATCAACCTCAGAACTCCACCCAATACATAGTAATTGTATTCAAATAAATTATTAAGGATTTGATATCCTGTTTTCCTCCATAAAAATCAACCACGTGTTTTAAAAAAATTTGAGTTGCGGGCCCCGCAAACCGCTATCGCTTGGGGCCTCGCACCCCCTAAGTCCGCTCCTAGAGAAAGAGAATGGGAAAATGATGATTATGGACGAATGCTACCGAATTGGATCTCCGAGGACGGTTCTCTTTGTCTGTGAATAAAGCGAGATTCTCTTTAAAAGGGGCAAAAGCAGCCGCGTCTCGCCTTACTCTCCAGCCGAACGGGATGAGGCTTCCGGGGGAGAGGGCTCGCTCCGTCTGAGGAAAGGCCGCCGCGGCTTCGTTATAAGGGCTGCGTTTGCGGAGTGGAAAAAGCGATGCAAGTGCGTGTCGAGAGAGAGTTGTTACCGCGACACACTTTGCACGCGGACTTCCCTCCTCTTTATCTCCCTTCTCCCTCCCTTTCCACCTCACCATTCCCCTCCCATGCCCACATACGCCCACCTCCCAAACGACCACTTTCCGTCTGCTTAATAAACACATTCTTCGACTCTAATTGACCCAATTTTTATTGACTCTATTTTCTCACAAAACTATAACAAGTCCGTGGGTTTCGAAGCCTAATCGAAGGCTTTCATCCCCACTGCGTCTCGTAGTTTCAATTCGTTTGCCTTATTAATCCTTTTCTTATTGGCTTTTCTTCTCTTCGCCCAAAATATTTGGATCATTGATCGAGTGACGGATTAATTTAATCGTCACAATTTAAAAAGGCTATCTTCACCTTTTAGAAATTAATATATGATCTCTACCTTACTATGGACTGGGTCGCATGATTGCTTTTTATTCTTTACAAGTATCAAAGTCACATTTATTCACCTAAAACAGTGTTGTTGATAGAGTTAGTGCATTATTAAATAGACACCTCATTTGCGTAAATATCATAACCTTGAATAAGTCCTTCAAAGAAAATTGAACAATTATTCAATTATTTATAATTTTTAATGATTTTATGTACTTATTCCTCCAAGAGGGAAATATTCTGCGCAGAAAATTTTTAAAAAGGGAGTATTTCAAAATATATGAAAATGTATATGTGTTCGTCTGTGTATGTACGCGCATGCATGTTTGTGTAAATTTTTGCGTTATTTTAAATCGTTGAATTCGTTAAACATTAGATTTAACGTTATATACTAACAGACAAGGACGTACCCAGGAGGAAGGTCTGGGGGGTCCGACCCCCCCTCCCCTCCCCGGTGTACAGTCATTTGTGGAATCTGCGATAACCACACTGCAAACTTGCTGCGTAGCCTCTTGCTATGCTGCCACTTGCTGCGTTGAGTTATGAGAACTAAAAACGTTATAAAAGTTTATATTATTTGAATAGGACTTTTATTTAATCAATTGCGGGAAATTTGTTTTCAGCCTCAGATTCATCCCTCCCTCCCTCCTCTCCCTCCCCTCCCCCAAAGTAAATTTCTGGGTACGTGCATGCTAGCAAACTGTATTAAAGACCTCAAACTTTTGATAAACCTATAAAATCAACCAAACGACAGACCAAGTTTCCGCTCGCTTCCTCACGCGTTGGATATTTACTTAGCTATTCCAGAAGCACGCGGGCGATTCTAAAAAATAATCAATTTACTGATATTATATCGAAGTTTTACTAGACTACGTATTGAGTCATTCTTGATAATTTTCGGGGTAGGTCCGTCTATATAAAAATGTACAAGGAGAGTCACGCTTACGGGCGCACGCGTACACAAACATAGCGGTTTCATAATTAACACACTCTTCGGAACACACCAGAGAACCATTAGGGCTCACATTCCTGATGAGAGACGAAAAGTGAGTGCTAATTCTGACAAGTCTTAAGCCAGAGGGTCAGGCACCAATCATTCCCAATCGGTGTTCGCAGCGTGGGCTCGATCACGCTCGCTAAAAACTCACCCTAACCAACCAAATAAACCTCGAAATTTCCCTTATTGAATAAAAATGAGATTAGAATTATGGATCACATGAATGAGATTAGTTGCACTCCATTTAACCAGACATGCGCATAATATAGGAAAATGTATTGCCATATTACAAGTGTGTTAACAAAACTCTTAATTCCACTGTAAAGTAGCTGTCATTAATCACATTCAGATTGCTTATTTCGACGTACTTATAAGAGCCATCTATTGATGGATAATCACCATTGGGAGTTAGTTTGTAATTGAAATAAGTATATAGTCTATTAACGGAAATTGTCTTGGTTACTTATGCAATCCCAATGCTGAAGTCATTTAGTTTTGCTGTGGGACTTTATTTTTTGACGTTACTGCCATTTATAATTCAAGTTAATGGGAGTAAAGAAACACATTAAATAAAATTTTACGTCTAAACGCCACGGCTGCAGAATCGATTCTCGCAGTCAACATTGACGTTTGCTTCATTTTTATGTCCTCCGTACGATTAATTTTAAATGGCCGACGTGACGTACTTAAAGAATGACTCAGGACGTCTTAGCATTCTGCAGAATTGCCAAGGCTCGGCTATCTATATTCATTACTTTTACGTAAAGCATATCACAGCTACTCCATTAATATTTCAGCTTTGATGAAAATGTGTCTTCAATAGGAATACAAGAATTAAACATCTCGTAGTAGCCAAGATGATGGTGTTCCGATGAGCGAGTAACGAAGGTAGAATTAACAGCGCCGCTGCACCATGAGCGAAGCGCGGTTTGATTCCGGCGATTCGTTCTCAAGTTAATCAAAATTCCCGTTATCCTCAAGTTAAAAAGCATGCTCGAAAGGAATTGAAGACCGTATAAATTCATATTCCATGGCCTCTCCGCACGCTCGTGGCTCCATCCATCCCTTTTCCTTCGAGTGACTGGCGAATGTGTCGGCACCAATGCTGACAAATTTCAACATTGACCGAGATATTGCTGGAATAATACGACAAGGCGATTAGATTTTCTCGCGTCCTTAAAAGAAGAACATTCCTTCACCATTCCTATTCGCTGCCTTTAAAAAAAATACTCCTTCCACACTTCAGCACTCTGCGCGTCTACCGAAGCGATACGACGGTCACTTTTAGTGGGTCAGCGTAGCTACTCAACCGCTTCGGAGGAAAGAATCTACCAAAGCTCCAACGGTTGATTCGCCAGCGAAAGAGATTGGAAGACTTGTAAATAAATTAACTCTTTATTAAAACGACAATTTAATTTTTCTGAACAAAATTACATTGGAACAAAAATTAAACAGTATAAAACTAAATTCCAACTTCTTAATAAATAGGTGCGCATTCATATCACATTGTTTTGATTACGCATAATAAATACATAAATATTTCGTATAAATAAAAAAATATAATACTTATGGTATCGCGAGTTTTTGAGTTCGAGTGTTTTCTTTTTCTTAGATAATAGTATAATATTGTCGAGATAATATTTAATATGCGTACTCTTATGCCAAATAAATTCTGCAATAAATAATTTGGATGTCAAAAATCGAGTCATGCGTCCAAGAATACTGTATGTAACTGTAGAAATTAGTTAAAATAAATAATGTCGATAAGTCAGTGCTTGTATCGGTGGCTGTATGTTTTCAAGGAATACGGCGTTTTGAATCGAAGATTTTTCCATCAGAATTAAAGAACATTCTCTCAAGTTTTATTCGTTGCTATAATTTTTTGCTTCACGGGCATTCAAATGCATAAAAAATGTCGCAGTTCAATATTAAAGGTCCGTGTGTCATTTTGCGTCAGGGAAACATTTATACTACGAGCTAGCGTCTTCAGTCGGTTGAGTATTTACCAAATGGGAAATCCTTGCTGTTTATTTTGTTTACGAAAAATAAAAGTCGAAAAGACTAGCGTCACATCTAATTCTACGGCAATCGTGTATGTCATATAGCGAGAGGATACGCAAAAGTCTGTTTTTTTCGTGTCACGAGATGAGCTAAAAATGCTTTCTAAAGCCGTTTGGGTAACGGCATGGGGAGACGAAAGAGAGGGAGAGATGGAAGAGGACGGTGAGAGGCAAAACGCTCTCGTAGATATGTTCTCCCATTTCTCCTTATTTATAATAAGGGGATAGGTGTATTTCCACATGTACGTCTACCCTCTCCTTTGAATCATAAGAGATGGAAATGATCGTAAAGGCAGCTAAAATTTGCATGTGGGAAAAGTAATGAAGGACCAAGCATAATGAAGAGAGAGAGAGAGAGAAGGCAAAGAGAAAGAAATAGATATCATTGTCGAGAGGTGAAGAGGAGTGCGAAGGAAGAAGTAAGAGTTAATAAAAAGGGAGAGAATGAAAAAAGAGAGAGGACATAGTTATTACCCGTGTATTTTTTCCTACCGCCGCGTGAATAGGAAATTCAAACAGGAGAGAACCGTTAACCGGCGTTCGAATTTAGAGAAGGTTAACCGTGGGCACAAGGTCGAATACGGGAGTAAAGGAGGAGAAAAGGGTAAAGAGGGGGGAGAAGAGGAGCGCGCGTGGGGAACGGATTCCTCTTCTCGACACAGAAACAAATCCTTTTGAGCGCTCCGGTGCGGAAGAGAGACTTAAGGGTTCGGTCGTAACGCGGAAATGCGAATTCGGGTTGTCACCTGCGATATAGGCGACGTTCGTCGTGGTAGTCAAATACTGCGAAGGTAATCGTCAAATGCCGTCGTTCACGTAAAGTGCTTTCGCTATTTATGTTAGTTGAATGATCCTCGGTCAATAGTTGTCAGTTAAATCGTCCGTCGAGGGCTTGTCAAACGATGGTTTTATGTCGTGCAGATTGCGTAAAGTAGTAACAATAAAACTGCTAATCTACATCCGCAAAAATATGTAAAATGTGACTATTGAAGCCATGTAAATTTTAAATTGGATTCCAGGCATACACGATAATTTTTTTCTGAATTGCATCACCTAATTGAGATTAATAAATACTACAGTCAAATAATCGTAACTCGTAGGAACTCTGGTTCTATCTGTCCTAAATGTCAAAGAAAGCAAAGGTATGGCAGAAATTTGCGATAAATTTTAACGCGTATTGATCTCGCGAGAATTTTCGGCTTTCCTTCGGGCGGAGAAGAATTCCATGGCGTATTCACGTTGCATCGGAATACGAGGAATTTTCCGTTTTATCGGTTTTAGTTGGCGTGGATACGCATGTACGTGGCCGAGGAAAGCTAAAGGAGAAGGCACACGAGATGAGGTAACTCGGTCAAAGGGGTCACTTGGGGACGAAGGCGCGGTAAGCTATTTCAGAGTCAAAGTCCAAGGAACGTTTGTGGTGTCCGGAAGAGTGGTGCACAGGGACATATTGGACGTAGTGACCGCCGCCTCCTTCGTCGTCCTTCGACACGAGCTTCTTCAGAGCAGCAATGAGGGAGAGGACGAAGGCGGCAGAGCTGAGAGCGAGAGCCTTCAAGGCGAGAAGACCGATTCCCTTGAGTCCCACGGCGCCGATGGTGGCGGCGGACATGAGCATGGCGGCTGCCAACGCACCGCCCCCTTTGTTCTTGCCGCGGCCGGTGCCGACAGAAGCCATGACTGTGTGGTGAAGAAAAGATAGGGAATCAAAGATGGGGATCTAAATAAAAATAAGCAGAGGAAATCAGGAAAAGGTCTTAGTCTCCCTTTGTGTGATTCTTAACCTCCTCTTGCCAACTTATCGTACAAATGTCAAAATATGCTATTTCATATACACCACTAACTATAATACCGAATCTTCTTATAGCTTTCGATCTCTTATTCAATAAAATAAAAAAACTTGTGAATACAATGAGAATCTAAAATCGTGGCTTATATAATTTAACCAGTTCTTATGGCCATACAAAGATTGAGAGTATCAATGTTAACTTGGGCGTTCAGGCTATATCACCAAATGATGATTTTGTCTTCTTTGACTCGTCTTAATTTTGTGACGGAATTCGCGTTACGGAAATGACGAGCCCTGGTGTTTTTGAGTGCATAAAAATCAAGAAAAATATTAAAATTTTCTCAAACTTTCCATTGGAATACAAACATTAACTCCCAAAAAACCCGACGATTCTTTACGCTCAAATTATGAAATAAATCTGTAATTTTTTCACAAATTACACAACCTTCCCAATTAACATCTATAGCATAAATAGCTTTTATTGTAAGATTCCATTCCAGGTAGAATAATCATTTGAATAAGTATTAAGGACATATTCCTAATGTTTCGGCTTCGAAGCTTGCACATTTGATTCACACGATTACGATTACTATGCTATAGACATAGGTGACCTCCAAATAAAGAAAATTATCACTCGTTAAAGTAATCATCTTATGGCTTTGTTTGTCTCTGATGTAATCGAAGTTACTACGATTGTAATTTGTTCTCACGTTAAATTTAGAAATCCCTAGCTCAGCTTGGTCTCAACGCACTGGTTGATGCGTACAAAAACATAACTTTAATGCGTTACAATAAACCTCTGTAGCAATAAATTTATCCCAAAACATTTATTTTCGTGTTATAAAGGATGATATCGCGGAGATAAATTTCCGTCACTTCGATAACAGATAATTAAAAAGGGTTGCCCGCTACTGTTGTCTTGCGAGGGGCGCCTTATGTTTCAAAATCCGATTCTCCGATGACCCTTTTTTATGAAATTAAATTGGTATTTGTTAGATGTTACCGTCGAGGAAAGATTACGCTGAACAGAATAATTGACGAGAGAAAGGCGAGTCCATGTGACCCATGATACTGCGAGATCTTTCCAGCTGTGAGAGAGAAAGAGGATTGCTTCGCCGCATCACGGAATTTTTATCAAGGGCCTTCCAAAATATCGAATAAGGCACTACAAACCGCTGAAAAGTACAGCGACAAATTACTGGAGTGGGCGCATTAATCAGGTGCCAATCCTTGAGACCTGTATGAAGCGCATTGCGACATGAGCCATAAAGTGCCAGAAACATATCAAAAGGGGAACGTGCTAATCATAATCCATCGATTCAATGATCCAGAGAATATTGAATCTTATCGAAACTATCCCGACTGTGATTTAAGGGCAGGGTGGCGGTTCATTAAAGCAATAGGTCAACATTACAATTTTGAAAATGATGGATTCAAAATATTGAGCTATTCCCGCTTCCCAATTCTATCACGATATGAGGAAGAAAAGTCAGGTAGAAACGGAAGAGACGATTAGTCTTTTGATCCCTTTGACGAAATTGATTACAGATAATTTCGGAATTAATAATATTAGACATCGTAATACAAATCTCCAAAGCAATGTTGAGCAGAACTGTGGGAATGTGATTGATTATTCACTTTACTATATTTTAATGTGTGGATATTTTGCTTTTTCCTAAATGTTTTAACATTAATTTTTAAATATATTATTACCCGATACTAATGCTGTTTCACGCATTATGACAATGATATCTGAGAAATTAAAACAACTAAAATTATTCGCCGTAGTCTCCTTTTCTCATATAAATGATATCTGAGTTTATAAATTTAACTTTTTATAACTTATTAATTGATATCTTAAGAAAATTTGATATTCTTTAACTATTATGTCAAGTGGTGCTCAAACTCTTGGAACAATTTTTTAAGGCTAAGAAGATGTAAGATCTCTTGAACCCTCAAATGTATCATGCAGCAGTAAAATATCTTTACAACTTTTAAGTATTTAAACCATGAAGATTTCTATTATTCATTTCGCAATATCGTCACAAGTTGTTAAAGTTCACCGTAGAGTATAATTCTGAACAGGCTTAAATTTGTAAAATACCTTGAGAGACTTTAAGTCTACCAAGCGCTTAATGTAGGATGAACAAATTTTTTAATATCATCCGAGTAGAATGGAGTTCCAAATCTTTCTGCTTTTCATGGAATTCACTTTTAATGGAAGAACTTCATATTTCCCTGATATTATCTTCATGTCTCGAAAGGCTGAATATAAATCAGACTTTTCAAGAGAATAATAGCAGTTGCTTCAATTTATACAATGCATTAGAAACACCCATTAGAGGCGAACGAAATTTCTGAAAGGTATTTTAAAAAGTACAGTTCAATGACTTTCAATCTAAAAATACATATTAGTTTTTAATCACTTCTTTTCTTTTATTTATCTCTCTTGAATGGTAAAAAATTATGTACTAGATGAGTTTAGTTCAGCATTTATTTTTTAGTTTAAAATAACTTTCTAACTTCACTTATCTTCGAATTTAGAGAGTATTGTCGATGTTAATCTTTTGAAAATTGTAATTGATTTTACTAAGTAGATTAATTATTGTAATTTTTATTTCTAACTACGTTAATTATTTTGCTAAAAATCCAGCGAATGCTTTATGAAAAATTTCTCGGTTGAGTGGAAAGGTTTTAAAAAAATTCAATGTTTTAAAATACATTTTGGCTAGGACTGCATTTGTAAGTGATTTGCAATGCTATACGTTTAATTTTTAATGTAATGTAATTGCTTTATTTCAGCTCACTAGACAAATCGATCAGAAAAACGTTGATTATTCACGGAAATGCTTTTGCGTAACTTTATCAGAGCTACTTTTTCGAATTTAAGCGTTTAAACGAATTACATACAAATTTTCCTGCCGAGAATATTTGTTGTTTTTATCCCCAATGTAATTGAAAGCATGGCACAGATAGCTCGAGTTTCTTTACATATTAATGCATCTTAATCAATAGTAGGGTTAAAGTTCTTGGGGAGTTTTTCAGATAAAGATTGCATGTATTCAGCGGAGATTTTAGAGTATTACAATCGCAATCTAAATATATATCTCACTAATATAAATAAAGACAGTTATTGTAAATTTCCACTTGACATGAATTTATTCGACCGGTTTCACCTGTTACAGTACGAGTATGATGATGACTTAACAGGCGAAACCGGTCGAATAAATTTGTGTCTAGTGGAAATTTACCATAATTGTCTTTATTTATATTATGGAATCTTTCCACAAAGTCAAGCTTTCCCTAGTAGAAATTGTTATATCTCACTATTTTACCAGGTCGCACACTTATATGTATTTCTCTGAGTTTTCCTTTTAACTATAAACCTATAGAGGTTATGCATAAAGAAATTTCTAGTTATGTTTTAAAGACTACCCCAACCATATCTGGAACATTTAAGGAAATCTTAGACATTTTATCATAAATTTGAAAACCACAAACTGTCAATCTTTCTTAATTATTTCTTCAATATTTCTTGGCCACTTTCTTTGTTTCAGTAACTATCAAACCTTTTCAAAAAGACGGAGAAGAAAAATAAATAATTTTCGACTGTATTGATTGAAGCTATACATTAGTTTAAATTTTACTATAAGAACGCTTTAAGTTCTCTGACAGACTTACGTTCCCTTAACCTATTTAATTTCTATATATCTATATAGCCGTTCTTGTGACGATGGCTCACCATTTTTTTCTGTCTTCCCACATTGCCTTTTCCTTAAATTCCTTCCAAATCAGCCCTATTTCTTCTATATCCCTCTCCACTCCATCAATCCATCTCTTTGTCTTTTTTATTCATTACTCTTGTCCATAATTTTTCTTGGTATTCTCCCCTTTGCCACTCTTGACCGCTGCCTTCTGATTTCTTTTGTTAATTAATCTACATCCACTTTCCTTTTAATTTCCTCATTTCGTATTCTGTCTAGTCTCGTCTTTCCGTCTATTATTCTCAATATATTCCTTAAATATCTGCTTTCATCTTTTGCTTCTAATGATTATATGTCAAGATAGGTTTAAGTTGTACTTTATAAATGACCATTCACATTTCTTTACCTCATCTGTTCCATAAAACTGCCTTAATACATCCTTATAGCTTATCATCCTACCCCTCAATTCGTTATTTCTGTATCAATCTTTCTGCCGTTGTCTGCCATGCTTCCTAGCAATTTAAAAGGCTCTAGTTTAGCGGTTCCCAACCATTTTCTGTTCGCATATTTCCTGAGTTATACTACGTAGTTTTGTGGCGGACCACTTGTAACGGTGAATGAATTTTATAAAAACAAATCTTTTTGAACGCGTTTAATTCATTTAAATTAAAAGTTTCTATAACACATTACATAACACGTTTACAATAAAATCAAAATCTCTGATATTGTAATCAGTTTGTAGTTCGTACCCAGTAAAATTAAAATAAAATTCTTGAAACATGATTTTAAAAATTGAAAACAATACTATTTAAGTCAATTAAAAGGAAAATAAAACGCTAGTAAGAACTGTTGAAGCAGGAAAGTGAAACGACGCCATTACCGAATGTGTCTCACGAACCCCTCAGAATAAACCACCTCTTAACTTAAGAGCCAGTGTATGCCCGCTTAACCTACGGCCTTTTTCATCCCAATGTCCGTTCCATTTAGCCCTGGTGATTTCCTTTTTCTTCATATTCTTTAGTCATTTTTACCTCACTCCCTCTCCTATTTCTCCTCGCGCACTCGAGCTCTTTTCTCCTCTAAATTCTCGTTAGGTTCTACCACCCTATCGGATACATTCAAAACAGTTTGAAATATTCTTATCGTTTCCTTTTAGCCTCTTCATTTTTGTTATATTCCCATCAGATCATCTCATATGGATCTCTGTTTTGTTTTAACATGGTTTTTTCCTACTCTACATAACATTTTCTTCTCTCTTCCATAAGCTTCTTCCAATCTATTAGCCAATTCTATCAACCATTTTGCTTTTCTTCTCTAATGGTTCCAGGTTAATTTAAATTTCCCTTCCTAAAGTATACAGAATTCGTATTTTTTCTCATTTGTAAAAGATATAATCTATCAATAGGGTGCCTAATAATTTACACTAAAAAGATATAAAAACGTCCCTTAATCAAAATTCAGGAAAAGATTAGCGATTGAGTTAATGAGTGCAGCTCATAGGCAAGGGGGTTAGAAGTCTCCTAATACAAACACAACTATCATCCAACATCACATGCATGGATCTTAATATTCGGCGTTATTATTTTTTACAAAAAATTCGTGAAAACTAAAATTGCAACAATTGAACTTCTAATGAGTAAAGAAATTCTCCTTTGAAGGCTGGGATTTTTGTGGGGTTTCTCTCACCTTGACGCGTGAACCCGACGCGATTCAGGAGTTCGAGGGCCGCTGGAAGCGAGTCATTGTTGAGGACCGAGCGGATGTCCAAAGGCAAGGACGAGAGTCGCGGGAATCGAAGCCGGATCTCGTGGTTCCCCAGGAAAGCCTTCATCCTTCTGATCACGCCGGCGAAGGGATTCGAAGAGAGTTCTCCTTCATCGGTGCCGTTTTCCTCACCCTCAAGACTCCTCCCTCCATCCCTTCTGACCTCCACAATCTCCACCTCATCCGAGAATCTGTAGCGCTTTTTGGATAGCAAAGAATCGATCGCCCTCTCTAACATTCTGGCGCCGAAGCAGGCAAGCCGAAATTCACTGCTGTTGTCCCCGGAGCAATCCACTGCCGCGTTCTCTATGGACCTTCCTACTCCCACACCCATCTCCCTCAATCCGTTGTTGTCCAAATCCGCGGAAGGTGACTGAATCGAGTCCATTTCCACGACGCTTCCGCCCCGCTGGAGGTCTTTGCCAACGTAGTACGCCTGCCCAGGTAGGAGGCAGGCGACCGATAGTACTAAAGCCGTAGTTATGGCTGAAGTCGCTATGGACGTGACAGTGACGGTGGGGTGAACCATGGTCTCTCGAATACGGTAGAAATTCCGAAAATCCTGAATTATTAGTCCTTCCGAAGAACGTCAGGAGTGTCTTTTGGCCGTCGGCGGGTGTCACATAACTCGATGCCGACGGTGATGCAACTGCGTTCGTTGGGTGGATTGAAAGGACCGTTTATATATCCTTCCGATAGGATCGTCTTCTTGCCCCTTTCGGAAAACAAAGGGAGCGTGGTGTAAATATTGGACGGTCACGCCTCACACCACGACGTCGCTTGAGAGGGCCGTCGTTCCCATCCTCCGGGAGTCCATTTCTTGTTCCCTTCACCACGACGTGAGAGGGCGGCGACTCCTCCCATCTTCGAGAGGAAGGAGGATGCTCTATTTTTCACACCTATTGTCACGGTCCTCTCCCATTTTGCCCCTTACTCACCTCCCCCATCTCGTCTTGAGTCCTTTCTCTCTGATTCCCTCGCCTGTCCTTTTAACAGTCCTTTATGCCGCTTCGTTGCATTTATCCGCGGCGTGCCCCTCCGAAGAACAAGCGATGGAGCGTAACGGATGCTGCGGCTTTTTTTCGCCTCCCTAGGTGACAATAGAAGCAAGGCAAAAAAATGGGTGAATTGTTCCGCTGAAAACGAGGAAGACCTGGATATTCTTCATAAATTTCCCATGCCGGGTGAGATCCTGTAAAGGTGGGAATGTAAAGTAATTAAAGTCGGACAAAATATGCCCTGCGACACTGAAACACTGGCTCGATTTTTCGTCAAAACAAATTTCTCGAATGCAAATTTAACGTCATTATTAATTTTATCAATCAGTTATAGCTCATGTTTCGATCTCATCGTATTGTTTCTCTTGGGATGATTGATGTTCTTAGCAGGACTTTGGTCTTTACCGTATGCTTTCTCGTTTTAGGTCCATAAATTTTCTAATTTAATGGACATGTAGCACGCTGCCTTTGTGAACAATATCTTCACCAGTACCGTAACGGAAATCTTTTTCATGATGTCTACAAAGTTAGAGCTCATTTGACTAATCATAGAAAGATATATTTTTCCTTTATTTAGAATAATTTCGCTCTACGTCGGCATTTTATTATCGTCGTAGACATCAGATTTTGAGAATTTTTAAAAATAAATCGGTAATCTCTACCTATAACTAGGGACCTTGAAAAATAGCAAATAAAAACTCTTAATTTCGTTATAAAAAATCTTTAATTTCTGTACATAAATTTGAAAAAAGGGCCTCATTTCGCTATAAACATATGCTTTGTAACTCATTGTAATGCATCAAAACCACAAACTGAATGTGAATAGGCTGAAGGTTACATTTATGGTTACAATAGTAGGTATTTACATGCACAAGTGCACACACACACACTTACATGGCTCTCTTGTTGAAAATTTTTGCAAATTATTAGGCCTTGACTGACTAGGATTCGTTTGTGCCAAAAGTCATGGAAAGCGGTAATTCAACATTTTCTGGTTTGAGGTTAGTACGCAGATTAGTCAGTATGTGCCCGTAGGCAGAGAAGGCACGTTCACTTCCTACATTGGAAACGTGCACCCAAAGTGCTTTGATGCAGCAATCGATGAAGTTCTTAATGTCTTCTCTTAGCGAAGTCATTACTGTGACAATGTCTACTTGATGTCTTCACCAACCGAAGATGAGACTTAAGCCTGGAAAGCAGCATAATCTTCCAGAAATTCAGTAGATGATAGGTTTCTAAGGAGGTGAATTGATTTGGCTTTGCAAGCAAGATGCTCATTTAAGGCGTTCGTCAATACATTTCGGTGATCAAACAATAGGCCCATGGTTTGTACAAACACTTTCGCAGTATCGTCTGTTGTCAACTGTGTTAGCTTATTGAAATACTTCAGCCCAACGTTTTTAGCTGAGTTTCCATAGCAGACTTCTTTAATTTGTTGCAAAGTGCTCCAATTTTCTCTCCAGTCTCGTCGGCTAGGTGACCATTACCTACCAACTTGAACTTTTAGTGAGATCAGCAATTTTCACTGCAATTTCTTCTAATATTTCATTGGTGTTGATTACATCTTCACCAAATTCGGACAGAAAAGTTGCCATAGCATGTATGGTAAGGATATCATCTTTTGATAAATCCTGGAAGAATTTTATAGCAGACGACTCTTCATCCAAAGACTTGCAGAAAGCTGCTAGGTCTGGAATTTAATCTCGCGGGTAGATAGCAGACTTATACCACGAACTCCACCTGGTCATCACTGGCGAGGGAAAGGGCAATTTTTTTTTTTGGCCTTCAGGATAAGTCGTTTTTAGGTAAGAAATGTATCTATGCTTCCTTTTTCGTTTGTTTAAGAAGACCATTTTTGATTGTTGAACACATTGATTTAATTCTGATAGTTGGTGCGACCACAAAGCAGAAACTAGATTAAGTTTATGGGCCCAACATTGAATGTGCAGAATATCAGTACATGGCACGGCCAATGTGGCAGCACACAAAGTCATATACCTGGCGCTGTTAGTGGTGATAGCGATTACATTGTCGTAGTTGATTTTTTTTTTCAAAACTTCGCCAATGGCTCTGAAATATTCCTTTGCAGAGGCATTCTCAAGAAGTTTTACGCCTCCTACGTAAACATTTTGTTCTTTAGCAACTGACAGTACACGCCACAACACAACGAAAACACACTGTCCCTTCCTGTCAGTAGTCTCATCGCACATGATGACAATAGGTTGATCATGAACAGCAGTTGCTACAATCTGAAGACGTTCCTCTCTTACCATTGGAGCATACTTGGACCTTACAGTATCTGCCTTTGGTATATCACCAGCCCCTGTATATACAAAACAATTGATTAAAACTCTAGTTGACTCACTGTGTAGGCCTAATGCCCTAACTAGGCTTAATATGGGAGTGTATTTGGGGCTGGCATGGATGAAAAAATGTGGATCTAGGTAGGAATGAAAACACTTAGGTTGAGTTATGAATAAAAATATTTAGGGTTTTATCTCCCAAATTACTGTACAAACATGTAGGCTAGGCCTAGGGTGATTAAGTTCAACCTAGACTAACCTTCAGTGTAGGTACTGGTTCATCTATCTACGCAAGTGTGAATCGTCAAGATTCTCCAAAGGAATATTGGCACTCAAAAAGACTTTTGCCGTGTTGCAAACGAACTCTTCCTTATCTCCTTTCATCTTCTTATCAGAAGAGCTATTCAAGGAGTCGGCAATGGACAATTGCCTTTTCAATCCACTGGTAGAGGCTTGGGCTTCAATTTTCTTTTTTTTGAGCAATTCGCTGCCCGAGACATGTTTGTTGCACGTTTCTTTTTTGCCAGTCTATACGAACGTTGCAAAACTTACACATCATTATTCGGTTTTTAGAATCAAACACGTAAAATCCTCATTTTCAAACTCTCGTTGAAGGTCAAAAATAGAAACTACCTTTGGCATTTTTGTATTTTATTCACGATCACTCGAAAAACACTTCTGAATGTCACCACACGTTACATCGCAAACACGTTAACAGAAATGAGGCTCGATGGCGGAAGGAGGTCGACGCGAATTAGTTCGACTATTGCGTTTCCAACCCAATGGTGCCATATTTTTCAGAAACTACAGAGACGAAAAAGAAGGTCTCCAGCCCCGGCAGGATAACTTTTTTATCGACTCGATCAAACTTAATGGCGAGTTTCGTATTTTCATGATTAAAATAGAGGAAAACGAAAAAATCCGATTTCGCGGAAAATTAGCACTAAAACATGAATTATGTCTCAATTTCCCTCTAACACGAAATACTCGGGTATTTCGCGCCATTTCGCGAACGTAATTTGACATTTAAGGCGCCTACAGTGCTTCCCTTTTTGAAAATTGTTTTTCCAAATTCTGGAAAATTTCGTTTAAAAACCATTCGCAAAAATCCAGGGTCCCTACCTTTAGCTAGGGACCCTGAATTTTCGCGAAAGGTTTTTAAGCGAAATTTTCCTTGCTTTTAATGAAAGAATATTATCAGCCTGACAGAATGAAAGACTAAGGCTATTATTTGAATAAATTTTTAACCCCAAGAACACTAAAGATGTTTTACTTTAGGAAAATTAAGGTAAAGATAACATGAATTTCTTTATTCGTTTATTAATTATATTGCAGTCTTTTACAGTCAAACGTTGGTAGAGACGGCATTTTATATATGATGAAGAGGTGGTGGAACGAAATGTATTTGTGGATTAATTAAGGGCATTAAATTCATTCCTGAAATCATAAATTAGGACTTGCTATCAATTTACGTAAGTTACAATGAAAAACAAGTAAATAATCTGCGCTTTTTCCTAAACGGGAGCAAGATGACTAGTTCGAGTACTTTTCCTTAATTTACCGCGTAAATGGACCATGAAGAAGGTAATGGATTTTTTGATACTACATTAAAAAGTCTTGCATCAAAAGTTCTGTTTCACATCATTTACTCTTTTCGTTACGTCGTTTGTATTAATATTTTCCTTTAAATCTTTATAAGTTATAATTAATGGCTTAAACTTTGCTTTACTTTATTGAATGTTTTATTAATTTCGAAAAATAGATCTACTCCCTTCTTGAAGAAGAGTAGATCACTATTAATGCTTGCAGATTAACAGGATAAATAATAGTTTAATTATTTCTACTTTTCTCTCATTTCGATTGAAGACGCTATTAAACTTTTAACCAAAAACATCAAATGTCTTACTTAAAATCACGCATTCGAAATAAAGAAAATCCCGTGTAATTTATTTTGAAAAGTTATGACAATTTGTGTAACTTAGGGAGTTTTTATTGTGTATTAAAACGAAGGAAAGTCCACCAACAAAATCAGTTTAAATTATGAGATAATTCTCAAAAAATAACGTAAATATTAATCTTCTTAGTTTCTGTATAAGTCGGAATGAACTGGACAGTAAAATGATAAACATATAACGATTTTATGACGGTGAAACTAGGCATTCATTCCGAGTAAGCGATGGACTCGTTTCGCATAAATCATGAAGCATGCGAATGGCGCAAAAACGGAGCGTGGAATTATTGGTAGAAAAAAGAGACAGGGAATGACAAGTAAAAACGAAGAGGGAAAAGGAGAGCGGGAAGAGACGAGAGTGGTGGGGGAAAACGTAGGATAGGGGAGTGGTTTTCGTTGGGATGACCAGGAAGATATTGGCAGGAAAAAATCGTTGAAGACAACGAGGAATGTGGAAAGGACAAGAGGAGAAGGGAGAGAGAACGAGAGGAGATAGAAGATGAGTTTTTGAGAAAAAACAATGAGGAAGAGTGCAACAAGGAATTTGGAGCGTAGCGATGGCATTTGGCCCACTACAGTGCGATCAACGGCCCGTGTCACCGCAGCATCTGTCAGGGTGTCGGCAAGAGACGCCCAAGGAATGCCTATTACACGTAACGCAATTAATTGAAAACGGTAAGAGGAATGCCCATTCATCTAATCAGGTCCAGTTTTTCTAGCAAAAAAATAAGTATAGATGCATTTTGTATCTCACTGTGGATGCTATTTCCGACCGAAAGCGAAAAAATGCGCACATGTGGCTGGTAAACAGTGCCGTCTATAATCGGAGAATGAAGGATTAAATTTTTTTATTGCTATTGGTGGGAAGGTTCGAGTTATTTTAACCATTAACTAGATTGGTGGAGGAATTATTTTTCCATCAAATAACCGTTCAATAACTTTCAAATCATGCATAATACTGACGCTACTTACGGATTTCCGACTTTACGGATTTAATTCCAATGAATCAAAAAAAACTTTCGAGATTCAGACATATTCCGTAAGTCCATAACGTAAGCGAGCGGTATTTGAGAACTACTTGGCATTGCGTTCGGAAGAATACGCGTTCCGAACGTCAGAAGAAGAAAAGGCATCTCAGTATTGTTCTATATCGCGTCATGGATGTATCTTGGCTTCCGTTTGTGTGTAAAGCATGACACAGACATCATCGAGAAGAGGGTCAAAACGTGTTCCGGGGACCTCAAAACGTGTATTTCCGTTGAATTCTCGAAGTCGATTTTTTTCATGGATACAATATTTGCCCCTACACCACCTATATAGAGAAAGTAAAATGAAGTCTAGATAAGATTTCTGTTGATAACCTTTCAATATTAAAAGTTTTATTATCATATTTTCATAAAAAGTATGAATTTGCGTGTTAATATTTTCGGGTTGATTTTTCATCATAGCATCGCGGGCCGCATCCGGTCCCCGGCCCCAGGTTGAGCACCCCTGCCCTGAACGTAATGCAATGATGCCATCCTAACTTATAGACGTACCCATAAGGCGTTCCGCTATTAACGCTTCGCTGGTAGAGAACGCCTAAAAACGGAGTTATTCAACTCCAAAAAATCGCAGTTTTTTTCAATTGGAGTGGACTTGTGTGTTCATTACACAGGAGGTGCCAATCTCTTTCAATATCATAGAGGGAAATATCCCATGTACTCTTAATTAGGGGGTCACACCGGTGTGACGCACGCACACAGATACTCTACAAAATTAATATATTGGATTTATATACATATTATTAGGTGGTGATTGTGGTGGTGGTGATTCAAAATTATTCATTTTATTTACATTCTCCCAATATTATCAGCAGAAAGTTGCAACTACGGCAATTCGTCGTTATAATTAGTAATATATTTAAGGACGAATGGTGCAAAAAATAAATATATTTATGAGTATTATTTTACACAAATCCCAATCGCGGTGCTATTTTGGCAAATATTATTCCAATAAGCAGAATTTTCCAGATCGTGAAACAAAATGAATCTACAGTTTCATTGATTTCTAATATTAAAACTCTTAATTTCAAGTATTACATTTCTGTCCATGACAATCATCAATGTATATGTAACCCTAGCAGAGTAATAGCTTATGATACGAAAGACTAGTAATTTATTAAAGTTCTGTTATTATTCTATTAAGCTTTTACAGACCTCATTACTTTATCTAAATAACACGAAGTTACAACACAAATATATGTTATTCAATTACGAAAATACATGAGAAAAAACCGTATCTTAATACAATCATTAATAATAATATAGGGTTTACTTTTCACTTGAGATTTACTATCTCAATAGCTGCTCTAAATTATGATCATGGCATGGTCGACATGACTTTTGCCTGTTGTCTATCGCCTCGCAAGGGACGTGAAGGGGATGTGTGGACAAAGTGCCTTTTCCGGAGGGAGTACAATACACAGCCGACAGGAACATCCGCTTCCCGCAATTTCAAGCAAAAAAACAGGCTCTGTCGGATTAATGTTGCTGTCGGGAGCACTATTGCGAGGTCATTATTGGTTGATGTACGCGATGGGTTGTTAGGATATGAGCTTGGGGTGTACAACGCGAATTATTGTCTCGCTCTATGGGTCAGATATTTGTTATGAGTCAAACTACTTTGTTTTGATTTTGTGACTATTATTTTTCAGATCGAGCATTAACCTGAGATCATAATTTTTAAATGACCGTTTTTACATTATCCTCAAGCCAATGATTTTTGACTTTATGGAAATAAATTAAATAAGAATTATTTTGATCAAATGAAAATTAAATTTTTTGCTTGATGGCATTATCTAAGAACTTGTTATTAAATGATACTCACCCTGGAGCTGGTAGTGTTTTTGTTTCCAGCGCTCCGCATGAAATATATGTGCCCAATTACCAATAACTTTTTTCTTACGTAATAAATGCATCAAACATCAATGTATTGCCAATAAGTGCTTTGTGAAATTCTCTGCAATTCTTCTGCTACAGAACATTCTTAATTATAAATTCTCTCATACATTTTTTTCAAGTTGTGATATGCGAACCGCAATGGCCCCGCGGAAATATTTCAGTGGTCTCATTAATTATTCTCGAAATTTCATAAAATCTAATAATAATTAATCAAAAACTAAAAGTTGTGAATTTTAATTTGTTATACGGAAATAATAATATTTACAACCATGCAAACTGAATATTTTTCTTTAACACGCAAGAAATGTATTTATGACAGTAAGCGAAAATTTAAATTAAAAATACGGATCTCAGGACTTTTAAGTTTGAGACTACTTTAGGGAATTTATCAATACACAAATCCAATTATGCTCATTAACATGAGTTGTATTTCATAAAAAAAAACATTCAAATCCAGAATTTACAATGACAAATTAAATATAACCAGTGATATGAGTAAATAAATATGTACAAATTCCACATTTTGTAGAATTGAGTTTTCCGCTGCCATGCCTGCAATAAAAAACTTTTGAGACCAATGGAACAAAGATATTGAAATAGGTTACATCGCCACTCTTACATGACAATTAAATGAATTCAGCGAAAAATATATTGCGTATTTAATGATTTGTTCATATTTTGTTTTTATGCGCTTATTAGCTTATATATGGTTCGTTTCATGATAGATCTCATCCAAAAATTATGTTTAAGAATCGCCCACATACGGTATACGTGATAAATAGCATCGTATTGCGAATTGAACTTTGGCCTCTGTTGCTGACCTTCCCTTCTTTAATTATTAGACATTCAATAGTAATTCAAGCACAACTCATGAGATTATAACAGTTATTTTTAAACTGCTTAAATTCGTAGAATAATTTGTTTTGTACATGCAGGTGTTTTCTATATATGAAACACAGTCCCTTAAAGAAGATTTCAGTCTAGTTAAGTATTTCCCTGAGTTTTTATTTCATATAGTTTAACATTTATTTTCGTAAATTCATTAAATATTTTGTCATACCTAGCAATTGAATAAGTTCATAAATTCAAATATTTTCTAATAATCATGTTAACCACGAACATAAGTTTTTTATGAATAAATTTGTCTAATATATCATAGGTTTCTTCCCATTGGTAAACTATAAAATACAAATTCTCCAAAATCCTAAATAAAAGTTTACGTTTTATAAATAACACAATGACTATACGATATAAAGTACTTGGAATAAATTATTATTATTTATACTTTTCAATAAATATACCTCGTTTTACTACATTTATTTTTTGCGTGTGGACGCGGAAACAAATACCTTTCCCGGTTAAATATGCATACTGCACCGTAACATCTTCATGTGACTGCAGATTTTCTGGTTTTGCCATCGAAAAAATTCATTTTAAAGCACCAATTTAATTCACTTCTTAAGCTATCCACTTAATCTCCTGAATCAATCATTTAATTTACCTGCGGTTTGATTTTTACTATGAATAGAAACCAGCCAATGGGATTAATTCTTTCTTTCAATAAATAAATCCTCATAGTCATAACTCCGCCGATAAGCCTACAAAGGCATATTGATAAGCATTAATCCAATAAAAGCACATGATTGGGCAGAATATCTGCCCTGAACGCTTCATTGTCCTTCACGTACCCTTCATGAAGTACACGAAGAGGGAGTTTTAAATATCATAGGAAGTATTTACAGACGACTTGATTTTTCAAGATTCCATACGTTCCTCGGCTTATCTGTAGTTCGAGACGCCTCTGCTCTTTGCGACGCCACTGTTGACAGTGCCCTGAGCCCTGTAAGCGATATCCGAGCCATAGAGTGATCGGCCGTAGGAAGACCCCGCATATCCGTCGTGGTAATGGTGACCAGCGTCCGACAGCGCTGTCGAGGAAGAGGCGTGGGCGCGGGTGTAGTAGGGGTGGCTGACCACCTCGTAGGTGACTTTCTTGGGGGGGTATGGTCGGAAGAACACCTTGTGGATGGCCAATATACCGGCAAGGAGAAGGGCAATGCTGCTGACGAGAACTGCCTTTCCGACGAAGAGTGCAAGGGCTGCTATGGCCATGGCTGTTACTATGCCAAGCTTGATTTTGAGGGCGACAAAAAAGGGCAGGAAATTTTTCATCTTTCTTCTTGCTGCAAAAAAAATAAAGCAGAAATAGATTAAAACTCAATTTTTTAACTCAAAATAAATTTTTGTAAATGTAAGAACATTTTAATTAAAATCGATTGATTCCTAAATTTCATTAGTTGAAATTTCCTAGTAATTATTTTACTTCACCAAGTTATAATACTAGAGCGTTAATTTTTAACTCAAGTTGTAATTTGTTGCAGATAGATCGAGAGAAAGTGGTTAAAATGAGTATTTTTTTAGAAACGATCAAAAACTATTTAAGTGAGAAAGCACAGCGAATTAAATCGTAAATGTCTCATAAATTTAACTTCTGCACGTGCAAGTAAATTTGGAAGAACGATGAGGTTTTCTTAATCATAAAAAAGGAGTAATCAAAATATTGCTGGTAAAAATTATAATTTTCAAATATTTATTCGTGGTAATTCTGTCGATTAATGCATCACTCAAAGTATGTAAGAGCTCTTATCTATAAGCATTAATACTTTGGTGTTTTACTAAGTTTAAATTTCACTTTAATCTGAGTTTGAAATATTTAAAAAAATCTTTTTTTCTCAGTTCTTTTTATATCTCATAACAAATCCTACATATTTTTATAAAGTTTGTTAGATATATTATACAGCATTTTTTGCTTTTCTAGATATCCAATGTTTTCTGCTGGGTAAAGACTTCACATCTATCAAAATCAGTTGACATTTTTAATATTTGAGATTATAACTCCAATTTTTAGCAAACATTTAAAACTTACGGACTTTTCTATCATTCAAAATTTCGGGAAAAATTCACAGAAAAGATTAAAACTGTAGCTTAAATTTCATTTTTTTCATTTAAATAAGTATGAGTAATTTGCTTCGTCTAAACTGAAGATAATTAATCAAAATATGTTATCCTGACGAGGATCAGTATTTTAATAAAATGCCCGTGACATTCTAATATTCACAACGTTATGTGTGGGAACTTTTTGAAAATAAAATAAAAAGATTTCATTACATCAATATCGGAAATGAACTTATTTATTAACAGAAAACAAAAACTCGTCATTATTATTGGTAAGCTCTTAGATTACTCTGAACCATTCAATATAAACGTAAAAAACTCAATGCCAACAAATCGGGGAATTTAATATCGAAATTAAAAGCTTTTTGATGGTTGATTTATGAAATTATAATTTTTTAAGTGTTAAAGGATGAATTTTTACATCAATAACATATAATTATGTTAATTTTATCTCTAGTTTTGGCAAATACACAAGAATACGATATAAATATATGGGATGATATATGTAAGTTCCGTGATATTTTGAGAAAATATTGCAATTGTTGACTATCCCGTTAATTTAACGCGAATCTTTCAGGCACAGTTTGATTCTAGCGGATAACGGGACAAGATGGTAGGGAATGGTCTTTTTACAGAGTGCGCCCAGGGTCATAACCTTTAAATGGCTTCAAGCCAAGTGTTTTTCAATGATAATGATAAAAATTTCAGATGCTTTACTAATCAGGATTTTATATAGATTCTTTATTGGTGAGTAAAACCATGTCTAATATATATTCTAAAAAGAATTATTTTCGAGACTGGGTAGATTTATTGCGCTATTTTTATTTTAATGATAAAATATGAATGTTCTAATTCCTACAGTATAGTGTGTTTATAAAATTTTCCTGCGGAATTTAACAAATTAGGCAATACTCTTATTAAAAAATAAACATTTGGGTTTTATGTGCGTGTAAAAGATGGAATAAATAATCTTTCAGAGTTACAAATCACTTTTATATTTGAATCCCCCTATTTCATTGTTTTTTCTCTCCTAATTAAAAAATTTTCTATGAACATTTTTATTTCAAATTTACCATAATGTAGAACCCGAACGGATTCTCATTTAATTCCAGTTAGATACTTTCGACTTAAGGAATTTCAGTTATATTTCGTTGAGAAATGAAACACCAATAGCGCTTCTCTCGTTGAGTTTTCTCGAACCGATGAGCTACTTAAATTTATGACCAATTTTCTAAAACGTGAAGCTTCCTTCGGATCAATTGAATGTAATAAAATCGATCGAGGAAGCGCAATTCTTCTAGACCAACATATGGTAAGGATAGTGACCTGATATCATAAGAACAGCAAGAGGAATAGAATAGAGAGAGGGAAAACATCCCCAACGAGGACACAGCGGTCTCAGAGACCGCATGGCGACAATTAAGAAATAAATTGGGCTGCTATGGACGTTTTTCCTCAATTTCCGGATTTTTGTTCCTTGTCCCGAAGTAGACACAAGGAAATGTCGATGACAACCGAGGCTTTCCAAATTAAGAAGCTAAAAGCAATTCCTGTAACTCTTAGGTAGAAAATCTGAAGAAAAACCTTTCGTCTTTTCCTGACAGAGGGACAGAAAATTCTCAAAGTACTGTCTACTTCTTTCTTGTAAAAATCACCTTTAATCGTGGCGAAATGATTAAAAGTATCATATAATTTGTTTCCATTAAGCAAACAAGTTAAATATTTTTACCGCGAGAATTTTAACATTACTCGCCATTTTATGATATTAGTATTGAAAGACTGATAGTAAAGTTATATTGAGAAAAATTACATAATTAGCCGGACAAAATTTCTAGGTGTAAATTGAAATTCCATCGAAAGAAAAAATGCTGCAGGAGGCTTGTGAGGAATAAAGGATTAAATTAAATTAAATTAATTAATTAATTAAATGCATCTGACTAATTTCATTTCGATATATCTGAAAAAATAATACAAAACGTAAAAATTATTTCAATTTCTAAACGGAATAATATTGAACTGATTTTATAAGACACTATTCTTTAAATTACTTAAAAAATGTAGATATGGATTAAGACAAAACTATGCGCTACTAGAATATTCCATAATATTTAGGACAAAAGCAACTTAAAAAGATATTTAAAATTAATATTTTTCAGCGATGTAGCTCTTATGTATCAATAATAGTGCTCCATTTCATAGCATACAAAATGAAGTTCTTGTGTAGTTTGGTACCTCCTGGTATCTTTTATATATCCTTCGATCCCAAGGCTTCCCCAAAATTTTAATTTCCATGATCAATGCCTTCCTTATCCACTGCCTCGCTTTTTTATTTATTTTATTTTTACCCAACTTACACGCATGCGATGTTATTTTACGTCATGAATCTCTCCAAATACAAACAGAATTCGACAGAAGTCTAAGTTGTTATATGAAGACAATTGGCTTATTGTTATTTTAATGGACTATAAGATATTTAGTTCTATGCGAATATTTATTCGCCGTTATTGAAATTTTTATATTAATACAGTTATCAGAATTTAGTATTTTTAAGCGTATTAGCAATATTTATGAAAACTTCCATTTCGATCCATTAGGATAAATTTAATATATTTTGGAGGATATTTGCCTTCTTGTAAGTGGACATTACCCTATTCGACTGTTATCATTCTTGAAGATACTTTCATACGGTTTATATGAAAATTTGCCCCTATTCTCCGTTCTACGATGATTTGTTATCGTATCATTTTCCTTCCTTAATCCTCTTTCTCTCTATATCTCTCTCTCTCCATATACTACCGATTCAGAAATCTAGTTTTCTGCTATCACTTATCCGCTACTTCATGTTGTGTGCCTATCTACCGCTCCCAGTTCGCCGCGCGTATTACGTCCACGCCCCCTCCGTATCGTTTCATTCCCCCAATTCCTTTGCCCTCGTCTCGAAACCTGCCACCGGCCCCTCCCCTTGCTTCTCGCGCGCCCACCCCCGCCTCTCTCATTCTCTCTCGCGGTCCGCCTTAAATAAACTCCGAAGACTCACCCATCTCCTCCGCCCTCCCTCCCCTCGCCGACACCCCGACCTCCACCGTCCCGTCTCCGCTAGGCGTCAGCAGCACGTCCGCTTCCGGCAGTATCTTCCACCGAAGGGACCTAGTCCTCACGAAGGCCGCGACCTTCTCAGCCACGACCTCCCCCAGAGCATCTTCTCCCAAAACCCTCGGATACATCAACTCCTCCTCGTCTTCCGAAGTCTGGGAAATCTCGACAGTATCCGTAATGGGTATGGAGGCCTTCTTTAGCAATCTGTTCATGTAAGTGAGTAGTTTCAGCTTGAGGCACGCCGATGTAGCCCTCCTGGCGCACTCGAAACTCAGCTTTGCTGCGACGGCCACCTCTAGAGAGCTCTGCCTCACGGGAACTTCGTTCCCCTGCGTTCCCTCCGCCTCCAGGCTCTTCGTCTTCCTCTTATGGGTGGTTTCCACCTCTTCCCTGGAGGTGTCGGTGGCCCCTTCGGCGTCTACCTTAGGTGGGACGTCGATGATAATCGTCTGAGGGTTGGTCTGGTCGCCGGGGGAAATGACCGTCGGTTTTTGACCCGCCCCTGCGACATCTCCGGTTACCGGAGGGTATTCTTCGGCGTCGTTGGAAACAGGGACGGCGACCGCTTGGTGGTCCCCCGGAAGGATGAGGGCCGTAATCAGCAGCAGACCTAAAGTGGGCGTCGCCATCTCAGAAAAACTTTCTTGTCTTATTCCACGTGGCCCTCACGTCGTATTTATATGTATCTGTGTGTGAGCACGTGGGCGGACGAGGGAGGGAGAAATCTCTACCGGCGTCGTTTGGTCTGCCGATCAGAGTGGTTGGAGGCCGACTCAGACCAGTGCGTATGGCGCGAATGTTTGCATCTCGACCCGGACTCACCCTTATATCAGCGGCTGCGGCGGCGGCATAGTCGCGTGCCTTGCAGATGAGTATCTGCGTGGGAAGGGCAGCGTTGCGGTGGGGGTGGGCGTGGCACGGGGTTAGGGGAAGGGGCGGGGAGGTAGTATAAAGAGAGCAGAAGAGGGAAAGAGGCGTGTTGGTGCTCGCACGGGGTGAATGGGCCATTTTCTTCCTCCCTCCCTACTGCCCGGGCTTGAATAACCGGTACCAAGAAAGGGCAGAGAGTGAGGGAGTGTTTCTTTCGGGAAATGGAGGGGGTCAAGCACTCGCCCCTCTGGGTGCGTTGGGAGGATTCATAACGAGGGGAAAGGGGTGGGAGCGTGATGAACTTTTATGTGCGTTCTTGCGTAGTGGTGCACTGGTGCGCGACTTATTTTCCGTCTGTGGGAATGTGTCAACCTTTTTTTGTTTACTTTTAGGCTTTAAATCTTGTACAGGTTAGATGTACGGGTTATGTATCGGTGTTTGGACGTGGATGTAACCCTATTATATCAGTCTGAGTTCCTCGAAGTACATGTCGTAAGATAGGAATGTGCGTGCAGACACACAAAATCCGCGATAAAATCTACTCAACGGGAAGCATTCCTAATAAATCACGGAAGAACGTGATCCATTAGATCGCAAATTGCTGGCTAGAGTTTTGTTTCATAATATGTAATTCCTTTAGTAGTTTATTCGCCCTTCATGATATAAATTTTCAAATCAAAATACATATGTACTAAAAACACCTTTTTTGCCGATTAATTTAAATATAAAAATCTTTGAAATCACGTGTTTTTTAAGCTCTCCATACCAGATTATTTTTTTAATTTAATGCACTAAATTACATTTTCTAATCCCTAGAAAAAATTAACTGGATATGTGCGCTTTTTGAGAATGATTCAGTATTCACCGGCACAAATGGATACAGCCATTAACCTTCCTTAAATCTTTAAGCTCTCTATAATAAATTTTTCATTTGCAAAAAATCATCTCCTGTTTATACATTCATTTGAACGCATTATGAGCTTTATTCATTACTTTTTCATCAAAGTTCTTTTCGAATCCTCACGCATCCACTTCTACCAAGCCTGTCCGAATCGCGGACTAAACCAAGAGGCAGTCTTCCATCGAGATGAAAACGGAAGGCGCTTCTGCCCATTACACCAAGAGGTTGGCGCTCCCGAGGGAGTTTCCACTTGGAAAGGCGCCACTCGAGGCGGGGAAGCGTGGCTTCGACTCATCCTCCGCCGCCCTCCCCTTTCCCCCTCTCCCCACGGGGGACCTAACTCGTCCTTTTTTACCTCCTCTCTCTCCCTCTCCTCTTCTCGATGACGTCAACAGAAACCCTTCGTTCGACTCCTCGCACTCCGGAGAATTTAGCCCTCGGGCGCCAAAAGGATCATCCTTTAGACGGCTAACGCCAATAGCGGGATCTGAGGTCAGGAATTGAGATCGTATTTCATAAGAAAGAAAGTTAGGAGTATATAAAAAAGGATGTTAAAGGACGTTCCCCTTATCGATTTTTGTCCGTTTTTATGGTTTTTGGCGCGACTGTATTGAAAAATACCTTTGATTTTTCCTCGTTTTTCAGACTTTGAAATTGTTTATTTTATTACTTTAAAATTGCACGAATGGTCAAATTGCGCCGTTTTATATAGCAAAATATTCTAATGGTCGTTTTTTTTGCTTTTTTTAAATTTAAAAATATTAAATTGCCTCACCCAAATAAATAATTATTTTACACTGACTATGCCTTGATTATGGATTCGATAATTATTGCATTAATATTTTCTGCTACAATATTTACATTATAAATATTAAAATTACTGCCCGTAAAAACACACTCAGTGACGCGTGATTTTTCTCAGTAATCCTCCTAATATTTAAAATTGAATTGCTTACATTTTATGATTACTTAATAAGTTATCTGTCATTTATGTTTGATTTTCTGTACATTCATAGGCATAGCGAATATAGTGAATTTTTATTTTCTCTTGAACGTGGACATAAAATTTAGATTTAATCCTCTCATCAGAATATTATTTGCTGGTCAAACAATATCCTCTCTAGGTTATATTTAATTTTAATTTTCTCCCACCCAGATAAGGTCGTAAAATTGCTCATTGTGTTTATGGCATCTTAATTGGTGGTTTTTCGTCGCTCTTCATCAAAATATGTTACCATTCTAATAATTTAAAAAACAACATTTTATTAGTTTTTAATCTAAAAACTCGAATACGACTCTTGTATCACTAAATAAACTACTCTTAAATATGATAGTTAAAATAACCGTCCTTTACGATAAGCTCTTGCTACGAGGATTCCATAAATAGCCATCAGGATTTATTTTGAGAGAAAAGTTGAGATGTGTCAATCAAATAATCATAAAAAAATCAGTGCATTTTATGGCAATATATGTACTAACGTAATTGAATTTCTTAGCTTAAAAAAGTAATGTTAGTGGTTCTCCCTGAACCATGGATGTGATTTATCAAAAAAACCTAATAATTCTCGCGTACGTTATATTATAGACTGGTTCGAAGATGAGTTTATTGTCATTCTAGAATCATTTAATACAGTTCCAGCAAATGATTTGTGATTAAAAAACTTCGTTGAAACTTCGATTAACTTCATTGGTTATTTAGGCTACAGTCCATTGAAATACTTTCTTTTCTTCTCTGAATTTTATTTCTGGGACATAATGAATTACTTTTTGCTAAGTATACGTCCTCGAGTGCGACTTGAGCTCATTTCCTCTCGTTTCTCTTTCTCTCTCCATTCTTACTAAAACAGAATGAATTCCAACCCCTTAGCGAGTAGTTCCGGTCTTTTTCTCTTGACCACAAGAAAGAACTAGGTGTCTTGAGACCTCACGAGATGGTTTCGAAAGGATACGAGAATATAAAATCAGATGAGCGCGTGCGTGTGCCCGCGCGTGTGGACTCGATTTCCGCACTGCAAACTATAGGGAGAGGAAGGGGCAATAACGACAAAATCCGTGTCGCCCGATTTCCACGTTTTTCCCTCTCCTCAGAGTCGCTTGACGTATCGTCTCGCTCGCCCTCCCATCTCCCTTACCTCCCCCAACCCAACTCCCTTACCTCCACCAATCCAACTCTCTTACTTCCCCCAACCCATCTCCTTTCTCACCCTCAATCATCCCAAAGACGGTACTTGGAAGAGATCCAAGAGAAGGGAATGAAAAAATAAATTAGGTTATGTGGAACTCATAACTTTTAAAACGAGTTTGTATTAGGACATGTTAATTTTACTCCGTAAATTTCATTTTCCATGAAACTGCACTTGTTATAAAACGGGTTGAAAGCAGGAAAAAGAATAATCTACCAAGTTGCCCGCTCTAGAAATTAAAATTCTTATGTAAATTCATGCCGCATAATGAAAAAAATTCTTTAATAAAAGTTATTCTGCCATACTAAAACGGTCAGCACAATTTTTCGATCATAAATATTGTTTTGGCTATGCTATTATTCCGCGTAAATAGCCAGTTTTTTATAAAAAATAGTGGATAAGTTCGAGAGAATTTAAAATCGCAGTTAATTATTTGGAGTCGAAGTTAATCGTATCATTTGGTGATTCTGTAATATGATGTTCGATAACACGATGACGCTTGTGTTAAGTGACATAAAATGGTGATTGGAATACAGTATATGATTTATTATCGTTTCCGAAAAATGTCCTTGGTCCATCCTAAAAATAAGTCATTCCCTATAGGATACACCTAATTAAACTATTTAAATAGTTGCTAGTATTACATTGGAAGTGATATTTAAATGACAGGTGAGAAACGTTCTGTGAAATACAAGGCAAAGAAATTTCCATTCTTTTGTTTGCACGAGGAATTTATTAAAACGGGTACTTATGAAGGAATAAAAAAATAAGTACGTAATTTAGCTATTAAAAAACTATCAGAAAGTTAGCGTTTTAAAATCTATAAACTTCTTTTTTAAGTGATCGCAGTCCCACGGTTTCATTATTTACTGTCATCACCAAATCCTTTCACTTTAAGCTGCTCATCAATTGTGGTTATGTTACGGTAAAGGCGCGCAATCGGGAAATGTGTGCATTTGCCGGTAAATTTGCACATTTACCACCAAGCTCGGTAAATGTAAGTTTAAGTTTCCAGAAATACGTATTATCCGTACATGTCCAGGTAAATGTGCGCTTTTACCGATGTGCCTTGGTAAATGTGGAAATAAGTAAGAATGAGAAATGCTACACTTTAATAATTACATTAATTTATAACAAAAATCATCGAGGATTCGGTTCCACTGGTATACTATATTAAGATGAACGCTTCCCAACCCGAGGGGGGAACGCAGTGAACGTAAAGAGGAACCAAAAACACTTCGACTAACTTACCCAACCCGGTGGGGCCGAGTAAAATTTTCCTTCATGTTCAAATTTTGTTTAGTTAGTTAATTTAGTTAGTTGTGTACATTTACCAGGAAATGTACACATTCACCGTACTTCTAAACTGCAACAGATGTTCGCGACGCCGCCATGTTGTGGCCTGTGTTGCGACGTTTATCCACATTTACCAGTGACTCCAGGTAAATTTCCTCAATCCAATCGGTAAAAGTATATTATACTTACATTTACCAAACTTGGTGGTAAATGTGAACATTAACCGGGAAATGTACACATTTACCGGACTACGCACATTTACCGTGTCAATTACACCTCTCATGCATTATTTAGCATTGCCAATGAGACATTTTCACACTAAAAGGTCCGTTTAATTTAGCTAATGCGTTTGTAACGTTATTTATTTATTGATTAATTGATTTGTTTCATTTGACTTTGTATTATTTAAAGATTATGATCCTTTCCTAAATTAAGTTGACTAATTTTTCTTTAATACATTCCATTGCTATTTTACCAAAGCGAAATAACATTGAAAGTATGAAATTAATAATAATAAAATTATTAAATTAAAATACTTTATTATATTGTTTATTTTATCCAATTAATAAAATATAAACTAAATTTGCTTGTATATAAAGATATCAGAGCTAATTTATCATAATGAACTCATTAATTTCTATTCACGATAAGAGCCTCTGGTGCCTTTTATGCTTATATCCGAAAATATAGCTAAAAGATAACTTGTTCGCATTATAAAATAAACTTTCGTATTTGCTCTGTAAAAAGTTCTCGAATATATTCATTTGCTTTTATTACTGCAGAGTTTAACAAAGCCTTGCTACGCGAACAGGAATACGGTTTAATATCCCCGCTTTTCTTTCACCTTCCGTTTATGACCTCGTAGGTTTTGGTTTATTTTTTATCATTGGAAATTGAGTACATATTTTATCATCAAATCCTTTCCATAGAATATTATTCCATGTCATAAGTCCTATGAAAGAACTTAAAGATTTTTTAGCATTGTAATATTTTTATTAATATTACACTAAAAACCTAAAAACGAATTGTTTGTTTCTTTTTTCAGTTTGATAAAGTTTCAAATTTTGAAATGAAGAGATTAAGCTCTGTGAATATCGTGCGTTCAATCAAATATACTACAAAAGGTTAAGCAAGATTACAATGTCATTTAAGTATTGTTTCTCTCTACTGGTCTTTTCTCAAGCAAGGAAACTCGTGGTTGGAATGTTTGACTTTCTTGGGAGAATTATGAATATGAGAAAAGTTTGTATAAATCAGAAATAGAAGCGGAAAAACTAAAATATATTTGTTAAATTTCCGAATCGGAATAGTTGCGAGATGGAAATAGATGGCGGGGAGAAACGCGAGTGAACAGATTTCGACACGAATGATGATAAAAAAATTGGACGAATGATAAAAAGTTTTCCGCAAAGATCTCACGGTTACAATAAGGGCGGGGAAGAAAGAGAGACGGGAATGGCAAAGCAAACGGAATATTGCCTTTAAGGAGGCGGTCAAAGGATTCCAGAGAGACTCCACAAAGCTTTAAGACTCCGAGCCGGATAAGTTTCTTAGAGCAAGGGATAATAGAAAGGGAATGGATAGTTTTAAAAAGTGGGGCTGCCGGTGACGGCTGAAAGCTGTCAGATGAATAGCAAGGCATGAAGAATACATATGGGTATTTTTAAGGGAACTTATTCCTCCATCAGGCACGAAAGTCTGCTCATGTACACAAATGAATTTATTTTTAGGTAGGATTTCAGACTTTTTGTAAGGAAAGAGTAGAGGTTGGAAGGGAATGGAGGTATTTAGAAAGGGATGGAGATGCGGTAGTAACGGAAAGAGAACGGATTTAGGCAGGATTATAAGGGAGAAAAGTTGGATGATAATAAAAAGAATATAAATGAGGGGCATGGTGGTCTTTGTGATGCTCCCCAACGAGGCGGAATTTTCATCCGAATTTATGTATGAACAATTTAAAACAGATATCGATGAGAATGAATTGCCTCCTTTTTGTAGCATCAAAGCACTAAAATGTATTAATGTGAGTAAAATTTTAAATCTGAGATTTACCCTGGTTACAAGCCTCACCTTGCTGTCAATGTTTAAAAAAAGTATTTTTTCCGGCGACATGAGCAACCAGAATAAGTTCACAAAATTACTTTCTTAAATACCAGTTGTTTGTTTTATTTCTTCGAAAACATAAATATATGTAACCGTTTGTAAAATTTTATACAATTTGAAATTGAAATTAATTTTTATAATATAGACAAATATGCTTTCCAGTTTTCCAGCAATAACTCAGCTTGACAAATAAACTGTTAGAGTATACTAGGGGCTCCGACCCTGGCTCCTCCTCGGACCCAACCTTGTCCGACGGCTACCTTCTCTCGCCTATTATTTTCAAGTTAATTTAACATGAAATTAATAAACGTTTGGAACTTAAAATTCATATTTATTCAGACTACACTTATTAAAATGTAATTATTACCCGTTTGAAATCATTAGATGTTATATTGCTTAAGACGCAATAAACCACCGGCTATATAGTATATAAAATCCAAGTTGCTGCAACCGTTACTGACTTTGATAAGAAGTTTCTTAGCACGGTCGTTCATTTGCTTTATATTTGATGAAAGCTTTCACGAAAATGTTCAACCGATTTTTACCCTTCATAGGTACATCTGATTGGTTGCAAATTAAGTGCAAATGCACTGAAACCCCAAGGACAATAATGCGAGTAACCCTATTAATTTCTTTTGAAATGTTAAAAATTCGGAAATACTCGAATATAAACACAAAATGTGAAAAAATCCAATTTAGATAACAGAATCGACGATAAAAATAAGAATTTTCACTCTTTTCTGTGAAATGGTCGAAGTTCGTGTCGAAGTCTAAATTATGAGCCATTTATAAATGTTAAAAAGCACCATTCTGCTCATCAGATTCCTGCCGATTGCAGATTAATCAAATGGAAAAATGAGAAGTCTGTAGAATTGAACTTGGACCTTTGTTTTGTTCGGCAAATGGTCAAAATGTCATTTGGTGTCTATCTAATCAAAACTGAAAGAATCTTTAAAATTGATGCTGCCGTTTTCAAGTTATTCCACGGTATTTGTAATATGAATGCATGTGATGTCATTATATGTAGACAACATTCAAGATCGCGTAATTATTAATAGGATAATATATGACAGATTGCTTGGTAACAGTATTAAATTTTGATCCGAAGTTATTTTCATTTATAATAAACTTGGAATCTAAATATTTCTCTTTTCCGTGGAAAATAACCTTCGCCAAAATTTGCTACTTAATTTCAAATTAAGTATCAAATTGCTAATATTGACTTTACGTAGGAACTGTTTTTGATTTTACACTGACCGATGGTAGATTGCGTCCATCACATTAGAAGATAGACATTGTATTGGATGTACAATATAGAAATCCTGGAATTTAAGCATGTTGGGTTTGCTTTGTATTTTTTATTCAATATGGAAGCTGGTAAATTCAGATGGAAAAGCAGTTATAAACATAAAAAGATCAAATTATTATCAACTTATATTATAATTTCAAAATCCCATGCGATAAGGTGCTGATAGTGAACAGTTCCTAATTATCATTGTATGTGCTCAAGAGAACTGCAATTCCTAGAAGATTACGCAACGCAAAATCAAATTATCATATAAAACTCCTATTAAATTGTTTATTCTCTTTAATAAAAGAGAAATTAAGGCAGCCTAACAAGGATTTTTTAATTTTAAGCATCCATAAATAATGCTGGTCAGGTTAACTCTTTCTGACGGGTGAATGAACCAGATATGCCTTTTTACTACAAAGTAGTTGTACCATCAAAGGTTCAAATTTGAATTTGAATTTCTCGGAGAACCAGTACTATATAGCTAAACTGCTCATTCGATTTTCTTAATCATTTCTGGCTTCATGATTCACCAAAAATGCCGAAGAAACGTTATGTATTGAAAATGTCTTTAAACAATATTATTTTAAATAATTTTTGAAAATAATTTTGTTTAAAATTTATATAAAAATAATACACTAATAATAAGCTCGGCAGCATTGCAACAGTAAAGACTTGGACCCAATTGTGCAATTGATCTAATCATGGACAATTGTTCAGCCCATCTCAAAGCAGAAACTTTGGTGGGGATAACATTTTTGTGCTTTTCCTACCACCAAACTGTACTGCACTAATTCAGCCTCTAGATCAGGGAACATTACGAAGTCTGAAGTGTCGAGTTTTTGCGTAAATTTCTTAGTGATATTAATGTAAATAAATCAGTGACTGAAATTCGTAAGGAATATAATTTTCTAGATGTACTTTAAAGACTTGCTGGTTCTTGTGAAAGTTTTCAAAAATCAATTTTTATGAATGCAGAATTGGTTTTTCATATTGAAGATGAAGGTGAAAACGATTTCACGTGGTTTAATATCTCGCAAGAAAAGAAGATGGTGAAGTAGTTAGGTGCGTTCGCTAAAGGCATTGTTAACTCTAAATTGAAGGAAATTCAATCAGAAAGTATTGAAGAATGGTTAGATGTTGATTAAGATGCTAAGTTGTTCAGCATTTTAGAAATGATCAAGAATATAGATAAAGTGGAAAATGAAAGTGATGAAGATGACTTGAAGGATGAAGAAAGAATTTCGCTTGACGAAAGCATTCATCTTACAACTCGTTTAATTACAGGCCTTAAATAACGAAATTTTATTAGTGAGGAGCACACTATGAACATTTACATCATTCAATGTCTGTTAAAACAGGAAAGGCCAACATATATGAAACGCCCGTTTGACAGACATATTTAAAAATATAAGTGAGAAACGTCCAGATGCATCGATGGATGATCAGCTGTCGATGATGATTAAAACAATATTACTGTACTTCGTTCATTCGCATTTTTTCTTTCTCATATACGTTCGCCATTCTAGGGCATAAACGCTTTCATACAATCGAATGATATGCCATATTTATGCAATATATCATCTTATTATTGCACAAAAATAAAGGGTAGTTTATTCTTGGCGATTTTTAGAAAAATTTTATTTACTCAAAAATGACTTCAGAGAATTTGATTAAAATCAATCCAATTGTAGAGCCTGATGTCACAAATAATACTGGGTAAGCCATATGTCTCAAAAATCACTATATGGCATCCAGTGACATTACAATGTACGCTAAGATACCTTAGCTAAGCTTTATGACATCACACCACCGCCGCGATCCACTCTAAATCCTACTACAGCCTAGACGGTTAAACTAAATCGAATGATATCTCATATTTATGGATAATATCATTCATAATAGACACTCTGAAGAGATTAACGATATTTCGCAACAATTAAGGGTAGTTTTATCTTGAACATTTTAAAACAAAATTCGATTTACTCAAAAATGGCTCTAAGGATTTTGATTAAAATCCAGCCAATCATACAGCCCGACGTTGCAAATTATACTAAGTCATATGCTCCAAAATAAATGCTGTATATCGTCCAGTAGCATTACAATATACGCTAAACTACGTTCAGCGCATTAGTCAGAGGGGTAGTGGAATCCGGGGATTCCCTAGTTTAAATTCAGTACTTTTCTGTTAACGCCAAGCGTCTATTAGTGAGAGTTATTAGACCTGAGAGGTTGATGGTGTCAGTTGCTTTGGTTTTGTTGCTACGCATTATTAACATCGTTGGGAGTGAATTGCCAAGCACACAGAGTTAATTTCGGGGCAAAGAGTGTAGTGAGACCAAACGTATATGAGAAAGTTTGTGTAATATATATTGCGCCGTTTATTTAGTTTAATAATGAACATACTGTATTAATGCGCAATAATCAGTTCTCTTTTCTTTTTCACTTTATCAACTTATTGAAATTACATTTGTTTTACAGTATAACTACGCTTCTACAAGTAACTATTTCTTTTGTAAGGTTAAATAAAAGAAAGAATTCATAATTTGTTTTCTTTACCCTTCATTATGAATACCTAATTTTTTGTAATCCATAATAGTCTATTTCCCGATGTTTACGGATTAGAGAGGTTCAAGTATATTTTGATGTTGACCTTTCCATATCGTGGGATAGCCATTTGAAATAACACGAATTCCAAAATAATTCACGAAGGAATAAAGCGTGAGGCGCTCCCTTTCCAATCTGGGTCATACAGAAGAAATATCAAGCAACGAAAACAGTCTATGGGAAGTATCTCTCGACAAAACACAAAGAAAACATCCGATGACACAGCTGATCGTCGCTACAGGACGCTTCCGGGAAAATTGGAGGTATATTTTCTTTTCTTTACCAAAAATGTTTTTATCTAAATCTTAAAATATTTCTTACACCGCGGATTTCGCAGAAATTATTCAACAGTGAGGTATGATAGTATGCAGGGAGTTTTTTTAACTTCAACCATTTTACTTATATTAAAATCGAATGACCTTTGAAATTCATTTAAAAAGTTCCCGAGCATTAATACTTATCCTAGTTACACGTGCACACGAGATTAACAGAACACCTTCAACCAGGAAAAAACTTTGCATGAAAACCTCTTCTTGATGCATCATCAAATTATTAATTATGTTGTATTAGGAAGCCACTTCAATAATGAGTTTGAACAGGAGTTGATAAAAACGAGCAATACTTCTACGCAGACGATTTTTCCAAAGTGAATAGGAGCTGAGTAAATAAAACGAAAAGGCATCTAATTTCATACAGCGTAAACCATTATAAATTATCCTCGACTTGACTGGAACACTTTTAAAAATATCCTATTTAGAAATTTCAAATATGGAGCAGACAGGTTTTTTCTAATCGGCATAATAATAAAATAATTCAAACACATCAACATGATTGAAGGTGCGATTCTTTGAGTGAGTATAGAACGAAAACGAGACAACCTAGAGGCGCCATAAGTTTGCCACTGGAAAAGTTTGCGTCGAGAGGGATGTAGAATGGACAGATCTCTCTCCCTGTCTCTCTTTCTCTCTCTGTACACCTAAATCGAAGTCTCGTGCTTTCTCTCCTCGTCCAGTTTCCATAACAGGTGTGGAAGACTGGCGGATTTAGCCCTGAACCCCTTTCGGGGTCTTTTGAGGGACTGAATCCTTGGAGGGCTGTGCATCCTCCTTTTTATGGAAGGCGATCGAAAAAGAAAAAGGAGACGAGAGTGATGGTAGTGAAAAGAAGAAGAGGGGAGCGGTAGGAATGATCAGAGTGAACGAATAGTAAGATGTACCACAGAGAGAGAGAGAGAGGGGGGGTCGGAGACAGCACAAAAATTTATACTGGAGCAGTTCTCCTCCGCCCTCAATTCTGCTAGATCCATTCCTCTTTTTCACTCGAACCCCTCTCACGGTCTACGAGTATGTCTCATTCTCTCTCCACCACTCTCTCTCTCTCTTTCCATCTCTCTATCTCTTTCCATCTCTCTATCTCTTTCCATCTCTCTATCTCTTTCCATCTCTCAATCTCTTTCCATCTCTCCCTCTCTATGCATCTCTCCCACGTCCTGCATTTTCCAAATACCCCTCATTTGTAAGCTTCCCGCGGAACGCCGTAAATAGTGGAATCGGCGGCTCGACGCGGACCCACCTCGACCCAATCCCATAAATGCCCACTTTTTTATCGCGAGCTCCCGTGCCTGTCTGCCATTGAACCTGAGTCACAACTTTTTCAAACCAACAGTGTAATTTAAAAAAATAAAAGCGAATTTCAATCAGAAAATGTAAATGAAATATGATGTTTCAACAGTCTTTATACAATTCCCTAATTAAATTACAAATTAATGTGATGCGTAATATCAAAAACATTTTAATAATATTAATGCACGTGCTCGAATTATTTAATACTGGCCAAGAGGTAAACTTTTCATCCCGAATCAAGATCGAGTCGGTTTTAAGAATAAAGTTCGTTATTACTTATGATTTTAGATTCTTGGAAAAATTTTGCTTTAAATTCTTGGATTGAACTGAAAAAATAATCGCGTCATTTTTGTCCCTGAATTTCGATTTTATGCGTAAGCATGGTAGAATAATTTTTACTTACTCCATATACGAAGTATAGAGAAAGTATTGTTTTCATGAAAAAAATCAAATTCGAGATTGCAACGGCAATACATGTTTTAAGGTTCCTTAAACACGTTTTGACTATTTTCTCGATGATGACTGTGTGTGTGTATGTGCGTGAGTGCGTGCGTGCGTGCGCGCGTACGTGACCGGGATTTTGTGGGTGCTCTAACTCAAAATCTATTAATCAGATCAGCGTGAAATTATACATTTGAAATTTTTGTTAAAGGGAGACGTGCTGATTAGTTTTTGGTAAAAATTGGTCAACCGGAAGTGGGTGTTTACTCTTATCACTTATCCGTTTTTTACTTTATATACGTAGTATAGGGGAAAGATTTGTATTTATGAAAAAAATCAACTTCGAGATTTCAACGGATATACACGTTTTGAGGTCCCCTGAACACGTTTTGACCATTTTCTCGATGATGTCTTTGTGTGTGCGTGCGTGCGCGCGCGCGTGTATGTGATAGCTTTTTGTGGGTGCTCTAACTCAAAAACTATTATTCAGGTCAACGCGAAATTTTATATTTAACATTTATATAAATGTCTCAAAAACTGATTAGTTTTTGGTAAAAATTGGTCGACAGGAAGTGGGTGTTTACTCTTGTTACTTATCCGTCATTTTGATGTTTGCTTTAACATTTGATAAATATGAAAATGTATTAGAATACACTTTGCAGAAAATATAGTTTTCTACAACCTTTGTTTGAAACATTTTTCCATATAATGCATTGTTTAAGAGATATCTTATATTTCTAGCTGCCATCACCACGCCACCTACCATTGTTAACAATTGTCGCTTAGTTAAATCTTAGTAACGCTCCTTTTCCCTTTCTTAATTGTTGTAGTTTTGTGGCTATATCCAATATTTGAAGGCTATGGTTTGAGTTTATTTCTGTTTTTACTCAAGTCTAAAATTTTCTCGCAGTTTCTTAAAATATTTATTATTATGTAACCTAGTTGGAATTTTTAGAAATATTATAGATATGGAGAAAGTCATGTGGTGTCCACAACAGATTTTTTTATATTTCTTTAATATTTGATAAATGTAAAAATTACCAGAATACAAGCTGTAGAAAATTTAATTTTCTATAACCTTTGTTTGAAACATTTTCCTATATAATGCATTTTTGAAGAGATATTGTAAAAACTAAATATTTTAGCTGCCACAACCACACCACCTACCGGCGACTATTGTAAACACCTTACGCTCCTTTTTATTTTCTTAATTTTTGGAGCTTTGGGGCTATCCTATATCAGAAAGCTACACTTTGAGTTTATTTCTGTTCTTTGTAAAGTCTTTAAATTTTTCTCGCAGCTCCTTCAAATATTTATTAACATTTAACCTATTTGGAATTTTTAGAAACGTTACAGGTATGGAGAAAGTCATGCAGTGGCCACATCAGATTTTTAGAAAATAAGTTTATCAAATATGACTTTGATTGTTTGACGTTTATTTAAATTGCTATAAGAAACTACTAACTTGCTCAATAATAATTTATATATACTCTGGTGAAAGAACTCGGAAGACATCTACAAACATTTACAAAGCTAATTTAAAATGCTTTTATATTACAAATCTGTCTAACACTAACAGGTAAATAATTTTTATACATGAACTGAAATAATCAGATTACTATTTGGAATATGAGCCAAAAATATCGTAAATTAAAATTCAAAGTTCCTCGTTAAATATTTGAGTGAGAATGAAGTGTGTAAAACGTTAAAGAACATTTCACTTTTAATCGTCCAAGCCTCACGTTCTAATCCCAAAATTATTTATTTTTTTATTATACATGCCAAAAATTGTATTCCAGAATCTTTTTTATATATCACTAAAATAATACTTACGTTTGTGCCACAGTGCGAGTTTTTGTTTTCGTAGTCAAACAATTTTTGCATCATAATAGTATATATATTAGCGCGTTTCATTTCATATGCGCGCTTACATTGTTGCCCTGCCTTTCCGTCAGTGCAATTAATTAGTTTAAAATAGCAAATAAGAGATGTGACCGAGGATTGCAGGGTGTATTTAATCTTTGATGACATTCATTACGCTGCCAAAGTTTTTTTTTTAAATCGGTGGGCAGCAGGAGACGCCCACAAAATTTTCAAAATAAAATTCTGAGAAAATGGCTATCGACAGAAAGTTAAAAATTTTCTCTATTTGTGTTACCTTTAATGCCATCTATAACTATACAAAACAATTTTTTTAGCCCTCAGATTACCAAGGTAATGATGCCCAGGAGAGCATATTTATAAGCAAATTTTGATGAAAGAGAGGTCACAATATAAGTTGCTACATTAAATAAATCAATCTTGAAGAAAAGTAATAAATTTGATTCAGCATAAATCTATAGACAAGTAGTTCAGAAATATAACAGTAATTCACAAATTTGCCATGAATAAAAGGACACTAGTGATGATGAATTCTTGCTTTCACATTTCACAGTCAAGTATCGTTTAAATAGTCACTGTCAGAGTAATATATTTTTGAAAGTAAAAATTCTTTTAGTTATGTTGTTAATAAAAATTTTTTTGTTCTGTGAAATTAATTTTATTTTTGCAGTTAACTAAGTACATCAAATAAAAATACATTACAGTGTTTTTCATTGAAAGTTGCATTGGTTATTTATGAGTTGGTTGGTCGGTCTGAGAGCGTATGAAAACGCCCTGCGGAATTCGAACCGTAGACGTACGTATAATGTAAGACATTCTAAATTACTATTGACTATTTTTTTGTTTCCATACGATTAGAGTTCTATAGATTCAACACCTGCCATTCATCTGTATTAGCAAGTACGACAGAAGATAACTATACGCTTATAAAAAGGAAAATTGGCAAATTAATGCTATTGCAGGCTCTTTAAGCCGAAATTTTTTATTTCCTTCGATGAGGAATACTGTTCCAAATAGGAAATACCAAGATGAGTAAATCGGTTACCCCAAGACAATTTTCGATATTTCTCAGAAATTGTTAGGTACTTTGTTTTTTGCGTAATTATGCTCTTCATACATTACAGAACAATTACATAAGAGGATAAAAATCAGAAAATATTTTGAAGAAAAATATAAAATTAGCGCCTGGGATAATCTTGTTACCCCCCCTTGGTAGTCTTAGGGTTAATAGGGGAGCGTCAGGGGGGCTCTATTTTGAGAAATCGGAGAGCGTCAAGAGGGGCCTTTTTTAGTAATCTAGTATGTTCATATCATAAAACAGCAGTCATAATATTAAAAACTTAACATGTGTAAGAGTATGAATATACTTGTTAAATTAATTATTGAATAAATTGCTTTATGCCATACTTATACCGTAAAACCTCGATTATTTGATACTCGTTTATCCCACTTTCGGTTTAACCAACCAAAAATAGATATACTTTCTAACCATAGTCGGGAAGCATATTCATCCACCGAAAGACGGTTCACGCGGGAGATCCCCTGGAGTCGGTTCACGCGAGAGATCGCGAATCGTAGGAGGGAGACCCGCTGGGCGCCAGTGCAGGTAAAAGAAAAAGGAGAATGAGGTAGAGATAAGAAAGAGAGGGGATGGGGAGTAATTCCGCCTGCACTCGGAATTCGTGGCCAAAGACCCACGACTGACCGCTGATACCTGAACTCTCGACTTCCGACTCCTGACCCCCCGGCCGTAGAGCCACGGCCTTATATCTGGTCTCCGCCACTAGCGACATCAGTCGCAAAATAAAAAAACAAAAGAGCAATGGCGGACGCTTCTACCGCACGTCACAAGGTGATTCACGCGGGAGATCATTACCGCTAATTATTTTATCTAGTAAAATAAAATTATAGTTAAATATTCATTAAATGCCTCCTAAACAATAAATAAAACAAGTTTCGTAGTACACATCAAGTTTTTTTAAATCTAGAAGGAATTAACTTCTTATGAGGTGGCAACCCAACTGATAATTGAGTCACTTGGGAGACCACTGATAATTTAATTTTAATATTTTTGTTAATAATATTTTACTATATGGATTTTTATTTTAAATGTCACTGTGAAATGGCCTGAGTCTTAGTGAAATTCTTAAATAAATACATAATGTTCCTAAATGAGCATTGTTTTCATTATTTACGAATTATCCGACTTTTCGGTTTATCATACGGTCCTTCCCCCATATAGGTCGGATAATCAAGGTTTTACTATAAGTATATTAATAAGCTTATGAAGAATTTTAAGTTTACATTTCTAAATAAACCTCAATAAATTAAACTCGCTTTTTTATATTGCGAAAGCGAATGAAGCTCCCATTTTATTAATAGAAGATCACCCAAGTAACTTTGTCGTTCAGTTTGAATGGAAAATGTCATGTGGAGTGGAACGACATAGGAGCACTTGCAGATAAGCGTCTAACAAGATCTTCTCTTCCGACTTCCCTCTTTCTAGTCCAGACGGTTATTTGGATATGTTAATACAAAAACATTTACCATGCAGGGCTAAATTAACATTTATAAAGTCGCAATTCTAACGAGTGTAAATAAATGATAAAAATCAGATATGTACCTTTGTTATGTGTTATTGCCGTATTCATCGCTTTAAGAAATCGAATCTGAAAATTGAGAGTCTAAATTTTCCAATGAACCGTGTGTAAATGAAAAAGAAACGTGTCGAAAATACCTTCCAAGGAAATTGTTTCAAACGACCACAAATTGATTAATATCCCAAGAAATCTGCAAAAAAAACTGCTCTGGATTTGATTCCTATGCAATTGCATGATTTTGTAAATGGCAAACATCAATTTCTAGGAATAATTTGGAAAATGGAGAAAATTTTCAGAATGCGGGCGTTCTTCTTAGTTGGGAGAAATAGTCTGCTGTGATAGTTCAGTGATAAATTATCCGCCCGGCAATTGGAAGATCCGCGTTAAATTCCCGGTCATGGAAGTTCGTTCTCTTGCTTCCAAATTATCCCCAACATTCCAGCTTATGCCTGTATGCATAGTGATCTTATAATCAATTTTTTCCATCAATTCTTAACTAATACAGTCTCACCATTTCATAGAGATTGGGGTTTTTCTTCGATTTGTCTTGGAGGACATTCATTGGGGCTGGTTGAAACTAGCTCAACTAGCCCGACCCCAGCTTATGCCTGTCTGCATACTGATCTCATGATCAATTCTCTCCATCATTCATTTTTTTAATTAAAGGTTATAGTGCACTTCATACACGAAATGAAACCTAGGACGCATGCCATATAACAGTGGTTCCTAGCGTGGGTGGTACCTCCCCCCCCCCTCCACCATGGTGTGTAACGTAAGGTATCATTATCATCATGCTACTATCCGTAGACAGGTTCAGCTGAATCGCTGCCTTCATTTCTCTCTCTCCCCGGAAGCCTCCTTTATACCTCTATAAGTACTATCTTCCTGCTTTAAATTTTCTAATATTCCTATTCTTATTCTCACTCTTCCTCTTTTTCCGCTAATTTTGCCTTCTTAGATCGTCCTCTGTAAACACTGTCTCCTCAATATGTGCCCTATCCAAATTGCTTTTCTTTTCCTGATTGTTTTTATTAGCGTTCTTTCTTCTCCAACGATTTCTAATACTTCTTTGTTTCTCTTTTTCTTTGTGCATTTCACTGTCATCATTCTCCTCCATACCCACATCTCAAAACTTTCTAAATATTTTTCCTCCTTTCTCTTTACCGTCCACGTCTCTGCGCCATAAAGAGCTATGCTCCATATGTAGCATTTCGCTATTTTTTTCCTTTTTTTCTAAAATTTCTTCTGCTTTGGAGAAGCTCCTCGTTAACTGCTGTTTTGCCATTGCAATCCTACTTCTGATGTCATGTGTACTACTTCCATCCTGCGCTAAAACACTGCTAAGATATTTGAAACTACTTACTTGTTTCAATTTCTGGACATTTACCATTACATTTAATTCTTTGTGTTCTTTATAAAACACAATGACTTCCGTTTTTCCTGCATTGATCTTCATTTTATATTGTTGGCCAACCTCCACTAGTCTGTCTGTCATCCTCTGAAGTTCTTTCTCGCCTTCTGCTATTAATCCCTGATCATCTGCGTATTTTATGGTGGTAATACTTTCACCTCCTATCTTAAATCCTTCCTTCTTTTCATGTCATCAATTGCTCTTTTAACTTCAGACTCGAGAATACTTGGTCCTAGCTTGTCTTTTTCCATATCTTCTTTTTCATCTAATTCAATATTTTCTGGCTTGCCTTGTTTGTCATACAGCACCTCAACGTATTCTTTCCAGTCTCTCTTTACACCGTCTAGCTCCGTGACTACCACTTTTGCTCATGATTCCTTTGCGTCTTACCTTTCTTGCCTTTTTCTTCAATAGTTCACTTGATTTGCTACATGAGGCCTCTTCTACAAATTCTTTCACACTCGATAATTTCCTCGCATTTCTCATTTATTCACTGTTCTCTGGCTTTACCTGTTTCCCTTCTTAAAGCATTATTTAACTCCTTGTACTTTTTTGACCTTCTTCAGAGTTTATGTTCTTCCACTTTCTCCTCGAATCCACTTTTTGCAACATGGCTGCTGTGACCCAGGTTTTTTTATTTTCTTTCACCCGTTATCTTTCCTACCTTCTTTTCCATAACATCTTCAATGTTGCTATGGATGTATCTCCACTCCTCATCTACATTGTTCCTATTTTCTTCAGCTCTCCCCCCCAACCTTTCCTCCAGCTCAGTTATGATAGCCTCCTTGTTCTTAGAGTTCCTCTAAGTTCCATTTCTTGTTAACTCTTGTGCTTCTCTTAACAATCTTCAGTCTACATTGTGTATTTGCCACCAAAAGGTTGTGGTCCGAATCGATATATGACCCTGGCAGTGTTTTCACATTTTTAATGCTATTTCTAAATCTTTCATTGACTAGTATATAATCTATTTGGTATCGTCTCTGGTCTCCTTTGTTTTTCCATGTTTGAAGTCTCCGCTAGCGGTGCTTAAACCATGTATTTGTTACAATCAATCTCATTCTATGACAGAATTTCATTTCTCCTCTCTAGTCAATATTTTCCCACTATGTTATCTTCCTGTCCTTCTCTGACTACACCGTTCCAGTCTGGTGGTGATCCTTCCTTTTCTCTCCTCTTCCAATATCTCCGTAATCTGTCCATACATCTCATCTACTTCGTCATCACCAGCATTGATTGTTGGCATATTCACTTGAATTATAAGCATCTCCACTGGCTCCATCTGAAGTTTTACGGCTATTAATCTATCATTAACTGTCACTACCTTGCTAATTCTTTCAGCAATCTCTCTTCTCATCATAATCCCCTTTTCTTTTTCTCTCCTCCCGAGTAAATAATCTTAAACTCGTCTGAATTTATCTCGACTTCTCCTTCTCACCGAACTTCACTAACATAAGGCTTACTATATCTACATTATTCCATATCATTTCCCTTTTTAAGTTCTCTAGTTTCCCCTCTGAATTCATAGTCCTAACATTCCATGTGCCTATTCTTAATTTCTCACTATTTGCTTTCTTCCTATTAATGTTACATTTCATCTGTGCATCCCCTAGGGTAGTCCCCACCCGGAGATCCGATTGGGAAACTATTTTACCTCCGGGAAATTTTACCCCAGAGAGATCCATAGAGGTATTTGCAGCTTTTCAGCTTATCATGGGAAATATAATGAGGTAGTTTCTCTTTGCTTTCCTCATCGTAGTTTCACAAGAGTTATTACCTATCTGTAGCTGTTCAGATTCACATGATCACCACCTACTGAGGTACTGTGAAAGCTGCTGCCCTTGCACAGGGGGATGTAAAACCCCTAAGACTGCTTCTTAGTCTGACTCTTCCCCTCAGACCTTTCCGGCTTGGGTGGTTCTACCAGGAGAATTATCTCCCGTCGGCATAGCTCTTTGGCTCATAAGAGTACACAAACCCTCCCACCTCTATAAGGTTATGCAGTCTAGGAGGGGTAACAAGGTATAGATAACTCTAAATCGTTATGTGAATGTTATAATTATTACCATCCTGTAGCAATGTACCTATGTTAATTAGCAGATCTGGTTCAGGTATGGGCGACCGCCCAGGGAAGCTTGATATTATGAAAGTCCATTAGGATAGCGGTGTGAAATGTTCATCACTCACCATAGTCGCTTCGATTCCCGCTGTTGGTTCCCTCGTCATTTACCTATTTCTTTCTCAGAAACTGACCAGCCAGATGTACGTTGCAGAACTCTCGCGTAGCAGGGAATAACAATGCGCTGCGTTTGTAATTTATATGCTACATACGCTCATCATAGTTACCAGAAACCATCTTTTATCACTTCTTCTCTCCCCCCTTTTGTATTGCCTTTCATAGTGTTTCATAATAAAGAGCTTTCTTTCGATAACTTTATTTTAGTTGGTAGTTCTGTTCTCATGTCTTGCCTATGTGGAAGTAAAAAAGAAAACAATCACTAGAATATCCACCATTGCAGCAACTTCGTATACATAGACTTTTGGATGATATATTGGAAATTTGTTGTGCACATTTTTATTCACATAAAGAATATATTTTACTAAAATTTGAGGAATTGAAAGAACTTGTAACACCCAAATTGTCAGCTTGCTTTTCAGAATGGAAATAGGCTTATAGTTTCTTCGGTGTGTCTGTCAGTCTGTCTGTCTCCCCTATTTACATTTGAACCAATAGACCGATTTTCATGAGTTGGTGGAAATCTCTTGCTACTGGGGCCAAGCTGCCGAGGATAGTTTTTTTGCGAAGATTTAAAGTCCCGGGTTCGATTCCAGTAACTCTACTTCCCATTTAATTTACATGGGAAATCTGAAATCCATCGTGCAGAGTAATTTTCTCTTGCACATTAAAATATCTTATAACTGTGGTATCAGAGCGGTTTTTCATTATTCTCTGAGGAAAGGAATGGAGATTTTAATTTATGTCGTAGAATTTTGATATTCGAATTTCGCGATTTTCAGTTTATATAACTCATCACGAGAGTTATGCCATTCCAACGGCTATTGTTGGACTCGGATTCGGTATAGTTTAGTATATACGAGATGTCGGTGCTTGCATACTGCAAGCGCTTAAAAAAATCACCATACACCAACTTTTAAACTCGTATATAAACCGACGCAATCTCCAGACAACAATACTTCAGCCACGTGGAACCTATATGTATTAGATAATAAATTCCACGATTTCTAGCAGAATATTTATAATTTTCCGCGTAATTAAGGCAACTATCCATAATTTCCAAATTCTCTGGCAATCGGCTCTTGTCCAAGTTGTCGTATTTCAAGTTTTCTGGCTCAGATTGCCCTGCATGAGCAATAAGAATAATCATCATTATAACAACACTCTATACACTAAATTTATGGAAAAAATTAGGATATTTTGTGTTAAGATTATGGTATCCATGCCTTTCGCACGTATTTGGATAAAAATCGCGAAATGGGTATGACGCCATTATATTTACCTAACAATTGAAAAGTATTAAAAATTTTCGAAAAACCACCAAACACAACATTAAAATACTTTTCACGTTTTACTAAATTTCGTGTGTTAGCATATATATCCTATGTTTACGTCGTAGTTTAAAATCAATGGCATAATAATATATAAGACAATAATTATCATTTTCTGCGAAATTAAGTTATGTATCTGGAATTTTTAAATTCTGTGGCCATCGGCTCGCGTTCAAGTATTCGAATTTCAGGTTTCATGGCTTAGATCGCGCTGTTTCAGCAATAACTATAATCATCATAAGAAAATAGCCTATATGTTACACTAAAATGCATGTAAAAAATTAGGTTATATTTTGTGTTAGGATTATGGTATCATCATCCGTGCATTTTAATACGTATCCGGCTAAGAAATTAATTTAAAACTAGCGGTACCCGCTAAAACTTTTTCGAAGTCAGTCAGAAATCTGCATGTTTAAAATCATCATCGTTAAAAATGCCAACAGCCCGCACGCAGTTTACTGAACAATAATAATCTTCAATTATTAACGTTGCAACGTTCAGTTGGACATTGATACAACTATAATTGCGATGCTTCACAAAAATCACGAAGCGAATGACGCAATTCTTTTGTCTATTTAAAAGATTAATAGACGCTAATTCAATCGGAGGCAAGAATGCGGGTCGCCTTGGCAACGCCCGGAAAGAGTACGAAAAAGCCATAAAATTTCGAAAATAACCGCGTTTTCTGACAAATTCTTCCGTGTAACATCTAAACATTGCAAGAATAAGTAAGATATTTTATAGTTTTACCGGCCGAATAAAGTAAAAACGGAGCAATTCGGTCCCTATTTACGTATTTCAATGAATGAAAGAAATAAACCTTGCACTTTCATAAATCGAAACTCCTGTGTAAACATATGGGAAAATGTAATCGTCTCCCGGAGTCGATTCCGGAACACTTATGTAAACGGAAATAGTTTTCCCGGGGTCTTCTAGTTGGCAGAAACAAAATGGCATTTACAGAGATTATCACGTCATAATATGTATAGGTCGTTGGCTGAAATCAAATGGATTATAATGCAGTCTAACAAGGAGAGGACACGGTAGTGGGGTCACGGATTTTTATGAAACTTGGTTGGTGTATAGCTTCGGATTCTAGGATCACTGCAAACCCCCCTTTTGGGCGTATACGGCCGATAGTTTGTCCGAAAATCGCGATTAAATATGGCAATTTCTCGTCAACTGGTATAAATATCTTAATGCACGCCAAAATTTGTAGCTTTTCTCCCCTCTTTTTGCAAATTCTTTTTTGTATTTCCCATTAAAATTTAACTGGACAGACACGTGCATATTTTTATTTTTTTCTATGTTGTTAGGTGGTGGTCCGGATTTTTTCTCAATTCATTCAACGCGCGATTTTCTCAACGGAGTTTAAATTATTGAATCGCATATTTTTCATTGATCTCGGCACACGCTACGTCCTATATTGATGCTTATGACATGGAAAGGATCCGTGAAATTATTTTTACGAAGACTTCATCCGAATACTTATAATATAAGCAGAGGTATACCAGGCAAAAGATCGTTGAAAGTATAAAAAAAAACATGAACTGGTGGGAATTCCGTTAAAGTACAGAAATATAAATAAATACAAATATTTCTTTTATGAATCTCTCAGAAATTCGGTTGATTGATTAAAAGCATTAATAATCTGCAACCGCCATTCATCACTGGAACCAATGATGGGGAGAGTTAGAAGGGAAACTTTAATTTTCTTATGAATCGACAGGCAACGGAACTATTGTTTTATGTTAGCAAATTTCTTCGCAGTTTCCTGGATGATAACATAAGTATCCCCATTAGGCGGGTATGATAATTTTTGCTGTTAAATTGAATCTTTGAAAGTATTACGGAACCGACAGTTGCACTTGTTGATGAGAATTAAATTTATTCAATAAAACCTTAACAAAATTTTTTAATGGCATTAATTCTCCACCTCGTTTTCCTTTGTCATGTTATAACTTATACGAGTATATTGCTTGGTAGCTCTCGGAAGTGTAGTAAATTCACGTTACAAAGTTGATCGTGGAAAAGGCTCATAGTTTGTTTCTGAATTAATTAATCAACTTATCATCCTATTAATTAATCACTTTGCAACTACAATGAATCAGCCGGGTTGACACATTGTTTATATGAAAAACTTTTCTTTCACTTTTGATGATTCATCCATGTAGTGCAAGTGAACCGCCTAAACCTGGCATTAGATACTTTCTGCTCGACGGATAAGTTTCTTGCTCGAGTTTCTGAGTGATTTTTTTGTTTGTGGGACTTCTTTTAACACACAAATCTACTGGCAATTTGTTTGCATTCTGTGGATCTCCGTTTGTTTTCTGTGACTTCTATAGGGTTATTTTTCAACAAACAAGCGAAAGTCGAAAAATATTTTTTTTGAGTCTACGATTCTAGTAAGTATTTTTATTGTTTTTGTTTTTTTTTCGAAATATCTTGTACATCGGTCAACCTTTTACAGTTCGTTGAAAAATTAATTTCTCCGTACAATTCCAGACTTGGAAATTATAGGATGAAATCTATCTTCGGCAAGATGCATCCCGCCGATGGACGATGAAAATTTGGAGAAACCTCGTTTATGCGCCGATGCGCTTAACTTTTGCGCCAACCTTCTTCGCGAAAGTGGTTTTATTTCTGATCGCATTAGTCAGGAGATTTCTGACCGTGCTATCGCCATCGGTTGAGAGATGTGCGATTGTATTGTGGGAATGATGGACAACATGATCCTCATCGATGATGATTGCCTGCTTGGCGAAGACGACCCTGAAATGGATGAAGATTCCTTGCAACAACCTACTGAGGAAGAAGTCTGTTCTAGTCCAACTTCTAGTGACGGTCCATGCGCGCCATCCCCAAAGAAAATTAGCAATTCTATCATTCCTCTGGAAACTAAAATTAATGTCGTTACTGCTGCGAAACTGAATCCATATTGGTCTCTAAAATCCCTTAGGGCACGAGTGTCTCGACCTATTACGAGAAAGGACAGAATCAAAATATGGGAGAGAGATATTCTGTCTGGAGGAATTTTTTGGCATAAGCAGAATGCCATCGACAGGTGGGTTTATGATAGGTTTTGTGAAGCCCGAGTACGTTACAACGAGAATTCTTCGGCAGTGGGGGATGGCAGCTGCTCTTCAACATATTTCCGGCGGGTTTAAATTTGAGGCGTCACAACCCTGGGTGAAAATATGTAAAAGAAGGCACAAGATCCGCCAAAGACTGGTCACGGGATACGTTAGTCGCAGAGAAAAAATATGCCCTGAAGAGACAATGAAGGCTACCATGCTTTTTCAAGTGTAAGACCAAAAGCTGATTCCTCTGTATGACCCTAATTTGGTAATCAATACCGATCAAACTGGTAGCGAGTATCGTGCCCAGATCAAGCATACTCTATCCCAACAGGTTGAAAAAGCGACCGAAATTTATGTCAGTCATCTGAACAAAATGACGCATTTGTATACGGCCCAATACAGTATCACACTTTCGGGAAAGCTTGTGTCGAAAGTTTTCGTTTGCCTGCAAGAACCTATGGGAAGATTTGGGCCTGAAGTGCAGCAGGGCGTTAGTGACGCTATCGGCCGCTATAAGGATGTGTTCGTGACTTGCACGAATTCGGGGAAGTTGCATACTACCAACTATGAAATGTATTTGGACGAGGTATTGAAGCCCTATGTGAAGGAAAAAAAGTTCCTGCTTCTTATAGATTCGTGGTCAGGGCAGACAAGCCAGGCCTTGTACGACGAACGATTCATGGATTTGAACAACGAGCCAACTTGCCGCTTCAAAGTTATTCCTCCAAAGTGTACCTCGGTGTGTCAGCCTCTAGATGTATACTTTTATCGTCTGGTTAAAATTTTCATTTCGCGACTGCAAAATGCTGGACAGTTGCCTCGGCAAAAGAGGGAAATCACCAGCCGTGTGGATGTAATTAAAATACACGCGTTAATTCATAACCAGCTTTCAGCTCCGATTTTCCATGAAATGATTAGGTATGCGTGGTTTGCATCCAAACTCACCGATAAAAGAGAAGTCTTATTCAACGTTAACCAAGTAAATTTTAAATATGATGTATTGAATGGAAAATGCATTTGCGAAGAGCAGAGTTTTGCAAAATATTCTTGGTGCAGAAAGTTTTTCTTTTTCTAATGTTACTATGACTCTAATCATCCAGGTAACTGCGAATAAATTTGCTAACATAAAACAAAAGTTCCGTTACCTGTCGATTCATTAGAAAATTAAAGTTTCCCTTCTAACTCTCCGCATAGTCCCAGTGATGATTGGCGGGTGTATATTATTAATGCTTTTAATCAATCAACCGAATTTCTGAGGGATTCATAAAAGAAATATTTTTATTTATTTATATTACTTTACTTTTAACGGATTTCTCACCAGTTCATGTTTTTTTTATACTTTCAAAGATTTTCTTATGGTTGTTTAAAATTGTACTTGGGAGTGAAAAACACCCCTTAAATATAACTTTTCCTGAAATTTCGGATTTTTTCCAGAGATTGTACCCAATGACCTATATTTATGCCAAATATCAGCCCTGTAGCACTTCTACAAGTACCTTAGGTTTTATATGATATATCCTATTTATCTTATAAATATTTTAGTGTGTATTTGTGTATGTATGTATGTTCTTTATACATTTTTACACCGTTGAAGCTATCGAATTCAAAAGTTTAACATTAACATTGGAACATTTCTCGCAACATAAATCGATATATCTACTTACATTTGTTCGGTAACCAAGATGTTGTTTATTGTTTACGTTTTGGCTAATGGTATTGATATAATCCACATAACTTGATTGCTGCTTTAAAGGCTTTGCATCTGTTCATGTGAATATTAAGTAAAACGTTAATGCGTACTTATATTAACGGTAAAACTTTACATTACAATACATTCAAAACTTGCGGTACCCAACAGCAAAAGTAAGTAAATTTCAAAATTTATTGTATTATTTTTATTGTAATATGACATCAAAGGTGATATATCAATAAAAATAATAAATAATAAAAATAGTTTGTTACTTAAAATCTTTTCTCTTTCTCGAGCGAAGCCGGGCGTTTCTGCTAGTATCCTATATATGTAAGAAGCAGCTATTTATAATGATACGCGTTATTTCTGCCCCACAAATACGCGTGGTTAATTTAGTTTTCTGTTCGAATGTATTTGTAATATTTTATAACGCAAAATCATAAAATTTTGGAACACAAAGAGCAACTCATCCGCGGTGATTTTTTAAGCTATTAAAGCAAATATAAGTTATTGCTGCACCACATATATTTTAAATAGGAAAATATGCATCATAAGTTCAGTTTGAATCATCTAGGTTATTTATGCATTTATGGCCGATGTGGAAAGGAGGTGGAATCCACATTATCTTAAAAATTACTTTGAGGCCAGGGTTACGAAGAGTTTTTAGTCAAGCAACTAGCTACTAGTTATCGATCCTAGCGTTTCCTACATCTTATTTGTAGTGTAGTGTAGTGCTGCTGCTAGGTAAGCAGAGAAATCAATTTAAATGAGGTGAGAGAAGTGATTTAAGAGTGAATTTATCTATCTTTGGGCCTGGCATTTGTAAACTATTTTCGTTACATTAATCTCAGGATTCCCATTGAAATTACAGTTTTTGTTTTATTAAACATTTTTGTTATATATATATATATATATATATATATATATATATATATATATATATATATATCTTTCACCACTTCAGTTTGCTTGGAAAGAATACTTTTCTCCAACTTATCAACTATTTATTTTACTCATATCATACCCTTCTACTATAAATGTTGTCCTTCGTTTTGTTTCTCTTAGCTGTGCAGGTTAGTATTTGTTAATAGGGCGGTGTCAAATATTTTCTAGGGTTTAAAAAGTTAATTTAAATTTTTTGTCTAATTACCTAAGTATTTCTTTTGTTTTTGTAATATATTGTTGAGAAAAGAATGTAGATAATCATGTTATTCCTATCTGGTATTTGAAATTAATTTGCTTATTTTTATTGTTTCGTTAATATTATATAGATGTAATGTTATGTACGCATATGTAAACTACACCGTATCCCTGTATTTAAATCTTGCAATATGAGTAGAGTTAAAATTTAATTACCCTAATTCCGATTATGTGCTCTTCATTTTTGTCTAATGTTATGATTATACTAATAAATTCAGTTGAACATTGTAGTGTAAGCGAAGAAATTTAACTGAAGGCCTCCACACATGTTACGTGTTGTCAGTGCATGAACATTAAAAAAAGAAGGAAAAATAATCATTTCATGTCATAAACCTTTTCTTCCCAGTAGGAGAAAGAGGTGCGAATTTCAACAGAGCTCCGTTAGGTGATCGAGCCAACTTCGCGGCAATCGCTCCACAAAATAGTTTCCCGTTCGATAATTTTACGGTCGAGGTATTCGCTCGGGTAATAAGTAACTTCGGAGAGGGATGTGAGGGAAATTAAAAATGGAAGATATCCAAACGGTAGAGAAATCCCGCCTTTCGCTTATACTATTTATGCGAACCGAAAAAGATGAATTAAATGAAAAACTGCTTTCGGTTTCGGTTCGGGTTCAGAATTAATTTTTTCGGTTCGATTTTTACGCTTATTACTATGATTCTTCCATTCCTATGTCATTTCGATGGCAAATTCGCGATATTTATCTAATTCTATGTAGCAGTTTGAAATGTACGTAATTCAGTTAAATCGGATGTGGACGAAAGAGTTTTCACCGCTATAAATCTAATATTTTTTAAGTTTGAAAGACATTTACGGACAGATTAGGCACGTATTAAAAAATCAGCGGCTGGCGAAAGAATGCGTGTTCTTTAAAGCGGCCTTTCATTTATGTCCCGACTTTTACGACGATTATAAGTTTTTTTCCAGCATAGAATTTTCGACTGCGCGATATCCATACATTCTAACCAGCGTTAGGGTTATTTAGATACGCGTTGTAGAAGGGAAAATACGGCAATTCTTTATCTATATAGCATGTTATAATCTTTTAGAATTTTACTGAAAGAAATACGGTTTTGATAGGCGCACAACAGAAAAAAATATTTATTGATTGTCTCCGTAGCATTTTTCCATTTCTTACACTACATAAAAGACTATTTCTATCGATACTGCAATTATGTTGATAAATGGTCTGAGACAATGAGTATTTTTAGATGACAGTTTGAATTTTTTATAATCAATCTATCGCTCTCTCAGCTCAACGTCTGAGAATGCATGATCGTCGTTAATTCATAAAATCATTTCTTCTACTGTCGTCAACTTCTTTTAGAATAGAGATTATAATTTCGTATGCCGCGCATTTTATCGGAGTTCATCTTTCAAAAACATGTATACTTTCTATTGAATTCTATGAAAACGCAGCGAGCCCTAAGAACGCTAATATTATTTGCCCGCCGGCTTGCTTATGTACGAGCCCAGCCTAAAAAGGAATACGATAGCTGAAAATATCATTTTGCCCTCCGTCTTGCCTTCACACTTTAAACCGCGCAAGAAGGAGGTTTACGACATGGAATGGTTAGTTTTCCGCCTTTTTTTACTTTCTCATATACGTAGTATATTGAGAATGCATTGTTTTCGTGAAAAAATTCGACTTCGAGATTTTGATGGAAATGCACGTTTTAGGCCCACAAAAGTGGTTTTCGCCATGTCGTCTGTATGTCTGTGTCTGTCTGTCAGTCTGTTTGCGGTTCTAGAGTTCAGACGCGTTCATAAAATCGAATGATATCTCGTATTTATGCAATATATCATCTTTTGCAGACCTTTCTTTGATAAAATAATATTGCACAAAAATAAATGGATTTTTGGAAAAAATGATTTACTCAAAAATGGCTATAAGGAATTTGATTGAAATCAATCCAATTGTAGAGCCTGGTGTCACAAATAATACTGCATAAACCATATGTCTCAAAAAATCATTATATGGCGTCCATTGGCATTACAATGCACACTAAGCTACCTTAGCTAAGCCCTATTACGTCACACCTCCGCCGCGATCCACTCTAAATCTTACTACAGCCTAGACGGTTAAACAAATCGAATGATATCTCATATTTATGGATAATATCATTCATAATAGGCACTCAGAAGAGATGGATGATATTGCGCAACAATTAAGGTCACTTTATTCTTGGATATTTTGAAACAAAATTCGATTTACTCAAAAATGGCTTTAAGGATTTAAATCCATCAAATCGTACAGCCTGACGTCACAAATAATACAAACTAAACCATATTACCCAAAAAATTACTATATATCGTCCAGTTGCATTTAAATATACGCTATAGTACGGTGAACTTTGATTTATTATCGTTATTCTTTTATAAGCGTACACAGTCGACCAAACGTATATAAGAAAGTTTCGCTTCTCCAAAAATGTTTCACATACGTATTGGATACGCTGCCTTAACACATTCCTGTTTAGTAATGAGATCCGCCCACCACTTTAATAAGGTGTACTCGACTCCTTCCACTGCTACGAGTTTGAAGCGTGATGCATTGGCTCTCACCCGTGTAAAATTAAAAGTGGATTCGAACAGATACCATGAGAACGGGCATCGAAGCTTCCTGGAATTAATTAGTTGCACGATCTTTTATGAAATTATTTTTTATGCTTTCAAAAACCTTTTTAATTACTATTTCTCAAAAAAGCAACCACTCAAAACAAAATAAAAAGTAAAATGGTATTATTTCAAATGGATCGTTATAAACTGCGAGTCGATTCTATCATCAGGGTCAACCGTATTTTACTTTCTTATATACGTAGTATATAAAGTATTGTAATCGTGAAAAATTTCGACTTCGAGATTTTGATGGAAATACTAGTTTTAGGTGTCCCTGAGTCCATATAAGTGGTTTTCGCCATGACGTCTGTCTCTTTGTCTGTATGTCGGTCTGTTCACGGTTCTAGGGCTCAAAAGCGTTCATAAAATCGAATTATATCTCGTATTTATGCAATATATTATCTTTTGGAGACCTTTTTTTGATAAAAATGATATTGTACAAAAATAAAGGGTAGTTCATCCTTGGCGACGTTTAGAAAATATTGATTTACTCAAAAATGGCTATAAGGAATTTGATTGAAATCAATCCAATTGTAGAGCCTGGTCTCACAAATAATACTGCATAAGCCATATGTCTCAAAAAATCATTATAGGGCGTCCATTGACATTACAATGTACACTAAGCTACCTTAGCTAAGCCCTATGACGTCAGCCGCCGTCGCGATCCACTCTAAATCTTACTACAGCCTAGACGGTTAAACTAAATCTAATGATATCTCAAATTTATTTATAATATTATTCATAATAGACACTATGAAGAGATGAACGGTATTGCGCACCAATTAAGGGCACTTTATTCTTGGATATTTTGAAACAAAATTCGATTTACTCAAAAATGGCTATAAGGATTTAGATTAAAATCCATCCAATCGTACAGCCTAATGTCACAAATAACACTAACTAAGCCATATGCCCCAAAAGATACTATATGTCGTCCAGTGGCATTTAAATATACGCTAAACTACGCTCAGCGCATCCGTCAGAGGAGTGGTGGAATCCGGGGATTCCATAATCTAAAATTCCATACTTCTCTGTTAACGCCACGCGCTTATTAGTGACAGGTATTAGACCTGAGAGGTTGATGGTGTCAGTCGATTTGGTTCTGTTGCTACGCATTATTAAAATAATTGGCAGTGAAATGCCAAGCACACAGAGTTAATTTCGGGGCAAAGAGTGTAGTGAGACCAAACGTATATAGGTATATGAGAAAGTTTGTGCAATGTATATTGCGCCGTTTATTTTTATTATAAATACAGGAGTCGACTCTGTTACTGTATTGAATTTTAGATCGCAAAATAAGGTTGTTCCGCAAAATTTATAATATCTGGTAATTGCGTTTTACGGTAATCTTAGATTCTTATAATAAACGATCAGAAAACTACCGTTGATTGCGACAGTGCGCATATGTTATAGTAATTACATAATGCATATAACGAGTTGGTAGTCTATTTCTAATAACTTTTAAACTTCACATTATATATATATATATATATATATATATATATATATATATGCTTACGTAAAAGGAAAGGTAAATGAAATAAACGGATAGCAACAAGTGGTTTGGATAAGGAAGCCCAGTGAGCACTCACCAATAAGCTGACTTCAGGTTGGCGTGCTGCTGGGGGTGTCGAAGTGACACACGTAAAATAAACACAAGAACAAAAAACACGGAAGCTTTCGGGGATGATCTCTTCGTCAGCACAGGAGAGAGACAACTATATATATACTCTATCGTTGAAGAAGGGCATAGGCCCGATAAGCTTGAGTGTTTTTTTTGTGTTTTTTGTGTTCGTGTGTTCAACGTGTCTCTTCGACGCCCCCAGCAGCCTGCCATCTTGATCCCCGACTTGGTAAGTGTCCGCTTGGCTTCCTTCAACACCTTGTTGCCACCCTCATCACTACCTTTTCATTTCCTCAAGTTAATATATATATATATATATATATATATATATATATATATATATATATATATATATATAGTATGGTGATATTTTTTACTGTCGTGTCCCCTGTCATCCAACTGTCGTTGAGTTAATCTAGATTTCCGTCTCCGAGTTCGTTCCTGACCAATCGTCTTCGACGTTCTTCAGGCGTCTCCTTAATATTATCATTCATTTTAACGTCACTTTACTCTTTAACTCAGTGTTTCTCAAACTAGGGGCCGCAGCACACCAGGGAGTCGCAAAATTATTTTGGATGTAAGATGAAAAGCCAAAAGTTAAGTTTCCACGAATGATAAATGGAGGAATTTGCAATAAAGTTTGTATTTTTACTATTTTCAATTCAAATGGAGCTGCATGATATTCAGTTGAATTTTTCAGAATCACTGCTTTAACTGATAACTAGGCTTGTAATTTTTGACATTTATTTTTCTTCGAAATCGACGACTAAAATTTTTCCAAGAAATTAGCGACGGATATCGACGTTTATGGTAATACATTTTATTAGTCTTAGTAGATTTCGGCTTTAATATTTGTTAAAAAGCCATCACTGATGCCATTTATTTATTCTAAAAATCGGCGACGAATATCGACATTTATTTTGACACATTTTATCAATTTTTATCCAGAAAAGTTTTATAATTTAATTTACTACTAATTTAATTTAACTAAAAGTGTATAAATAAATAAACGACTTATTGTATGTTGGTTTGTTTGTTGTTATTTTGGTAAATGCATTGTTGTTGATTTCGACCACAAATCTGGAACATCTAATTTTTCGCAATAAATCAGGAAGTACATTGTACTCGTCAATTCTCGCTTCTTATACACGAAATGATAATTTGTTGAAAAATTCATCTGACGAGAATATAATGTGCAGCCAAATGTATGATAAAATATTCTTACAAAAAAATCTAACTCTGTTGAGTAACGATTATGAATGGGAAAAAAGCTTAGAACGATGCTTCTTCAAAAGCGTTGCAAAAGAAACTAAGCACGGAAGATGGATTATATAAATTTCATGACAGCTTTTGAAGATGCCATAAGAACATCTGACGATCGATACTCATTTTTAAGTTCGAAAAAACCTTTCTTTTCACCTCTTGGAATAGGTCGAGAGATCTTGGCGCACAGAAGACGCAATAGACGCCCTCCGACTTTTCAGTAAATGGAGTTCAAAGTGCTTAGAGATTATCGTGTCTGGTCTAGAGCAAAGACAGCGCAATAAACCGATCATATTGTTTTGCCCCTTGCCATTGGCTTTGAATCCCGCTGCAGCTCAGTGTGTATCCTTAAGACAGTGACATGAGCGGCATTAGAAAGCTAAGTGAAGTGAATTTCGAATGTTGTGTGGCCATCTATTATGACAAATACCGACCTCTTCCGTGTTCAGTCTTATAACAGGTCCTACCAATTCATTGATTGGCTTTGACTATGAAATATAGTATATACCCGGTGCGGTGGTTTCCCGTTGCCTTCCACACCGGACACACGCACAGAAGGGAGGAGGGAAACCCGGTGCCGGTATTTGCCTACTCTTTGCGAAGAGCACCAAGGGGGGCACTGTTTAACGTCCATTCCGAAGGACGGAAGGAACGCTGAATTTGCGCGGTCTCCTCAAACCATACAAACGGGGTCGGTCGACCTTGGAAAAAATCCTACTTGCGCAGGATTCGTGCCCGCTGCCTTTTCAATCAGCAGGTGAGTAGCAGCCAGCATCCTAACCACCGGCAATCAATCGATTAAACAATTTGATCGCAAAATCGGTGTATTTTACTTTAATTCATACGTATTATTTGATAAAAGAAAATAAGTTGTTTTTTAACGTAAAATGTTTCTAATAGATCATATTTAATTTGCAGCGTCGCAACCTGCGTCGCAACAGTCGAGCGTGACATGATGATTTAGCTCATTATTGTTATTTAAATTTAAATATGAATGCTTTAATATCTCAAAGAATGTCGATTAACTCAAAAATGGCCGAATCGATTTTAGCCAATCTTCCAGCATTAAATAGACCAATACCTAAAGATGCTTATGAGTAATCTCTGTGAAATATAAAGGTCCGAGTTCGATTCCAGGACCGATTAATTCCTCTTTTTGAATAATTAGGGGATTTGTTGCAGCACATTTTTGATTTGCACTTTAAAATTACAGAAAATAATCGTGCAACGTTGGGACTTGAACTTAAGAGGGCCTAATAAAATTAAAATTCATTTGCTTACCATCGACTTTCAAATGCACGTCGATTTCATGCACAGATTTATTTTTAACACAAAAATGTTGCGTTTTTGATGAGAAAATCATTCGTAGTCAGGAGAATCCCAATGTTGCTGATTTAGCTAAGTAACGTACTTCACATCGGATTATAGGGAAAATAAGAAATATTTTGTAAATATACACCCGTGACCACCGATAGTAATTTTTAACTTAGTTAAAAATAAGTACGAATATATGTGCTTAAAACAAGCTCAATGTAAATATTATAAATAATGTAATTTAAATTAATGTAAATAAAATTAAGTTAATACATATACAGGCAATATCTATACACATAAAGGTTATTTATGCAAATCCATTTTTAGGCGTTCTTTACAAAAAGTAAACAAAGAACGCCTTATGGTCAGCTCGTGTCCGTCCGTGTTTCATCTGCGAAACTAATGGGCGGATGTTCATGAAATTTGGTATTTTGGACATGAGGGCAAAGAAACTAAGAAAATTATATAAATGGTTCACGTAGCCTAATCGGGAGTGCCACTTTACTGGTGACAAAAAATAAAATTTTCTTTTATATCTCGTAAAATATCACTTATAAGAAAAAGTCTTCAGACACAATTGTGGAACTAGTGAAATAGCATATGTTTTGCTCAGTACATTTTTATCGAAAGAGTAGCCGATTTCAAGAAAATCAAACGAAAAAGTCGTAATTCACATCGGACTTAAAAATAAAAATATTTTCCCGTTTTTTAATTGTTGTCAACGAAATAAATCTTCATATATCCGAGGTAAGCAATATCTACTGTAAATAACTAATTAATTTAATTTTCTTTCTTGCGCACGCAACAATTGGTAAATGATGGGAAATGAATTATCTACGACGATGAAATGAACGTAATAGTAAACCCTCGGTATTCGCGGGGGGTACGTTCCTAGAAATCGCCGTTAATATCAAAACCGCGAATTTTAAGGCCAAAGCCTTATGAAAAAAGGGGTTAGGTTGACCTTTCTTACGGAAATCATGTGTATTATAATAAAAATAAATATAAACACACTGGTTGTTTTATACGAAAGAAAAATAATAAATAAAATGCAAAAAATAACATTTAACTCACCGACGATGACGATATTGAGAAGATAATGACGGGCGGGTATACAGGAGGATGGATTAGAGAGATATAGGGTCCTTCTGAAGATCTTTCCGGGAAGGAGACTTACAGGAGTCTGCAGAGGAAGAAGGTGTAGTTGGTGTAGTGAAGGCTTTTGAATCACATCGCTTTCTTCTTCCTCGCTGCTTTCCCTTGAGCGAATGAGTTCCTCAAGATCCTCCTCTGTCAAATCTTCTTTATGGGAGTCGAGGAGCTCCTCCACCTCGCTTTCTTTGAGATCGTCGAAACCCTCTCCTCCCACATCATGTACCAAAATCACAATCCTCCGCAACTCTTCTTCTACCGATGAGATGCCTTACAAGTCTTTCACTGCGTCAGGCAACAGCTTCCTCCAGCACGCATTCTAAGTCGATGGATTGATATCATCTAGAGATTCCTTTATTATGCGTCCTTTGCACGAAGTGAATGCATATAGGGGAGGTCGATTCTATCCGTCCGCATGTTAAAACTTGGAAACCGCTAGACGTATTATGATGAAAATCGGTATGGAGGAGTTTTGCTAAAATTGCTCGACCGATTTCAATTTTGGTCAAAATCGAACAAAAATGATGACCACCTTACATGAAGACCTACAATGTTCTTTTGTTTCAACTCGGAAACCGCTGGACGTATTTTGATTAAATTTGGTATTGGGGAGTTTTGCTAAAATTGGTCGACCGATTCAAATTTTGGTTAAAATCGGATCACAATTACGACCTTTTTTCATGACTTACAAATGGTTGACCATGTTCCATTGTTTCAACTCGGGAACCGCTTGAAATATTGTGATGAAATTTGGAATTGGGGAGTTTTGCTAAAATTGGTCGACCGATTCCAATTTTAGTTAAAATCGGAAAACAATGACGACCACCTTAGATGAGGACCTACATGAATTTACAATGTTCCTGTTTCAACTTGGGAACCGCTTGAAATAATGTGATGAAATTTGGTATTGAAGACTTTTACTAAAATTGTTCCACCTATTCAAATTCTGGCTAAATCGGGCAACAATGACGACCACTTTACATGACCTAAAATAGTAGACAATGTTCCATTGTTTCAACTCGGGAACCGCTTGACGTATTGTGATGAAATTTGGTATTGAAGACTTTTACTAAAATTGTTCCACCTATTCAAATTCTGGCTAAATCGGGCAACAATGACGACCACTTTACATGACCTAAAATAGTTGACAATGTTCCTTTGTTTCAACTCGAGAATCGCTTGACATATTGTGACGAAATTTGATATTGGGGAGTTTTGTTAAAATTAATTGACGGATTCCAATTTTGGTTAAAAACGAACAATAATTACGACTACTTTGCATGAAGACCTACATGTATTTTATAACGATTCGCGTTAAATTCTCATCTGAGCGAAAAATATTGAGAACATTGTGAAATCTCAAAGGACGCATTTGAAAACTCTGTGTACTCCGACATGGAGTACACCTTTCCAATCTTGTAATTGTTATAATGTTATACTTTTTATAATGTTATACTTTTTCCAACAATCACTGATTGACGTGCGGCAGGTGTAATACGACTTAAATGTTGCGATGAGATCCATCGGTTGGAGAAGAGAGGTGGTATTATGTGGTATGAAGACTACCTCCACGTTCGGGTGGGCAAACTGCAGACTTTCAGAATGGTTTGGCGCATTGTCTGAGATCAGGATCAGGTTTTTGACCGCAGGGTACTTTTTCACTTCATATACGAAGCCGGTCCTTACTCGCCTTAAATCCCGACGGATATCTTTTCTCCTTGGACAAGAAAGTGCGAGAGGGCACTCTCTTCCAAAAAAGTGCTGTTCCATCAGCATTGAAGATCTGATGCATGCTATATCCCTTCTTCTCTACGAGTAGTTTAAGTTAGGGCGGGTAATTTTCTGCTGCAACATGGTCAACCGACGCCGCTTCTCCCACTATTTTCACATTGTGGAGGTTAAAGCGTCTTTTATAATTATCAAACCAATCTTTACTGGCTTGAAAGCTGTGAGAAGTTGCGTTGGCATTGCTACCTTCACCCCTGGAGGCTTCATAGAAATGATAGCAGAGACGCTTGGTCTTTTCCCTTATCACAGGACCGCCCAAAGGCACGTTTCTCTGAATTTGCTCTTCAATCCATGAACAGAACGCTTTCTCCGTTTTCTCGATAGCTGCATCACGGGTATGAAAAGATTCTATAGCACTTGCTGCAACGCTTGACCGATTATTTTCTCATACTTTCGTATGTACCACACAGTAGACTCATTTACGCCATAATGGCGTCCAACAGATGCCACACCACAGACGGTGAAACGGCCAGACGTCACTCTTACTTTCTTTGACAAGTTCACTTCCATTTTCAATCATTTTAATCGGTTAATGGATGATCAATTTTCAAAATTCATCGTTGATCATTTACTCAAAAAAATGATCAATTTGGTTTTCCCAAGAAACGTTGTTACGAAAAATAAAAAATACCGACGTTCACTACACATTTGCGTGAATATATTGACAAAAACATGAAGTACACCTTTGCGGCATAACTATTTAGATACAAGTATTTGTGCCAGAAATGTAACATAGGCTTGCAGAGTAACTACTCGCGAAAAATCGAAACAGCGAATTTTAAATTGATACACAAAGACAACCCGCGAATAATCAAAATCGCGAATATCGAGGGTTTACTGTACATAGAAAACGAGGCTGTGTTTTTCTGCAAGATGTCTCCGGGTTGGGTTAAATGGCTGGGAGTTGGATTCATTCCATTTTCCTCCCCCGAGTTGGGTAAAGTGGTTGGGAATTGGGTACGTTCCATTTTCCTTATTTAGCTCTCGTTCACTCTCGACTTTTTTGTTTACAGCTTTCGACGTTGCTACGCTTACATTCAAAACAATAGAATATCGAAAAGTTTCGACCGTTCAGAAAGTTTTGGGAGTACGATAGTGAACCTGTTCCATTCTTTACGTATACACAGCGATTGTAAGTGAAAAGAAATGGGTAATTTACGACGAAGGAATGAACCTGAACATAAAGATTATATTATTAATATTCGAGTGAGGTATGTTTTAAATAATTAGTGATTGTTGTATTATTAAAACCGATTAGATAATAAATCAGTGAATCTAAAATTCGATATTTCCTTGATATCACTTCTGGCTGACCATTTTTAGTTCTTGGACATTATATTAAGCCATTAATATTTATATTTTTTGCACGATTGCATAAATCGTAAAGAACGCTTCTGAGTGCATCTTTCCTCTCTTGTTGTATTACTACTTGTTTCATGCTTATGTTTAGTTAGAGAAATTTCAAAGCGAATTTATTTTAAAATTTTGAATTTTTATCCCGTTAGAAATTTTCAATCATATAGTTCTAATATCAAATATTTTGTACTAAGATAAACAAGCAAAATAGCGGCTGGAAATGGCTTGAGTATGTCCGTGCTATTCAATGATTTTCAGTTGATGCACCCTTAATTCCTTTGCGAAAAAACTTGTTTACTAATTTACGTTAAATCAAAGTTCATATGCGCGGTTTTTTTTTGCGGAGATTTTGCAAGTGTATAGAAGTAACATACGAGAATATACTGTTATTATTAGCGTACCCCCAGGGGTGCGCTTTTCCTAGGATGAATACCACTGGTTTTTACCACGAATAGAGTATGAAAAAAATTTCGACGCTATTTTTTAGTAAAAGATAGGGTCGCTATTTTGACAGGACAATATAATTTTATATTTGCTATTCAAATCGTCACTATGCAATCCTTCGTTGTTCCCAATGATGATGAATTTCAAAATAGTGATAAACTGGAAAAAATTATAGACACTCATCTATATTTCTACAATTGTGTGACGATGCTATATTCTTGTATGACCGATGCAGCTTAAGGAAGATGGATGTTAAATATTGTTGGTTAGAGAAAAAAGCGTCAGTGGCAGCAAATAACTACCACGAACAACGAATGTGTTACAAATGCGCAATAAGCGCAACAGTTAATGCATAAAACCAGAGAAACACACAAGAAGACATTCATGCCAACCAAAATACACTAAGCCCTTTCACACAGGCCACTTCACAACATGGAACAACCACTCGAACAAAGTTCTTGCAAAAGAATGGAAGAGTCATGGTCAAGCCAGTGCTAGGAATCAACCACCAGATAAGCATGTGGTGACCCGTAGTGGTTATGTATTACGTCTCTTTATGTGATTTATAGCTAATAATCCGGGCTCTGCTCCGGATTTACAGTTTCGAATTTTTCAATCAGTAATATTTTCATTCAAACTCAATGTTCTCTGGAGATAGGTGACCAATATTCCCCCTTAATTGGTATGAACAAATTAAATATAGATTCAAATTTTGATATTTTGCTAAGCATATTCAAAATAAATTATGTATGCATTATATTTTATATTAAAATTATACAAAAACTTGACACGAGCCTCTAGTCGGGGTATGATTTGTATGGCTCCCCCTCCCCAAAAATCAAAATTTTGGCCCCGAGGTGCACATCCTTAAGGTTTCTTTATAATATGTACCAAGTTTTAAGTCTGTAGGTTTCTTGGTTTTCAAGAAATGCTGTAGGATATGATTTGTATGGCACTCCTCTCTCCCTCTAAGGCAGGGGTCAGCAACATACGGCCCGCGGGCCGGATGCGGCCCGCGAATCCATGATGAAAAAGTGATCGGTACAATTTAACCGAAAATTTCGTATATTTTCAGTAAAAATTTAGTCTCGAAACCTTTTCTGATGAATATTTATCGCTGGTAAATTATTTATATATGATTTTTGCTAATGTGAGACCTCAGAATCTCTTGATAACTTCGGAAGTAAGGACTCTACCGGCTCGCTGAAGCTCTCGTAACTTTCAATGCGGCCCTCCGAAGCATTCATATTATGAATGCGGCCCGTCATGCAGAAAAGGTTGCCGACCCCTGCTCTAAGGAGTCAAAATTCTGTTACCGAGGTGCACATTCTCAAGGTCTTTTTAGTACGTATACCAAGTTTTAAGTATCTAAGTTTCTTGGTTTTCGAGAAACTCGGTCCACACGCAGACAGACACACGCCGCCTTTTATTAATCTAGATTACCAAAAATCACATAAATTGTACGCTTATGGAGAACTTGAGTACTGTATTTCGTTTTTAGACTACCCAGTGAAAAGTTTTTCGTTGTAACGAGACTGGACAGTGCAGCACCCCATCCTACATACTGGTTACCAATCAGTATCTATTCTTAAAGTCTAACACAGGACTTTCCTCCCGAATTATGTATTATTGAACGTATATCTGTTAGTGATGATTCGCGTCAACTCTTCGACATTTACCATGGTGGAATCAAATTGCCGGATGGCCAAACTGGTGTTTTTATTTAAAGAAAGAACTTAAGGTTGTTTCAAGAATATGATTATTATCGATTTTTGTATCTGAACTCTTCGTTAATTTCAATAGATTTACTTAGAATTTCTCATTGATCCGATTATAAGACGACATCTAATTTAAGTAGCCAAGCGAAAGAAAAACTTTGCTGGGAGATCTATTTTCATATTTTGTTTTAATATACTCTGTTGATTAATCGTCTTTTACTATTTAAATACGAGTAACTAGCAAACAATTCAATAACTGCACTAAGACAATGTTGAATACTACATTTAACTAGTTAATTCCATCACGCGCTGCAAATAGTAAGAGACGTATCTCCATCCAAGATTGTTTGTCGAATATGTATTTTTCGATTTAAATTAACAACAAAACCCTCCTTACATTCTGACTAGTGTGTTATTCGCGTTAGGTAAAAGTAATATCGTATGTACATGTGCATATTTTTGGCATCCTAATTTTTCGATGTCAAGATCAAAATTTCCTGTTACTGATACAAAGTGTTCCTATTCCATAGTTTTTCCGATGAAATAAGCAACTGCATAACGATAGCATAGCGCTGAGAAAGCCTCTTTTTTATTTATCCTGGCATAATCCTCGTATCCAATTTTTCTTCGTAAAATTTCGAAAAAAGTGCGAGGATTATGAAGATTTTTAGATTACTCACGTGGACACTCAATTTAATTGGCACATGGCTGATTGCAAACCTCGTTGAAGCTGTTCCTCTTCGCGCTTTGTTACTTGATTTGCTTTCGAATAGACGATACCCGAAACTGTCGTAATGGACTGACCGGTAAACAACTTTCATCAAATTACGGGTCAACTTGGGAGGGAGGAGGATAGGCAAGAAGGCGTTTGTAAACATAAACTCGCGAGGTAAACACATGCATTTTGTGTGATGACCATTCATCTCTCTTCCTAGCCTGCGAATTTTCCTTCTCCCCTCTTCCTCTTTCCAGCTATCGCCTACCTCGACGCACACCCGCATTCTCCGCACCCATTCCGACGAATCGTTCCTGTTTCATGACCCGGAATGGAAGAGGGCCTACGGCTACTCTCGGGGTGAAGATCCCGCCCTTCTATTTCTACCCCCGCTCCCATCACTCCCGCACACTCTAACTGGATCACTTTGCGCGCCATTCTATGAACACCATTTCTCTGTCTCCCTCTCCATCATTCTCTCTTCTTCTCTTCCTTGTCTCAACGAAAGGATTCCACAGACTTTTTCAGTCAAACTTCAGTACAACTTATGTATCTTAATGATTAAACTTGGAAATAACGTTTGCTAGAGGAACTTAACCATAGATAGGTGATTCTTACAAAAGGTTACACTAAGGTTGATCTAGAGCCTAAAGAACCCCACAGAGGAAAATAAAAATTATATATATTTTTATTTTGAATGTTTTATTTATGCTTATCTATCTCTATTAGGTGCATTAAAAGAAGAAATTTTGTATGATAACTTTAAGAGAAAGGTTTTGCATAGTACAGATTTGGTAGGGTGTGCATAAAACCTCCTGGAAGGTAGAATGACAGTATATATATGCATCTATTTATATAACACATATTTGTGACTTGTAATCTCCATATAAATAAAACGCTTACTTTGTAAAGCTATCACGCTGCGACACGTGTCCAAAAGTCAGTTTTTAACACGGAAATAGGACGTATTTTCACGTGAAAATCTTTCGTTGTCAAGGTTGCATTGTTGCCGATTTCGTTTAATTGTGAATGTTTGACTGGGATTATTAATTCGCGCTGCATCTGTTCACATATAATATCTTGACTCTATTTTTAAATTTAAGCAACAGCTCGGTAACGCTAAACAATATGACGTAGCAAAAATAACTAAATATTCCATTAATCATTGAAATTAAGCTTATGTCGGATATAGAAATTTAATTTGCTGAATTTTTAAAGAATTTGAGTACATTTTCTGCGAAAGTTAAATAAGTTTTGGCGGAGGTTCACTTCTTTATTTTTGTGTATTTTCTGTGAAAATTTTGTTGTTTACAAATGAAATTTGTTTTCCAATCAAAGTTTTATTAAAATATGTGAGCCAAATTTAAAAAAAAGTGGGAAAACCAATGCAAACAAATTTGGGCTAAGGTTTGATATAAAATCTGTTCCCAAATTTCAACTGATAACAATATATTTGGGTGTCATTAATGATAGATAGAGAACAAAAGCCTATACTCCGAATTTTTTGTTGGTGTTTGTATGTAAAATTAGTTTTCCATTCAAAATTTACATCGTTAATGGGATTGGGTTTGGTTTGGATTTCCACCTTATTTATTTTTAATTTTGGAACACTTATGGTAATAAATTTGAGTAGAACAATTGATTTCATAAATAAAAATCAAAAAATACAATGAAAGTTTCAGAGTTGAATGATAGATTTGTTCCGAAAAAAATACAATTGGTTTTAAAAATAATGAAAACACTCTTTAGGTGCACTAAAATGTAAAAATATGTATAAAAATCACAAAATAAACGTTCCGGAGAGTGAAAAGAGGTTTGATCATACAAAGGTTGTGTGGAGTAATCTTTAACAAATAAATCATCACTAATAGTTTTTTTCCACGCAAATTTTATATGCTCAAAACAATTTTTACTTTCTGAAACATTCACTTAGCTGAATATATATATATACTAGTAATTGGTGCTTGCATTCTGCAAGAATATCATCTCAACCTAAAAAACATTCATATTACATCATTACAAATATTTTTTTAATTCTAAATATTTCACCTCCGGAGCGATTTTCGTTTTTCAGTTATGTAAAAATAATAGATTAAAACAATTCCAAAACTTTGCAATTTTAAGAATTTTATACTTTCTCCATTAGAGGGTACTAATGCTACACATTTCTGCCAAATTGTAAAGTTGTAGTACTTCTAGAAGTGAAATAATATTTTTCCAATTGTTTAAATTTTAAACATTTTTAACGGCCGCCGCAATATGTTTTAGAGAGATTCAAATGTTTATTTGTGCAAATGCACTACTCTGTACATAACGTGAAAATTTCAGCTTCTTAGCTCATCCCGTAATGTCTAAACAGTTACCTATTTGTTTATATTTTATGAATTTTTAACTGCCAAACAAATCAAAATATCAAAATTTGTATAATCCCTATTTCGTTTATTTACAATTCCTATCTCTAAAAAAAATTTCAATTCCGTAGAACATTTGGAAATACATAAACCTTGAAAATTTGTTTAAACAATTGCAAATTTTTAGCGGCCGCATTGTTGCACTATTTCAAGATTTTCGTTTTTTCTAGCCGGTATTGTACTAAATCCTACCTAAGAAAAAAATTTCGAATCTCCAGCTCATCTGGAAGTGCCTAAACATTAGTATCCTCCTCCTCTGTAAGAAACGTCTATATATAATGACTAGTAGAAGGTGCTTGCATACTACAAGCATTTCATTTCACCTTGAAAAAACATTCATTTTTCAGAGCGATATTTCATCATGGTAATTATTTCTTTAATTCAAAAAATTTCTCCCGGGACCGATTTTCGTTTTTTCCTTAAGGAAAAATAATTGAGTAAAACAATCACCAATTTTAAAATTTTAGGGATATTATATTTTTTCCACATTGGGTTAATAATGCTACACATTTTTGCCAAATTTTAAATTTATAGCACATTGAGAAGTTAAATAACATTTATCTAATTGTTTAAATTTAAATGATTTTTAACTGCCGTAATAAGAATTTCATTAATACAATGAAATTTTTATTCCTTTATATAGACTAAATTCTAAATAACTTAAAAATTTCAGCTCTCTAACTTGCCCCGTAGTATCTAAACATTTACCTATTTGTTTAAACTTTAAGAATTTTTAACTGCCAAAAAAATTAAAATATCAAAATTTGTATAATCCCTATTTCGTTCTTATAAATATCCTATCTCTAAAAAACATTTCAGCTCCGTAGCACATTCGGAAATACATAAACCTTGAAAATTTGTTTAAACAATTGCGAATTTTTAGCGGTTGCATTGTTGCACTTTTTCAAGATTTTCGTTTTTTTTAGTCGGTTTTTCACAAAGTCCTACCTAATAAAAAATTTTAGAATCTCCAGCTCATCTAGAAGTGCCTAATCATTAGTATCCTCCTCCTCATCCTCCTCCTCCTCCTCTGTAAGGAACGTCTATATATAACGATATATATATATGAATATATTTAATTTTCACTTTTTAGTGTATCTATAGAATGGTTTCATTAGCTTTTTATGTAAATTATATTTTGCTTTAATACTTGATTTCATCCATATCCGTCATTTCTGACGGGCAATTATACTAGTATTGATATAATATAAAACAATGGCAAAATGGAGTAAAATAATGATAAACAGTTTATATAATAGCTAAAAGTAGCAGAAATAGAAAAGGAAAATATTTGACATTATGTATAACCTAACCAAAGCTAAAAATAAATGCCAGTCGTATAAATGCACCAAAATTATTTATATATGGTAAACTTCACGAGGACACTGTTCAGTAATAAATATCCTCACCAGGTAATCTGGGATGGAATCGACTCGTCCAAGCACTATGCCTTAGAAAAAACACGGAGTTAATTGTCACGCATCTGGCACCGAAATCCTGTGTATGAACTGTGAATACACGCGGCCACAACATGACCTGCTCAGTAACTATTAGAATACAAAGAAAGTATTATATACGTGCAGTTGTTTAAACCCCAGTTTACCTATCTAGGATTAAGGTAGAACCGCACGTGATTCTTGGGTTGTCTATACTTCCTAAGATTCAACTTTCTCTGCCTGATCTTCTCTTTTCCTAAATCATATTGTCAGGGCACTGGTTCAGTGTCATTGCCTTTTTTACTCTTTTTCCTCTGAATTTTTAAGCTACTTCATCATATTTTACATCTGAAAAAGTTACATAGGTAGTTCCTTCATTGTGTAAAGCTTTTCTTATGGCATAATCATGACGTTTTAGCTATTAATTCCGTTAAAATAATAAAATAATATGATTTTTACAGAAAAAGGCAGATAAAATGGACAAGATAGTATGAAAAATGATGAAGTGCTAAAAAGAATAGGAGAGAGGTGAATGAATATACAGACTACACAAAAGAGGAAGGCGATCTGGATTGGACATTACCTGAGAAGAGAAAGTATAAGACAAGACAAGAAAGAGGAAGGATAAGAAACCATAAGGTGAGGCATGGTAAAATATTATTTAAAATGTTTATGCTAGTGATTCAGTTTTTTTAAATCTGGTTACCATATTTGGCGCTTGCTGCATTTATTAATAAAATTACTGAAGCATTTGAGGATAATATTGGATAAGATGGCTCCATTATGCAAGAATAAGTTCGTATTAACCGTTAAGTTGTAGCGTTGTAGTAACAAAAGATATTTTTATTATCTTTTTACCGCAGTGACAGGTCTGCTTCTTTTTTTATTTTTCCTTTTTAAAAATTCCTGTACGTCTGTGGAGATGTGACCGTGATTCATAAATGCACTTGTTCTCCCGTGACCGAGTTCTTTTGTGCTTCCAATTTTTGGAACGCAGTTATCCTCCTGAGCTGTGTAAAAAGAGTTATGCGCAAATCACTAACAGGCCTTTCTGAGTGAGCGAATCAAAGCGCAACGAGTCTGAATTCTTCGGTAAATACTTTTTGTACATTTCAGAAGACTGAAATAAATGGCTTCTACTGCAGGCGTCGCATATTTTCCTTTAAAAAATGAATGGAAATATATGTGAGACTTTATTTTACTAGAACAATTTGCAAAAAAATGTTTCGTTTACATTCGTGAGAGACGCGGAAATAAGTACTTATGATTCTTTTTTACATTTTTTATTAGGCGTTCTTTACCAGCGAAGCGGTAATAGCGGAACGCCTATTAGGCACGTCTGGTCTGTCCGTCCGTTGTAACTTTCTTCTGCTAAACCGCTTGATGGATTTTAATTAAATTAAGTATGAGTGATCGTTAATAAAATTTATCACCCAATTATGATTTTGAACTAAATCCGTCAATTGGAACTTCCACTTTACATAATTACTTTAATAAACTTATACATTTACTGCAATATAGTCTGCGAAACAGTATAATTACGACTTAAAATTTCGGAGATAAAAATTCGAGAAAATCCCGAGTAAAACATTGCACATTTTGTTTACATCTATCGCAAAGACGGTTCACTCACAGTCAGAAAACAACAATTAGAAATCCATGCTCTTATATGATCTGTTAGGTATAGATTGAAAAATTTATTTGGATATAGAACAGCATTTACTACAAGATAGTCCCCGAGACCATATAATTGCGACTTATAGTTTCGGGAATAAAAATTCGAGAATCGCCCAATCTTTCGAAATCGTTTCATACGTAATTCCCATTAAGAACGCCTTTGAAATCTCTGTAGATTCCATTTATGGAGTATACTTTCCCATATTGTTTTAGCATTTCGATGTTTGTGATTTGTTACCAAAAGCTATTCATCAACTTCGATACTACAGCTTAATTAACGGATACACGCGTGCTGAAATAAATTATAAATTCCACTTCCATTACAATTTAAGATTAAATATGCATCTATCGCATTTAACCAGGCTACAGAACACCGAAGTCAGAGGCGTCTTCGTGAAGTCTCTGAAGCAGTGACGATGTTTGCAGCAGCGGTTTGGGATCCATATCAGAGGGGACTCATAAAGGATTTAGAAAAAATACAGCGGCGAGCAGCTAGATTCGTGAAAAAGAATTACGATAAAAAACAGAGCGTTACGTTACTCATTGATGAGCTGAGTTGGCCATCGTTGAAAGATCGTAGATTACAGGCGAGACAAACTTCTAGATAAATATAGGTCGGAGATATTCGTAAATGAAATGAAGGATATTATTCGACAACCAACGTATATCGGACGGAGGGATAATGACGACAAGATTCGCGAAATAGATAGTAGGACGGAGAGGTATAAGGAGTCCTTTTTCCCTAGGACAATACGTGACCACAATAGATAACAGTGAATAATAATTAGTTAGGAACTTGGTGCGCGGCACCCCCTGCCATCCACCGTCAAGGTGACTTGCAGGGTAATATGTAGATGTAGATATAGATGTAGATGTAGTATTTTCGTGTTCAAATATGAGTGTAATTTTCGAGTAATATATTTTCTCTAATAAAAGGTCTACTCTAAGGCTAACGAATCCCATTACTAAACATTATTTTTTAAACATTTCTTGAGGATTGTATCATAGACTATCTTAGTATATAAAAGAGTTATTCTAAAACCAACCAATTCTGTCGGCGAGTTGCTGGAACGTAGCGTGCAAGCCTGTTTTCTTTAACTTTTAAAAATACTTATGATCACCGTACAAACTCGGGACTTAAACCTAAGAACGAAATTTTATTTTCCTGTCGTCGATTTTTGAATACGCGTCGAATCAATTCATAAATTTGTTTTTAACACCAAAATTTGGTATATTTTTTACCCGAAAATCTTTCTTTGTCAAGTTGATTTGCATTGTCGTCGGTTTCGTGCAATTCGTATGATTGACTAGAATCATAAATTTGCGTCGCATTTGTCCACATATTCAAGAAATATTTATGCTGTTTAGAAGTTTAAAAAAATATCTTGGTTAAGATGAATAATGCGGAGGTAACTAAAATAAACATATATTCAATTATTCAATGATAATGTGTTAATGAAATCAGATATAGAGATTTAATTTGTGATCTTTGAAGTTCATTAAAGGCATTTTCTGCGAAAGCTAAGTTTTTAACCTATGACTAAAAAAGAAAAATGAAATTTATTTCGATGAAATCACGTTGCGTCTGCGCTAAAAAGTAAAAAAATCTAAATTTCACATGATTTTATGTTCCAGTATGTAAAAATAGTTTAGAGCATATAAAAGTTGTGTAACGTAATATTTAACGAATAAATCTTCATTAATATTTTTTGCCACAAATTTTATTTACCAAAAACTATTTTTACTTTTTGGAAATTCAATTATGTGAATTTTCTATTTATTGTTTACTTTTTAATACACGGTTTAATTAATTTTTAATTAAATTTTATTTTGATTTAATACTTAATTCATGAAGACCCGTCATTTTTGACGGCTTATTACACTAGTACAGGTATAGTTCAACAATAATTATGGAAAAGGTCTGGCAAAAAAATGAACGGCGCAAGGATATTTTTTCGTAGGCAATTTTCTCTCTATTGAGGCCACTTTTATGTTTCATTTAGTTCAAACTACAAACCTACTTCCCCATGGATAGTATTAAACTAACAGAGTTTTTTCTTACAACTCCTACGGAAACAACATCTCCGCAAGAGGAACTATGTTCCACTGAACAATGTTAGAAGGCCTCATTCGAAAGAAAACGTCCAAATCGTCATCATAGCGTCACGCACCGCATGTATACCGTGAAATACTACGTTCGAGTCACAACGTAGAAAACATTTCATTCATTCGCACATTCAGAATCTGCCACGCGTCAAGTGTCTTGATGAAATATCTCCCGCAGCTGCACATCCTTAATGGGAGAGAGTGACAGAAAGAGGAACACATTAGCATGGCCACTCCCCGAGATACCTAACCTCCCTCGTAACCTCCTTCCCAACTCTCCCTTTCCACCCTTCCTTTCTCGCCTGCACTTCCGTCTTCCGACCCATATTCCTCCCTAATGCCACCCTCGTCTCTCCACACTTTTTCTCTATCCCTTCATATTTATACAAAGTCTCATATCGTTTTCCTTCATCTATCCACTTCCCTTTCTCTTTCCTCTCATTTTCTTCTCCTTCTGTCCGCCCACTCTCCGCGCACCATCGCCTTCTGTTCTTCCCCTGTTTCTTATTCCGCCCCTTCTTAGCGGTTGTGTCCGCCTTCCTCTCTAGCGCCACTACCGCCTCCTCTTGGAAATCCTCTGAAAGACTAGGTCGGTTTAATATGAGAATGCCATTGAGCGGAGTCATCCAACATCCGGTTGAAAATAATTCTCTCAGTGGGCGTATTAATTTCATTTCAAGTAGAAGGAAAGACTGTCGTTTAATTTCGGGATTTGCCTTATTTCCTATTCATTGTCCCTTGAGATGGAGATCAAAGTGGGGGGACGGATTTATGTTAGAATCTCGAGTAGGGCTCGGTCGAATTCAATTATCTTTCATTGGACGAATAGTTGTGAGCCTGAGAACAAGGATCAAGGAGTTTTTATAGTCGATACCTCATAAAATTAATTACCATACAAAACACACCCGTGTTACGAAGATCATGATTTCTATAATTAGTGATTACAGAATTGTGATTGCCAGCCTTGGTAGATGGGTGGTTAGCGTGTCTCTCAATACAAGGGTCTCGGGTTCTAATCCTGCCGAGGGCATGGTCGTATATGCTTGTCATGAATCTATTATAACGCATGTAATTGGGGAAACCTGTTTGCGTTAAAGAAATTATTATTATTATTAATTGTGCATAATTATTAGAAAATACTATTTTAATGCACATAAGCCTTTTGGGCATTGTTCGATTTAAACACATATTGCAATAATTTCAAGCTAACGCAACACGTGCTGAATTCGATTCTAGTATATTAAAATTAATACCGACTGCGCATCTGAATGGAAACACTTCCAGGAATTTTGGATTTTCATTAGCTCTAACTATAAGTTCCTCGAAATGCGTAATACGAAAGATTATTTTCCTCGGATATATTACCTACTAGTGCTCAATAATCTTTTAATTTATTTCATGAACATATATCCGTCCATCAATGTCAATTCTAAAAGCAATAATATGAGGTAATTTAATATCTATCATTTCCTTACTACTTTTATACCAAATCATACATTTCCTAAATAAACGGAAATCCATTTAGATCGATAATCGTTATATCATCTGACTTATCATTGATCACTATTTCAGGAATAAATTCTGATTAAATGACGTTCTTGATCTTGCGCCGGTAGATGAAATACGCCGTCCTAAAAAGCGGCACGTTCTTCCGTTTCTTCTCCGGATCCCTCCTCTCAATGAGATGAAATCACCAACCACGCCTATAAATGATGCCCTTAAGTTTCCTAAAAGGAGCGAACGTAAGATTTCCCGGACGAAAAAAATTAATGGAAATTTTATATTCGAAGCGAAGTCGCGATATGAGATATATATATACGCGGCGAACGGAGTCGAGAGACGCAATACAGTTCCCTCAAGTGTCTAGCCGAACGATCGGATCCCTCACCAATTTTAATGGCCATTGTAGAAAAAGGGGTAAGGGAAAGGGACGAATGGGCGTCCTCCGCTATTGGCTAGAAAGAAAGCGATCACGGATGCGCTGAAAAGGAGACCGGAAGGTCGATGGAGGAAAGAACTGAGGGAGACGGGGGATGCGTAAAAACATCAAAGGCGCAAATGAATGGGGTTGCTGTGGAAAGGACGGGAAGGGAGAGAGAGAAGGGCAGGGGGGGGGCAAGGAAAAGGGGAGGAAGTTTGAATGGGGAAAAGGGAGAATGGTTTGAAGGGGGGGAGTATAAATGGGAACGGGTAAGGGATGGAAATGTAATAGGAAAGGTGAGCCGGGAGGAAAAACGAAATAGGGAAAATGAAGGTGAAAAGATAGGGAGTAAATAAAGAAGGAAATGGAGGGAAAAGGGAATGGTTATGAGAAGAAAGACGGGCAAGGAGAAACATGCAATAATGCGAAAAGGGAGAGAAGGAAGTGGAGTGAAATATGTTTGGTGCGAAGGAAAGTAAGATGAAATAGACGGAGAGGGAAGGAAAATCTGCATGATGGAAACAAATTGGGAGCAGAAATGTGAGTAGAATGTTTAAACACTCGATTTCTCTGTTAATAAGGCCACGCACAAAAAATTGAATCGTATTACGATAAAATGGAAGGATGGAGGTGCATTAATGTGCATTGGATTCCCGTGTAAATAGAAAAGTGGGAGTTGTATGTTAAATTGAGGATGTTCGCAATGCTAAATGGATTCGAACGAAATAAAAAGAAACGGATCCTAGTTCAGAGGCAATAAAAAACGCTTTACCGAATGGGAATGAGGCGTGAAGGTAGTTGAGGTGAACGAAAGGAAAACAGGTAGCCATTGCGAGAGGAAAAAATAGGCAAATGGCCTTCCACTAACAGCATTTGCTGTGTGTGTCAATATTATTTCCTGAAGCTTAGTAATACATTTAGAAATGACGGAAAACATTAATTTAACGAAGGAAATGAGACGTGAACGGTTTAACGGCAAGATACTAAATTGCTTTCATGACATTTTTACAGAAACTTTCAGAAATATAAATTACACCTATCTTCTCATAACAACAACCATATGAAGATAGAACGTACGAAATATTTATTGAAGCAAGCAACGATGAAACGTTAAAAACGTTGTCAAGCAAGAACGTCCTCTTTCATTCTTTCGTGGATTTAATGGATTCATTGTCCGAACAAATGAACTATATTTTTTTTTCAAAATTTGGATTCGAAGAGAAAAATTTTATAGAAGAGAAGCGAAAATTTTGAATCCGATTATTTTACACCCTTAACTTCTAATCTATTATTATTATTATATTATACTTCAATTCCATAATAAAAGTTCTGACATTAAAGGTTGTTTAATTATTTTTTCAGAATTTTGTTTTGATCATTCTATCAGTTTGTTTGCGCTGGCATCCTCTTTATTAGCTTCATTACGTATATATTGGCCTTTCAAGAGTGTGGTTAGAGTTGATAAAAGATTTTTAAAGTGCTGCAAATTCCACTCTATTGCATTCGAGTTTACTCAACCTAAAATCAATGATTAATTATCCGGAATCAACAGCCAACTCACAAGTCGTTATGTCGTTGGAGTTTTAATGCTCCGAAATTGTGTGGGATTATGAAATTACTAATTCACCAATTACTAATTCACAAATTGAAATTAAATATCCCTTGAATGATGCCACTCAGCATTTGAAACAGATTGCGTACTCTTAAGAAGTCACAAAGTCCTGAAATATCCTGTCAAAAATGTATCTGCATACATGAGGTATACATATGTTTATATTCTATAGTAAATATTTACAGTGTAAATTTGTATATACAGTTCCAATGATTAATATAAAACGCACTTTGGTCCCTAATGGTGCAATATGTGATGTCTTCGTGGAGTCTTCGGATTAAGCAAAAAGATAAAATAAACATTCACGTTTCATTCGATTCTCCAGATGTTTCAACTCGTTTTTTGTTACACCATAGCATTTTTGAATTTTCACATTGTTCTAAATATTTTCAAAAATTTATCGAGCACCTAGCTTTCGGTGGAAAGTCGACAGGAAAGTGTCAATAATGCTAGGTCGAGCATTTCGCTTGATTTGCTTTTATTTCGTACGCTGCGAAGCGAGAATGCAATAACGACGGCAAATAGCTGTATAAATAACGAGGCATTGTATCAACTTCAAGTATATTTTCCTGCCCAAAATGGCGGCCAATAAAAAATTTGTCCGGGATTGATGCTAGCTCGGTACGCAGCGGTGAGCGAACTGCATTGTTCTCATGATTGCTGAAACACGGCCCGAAGGCATGACCGCAGGAAGGGCGATGGGGAGGGGAAAGAGTAGACTAGGAAGTTTGTACTGGGAAGGATGGAAAGAAGAGGGAGGACACGCTGGAAGATTACAAAGGGAGGAAAGGATAATGAGTGAGGAGAAACAGGTAAAACGAAGGATAGGAGAGTAGGATGGAGAACGAGACGGCGAAGACGGATGAGGATACAAGGGAGAGGTGGGAATGGTTGGTGTGGGGGAGGGGATTGAGAGTTATCTGGATAGATTTGGATTGTGACGTTGTCCCACAGTGTGGTCGACTTTCACCTGGGGCACCACCAATTCCAATTTTCTCTTCAAGCCCAAAATCCATCGAAAAGGGCGACTTTACCTAACGCGTATTTTACGCTCTCGGGGGATATTGAGAATGGCTCTTCCTACCTCTGCTGATCGTAAACTCCCAGATCGTATGCTCACGGAATCAGAATTCTAGTTTCAAGTATATACAGTGCCGCGAGATACAGTCTCTGCATTGTTTTTTCTTAAGCGACCTATAGCAGAAAGAGGCAGAAATATTCCAGGCACTTTTTTACGTTGTTGCACGGAACGAATCCACATCGACCTCATTGTACGCTTTGAGATCTCTTGATCCAATAAAAATACCTCCGAAGGAATTTTCTACAAAAGCCGTTTCTGTTTGAAAATAGGGTATTCATCACTAGCAATAGGAAACGCCAATTTTTGTCACGCGGTCGCGCTTTCGCGCTGTAGCCCTGCTTATATCTATTCAATGCCTTCAAGAAAAAGCGTGCTTATGTTGTATAAATGATTTACAAGAAAAGTTATGGATGTATTTATGATGATATTATACCCAAAAACGACTATATGTAGACTTTAAAATATTTTATATATTTGACTGCATATTTTATCCCAAATTTATATAGCATTGTTTTTATAGAAACATAATTTAAATTCTTGCATTTCTTTAACCTAGTTATTTAATTAATTTGCTTTTAATGATACAAATTGGACATATTAACAAATTCTTGTGATGTTGAACAGTGAAACCGCTTTTTTCTGTTGCAATCAGACGGCAGAAAATGTAGTTTCTTCCAGAGGTTGTTTATCCGGATTTACTCGTTCTGATGGACTTATTTATGCATGAAAAACAAGTTTCAATATATATCTCCGACCCATTTATCATTAATGATAATAATATATCTAAATGCAATATCGATAAAGTATGCGATAGCATTTTAAATGCATTATCCTTAATGTTGGAAAAATTAAATCAAATGGCAAGCAAATATTATGCTTGTGTCATTCTTCCGTTTACCTGCTAAATTGTCGATGGACTAGGAATTTAGAATAGTAGTAGGATTAGGTAGATGATTCTGTAGTACGTCGTGTAACGTAGGATATACGAATAATTAATCCAAATTTGCGTTCGCGCGCTGGTCTTAAGACCAATCAATTGCTTAAGTGTGGTCCCGCTCTAAACGTCCGATCTCAATCCAGTCGGCGGCATCATTCCCACAGTGAAAGAAAGGCAAGAGGGGAATGGAAGGGGGCCAAAGGGATCGAGCGGCACAGAAGCGTCCGAAAGGGTGTGACCACCAGTCATTCTCAGACCCGGTCCGCTCCTTCTTTATGGATTCCTCGAGGTTGTGGCGCCGCTTCTATAGTTCCTTCCGTAACACCATCTACGGCGGAATGGCACGAGTCTCTTCGTTTTATAATGCTCAAATTCTTATTGAAAATGCTACACCCTATTTCTCCGCCTTTTATGTCACGCTCTCCTCCAGTACGTCGATATTTAATTTCCTCGCTTCTTTTATTCTTTTTATTTCAATTCCTATTCTGATGTATTGTCTTCTTTTCTTTTATTCTTATTATTAGGCTAACTTTGCATTAGTACTCATGCAGCATTTTCTTGTTCCTTTTATAATTGATAATGGGTTTAACGGAAGAAGATGATGTCTAGTCTCAATCTAGTCGTAATAAAGACGTAAATATTGTCTATATTCTTCCGTATTTACATTTATTCTCCGTCTCTTCTTCTACCGATCTATTGTTATCCACTTAGAAACGTTTCTTCTCTCTATCTCTCAGTCTCTTTAAATATCTCCTGAATCTCTCTAATATATCCCTCTATATATTTCTCTAAATCTCCGATTATATCTCTAGACCTCGATACCCTCCACTGTAATTTCGCTTATATTTTCATCTAAATCTTCCTCTTTTTTCCTCTATGCTTCAATCTATATTTCCCTTTGTATCCCCCTCGATGCCATCAGTCTCTCCCCTGCCTCTTCCTTTCACTCTGTCTTTTATCTCTCTCTTCTCCTCTTACCGCTCTTCACTAACACTCCTTCGTACCCCCTTCCCTCCAATTTCTCCCACTCCATCCTTTCCAGTATTCCCGTCGTCTTTTTCCACATTTTTTATGATCCCTCCCCTTCATCTCGGTTCGCCCTTGACCGCGAAATGTGACCAAAGTCGTTGGCCGCTTGCCCCACAACGTGGAATGCCCCGTCCCACTTTATAATGCCTCTCTCACTAACGGAACTGCGTCCTAGTTTTTTTGCTTTATTTGCCATCTTTTCGTTCGTCTTTTTTTATTTCTCTCCCATCCCTCTCTCGATCCCACTCTTCTTTCTCTCGAAGAGAGTATAGGATCCTTTTATTTATAAGAGCGGCGTCTCTCAGCGTCCTTGTTTGATTTTCGGAAGCAGAGAGTGCGCTTCGGCACCTTGACCGATGGGAGGAATTGTTCGCCATGAGTAAATGGAGATCGCTATAGAGTGATTGATTTATCTCTGAACTATTTTAATCACAATCTTCGATTTCGTTTTCAGAAGAGCAGGTCGTTTAGTAGCAAACAAAATTAACAAACATCTGTTAATAACACACAAGTGCAAAACAAGTCTTCATAGAGTAATTTTGAAACAAGAAAAAAGTCTACTATGGCCGGGAACCGAACCCGGGTCTTCCACTTGCCGGGCGGATATTCTACCACTGAACTATCGTAGCAGATCAATTTTCTCGTTTCTGAATGCGGATGTTTTCTTGTTTGGACGGAACTAGCCAAGCTAGTATCAAACTGTCCCAACGGATGTCCTCGAAGAGATGCATACACCGAAGAAAACTTCTCCCTCTCAAATGGTGAGATTGCCAAGCAAGAAATTGATGGAATAAAGCGATCTAAAGATCCTGTGTAGACAGGCATAAGCTGTAATGTTGGGAATAATTTTGAAACGAGAAAAAAGTCTGCTATGACCGGGAATCAAACTCGAGTCTTCCACTTGCCGGGCGGATATTCTACCACTGAACTATTGTAGCAGATCAATTTTCTCCTTTCTGAACGCGGTGTTTTCTTAATGTAAACTGTAGTTTATTCGTGCTTCTAAGTCATTTTTCGAATAATATATCCATCAGCCGAAATTATATTGTGTCAGGTTCTTCAGAGAGTATTTAGTTTTATTCAAATAACGCTATTTTACTTCTAAAAATTACTACGGCCTTACCTACAAAATTAATCGCAAGATTGCCAGTGATTATTTTATTTTAGTTATTTCTAGCAATTTGTTGTTACTAATAGGCGTGCACACTGTGGGCACACATTAGTCAAAGTATTAACAAGAAAACATGTAGTATTAAAAAAAGGAAAATCTCAGTATTTACAAATGAATCATAATGATAGTAATACTATGAGTGAAGTAAGAGTTTTCCAGGTTCAAGGAAAGCCTTCACGGCTCCCGTAGCGGTTAAGGGGCTCAATGGGTCCTCGCTATATTCGCCGTAAAAAGCGTTCCGCTACTTCTTCAAACTCCATCATCTCTCTTTTTAGCTCATTATTTTTTATTATTTATATATTAGAATAAAGAAACATTTTGTTGTTTAAAATTCCCTTTTATCATCAGTAACTGGATATTTATTTTTGTATTGTGAAATAATTCCACAAAGTCACTCCTAGCAATGGAAACTATAATTCCATTATATTTTTAGAAGAAATGTCAGCATTATGTATTAATATATAATCACTGATGTAACTTTATCGCAAATATTGATCAGGGAAAAGTCGTGATAGTTTATTTCGTAAATAAATTAATTATTAAATATTTAATTGTGAATTATTGAAAAACAATTATTCTTTTTAAGTGCCGAATGATTTTTTTCAAATTCTCACGATGTTAATCCTGATTTTGATATATTATCAATAATTCACAAATTTCGGAAGATTCGGTTAGTATCTCATTTAATTATATTAACAGTAAAATTCTTACTTTTATTATTTCTTATTATTACTTCAAACCATGTCGCTTCTAGTATGCTGTAATTCCGTCATAAATATTCGCTTAAAGAAAAAATCCTCTTTGAAAATCTACTTTTACTACTAAACTAGCATAAAAATAGAAATATTTGGGCGAGTATAATATTTTAAAATATTTATTTGCTTGTATTCAAAGTAAATGGATCTGAAATTTAAAGCCAAATGTAATTTTTAAAGGAGATTCTAAGTGTTAGGTGCTATATAGCCAAATTTAACAAAATTTATTCTGCATAAGGACTATACTGCCACTTTTCAAGCATATATTTATTGTATTCGTTTTGAAAAATATTTGTATTACTCATAGATTACTATCGGAGTATGCCTTCACTTCCAAAGCTACATATATGTATTAACATAGCTCTAAAAAATAATACTTAATTTACTAAGTATATACATCCCGAATACCTCCAAATATTCAACCAATAAAATCCTTGTCTTTTAAAAATTAACATCAGTTAATCTTAAGCTTAACATATGCGAATTTTTCATTTTTTTTTTCTCATTTACACATAGCAGTTCAGTATCCTTTCTCGTTGTGTACGTTTTCTCGGTTTGTCCGTCTGTCTGTCTAAATGTTTTTGGAAAAACCGCTATTTACTACTTGCTTCAGGGGCTCTTTGCTTACTTGTTTATTATTATTATTGCCAAATCTGTGATGCAAATGGCGTATTCCCAGTGGTAATACATCAGTCAAGGTATGGACAAGAAAACACTCGGAATTACAGTACACAGAAATAGAACAATTACAATGTTTACAAACAAATCGCAGCTATAGTAATATCATGTGCGAAATCAACAAGAAAACATATAGTTTTGAAAAAAATATAAAAATCTCCGTATTTACAAGTCAGTCTCTATTATTTAAACACCATGAGCGAAGTCAGTGTTTTCACAATTCAAGATTGGACTTCACGGCTACATTAGCGGTTAATAGGTGAACTAGGTCCACACCATACTTCGCTCTTTCAAGCATTCCCCTACTTATTTTAACCCCCTCATTATCTTTTTGGTTCTCTATATTCCATTTGTAACACTTTACATTTATTTTGGTATTCATTCGCGTTTTTTGGTAGGGGCTTAAAGAGTACTTAAAATAATTTGTTCCATTTTGTAATTTCTCAATTCAAAAACGAGAATTTGGCGATGTTGGAATCGATGGCAGAGGCAACCCGATAGTCACAAAAGAGTTAATTGGATTTATCATCATCATTAAATGGATTCCAGCTATAAGGTGAACTCGGTGTTTCATTTTTGAATTTACATCTGCTGGTATTAATTTTTACGTAATAAGCAGAGATTATTGCTGCGTATCTTCAGGCAAATATTTAGCACAGCGTTCTTTTTAAGTTGAATGATTTGAAAGTATAAAAACTATTAATCTAGGTTTCTGCGTCTAATCACTGCCCTACGGCTTAAATTGATGTCTCATGAGGTAGAATAATTTTGAAGAATGAATTTGACCAGCATTGTTTATGTCCAAAATATTTTGCACATTTATTTTGAACGAAATATATATATAACTCAGTAGAAATTCGTGATGGCTGTCCGCATAGATGAATGTTTTTATTTCAAATATTGATCTTGAAGAACATTTTAACTTTGAAGAGTTTCTTGTCACAACAATCATAAAACTGCTGGAGAAGGCTGGCTGGCATGATGAGGTAGTATTTTGATGGTTTTCCTCCAGGTGGCAGTACGTATCGTTCAATCTTTCTTCATCGTGGTGGAACCTTTTCTCGAGGCCAACGATGCATTACAGCGCCAACCAAAGATAACTATTTCCATTACGGGAAGGCCAATGAGCCGTCTTTGCGGAATTGCCATTAAAAATTGTACTGTCTATCTCAAGGTCATAAATAAAATTAGCAAAAATTAATTACTCCTAAAAAACATAGCACTCGTTTTCAGTAGCGCTCATGAGAACCAATAATGCTTAAGTAAACCATTTCATTACATGAATTTTTCATAGGTTAATTAACTAAAATGTTGAAATTTCATTAATTAAATTTTAATTATTTTGCTGACACCTTTTAAAATACGATTCCTCCGTGTATAACTAAATTAATGGAGAAAGTTATTGTTGCTCTTAGGAAATAAGATATTGAGTGAATAAGTCGTTTTTCATAATATTGGTCTGTTAAATTTGTATCAGAATATTCTTCTTTGTAGCTCACCCATTGAAATTATTTACTTCTAATATTTTCAGTAATTTTATTATGATTTATTGCTTAAATATGGCATGACAATTTTGCCATGATTTCTGGATGCCAAAGAACATTTTGTGCTTAAAAACGTCAGATATCAAAGTAACTTTCAGTACGCTTAGAATGCTCAAATTAATCCTCAATGCCTACAAGTTAGATAAAACAGTCTATATTCAGAGATTTTGGTTGAATTGTGGTGGAATGTATATAGCAAAGTTTCTTTACAAATGAACTCCAAAATTAAATATTATATTGAATCATTCTATTATTTACCTTGTTACATATACCATTAAATTTGCATATTGCATTTTCATCTTCCTACATCAAAATGAAATTTGTTACTAATTTACAACAATTTTCATTATAGGAAAACTGTTGGATACAGATTCGAAAATTAACCATGGAACTGACGTTACGGTCTATATCCCATTAATTACATAGATAAGAGTATTTTTCATACGATTCATTGGTAGAAAGAGAATTAACTATCTCTGCAAAAACGAAAAGAATCTTCTAACAATACTATACATAGTTAATGGTTTCAGGCGCCCACTTCATGGAATTTTTTCATAATGTAAAAATAAATAGACTTATTGTAATTCCACATAAATGTTATTCAAAACGACCTAGGTTTCTTTGCAATGCAACATCGTGAGGTCCGGTCATTATCTTGCATTGCAACGAAGCCTAGGTCGTTTTGAATAACATTTATGTGGAATTACAATAAGTCTCTTTATTTTTACATTATACTATACATAAGCACACAATGAAATTAAATAGTTTGCTCTACCTAAAATTAGCAATTTGTTTGTCGTATAAGTTTTGATATGTATTGACTGTTCATGAAACGAGCTCTCATATTTTTTGTCATCTGTCATCATATACTGCTCATTAAGTTCTGCGATCAATGCTTTGAAAAACGCCAATTTGGATATACTCTCGCGAATTAAGTTGACTTCCTTTTTACATTTTAAAAAATCAACAGTCGATGATTTACTACTACTACTTTACATGCAAATACGCATCTTTATTTACAGGTCCGCTTCATAGATACAGAATTTACATTGATAATAAATCTTGTTCAAGGCATGAGATTAGTTCGATAATTCACTTTTCAACAATTCGCTATTGGGTAGATAACTAATACACCCTGGGTGTTGTAACCCTCTAATTGTTTGGATAAAGGAGTACTTTACTTTTAATAAACTAATAGTATGACAATTTTCATTGAACGTTTTATTGGTACAGGAGCTTAAATCATAATATATTGGATTCAGGAACAAAAAGAAGGAATAGTAAACTCCATAAATGGAGTACTCAGAGATTTCAAAGGCGTTCTTTAAGAGAAATGCGTATAAAACGGTATGGAAAGATAAGGCGGTTCTTGAATTTTTATCTCCGAAAATCTAAGTCGTAATACACAAAGGAGAGATTATATTATATGCAAGCTCATGGAGCATATCATTAGAAAATACCTTATGGAGTTCTGGAATAATTACTCTTGTGAAAACCAAATGACAGCCCTCTATCAAGACATAGCTGACTGACTGGAAGGGGGCAAACGAGTATATGCGGTAGTGATCGAGTACTCAAAGGTTTTTGATAGGGTCAATCACAATCTTCTACTAGCCAAGATAGTCGAAAAGGGAATTGATAGAAGGGTCTTGTTTTGGATAAAAGCCTTCCTATTAGGACGCTCAAAGGAATTTACAACGCTTATGGGTGGGAACCTTCCTGGGAGGATATAGGGATTAGGATTGAAGAGCCAAAATATAAGGGACTTAATGACCACTTATTCAAAATAGAGCCACCTAAACAACAACCTAATTGGGGATAATATTCTTTCCTAAATAGGGATGTTGCTGATTGGAATAGCCTGCGCGCAGCTGTCTTCGAGCCCTTTTCCTCTCATCTGAGTCTCTTTAGAAGTAGAATTAAGTGCCTCGCAAGATAGAAACTGTATTCTTATTATATTGTATATAGTAAGGAAATGGCGTTTATTATTTATTATGAAAAATATTACTTATAATGTAATTCTTATTTCTGTAATGACCTTGCCACCAGGCCCAGAGCCTAACTGAATTATAATTATATTAAATAAATAAATATGGCCCGGCGAACTTTTTTGGGGCAAATTATGTCCTCTATCCGAATATTATTTATGTATGCCTCACAGATCATATAAGATCATAGGAGAGAAATATATATATATTTTTAATTGTTGTTCGCCGATAGAATGGTCCTATCAACCGATGTAAACAAAATATGTGAAACTAGTGTATTTCCCCTTCATATGACGGGTGTCAGTTACTATATGGTTGAAAAACCAGTCGTAAGACTGGTAATCCTACTGAAACCGTACATCTAAAGTAATCGTAACTCATTAATATGGATAATCACAAAATTAGTTTATTTTTCTAGTGTAATTGCCCGTTGAAATTCAATGAACAACAACAAATGTAATTATTGAGTAATAGCCGGTATAAAATTTGCCAAAAGAGAGATTCGGGAGAATTTCTTTCTCATTCTTGTTTTCTCCAATGATAAGCCCATTGTCAAAAATGAAGAAATAATAATATTCCCTCTCTCCCTCTCGCCGTCCCTCTCTCCCTCCCTCTCTCCCTCCCTCTGTTTCCCTTCCTTCCTCTCTCTTTCCTTCCTTCTCTCTCTCCCTCCCTCTCCCTGCATAAATTTATAATTTTATTTAATTTATTTTTCCTGTATCATAATGACGATGTAATCTCCCAGGCATATCTTACCCTACAATCCCTGTTCCCCTCTCACCCCCCTCCCTCATATAGATATAAATGTATGTACATATGTTTGTATTTATGAATGTTTTTTTTCTCTCTGTTTCTCATATAATTGATTTTTTTTCTTTTCCTTCCCCTGAACTATTTAGGAATTTTCGCGGTTTTTTACACCTCTCTTCTCTTCGTAGGTGTTTTCCGCAGTGGGAATTTTTCTGTGTTAAAACATAACCGATACACAGTTTTTTATGACCCACAAAACTAACATTCTTTGGTAATGCTCTGTTATCTACTAACAAATATATTAACTTGTAATTAATTTGTATTTTGTTAAAATCTGTATATATTTAATTCCTCTTATTTTGTAAATATTGTAATTACTTATATGACGAAAGGGTTAAATGTAAGAAGGGACTACATAGTCTCAATTTCGCCCTAATAAAGTCGTTTGTCTGTCTGTCTGTCTGCCTCTCTTTTCTCCCACCTCTCTTTCCTCCTGTCCTTTTTTAATGCTATGCCTACCTTACTCTCCGTGTACCTTCCATTCTATTTCCTTTCCTTCCTATCTCCCTCCCCTCTCTCTTGCTTTACATCTATATAGTCGTTTAGATAAGCAAAAGAATTAAACTAAATCCCAGTCCCATTAGGATTACATAATTTCGCGAAAAATCCTTCGTTAATTTAAGGCAATCTATGCACTCGTATATATCACACGCTTGCGGTTTGTAACAACAATTAATTTTCGAAGTCGGCAAGGCAACATTCCGTTTAAAAGCCGATATTTTTCCAAAATGTTATTTAAATGTTTAATATGAGAGATTTCGAACGGTAGGCGGAAAAAGATGAATAGAATAAGAAACTTAATTCATTTTCCTTAAACATAGCTCAAATTTGAAGGTCGTGTGTCAATTATTTTTAATTTGAATTTCCAAAATAATAAAAGCCTGCACTTTAAAAAGTCGCTTTTTACATGTTATCTTTCGGGAAATGGAAATCGCCCCCCTGGAGTCGAACCCGGATCTTTTTTCCTATTTTATTTCGTCATTTAATTTCTATATCTGAACCAAGCATTCGTGAAAAATTTCAACCTTCCACCTAATCGGGAAGTTTGTTAAAAACGCGTTAAAATGGACCATTGATTACGTCAGCGTTAGACAAAAGAGTAAGCTAGAGAGATAATGCTTTGGATTTCCTCGAATTTTTATCTCTGAAACTATAAGTCGTACTGCGGACGTTTTTAAATTTTTTATTTGATACCTTGCAGATAATATAAGAACGAGGTAGATAAAGGTATGGTATTTAATTCTTACGTGTCGGAAGCCAGTTAACGAGATACGAGTATACGTTTAATTAATTACTTGAATAAATTGGAAGTTCTAATTGACAGATGCAGTTGAAATCATAATTTATCGATAAATTTTAATAAGGATCACTAATACTGAATTTCATTAAAATCTGCCGGGTAGTTTCGTAGATTAAACATGTGAATGGACGGACAGATGGAGGCGACGTGACCATAAGGCGTTCCGCTACTGCCGCTTCGCTGGTAAAGAACGCCTAAAATCGGATAGGATACATGGTTTTTCCTGAAAATGCAATTTAAAAATATTGGCTGACTTTTAGCCTTGCCTAATTTTTAATATCCATGAAAATAAAAAAATGAAATTGCTAGTAAAAATGCGTGATCTGATAGCTTTTTACGATTTTAAGTTCGTTTTGCTCTTTTATGATTTTCTTTCATGTTTTCGTAATCATTGGGTCCTTTAATACAAAAGTAATAATCTATTTTCCTATAAATGCTGTTGGTATACTGACTCTTTAAGACCTTTTTTAATTTGTCTCCTCCATGCCACTGCTTAATTGATTTTTCTCTCATTCCTCCTTGATCTTTGTATATACTTTCCTTTGCCGAATTTCCTTCAGCGATATGTCATACCAGTTTATACTTTTCTTTCTTTCCGTATTAAATACTACTCTTGCAGAAATAGTGACGGCAATTCCAACTTCTCCTCTGCATTTGAAAAGTTTTTTTTAAGATTTTCATTCCTTATTTTACAAGACCTTTGTGAGGTCCATTTACGTAGATTCAATCAATCATCCCATGTTGCTTATTCATTATCTCTCACCATCTTCCTTTCATTCTACTTTTCCATTCCCTTAGCTTTCATCTTAATGTTCCAATTGAACTGACTCATTCTTTTGATTAGAGACTGAATTGCAGTCGATTCCTGTTTTCATCACATTCTTCTTTCCAAGAATGCTCCCAACTATGATTTCTCGCTCCCTCTCTCGAAACTTCACTCCACTGTCCTCAAAGCATATCCTCTTCCTTGCCTCTCAGTCAATATGCACCGAAAAAATTCGGGCTGGTTTTCACGTCTTATTTGTGGTTGAATTTTGACTTTCCAAATGAAGGAAGATTTTTTTCCATTCATCCGAGCATAATATCCTTCTTGCCCAATCGACACATCTTACGATGCATATAAACAATATACACGTAAGTACATTGCAAGGACTATAAAGCTCTGATCTTATGAGCTTGGCAAAATTTCTCCGATTTCTATTACCCTTTGATGGGGCGCGCGTGTGAACGAGATTCTCATGGGATGCAAGCCATGTTTTTCGTGAGTAATACGTAACCGCCGCCTGCCGAACGTATGAGAAAGCATGAGGAAAACTTGCTGCTTTGAGAAAGTTCTCATACATTTTCAAATGCATTCAAAGCATAAACAGCTAAATTGCACTGTGCTTGCAACGGTGGCATTTTTCATTTTCAAATAAAACCTAAATGCTTAGTACAATAACAATTCAACCTGAAAAACTGCATCTGCATGTCGACCCGGTTGAAATCTGCTGTTTTGGTTATTTATTTATATGAAGATTATATGTACCATATTGGATTAAAATTCATGCTGCCAGTTCTCTGTAAAAATATAATTTTACTTTTTATTGTGGTAGCCCTGCTCTTTATCTCCGCTTTGAACACCTTGATGTCATTATGGTATGTTGTACAAATCTTATATACAGAATTTAGTTGAAATCCACTAAGGCAATTCCTTCCAAATCCGTAATTACTGAAAGAATTTAATCTGTAAGTGTGGCACCCCTGTTTGGTTGATCCGGTCCAGATATGCTATTATGGTTTTGTATATATGTATACATTATAAATTTTAAATTTGGTTAAAATTGATGCGAACAGTTCAACACAGATACTTGTAAAAAGAAATTGTATTATTACTTGTATTGTGGCAGCCCTGATTTCTATATCAACATTAAACATATTAATTTGTTTTTAAGTGTTGCACACCTTCTTAATAATAAATTTCGTTGAAATCGGTTGGGCCAATTCCTTTCCAAATTCATTATTACCGAAAAGCTTAATTTTGCAATTGTGGCACCCCTGCTAAGTCGATCTGGTCGAAATATTCCATTTTGGTACTATATAGATGTGTTAATTCTATGTACCAAATTTGGATGAAATCAGTTGAGCCAATTCTTCCCTGATATATGCGTACGGACCGACGGACATCACGAAGATAGTAGTGCTTTCCAGCAATGACGAAAAGCACTAAAAAGTAGAGGCAGTTTTCTGATACAAATAACGTTCTTGGAAATACATAAGTAACAAATTTTTATGAAAGGGTTTTAAAAAATATTCTACGTAACTTATCAATCGAGAGAGAGATTCATTCTTTCAGTTAAGCTGTTTATTTTACTTATTAAGTGGGATCCGATTAGAAAATGGTCTCTTTGAAGATGTACCCATTAACTGGAAATCATTAGTGAAAGTTGAAACAGAGGGGATAATGACATGACTTTTTAGCAATCCATATGAAAACTTGCTAGGCAAAATTTAATTGTTCAACAGACGAATTGAAGTATTAATTTCATTAATTTTTATTCATAGCATCCGTTTAATCATTATTTAGAATAAATAAAGAAAATATTCACAATCAAATGCTGGGACTTCTATTGGGCCTACCTCTACAGATAAGTTAATATAATATAAGAAAAACAGCTGCAAAAAAACCTATAGCAATAAATGAGGACGAAATAGAAAAATTCGTTGTCATTGTTTTGGAAAGACCAAAGAAACTAGATTATAAATATCTACATCTACATATTACCCTGCAAGTCACCTTGACGGTGGATGGCAGGGGGTGCCGCGCACCAAGTTCCTAACTAATTATTATTCACAGTTATCTATTGTGGTCACGTATTGTCCTAGGGAAAAAGGACTCCTTATACCTCTCTGTCCTACTATCTATTTAGCGAATCTTGTCGTCATTATCCCTCCGTCCGATATACGTTGGTTGTCGAATAATATCCTTCATTTCATTTACGAATATCTCCGACCTATATTTATCTAGAAGTTTAAGTCTCGCCTGTAATCTACGATCTTTCAACGATGGCCAACTCAACTCATCAATGAGTAACGTAACGCTCTGTTTTTTATCGTAATTCTTTTTCACGAATCTAGCTGCTCGCCGCTGTATTTTTTCTAAATCCTTTATGAGTCCCCTCTGATATGGATCCCAAACCGCTGCTGCGTATTCCATTTGAGGTCTAACATAATATACATATATAGTATATACATAATATAGTAGTGAGTAAAAGTATTTGATATTAAAATTGTGCAAAAAACCAGATCGGATGCGATACAGAAGGGTAAATTTTCTCGATTAACTAAATAATAAATTCGAAAATACTTTCACATGTTTTAAAAAACGCTTCTTTGATATGCTCATTTCTAGATGACGATTTTTTTTACGGGTTCGAATTTGAAAACATGATTGGTCATGTAATCCGTTAGAATGGTTCGAAATAATAGTCCACTTACTTGTGTGCGTTGTGATTAGAATACTGAAGTTTATTACCTCCTCCTGCAGAAGAGAAAGTCTTTGAGTCATCAACATTCCTTCCTGCCCTCTTTTTGAATGTCTTAGTGCTCTTTGTTTTCATGATACGATATCACTTGACCTCTTACACCGCAGTGAGTAAAGGATCAAGTACCATATTCCCAGAAATTCACATAGATACTATTGAAATCATTCTTTCAAAAATTTTCTAATATTTGTTATTAGAATACTTGCTCTTTCAAAATTACACATTTTTTTATTTCCGTTAAAAGAAAAATGATAAATCTATTTGTAGGAAGCAAACAAAAAAAGCTTTAGAACACTGAAAATTTATAGAAATATTTTTATTTTGAAAAGGAAAACTCGATAATGAAAACATTTTTTTTAGCGTTTTACAGAGGATAAAATCAAAATAAAGGGAATAAGGAATTTTAATTTCCGTAATTTAAAATTAGTTGATAAATTGCTGCAACGAACACAAAAATAATGTTTGTATTATTTTACCTAATATTTGATCAAATATATCCCTAATTTTTTTTAAATAAGTTCAGATCATAATTATGAATGCTATATAGCTACAATAATTGAGTAGAATGAATTACAAAAACATCTCTTCGAACTAAAACGAAATAATAGCTCAGTACATATACAATGGATGCCGCTTAATGTGATCACATTGGGTTCAGTTTGATTGATATTATTAACCGGCAGATAGCAATATACAGCAACATTTCTTAAACTATATTTGGGTCTGAAATTACGCGTTTGACTATAGTAACCGACTGATAACAATAACCAAAGATATTATAAGCGGCACCTACTGTGCTTATAAAAAATTAAATTTATCAAACAAAACTAATGTTATATAAAATATGTCATTTATTTTTGAGATACAAAAAATATACATCAAATATCGACAAGTGTTTATGCTTCAACACAAATACACAGGTAACAAACAATATTTACATAAATAGTATGGCTCACAAATTAAATTAAGCGTAACACAAATACACGAAGCATCGAGATTAACTTCTTTAAAGTGAAAATAATTCACCAGTAAAAGTAATTGTTTTCCTCGATTAAATAACTATCAGTAAAATCACTTATTAAAGTTCAATTTGAGATTTTTGGCTTGTCTTTTCTGACTAGTTGACAAGGTTTATGATATTATATGTAAATCATAGTTTTATGGCTTTTATAAATTATCAAAAAGATAATTAGCACATGCATATGCGACTTTAAATACTTCAATTCTAATTCTATTTAAAAGATAAGAAATAATGTTGTGTAAAAACATGCAATTTCAAATGCCTGATTATATTTTTAGTTGCATAGAGCAGAGATTCATCATAAGCTGAGGAGATAATCTTTGTGGGCAACACTTAGATTTTAAAATAAATAATTCAAAGAACAAATATTGTTGATGTTAATGATTTCAAAATTTTGTTACGATAATTCCACAGCACTTCTTATTTGTTCTGGTACTGGGAGTATCCTTGATAGGCAATATTATGGGCATCATAATTTTCTGAATTGGTAGGTTCTCTGTAAAAAACAAAATTAATTTATTGAGAATAGATGTAACAAAACTCTGTAAGAAGTTAATCTTACTCAAAATTATAGCGATGAAGATTCATTTAATACTACTAAGTTTATTGCATTTGATATTAATCTTAGAGCTATGCACTGCATGTAGAAATTATTAAATGAATACTGTCAAAAATTTGTTTAACATACTTTTGACAATTACGATGTTTTGGAAATATTTAAAACGTAATAAAAAATAGTGAGATTGGAATTTACATTGTGGTAATCTCATGTTCAATTTAACGTTAATATTTAAATAACTCGATAGATAACATGTTTTTTATTTTAATCCCTTAAGTTAAAAAATAGTAATTTTATTTATTTTTCTTTAAATGTGGTATCATAAATTTGTGAAATTTTCGTCTTATATTTAACACTAAAACAGCAACAAATAATATCATAATGCATACTTATATAAGACAAAAATAATCAATTAATATCATGATATTGAAAATGAGTCTTTTATAAATGATAATGTATTTGACTTGCACTTGTAATCTCATATAAATGCTAGACTAAGATTTAAGTATGTACACATTATTTTCATTTAAAAGATATGTCATCGAGAGGAAATAAATTACTTAGGAATTTAAATAAAAAGAGAAAAATCTTATCTTGACTGAGAATTGAATCTGGGCCATGAAATGCTAAAAAAATTATTTCGTTATTTAAACTATAGAAATTTTTCTTTCCCTCACTCACGATATATATCAGTAATTGATTGTTTTTAAAATTTAAACGCTGTTACGATAGTCCAAAAACTTGTTTATAACTTCTATACATTAATTTCATTGTACACTCTTCATTGTAAAAATCTGCTGGCCATAGAAAATAAGTAGTATTCCATACAAATATTTTTACTTTGGATTTCAATTTTTCTTTATATTTCTTTTGGAAAATCCACAAATTGGCCTTTGCCGTTGTATAAATAAGTTGCTTAAGATAATGAAGTAATTTTTAGAACTTTTTAAAATGATAATTTTCAAATTAAAAAATTATATATTCATTTTTAAAACTACTTAAAAATATTTCCGTACTTCATGTAATTTTCTCTAAAGAGAAAGATATGGTTTTAGCTTTTCTAAATTACGAAGGAAAAGCAAATTTATTGAAAGCGTCAAAAATGAAGGAAAAATGAGTCGACTCTACCATGAAAAGCACATTAATTGTAATAGTCCATGCAGATTAATCTGTGAACAAGTAATTTCTGTTGAAATATAAGTTATTTTTGGGGAAAAATGTCGGCTGTGAAATCTACGCGCTTCAAAATTATTTTTAACCGATAGCAATGGATTTCCACTTCCGTTCAAGATATTTTTACTCCTTGCTTTTTAAATTATTTCAGCAGAAAACATAATAAATAGTATGAAATGCTGACTTACATTTATAATAAAACTCAATAAGGCGGTCGATAAATATTAAGTTCAATTATTATTTTAGAGTTTTGCAGTAACAAACCATTCTCTTGCATAATTTTGTAATTTTTCATTATCATCCTCAAATCTTTGATGATGATATTGCGCTTCAAGACTTGTATTTATTATAAAACTATAATTCTTTAATGTCAATTCCCTTTAGTTTTATTGAATTTAGTTATAAATGTTTTCTTTCCCATGAAAAATATTATTGAAACGACGTATTCTTATTTAAAATTCTTTTTATTTTCTTTATGTTTTTATGCTACTACTACATAGCTCAATATTTCCTTAAAAATAAATCATAATTTAATGTATCCATAAATCTTGTAATCAAAGCTGCATCTTCTTCTAAAATTGGCGCGAATGTACCCCAGTTGACATTTTATGCCGAAGTTATAATAAAAATTATCTTTCATTATTCGTTGCCATTTTAAAAATTACGTTTATAACAAACACGGATTTTTAGACTAAAAAGAAAGGAAAATTCACATAACATATTTCAGAAATATTTTCCAAGGAAAGCCTCAAGGGTTTGAAGACCAAAATGGAAGAGGAAAGGAAACAAGAAAAAAGATGGGACGGAAGAGTCTGTGAGAGAGAGAGCGAAATTAATGTATAAGAAGTTGGGATAAAGGTGGAGAAAGAGGAAAAGTGAAATTGGAAGGATAAGAAAACAGGAGAGGAAATGAGTAAGGTAGAGAAGAAGCAAAGATAAATGGATGAAAGAGAGGGAAGGAGAGAGAGAGGGAGGGAGAGATGGACCGAGATAGGGACTGAGAGATGGAGAGAGACGAGAGGGAAAGAGAAGGTGGTGAAGAGAGGGATGGAGAGAAAGAAGGGTAGTGAGAGTGAGAGCGTGTGATATTAGGAATGAGAAGGAGTGCGTGATTTTGCTAATGTTTCGGCTTCTTACCGGAATGAGACCGATCCGCCTGTGGCTGCTGCGTGGTCGCTGTCCCTAGAGTAGAAGGGCGAGTGGATGGACTGGAGCGAGGAGGAGGAGGGGGACGAGTAAGGGTTGTTGTAAGAGTGAGGCGGGGGTTGGTAGAAGCTGCTGTGTCCGTAGCTGCCGTAGTTGTGGTGCAAGTCCGGCTTGCAGAGTTTGAAGAAGCCGATGAGACCGGGGATGACGAGTGCGAGGAACCCTAGGAGCTTCTTGAAGGAGGCGAGTCCGAGGATGAGTGGCAGGAAGAGGAGAAGCTTAAGCTTAAACAGCTTGAGGATGACCAGGAGTGGGATGAAAAGCTTCTTTAGCTTGGTGCGAGCTGTTTTAAATAAAATGTTCGGGTTTTCCATTACGTTGAGTCACACGGAATACGAAATAAATATCCATATTTACTTATATTGGTAAAATATTTTACGCATAAATGTGAATAAAACATGATAATTTAAAAAAATATCAGACCACTATTTTTAATATTTGACTATTTAAGGCACATTTAAATGGATTTTTATTTTGATTTTAAATGCTAAATTTATCATTTCATCATAAAAAAACAAATAAAAAATGCAGTTATAATTATATTTACGTAAATTTGGAAATAATGCTTATGTAATATACATGTAATATTAGAACGACAAATAAATCCTTACTGATACAATGCAATCGATCCAACGGTTATGTTTAGGTAAAATGTAGACAGGTTATTGAGAGAATTAAAAAAAATATTTTCTCCATGGTAAATTTTTATCTCTACAGCAATGTATGCAATAGTTATCTTGTTGAAAAAAGCATCACATTATTTTAATGATTGTCTTAATTAGAGCTGAAAAGATTATTTGAGATCAGTATAACAGTAGTAACAAAAAACAGGGCTTTATAGGGAGAATAGTTCGAAATAGCTCCGAAAAAGTGAAAGAATTATGTTATCTATCCTTGGTTCGACCGCAAGTCGAATATGCGTCGCTGTGTGGGATCCCTACGAAAAGGACTCGCTAACGAGATAGAAAAGGTTCTGCGCAGGGCAGCTAGATTTGTAAAGAGAAATTACGATAACACAGCGTAGCATCATTAATAGAAAATCTGAAATGGACATGGTTAGAGGAACGTAGGCTGCAGGCTAGATTTAAACTGCTGGAAAAATTTATGCCGGAGGGACTAGCGAATGAGGTATTAGGTCATCAGAAGCCCGACGTATCTCGAAAGGCAAGACAGCGAGGATATGATTCGCGAGATTGATTGTAGAACGGAGCGATATAGAGAATCGTTTTTCCCTAGAGCGATAAGAGAACATAATAGGAAAAGATAACGTAGGAAAACTAGGGACCTTTAGTGCACTGAACCCCCTGCCATTCACCAAAAAGGTGACTTGCAGGGTATCATGTAGATGCAGGTGTATCTCATAATAAATGAAATACTTATGCTTAAATGTATTATTTATGAATGCAGATAAAATATCAACAATTGTCTTATAGATTTAGTAAATTTTATAAGTTATTTAAAAGAAAGACTATTAATTTTCATAGGTTTAAATCTTATTTATATGATTGTCATCGTCAATATCTATAAATGTAATACCTGGGGAATAAATTATGAGTAAATATTTTATGATGAATTGTTTATCCGATTTTTACTTTTTTAATGTGATTGAAATTACTTTTAAATTACTGACGCATAATTAATACAGAGAAAATTAATTTTATTAAGATTATTTTATTGTATAAAAATATGAATGTCAGTCCACAATGAGAATAAAATAATCCTCAGGAATTTTTTGAATTAACATTATTTAATACTAATAATTTCGTTTAATATAACAGGTAGTAGTAGTATAATAGTAGTATAATATAATTCAGATTATAATTTTTAAAGATCGCTTATAAATGTTTAAGTGTTATTCACGAAATCTTTATTTTGAAACTGTTTAGTTGTGCATAGATTTATACGCAACTATAATTGCCAAGGGAAATGACGTTTTAATGCAAATTCTTATCCAAGGGAAATTTTTTATATCGAAATTTTAAAAGATTATATCTATATATCATACAATTATCAATTATCTACTTATACTCACACAGAGGAGACGCATTCTTGTCTTCAATGAGGTCAATCTCCGAAGCTATTTCGTCGATGAACCGTGGGGAGTACCGCCCGCCATCTGTCACCTGAGAGGGAAACTCCAGCTCCAATCCGGCGTTTTTGATGAACGTCTCAACCCGGCGGAGGAGGAACTTCACGAAACGATCCCATTCGGAGTCGGTGGAGCGAGGAGCGGTCGAAAACTCGAAGCTCCGAGAGATGCGCTCCTGTGCGTCTTCCTCGCGAGCCTTGAAGCGTTTGATTCTGGCGTTATCCGTTAGGGCAAAGGAAGTGGTAGCGGTTATGAAGAACTCGTCGAGCGAGGAGAGCGCGCGGGACTTGAAGCACTCGGAGAGGTCTCCGACTAGACACTGCTGGTTGGCCGCCGCGAGGTAGGGGTCGACTTCCGGACCGGTACCCAATCCCAGCCAGTTGAGTAGATTCTTGCCCCGACGCGTAGGGGCGCCGGATGGGACGCCGGTAAAGTTCACGTTGGGGCCGAGGTCTCTGGACGACGCGGCGTACCTGAGTTGTCCTTCGTTAGACTCGGGTCTGTCTTTGCCTTCGTCGCCGAAAACCACCTTACCGGACTGGGCCGAAGAAGAGAGTATGCAAACGGCTAGGACCAACGCGGCCAGCCGAATCAATTTGATCGACGTCATAGTTCGTTTCTACCTGGAAGGACGAAAAGAAAGTCCTCGGAGTTAGATAAGATCGAAACAAAGCAAGGTTAAACGGTGGAGGAAAGAAAAATGAAAGGCAGCTCAGGAAATGATCTCCCGTCAAAATACCCACGTGGACACAAAATAGGCCGCGTCTGAAACTCAAACGAAATTACTATCCTTTTTTGTTGACGCAGGGCTTTTTCCGAGCCTGTTAACTCCTTCTCTCAAATCGCATCAACCTGTATCGAACTAACCTCTTTAGCTACCCTACCTCCTCCTCCTCCTCTCTCCTCCTTCCTCCGATTTTCTCCTTTTCTCTCCGAGATCCCCTCTCTCCGGCATGAAACTCCTTGCGCCGCTCTTCGAATGCCTCGCGAAATGCACGGAGCAGACGAAGAAGCCGAGGGAGGTGACGGCGGGCGCCAACGAGGCCACTGCCAATGGATTTCCTCCTCCGCTCCCCCCTTCCTTCCTCTCCTCCATGTCTCTCCGTCCGTCGTCCCAAAAAGGACTCTATCGCAGAAGCGAACGAGCAGGAGACGGGAGCGTGCAGCAAGGCACGAAGAGCCATCGAGGAATAGGAGGAAACGAAGGAGAGGATTGGAAGACGCGTTTACCGTTAAACGGGAGAGCGGCGGTCACGGAGGCTTCCTCATCCCCTTCCCCGTGATCGCCCCCTTCTTTTCTCCGTACCCCGTCCACAACGCAACGCTTACACGATTCACCTCCTTTATACCCTTCGGCGTATGTCCTCACCACTCGCTACCTGTTTCCATCCAGGTCGCTGATGGCGAAGAAGAGGGGAAGGAGTATAACTAGATGCGTTCTTCAGGCATTTATGATTTGCCCGGTTCGTGGAGGCGTTGAAATCACCCTTCCACTATTACGTCCATGGTAGATAGTGTAAGGATTCATTTCCGCATAGCGGAGCAAATGAAAACCGTGTTTATAGTAAACAAGTTTATCCCAAATGAAAACTTTTCCACGTGCGTCCTGGGCTTAGGTCTATGTCTTTATTTTTATTTTTTAGGCAAATTTCGTGGCACGCTATTTATAAGCAATATTTCTAGGGTATACAGGTAGGTCCGTCTCTAGGATCCGCGGGGCACGGGGCGATGCGGCTGCCGCGGGGCACCCTACCCACACGCAAAAAATATATATATTTATAATTTAGTTATTATTACTTTTTAAAAATTAAATAAATAAAATTTTAAATAAAATTCAAAAATGTCATCTATTAACAATTTCTATATTGATACATACATATTAGACAATTCTGTATCGGCTCATGTCTCATTTTTGAGTTGTTTAGCTACCTCTCGAGTTTGATTAAATCCTTTATTTCTATACGTATTTAATGCTGATTTCCAAGTATCCAAATGTTTAACTGCCATATCTAACGGAATTTGAGCAGATTGTAGAACCTTACTGACTTTGTAAACAACTATTAGTATTTCATAAAATGGAATGCAAAAATTCGAAGCTGTTTAATTCATGGGAAACCAGTGAATTTGATTAGCCTTTTATTTTTGAATTTTTACAAATTTCTGCTACTTCAAGTAAAGCTTCTTTAATTTTTTATAATTAAAAGTGTATAGCTTTTATACTTTCGAGTCTGGACTCCCAACTAGTACTAGAAAAGGCTTTTAGTGGTATATATCTGTATACCTCTTTAAGATGTTCCATCTTGCCGGAGAGTTTGCGAATATACATAATGTACATACGCTGAATAACACCAAAAAGTGACATTGCCTGTGGGCAGGAATAAGCCATATCACAGAGATCCAAATTTAAGTTATGGGGTTCACATGGCATAAAAATACTCTAGAATTTAGACTTAAAATGCGTGCTTGAACTCCCTGTTGATAGACCTTCATATTCGTGCCGTTATCATATTCTTGTCCTCTGCAATACATCAAGGAGATTCCCTTATCATTCAGTTCTTTAATATATGTAGTTTCGAAAAGGCATTTTCCTGTTGAATCTGAGATTTCCAGAAAACTTACGAAGTGTTCAACTAATTCTACATTAATATTCGTCGCCGATCGATGACGCTCTGCCTTGTCATAGCATCTATGCAGAGCGATGTTTTCACGTCCCGCGAACGTTGTATCATTTTACACGGAGCTGCGCTAAATTCAAAAGTGGAATCGGTAGGCGCGGGGCCCTGGGTGACTGCCCACCCAGCCTCCCCCTTAAGACGGGACTGTATATAGTAGTAATGTTTCCGTCAATAATTTAAATACTAATGTCAAAATATTTCTGTTTAAGATTAATAAGGCCAATATGTTTTCGAAGAATAGCTAAATGAAATAAAGTGTTAAAGAGTGAAAAATAGTAAAACGTTGGATACAAACTGCTAACACATCTTGAGATCACAGCAAGCTACGCACGACATAACATCATATTTCTCTTACCTTAAGATTATGAACATCGATTCCAATAATATTGCAACGCTAAAAAATTAAAGAGCGGGAAGGTTATGACCCTCTTGAACCGAAAATTTGTGTTACATCCTCTCATGCGTTCAACTTAGGCATCATATCACAGAGGTCATCAGAGATGATTGATTGGCAATAGTAATGAGGGGAAGAACCTGCAGTCTGTTTTACGATTAATTTCAAATCAATTGGCACTCTCATAAACCACGAGGGAAAAAAGTCAATCTCAAAGCGCGTACTAATTTTGCGAGGCGATTTCGATGTAAAAAACATAGATTTTCTTCTTGGGTATAGTCCTGTCCCACTGACATAGACATTCTTCCGATAGGGAAGACGCGTACTAAAAAATTGAGAAGTTTCTCCGCCTCCATCTGGGCCCCGTATTTCTCCATTTAAAGGCGAGTAAAAGGGCAGCGAAAGCGGGGTCATTGTCGTGCAAGGCATTAATTTGAACTGGAAAGTCAAGGTGATGCATGCGAGCCGTGTCGCTTTCTTCGCTTCAACAGCTCTGATGTGAAAGTCGAAATGCAGCGGAGGGATCTTGACATTGCACCACCAGACCTTAAATCATTCAAGGGGAAACCAACCACCGCGACAAAAAGATCTAGAGTAGCTCGGTTAGTACGAGCTATTAGAGAGTTCTTGATGCCATTGAAAAACATGTAATCGTCGCTTGCGCAAAGATCGTTGAAAAATCGGACTGTTAATTACTTGTAAAATAGTTCGAGACAGAATGATTTTTTTAAATTTCAAGAGCCCAATTTATGATTAATATCATAAAAATAATTTAATTTAAGAAAGTATTTGTTATCAATAGATGGTGACATTTTAGTAATTATTTAGAACTTGAATTTTTAAAAAATATTTGATGAAGCTCTTCATCCAATAATTGCTGATAACCTATTATATTGGTTTGCACCTTATTGTTTTAACCCCTTCTTGGAAGCTAGACATCTAGTTTGTGTACTGTTAATTATGAACGTTTTATTTCGTTACATATCAGTTACCTCTACTACATCTACGGTACGAATCTAAGTATAAGCATTTCCGCCTTCGATGGAAATTTTTGTCGTGTGCATTCTGGAAGTATTTTTATTTTAGTCGGGCGTTTATCTGATAAGGGATGTCTCGGGAAATTCCGTAACTCTTCCGTAACCACAATCCAAAAATGGTTTCGGCCGATTCGATAAAGATCGCATCTCGAACGATGGCAGCAGAAGGAAAAACAAAGGACTCATTATGGGTGTCGCACGTTTCACCTGAGAGCTGATCGATGCCATTCGTAGGAGATGGAAAGCCAGATTTCCGAAATAATGGGCGAAGAGAGAAACGGTAATGGGCGAGGGAAAGGTGGGAAGGAAGGAGGGAGTAGAGGAGAGCGAGGGAAGAGTGACAGAAATGGGACACGTGTGACAAAGACACGCTCTATGGCAAAGTCGTCATCAAACACCCATTAGTGAGAGATGTTAAGGGGTTAGGGGAGAGAAATAATTGAGAGGGAGGAGCGTTAGGAAAATTAGCGCAAAATTTGCCGCGGGACGCTGGTGGAAAACGTCGCGGATGACGGGAAACACCTAAAAACACTTGGGAGAATTTAATGCCATCTTCTGCGGGCATCGGGCGACGACACGGTCGGTTTTTGTCATTCTCTCCCCCCCCCCTCTTCCTCTCCCTATCTTAGCCAATACCTGATGCCATTCATCCGGGGAGAGCCATGGGACTTGTTAGGCGTTCCTTTAAAAGAAGTCGCCTTAAAGGCGATGAAGCATTCAAGGTGTTATGGGGCGAGAAAAACTTCGATCCAGAATCCCACGGATGGATGTAAATTCGAACGCCGTAACTTTCAAATATTTTCTTTGTTTCGGAACATCGTGGATGTAAATCATCACGAAGTTGCGATGAGCGACTAATATTGCCGGATTTATATTATTAAGGTTGCATATTCATAGGCTGAGTAGTGCGGAATAGTGCAGAGAAAGTACGTGAAGCGTGTTATTTTTTACTAGTTATACCGTAGGTGGAATATGCCACCAGTATACGAGATCCGTATGAGAAGAGCCATATAATTCAGTTAGAAAAAGTACAGCGGTGAGCAGCCAGATTCGTTAAACTAAAGTACGATTATATGGAAAGCATCACATCATTATTGAAGGACTTAAAATGGAGATCTCTGGAAGACCGTAAACTGTGCTCAAGGTTAAGGCTCCTATAGTAATACAAGTCAGAATGTCTAGCAGAGGATGTATTGGGAATAATTGAGGCTCCAACGTACATAGGTAGAAACGATCTTGACGATATGACACGTGAGATTGATCTGTCAATACGAGACCATAAAAGAAAGTCAAATCTGCGAGTAAAAACTGTAAGGTAGGCCTCGGTGCAATGCACCCCACTGCCACCCACCAGATTGGTAAATTGCAGGGTAACATGTAGATGTAGATGAAGAATATAGCGGAAAAAAGGAATAAAAACACAAATTAAATGGGAAAAGTGGCTGAGGGATGCTTAAAAGCAATGGTTTCCCAAAAGGCGCACCCAGGTTCGAAGAGTCGTTTAGCTAATTCCCATAAAGATAGGTTGACATGCTGTACCATATCGCTTCTACGTGGTTTGGTGTTTATCTGAGTGAACGCATAAATAAATGCCCAAACATTCGTTTGGCACTGGATTTTGAAATGCGCGCGTAAAAAATCCGTTTCAAGCAGCTGGCGAGTATGAATCCTGACATATAACTAAACAGAGAAATATGATCACGAACGAGAGACAGAAGCGATAAAAAAGCATCTCAAGTTACAATTTTGACAAGCGGAACAGTTTGGTTCTTATTTTCTGAGTTAAAATTTACTTAATTACTGAGACCTTTCCTCACATCTTCGTGTTTCAGGATCCAATTGTATATTAACTGTATATATTGCGATTTGCTTAATTTGTTCATACTAAATCATGAGGTAATCTATAAAAGTATATACTTATATAATCCATAAAATGATTTAACTATTTGCAGGCACATACAAAATTTTGACTCTTGATCTATTAATGTCATTACTAACTAAATTGCCATTTTGATTTATATCAAGGGAATATGTATTTATAAATCATGAAATGGAATCAGAATAAGATTTTACGATTGCCCTAGGTTATTGAATATTCATCAAAGAACACGTTAAAAAATTTCTTTACTAATTAGAAAAAACTATTTTGGTTAATAATAAAATAGAGAATGAAGTTATTGCACGGAAGGGTTAGATAAAAAAGTCGTAATACCTGATAAAAATCCAAATATTTTATATAATTCTCTAAGCAAACCTTATTTTTCCAAATGTTTTGTTAATATCTGCAATATCAAGCTACGCGGTTTCAAAATATTTATACCTTTTTCCTCAAAGACACTGCTGGCCTCCTATGCCTCTCTTCTTTGATCCAACTGATGCTCCGCACAGGTGACGTCTCTCTCTCTCTCTCTCCAACTCTCTCTGTGCGTTTCTCTTTCACTCGCCGGCTCACTCACTCTCTCCGAAGCGAACTGTTTTCCCTTCAGAAGACTTTTGCCTATCATTCGGAGGCCACAGTGCCTTTTATCGAGACGAGAGAGTTTGGGTGGAGGAGGGAAAGGGAGGAGGGGCGGGGCGGGAGGGGAGAAAGGGGGGGGTGTCTGGGGTTCTCCCAGGAGACGAGCTGTTTCAAAACCCGGAGCTACAGAAGAGAGTGCGCCCGAATTAATTGTGGACTCGAGTCTTTGAATCTTGAGGTTTCCGGTGGCTTACATCCATGGAAACGTATTCCTACCTGCTTCGGTATTTTTATTTTTTCTCTTGCGAAATCATTTCATTCATGTCCACGCTGGTATTAATCGAGTCACGTGAATGCGCTGAATATAACTTGAAGCTTACCTGCGTTAAATCTCGGAGTCCCATTGATTGTTTTCTATCATACTCGTTTGATATTTATATTGAGTCCTCATTTGGATGATTTTTTACTTATGTTCGTATGAAAATTATTTTGTAAGATTAAGCAGATTTAGAGATAAATAATCCAAAGTAATGTTTTGAGTGAAACCCTACGGGGAATTAAATTTGGACTAAAATTTACTTTCGTGCAAATCCTGTATATTTGTTGATAGCAACACTTTTCGCCTGTTCTAAATGCAGTCTCTTAAAAATGAAGTTCGCATTTGTGAGAAAATGTATCAGAAATTATTTTGTTACACCTGAGTTTTCCGATATTTTAATTATATGGGTTTACAAAAAGACGCATTACATAAAATTAGAGATTACTATTTTGACGCTACTACCAATAATTTCAAAAACGTACGTTTATGAATATTTTCATTTGCAACTTCGTCGAAATAAAAGAAAGTTTGCCGATTTACTTTTCATGTTACAACAAAGTATCTCGTTTTCGCTTGCTGAAGAATTGCCAAATTTTATTACGTATTAATTTTACCTTAAATGTTATTTATTTCTATTCTGCTAATTGATTCCAAAGTATTTTCATGGAATATATATATTAATAATAGATGTATAACTAACCCATTTTAATACTAATAATATGATTATATGGCTATTGAAACAAAATGTTAATACAGTATTTCGTTCAGCAGTTTTTGTTCGGACAATTTCATTGTAATTTCACATGCGGCTTATTTTATTATTAAATTCTTGTTATGATACAAATTATTTCGTACTCATAATATTTGAGAATCAAATATGTATGTTTGGTAAACATAAATCTTACGATTGTGTAAACAATAACGCATCCGAAAATATTTTTTAACTGAATTATTCGAGAACTTTCGATTTTCAAACGTAATTTCCGATGTATTCTCTCCGTCAATCACGGATATTTATCAACAACCCCTGTTCGTATATTCTTGCTTGTTTGGAAGCTGAGGGAGGGTCTCCGAAGTCCGGATTTTCGATCCAGCTCGGCAGCAATCGGAAATAAAAAATTCATGAGTATCCCACTCTCCGCACTGCTGACCCCAGATATTGGAACGGAGCGAATAGAATCATTTTTGGGCAAGGCGCAGAAGGTGAGGGAAAGGAAAGGTTCGCTTAGATAGCAGTAAAGGCAAATGGGCAGAAAACTCTCCCCTTATTTCCAGGCGCGAAGAAGGAACAGGGGACGAGACGGATGGCGTCGAGGGCGAGCAAACTTGCACGTTATGACAAACTGCGCCGGGATTCCACTTTCCGCAGAAATTCCATTTAGCGCCGACCAAAAATTGCGACGGCGCGAATTGTGCTGCAAATTTGAATTTCGCGAGCGCCTATTCCAATCTTCCTTTTAATTTCGAATTCAAAGGGTTTTCGGGTTGTTGGTGCATCCCCGTTAACGAGGGTTCGGGAGGGGGAGCGGGAATGCGTGGGGTGTGGAAGAGGGTTGCATTCATCAGCGATAATTTGCGCGAAATGATATTTCAGCCGATCTCGTTTTGAAAGGCGGAGCCTCTATACCACCCCCGCTCCAAACACTCCAAAGGATCGTAAACAATCACCTTCCATTAGAACCAAGTCGCGCAACAAATTGTAATTTTGGAAGTAGGGTGAGAGGTTTAATCAAAACGTGCTCTCTAAATGCATCGGCGGAGGTCTGTGGAACTTCAACGGGAACTTGTTCTTTAAGTTTGGTCCCAGCTACGATGTATTCGATCCAGAAAGGGAACAAAAACGTCCAAATTGATGAAGAAAGTTTGAGGTTTCAAACGATGCAAGTTTTCCTCCAGTTTCAATATTCAATTCATTATTAATTTCATTCCGTGTTTTCCATAATGTCGTGCCATCTGGCATATCTTAGTATATTTTTGTTTTAGGATAAATCCGTCCTATTGTATTCTCTCTACATATATTAACATTTTATTAGAGTCATAAATTTATACAAATTTCTTCAATTGGAGAAAATAAAAAAATGTCAGCATTGAAACTTTCCCTTTATTACATTTCATATTCTATTATATACTAATAATAAGAAAAAACTTAATTCCTCTAAAAGATGGCGATAAAATATTCAAACAAGGAAAAACATTTTGTCAGGAAAGTTTTTATCATTACTAACGTCGATTCCTGCAATAATTTCATAATCTCGTAACTACTCGACAATTCTCTAATGAATAAACGAGTTCTAGCAAACGCCATGATTTTCCGTTCGAAAATAAACACTTCGGCAACGATAATAGCCATCTGTCGGCAACCTAACGAATTTTCTTAACTCAAACCCATCGCATCATAAGGTAGTGGCATTCAGAAGTGAGCTGTGGGTTTCAACTTCTTTCTGGATGTGTTGTAATCGCTCAGGCGGGAAAACACGCCGCCTTCATGGCGAGAGCTAATTCATCTTTTCATTCATAATGTTCATTTCCGTCTGGTCTTCCGCTAATACCCACCTTCTCTATTATTTTTCGTTGCCAAAACTTCGTGTACTAAATCTTGGCTAATAAGAAGTTTGGATTAAGGTGACGGAGGCGAGATTTTCAAGCCAAAGAAAACAGATCGATAAGGTGTCCGCATAAGTGACGAAGGATAAGTTTTTATGGGATCGGCAGTTACGTGCGCTATCCGAATCGTCTTTTACTTGGTCCCAATTCCAATGAAAAGAGAACGTTCTAGTAAAACGCAGTTCAGTTCGGACAAAGAGTACTAAAGAAGAAATCGGTCGTTTTGAATGGGCCAAAAACATTCTAACTGCGACCCATTCCAAAACAATGCGTCTGAACTAGCCACGGCAAATCGGGCAGTCGCAAAGAATGCGTAAATTCTTTATCTTGGAGATATAATATAATATATATAATAATATATTAGAAAACTACGTATCCGCGAATCAAATTGCAAGCATCGTCTTCCGTCAGAGGCTGAAGCGCGAGCAAATCGATGGCTGAGTTCCGTGTGGGCATTACGTCTATTTCCGATGGCGTAATCGATCATCGACGTTTCTTAAACCCTCCGTCGATGGTCTCTCCATTTTAAATGTGACGCGCTAATATGCCAGCTCCATATGTGACATCGAAGTGGAGGCAAGCGAGGGCACGGGGAGGGAGGAAGAGGGAGGGGGCGAGGGAGGCGCGGCGGCTAGTACCAGTGGGAAGAAAGCGAAATATGGAGAGAGTTTGGACATCCCCCCGGATATAACACTCTCACTTTGTGACTCATACCGTGGCAATAGAAGAAAGTGAAAAGGCTTGTGGGTACGGAATGGGAAATCCGGTTCGCCTTTAGAACTCTTGAGTCTTTTATTAGATAACGTAAATTAAGCGAGTGCCTCAACTGTGAACAGTTTGAGGTATTTTGCTTGGGTTAATTAAATTATGGTTTCATTATTATTAACCTCCTATTAGATATATTATTCTTTTAAAGCTAACCACTCCCTGCCATCCAACAAGGATGTGACTTGCAGGTTATCATGTTCCACGATGAGTAATATAAATTTGCATTTTAAAAATAATCAAAATTAAAAATATTTTATAGTCACTTGGCAGTGGTAAGGTAAGTCTGTTGCGCGCTAGTCTAAATTTTTTTCGAAGAAGTTCCATAATTTTCTTATTTGCCATTATTCGTCGAGTGTTTATTTATTTGGTGCCAACTTTCCACGGACTTAAAGCGTGCTTAGATTGTTGGCACTTTCTTAGGGCCTAATCACTTCAAGGTTACCATAGTTCCTTGCCAAGTCTGACACCTATTACTCATCGTTTATACTGAATACTCCCAATGTGGTATTTAATTTATGCTTCCAAAAGCTAATTAAATAGTTCAATACGGACAACCTTTACGCCGTAAAGTTTTCCGTCTTAGGTCTTGCGCTTTTAGATTTGAGGGAACTTGGTGTTTTATTCCTTTTTCTTTCTTTAAGAAACAGTTTATTCTCCTTTATTGCGTTTAATAATTGTTTGTTAGAATATTCAGTGATAATTTTGATTTTGGAAATTAAATACAAAGACAAAATCCTCTTTGTCATGCATGTGGGCATTTAGGGTAACCAGAAAATCATTCTGAATCGGTTATGACTCCTATTAAAACGGAAATAGGTCCCTCGATGTGTTAACTCCTATGTAAATTTAACCTCAATACAATTGTGACGCAAACCCCCTCATTACAAAAACGTTTGATGCTTTTCGACTATCATAGTCAAAGAGAACCTTATTATTTCTCTTTGAAACATTATTGATCGAGAACTTTCATTCACATCCAATAATTCCGTTAGTCTTCCCCGTTGTTAAGGGGATAAAAAGAGGATACATATTTCCCTTAGAACATTATTATATTTGATTACACGCCTAATTTCAGGTGAAAAAGTAAGTTAAATGCTAACTTACATATAGTTAAAAACTATCACTTACCTGAAGAATTCTGAAAAGCAGGAGAAAAATTATATCTTAACCGGGAATCGAGCCCGAGTCTTCCATTTGTCGGGCGAATATTTTTAATCACTGAACTACTGAGACAGAATTGAACTCATAAAAATAAAGAAAAACATCGATAAGAACTCACCATTACGCGTCATTAGCAGTTGGTGATACCATTGTCACAAGAGAAATTAAAGTAACTATTCAAAGGGCATACAAAAGTCAACGAAATCACTAAATTCGATTGACTAGGAGCTGTTTTAGACTTACGAGCTCAAACACTTCACCAATATTCCAAAAATTAACAGCAATTAAACTTATCATGGTTGAAGAACTGAAAAACTGACATTTTTCGGAGATAAGTATTACTTTTCAGAGTATTTACGTAACTTAGATTGGAGTTTTCACGGCCACAAAAAAGCATCATTCTTTTTGCTCGCGCTGAAAAAACACTGAAAGGTTGGTCGAGCTCGAAGAAGACGTTCTTGAGTTATTTCCGACGTATTTATAACCATTTAACACCATGTAGCGTTCCAGACATGTAAACAGAGCTAGACTGTCACGGTACAGATTTTTAAAATGATGCATCTTCAACGGAAAATCACATGCATCTACCGATTTGTTATTTTTATTTGGCTTGCTCTAAAGCACAAATTAACAGGCTTTAACAATGGGCATAACAACGATAACAAAGACGAGCACATATGGCCATGTCTCCGGTAGAATCAGAACCCACGACCTTACCATGAAAAGCCAGTAACACTAATCTCGACTCTACGTCATAGGAAGAATACCTGTTACTCGAAGACGATCACTCATGTCATTTAAAAAGCATTGCACAGTACGACGACTTCTTCAGTGGATTTTAAAAACCGTTATACATATTTAAAGATAGAAATTCCAATTTGATATTGCCTCGCAAAAATGTTCACGCCTGCTCAAAATTGCACATTTCTCCAAAAACACTTCTCTAACCTGGAAAAGTGTCGTAAACATGTAGATTCTGGAGCGATTTCTGTCTCTAATGTATGTAATTATGGATATAACGCTTTTAAAAATCCAATCCCGCTCAATTTTTTCCTCGTCGATTTTTTCCCGTTGTACATTCAAAATTCCCTAATTTTACTCTTTAGATATTCCCGTTATATGTAGCAACAGGCGATATATAACGCAAACCAAAATTTTCGCGACCGCTCCCGCCGTTATTTTCTCAACTTCCATAAAAAACACCACGAGTGGCCGAGTAGATAGGGCGACGGAGAGGACGAGAAATTTTTCCAAAAAACGGCAAGCTTTCATTTACATGAAAACGTGCCTCGGCGTACCTACCATGCGTCTCTGCGCGCGTCAAGTCTTGCGTTAATGCATATTTTTATCGCTCCCCTTTCTCCCCCTCTCTTGCTCGCATATCGACTAGTTAGCGGCAGAAGAAAGTTAAAGTCGGTCAACCGCTTTTGAAGAGACGCTTGGCGCTTTGAAGAGCGTCTTCCCCGTACTCTCTCTAGTGGTAAAAGGGACTATATCTTGCCTCAGGGTGAGGGTTGTTTTGGGAAAAGGGAAAGGAGACGGGAAGAAAGGAGCGTTATCTTAGGCGTGCGCGGAGGGAGGGATGGAGGAGTGAGAGTAGGAGATAGGGATTTACAGAGGGGTGTGCGAGGGGGAAAGGGACGTAGAAGGGAGGGCGAGGGATTGGTTGTGCGGCGAGCGGAGTGAATGGCGGTTTTTTCCTTGTATCCCTGAAAATCCAACCTCCATTTGCCCATCAAAATGGCATCTGCATGTGATATGAGGACTGGCTGTGACGCCCTTCCCCGTCCCTCTTTTTCTCTCCCTCTCTCCCCATTTTCTCCCCTCCATTCCCCCCTCTGTTCCATCCATCCGCCTCTCCCCTTATAGCTTTCTCTTGCACGCCTGCCTCCCACGCCCAGACCCTCCCCCTCCCCAACATCCACCCCACCCGCTCTATTACCTCTTCTCCTCCTCCGACACCTACCTACTCCATCCATTTTCCAAAACCCTTCGCCTTCCTCATCTCTCTTCTGCCCTTTCGCAACCTCAATCTTCTTCCTTCTTCTCGTCTCCTGTCGCTACTCTTTCCCTTTCCGCCTTTCTTGTGTTTACTCGGCGAACTTTGCATAGGTTTACCGTTGCCAGAAGATACGAATAGCATACGAATTTCACGCATTTTTCTGCATCGAAAAATTTGTAAAATATGTAAGTATCCTTGTGTCAACCGAAAATTATGTCGTCGCTTTCCTCCATTCTGGTAATAATCACAATAACGGATATATTGTTTCGCGAGTGGCTTTAGATATGTTTACTTAATTTCAAGTCAAATTTTTTTATATTATATATATATATATATATATATATATATATATATATATATATATATATATATATATATATATAATGTGGATTTTTAAGAGCGATGGAAGAGAAAGTGTCCATGAAAACAAGCAGCTTTTAAAAATTTAGTAGGCTTCGTAAAAAAAAACAAGAAACCTTGAACTTCCCATCGGGTGTTTTTCATGCATTCCGTCACTCTCGCTTTAAATATGAATGAACGCACGCTTTCGTCAATGTGCCTCTTTCTTGTGGATCTTGACTCAAAATGTGAGGTAAGTGAAGGAAAGGGCAACTAAAATCACTTAAAAAACTTAAATGTACGTAACATTCACCAAATTCTTATGCCTCTTTGTCAATAACATCTACGATTATTAACTATGAGTGAAATTCATTACGTCTAGGTTTATCGCAAGTTTATGCCCCCGTATCGATACGTTAGTTACATGACTTTTTTTCAATATTTAAACTTTGATGCTGTTTACAAAACTGATGTTTTTGTTCGATAAAAGGGTCGATTTATTCAGAATTGACGTATTTTGGTTTGCTTTGGAGTAAACGGAGAAAACTTTTCAAACTTCCAGATTTGGCTTCAAGAAGCTTTTTCTTTCGTAAGTTTTCTAATATTTCTTTAAAAAGAAACATATCGTGTAGTTGTTATTCCTTCTTAGAAAATATTTTCTTCTTTTACATTGACATGTATGAATTCAATTTGCAGAGTTTATGGAACAGAAAGTTGTGAATATACAGATTTTCTCGTAGAAAGCAAGCATTTTCCCCGGAAAATGGTGAGTTGGAAACGTGACAAGAAAACATTCCTCTTAGAAATAAACGTTCGCAACGTTCAACACAACCGAAGAATAAATTCATGTTAAATCTAGTGAATGCAGCAGTAAATAAGGCAAATCTCGACTGTCGCAGTATTTTAGTCCCGTCTACCGCATTTGGATAACCCGAAACAAAGAGCAGAATAAATAAAACTATTTTCTTGATGTTGATTTTTTCACGCATCGCATAAGTTTATTCGAATATAAGGAGACGAAATACCATATTTCTGATAAAATCTGCGTTGTTGGGATCAAATTCGATTTTCAGTTACATTTATACTACGACGTGTGTAAATTTCTCTTATTGAAGAGATAATAAATAAATATCGTTATCTAAACATAAATAACGCTGTGACAGTATATGTATTGTTCTTTAATAAGCTTCATAGAATTTTTACTGATATTTTGTTTGTTTTACGATCAAAATAGCTTTTCTCGTTTAATCTTTTGCCTGGACTTTTAGCAAGTATTTCAAAAGAATTTCATGAACTTTTTGTTTTCAAACTCAATTATGTGTATCTATATAATTTCGCCTTTTGTTAATGCCAGTCAATTATGTGAACGTTTGCTGAGCGCATTGAAAATTTTTTTCAGAGAGAAAGAAAAAGAAAGAGGCGCAATTTAAATTTCGCTGCATTTGATGAGGATAATTGTCCCATTTAAATCTGCTGCTTTCCAATTAAATACATCTGAGTGTTTAATTTAAGGGCCCTTCATATATGCAAAACAATAGGGTTTGATTTCGGTGGTAAATGGAGTACGAGGAACGTAATTGGATTGCAGATTCGGTTTAATGGTCGTGGTACCACCCACTGGCGATTCGTCCGTTCTCCCAACTCCCTCTCCTCTGCCTCTCCATTCTTCTCATCCGATTGGGGGGGGGGGGGGTTCTATCATCTCTCCATGCTCACCTAAGCCGCAGCACCTCTCTTAGCCTCTTTTGTGTATTTCTCATTTAATTTCCCTTTTATTCGCCTTCCTTCACTGTCTCTTTATTGTATTTTCCCTCCATTTATTTTTTTCGCCTCTCACCTCGCTGTTTTTACACTTCCATTTAAACTTATCCTTAACGCATTGACGGACTTAATTATTTTTGCGTATTTAAGTGTGAATCAATCAGATTCTCCAACTCGCTTTTTGAAATCATTCCAGTTTGTCTTGCCGTCCTAATTTGATCTTCATCCTATGAAAAAATGTAACAACCACCAACGTAACAATTCTACCGCCTTAAAGTTCCCGAATGACTCGCAATTTTGTTTCATTTTTCGAACAACTCATCATTTTGTTGGATTCAGTACGCTCTTTTATAATTTATATCAAAAGCTGGTCATCCGAATACATGGAAAAATTATGTGAAATAACATATCATTTAATCTTTGAACATAAAATTTTAATAAAACATATTATAGTCCTCATTTATACAGTATTGGTCAGCTTCACTAATCCATTATTTAAAATTCTAAATGAAATGTATCTCCTTATTATGGATTAAACTTTACTCTAGTTTGTTCTAGAGGTCTGCTTGGGGTGATATATCGAATATGGGATCTGACCTGTGGCTTAGGCGCAATGCATTTTGTTACGGATTGCCATTTTTAATGTACACCGTACATTACTAGCACTACTTGACATTCACACTCATGGTTAGAGTCATAAATTACTGAAGTTCGCGGAGGCATTAATTCGTACATGTACGCGTAAACATGCACACGTGTAAAGAAGTATTTATTCTTATATTTTGTGAATATGTATATGCAGAGACGCACCTGGGTGATATGGCGCCTATGGCAAAATTTAAGAAAGCATCTAACTTATGCAAATTATTATGTTTCCTGAATTTTAATAGAGAATGGTAGCATTTTATTAAAGATAACTTTTACATGTGAGCATTAAATTAATACTTATTTATGGGAAAATAAACTTTTGACATTTTTTGCGGGAACCTTTGGCGGCTACGGCAAATGCCACCTTCGCCATACCCTAGTTACATTGCTATGCTACTTAGGCAGAAATTTTCTGTATTTTCCGCTTTTTAGGCGTTCTTTACCAGCGAAGTGGTAATAGCGGAACGCCTTAGGGTCACTTCTGGTCCGTTCGTCCGTCCGTCGTAGCTTTTATCTCCTTAACTGCTGGACGGATTTTAATTAAATTAAGTACGAGTGATTCTTATTAAAGTTTATCGCCCAATTTTGATTTTTAACTGAATACGTCAATTAGAACATCCACTTTACATAATTACTTTAAATAACTTATACTCGTATCTCGTTAAATGGCACCCGTCAAGCAAAACTGAAATACCAAACATTTCTTTCCCTAGCTCTTATATGATCTGTAAGGTATAGATTAAAAAAATTATTCGGATAGATAACAACGTTTACTACAATAAAGTACCCGAGACTACATACTTACGAGTTATAGTTTCGAAGATAGAAATTGTAGAAAATCCCGCGCAAAACACGCCTATTTTGTTTGCATCGATCTCTAAGACGGTTCTCTCGGCAAACAACAATTACAATCCATGTCTTTCTATCCCACGCCCTTATATGATCTGTGAGGTATAGTTAAAAAAGTTTATTCGGATAGAGGACAACATTTACGACAAGGTAGCCCGTGAGACCACATAATTACGAGCTATTGCTTCGCAGATAAATATCGAGAAAATCCCGAGCAAAACATCACATATTTTGTTTACGTCGATCGCGAAGACGATTCTCTGAGCAAACAACAATTAATAATCCATATATTTCTCTCACACGCTCGTAAATTATCTTTGAGGTATAGATTAAAAATGGATTCGGATAGAGAACAAAATTTACTACATATGTTCCCCGGAACCATATAATTACGACTTATAGTTTCGGGGATAAAAATTCGAGAATCGCCCAATTTTTCAATGCTGTTTCATACGTAATTCCCATTAAGAATGCCTTTAAAATTCTCTGTGTGTTCCATTTATGGAGTATACTTTTCTATCTTGTTTAATGACTGTCGCTATTAATTTTTTTTCCTCTTTGTCCCATTTATTAATTATTTCAGTTATATCTTCAAAGTTGTTTAAAGTATGTTTTATTACTTTGTTATTAGACAATTTAACAATGTGTTTTGTCTAAGATAACTATAAATTCTTACTTTCTCATACAAATCTTCCCCATTTATTTTCATTACCAGAGTTCCTTAATTAACATTTCCTCATCGTGAAACTCCTTTCACCACTCTTTTCACTCTCTGTTAATACGTCTCCTTCCCTTCCTAACTATCCCTTTCAAAATTATTTCCAACCCTTTTCTTGTTTGGTTTGCCCTATAATACTTACCTCCGGCTTAATATATCCTCACCTCTATCTTTTTTCCTCTTCTCTTATGTCCTTTTCTTTCTTCTCGTCTTCCTATTTACTTTCATTTTCCACCCCTGTTTTTCTCTTCCTACTTTTATCTCTCAATTTACCTTACCCTCTTCCAATTCCTTTCCATCCGGACTATCCTTCCTCTTTTATTTCCCTCGAACCGTGTCCTTCCTCTCTCCGCTTCCTACCTGCCGCCCTCTTCAAACGTCCACCACCTGACCCCGTTTCCCGCCTAAACAACATTCTAGCACACGAGAGGTCGTTCCCACTCGCCAGCTCATTGCCCTTCCGTCCTGCTGCACGGTCGTCCACGGGAGAAACGGCCGCGCCCTCTGGGATATATGGATGTCGTGGTACACGCAGCCGCTCTCTCTCCCCTGTCCCGCCCCTCGCCTCGTAGCATCTTCGGTTCCACGCCCCCTGACACTCCTCCGCCCATTTTAACGGCCGCCGTCCCTCCCCCTTTCTCTGCATGAACCATAATACACGTGGAAGTCGGTGTCGGAGAGGAAATCAGCAGGCAGAATAATACGAGAGAGGGGTAGATTCGGAGGGAAGCTGGAGGAATCTTGTTTGTTTTATCAGGTTGAGTCAACTAAACTTTTGGTGGCTGAATTTCCATTTTGAAAAGTTTATCGTCCTTAACAAAACACTACAGTAAGACATGCAGTGCTCATTAGGTTTTTACATAAAAGGGAACGTATCGCTGAAGTGAAATATTTTTTCAAATTAATTATGAGCGTTTTTTAGCATAGTACATCCTGTGTAGAAGAGGTCTCTACGTTGGCGATGAATTTTCCATTTTATAGACAATTTCAGTGGACTATAAAAATATTTGGCGGTATTAAATGAAAGAAATCAATGTTTATGCAATAAAACAAAGATTTAAGCGAGAAGACAACAAAACCGGAACATATAGTTGCAGTATACTATCTCAAGTACTTAATCACTTATATATTATTAGCGTAAATGCTCATCAAAAATGACGGTAGATCAAATTTAATGCATTCTCCTATTTTTTGCTATGTTTTATAGGAAGACAGGAATTCTTTGAAAAATGACAATTTTTATTGAAATGAAAAATAACTTCAATAACCATAATTAAAAATGCTGTTCATGCGAAATTTCTCTCTCACCTTCGGTAAATTTTCCTCTCTTTATCAATTCCTCACTTCCTCTTCTCAATCTTTCCACTACCTCTCTCCCACTTTCCCCCATACCTATGCTATTCAAATGGAGGAATGAAACGCTCGCGGAATCGTACTCGGGCCGTTATGGCACACGGTCGGTTTCTTCAGACTTTTTCGAGCACTGAATCGAAATCAATCAATAAAAGTCAGCGCTAATTTATGTTTTCTTGAACTGGGCTGGCAGAATCACAAATACACAAACTAAGAGTATTCTATATTGAGACGACTTAAATAAGAAGCACTAATTTATTTGAATAAGTTAGGTATATCATAAATATGAGGTTGAAAGTTCAGAAAAACTTTACGGGTCACGAAATATTTTATGTGATAAAAACTCCTACAGCATTCACAATGTATTTCAAATAAAATGAGGTATTTTATGTTTTATATATCTTCCAAGAGTAAGGCAAAATATACATTAAAAATTCCGTTTTTTTTATTTTATCGGTCCAAATGATAACTGCCTCAAAAAATTCGTAGTCAGTGTTTCGTATACCATTCCTTTAAACATGACAATTCCCTGAGTGCATTTTTGACCTCGTTATCGTTCCATTCGGTTGACAAGTCCACTGAATCTGGCATTATGTCTTTTGCGACTAATGAGAAAAACAAAAAAACGCCGTGCTCGAGCGTGGGGATTGCTCATGGCCATTGTGCATTGATATAGAGCCGGAAGGTTAGTCCTTACGGCTATCCCAAGTAGCAGTGGCGTATTCCATGTCGCTCGTAAGTTCACACAGCCACACATTCCCCATAAATTCAAAAGGATGATAGAGAGAGGGAGGAGAAAGAAAGAGATCCTATGCTAGGTTTGTCAGTCCCACGCATAACACCCGTCTCAACTGAGAGAAATTCAGAGCATACTATTAGCCGAGTGCACAAAGGGAGCATGTGGCTCGAGAGCACTTTAATAAGCGACACGCCCATGTAACCTCCGCGCAGCAGCTCGGTCGAGAGGATGCCATGCTGGAAAATCCTCCTATTGGTCGATCCTGGTTGGAAGGCCAGTACCTCAAAGGGACAATATGGACACATAGTACACATGACCCAGTGATTTCATGGAGGAAATTAATGGGTTGCTGGAAGGCAGAATTTGATAAAGCGTTGCCAAGTTAAATTAATACATTAACGCTGCAGCAAAGTTGTCCGAAAATTCCACCTACTTACGCCTGATTCAAGGCTACGGCATTTTATATTCATAAAACATTTTAATTCGACATGAAGCTATCGAGCTCGTCTTGTGGCTGAAAATTTTCAAGAACAAACAATTTAAAAAATATGCTTTCCTCAGGTATCTCCAATAGCCTCAACAAGGTTAAAATCCATGTGAGCATTTCGGCTATAAAACAGCCGTCTTCAGTGGTAATTCTTTTAGAATCTATTTTCGGTGAATTGCCGCTGAAGACGGCTGCTTTGTAGCCGAAATGCGCTTATGATTTTTTAACCTTATTGTGGCTATTGGGGATACCGGAGGCAAATATATTAATTAAATTGCTTGTTCTTGATTTATATAACATTTTGATCAAATGGAAGGTAAATTATCTATTCTGAGTGGTATTTAAATGGAAGAGTTTACCTCGGAATGCGTTTGTGATTTTTTGTATTATACAGTGTGGGATAATGGGTCATCAAAGATGTGCCCTACTGCCCCGTTATCCTATTGCACCCCTTGAAATAAGCAGTTGTCTTCTTGGATTGGTTAAGCATCTTTAAAAGAAATTGGCAATTGGGCGGTTAGCATATTAGTAAGTGTTGAGTTAAATACCTAACTTGTTCGTAAATATGAGTTTAAGTATTCCTAGAATCTATTGCATCAAACAATTAAGGGTTTTTCTCTTTTTTATTTATGCTTATATTTTTGTAAAGTTAGATGCTTGACAAAGCTATCTCTCGGAATCTTTAGAATCATTTTCTAATATAATCTATTTATTAGTCGAATAAATTCAAAGAGCTCAAAAAGTATTTTTGCATTATGTATTAAATACATATCTAGTTAAAGAAGCTGAATTACTTTCAGAATTTAATTTATTAAAATATAATTATTTGATCATTCATATAAACCTCATTGAGATAAAAATCTTTCAGAAGGTCCTGCCAGTTAGTGTACATTACCTTTAAATATCGATTGTAAAAGAGGGGAATCCGTTTTTTTTAAGCGTTGGAGTTAAACGAAAGCGATATAAAAGGGTAAAAAAATTCTTTAAGCTTGTTTAACCTGACCCGAAACACTCCACGCGTAAAACAAGATTGTTCACTTTGCCAGTGGAGCTTGTATTTTCACGCCGAAATGCATTTTGGATAAACTTACAATCATACGAAACCATTCCCTCTTTCCGGCCCATTGCTCATTCATTGTCCGCAAACATTATATTCCCATGATGCAACGCGAGGTTTACGACACTCGAAAGAAAAACATTCTCGTAACCTTGGGTCGTAAAACAAACAGAGAAACGAATTGAGCCAGGAGGAATTTCAATTCTTTTGCTCTTTATCCTTCTATATATTTTTCTTGTTCTTTTCGCATTCTTCCTCCATTCGTCCCTCGCCTCTTTTATTTTCCATTTCCTATTTACTGCCTCTCTCTCTCTCTCTCTCTCTTCATTGGCTTGGTAAGTAGTTTTACCACAAATATAGGCCGTCCCTCGTGATAACACCCACGTTCCCGGCCGGTCAGTAAGTGCTCAATTACAATGGGGGTTGTTAATTATATTTACATCATTTTAATACCTTGCGGTTTTTGTGATTTGCTTATAAGTTTAAAATTACTATAACTGATAATTATTATAAATACAATACAATAAACATGAAAAAATAGGAAATATGTACATTGGTAAGGTAGTTAAGTCAAAAAGATACCAGCTAGCTATTGTTATTTTTTATTTTTATTTTGCATTTTTCCTTTTTTTACCTCATTTTTATTATTCATTTATTTATTTTTGGCTATATATATATTTAATTATTTAAAACGAGGTTGTATTTGAATCATATTGTATATAATGTATATTTGGAACGATTTATATTTTATCACCTGATGATGCTACGATCGTAATGAAACCGGTCGTGTTTAACCTGACCTCATTACTTATATATGTATATAATACAGTGCTCTCCGCGTATTTAGGCGGAGGTGTGGCGACCTGCGTTATAACCGAGGACTTCTCATTGTCCCAACACAGTGTGAACATGAGGCTTTTTATTTTATTTTTAGCCTACTTTCCAAAAAATGGAAGGTAGTCTTATGAGCTAGCCTCGATGTCCGTGTGTGTGCGCGTGCGTGTGCGTATGTGTGTGTGTCCCCTAACATCTTCTTCATGAATGAACCGATTTCAACTAAATTTGGTACATAGAATCTTCACATAAATTAATTACCAAAATGAAATATTTGGACCGTATCGACTAAGCAGGGGTTCCACAATTGCAAAGTTTAACTTTTCGATCACTATGAATTTGGAAGGAATTGTCCAAACCGATTTCAACGAAATTTTGTATGAAGTAGGCGTGCAACATAAAATAACAAAATCAATATGTATGGTATAGATATAGAAAGCAGGGCTGCCACAATACTAGGAATAGAAAAATATATATTTACTCGTACCGCATATGAAATTTTAAAAATAGCCCCCGCGTTATATTGAAGTACTAGTGTTTCGAAAAATCGCCGTACTTTCCTCACGTCTGTTTTCGAGATATAGGATACTTGTTACATTGTAGACACTTTAGGCGTACGCTACGTTGTACTTGAAAAGCATCTGAGGCAAGAATAGATCGAGTTCAATCGGCGGCTGATCCCCTTGATAGTCATTTAATTGAGGCTATAAGTGCGTCGGCGTATTCTTTGTAACTACCATAGCGAGTTTTTAGCCATCCGTTATTTTAATAATGGGTGACAAAAAGAGTGTTGATCATGTTGAGAAAAAAGGTTCTTCCATATCCCAGGTTAACAGAGGAATACGACGAGGTTATCACATGAATTTTAAAATAGTCGTAGCTAACTCGGTGTTTCCACCGGAAATGAGAAATCAAGGATAACTGTTATGCTTGCAGTCACGGTCGACGGGCGAAAACTGACTCCCTACGTAATTTTAAATCGTAAAAGGATTCCAAAGGAAAAGTTACCGTGTAATCTTTCTCGCGCAGAAAAAGGGGTGGATGAACGAGAAACTTGTGTTAAATTGGCTGAAGGTTGTTTGGGGTCGCGTTATATTCTTGAAAAACTTTCCAAAAATCTTAGGGTCGCGTTATATTCGAGGTAGCTTTATATTCGGGACAATACGGTATTTGTGATTAACTGTTCGCATCAATTTCAACCAAATTTAATACTTATATTATGCAAATATATACAAAGCCATATTAGTATATTTTAACCGAATCAGCCGAACGGTGCCACAATTACAAGTTAAACTCTTTCATTAATTAACGATCTTGATAGAATTTGCTGAACGGATTTCAATTAAATTTTTTATATAAGTTTTTAAAACATACCATAATTAAATCAAGATGTTTAAAGTGGTGCTAAAGAGCAGGGCTACCACAATAAAAAGTAAAATAATATTTTTATACATATTTCTAGAGAACTGTCCGCATGGATTTTAACCAAACATGTATAGTATATTTAATATTCATATAAATAAATAACCAAAATGTCATATTTCAACCGGGTCGACTAAACAGGGCTACTATAAATGCAAGGTTAGAATTTTTCTGTGACTATGAATTTCGAAGGTATTGGCTGAATGCATTTCAAAGAAATTTCGTTTGTAAGGCGAGTATAGAATGGGAAAACGAGATGAATATGTTTAGAGCGGATCAAAAAAGTAGGGCTACCACAATATGAGGAAAAATAATTTTCTGATTCAAAACTAATACATTAGTATACGATTATACTATAGCGAATTTGACGAAAAGCACTTCTGTACCACCTTCTTGTGATATATTAAAATTGTATTGAAAGGAAAGTAGGCGGATTAGTTCTTTCCAGAAGTACTTGTTCAACTATATTTTTGTGATAGTCACAGGTATAGTACAGATATAATGTTAGTATCAGCCTGTAGTCGATACAGTACTTTTTTCGAAAAATGCAGAAGGATCATGGAAGAGCAGCGGTATAAGCGAGTGTGTTATATCCGGGGAACGCTGCAAAAACACTGAATTTTAATATAAAATTAAAATAGGCATTTTAACCTTGATCATAAAGAAATCATTTCTGTTATTTTACATCATGTTCCTGCTTCAAGAAATGGTGATAATATTTAACTGCTGTTGGGATGGTTAATTCGTAATTTGATTAAACTTTAGCAGTTGGAATTGTGAGCTATCAAAGTGTAACAGAATTAACAGGAATCAACCTTTGTTATGTAAGTCTTGGGAAATGAAGGCATGGACAATCTATACAAATAATATAAATGAGGAACAAGGTTTTTAATTACGTTTGTGATTCCTTCACGCGCAGCTATACGCACCACGGACGGCATAACATCCGGGGGCAAATATATTCCATCGCCGAGAGAGATAGAGAGAGAGATTTCAAGGGGAGAGTGAGTGGGAGGTAGAGAGAGAGAGAGGAGAGAATGAAAGGGTGAAAGTACGGGAAGTGATTTAATTTTAATCTAATACTTTATTCGTGTATACTCGTCATTTTTGACGTGCAATTACATTAGTTCGGTAATAAAATGGAAGTATGGAGGAAGGGAATTATAAAATGAAGTTGGACATTTGAACGACGCGAGGAAAGAGAATAGAGAGAGGTACAAAATTTTCGAGCGAAATTTTTAGTTGCAAAATATTCTTCAAAATTTTCAGATAAAAGTCGAAAAAGGAATTTTTATAGTAAGAGTGTGAGAGAATTAGAAACGAGTGATGGAAAAGAGGAAACAGGAGATCTGCGGTGAGCATCGTAAAAAAAGCAATTACCAGCGGAGAAAGGAAAGGTTTGGAGCAGTAAAACGTGCTATCTGTCTACAGCTCTCCTGGGGTTAAATGTCAGGGTAACGTCGAATTCTTCATGAAACTAGAATTGGTCTTTCATATTATGAACGACCGTCCTCTAATCATCATTTTATGTTCTTCGGAATTAAGTCACAGTAATTGCGAATGTTATACATATTATATATAGTGGAATCCCGATTTAAGGTTTCTCCATTTAAGGTTTCCCGCATTTAAGGTTGTTTTTTGTGGCCCCGACCAAAGCTCCATATAAATAATGTATTATATTACCCGATTCAGTATTTCTCGATTATTTGAATTGCCCGCATTTAAGGGAAAACATTCTTGTCTCTACACGAACATCGCCTCGATTTAAGGCGCGTTTACATTATGCGACACAAATATATTGTTTAGTGGGGTTTTAATGCAATAATTCACACTATCCATCAACGACGCAACATATACCGGCATTGTTACATTGAATGTACTCAAATGGATAATAATTTGCTGTATAGTGTTTTCTCAGTCCACCTTTAGTCCTTAAGTCATCTGTTACGTACGTTACGAAAGTTGCGGTGACGTCATTACGTGAACATGGATTTCTTTTGCTAAAATTCGTTGACCGATTCCAATTTTGGTTAAAATCAGACCGTCATAACGAACCGCTTTACTTGAAGACCTACATGTATTTTACAACGTATTTCGCAAGCATCTCGTTAAATACTCATCTGGGAGAAAATAAAATCCAATAAAATAATTACCTATATGCCGGCGTATAAGTCGACCTCGAGTTTTCGGGTTGTAAATACACGACTAGACATATATTTTCCGTATAAGTCGACCCCCCACTTTTCCGCTAAAAAAACTTCTCATGTTATTTTTACTTTCTCCATATTTAGAAAGTGTTTTCATAAAAAAAATCGACCTCGAGATTTCAACGGAAATATGTTTTAATATCCCCTGAACATGTTTTGACTATTTACGTCTTATCGGATCAGCACAAAACTTTATATTTATAACTTTTGTTATAATATCAATAACTGATTAGTTTTTTCGCTAAGATTGGTCAACCGGAAGTGGGAGTTTATTCTTACAGTGTAGATTTTTGAGTTATTAAATCATGTTTAATTTAAGAAATATCAGTCATATACCGTATTGCCATCTATTGGCAGAATGTATTTCTACTTATCCTTCGTTCCTGTAATTTCAAAGAGATCGCTTATATTTTTGAGATTCAGTTATAAAAACAAAAGTTAAAATTTTAATTTCTATTGCCTATTAAAAATAATCATCTTAAATCTTCTAAAATAAATGAAAATATGTAAACAATGGAGCAGCTGATTAAAAATGTCGTTCACCTACGTCCTAAGATCAAATGTTTTCGTAAATATCAATGTTTTTAATATGTTATTTAAAGGTCACATTTTTTGTTTGGCGTATAAGTCGACCTTAAGTTTTCGGAATTTTTTTTAGCTTCAAAGGTCGATTTATATGGCATATACACATTTTTTGTCAAATAACTTTTCCCGTAAAACGTAAGGTTTACGATAAATTTAAATAAAATTAAATTAGCGTGTTTACGTAATTTTACGATTTTCGATATTCTGTTGTTCATTCAAAAAAATATTAATTAAAAATTTTTTCAACTCAAGAACCTCGGGAGATATTTTAATGAAATTCGGGATTGGGGAGAGTTTTACTAAAATTTGTAGGCCGTTTCCAATTTTGATTAAAATCAAATTACAATAGCGACCACTTTACATGAAGACCTTCATGTATTTTACAACGTGCCTCTTTTTCAACTCGGAAATCGCTGATGAAATTTTTCAACTCGAGAACCGCAGGACGTATTTTGATGAAATTTGGTATTGGGGAATTTTACTAAAATTTGTCGATCTCAATGAACGCATTTGGGAACTGTGTACTCCGACATGGAGTGCACCTTTCCATATTTTTTCATTCTATATCAAAAGCCTGTAACTTGACGGGAAGCTTACCTTTCAATTAACCTGTACTCTGAACATTTGTTTCAATTAATAATAATTTGGCATTAATAAACTGCCGTTTAATATTTTAATTTCAGACTCCCGATTTAGGGTACAAAAAACTTGTCCCCCAGGCAATCGTTAAATGGGTATTCTACTGTATATACATATATATGTGTGCGTGCGTGTGTTTTTCCCCGATTATTTGTCTCACAAAACGGATTACAATTTGTGTAATAAACGTTTCTCTTTCCGCAATGTATCTCTCTGTCATAAATTTGCTTTCTATCTCATTTATCGGGTCCATTTTGTTTCATTCTTATACTTTTTCTTTCTTTTATTACTCTTTTTTTTCTCTTTACCTTTCCTTTTTCTCGCTCTTCTTCCTCTCACTGCCATTCCCGTAAGTTGCTGAGGATGGCCTTAATCCCGTCGTTTCCTTCCAAGGAAAACAAAAGCTCCCAGAGAAAATGCGACAGCAAGGGAACATCACTCGGTTTGTTAAACGGTTGAATACGTCCTCCTAAGAGGATTTCAAACTCTCCCTGACGTATTTTATACGTTCTCTACGTTATGAGACTCCATCCCATTGAATTTAGAAACGGGTGAGATGATTTTTCCGGGGAATAATTCTTTCAGAGAAATTTTGTTCCATTGAGGAAGTCTCTCATTAATCTGATAAACTTAAGTGATGTTACAAGAAACAAAAGTGTTGAAATGACACGGCATGCGTGTTCGCATAAATCTGAAATGAAATGTTAAAATTAATTTAAGTTATGTTAACACAATTTCCGGAATTCAGGTCTATTCCATTTTAACATTTTATTCTTGGAGTTATAACATATAGTTTACCATACATTATTTCACTATATTAACTTAACAAAACGAAACTTGCGAATTTCCAAGTCTTACACTTGCTGCTCTCTTTTCACGCAAATGTCAGCGAAACTGATTTTTTTTCGTGTGCCTTGAAACTTATATAGCACTGTTAAAAATATATATTATTTCTTCGCTCCGATCTTTGAAATTCACGACCCTCAAGTTTGTCTCCTAAGAATTCGAAAGTTGTGTGATTACGCTGTCATGTTTTCTTCTTTCTGGGTCAATGCCTCTCCTTTGAAAGGCGATGCAGCTGGGGATTAATTTTAAAATTTGTTTAATTTACTTTTTAATATATGCTAGGGTAGCGCGTTAACGCGGTTCTCTTTCGATCAACAATCGCCTGACGAAACGCTCTCGCTTGTTTAACTGGATTGGTTCCTGTTTTAATGGAAGATATATTTGCGTTTAGAGATGGAATTCGTGACGTGGTCTTCTCCTACAGACAGAATTTATCTCGGTTTGTGTCCGTAGAAGAGAGAAACGGCTATAATAAATGAATAAAATGACCCGACATGGATTCGGATCCGATTTCATTATGCTTCAGGAGTTTATTATTATTATTACTCGGAGATGCCCATTGAAATACAACGGGAAAAAATGAAGGTAAATATGCCTCGACTTTCTTTGGATGGCAAGAAAACCAACTTTCTTTCTTTTAAGCGTTCGTTGTTTCAAGTTTCGAACTCCTGCGATGATTCCAAGTACCTAATTTTAATATGCGAATAATTAATATTCTACATTAAAATGTACTACCCCTCGTAAATAACGCAACAAATGTTGTTTACATTGGTTGCTGTGAAAAGAATTTCTTTCTTTCTCTCTCGTACTAATTGTAAGAGCATTCAAAGCACACTTTCACCCATAAGGATTGGAATAACAATAGGATTTCGAAGTTTAACAATGTAACGGGTTGGCATGGCAATATACCGTTAAATGGCAAGATTTCCCCAAAATATGTGAATTAAACGTTTAACGTGAGGAATTTCGAATTGTAGGCGGGAAAAGATGAACAGAATAAGAAAATGTAATAATAGTTGTTTCTTTAAAATGGGCTAGATCAGAAGATCATAGATTAATTTTTTCTAATTTAGATCTCAAAAATAATAAAAGCCTGCGACTCAAAAAGTCAATTTTTTAATTGTATGGGAAATGGAAATGCCTACCTTGGAGTCGAACCTAGAACTTTTTTCGAGATTTATTTTCGTCATCTTACAATATGGGAATCGATCATTCCCGCCAAATATAAAAAATGAATCACGTTCCATTATTAGTTATTAGCATTTTTATAGCTTGACAGAATGAGCGACCAAGGGACAGAAGTAGCCTTTTATTATTGTCAGATTAATTGATACATATGCACGTTTACCTGTATAATTTCAGTTCATACAAATTTCTATTGTTGTTTTTTATCAATATATGATAAAATGGCCGATATAATATGCGTGGCAACAACAATATAAATAGTTATCAAGGACATTAATTATTACATGCATAGAATAATTAAAAATATTCCTGAATAAATTCGATATAAATTAGAAGCTGAAGAAATGGCATATTACGCCATCTCTAATTTAGATAAACAATTAACTGGCCTTTAATTCATTTCAATGTCATAAGCTTACGATTTGAGTTGACAACAATGGGGTCGCCGAGGAAGAAATCGTTTTCATTAAAAAAAACTTTAAATTTTGTAGTTTAAAGCTCACTTTTAGAAAATTTCGATCCTTATTTTATATTTCATTGTAAGAAAACAAAACTGTATTATTTTCTCCATCCTCTAGTTCAAAATTGGACTTTGTACGATGATTATTAGTAATTATAATGTGCAAATGATAAATAGTGGTACCAAATGTTGGTCCATTAGATCTACGTTGTGCTCGTTGATAATTCAACAGACAAAAAACAAACTGAATTTGTATTAATATATTTTAAATGTAGTGTACTTGTAAAGCAAACAAGTCAGTAATGGAAACCGGCGACGCGTGATTTTTTATTCTAAGAATATGAGACGAGATGGGCAGTTTAATGCGTAAAAAATGGATGCATTTCATTGAACACAGAAAAATAACTATGGTATAGATAAGAGATAAAGTTTTCATACGTCATCAGATAGAACCATAGCACATTTTTTCATATAATGAGCACAATGCTTGCTGCATTCTGTTTGATCTATTTAAACAACCAGTTTGCAAACATTTTCATTTTTTTCCACTTTTTACTCTTACATAAATGGGGACATAGTGGTAACTTAATTATTATCCGTCAGTAATTTCACTGTAAATCTTTTAAAGTCTTTACAAATAGAAAAAACACCAAAATTTATAATTTATATTCCTCAAGTTAACAGCTGCTAGATACGACCGGTGCTGTTTGAAAAGATCGTTGTAACGCGCCCACTTTCCGTTCGCATTAAGGTGATGACTCTTCAGGGGAACCGTTATGGGTCAGTGTGAAAGTGTTCAGATATTAGCTCCACTCTCTCGGGCCAAAGAACCGATGTCGCTTTCATTTGTTGATGTCACGGATTTAGGACGAAGCGAGCGGTCGGATGAACAACGCGCTGCATTCACTAGTGTTTCTTTTCTGAGTCATCACATCTCTCTCTACCTCATCTTGAACGAAATTCATATTTTAAAACACGTTCCATATTTTAGCAATCTTATAAAGAAGAAATTTGTTTAGTTGTGCCATGGATCGATGGAATATGATATGATTATGGCTGCGATTTTTAACGATTAATTAACCGATTAATTGTTAAAAATTGTAAACCTATAACAGGAAAGTTAAATATTTATTTTGCGTTTAAGTTAAATGCAGATGGAAAAGTTAATGATAGCGAAAAGGTGAACTGTCGTCATTGCAACAAACAGCATATCATGGCTCTAATACGTCGTTGACATATCACCTGCAGCACAAACATCCGCTGCAATATCAACGCGTACTTGCAAATGAACAGAAACGTACTGCTGCTCAACAACAGAATTCAGTAACACTGTATGTATGTCAGAATGAGAAACCAGTGAGCGCTAAAGTTAGCAAGAATTTAACAACAGCCATCGCACAATGGATCGCCAGTTCTGGCTGTCCGATTGCTATTGTTTATATAATGAAGCATTACGTAAGCACAAGGATACTGTGGAGAAATGTGAGAGTTTGGCAATCACATCTGATTTTTGGGCGTAGATCGACAATGAATCATACTGTGACATTGCTGGTCATTGGATAGACTCAAAATGGAATTTGATGTCAGTAACATTAGATTGCTTACACCTTACTGAATTGTGCACAGCTGTAAATATTTCTGGTCTGTATGAAGACTTTGCTCAAGATTGGAAAATTGCTGACAAAATCCGATGCATTGTTACAGATAATGCACGAAACATGGTTACTGCAATTGAACGAACTGAGTACAGCCATTTGCCATGTGTCGCACATAGTCTTCAGCTAAGCATATTACAGGGACTGAAGGCAGCACACGCTGATCCACTTATAGCAAAGTGTCGACATCTAGTCGGGCATTTCAAGTACAGCTCTGCCATCACATCTGAGTTGAAAACCAGCTTTGCAAGTATTTGTAAAAAAGACGAGTCCCAGTTCCACAAATTTCAACAGGATCTTCCAACGCGATGAAATAGTACATATTTGTTGCCGACTAGGTTATTGGAAGTCAAAGCTGCCATACGACAGTATCACATCGACCATCCCAAAACTTACAGTGGGGCGCAGTTGGGACCTAGACAAGGTTGCCAAGAATGTGTCGATCTAAGTGTACTTGCTGAAGCGACGCAATTTTTAGATGCTGAACAGTTCGTGTCATGTAGCTCTGTGCTCCCACTACTTGCATTTTTGACGAAAGAACTGCGAAATCATGATGATGGTCGAGGTTACATTACTCGCTTCAAAACAGTTACTTTAGACGATCTAACTACGAGAGTTAAAGGTATGGACGCTTTGTCAACTTTGCAAATTGCTACGGCTTTAGATCCACTATTCAAGAAACTCAAATGTTTTCCAAAAACTAAGAGGGAAGCAGCGTGGAAGGTAGTACTTGACAATTTTGAAGCGTTTTGTAACAGCAGAAAGCAATCAGAGAACTCAAGTGAAGAACAGCAGTTGAACGATGACGGTACCAGAGAACAGCGAAAAAAACGAAGATTAATCCTGGCGTTTACAGACTCTGACTCTTCAGATGATGAACCATATACACAGGCATTCGTGGGAGTATCAGACCTGTCTCGCTACATAGAGGAAGATCGGATTCTGGAAACCGAGAATCCTCTCAAATGGTGGAACCTGAATCAACATCGTTTTCCTATGTTAACTACTTTTGCAAAGACAATTCTGTGTGTCCCAGCGACATCTGTACCGTGTGAACGACTGTTTAGTTCGTCTGGGTATATTTTTAACAAAATGCGAGCGTCTTTACTACCGGGAAATGTGACTATGCTTGTTTGTCTCCGAGAATGGCTAAGATAGATAAAAAATTTCAGTTTATTTACTAATACTTACAAGTTGAAATGAAGCCTTTGACACAAGTATTACATTTTTCATTTCTGTTTATTGTTTTCTTCTTGAATGCAAGAGCATTTGCTATGTTAGGGGTTTGTGATTTGGAATTTGGCAAGTATGGTTAATAATTACAAATTGTTAGGTTTTAACTTTTTCACAGTTTTCATTATATTTTCAGAACGATATAACGTTATAAAAAGTAACATTAAAAAGTCCTTTGTGGTTTTAAAAATTATATCTATGATTTTTTATAATTTGTAAAATTGTTCGAATTGATCGATTAATTTTCGATTAAAGAAATTTGGTTAATCGATTATTTTTTAAGCAATCGCAGCCCTAGATATGATCATTGAGATTATGAGTATATTTTAGTTGTGTTTTATTTGAACGGTGAAAGCATTGTGAAAGATGAGAATGAGTCTACATTGAGTGTAGTAATGGAATAACTGATAGAGAAAATGATCATGACAGGTTAGGGCAAGGTTTGGAGGAAATTCGAATGGATTATCATATTTGGGAAGACATTCGAATCAGAAAGGCCAAAATGACGGATGAAGAGAGGGTGATTAATAAATGAGCATTAAATTTACAGAATGATTTGACATCTCGGGAACTTTTCTAATTGCATATATTCTGAGATAATGCGGAGAAAACTTCAATTCCTAGAAATTTCAATTGCTTCAATTTAAGCGTCAGCTATCACCTAATGCTAAATTCAATTAGTGTCAGACAACGTGAACATTCTAAAAAATACTTTACTCTGCAAAAGATGTGTAATTAAATTTATGCAAACTATATTTATTGACAACTCATTTCACTCTATTATACGACAGATATAGCAAAAAATGTACTTTCAAAATTACTTTGCTTAGGATATATGTATTTCAGGTTACCCTTTCAAAGTGCAAAGACCTTTGACCTTCAAGATTTTATATGCTCTAGCTTAAATATTTACCTGTAAAAGTCTTCTATGCAAGGGTGTTACAGTTGTCAGCACATGGGAACAGCATTATTTCACTAAAAGGTAAGGAAGGAATTCAAGCAGCGCTTATGTAAATACCAGGTTTACGTTTCCTCATTAATGAAGACAGTAAACAAAAGCATGATTCCTTCAATGGTAGAAGATTCAGCCAGAAAGGCTTGTGTCTTATTAAACAAAGAGAGAGAGAGGGGGGGTGGGGAGAATGAGATATCGTCTGTTGTTGTGGGATACGATCCTTGTAGCGTACACGATCTCACAATGGAGGTTTACGGCTCCCTAAAAGATATAAGGATCCCTAAATCGTTCTACAGGTGCTGTTTACAGGGGCCTCAGTTATATGAGCTATTTCATCTCATCCCCTCAATCTCTGTATATGGCTTAATAACTTTCCAGATTATGATATCTTAGGATTAATTTGTGTTTTCATCTAGATACAGAAGGTTTATTAAACTATGAAGGGTTAGAATATCATATTGTATGTATCCTTCCGGAAACTATTGCATAATAATCCAGCCATATACATGGCTCGCATATTAGTAACATTTTAGTTTCGACAAATATATATATAACGCGGTAAATTAATAACTATACAGTTACTTTAGCGTTAAAAAATTTCTTCTCGCAAAGTCTGTAAGTTTCGAAAAATACACCTTGCTACTTCTCATGAACTCCCACTAAAGTTGAAATTAACGTCACAATTTGACATGTATAATGTTTAAGTTAATTATATATTCATGAAAATTTGGGTATTTTATTTGTGGACGTAGTTTTTTATAATTTTTGTAATAACGACACATAATCTTATACATACAACTTGAATTGAAGCATGAAAGCTGAGATTGGTATATAAAATAGCGGATTAAAAATGGTTCAAGGAAGCTGTTGAATTAAATAGAAAAAATCAGATTACATAAAAATACTATTTCCTGCTTAAATGACAAGTTTCTCATAACTTATTGGAGTTTAAGTATTTCGTGTGAGAAACGTAATAGAAAATCCACAATTCGGTTTATTGTCACATCGCGATACCGACGCTAGTATAAAATGTCCATTATTTCAAATCCCAGTCGTATTTCACGTTAAAATTTTTCCATGAATAGCTTAAACAAGAATACCTCCATTAGCCATTCATTGCAACTAGAATGTCAGTCACGCCAGTTTTCATGCTAAGTTTTAAAAAAAAAGTGCAAATCTAGGCCGGCAAAAATATTTTATATGGGCGGATTTCGTGATAAAGACCCTCAAATCTCAATTTCTTAAACTGCCATTTGGTTAAGTGAACATGTCAATCCACGCACCAGTTTTTTCTATCTGACTAGAGGAAAGGAAAACCATTGCTGAAAATATTAATTGCAGATGTTTGTTTTTAATAATAATAATAAAAAATATAGGGTGATGGATGTTTTAAAGAGAGAGTTTTTTTGCGGAAATGGGAATAAAAACTTGTACGCCCCTCTCCCCATAAGAGAAGTCTCGGAAGCGAGAGGAAAAAAAGAATGCGAAAGATGATGGATGCGGGATATTAGCTAGATGTGTTTTATAACAATGACGTGGATCTGGAAATCGTGTGCTAAAGGTGGAATCGTAAACAGAGGCAGAGTGGCGAAGAGTCATTTTAAATCTGACGACGACCGGAGCGCCCTCTGCATGCGGGTCGCGGAACTGGTTTCTCCTTCGCTAGCTCTTGCCCTCCATTAACTGCTCGGGAGGATGATGAGTGGCAGGTGGCGTGGAATGGGGAGGCGGAATGGGTCGGGGCGGAAGAGAGGGTAGGGAAAGAGAGGCGAGGAACACAATGAGTATAGGCATTGTAATGTGCATGCAGGGAAGGAAGGTCGGAGGCTGGAAGTGGGAAACGGTGTATATCGATCAAGAGCCTTAGTGTGTGTGCGTGCGCGTGTATGTGCGCGCGTGTGTGTGTATATTTTTTCGGGTAAATACGCATAGTATGAGATCCAGTCAGAGAAAATTAACTGCTACCATGTGAATGAATTTGTATTATAAACAAAAATCAATCGAAAATATCAACTTTAAGTCAACAAAATTATGTAGGCAATTCATAACATTTTCAAAATAATATATCGATGAATTGCTCGTGCATTTCATTTTAAATCGTATCTGTGTAGCTATAATTCTGTCAGTTATGCTTTTCAAACAGAACATAAATAGTTGATAAGCCATCTGATGTGGTTATTGTGCTATAATATTGAATATAGTTATTTCTGTGAGCGATTTAAAATTGTTTTTTCCTTGGCAGCAAATACATAATGCCTTAAGTATACGCCTGCTGCGTGAATTTTAGGCTACTTTCCAGAATGGAAATAGGCTTATATGTAGTTTCTTTGTTTTGTCTGTCTGTATGTCCGTCTGTCTGTCTGCCCCCCCCCCCCCTATTATCGTTTGAACCAATAGACCGATTTTCGTTACACATGTTGGAAATCTCTTGCTACTGAGGCCGAGCTTCCGAGGATAGTCTTTGTTGCGAAGATTGAAAGTTCCGGATGCAATTCCAGGAACTGTCCTTCCCATTTGATTTACATGGGAAATCTGAAATCCATCGTGCAGGATAATTTTCTCTTGCACATTAAAATATCTTAGAATCGTAATATCGGAGCGGAATTTGTATTTTTCTCTGAGGAAAGGAATGAATTTTGATTTTCGATGGTATTTCTTCGAATTTCGCGTAAACACTGGCGTTTTTTTTTCAATTTTTATCACTCATTACGAGAGTGTTGCCATTGTAACGATTATTGTTGGACTCGGATTCGGTATAGTCTAACCTAGCACATACACGCGTTATTTTTGTCACACAAATACGCATGATCAATTTAGTTTTCCGTTCGAATATTTTTGCAATATTTGATAACGCTGAGCTATGAAATTTGGGAGCACAGAGACCAACTCATCCGCGGTGATTTTAAAGTTATTAAAGGCAATATAATAATTTCTGCACCACATTTAATTTAAAATAATTATGTGAAAACTAGGCAACATAAGTTCCGTTTGGATCATTTTGTTTTATTATGGTACTACTGTAACGGAGTTTCACGTTTGTATAACTTAAACGTGCTTTTTCGACAACTATCAAGGAGTAAGAAGGACTGAGAGACCGAAAAATGATTAGAAGATTAGGATAAAAGTTGAAACAATCAGATGCACCGACTATAGCGATAATTGAGTTTTGTTTACAAATAACGATGCTCGCCTAGTGAAATGAGCGGAGAAAGTCGAATGAAAAGGAGAAGATGGCGGAAAAGTGTGATCCAGCCGTGCGGAGGAGGGAGATGGGTTTATGCACGAGGGAAAGCTGAAATCTTGTCCATTTCATTTATGGACCTCTGAATTGGTGTGTCATCGTAAGATATATGTACGCACTTCGCATTGGCCTACGAAGACGCTTTTAAAAGGTACCATGTCTCTTTAGTTGCAATATGCCCGTAAGCAATTTATACAGATTATTACCAACAAAAAAAATCGCCAAAACATACAAATATCTCAATGGTAACCATGGTATTAACTAATTTGATAATTATTTATACATAAAACCAGACACAATAAATATTACAACTTCGCTCAAGAAGTCCAGTTTTAACTGTAGATTTGGCACTGTCTCTATTATTTCCTGATATAATTATAATAATAGTAAGCTACGCGTTGGTTGTTCAGGAAGAAAATTGTTCTGAGTTATCGGTAAAAATCCGTACCATTTTCCAAAATACGGTAGGATTTTAATCTCATACATATTCACAAAATCCACTCCATGGTGCGTGCTTCTAAATATATAATGGACCTCGTATTTTTCGTAGGATAAGTGAACAGTCACTTCGACGTCTAAAGGATAGGTTTTTAAACAACGCGTCCACATGCAGGTTTTAAACCACCCATGCTGACGTAACGTAACGTCAACTTCATCTGACTCGACGAGAAAATACCTTTAGCAATCTCAACGCTAACAGGTGAGGAGAATTTCCATTTCGAAAATGACAACTTTCTCCCATTCTCTGTCCCTTTCCCACCCTCCTCACTACATCTCTTTCCTCCCGTCTCTCATTTTCCCTCTCTTCTTTCCTATTTTTAATTATCTTTTTCTCTTTCTCATTTACTTTTTCTCTTTCCATTCCTTGTCACTCTCTTTCTTATTCTAAATACTCCTTAGATTTTATCTTCCTCACCACCTCATTCTCTTATCATTTTCTCGTCTTTCCTTCTTTTCTCCCTTTACCACTCCCTTCTTCTACGTCTTTCCTCAGTTAATTTCTCTATTTCGTTTCTCTCTCCCGTTATTATATTTCAGCGTTTTTTTTCATTTATTTCTTCTTCGTTTTTTGATTCCATCCTCTTCCATTCCCACTATTTCCTATCTTCTCTCTCGCCCCTTCGAACGATCCATCTTCTTTCTCTCATTTTCTCCTCTTCTTTATTCCTCTCTTCCGCCCCGGAGGCTTTTTCTCCTTGGGTAGTCTCAAGCGTACTGTTGATGAAACTCAGGTGATAATTACAAGAGGTGGCATCGTAAACAACAGATCATTACCGATTTTTTGATAGTTCGTTCGATTCGCATGAAATACGAAAGTGGATTTCTTTAATGCTTCGAATTTAGGACGCATAAGCGCGAATATTGCAAATAATAACCACATGAATACAAAACCAGGGTGACCGTCAACTGAAATTAATCATATTGCCTTATATCCTAACATAATATAGAAAATAAATTCGTTGGCACCAAAGATGTTCGCAATTGCGTTTTAAAGAGTTTCATGCATTATAAGGCGTCAGCTTTAAAATAACTGTAAAACTCGTACTTATTATAAATTAAATAAATTTCTGGTCAACTTATTATTATCATAATTTGATCAAATAAAACTCCTTATTTCTATTGATTTGTTGAATTAATTTTTCTAGGAATATATTATTATCGGTTTGAGATCAATGAAAATACGTCAGAATATCTTTCTCCTGTATTTAATCACTAAAATTGACAATGATGTATTTATTTGTGAGAATATTTATGAGCATTTTTAACTTCGTAGGTTTAGTTATTATTTCAAAATCATATTTTTAATCTAATCGGTTGGCCGTGTACAATATAATTTCCGTTCAACGAACAGAATGTTGTATTATATTTTCCTTGAATTATAAAATTTCAATTGGTAATCATCTTTAATTTATAATTATCTTAAAATAAATAGTTTGTAAAAAATTTTTAATGTGCGGCTTCCTATAACCACTATAACCTGATTGGTGTAGTTAGAAGAATATTAGAATATCTGGCTAATTTAAATTATTACTTCCATTTCATAAATATATTTTGCTCGATCAAAAATAAACGATTTCGTATCACATATTGTGCCATTCAATTCAAGTATACACAATAGGCTTCTTTCGATTATAACCTAGGCCAGCATCCGCGACACTTTTATAGCTTTCTCTTTCGGCGAACAGTGACTTTATGGGGATTTTCCGAAACCAATTTTATTCTACTTTCGGAAATCCCCTGTGCTCTCTAAAGGGAAAATTTTTTTACTCCCTCCGTATATTACCGTACAGGATATGCATTTCAAAGAATGAAACTGCGGAACCACCTATTTCGAGGAGGTTTAAAATTCAACATTAAGTATATAAATAATGTAGCCGTCACATTATTTTAATAAGTGCAAGCCTATTGTAGATAAATCGGGCATCTTAGATAGAAAAAATCGCAATAAGAGTGACTAGTAATTTATAATAATGAAACTTTTTAGCTTAAAAGTAACTTGCGCTAACAGCGAAATAATAAATTGCTTCCGCTTTTACGAAAATTTATTTTATTTTTGAGCAAGGAAATCAGCTTTGGCAAAGGACTATATTGTGCTATTCATTGCTGTAGATTTTGGAAGTAAAATTAGATCATTGAGGTCACCGTATCCTACGCAAAAAACCGATCGTTGTATTGCTTTGCACAAATCGATTGGGTTTTTTGGTTAACACCTTGTAAGGATTCCTTAGGATGTCGGTCCATTACTTTAAGAGATGTTTTGAAATTCAAGTTTCGTAGTTAAGTTTGCCTATCAATCAATTCCTTTTAGTGGAGAGGCCTCTCTCAATGATCGAAATATCCTCTTAATGCTCCCATCTTTCGCGTTCCGTCGATTTATTTCCCTCCAGCTGTTGACCTTTTCTCGGTAAAATCACATTTTTTTATCGTAAATCTATTCCCAAAGCCTTCCTTAAACGACATACAAGCGTCAACCCATCAATTTCTCATCAACGGTTTTTTTTATTTATTCGAACAAAAAATTGAGATATCATTGCCAAAATGGGCTCGAAGCTAATGGCATTCTAAAAATTAGACCCAAGTTTAACATTTTTTGGGATATTTTTTAAAAAATTTCTTGACGGTAGAAAAGTATATCCTATCGCAATAATATTTTCCTTACTGCTATCTCCTTAAGTGTGATAAACATTCATTTACAATTACTGTGCATCTTAAATTCCCTCCCGTCATTCCACATAACCTTTTCGTTCTCCATGCCTGATTTGAAAACGGAAGAAATTAAAACAAGTAGTTCTGGAAAGAACTAATCCTCCTGCTTTCCTTTCAAAACAATTTTAATATATAGCAATTGTGGTAGCTCTGCTTTTTTGATCCGTTCTAAACATCAATTGTTAACAATAGTCGTCGGTAGGTGGCGTGGTGGTGGCAGCTAAATATAAAGATATCTCTAAAACAATGCATTATATGGGGAAATATTTCAAACAAAAGTTGTAGAAAATGAATTTTCCTACAACTTTTATTGTAGTACATTTTTACATTTATCAAATCTTAAAACATATATTTCAAAATAACGGATAAGTGACATGAATAAACACCCACTTCCGGTTGACAGATTTTTACCAAAAACTAATCAGTTCTCGTGACTTTCATAAAAATGTTAAATATAATATTTCGCGTTGACCTGATTAATAGTTTTTGAGTTAGATCACCCACAAAAAAGCTGTCGCATACACAAACACACAAAGGCATCATGTAGAAAATGGTCAAAACGTGTTCAGGGGACCTCAAAACGTGTATTTCCGTTGATATCTCGAAGTCGATTTTTTTCATGACAACAATACTTACCCCTAGACTACGTATGGAGAAAGTAAAAATGGAAAGTAGGCTAAAAATGCGTGTAATATATGCAAGGTGTCTGAAAAATCAGCCACTCGTCAGTAATTTTTATAGTTTTACTATTATGTGTTAATGTGACCAAAAACAATTTATTTTAGATAGATTCGAGGTTTAATGGCAAGTGTATCAAATTTAAACGAATTACCTAGAACTAGAAGTACACTTAAATTTGCAAATTTGTATTCAAATTTGCGAAGAAACTCTGAAGTTTTTAGCTAGATAGATCGCGTGATTTATTTCTCGTCGGAAAAGCGGAAGAAGAAGAGTATCGCACAAAGTCAGAAATTAGTGAAGTTCGCGGGCTGTCTTCGGCAACATGTCTACCATAGTCCCAAAAAACCGTTTTCTCAAACCTCTTGCCAATAGAAAATATTTCTGCCGAAGTCTGATGCTAACGCCCTGAATTTATAACGACTATGAAAGGGATCAATGATTAATCACACACTCTGTAGTGATTGCAAATCTTCAGAAGTTCGATGACAAATGTAACGGAAAGTTTGAGCCTCGCGCAGGTCTGGTCTTATATTCCACAAGATCCATTGTCACTTAACTCTCGTCCGAGAATGTCTTAAAAACCAATGGAGAGTTTGTTTAGGCTATTCATTGCTTCCTGGCGAAGAGGTCAGTTGTGCGCAGAAACAGCGAATTAAGGCCATTCCGAAGCGATGACCTTACTATTTTTTTTGGGCGAGGCTATCAATCTCTTGGTGTCTGAAATGACAGGCTGCAAATGTTTGGAAAGGGATTGGGGACGCAAAGAAAAAGAAGACGAAGGGGTCACTTAGGGGGCGGAATTCGCTCAGAGGAAACCCGAGGGCATTGAAAACGGTTGCGGCGAGATAAGGAGGGAGGACATGGCCTCGCTGATTTGAAGGAGGCCGCTTCATTTATTCATTTTCAAAACTGAATTACAACAGGAAAATTGGCGTTGTGTTAGTCATATCGAAAACCTCTTAAACCTGAGACATTGAAGCATAAAGAGATAACTTCACTATCCAAATCGAAATAATTTCATTAAACGTTTTCCCTACTAATACGACATGCCGGAGCGATCTTATTCTGAAGAAGTTTCTCTAATCCTATATGTAGAAGGTGCAAAAACTTTTAAAATTATTATGCGCACTTTAATACTTTCTTGGTTATTAACTAATCAGTATTTTTCGTTAACTAGATGTTAATTTGTTAGCTTTTATGCGGTAATAATCTCTGAACCGATTCTCGCCAAAGGACTTGAGAAACTAACATGATAAGATATTATAGTAAATTATCTCATTAAAGAATACCGTTAAATGGAATATTTCATTTCACTTACGGAAAATGCTCGCAACCCTCGGGAAACCTATAGAGGAGTTAATATTAACTAAATTTATACTAATAAAATTAAGTGTTTTAACCTTATCTTCATTGTTATTTTAGAATTTATATTAGCTAAGATAAAGGAGTTAATGAGTTTTGTTGAAAAAATATAATTCATTTAAATGAATGAATAACTTTTCTTATGAGCGTAGTCTAACTAAAAACCGTTAAAAGGCAGTAACATTGAAACGAAGCATTTTTTAGCCTTTCCCATTCGCTATGACGGCATTTCACAGCGTCTGCACTTTTCGTCTAGAAGATGATGCAAGCAGCATCTTATTTTTTATAGGCTCAGAAAGACAGCTGGTATTTCAACAAGGAATGGTAAAAATATGGGGACTTGTCAAAAGGAATACAAAGAAAAAGGATTTTTCCGAAAGGTGCGAGAGAATACAAGCGTAAACTGAGGAGGAATAACGAAAGGAGGGAGAGGGAGGAAAGAGGAAGCTTTGGATCGGATGTGAGATGCCTCCCAGCATATTTCTTGTCTGCAAAGAGTAACGACGTAATATTTTTATCTTTTTTCCTGAAGAGAGGAGTAACCTAAGGGTCGGAGGTGCGATCAGACGAAAGAGAGAGGAAGTCGTCGAACAAGGAAGAAAATAGCCTAAAGAGGACAAAAAATGTGTTGTTTGTAAAGCAAAGCTCCAGAAGAGAAGGGAAAAGAAGGCGGGGTGAGATAAGAGAGGGCAGTGGGAGAGGGAAGGATGAGATGAAATGGAACGAAAAGAGGGGGGAGAGTCAAGGGCGAAATTCGGTCAGTGGAGGAGAGTGGAAGACGAGGGTCTTGGAGGTGAGGACTGATGCGGCCGCTCGGAAGGAGGGTAACACTGGAGGAAAAGGCGTGGGAAGCTAGTCAGTCGGATAATAGGGCAACACGGTCCATTTTATGAGATGAATTATTGAGCACCATGGCAGGCTTGAAGCTTTACTTATTAGGGACATTCGCCAAATAAATTCCCCGGTGGAATTAATTGGTTCGGCAATGGTGGGGAGCACAGATAAATCAAGGCACTCTTCCGATGACAAGAATCTGTTTATTCGGGTAGTGGGATTCTCTCTGAAAGCAAACCAGAGCATCACGTTCTCATGGAAAAGTAACGTGGACTTTTTACCGCAAATTAACCCTTTCATTCTACGCTTTCTTGGGTGTATGAAAATCATCACCTTTTACAAGTCGGTTCCTAAAGAACTTATGCTGTGATTCACTGAACCAGTCGTCGCCATGGTTAACATGCGTCGCGAAAGTTTAAGTTTAAAATGTTTCAGGAACTTTGACACCTTGGAATACAAATTGTTTAAATTAAAAATAAATTATTTAAATTTTAATAGTATTTCTATGGCATTTATCTCGCCGTTCGATTTTGTAATTTTGAAGTGTCAAAAAAAACATGACCTGCCAAAGTCCGTAATTTTACAGAAAAGGGTTATATTAAGTATTTCCAGATTTTTTAAATAATTATATGATTTAATTTTTTATGCAAATTGAGAAAATACTTGAACTTTTTGTCTTCTTTTGTTGCTTTTGTACTTATTTTATCGTAATCATACAAGTATACTAGGAGGATATTTTGTTCAAATTGTCGTGAAAAGAGAAGCGACAGCGAGCCGGAGCCTTACCCGCCGTAACAATCAATTAAATCGTCGCGTTATGGAATGTGTTATGGCCCGTAAAACGCGGAGGTGATCGGGTCAAGACCTACGAAAGCTCTCGTATTCCGTAATTCCGACGACTTAAGTGAGCAAGGTCCGCGCCATTTCCCCCGGGGAGTCTCTTCTTAAGCGTATCTAATTAACGCTCCGCCATAGCGATCCAAACGCTATTTCCTAACGTAATCCCTCGGTACCGCCTAATGGCGGGACATTTTATTAAAGGGTTCCGCTGAAAATAACGAGGGAAAAACACACACACACACGCACATACATATATATATATATATATATATATAAGTTGGTGGCTTCTAAGGAGTTTCCCACTGACATATATATAGAGGTCATTTTGTTCCCTTTTAAACATTTTCTATTTTTTATTTTCCTGTATCTTGTTTTCACTTTTTACCGCGATTGAATTGCAAATTAGAGATGAATTATGAATAGGATAAAATAAATGCCTACCTTGAAAAAAATACGATTGAAACGTACTACGGCGATAATTGATTTACTTAAATGTTAAGAATACTTTATGTAGGTACTCAGGGGCGCAACTACGATTTTGGAGCCCCTATACAAGTAAAAATTTTGGGCCCCCCCCCCCTTTGCGAAAAAAATCGCCGCAAAATTATTTTTATATGATTTTTATTTTTAATTTTTTCGACATTTAAATTTTGAAAATTTTGTCTATCTATTCATCTGTTTTCATTTTGCATGCTTCTGAGCTTTCTACCGAAAGAAGTCATAAATACCTTAATCTGCTTATGGGGATACAAGTGCGTAAGTAGCTTTTTCTTAACTTTAATTTTGAAAAAGATCTTTCATTTGACGGCAAAGTTACTGGTAATGTCAAATGTATCGTCAATGCTGCGCGCATATTGCTATAGATTGATGCCACTGTATTTAATGATTATTAAACCCAATAGTTCCATGATATCCATACAGTTCATTCTCATCTTTCAAAACAGTGTTTGTTACTAGAGATAGATGGATGGAGCATATCGTCAAACGTATGTTGTTTTAAATAACTATTTTTTCTAAATTATTGGAAAACTCGTAGAAAATTCTTCCATTTTTTGTGAAGTATTTCGTTTTTTTTAAAAATGTGGGTATTTTAGAGTCAAAAGGGGCTACTTTTTTGCTCTTTGAAAAATAATTTCAATTTTCAGAGTGCATCTGCCACTAGATATATTAAGGGCAAATTTTCGGCATTATTAACAAAAAATGATTCGTTTGCTAATGTACCCATCAATGATGCGAACATCAAATTTTATTTAGAGTTTTATGTTTGTAATTGGAATTTAGAGTACCCCCTTGAGGATTGTTTTGACTAATCGCACGAAATGAATTTTAAATGCTGCGATTTTCAAACAGAACGGTAAATATAACTGTTTATTCAGTGTTAGTACTATATGAGTGTTTCAATAATCGAAACGTTCGAGAAATTGCAACGGAACGATTATTAATTATGTAATTTTATGCTTTCAGAATTATACCCTAAATTGAGAGATTTATAATTTATCAATGGTGACGCGACATAGGTAAACTTCAGGTTAAGGATTTATTCACTCCATATATACCTCTCCTTATTTTCACTCAGCCGTCCTTTTCCATCTTTTTTCCTTCTTCCCCTCAAACACTCCTATTTTAATTCAACCAAAGATACGTTATGTTTTTCTCAGGCAACAAAATTGAAAGAAATAGCAATGGATTGCGGATAAAATACAAAGCTTCAATTATAGACTAAAAACAATTGAACTTGACTCTCTTTTGTAGCATTTTGTATGCTTGAAAGATTGCAAATCCCTACATAAACGGAGCGACTAAAATTGAAAGATATGAATTTACCTAGTAATGTCAACTAAATGCCTTCCTCAGGGCCGGATTTAAGTTGTTGGCGTCCATAGGCACTGTTTTCCGGTGTTCTTTTTTCTCTTTAAAATATAATAAAAGTATAAAAATCTGATGTGGCCACCACATGACTTTCTCCCGTTTCTGATAAAATCATTCCATCAATTTCTAGCTTGGCAATCTTACCATTTGAGACATATCTTGGAGGACGTCCGTTGGGGCTGGTTGATACTATCTAGGCTAGCCCGGAACCAACTAGGAAAAACACCCGCATTCAGAAACGGGAAAATCAATCTGCTACGACTGTTCAGTAGTAGAATATCCGCCCGGCAAGTGGAAGACCCTGGTTCGATTCCCGGTCACAGCAGAATTTTTTCCTGTTTCAAAATTATTCCCAACTTTACAGCTTATGCCTGTCGGTATCGGATCTTACGATCACATCTTTCCATCAATCGCTTCTGATGTATCGTTTTTGCGATCACATCATTCCATCAATTTCTAGCTCGGCAATCTCACCATTTGAGATGGTGGGGTTTTCTTCGACGTACCTCTCGGAGGACGTCCGTTGGGGACAACGAAACATTGGCTAGCCCGGACCCAATTAAGAAAAGCACCTGCGTCCAGAAACGGGAAAATTAATCTGATACGATATTTCAGTGGAAGACCCGTGTTCGATCCTCGGCCATCGCATAATGTTTCCTGTTTCAAAATTATTCCCAGCCATCAGAAGCGATGTCATGGAAATATTAAATTTGTGGCTTACCGTTTAATTTTACAATCAGAAGTAATAAATAAAACGATCCAAAATTATTTAAAGCGTATTTCACTTAAAATAAGCAGTAGTAATTTTTGAGTTCACGTTCATTCCTGTGTAAATTATCAGTTTCTTTTAACTTACAAAAGGTGTGTGTATACGTAAGAAAAATGGACGTATTTAAGTACATTTCTTCGTCGTGGATAATCCATTTCCTTTCATTTACTACATGCTGTAGGCGCACGAAAGCAAATTCAATGCATTTATAATAGATCTTGTTTACTTCAATTGGTTTTTCGTTGACAACATTTAAAAAAGTCCGAAGTGAATTTCGACTTTCTCGTTTGATTTTCCTGAAACCAGTTACTGCTTTGATAGAAATGTATTGCGTGGAACACATTCTTTTTGACTAGTTCTACAAAGTATTTTTGAAGAGTTTTTGGTAAAGTTTACGAGATATGAATGAAAATTCATTTTTTGTAACCAATAAAGTTGCACTCATGATCGGGCTATGTGAACAATTTATATCGTTTTCTTATTTTCTTAGCCCTAAAGTCCTAAATACCAAATTTCATGAACATCCCTCCAGTAGTTTTGGTGATTAAACATGCGAACGGACGGACGGACGGAGGAGACGTGGCCATTAGGCGTTCCGCGCTTATCGCTTAGCTGCTAAAGAATGCCTAATAATATTTGGGTGTGCATGTGCGCGTGTGAAAATATACTAGCCGTATTTATTCTAAATTAATCTTTTTTCTAACATTATCAATATGGGCCAACTTTCATTAGTTTCAATTACTGACTGGTCTAAGAAAAGGTTACGTATGATATGTTGCTAAAAACCCCAAACAATAATTCGATATAATTAATATATCAGACAACTTTTCGCAAAAGCTCAGGCATGTCATCACAAGTGCAATAAAACATTTTCGGAGACGAATGAAAATTAAGTTAATTATACCTGCTGTGCACAGTGAAGTTAGAGCACAGATTCAAAACTTCTTGCAACCGTTTGATGGCAACGTAGGCTGTTTTTGCTCGCGACGGCGCTACATCCAATGAAAGAGAAGGTAGAACTCATTTGACCGTGTAAAAAAACTCCGCCAACACATTCCTCGTGCTTTAGAGCCCGGATTTGGAACAGGATTTGGGAAATTTCGTCAAAAAGAGGTAGAAAGTAGTTACTAGAGTCTACAAGCCGACGACTCCTCTTATCTCTACTCGGACAGCATAAAAATATAGGAACGGAAGGAAATAAGAAACCAGAGAGACCGGAATGGGCCAGAAAAAGAGGCAGAGAGGGAAAGTACGCAGCGGAGGGATGATGATAGGGTGATAGGTGAAGTTTATCCAAGAGACTATTTTTAGAACGCCAAGAGATATTGAAATATTTTCTTCCCTTCTCAAACATTGTTTTTATTTTCGATATTTATTTACCCTTATCTCTTTGAACGCGCCTCTTCTACCATATCTCTTTACTCTCTAAAAATGAATCTCTTCCTCTTTCCTTCTCTTTCTATCTACTTTCATCTTTCTCCATTACCTTATATTTTTCTCTCTAGTTTACAATCTTTCTGCCAAATTTTCCCACTTTCTCTTTTCCACCTTTTCACTCTTTATCTCTTCATTCCAACCATTCTCCGAATTTCACCGCCAATTTTTTTCCTCGTCATTTTTTTTTCATTTTCCCCTTAAACAACTTTTTACCAACTTTTATATTAACTTCGCTTTATCTAACAATAATAAAAGCCTACTTCTGTCCCTTTGTCCCCTTTTTGCTCCCTCTGTCACGCTATAAAAATGCGAATAACTCGATAATGGAACGAGATTCATTTTTGATATTTGGCAGGAATGATCCACTCACATATTGTAAGAAGGTGACTAAAAGAAATCTTGAAAAAATCTTAGGTTCGACTCCAAGGTAGGCAAATCCATATCCCATATGATAACTTGTAAAAATCGGCTTTTTGACTTGCAGGCTTTCATTCTTTTTGAGATCTAAATTAGAAAAAATTAATCTATGATCTTCGGATCTAGCCCATTTTAAAGAAACAACTATTACATTTCTTATTCTGTTCATCTTTTCCCGCCTACAATTCGAAATTCCTCATGTTAAAAGTTTAATTCACATATTTTGGGGAAATCTTGCCATTTAACGGGATGTTGGCATGCTAACCCATTACATTGTTAAACTTCAAAATCCTATTGTTATTTCAATCGTTATGGGTGAAAGAGTGCTTTGAATGCTCTTATAATTAGTATGAGAGAGAGAAGGAGAGAGAGGAGAGAAATTCTTTTCATAGCAACCAATGTAAACAACATTTGTTACGTTATTTACGAGGAGTACATTTTAATGTAGAATATTAATCATTCGCATATTAAAATTAGGTACTTAGAATAATCGTAGGAGTTCGAAACTTGGAACAACGAACGCTCAAAAGAAAGAAAGTTTGTTTTCTTGACATCCAAAGAAAGTCAAGGCATATTTATGTTAATTTTTTATTTCACAAAACCTTTCCCGTTAAATTTCAACGGGCATCTCCCTAATATATATATATATATATATATATATATATATATATATATATATATATATATATATATATATATATATATATACACACAATCTGAAAAAACATCCAAAACTGCTTGCGGGGTTCGAATCACCTCAGCATCGCGTAAGACGATTGATTTAGCGTGTATTTGAATTCTCGTGGGTAGATAGCAACGAGATTAAACAAATTATTACTATTATTCATGCTCTAATAGAAGTCTCTTTATTTTAATTGGTATTGATACGAGCATTCCTACGTTTTTTGAAGGGATATTTCTGCTAATAATTGGAATTTTTTATTTATCGTCTTTGTCATTGATAGTAAGTTTTTATTTATCTTAAATACTTTTTGTCTTTATTCACTATTAAAGATAGGTAATACTGTTGTAAAGGATGTTAATTTGAACAAATTCAAATGATACATTTTGAAGTGTTGTGTTGTACCAATTCTTCAGCTAACTATATTTATACAGTTTTATATGAATGGTTGGTGTGTTGTTAGGAAAAGAACAATTTATTATTTTTGTCATTTAAATTAGGTGACTAAAATATGAAATATTCAACAATTTTACTCCTGCTAGTATCTAAAGCTGAATTACTCTGAACTAGCAGTATATTTTCGTTGATTTTAAACAATTTGAATGGATAAGTTAGTATTTCCATTAATGAAACAAAATATACTATCAAACTTCTTACTACTTGTATGCCAAACATTCTTACACTTGCCACTGAGCTCTCTGCTTCTGTCTGCAATTCTCTCGACTGTAAAAAGATTAAATAGAGAGACCCCCACGTCACTCAACAGCTGGTAGACACTTTTGCAACTATTTACGCCCATGCAAGCAGAAAGGTTATCATAATTATATTATAAAGTTTATTCATATTAAAGTATTAGCCATATAAAAGTTGGTTATAAAAATTCATTTTTATACCTCTGCTTGTTTCTTTGTCCTTTCCACCTCTTCCTGTTATATTTTCTCTCTTCCTCTCTTAATTTCTCGCCAAATAGCTTGTGATTCTCTGCTTTCCATTTTTCTTTTATTTTCTTCCTCTTGCATTTTTCTTCCGTTCTGCTATTTCTCTCGTTTTACCTTTCGAAAACACGTCGTCTCGACAAGATTTTCAGTTCAGATGTCAAACTAAGCGCCATAAAGGATGCCTCAGTCTCTATAAAAATAAAGTCGAAATTTTTTGTACCTCTTTTTTGCCAGACGAATTCTGTCTTTTGGCATCTGACATTCATTTCGAAACGTTCCAAGTTGCAGATTTTTTAAAATGAAATCCTGTGAACAACGAGCTCAAAGAAAAACAAGACTGAATGATTTATGGGGTGAACGAACGAAATTTAGTTATTTCGCTATTTTGTTGACTTGTTCTTTTTTTTACTGAGGCATACCCTCTCGCATTCTGTTGATTATATTCATTTGAGTACTTTCTATCGATCTCTTCTTCGTTTATTTTATTACTGAATTCTACATACATTAAATACGACGAAATAAATTAGTTTCCTCAATAAAGATTCATTGTACGTTTAATTTTCATCGGTTTAAAAAATTTCGCCTATGCCTTCGGTTTTTCAGTCTGTCTGTATGTCTAATGCTATAAGTACTCCTAAACGAAAGCAGATGGAGATTTATTTTTTGCCAATCGAATCAGCATTCTATCTTGGTGTGCACAATTTCTTGGTTTATCCGTCTTGTTTGTCCGTCCGACGCGCTAACTCCTAAAGGAAAATAGCTAGACTTCGTTTTTTCGCCAATCGATTCATTGTTCTGTCTCGTTGTGCGAGTTTCTTTGTGGAGGTTTAGTGGGGGTAAAAATTGAATTTATATTTCTTTTTTGTGATAAAAGTTTTGTTTTAAAAATTCTTCCTAATATTATATTAACTTACTTTTTAGTGCTTTTCGTCGTTGCTGAAAAGCACTATTATCTTCGTGATATCTGTCCGTCCGTACGTACGCATATATCAGGGTAGAATTGGCAGAACCGATTTCAACCAAATTTGGTACGTAAATTCATTACCAAAATGACATATATGGACAGCAACGAATCAGCAGGGGTGCCACAATTAAAAAATAAAACTTTTCGGTAATTATGAATTTGGAAGGAATTGGCAGAACCGAGTTCAACGAAATTTCATATGAAGGAAATGTACAACAAAATAAAAACCAAATCAAGATGTTAATTAGAGTTAAGAAAGCGGGGCTGCAACAATACAAGTAATTAAAAAATTATTTTTACGCGTATTTGTGTTAAATTGTAGAGTCAATTTCAACGAAATTTAATATACATAATTTACACATATATACAAAACCATAATAACAAATAGGGGTGCCACAATTACAAATTAAACTCGTTCAGTAATTATGAATTTGGAAGGCAATGGCTTAACGAATTTCAACAAAATTTTGTATATAAGATTTGTACAACATACCATAACGAAATCAAGATGTTTATAGCGGAGCTAAAGAGCAGGGCTGCCAAGGTAAAAAGTAAAATAATATTTCCTTTACACGTATTTCTAAAGACCTGTCCGCATGGATATTAACCAAATATGGTGTATATAATCTTCATATAAATAAATAACAAAAATAGTGTATTTCAACCGTGTCGACTAAACAGGGCTACCACAATATCAAGATTAGGATTTTTCTGGAACTATGAATTTGGAAGGTATTGGTTGATAGAAATTAGGAAGCGAATAGAATGGCCAAACGAAATGAGCATGTTTAGAACGAATCTAAATTGCAGGGGTACCACAGTATAAGGAAAAATAATTTTCTGATTTCAAAGCAAATACTACAGCAAATTTGACGATATGCTCTTCTGTACCGCGGGAATCCCGTGTACATCCCTACAGGACCGCACCTAGGGTGTCTGGCGCCCGGGTGCAAGATATCTCTGTTGCGCCCCGCTGCTAGCGAAGTTTTGTTTTATGAACATAATACGACTTTTTTATCAATAGAGTGTGGATACAAGCTGATGCATTTCTGTCGATGTATACCAAAACGAACTAATTGAAATAATTCGTTTAAGAAATATAAAGAAAAACGTATTATAATATCTGCTTTAACGAAAATTATAAACTCGCCGCACATTTGATTAAAAGTCAATACTCTGTTCCGTAACGGATCAATGATCAATCAAAAATTCCAACATTTTAGGGTTATTTTGTCAATTTACAAGCCTAATTTGATGCGATATTTATATCGACTATAAGAAAACAAAACCTCAATTAGTTATGCATTCTTACGTCATTGTCAGACTTCGTATTTTCATTTTAAGAAATTTAAAAATCCAATGAAAAAGTAGATGTCAATAATTCTATTATTATTTGGAGAAATTGTTATGGTAATTGAATTTGGTATACGATCACCGAAATATGGCATATAGCAAAATTCACGCAATATCATGTTATATTAATTTTGTGTTTTGGTGTTTGACATTGCTAAAACTCTAGTTGAATAATAAAATAAAATTATTGCTTTAATAGAGAAATAGTATAGATAAAATAAATTAATATAAATGTAACTATAATACAAAAAATGGTAAGACTAAGATGGTTAAGAAGACACAAAAAAATAAAACCAATGACTAGCATTATATCGGAAAAATTCCATTTACTAGATTTTATGGATTTTTCGATCGTATTTCAAATATACCCATTCATGGCAGTTGTACTTTATTTGGTTTTTGGTCATAAAATACACGATTTTAACTACTGAAGATGGAAGCATAGCTTCTGAAATACGTATCTAGTAACTTCCCGAGTTCCCGGGTGTATGTGCGTGGATGCGTGTGCCTGTGAAACCCCCCCCCCTTTTCCAGTTTTTTAACACCACCTGACAAATAAGCCTTGCGGGCCACTTCCTTCCTGCAAACTTGTAAGTACCTTTTTTAATCTTTTAACATCTTTTAACCCCTTTTATTATTGACGAATCTGGATCATTTTACGGTGTTGGAGTTTAAAATTTTTTATTCCACACAAAATATCTCGATTAATTTTGTAGTTATTGAATAGAACTGATACATCCATTTCGTTTAATTTTATTTATTGAATTTTATCAAAGTATTTTTAAAAACTGTTTAGAACAGTCCTCAAACTCGCGCTTTTACCAAAACACTTTACTCTTTCCCCACCTTTCACTAATACATACCTGACCATATATCAAATCTTACTTTAGCAATCTACCTTTAAAGCTATTTTCGACCTACCTCTCGAACTTTTATAACTCTCTGAGTATTAGCAAACCATCGCGGATCTATATGATGTACAAATAAGTGCGAAAACAAACGTAATCCTATATACACACACTTATTTGGAAAGTTATTTATTGATAAGAATAATTTCCGCTAGTTAAACTAGTGTACATTATCTTCTATAGGGATATAATTAACAAGGAAAGAATCGTGCAAATACAAAAACACTGGCGCCGGGCTTACGACAAAATGATCGCCCTGCCTTTCCGCCGATCCCCGTTCTTCTAAATAAAGGAATCCTTTCGTATTCAAAAGTTATCTTGTGTATATAAATCGATAAATTTATGTTGACTCGATACAAGGACCGAATACAGGAGTATATTATTATAAACTCACAGACCGCGCAAATTCAGTGTTCCGTCCTTCAGAAGGGACGTCAAGCATTTGCCCCCCTGGTGCTTTTCATAAAGAGTAGGCTAATGCCGGCACCAGGTTTCCCTCTTCCCTTCTGTGTGTATCTCCAGTTGATGACAGTGCAAAATGACCATAGCCGTCGACGCACTTAAAAAATAAATTACTACTACTATTATAAACTCACTCTTCAAAAATGAGTGTAAATTGAATAGGATTAATAGTTAAAATTGTTAAGATGTTATAATTATGACAGATTTAGCTACGTATTCAAGCTATCTTTTATAACTACTTAACTACAATTTTTTCAAAAACTCAAAACAATTTAGGACTTATGAGCGGAAATTAAAAAAAGAATTTCGAGTAGAAACTTAAAAACGTTATATGAAATACCTCCTCATATAAATAAAGAAAATAAACTCTACGTATGTGCAGTTTTCCTCTGCATAAATGATGATCTCTTCAGCATCAAAAAGAAATTATTTTTCGCTGAACGAAGTATACTATTCTATCTTCAAAAATCCCGTCCGTAAATTTTTGTTTAGATATTTTTAGAACTTGCTCATTTATCCATTGTTCTATAAAATAATTGATAATGAAAGGAAACAGGAATTTCATGTAGATTTTCGCCTATCTTGCGATGTAAATTTGTTTCCAAAATGTATTCACTTGCAAGTAAAATATGCATAGGCGCCCGGCTCGCCCCTACCTCGGGCCGGCTCATTGTAATTTATGATAGGATTGCCACCTCAGCTGGAGCTCCTCGCTAGGGTCGGGATAGCAATTAACAGAGTGGAGACCTCACCTCCTGGCAACTCCTGCGGTGAACCCATTTTCGGTCGCCACTGAAACGTGTTCTAGCGTATCGCAAGGGATCGGAAAAATTTTGCTTGGAAAATTTCGTGTCATTTTAGTATCTCCAACTTTCCCTTTTCACTCTGACCAAGGAGAAAACAGTCCCGAACAGAAAGTAAAACTCGAATTGCAACAATATAAGTCGGCGTTCGGATGCATTGCACCCACAGCACCCAGGGTAGGCACGCCCCTGCATCCCTACTTGTTATAGTAATATATCAGACTAATTCTACCAGTATACATAAATTTTAACATTCTCTATTAACAATTGTTTTTAAAAGCGCTATTTACTCTGCTTCAGCAGCTCTTTCTTTACTTGTCCATACTATGACTACAGAACGCATACATACACGCATTGTAATTCTTCCTTCCGGTAGGTTATGGGTACCCCCAAACCAATCTGTGTTATATGACTTCGAGCTAATGCTTAACTGAATCTTAATCGCGTTCAACTAGTAAACGCATTTAAAGTTGCGAAAAATACACCATTAGCAAGGGCTTCTAATTAACCGGAATTTTTCCTGGCCGGTTTTTTGTTAAAAGATCATCTAACCGGTTGACCGGGAATTAACCGGTAAAAATAGAAACTCAATTAATTTTTAGACTTGTTCATTTCAATAAATTTCAAAGAAATACAAGAAAACCTGCTTCGTTTTTTGCTGCAAATAAATTTTTTTAAGAAATTGAAGGTCATTCAATGTTTGGTATAACAAACTTTTGAACGTAATGCTTACAAGAATAACAAGTTATTTTATATGATTTAAAAATAAAGCTTTATAAATAAACGACAATGTTTCATGTGTAAAAAAAATATTGTTTGTACTAAAATAATACAAAAAAATATTTATTAATGTTTTTAAAAAATAATATATCAGGAATACCAGAGTATAGAGTGTTTCGTATTTCATAAAACTACAAATTCTGATCGAAAAGCTATTGGCCACAGAAAAAAACTCGTTCACTGGCTGTAGAAGTAGGCTGAATACTTGCAGTTGCGTTGAAAAGGTTCTCCAATTGACAACCGAAAGTCAACTGGAAGCTTTGTTGGGCGGCGGCCGCTGGAGACGGCGTTACAAGTCGATGAGCGGAGAACGCCGCGCACGTAGAGGAAATTCCTGCCTTAACCTTGACTATTCCTATTCCACTACTAACCCATCAGTCCAGTGGTGAACCAATAAATAAATAAACGATCTTAAAAATAGTTTTTCGTTGTTTCCCTAAAAATCCTTTGCGACAGTTCACAAATCCTGGTGTTTTAAATTATTATTTTTTTTATGAAATAACATAGACCTGGAGGTGTTCTCTAAGAATACCTATTTATTCCAACAAATTCTTTTCACTCGGATTTTTAAAACTGATTATGGCAAGCAATTTTTCTCCCTTCAAAATATTCGGTTGCTCACAATTAACCGGTTAACGAATAGTAAGAAATTTCGAAAATTAACCGGTTAATTGGGTACGGTAACAACCGGTTTGGAAGCCCTACCGTTAGTTGCTTGGAAATGGCGTTCAGATTATAAATGGTTTTCTGGGTGATAATTGCGGAGTGATGATACTTGGGTTTTTTATCCATTAATGATAAAAGTGACTGAAAATGCCCTGGACGAGTCATCTATTGGACGCAGTACACCTCCGACCAATGACGAAATTGCCTTTTTCCACTACTTCGAAACTCATTTTCTATTTGCATTCCATTTTCCTCCCTCTTCTTTCCATTTTTATCCTCTGCCAGTTTCTATTTCGCTTTAGGGGCTGCTGTAAAGGCTCGGTGGCAGAGGACACCCAATCAATTTCAATCATCTGGCTGCGACTGATGCGTTCTTCGTGTAAAATTTCGTCCGAATCGAAGTGACAGGACCCCGCGAGTGGATCTAAACGCGTGACATCCCCATGCGCGCTTTCAATTAAAGTTCCAGGATAAAACACATTTCTCATTTCTCATCAATCTACGATAGGGACCGTGACGAAAACACCTTTTCTATTTCTTTTTCATTAGTTATAGTCGAACCACTAAAGCGTTTCCGGGGGTAATGGAGCACTATTCCTCTCGAAAACGAGGCGTGGAGATAATATAACTATCTTCCACTAAAAAGCCCTAATGCAAATGACAATTGTAAATGTGTTAATAATTCTTTCTTCGCCTGCTAACTCATCCGTAACGTATAAATTTGCGACGAAATGTTCCCTATTCCGTCTTACATAAAAAATATGTCGGTTTGACAAAATTGACAGAGCCGTTTGCGGGGTTTCTGTTCTCAAGGCAATGGAACTAACGCGCTGCATGGCATATCGGGGAAGCTCATCTTATATATATGTACTTCTCTTACTCCGTCTGCAACAACTTCCACCTCGCGCCACCAGACCGCGCCATTAAAGCACTCACGCCGATATAATCGTTTATATCTCAAAAACGGTGGGAGATAATGGTTGGAAATTTTCCAGGATTGCTTTATTCTCATATGAAAAGTGATTGACGGAAAGATATTTGGAAATACACGTTTTGAGGTTATCTGAACACGTTTTGACCATTTTCCCGATGATGTGGGTGTGTGAGTGTGCGTTTGTGAGCGTGTGTATGTGACAGCTTTTTTTGGATGCTCTAACTCAAAAACTATTAATCTGGTCATCGCGAAATTTTATATTTAACATTTTTATGAAATTCACAAGAAATTATTAGTTTTTGGTGAAAATCGGTAAACCAAAAATATTGGCTTTAATATGCGATAAATGTACAAATGTACTAGAATAAATGTTGTAGGAAATTTAATTTTCTGAAACCTTTGTTTGAAACATATTTCCATATAATGCATTATTTAAGAGATATCTTATTTTTTTGCTGCCACCACAAACCACCTACCGACGACTATTGTTAACAATTGACGGTTAGTTACGTCTTATTGTTAGTAACGCTCCTTTTTTATTAATTGTTGGAGCTTAGTGGCTATATCCAATATCAGAAGGCTATAGTTTGAGTTTATTTCTGTTCTTTGTAGTCTAAAAATTTCTCGCAGTTCCTTAAAATATTCTTTATCATTTAACCTATTTGGAATTTTTAGAAATATTACAGATATGGAGAAAGTCATGTGGTGGCCACATCAGATTTTATAATAATATTACCGTAATTGTCGTAGTCGTAGGCGAACTTTTTGGTAGGTTGTTTATAGCCTATTGGGAAGTTTATATCTCCGCCGCTGTTTGGGTTATTTTCGTCATCTATAATTTATAAAGTTTCGGAAATCTATTATTAGCGGCAGTAAATTCAACCGGAAACATGAAATACTTCTTTTTAAGGGGGTTTTCCAACACCCCTGCACTCCATAAGAAAAGCATTGGAATCAGTTTCGGGCATTATAAAATCGCATTTTAAAATTAGTTAGAATCAAGATACGAAGTCGGAACGTAAACGGTTGTGTTGGAAACAGAAAGGAGTTCATTTTGGTTACTGTGAAAATTCAATTCCGAATTTCCTGGAATATCCGTTTTTAATACGAAAAACGCGACTTTTAAACAATGAGAATTGTCAGTTACCATGGCCACCTCATTTGAGCGAGTGGTAATATTGGGTTTATAATTGCGAGTCCATGGATTTCGAACATTTTTTAAGAATAAGTGAACCTTTCCCCTTTGAATTAAAGAACCATTTTATTCGTTATTGTAGCATCGTTTAAAAAATTAATTAAATTAATTTCTTTAAGGCAAGCAAAAAACATTTTAAACCGTTTAAGATTAAAATAGTACCTTGACGATATTACGTCATTTTGTTTGTTAACGTTTATGTTGATTTATGTCTTTATGTTGAGCCTGTTTATTCTGTAATATTTACGAAGAAGGAAGTTTAAAAGAACTTAGCAAGGTCAGTTATTTTTATTTATCACATCACTTGTAAAGTTAAAAAATTAATTTAAATAAAAATTGAAGTATACTTAACCTTAATCCTATTAAAGGTTAATAATAAATAGAATCTCCTGTTCTATTTACGAAGAAAGAAGTTTACATCTTTTGTCATATAAATGTGTCGGATCAAATTAATTATTTTTTTAAATCAAAATCAACTAATGTGACAGCGAAGCGTCACAGGCTCTAGTTATTTCTATTTCTCATAAAGTAACACGTAAAAATGAACTTTTCGACGTGCAGGCTTTTTTTCTTTTGGAAATTAAAATTAGAAAAATTTGACCTTCGTTCTTTGAATCTGAACCATTCTAAAGAAAACATTTTCAAGTTTTTTATTCCATTCGTCTTATTTCGCCTTCAGCTCTAAATCGCCCATGTTACTTGTTTGAATGGTATATTTTGGAAAAATCTTGGCATTTTAACGGGATGTTGCCTTTCCTACCAACTACATTTTTAGACCTCGAAATCCTATTGTTACTTCAATCCATATAGGTTTGTGTGTGACTTGAAGGCTTTTATTAAGAGAAGGAGAGAAAGACGGAAATGAGGAGAAATTATTTTCATAGCATCATTCGTTGCCTCTTTTACGAGAAGGAATACCTAAAAATCTTAAATACTGTTAAAAAAGATTAAAAATTGTAATAATAAGCTAAATTCAATATTATTGAAATAGAAACAGTATGAAAATCTAAGGAACGTGCTTGACGTTTAAATAAACAAACCGAGCACGTAAAATTTTTATGGGGTGATGGATTGCGCGATAGGTTACGGGAGTTAGGTAGAAGAATGGAGAACTTGAGGAAAGTTTTGGAAATAGGGAGAGAAAGAGAGGTTTAAAGGAGTCTATGAATCACAAAAATAACAATAATAGGCTATGTTGTCCGTCCATTGGTCTGAGTGCCAATCTATTAAAACGCGAATAACTCAATCAAGGATGTAGATAGAAAATTGAAAATTGGCAGAAATAATATATTCAAATATAGAAATGCTTTGCCGAAAGAAAATTCACGAAAATTCTAGAGTTCGACTCCAGGATAATATGTATATCCATTCTTCGCAAGATATTAAAAGTGGAAATACCTGATCTACGATCATCCGATTTGAACTATTTGAAAGAAAAATTAATGAAGTCGCTTATTCTATTCTTCTTTTTTCCGAAATAGGTCATTTGGTTATCTTGACAACCGACTGCTGTGACAAATAAAATCAATATAAATAATGATTTTTAAAATAATTTATTTAAAGTTAAAAATTTAATCCCGTTTTTGTGTTAATTTGAACCCGTCACTTTTGACGGGCAATTGCGCTAGTGTTTTATTATAATGGGTTAAGAATAACGTTGATGGAACTGAAATACAGAAGCAATTCCATGAGTTTGCATTTGTCGATTCTGAGGAAATTAATCCGGTCGTCAAAGAACTTGTTTGCTCACACCGATTCAAATTTATAACTCAATCGATTAAAATTTTATTTTACGAATGATTTATTTGAAAATGTTTTTAAAAATCAAACAACAAGATTTCTGTTTAAAAGAGCCTTTGTCATGATGAGGAAGGTTTTCATTTATCAAGTTATGTTTGGCTTCATTTTACCAAAAATTGATATTGCGCCGTAATATTTACGATGTGTGATTAATTATATTCAAATTCCAAAATTTCTCTATAAATACTTATAAATATTGAAGTTATAAAGTATCTAAAGCCCTGCATACTCCACCCTTTCCTCTTAACTTTCTCCAAGCAGCCGTCATAATCATTATTCCTAGCTGTACGCAAAAAATAGCAAATGCTATACAGCGCTGCCCTTTTGGAGTTAGTGTAGCCACGAATATTAATTCCCATTATGCTCAACTTTTCACTGCACTGTCCATTTTTTATTAACCGTAGTTTTGAGGTCCTCCGAGATTTGCTGTTCGTTCTCGTGGTCGTAAATGGTGGAATGTTCATTCTCCAGCCGCTGCGACACCTGGGGGCTGTTTTACGAAATGGACGCCTTCCCTTCCTCACCTCCGGAATGGATATGCAGTGTGCCCGAGAGTACTCAGGAGAAAAGTAGATACGGTTGAATTTGAACAACTTAAAAAATCCATGTCCTCTAAGTGTGACTCCCATGTTATGTTATGGAAAGGTAGCATGGGAATTCTTTAGCGAATCGATATTTTTAATATCGCCATGGTTTCTAGTTTCTTGATTATTTAACGGGAATATGTGTCTTGTCCAATTAGAGAATTGAACACTACCAAAGTGTTTTTTTTATTTTTCACGGACTTGTTAATCTGCGAAGTTAGCCACATCTCCTCCATTCTCTTGCACACGGAGATATATCAGCGGAGAGCAATATTTTAATAATGAAATTACTGGACGAGACCGAGACTTCGTGGAATTTCATAATCAAACCAAAATTAACAGTACGAAAAAATACTTTTAATGATGATGGTGATTATTCACCGAAACCGGTCGTGTTTCTCATTAATTTCTGTGGAATTAGCCATAGTTATTACTAAAAATATTTTTCCTACTGTTAATTTTTGTTTGAATATTTTAATATATATATAATAGTATAATATATATAAAATTTTGCAGTTACAATTGTCTACGAAACGGTTGAGCATGCAAATAATATTAACACTTTTTGCATATTTGTAGTTCAGTCAGAACATTTTTCACGCTGTATGACCACACAACCGATAATACATTTGCCAATACAACTTTTATTGCAATAAAATTTTCTCATGGTCGCTAACGCTGACGTAATTTCATTGAAAAGCGCGCAAATAAACTTTTTAATGTGACCATGAAATTATAACTGGGAAGAGTAAATTCTAGTCACTGCGGTAAAAACTCATTTTGGTAGTGATCATTTGTTCTATCCAAGCATAAATCGTTTGATCTAGCACTAGGATCGCTGATTTATGTTTCATTAAAATTGCGCATTCCATTAATTCCTCATCAAGAGATTTAAACTCTCCCACACATTCCTCTATAAACATATTTGGATTTCAAAAGCACGCAGACTTTTGAAGTGAACCTAAGATGTAATTAAAAATCGTGTCCCATATTGTTTTAAATGTCATCTTTCGTTTATATTAGAACGTGTTATGATCGCGGAAATATGGCAAATGAACAACTGTGAATCAAGTTGCTTTCAACTGAAATTACTGTAATTATACTGGTGCCGCATACGTTAATTAACAGCAACACTGCGCTTTATTTTTAGAAGGAAGCATCTCTCTTCCAGATTCGGTTTTAAAATGAATCAGCTAGTAAGCATTCGATAAATAATGCACTCCTTTTTTATGAGAGCATCTACTACTCTTTCAGAAATTTATATCCTGTTTTTATTTTGGGAAGAAAGAAATTTGAGCGACAACATAAACGAATATTTTATTTAATATTTATTGAAATTCAAATAAATAATACGGTGTATTTAAATAAGTTAATAAATAGCATTTATACAAACAATAATTTACACACGAGCGTTACCACTGCTAATTTCCTCAAGAACAACCAACTTATTCTTCTTCGTATTCATTTTAGCTGACGTGTTTCTATTCAAAACTTCTTTCTCCGTGTTTTATCATTCAACGCTGTCACATTTCTTGAATATTGCGCCTTTCATTTTTGCCTATACACTGCCGAAATGGCCAAAGAATTTCTTTAACGCGGGAACTTAAAAATGGTGTTCTGCCAAAATAAAAGAATCAATTTCGGCAAGCGCTGAAGCATTCCTCGTAAACTCGTATTACTTCCATCCCGCGGGGAAGTCTTTACATCGGTTTGATTTTTGTTTGCGCGTTCAAAATCTTTTGACTAGTTGGTAAATAGCTCGAGGTTAATGAGGTCTGTTCTCCCATTGAGCCCGTTTGAATGAGGGTGCCACGGGAGTTTTCATCGACGGATGATGTGATGATGGCGATAATTGAGCGGACATGCGCGGCCTATAATTGGGCAGGAGCAGACGTCGTTGTCCGCATTCTACGTTCGATAAACATTAATAGTCCCATCTCAGGGTTCAGGGAGAGGTATTAAGGAGGAGGATCGACTTCACGCCCCCAGCCACTTCGACACCCCCTCCATAAGGCTCTTCGCTGTGTTTTCCGCCCACTCGGCTCCCTCCGGTCCCAGCCATGCACTCGCCAGGTTCCTGGCCTGCACCAGTCTGTTGATATCGTTGTACGTGGTCACCATGGGAGGTTGGGAAGGCGCCCCTCCCTTTCCTCCCTCGCCTATTGTTGACGGGTCGCAGGATGCATAAACCTGTGAGCACTCTTCGCGGTTGTCCTGTCCGACCTTTGCGGCCTTCATGTAGCGGAAGAAGCGGAGGATCTCAGGGTTGTCTACTTGTGGTTTCTTCAGCTCGTTCAGTTCCCTTTACGAATAGGAAAGATAAATATTTGCCGGTTATAGCGACATGTTTGCATAGTAAAAAGGAAAGTGCCAGTCTTATGATAAAGAACTTCACAATAAATTATTTAAATATTTGTTAAATATAAGTTTTTCATCCCAAAAACCCATAGCTGTTGAAACCGCATTCAAGAGTGTATTTGATATTTGTTTCTGCCAGTATTTCTTCAAGTTAAATCTGAATAATGTCACTCAATTAAAAAAGGAAAGGTAGGGGTAGAAGAAATTTTGCCAATAACAGCATTTGTTACATATGGTTATTTGATTGAGCTATTTGAGGTACTAAATTTTAATCTGCAAAGTACTGATCAATGATATTTTGCTGTATATATTTTACTCAGTATATAAGAGTCGCGCTATATCTGCAATACTCTTTTTGTAGTCTTTCTGTTGCAACATTTTAGTATTTCTTGATTTAACTGCTAATTTGCTTTCATACAACTTTGAACTTTTTCTCAAATAAAGTGTATAAATAGATGACATCTAAAACGGAAAAAAAATTAGTAACCACTACTATGAGATAATAGTTGATGAGAACATTTCCCATTCCGAACTTACCGCTATACAATTGCTGCAAGATGGATTTTAGTCATTTATGTAAAGCAGTTTACAGCGTCAGTGGCATAAGTTTAGGGTCCACCCAAAATTTAGGATAGCAATCTAAAATGGTTTTTGAACCATTTAAAATATGAAGCCTCTGGTTTTTCTGGGACCCATTACACTGGCTCATTAGCTGTCCTGCTCTGTATTCCCCTCCCGTGATTTAAATATATGAAATCAGTCTATTCTCATGACCCTAGTTTATTTTTAAATATGTTTTCTCGTTATATTGTCAAACATAATTGACAGACAAATTCCTAGGCAGTATAATAGTTAGTATCCCCGCATATCTCGCGGAGATCGGGGTTCAATTCCCCGCCGGAGACACGGTTTTCTATATAGCGTATAAAGGAATTCTGTTGCAAAATAATCACATCTTGTCAATGTAGTGATGGCACTGATAAAATATTAGCAATTAACGAATTATTATAAAATGAAATCATAAATTTATGATTAGAAAATAGAGATATGGAAAATAAAGCGGCAATTATTTTTTTTACCAACAAGAGATCAAGAAATATCAGTAGGTGAACTCAAGTTATTTATGCATGTTGTGCTTCAAATAATAGAAGATATTGTTGGAGGAATAGAGGGCACCTTAATACGATTATTCTCCCCATCTTATGTTTTGCCATAGAAAGAATACTTTGTTAACTAAAAAATCATAATTTGAACATAATATGTGTGGGATAGGTTTGAAGTGGTTGTGTACGCACAAGTGTGGGCGACAGATATTATATTCTTTTAGCCCCTTACAAAATTGTATGTCTTTCTTCTCAGCCGTGTCGATAAACATGAGTTGTACATTTTCCTGAATCTCCTTCACCTATCATCCTACCAAACAGCAGGTCTGTAGCATTTCTATATATATACAGGGTGTCCGGTGACTTTATGTCATAACTTCGGGATCTTATTCCTTAAGTGATTTTGAGTAAAAAATGTCATATGAACATGGGTCCGATTCTCATTTGTTACCGAGTTACGGGAAATTGAAATTATCCAGTCCTTTGATTTGTGCAACTCAATGGCTGAAAAAATGCATTGTTTAAATAATTATTCGTATAAATTTTTAATTGTTGGCTCCAAGTGACTGAAGTGCTGTTGCCCTGGAGATCGTGTTGGTTTATTTACGAGTTTAGATCTTGGTGTATGGTGATTTTTTGAAGCGCTTGCAGTTTTCAAGCACCGACTACTCGTATATATGTATATATATTTGTGTATATACTCGTATATATATATATATATATATATATATATATATATATATATATATATATATACACACGAGTTTGGTCAATGATTTTCATTTTTCATTTATCTCAGGAATACTCCATGGCATGTTTTATAAAGTGCCTCTGCGGGAAGATTTTTAATTCGCCAAGAATTGCTTCTACCTTTGCTTCTTCTAATTCAGTGGAAATCATATCAAGCCTTTACGTTGAAATGGAAACTCATTAAAAGCGTCCTAGCCGCTGGAACTATCAAACGGCGCGATTCGTAGAGTTCTTAATTTTCCAGTCAATTAATATGTGTTATTTGCATGAAGTGAACACATATAGGGGAGGTCCTTTCCGTCCGTCCGTCTGCATGTTAAAACTCAGAAACTGCTGGACCTATTATGATGAAATTTGGTATTAGGGAGTTTTGCTAAAATTGATTGACCGATTCCAATTTTGGTTAAAATCGGACAACAATTACGACCACTTTACATGACCTACAAATAGTTGACAATGTTCCTTTGTTTCAACTCAGGAACCGCTTGATGTAATTTAATGAAATTTGGTATTAGGGAGTTTTTCTAAAATTGGTCAACAAATTCCAATTCTGGTTGAAATCGGGCAACATTTACGACCACTTCTCATGAAGACCTACAAGTAGTTGACAATGTTCCTTTGTTTCAACTCGGGAACCGTTTGATGTACCTATTTTGATGAAGTTTAGTATTGGGGAGATTTGCTAAAATCGGTCTAGCGATTCCAATTTTGGTTAAAATCGGGCAACAAATACGACCACTTTACATGAAGACCTACATGTAGCTTACAATATTCCTTTGTTTCAACTCGGGAACCGTTTGACATTTTGTTATCAAATTTGGTATTGGGTAGTTTTGTTAAAATTAATTGACCGATCCCAATTTTGGTTAAAATCGGACAATAAATACGACTACTTTACATGAAGACTTACATGTATTTTACCAAGTACCTCGCTTGCTTCTCGTTAAATTCTCATCTGAGCGAAAAACATTGAGAACGCAAAGAACGCATTTGGAAACTCTGTTTACTCCGACATGAAATACAGCTTTCCAATCTTGTTGAAGTTTTTACGCATACACGCACACACGACAAAATGACAGGCGTGGGTCAGTAAAAATCAAAGCAATCGAGGTATAATTCCGGATGTCCCGGATGTGGGCCCGGCAAGTGGGTTAGCGTTGACGCAGCAGGCGGAGAAAGGTGGGCGTGGAGGGAGAATGTGGCGGTGGAAGACGAGAAAAAGGAGGCGCTGAGGGAGTGGCGTGAGTGGGCGGAGGGGTGAAGTTGAGGGAAGGAGGAGGAGGAAGGAGGGAATGGCGGTTGTGCTTTGGGAAGAGGATGGGTATCCTAGCCGTGTTTGGTTTTTTTGTAAGGGCTGCCCTCTGGCGAAGTGGGACACAAAGCATTCTTTTTTTTTGGGGCCTCCTAAGAAGCAAGTAAAGGGCTCATAGATTGCCTGGCCATGCATAGAGAGGTCTTCGATCTAGGGCGAGAAACCGGATAGATTTATTCATAATTTATCGAATTTACTTATACGCGAGTTATTCTGCTAAATATTTCATATAAAATAACGCTCTACGTAGAATATAACATTGAATGAGTTTATAACCGGTAACCAGTGTTGCTGAGAATGATTTATCATAAAAATAAGATGGTTCGCAGCTAACCTCAGTTATTCAGCGCCAATAAATGGTTCAAAACTATCTGTAGATAAATTTTCAGAAGAAATTTTTGGGAAGAAATGACTTCTCTCTCTCTCTCTCTTTGGTTTGGTAAATTATTTTGCCACATATGTCGGCCGTCCCTCGTGGTAACACCCACATTCCCAGCAATGCACAGACAATATGTTCTCTAATAATGCCAGAGATTCATTATTACAATGTTATACATTCGAATATTCAACTTTAATTAGTTTGGTATTAGCAATAAACTGTGCAAATTTTCTTGTATATTAATATGAGGAAATTAATGGTTTTAAAACTCGAGCAATAAAAAATTTGTTGGATCTTAGCTAATCTTAGCTATTTTTATCTGATTCAAACTTAGCATTATAACAAAGCGATATGTCTGATACTTTTAATTTAAACAAGCAATGAATTTGAGCTTTCATGTAACAGTTTTAAACCTTTCTCTCCAGCAAATGTCGAATAATATCATAAGAAATTGAACAAATTTAAATTTAATATTAAAAATGTGAGTTATGTATTTCATGTACTTTAAAGAAAGAAAATCTAATCATGAAACATCACCTTTAAATTTTCTAATTTATGTAAAAATAACTGTATGATTGCTGTTATGCTCTACAAATTGCCCCTCAGAAATTGTTGCTGTATAATTAGGTACACAAATACCTATATCAAATTAGATTTGGTTGACGGATGTTGATGATTGTAATGCATGGAAAAAGTTATTTTCTCTGAATAAAGATAGCTTTAGTACAACATCTCATCTTATTCATAAATTAATGTGGGCTGAATCTTATCTATTTTCTAAAAATATTATAGGAAATATTAATATTATATTATTGCTTTTATAATCAGAATTAAGTATAATTTATTTAATCTTTGAATATACTGTATTCATTTTTCTGTTTAAAACTTGTAGATTAAAAATCATTCTGATTAGTGATCACCAAAATCAACATCAAGAAATAACGAGTTAAAATTATTAGACTCATAAATTTATAACTTAATCACATTAACCTTTTAGTAATATCCTACCATGGATTAAATGCCCTTCTAATACCTATACATTTTATTTCAAAATTCATTAAACATATTTTTGGTTAGCTGCACTTTAAAATTTTTGAGTTGTATTGTTATAAAGATTTATTTTTATAATTATATATTTATAATCAAGAAAAATAATATAATGGGAGAACCTTGGAGTAAAAATAATGCTAAAAAATTAGAAACAATGTTGAAATGCAAAATATCCATCGAAGTATATTTTGGAGAGCTTTTTTCCTAAGAAGGAATTATCAATATTCAATTAACTATCAATATAAATTATCTATGAAAAATAAAAATTGATGGTATCTCCCATAACTCAAGTTAACTGTTAGTAGAACAAGGAAAAAATGAGAGTATAATTAAATAGGTGTTATTCAATTAAATGTCATGATTTTTCTTGAAAAAGCGCATAAAAGCACTAAATGAACTAATACAAAAATTATAGAAGTTATTTATCTAAAACATTTGCTTTTGGTTTTAGAACCTAAGTGAGCAACCGACGGACCGCATGCGGTCTCCGAAAATGTTTTATGTTAAAAAGATATCAGTTCAATTTAACTCACAAAGTAGTATTTTTAAATTCAAGGTATGATAATAAAGCATTTAATATGGAAATGATAACCCTAAAAACCTGACCACTTGCCGGCAAAGCGAGAACTGTATCGATACTGCTTATAATCTAGTGAAAAGTTAGACTGATTTTTATACAGAAAATTAGGTGCGTATAATGTATGGTGATAAGAAAATTTTCACATTTCATTCGTAAAAACATGGGTGCGTATTATAATCGGAAAATTACGGTAAGTCCGAAAATCGTAGGTCAATTATTTCTAATTTTAATTTATAAAAGAGTAAAAGCCTGTAAGTAGAAAAATCGATTTTTACGTGTTATCTTATGGGAAAAAGAAATTATCTACTGGAGTCAACCTGGATCTTTTTTTAAACCAAGGCGACAGAATTTGAACTATACATAGGCCATTTATATAAGATAATAGTTTTCATTTTCTGAGAAATGAAGGCATCTATCCGGAAGTTCTGAATTCCCTGGCAATTGGCTTCGTGTCCAAGTTTTCCAATTTAAAGTTTCATGGCTCAGATCGCCCTTTTTAAGCAATAACTATAATCATCATGAGACAATAGCTTATATGTTACACTAAAATGTATATAAAAATTAGGATATTTTATGTGTTATGATTATGGTGTCATCATCCGTGCCTTTTAGTACATATCCGGGTAAAAAAATAATTTAAAATTATCACGTCATCATATGTATATATCCTTGACTGAAATCAGATGAATTATATCAGCCTAAGCATTCAATCAATGCTCTTAAAGTATGTAAAATCAATTCCCATTGAAAGGCATTGGAATCGTTGCTATGGTAGTTAATATTTTTCATTGTTAAAGACCGAAAAAAATTTCATAATCTTATAATTAAAAGCAAATATTTACGCAAATTCCTAATGGATTTCAATTCTGTCTTCAAGAAAAATAAACTTCATTCTTTTTTTCATAGTATGGTGCATGTTTTGACTTTGTATCTTAATTTTAAATAATTTAAAATAGCAATTTTATATAGCCCTGCACAATTTTCAAAGCTTCTCTTATGGGTGTTTAAAATTAGACTTTGGGGGCAAAAACACCCCTTAAATATAACTTTTTCTGAAATTTCGCATTTTTTCCAGAGGTTGTAACCAATGACCTATATTTATGCCACATTTCAGCTCTGTAGCACTTCTAGAAGTACCTTAGGTTTTATATGATATATATCCTATATATGTGTGTATATATATATATATATATATATATATATATATATATATATATATATATATATATATATATAACAACTTATGGAAAAGGAAAGGTAAAATGAATATATGGATGTCAACAAGGTGTTGGGATGAGGAAACCCAGTGAGCACTCACCAATCAGACGACTTCAGGTTGGCGAGGCCCCGGGGATGTCGAAGCGACACACGTAAAATAACACAAAAACACAGAAACATCACAAACGTAAAGCTTTCGGAACTACTCCTTCTTCAGCTACAGAGAGAGAACTGATGGCGGTGACACTGGGTGGAGGCATGGGGGTGGAAGGGTAGTGCGGAAAGGTCGAGGATTGGAGGAAACGGAGGGGGTTGGGGATGGGTAGGGTGTTGGGAGAAGACGGAAAGGGTGTGAAAAGCTATCGAAGGTTGAGGCCTGGGGGAGTGAAGGAGTTTAGGAGATGGATATGCGAAAGCTCCCACTGACGGAGTTGGGGAGCCGAAGCATTGTCGGGGAGAGCGCGAATGACTCTCACTGTGAAGCAGTTGTTGAACTTTAAATTATGTTTGTTCGCATGAACGGCCACCGGCAGCGGTCGTTTGAGAATGACGCTGTTGCGGTGGCCATTCATGCGGATGTTGAGGGGATTGCTGGTGAGGCCAACATAAAAGGCGGGACGTTGGGTGCATCTCAGGAGGTAAATGATATTGCGGGTGGTGCAGTTGGTGGTGGAAGTTATGGGGTAGGTGATGTTGGTTGTGGGACTGGAGAAGGAGTTGCAGGGGGGGTTTATTGGGCATGTTAGACATCGGGGTCTACCGCAGGGGTAAGATCCGGCAGGGTGTAAAGGCGTGGGTGCTGGGGGTTCTTTCTTCCATAGAATATTTGCCAGATTAGGGGGACGGCGGAAGGAGAGCATCGGTGGTCTGGGAAATGGGATCTGGTGAGGGGAGGATGAGAGGATAAGGTGGGCGGCTTTCAGGATGTTTTTCAGAATGTCGTGGATGCCGGGGAAATACAGGGTGGTTAGGGTGAGTTGGAGGGTGGAATCAGTGGTGGTGTGGGTATTGGGGTGGGAGTTAGGGGTGGCGGGTGCGACTGCCCGCCGGATTTGGTCTCGGATCAGATCCGTCGGGTATCCGCGCTGTAAGAAGGCATGTTCGAGGGTGGAGCAGTACTCGGACAGGGAATCTCTGTCCGAGCAAATTCTCCGCCCTCGTCGGGCTAGGGCATAGGGAATAGAGGTTTTGGTGTGGAGGGGATGGCAGCTGTTGAACTGGAGATATTGAAGGCGGTTGGAAGGCTTGAGGTGCACGCTGGTGTGGATTTTGTTTTCCCGGATGGAGAGATCGACATCCAGGAAGGTGATGTTGGAGGCAGAGGAGTGGTGGGTGAAGGAAAGCGTGGGGTGGGATGAGAGGCGTTGTAAAAAGGATTGTAGCGAGTCGGGTCCATGTGTCCAGAGAAGAAAAATATCGTCAATATACCTCAGCCATAGGAGTGGTCTGGGGGAAACGTCAAGAAAGCGTTCCTCCCATTCACCTAAGAAGGCATTGGCATAGGAGGGCGCCATGCGAGTGCCCATCGCGGTACCTTTTATTTGTAGGTAGTGGCGCCCTCCGAAAGAGAAGTTGTTTTTTTGGAGCACCATTTCAGCCAGCTTCGTTAGGAAATGGGAGGATGGTCTTGTGTCAGGTGGTCTGGAGTCCAGTAATTTTCTCAGGGCGGACAGTCCTTGGTTGTGAGGGACGTCTATAGTGGACATAATTGTGTTAGGTGGGAGAGGGGAAGGGAGTGATTTTAGGCGTAGTAGAAAGTGGTTTGTGACATCCATATATATATATATATATATATATATATATATATATATATATATAAGAGGCAGCTATTTATAATAGTGTATGCGAGAATTAAGTGTTAAGTTAAAATTGAAATAATAATTAATGAAACCAACTTTTATATTCACTAAAAAGTAAGTAATAAATATAAAATTCACACAATTGTGTGTTCCAGAGATTTAAAATAGTTTTGGGCCAATAGAAATTGTTTGACAAAGAATTACATTACACTATACCATTCTTATATGCCAAAAATTATTTTTAATCTTTGTAACATTTAATGTTGTCAATGTTAATGTCAACGCATCCTCCTCTATAAACCAAATAACATCGCACTAAGAATTATTATTATTAAAAATTTCTTCTCCCCCCTTGGTTGGTTCATCAATTAATATATCACGTAATTTTAATGACTAAATACTGCAAAACGATATATCAGAAATGATTCCAGAGAAATATTCACTTTCTATTAAGTGATTTATTTTCTAATCAGTTTTAATCAACCAAACAATCGAAATTTATTTAAAACATAACTCACTTGAGTTCAGTAGTTGTAATATTTACGTTTATGATCTTTTCTTTGCTGTAGATAATCCATCTGCCATGCACGCGTAAGAAATTAAATGTATTTTCAAATTCTATTTTGTAATTATAGCAGATATTATTTACTTCAGTAACCAATAAGACTATTTACGTTGACAACAATTAGGTAGCTATGCATGAATTTTTCAAATATGACGGGTATGCGTGAAGTAAGTGTTAAGTTAAAATTGAAATAATAATTAATGAAACCAACTTTAAAAAGTAAGCAATAAATATAAAATTCACATAATTGTGTGTTCTTATTAGTTACTATGTGATAAAATGTAGTAACGAAGAACTTAAAACAGCAATCCATTTTCATCCACATCCTATATGCTTATTTATTTATTTTTGTTGTACAAAATTACCATGTGATAAAATGTATGCTAAATTCTGATTGTGGTGCGGCATATAAATTGATATATTTTATCATTTGTTGAAATTAAATAGCGATTAAAATATTAAAATTAAACAGATTTAACTTATTTATTTATCGCATTTTTTTAAGGGGAATAAGGTTAAACTTCCTAAAGATATAATTGGCTTTTCGGCAGCCAATCAGATTCTTCAGATAGCGTTACCAACAAAATTAGCTTACTACAGGTGACCCTCGGTTAACGAAGATTCGATGTTACGATCAAACCAAGACCAATTATTTTTCAAAATCGCCTTACGACGTCGCAGTCGTTACTTACGACCAATAAAAATGTAATACAATACGTAGAAAAGATCGATCATTAAATTAAGATTAAGAATACAGAAAGAATTATCTATCGAAATCTAAAAATTATGTACGAACGTTAAATAAGACAGTCAGAAATGATAAAAAATCGGACATATTAATAATTGTAACTTTAACTTGACGCCTCTCTAATGAGGCTTTTATTTCGAACGGAATATTACAATCCAAACTTGAATCACTTCATCGAAATGAATTATATTTCTAGAGAATAAACAATGACGAACGACGAATATTTAAGAAACAATTATGCCAGTTCACTACCACGTTACTTCGGTGGGCCTCCTGCCTAAGTGTTAAACTTAGTTTTATTTATCCCCTCTGTATTGCGTGGTTCTAGTCCTAGTCAGCGTGCCTCAGCCACTCCTTCAATCGAATAGCATCTTCCTAGCTTTGCTCTGTCAGTTTTTTTGTTTAATTTATTTTTTTTATCCTTCGGAATTATGTCTCAAAAGCGACAATCTGAGTCAACTGCAGCTGGTGCTTTTAAGAGTAGGAAGCAAATAACTTTGGGGTAGAACGTTGACATAATAAAAAGGCATGAAAGAGAAGAGACACCGACTGCAAAATTTAAATATTTTTAGGTTGTCTTATAAAAGTACATTGTTCGTTGGTTAATGAAGGTTAATACTTTATTTCAATAACAACAGGTGAAAATTCTCATTTTAGATTTTATTTTACTGTGCTGAACTATTTTTTTATGTAGTAGACATTATAAGGATCAGACGTGCGTTAAGCCGTACATAACGATTTGGTAATTGTTTAATCATATTGTTTTAGGCTAATGTAGGTAAAGTATTTATTTCATTAAAACTTTTGGGTGAAAAGCATCTCTCTATATTTTATTTCACTATACTATTTTTTGTATTTAGTAGGCACTTTAGGGACCAAATGTGTGTTAAACCGTACGTAACGACCGCTAGGGATGTAAGAATCGGTTAACGACCATTCGCAGGAGCGGATCGCCGTCTTTACATTTTTCAACAATTATCATTGTATACGAATAAATATTTAAACAATGCATTTTTTCAGCCATTAAGTTGTACAAATCAAAGTACGAGATTATTTCAATTCCCTGTAGCTCTGTAACTAATGAGAATCGGGCCCATGTTCATATGACATTTTCTACTCAAAATCACTTAAGAAATAAGATCCCGAAGTTATGACATAAAGTCGCCGGAAACCCTGTATATAGGAGGATATATTATATCCTATATCCTCCGTAAGAAGCAGCTATTTATAATAGATATAAAACCTAAGGTACTTCTAGATATGCCACGGACCTGAAATTTGGCAGTCTGATAAGTGATTAGGTAAAACCAACCAGAAAAATTGAAAATTCAATTTTTTTTTTTTAGTGTGGTATATTTGACCCCAGTGTTCCTTTTCGATACTCCATAAGAAAAAAATGGCGATCTCTGCCGATTTTCATAAATTTGCCTTTTTCAATCAGTTATAATTCAGATATTAACTCGGGACGAAAACAGTTATATAGCTAAGCGAATGAGGTCTCTTATTTTTTAAGACTAAATTTATATCGATGCCGAATTCACGAAGAAATATGTTTTCGGAAAAAATCAGATGCTCAACAATAAAGAACTTCAGCTACCATAGCAACCAGGGCAATGCTTTTCAATGGGAATTGGAAATCCGTATTATAATAGCATCGCTTTAATGCTTCTTAATAGGGAAATTCTTATTGTTCCATTGATTTCAACCGAAGTTGCAATTGATTTATAACTACGGCGTAAAATTATAACGATATCAAAATCCAAAAACAGGAAATATTAGATAATTGTGAAAAAGTAATGTCGTGTTGGAGCTGAAATTTTTAAATTATTTACTAAAGCAAGATATTTCTGCCAAATTTTAAAGTTGTAGCTTATCTAGAAGTAAAATAATATTTATCTATTTGTTTAGATTTTAAAACATTTTAACGGCCGCAAATCGAGATTTTTCAAATGTTTATTTGGGTATGTGCACTAAGCTCTAAATTACTTAAAAATTTCAGCTCCAACACGACATTCCTTTTTTTCACAATTCTCTAATATTTCCTGTTTTTGGATTTTGACTTCGTTATAATTTTACGCCGTAGTTTTAAATCAATTGCATTATAATACAATCCACTGATTCTATTTGGAAGCACTAAATTAAAGGCGTTATTATATAGGTACAGTTCATCAGCCCCCATAATTGAAAGGAGTGACGTTCTTTTATTTAATAACATATATCGCGTTTTAAAATTATGACGTCATCATATGTATGCGTCTTCGGTTGAAATCATTGGGATAATAAGAATTTCCCTATTAAGAAGCATTAAAGCGATGCTATTATAATACGGATTTCCAATTTCCATTGAAAAGTATTGCCCTGGTTGCTATGGTAGCTGAAGTTCTTTATTGTTGAGCATCTGCTTTTTCCAATTAAAAACATATTTCTTCGTCAATTCAGCACCAATTTGAATATAATCTTCAAAAATAAGAAACCTCATTCGCTTAGATATAGAACTGTTTTCGTCCCGAGTTAATATCTAAATTATAACTAATTGAAAAATGCAAATTTATGAAACTCTGCACAGATATCAATGTTTTTCTTATGGGGTAGCGAAAAGTAACGTTGGGGTCAGAAATACACCACTAAAACTTAAAAAAATTTGAATTTCCAATTTTTCTGGCTGGTTTTACCTAATAACCTATCAGCCTGCCAAATTTCAGGTCCATGGCATATCTAGAAGTACCTTACCTTTTATATATATTATATATATATATATATATATATATATATATATATATATATATATATATATATATATATATATATATATATATATATATATCCTATATCCTCCGTAAGAAGCAGCTATTTATAATAGATTGATGTATATGCATTTAAATATGCAAATATATTCTTTATAGTAAAAATAACGTATATTTTCCATTCCAGTGCCAACGCTGAAAGTCTATTAAAAACATTGGGAAGTTTTAGAAATTCCCGAGGAAAATGATATTTTTACCAGCAATAAGTTTAACAGGGAACTATGGAGCTCATCTTATGGCTGAAAAAAACCAAACCTTCTGACTATTGGAAATACCTGAGGCAAATATATTTTTAATTGCTTTTTCTTGAACCAGCATTAGTAAAAAGATTTTTCCTCCGTGCCATTTCTGACTGACTTAAATCGACAGGTCTTTGTAATGAAAGTTATCATGCAGAATTTATTTTAGAACTCATTCTTATAAATCCTAATATTTCGAAATATTAACAATATTACTCATTTTTCTTATTAACGCGATTCGTTTTGAATAATGTGTTTTTATTCCTAAAGGTATATTCTAAAGCATGGATTGCTAAACCGCGGCTCTTTTGATTTAGTGTTCAGCTCTTTTAAATTTACACTCAGAGGCGTGTCAACGTGTTTCACTGCAGAAAACGTCGTTGTATGATTTGAAACGCGTTGGGGATGCCTAAGGGACGTGTATTGTATCTGAATTGCTTCAAATACTTATTTTGTTTTACTGTTCGTAAATTTATGAACAAAGAATGTGGCATGCGGCTCTCGAACTTCTGAAGATTATCGAATGCGGCTCCGAGGGTAAGTAAGACTGGTCACCCGTTGTATAGTATACCCTTTGCTCATGATTATAATGCCATCGGTACACATCCACGGTCAAAAGGACAGAGTAATCGGAAACCTAGAGAAGCAATGGAATATCTAAAGCCAATATTACTTATAAGCATCAAAGTTCGTATGAATAATTTTGTTACTAGTCACAATGGAATGCTAAAAAGACACTGAATTATAAACTGTCATGTAAGGGTCATATTTCATTCTCCTATCAACGCATGCATAAACGGAGGTTGATTAAAAACCGTCGCTTTTGATCATCGGATGACTCGCGGCATCTCATTATAGCTCACCAGCGATTAATTATGGTTTAATTTATCGCTTTATTGATCCAACTCCGCTCCGTGAACCGTTCTTTCTGGCGAGAGGTGAGAGAAGTGAGAGTGGGGAGTAGAGAGGGGGAGAAGGATGTGGAACGGTGTCCCCATCACCTACTCCGCCTACGCTTACCGACTGAGCTGCGCCGAGATGAGGTTGCTGAACGGGGCGAACTTGGCCGGGTTGCGATACAAGTCGCACACCAGTCTCTCGCGGCATCCCTCGGTTTGTCTGCCGAGCTGCTTGAAGACGCTGTCAACCCGCGACAGGAGAGGACTGTAGAATGGGTCGTATGTGGTGAGCAGGAGGGCGGAGGAGGGGATGTTGTGGAAGACCTGACGGCGCGTCAGAACAGCCGCACGTGGAAGAGATATGAAAGAAAAGAAGTTCGTGGTGTTAGTTCCGGATACGGAGCGATACGAACTGTGACCGTCTCTTTACGGATGCGAGAGTTCCCGGAAGGCGCTTTCACATCGAATAAATGCGCATCAAAGGATAGAAAAGACAACCACCTATTAGATGCGATATTCAAATGAAGCAGAAACTTCACGTGCCAGTATTATCTTTAAATTGGCCAATTTATTTCATGTACAATTTTGTAATTGTTATTCTGTCGTCAATATCATAGGTAAGATTTGAAACCATTTCAAACGAATAATCATTTCATTCAAATTAAAAATGAGAAGTTTTCTATTTTATGGAATGTTTCCAGAAGCATTAATCCCAACAACAAGAAAATCTTATACAATGTGTCATAATTGATATTTAGAAAATTTTAAACTTATCACAGAACTATTATATACAACTTAGGCAGTCATCTTTTATGCAGTCTATTAGAAAGCAAAGTGGATGAAAATTTAGAAATTGTACAGTGCTTAGATTCGGAAGATCTCCATCACTGCGAATTTAATAAAGACCGAGCCTTACTGTGCACATATAACCGTATAAGCATTTATCCGCATTATCCGGCAGCTTCCGAAATAAAATTCTGAAAATAAAATTTTTTGGTGCGCCCGACGTTAAAGCGGGTGTTAGTAATTTATTTGGCAGCGGTTCAAGAGATGAAAAATTGAATTGTTTACATGAAAAATTAATAAAATATCTGTAAAGCCGATGGCTATGGTCAGACATACGCACTTGAATCTTCCCTCTTAATCTCCATAGCGCAAACAAAGGCTTTTTTTACCATATGCCTCTGGCCGTTCGTCGAAATTTGTGGAACACTGATACAAATAACAATTCACAGGGAATTTGAAGCAAAAAATTTTACTGCTGTCCCCTTTTATTTCTCTTCGGCCACAGAAATGAGATTAATTTAAATTATCTTCCTTAAAACCATGCGTTTCAACTTCAAATATAATATGAATCGTTTTTTTTTATATTTGTTTCTAGAGAGGTTGTGTCAAATTGTAAACACGTTGCATCGACACTGTTATTTAAAATTTTTATCGCTGAAGCATGAATATTCAAAATTCATCGTAAGATATTATTTCGTGATGTATAATGGAAGCATATGAAGATGATTTGGAGAAATTTTAGTTTCGTTTCCGTTGTTTTACTCAAGTCGTCCCTGAGTTATTCAGTTATAAACATTTTTTGTGCGTTTTAATATCTACATCTACATCTACATTATACCCTGCAAGTCACCTTTTCGGTGGATGGCAGGGGGTGCAGTGCACCAAGGGTCCATAGTTTTCCTACGTTATCTTTTCCTATTATGGTCTCTTATCGTCCTAGGGAAAAACGATCCTCTATATCTCTCCGTTCTGCAGTCAATCTCGCGAATCTTATCCTCACTGTCCTGCCTTCCGAAATACGTCGGGCTTCTGATAAGTCCTACTACCTCATTCGCTAGTCCCTCCGACATAAATTTTTCCAGTAGTTTAGTTCTAGCCTGCAGCCTACGTTCCTCTAACGATGTCCATTTCAGATTTTCTATTAATGATGTTACGCTTTGTTTACTATCGTAATTCCTCTTTACAAATCTAGCTGCCCTGCGCTGAACCTTTTCTATCTCGTTAGTGAGTCCCTTTTCGTAAGGATCCCACACAGCTGAAGCATATTCAACCTGCGGTCGAACCAAGGATAAATAGCATAATTCTTTCACTTTTTCGGAGCTATTTCGAACTATTCTCCCTATAAAGGCCAGCTTTTTGTTAGCGGCACCTATCAATCGGCGAATGTGGGTGTCCCACGAGAGATCACGATGGATCGTGACTCCGAGGTATTTAATCGAGTCTGAAACTGGAATCTCTACTCCGTCCAACGAATAATTATTATTCAACGAGATACTCTTGGTTCTCCAGAAGTTGATGACGCAGCTTTTCTTTTGGTTTATCTCTAACTGCCATTCCTTACACCATGCAGAAATAGCTTCTAGGTCATTTTGGAGATACTGGTGGTCTTCCGGATTGCTTATTTCTCTATAGATGACGGTGTCGTCCGCGAAAAGCCTAATTTTACTTCTGACTACTGAGCTGATATCGTTTATATAAATTAGAAATAATAACGGACCAATTACACTACCCTGTGGAACGCCAGAGACAACCTCCACTAAGTTCGAAGATTTCCCATCTATAACAACCATCTGCTTCCTATGATTTAAAAATTCACGGATCCAACTAACGATTTTAGAATTTACGCCTAAGGTTTCTAATTTCGTTATTAACTTCCTGTGAGGTACCTTATCAAAGGCTTTCCTAAAATCTAAGAAGATGGCATCGACCTGCGTATTCTTTTCTCCGCTTCTCAGTAAACAATTAACAAAAAGACCGAGCTGAGTATCACATGACCTACCTTTCCTGAAGCCGTGTTGACAATCATTTAACAATAAATTACTATCAAGAAATCGCATTATGTTGCTAACGAGTATATGTTCGAGAATCTTACACGATATCGAAGTTAAAGAAATCGGCCTGTAATTTTCTGGGTTCTCCTTGTCTCCGCCCTTATACAAAGCTCCATAATATTTTTTTAAATTGTAAAGAAGTAGTCGAATTTCACCAATTTCATCATATGGTGCATATGATCCGCACGTCATAAATTCCTTTAGTATGCGAAAATTAATATAATACATTCCAAAAATGTACCACCGCGATTCTTTTCCATGCTAAAAACATTATTGATAGTAATTTATGATTTTTGGAAAAGTTACTTATTTCCTTTAAGTGCCATATATGATTAATGCGATGCTTCATTGGATCTATTCCTGGTGATTAATATATTGCGAATAGATACGTGCTTGGCTGATTATGGTTGAGTCATCCTAAATTATTCAGAATATTAAAGATGTTAACTAAATGGAATTCTATACTTTGATATCCTTTCCTAAAGGACAATTCAGCAGATTCTCAACTTGCAGTTGATATATCTTGGAAACCAAAGTAGGCTATTTCTATGACTTGAATATGATAATTATTGCTATCGGCTGCTTCTTTTAGGTGAACGAAATCCAAATTGCATTTCCTTCCCTTGAATAATTTGCAACTCAGATATCCATGGAAAGGTTAAATTTATATTTGGCATGTATTACTAAAGTAGCGTGACAATTTTAGGAAAATATGCACCGAACGCAGCAAGATATTAAATTATGGGCGATGTTCATAATTTTCATAATGCTAATGAAGATTCAGGAAAATGTTTAAAATTAAGTAATGGGTGCTAACAAAAATAAATTTATGAAGTACGTCAATAAATTATAAAGGTTGAATAGCATAAAAGATAACTAAGAAAACCCATCATCTCATTTTCCATTTGCCGCCTTTTTACCTTGAAATCAGATACGGTGTTGATTCGGTCGTTGTTTTTCCCGTTCTTTGTCACGTAGTTGAACTTGTTGCCGTATGAAGTAGTGCCGGGGGAGGTTACTGCGCCCAGTTTGTACTTGTTTCCCCCAGAAACTGAAGTAAACCGGTTGCCCTGGAAAATTTTTAAATAAATTGAATTTTCCGGAAACAAGTAAAAATCCATTATTTCAATACACCAATATTACTCGAAATCGAATGATTAATGAAATATATTATTGAAAGTTAAAATTTATTTATAATAAACTTCTTATCAATCCAACTTTGAACTTTATTTTATTTTGAAGCGTAATCGTTTTGTTAAGTCAAAGAATTGAATTACGTGATACAACTATTTTACTGTAAGAAAAATGACGACTTTGAATGAGGTGCATTAAAATTGCAGCAACTAATATCAACTACACATTGTGTATGCGTGTGTAAATTTTATGATTTTAGTATTAAAAAATAATATGGCTATGAAACTTAATGAAAAGCAACGACTAGAGACTTAAAAAAGTAAAAATGTTATCTAAATAATAAATAACTTCTTTGACTATTTTTTAATTTAAATAATATTTTTATTCCAAAAACAAGATCAATTCTAAAATTAAAAATGCTATTTTAACATTATTTGCATTTTAAAACATACGATGGCAAGTATAGCGTTAAATATCTTTTCATCAAATTTTTATTCACTATTTAATAGATAATTTTACATAAATATTTTATTGTCTTTTGTATACTATATTAATAAATACAGCTCTATCACACGGTTCCCTCAATCGACTTTTCATGAATTTACAAAAGAAAACACGTACAATTAAATATTTCATTAAATGCATTGTTTATCTTCGCGCAAAAATATTTGCTCTAAAAAAGTTGTATCAAAAAATATATCTTTAAAAATTTTCCGAATTACATTGCATGGTCCACTCACATTGTCATTCTTTAACACGGCTCACATTGGTTTGAGTAATTATGTATTGAAATTTCTCTGTAAACGCATTGTCGTTTTTGCCTACATTTTTGCAAATAAGACTCACAAAATATTTACACGCATTTATTAAATAAACAAATTAAGTTAATGAGAAATGTTTTGATCTTGAGCGCGTTTAGCACTGAAAGCTCGTGATGATCAGTGAAAGTGTTTTGAACTTTCATAAAATAGCTTTCTTTATCGAATTTGCCAATACTCAAAAATTGTAAAGTAATAATTATTATTATTTCATGAAAATTACCATATCGTCAATTGAAATCTTCGTTATTTCTGTCTTTTGTCTAATGAATACATTATAAATGTTGATACATACTATTGATAGCTCAAAAAACCGTGAAAATAATATTATTTGTTCATGCAACTAAATTTTTGAGGATTTTATTTATAAAACTCTTACCATCTTGAGGTTTAATATCGATGAAGAGATAAATCAAAGGACCATAAGGATTGAACCTTAGTGGAAAACACTGAAGGATCTATTTCAGATTAAAAGGTGAAATAACCTTAGAGGATAAATTAATAAAGCAGCAGATAGACAGTTATTTGGCAAAAATGGAATGCATTAACACACTCCTTTACATTATTGTGATAATCAAGTCCCGTATGCCTCCTTTGTCAAAGTTCTAAATATGTGAAATCTAATGAGAAGATTATGTCAGAAAAATATTGCAGCAGTATAATCAACTATACCATAAAAAACTAACTACGGTAAAACATCAAATCTGAAAAGTGTGATTAACACTTGCGCAATTAATTAATTTAAATTTAAATTATACCCAATAGGAATATATTAACTAAGTTTACCAAAAAAGTAGATAAAATTATTGTAAAAATGAAATTAACAAATATCTTCTCCGACTGCTTAGTGGAAGATCAAATTTATTTTAATCTGTAGTAATCTGATTGATGTACATGCCACAGGTAACAATTAAATAGATAAGCTACGCAAAACTTTCTGATTCAAGTATTTGAACATTAAAAGACTATTGATGATTGAAAAAAATAAATCAGGCGAGCAGGCCAAGCATGCGCGACAGACACGTTAATACACGTGTAATCCCACCCACCTGCGCCGAGGGTGCGGCCACGTAAAATCCTCCTCCAGTCGTGGAGTACGCGGGAAGCCTCTGCAGCAGATTTCCCGCGTTCGCCCCTCCCACGTAATAAGGATCCTGCGTCCCGAATATATTCTCCACCCTGTTCTGTGGATAGGATACGGCCGCCACGTTCGAAGATCCTGCAGACTGAAGGGAGGACGTGGAGGTGGTAGTAGAGGATGCGGCTGAGTAGGGAGACAGCGCGCTCCCGTGGTCGTCGTAGGCCGGGTTGTCCTTGAAATCGAAATCGTCGATGGATCCGCCGTGGGAGGACGCGCCGCCCGACGCCGCCCCCAAAGAAGACACCCCCTTGCCCAGCAGCTTGCCTATTCCTCCGAGGATGGAAGGCAGGAACATGGCGAGCAGCACGGATTTGACGATCTGCGCTCCGATGAAGAAGGGAAGGAGGAGCTTCTTGAGGCCGAAGGCCAGGAAACCGAGGCCGAAACCTGTGAGGAAGCTGTTGCGCCCGAAACCGGCTTTGAGGGAGAGACGAGAGAGAGAGAGAGAAAAAACGGCTTGAATTCACCGTGAGAATGACACTCTCATGAAATGATGATAACCCACTGACCGCTTCAATGCCCATTTTTCTCATTCCTACTTATGACTTTCAGGCCAGGAAAAGGGCAGAGGATGACCGCTTCAATGCCCATTTTTCTCATTCCTACTTATGACTTTCAGGCCAGGAAAAGGGCAGAGGATGCGAGGCGGGAAATTTCCACAAGAAAGTGGAATGCGATAGTCACGCGCATTTTTTTTTGGGAGTTGGAGGGAAACAGGACCCGGTAACGGTTCTTGTTGACGAAAGATCTAAATCCATTTAAGTGCGAAAAATGAGAGGGGAGTGAAAAATGAGGAGTTCCATTCGCCTTTTTTTACGATTGCTTGCGATCGGTTGATTGGGACGTTATTCCTCATTATCGCGTGCCACCGTTGTTCCTTTTTTATTTTCATCTGAAGTTATGTCGCGACGCGCGTTTTTGAGCCAGTTTTCTGGCCATCGTAACTTTTAATTATCACCAAGCAAGCTAGGTAGTCGCCTAGAGCGGCGAAATATGTTGGGCGGCAAAAATATTCATTTTAGAAAGTTAGTTGCGAAGAGGGTGGACGAAAAGCTGGAGGTTTGCGTAGGACGTCTAAAATCCTCTGCAACGCCTCTGTCGGACTAGGGATGCAACTTTTGCAGGATATCATTAACGAAACAATTTAGTAAAACCGGTGTCAGTTGAAAGAGAAAATCTTCTGTATTTTTGCTGTTTTTTTTGACGAGTTTTCAAATTTGCTCATAAAATTGACTCGTATTGTATAATTAACAAAAAAATCATTTTATCAGTAATATATTGATGTATCAACATAATATATCATAAATTAAATATAAGAGTGAATAATTGATTGATAAATAATGAAATTAAATTTGATTTTGCAGATATTACATTGGGATATGTTTAATTTCTAGTTTCTATGTGGGGGTTGAGCGTGAATATTTGACTAGTATTTCAATAGAAAGAAACTGTTCCATGGTACCTTCTAACATACACTTGCAAGGCAAGTTTAAAAAATGTTCACTAAGATCACGACTAGCAGCTTTGAACTGGCATCATCATTATTATTAATGCATTTTCGTGTATAAAATAAAATTGCTATCAATCATGCAATAAATTATCCTCCGAATCTCATAACGTATGGAAAATTATACTGAAAACAACGTTTATCCAATACAGTTTTTTAAATTTGATTCCAGCCATTAGGAGAGCTTGATAATTCTTCCTTGAATTACAATTAATTAATCAAACATTTGTTTCTTTAAGTAGATGCTAAAAATGTACGTTACATCTGATAAAATGGATTAAATACATTTCAAAATACTTAATATTCCTTTGCAGTGTAGCTCTATCTCACAAAGGTCATCTATCAAATTTGGTATACAATACAGCACCAAGTTGATGTCAAATTTAGATTCTAAGTGCCTGTTGCTTTATTCAATATAATTAACCATTGGTGTTATTTTTCACGTATACTTCTCTTAATTGTAAACTACTTCTATTTATTTCTTTTAGGGTGCTATGACATAATTCAAATTCACATAAATTAAGTAGCCGTATATATTTAAAACTACAAAAAAAATTTCCTTCTGTATGCGTTTAACTTTATAATTCTTAACTTTGTCAACAATGTGCATTACATTTAACGAACAATCTTTCTCTCTTTATCTTGTTCTGTTCGTTAGTCTTTCTGAGAGACCGTAATGGGACAACAGTTGAATCTCGATGAGGCAAATAACGATGGCTGTAAAGAGAGATATTTACTTCTCCGGTGTATGTACACACGTAAACATGCATGTAAACACGAAGAATCTAATGGCAAGAACTCGAAAGTCGCGAGAAAATACACGAAGCCCTATCGCGGAGTAGTTAGAGGTTAGGGGATAAGCGTGAGGGAAAGGTATCAAGTAATGGTTATCGTTTGAGGAAGGAGTGGGGGTTGGAAGTGGAAGGGAGCGATATTTCCCTTGGGAATGAACGGGAGCGGCTAATCTCAGCTCCGGGCGATTTCAGGGGAATGGGAGAGGGGAAGGACTTCGGGGAATAGCGAATATCCGAATTTCACGCATGGATTAATATTGAATAAGGGGAAAGACGGAAATTTGAGAGAGGTTGGAGGGTGGATAGAGTGAGAGGGAGAACTAGCGAGATAGCAGGAAGAGAAATATGGTAGAGGTTAGGAAGAGAGGCGTCGGTAGTTCTCTTGGATCAAAAGAGCAGAAGCAAAAGTCCAAAAATGCCTTGTGGAAGACAAGAAGCGGAATTTGTTTGTGAATCGGTGAATTCGGAATGAGAATGGAAACAAACGATAGAGGAAAATCGAGACGAACAAAAATATCGAATTGGATAAATTTTCTAAGGTCTTGTCCTCAGGAAAAAAGTATCGTTTATACGTATTAGTCCATGAGCATATGGACTATTTTTGTTTCTGGGAAGGAACGGTGTAAGTATGCATGAATAAAGGATTTTTCATGTTCGAATTCCTCAAAGATTGCTTATAATTTTTAAAAAATTGTGAACTCCTTGACCTCACAAAATACGCAGAAAAGTTTTTTGGCATATGTCGATAACATTTGCCGAAATAACATTTATTCTAATGCATAAAGGGGTAAATAAACTCATATAGGACTTGGAGCAAGCCTTAATTAAAGTAGATTTTTCTGCAGGATTGGTCTAACAACGGTATACATTTTTTCTTAATTTGTAGAAACTAGTTTGATAATTAATTTCATAACAATATTAAAATCATACATAAAGAGAATAATTTTGGTCTCTTCAATTTCAATCACTTTTTCATTTGCCAAACAAAAATTGAAAAAGAAAATTCAAATGAATCAATTTTTTAACGTTCGACTGATGAGCTGAGACCGAAAAAATTATAAGCATCTGCCTGTCAACCGGTTTATCTCGTTTAAAGGAAAACTAGTGGATGGCAAACTAATATTGGAGGTAGAAGTCGCTATTAAAAGAAACTGGCAGCTCGTGTGTGACCCGTTAGAATCAATGTGACTTTTGTATCAAGGTCAAGTTTTTAGAGGAAAAGAGAAAATTTACTGTCTCTGTTGCTCGTAGAGGAATAATCTTCTAAAACTTCGAGTAAACATTATCAGGCTGGAGTTTTCGGATGTGTTTGACTTTTCTTTCCCGTCAGTATTAGCGTTTGCGCAAATATCAACCAAGATCTACATTTCAGGATTATAAACAGAAGACATTAAGCGGATTGAGATATGGAAATGAGAGGGAAGCACACAAAGAAGGAAAATACAAGCAACCTCTCAAGAATAAAGCGTTCTTCGATAAATCCCGAGACTTCATTCGAAAGTTTTGATATAAGGCTCAGCGACATAAGATTCCGCCTCTTCGAAAAACACAGCTACAATTAATGAAAACGCCGCGTCTGTTTCCATAGCAGTCTGACATTCCTAGCGCAATCTTGGTACAGTCTGACATTCCTAGCGCAATCTTGGTGCTTCTTCTTATCACCCCAATAACTTCACAAATTTGCTCCAAAAATTCACATTTTTCTGATATTTTATTATTATTATTAAAAGAGCCACGAGAACTAATTACGGCGAAAGAATCTTCAGAAAAGGGTTATTTCAATAATATTGTAGTTAAAAACTTACTCGGTCTTGATAGAAAACTTCCTCTCGTATTGAGTCTTACTCTTAATGCTTTCTTGACACCGATTTAAATACACAGAAACCTGTCTTGCAAAATTCTGTATTGCAATTTTAGTTAATGCTTCCCATTTTTAAATGTACTTTTTTGGATGTAGGTAGCATTTTATCTTCCCCGCTGCTTTATCATTGATATTTTTTATATTTAACGAAAAATTTATTTTTCTGCGAAGGTTTTTATTCTTATGGGTGTAGCAAAACACTTCTATGCACTATCCGGAGATCGTAGTGAAATACTCATTTAATTTTAAAATAATTGACTACCGATCAGTATAAAAAAACTGATATGATTATTACCACTGTACCGATAGTAAGTGCCCGATCATAAAATAAACCTTTGAAACAAGTATTGAAAGCAAGAAATGAAAGACAACGGAAAAACAGTATTACACCTGCACTGATATTTTCGTTATTTTTTTAAATTGAAACAAATTTATTATTGATTGTAGCGTGTACTTCTTCGTATTAAGCGTTTTTCTAATAGATGGTAAAATATTGTTTAGCTGGAAGAATGATCTCCAGTTCACGAGTGTGATTCAAAATAAACCCCTCTGGGGAGTCAATATAACATCACGGACGCGAGCTGCGTCTCTCGGCAGAAACGAGAGGAGCACCGGGTGAGAGTGAAAGAATGGGAGAGGGAGGGAGAGAAGAGGGGGAGGAGGAAAGCTGGAAAGGGTTGGAGCTGGCGTGGGTGTCGGTAGAGGGGCGGAGGCAGTGCGCAGCGATGGTGGAATAGAGGGGGTGGATATGGGTTGTTTGCTGTAGGAAGCTGTCGGCAGGACTGAATTTCAGAGCGTGGGAGAGGGTTGTTGAAAGTAGCAACACAGCCCTCTCGCTAATTCATCAATATCGTCCGGAGTTACCATGACGATTAATGTGTAATATAATCGCTCATTGGCAGAGGCAAAAGTTTCCGAATGAAAAACGAACGAAAAAATGCACAAGCCACCGTGATTTATAGGGAGAGAACAGAGAGTCAAAGGAGGAGAATGCAATTGAGGGATGAGAAGCAAGAGGAAGAAAGATTATATTTATATATATATATATATATATATATATATATATATATATATATATATATATATATATATAGAGAGAGAGAGAGAGAGAGAGAGTTTCGCCACGTGGGATGGGAATGTTTGAGGGAGCCTAAGGGAGAAAGAAGTTTTCCTTTTTGATCCTGAGAGGGTTGCTAAGCAACGACACCAAAACAGCGAGTGTAGCAGGAGAGAATGGAGGAGTGCGTTGGTGGTGCTGGGGGAAGAGGCGGAGGAAGGAGGGAATGGGTTGGAGAGGAAAGAAGAAGAAGAGGGAGGAGAGAAAAAGAGGGAATTGGCTCCCGACAAACTCGGCAAATCTGCCAAAACACCACCCACAGCCACCAGAGGAACACAATATTCCCTTTCTTAATTCTTCTCCCAGAAATTCGTCTAAAACTCTTCCTCTCTCTTTTCCCCCATTATAGCTACCACTATTATTTCCTTCTCTCTATCTCTTTCTGCTTCTTTTTCTGCCTTCTTTTCTAATCCCCTCCTCCTCCCCGACTCTTTCTGCACGGCAGCACGCCCGACGGCGTCCATCGTCGTTCCCAACTTCATTATTTCCAACACCTCCACTATCTCTATCTCTCTTTACAACTTCTTCAACTGGATATCGATTATTTTCTCCAATTTCCGTTCCTCGTGCTATCCTCGACTCTCTTTCCTTTTATCTTACTCATTTACACTTTCATTTTGCTCTCCATTTTATCGAGAGCCCTATTATTCTTCCGCTTTATCTTCGCCTGCTTTCATGGCCGTCGTTTGCTCTAGCATTCTGCAATATGAAAAACTTCTAGCGTGTAATTCTCCGCATAACTTATCGGGGTCGAGAATTATATTGTCATCCAAATATAAGCTTTTGACTCTGTATTTCCTGCACTCTTTTCTCTCTTTCTCTCTTTTGAAATTTTACTCTTCGGATTCTCAACTCAATTTTAACACAAGAGGAAAGGGTTTATGCGCTCATAAGAAGCTTTAGAGGTCCGCTTTCGACGAATAATTGAGAAAATAAGTGAAATAAGGAAAAACGAACGAGCGAACTGTTGAAACCAGTTTAGGAGAGAAAGTTATGATGGATGAAACGAAAAAGAAGAGGGAAGAGTTAGGAATAAATTTTGGAGAGAAAGAAAACAGGAAGAAGGCGTCAAACGTAGTATGCTTGGCAACAGGCAAAGAAGAAAGAAATGATGGATAGCCTGAAACGAGGGAACTGCTACGAAAAAATGAACAGAGAGGTTTTCGTGGAAAGAATCACTGACCTCCCTTTAAGCAGACAGGCAAAGACGAATATTATCGCCGCCTATATCTTTTCGTTCCAATCTCCGTCATTTCATCTAGTTTATCTCATTTCCTGTCTCTTCCTCGTATTTTGTCGTCTTCGTCTGAATCATCGGTCGCCTTCTTTCTACAATTCTCCATCCGTCTTCCCAACTATTTCCGAGGGCCTTCCATATCTCCTCTTAATCTCTCATAGACACTTCCCACCGCTCTCTCTTTGTTTTCTCTTCCTCCGGATGAAGCCTCACTCTATGACATCAATTATTCAATCCTGATTAATGAGTATCATCTTTCTCTCAAACCCATCCACGCTGTCTCCTCGTTTCCCTTCGCACACTTCCGTTTTTCTCTCCAATCATTTTCCCGACCCGCCGTTAATCTCCTCTCCCTCCATTTAAATCCCTCTCCTCCTCCTCCTCTCTGTTTATCTCATCATTGGCTTCCTCCCACGCAACGCCGCACTTCGAAATTGACCGATGGTGTCTATCCGTTCCGGCCGCCAAGGGGCATTCGAATTCGCTAGCTCGATTGCCTCGCAAAGTTCTCTTTCTGCCGAAATATTACGGACGAAAAGAGAGGACGCTTTCGTGCGTGATACCTCCTCTTTCCACATCCCTCTTCTCATCCTGCCTATATTCCCAGTGACATTCACCTTCACAAATCTCCTGTTACCTCCGCCATCCCCTGCATTGACCCCCTGAGGGCCCCAAACATAAGTGAGCATCGGCGATGAGTAACCGCCTCACGCAAAATATTCCCGCAGTGTATTGGTTCGAAAACTTGAATACGAAATGAGGAGAAGGGGGAAAGAGACACGAGGGGAGTAGGCTGCAGTTTTATTTACACACGGCGCCGCAGACATTCAAAGGTAGCAGGGAGAGAGAAGGGGAAAAGAGAAAAAAAGAGCTGCTTTTAATCTCATAAAACAATTTTCCCTGTTAGTTTTTCCTTCTTATTTGTCGTGCGAATAAAATCTGTAATTCGGTTAGTTAAGACTTGGGGTTTTATTTTCTAGAGATTTTTTGTGGCGAGATGTCGAGGCAATTGAAGCGAAAAATGACTCGTGTCCTCGATATTTTGCCCCGACTTTGCCGCTTCATTGCGTGGCAGTGTCCTCAAAAATTGCCCTAAAATAATCCTTTGGAAGTTTTTTAATGAAAATATAATAAAGGGTTGAAAGAACAATTTTCAAAAGAAAAAACAGATGCATTTTTCAAAATAAATTAGGGGAAAAATGGCTCAGTTGATTATTTTGATTTCTGAAATTTTATATAAAGCCAAATGGGATTTTCCTTAATTGGAGTTTAGAAAAAAAATTTTGGATTTCCAAATTACAATGGACGTCTGATGAATTCATCGGTGTACAAGTTCTCTGTAAAAATCAAATTATCCTTCAAGGTTAAAAATTAAAAAAATCAAAGTAAGGAATTTTTGAAAAATATAAGGGGCGTTGTTAGAAGGGAACTTTTGAGGTACAAAATAATATGCAACTGGCTTTAAATTAATATTATATAAATAATTTGAAATGATTTCATAAAAATTAATTTCTATAGGAAACGTGCTTTAAAAAAGAGCTTTAAAGAAAGGTTTATGGGTGTGTCATTTAATATTATGTTGTGATTTAAAAAAAGTATATTTACGTCACATTTTGTGCCTTTTAAAATTTAAGCAGTATATAATAGAAGAGCTATGAAGATTAATCGGAGCTGAGATACTATAATAAAAGAATACCATTTCCTCACGTGCAAGACGAGAACCAACTACTCTATTAAAATATTTAATGTGTAAACACTTCCGAGATAACTGAATTCAATAAAAATGCACTAGTGAAATTATCATTTGCGCAACAATTTTCCCCAAATCTCATGTGTTATGATACATTTTATAAAGAGACATATATCTACGTGCACTATAGCATTCGAATACAGGATCTTAATTCGGTAAGAAAGCCACTCGTATATGCGTGTGTTGCAAGGGCTTTATTTTTTCTTCAAGGAAATATGAAATTTTATTACTTCTAATTCAATGAAGGACTGACGCTATTTCATATGTCATAATATACTTAAGCCATTGATGCTTCTTGCGCCTGATGCATTTTTAAGAGCACATAAATCCTTTATTTGTATTGGCATCATTCGGAGTGATTAAAAAAAATCCCTTCGTAGAATTCTTTAACGCACGAATGGCGCTTTATAGCACTATATTTTGAGATTTATTTGCAGAGTGTAGTGTGCCGCAACCTTTTTTAAAATCTTCGTCATGTGATTTTAAAAAGCCCCAAAAGAAATCATTTCTTCAAGAAAATCAATGTAGCTAAAAGATAGTTTCAACCAAATAATCTGGACTTTCTAGGACGCTGCGGTAACTTAATGAGCGTTTCGCCGTTGGAGAGGACCTCTTAAGAAAGGAATTCCGTAAGATGGCAGTGTGCCAGTAGCAACCGTTACTTGACCAATGCCAACAACATTATTTTATTGACAAGGGATGGGTCATTGCTATGCTTAACTACTAACAAATAATGGCACGTCACTCACAATGACACACACTATTTACTTGAAAAAAAAAGTTGCTGTAGTTTACATTTGCATTTTTACTCTGTATGCCGCTAAAAGCATGTGGTAGAGAGATTCTGAGTACTGACGGATGATTAAATTTTTATTTCGTCTGTAAACCACCAAGCATTTTATTTTCGCCCAAGTACAGTTAAACCTCGTTAATTCAATATTGGTTGATACAAAATTCTCGTTAAAACGAAGTGTGTATCAGATCCCTTCCAAAATATAGTTTCATATTTCGTTATTTTCATATTAGATTTATAAAATGAAATTTAAATAAGTAACCATTATTAATGTTAATACGAGACAAAAGTTTAGTTAAATATGTATACCAAACATCGGTGTATTATTTCATGAATTATGTTTGAAAGGTCGTTATTAAATATAACTTTTTTTTAAACATACATCACCAAAAACCATTATCTTAAATATTTTTTATAACTCCAATCTTTTTATTGCCTTAAGACTTGAATGTAGTAAATAACAATACTTTGAATTGGATTACACCCCCACACATGGTCAGTTGTTCGCATTAAGCTGTCAGCACCCATACACTACCAAAAAAATGTAATTATTTTAATAAAGATGGTTAATAAGTATGCTACACACACAATATTTTACCAGCGAAGTTATTTCAGCCCCACCCTTGCAACACTACTTCGTTGCTAACGCGTGTCAACAACGACGACTATTTGGTATTGCAGCGCTGCTGTCGCAAGAGAAGCGACGAACACAGGAAAGCCAAAACGAACGACCTTCGAGGGAGGCGTGATAAAAACCTCGTCCAGAAAGTGGTCTCCCTTCGCTGGCGCTTGCAATTCACCTGTCGCGTGCTCCAATGTATCGAGCTGACGTCCGAAGAGTACGAATTGTGCCTCAAGGGGAGTGAGCAAGGAGCGGAGGGAACGTAACGGAATTCCATCCATTTTAGAGGAAGCGACAGACGCGGTGTACGTGGTTTTCCTTCTAGCGCAGTTATCCCTCCTTATTCCTCTAACCCACCTCCCTCCACGATTCGAATCCCCCCTCCTATTCCCCGAATCGCGAACAAAACGATCGAGTCGTCCCACCTCGAGGCAAAATCATCACAAGTAATCAAAGGCGAATTTTTACGTCATATACACCCCTTTCCCATTACTCTGAAAAAATCTGCCATCTTTTCATTCAAAGCAGGCATACCAACAAAAAGGGAGTTTCTGTAGCGCTGTTTACAATCCATCTCAGGCTCCTGACAGCTTGAAGTTCCTTTGTCATTGGTTTTTGGAAGTTTTTTCAATGGTTTTTCCTACTAACATGACAGATATACGAGTACCTATGATGTAGGTATAAATTATTCGAGTGAGTATCCTCAATTTTCAAGGAACCAGCTACTAAAAATTTCTTAAATAGGGAAATAAAATGTACTTTTCTACTCTCAACCTCGTGATAGTTTTAGGATACTGCAATATGTTTTGAATGAAGTTAATGCCGATAAGATATTAATAAGATATAATAAACAAATCAACCATTAACCGCTTAAGTGGTATTCATGTCTAAAGGGTAGTACTGACAACTTGTTGAAGTGCACAACATATTTCATTGAATAATAGTTACTACACACTACGAATGAGATTCTTTACATATCTTTTACGCTTGTATTTATCAAGTTCCCACATGTTCAGCATATTTTCAATTATGAATATTTGTATTAATCTAATATATCATAACCGCTGTGTCTATGCCTGCGTGCCTGCGTCTGAAGCCTCGAGTGACATCACCTTCCGGCATGAACGCAAATAAACCGAGAACGGTAGGTTCGATTTCGACGATTCTTTCGCCTAAATACTCGGCGCTAACTCTTGCAGGCTTTAAGTGAGTAGTCGTCCCCCGGAAAGGCACGGGTTCGATACCAGGATTGTTTTCGTTTTTTCATTTGATTAACACGTAATCGGCTAGAATACGATGTGTAGACCTTTATTCTTTAACATTTTTAAATATATTACAAACAAGACTTTGACTCGAGATTTATACCATTTCACGCATACAGAAATAAAGATTCTCATTCTTACCGTCGATTTTGGTGTTTAATTCGTGTTTGTTCCTATTTTAAGTTTATATTCGATTTTCTCCGGTTTTTCGGCATTTCAAAAAGGAGTTTGCTAAGCTAGCCGGCATTGTTCATCATTGTTAGACTCGGGCTTCAAGTCCATTTGCACTAAGCTTAAAATGAAACGCATGAAGGACAAAAACATATTAAGCCTCGAGTGACGTCACCTCCCAGTATAAACGCAAATAAATCATGATCGGTCGGATCGATTTCGACAAATCTTTCGCCTGAATACTCGGCGCGAACTCTTGCAGGGTAGTCTTCTCCCGAAATAGCATGGGTACGATATATGGAAATTTTTCGTTTTTGAATTTGATTAACACATAATCGGCTGGAATACGATGTGTAGCTCTTTAGTCTTCAACATTTTAAAATAATTTACGATCGGGATTTTCACTCGATATTTAAACTATTTCACGTAGAAAGAAATTAATATTCTTATGCTTACCTTAGATTCTGTTGTTTAATTCGCTTTTGCTCATCATTATATATCGACGTTTCTTACAGAGGAGGATATATATATAACATATAGGAGGATACTAATGCCCAGCCCAAACTACAAGAGCTAGAGAGCTGAAAGTTTTAGTTTTTGTAGATATGATGGAGAAACCTACAGATAAAATGAGACTTCTCACCTAAGTGACATGAGTTCGACTCCAGAAATTCCGAAAGTTGTGTTTTTTCCCTTTAGAAAAGCATTGCGCCATTTTTGTAAATTAATTTTGGGCACTTGCCCGTAAGCTAGAAAAATGAAATTTTAGGTGTCGCTAGACGGCCGCAATATCTATTGAGAATTATTGTTACTTTTGCTTACAGTGTCCTGGGTTCGACTCCAGATACCCCGAAATTTCTCCCATAAGCAAGCATAGGAAAAAGTTATCCCAGTGTGTAGACCAATCTAATAGGTTAAAGATGCTGAAAATTTTCAGGTCTATAGAATTTTTCTCCTAACCAACTATAAAAATCGAAAATTTCAAAATTGTTAATTTTTAGGGGTTGTTTTAACCCCATTTGTACTTTAAAGTTTAATAATTTTTATCTTGGAAACTATATGCTGTAGATTCGAGTTTTTGAAATAATTTTGTAGAAAATTATACATAAAAAAATGAAATTTTGATAAAGTTAAAAAATTCGACCACTAATAATTCGCAATTGTTTAAACATATTTTTGAGGTTTATGTATTACCGAATGTGCTACGGAGCTGAAATTTTTTTTAGAGGTAGTGTTTGTAAAAAAACGAAATAGGGATTATACAAATTTTGATATTTTAATTTGTTTGTCAGTAAAAAATTCTTAAAGTTTAAAAAATTGGTAAATGTTTAGATACTACGGGGCGAGTTAGAGAGCTGAAATTTTCAAGTTATTTAGAGTTTAGTCCATTTAAACGAATAAACATTTCATTGTATCTATGAAATTCTTATTGCGGCCGTTAAAAATTATTTTAATTTAAACAATTAGATAAATGTTATTTCACTTCTAAATGTGCTACAAATTTAAAATTTGGCATAAATGTGTGGCATTATTAACCCAATGTGGAAAACGTATAATATTCATAAAATTGCAAAAATTATCAATTGTTTTACTCCATTATTGTTCCATAAGGAAAAAAAGAAATTTGGTCCCTAGGAGAAATCTTTTGAATTTAAGAAATATTTCCCATGATGAAATATCTCTCTAAAAATTAATGTTTTTTCAAGGTAAGATGAAATGCTTGCAGTATGCGAGGACCTTCTACTAGTATTTTATGTTTAGATTAGATTTTCTCCGATTTTTCAACATTTAAAAAAGGAGTTTCCAAATGTTGCTGACATCGTTGATCTCAGATTTTTGCATTGTTGGACTCGGGCTTTTAAGTGCATTTGCACTAAGCTGGTAATAAAACAAACACATCAAGGACAATAACCGATTGAAAATTTATATGAAAAGTTTCGTGTAAATATAAAACAAATGAAACGCGTAGCGAAGAAACTTGAAGTCAGGAACGACTCGAATGGACAGCTTAGCATTTCAAATAGGTGGATATTTCACGCTTACATTGAAAATATCGTTTCGTTTGCAAATTTTATTGGGGAGTTTAACGTAAATTACTATATTGATGTTTGTGATTAATTTTTTTTGAAGAAGAAGATCTTTGACGCGTAGCCGGTGCATTTATAGTGATTATTTGAAATCAAAAAAACCACAGAACATATGATTTGCTGTACCATCAGAAATAGTGAAAAAAACAAAAACTGTTGTATACCGGTAAGTGTTAGACTAAATCATGTAGGTCTGTGTATTTGGTTATAAAATTGTGTGAACAATATGATTATTTTGAGAGGGTCAGTAAAAGTGGTTCAACTAATAACACCCTGTGCAAAAATGTTTTGTCATAGGAACTATCACATTGGGCCACTTAACTCAAAGTTCCCTAAATGTTTGCAGGAAGTACTGAAATGGGCCCTAGTCATTATTATATATACTTTTGACCTATATCTCCCTGTTGAAACTTTCAATGAAACATTTTAAACGACAAATGATCATTCTCTGTAAGTTTTAACATTTTGCATGGGATGAGTTAATGTGCACCATATAGCCAAAATAACTTAACTAAAAACTATACGTTTTTTACGATATAACGTTTTAGGTGGCAACACGAGAGGCGAGTTTTACGGCATTTTCGACTAATTGCTCAATTTACCATTTTTCAGTATTTTTTGCTAAATCTGTGCTGCATAGAGTTAAAGTTAGCAAAACATAAAAGTTTCAACGAAGATAAACCTTAACGTTAAGCATTGCGACAAGCAGTAACCTACAGTATAAGTAGAAGACCGTGTTACTGCCTCGTAAAAATGCTTAACTGCAAAAGTACGTGAAAGAGGTTGATTTTGTACATCCATCATCAACAGAAATTCTTGCAAATCTTTTCACGGAACGAAAAAAAAAACTCGCAACTGTGTGTCCTTCGCGTTAGACGGTTCCGATTTACCTCGTATGCTAATACGCACGGCATAGATTCCCCGTCGACCTCCTATTCCTCTTTCGGGTTTTATTTTTATCGGTGTGTCCGACGTTTTTTGTGTCTGCGTCAGAAGCCCCCCATTGCCCCCTACCTTAGAGTACAGCTCATCGCACTCTGTAGATACGATGCTCTCTCGGAATGAAAAAAATATTCGCAATCCGGTTTTCCCCACCCATGCCTTTTCGAACACGATGAACGCGTCACACATTTCCCGCTTGTGCTGATAGCCTTTATTTCCCCTCCCTTCTCCTCTCGTCTCCACCCTTCTCCCCCTCCTCCCTCCCTAAACCGTGGATTCCGTGTCGGAGAGATTTCTTTCCTCTTCCGCCAATCTCCATCTCGATTATCCCTGATCAGCTCCGTTTCAGCCAATGATTGCGAGATTGACGCTATTACAACATCTAGACAGCGAGGATAAAATTTCCGCGCCCCTTTATGCTACGTAATTCCCGGATATAGAGCAGTTTCTTTGATTTGGGAATGGAGTAGATAATAAGCTAAGGGAAGTCGGTTCGGAATTATCGGCTTCATTTCGCTTTTTGCGTTAGTATTATTATATATTTGTGCTTGCGGGGAAAGAATGATTATGTATAGCTGAAGATCTGCAGTAGCTCACACAATGAAAAATTATCTCATTACAAATCCCATTATTATGAATGCGTGAGTATTTCTTCTTTATTATTTTTGAGAAAAATTATGAAGCACTGCTGCACGTGCGGCAGATTTCGAAGCCATTGCAAATATTTTATGTAATCGCAAGATTCGAGATGTTAATGAAAACATTACAGCCCGTTAAATTTACCGAATCATCCGAAAGGCTCTTAAACGTTAAACTTTGACCTGTGATATGGTCAAATGATCAAGTTTTTTGTCTTGCAGGAACTTTTCGTCAGTCTTCTTCTCCGTGAGATGTAATGTCCGCATGAATGAATTACTTCTCCATTTCTGTCAATAACCCTGCGTTTTTTTAAATATGTAGTTATGGTTAAGTGACAAACTCGAGATTTTTAAATTACAGCAAAATCAATTAAGATTATTTATATCAAATGCGGATGTGAGCTGAAATGGTAAAGCTTTTGCATATTAAGATTGTGTCCAGAAGTTTGAAGCCTCTAGTTTAATGGTAGTTACTAGTGTATTGCCAGCCATATGACGGATAAGTAATAATTTTCCCTCCCTCCCTCTCGCCGTCCCTCGCTTCCTCCCTCTGTCTCCCTCCCTTATTCTCTCTTTCCCTCCCTCTCCCTTTTCTTTCCTCTCTCTCTCTCTCTCTCCCTCCCTCTCTCTGCCTCTCTTTTCTCCAACCTTCCCCCTCTCTCATTCCTTCCTGTCACAGTCCATAGCACTCCCTCTTTTTCTCCGTCTCCTTCATTATCTCCTTCCTCCCGTCCCTTTCTAATTCTATACCTCCCTTACTCTCTATGTACCTTCCATTCTATATCCCTTCCTTCCTATCTCTCTTCCCACATCCCCTTCTCTCTTACTCTACATCTATATAGTCGTTTAGATAAGCAAAAGAATCCAAACTAAATCTCAGTCCCATTAGGATTACGTTTTTTCGCGAAAAATCCTAGGATGATTTAAGGCCACCTATGCACTCGTATATATTGCAGGTAAGCGGGTTGAGACAACAATTGATTCTCGAAGTTTAACAATGACTAGGTCGGCAAGGCAACATACCGTTTAAAAGCCGATATTTTTTCCAAAACATGTGATTTAAATGTTTAATATGAGAGATTTTGAACGGTAGGCTGAAAAAGATGAATAGAATAAGAAATTTCATTAATTTTTCTAAAGCATAGTTTAAATTTGAAGATTGTACGTCAATTCTTTCTAATTTTAATTTCCAAAAGAATAAAAGCCTGCACTTTAAAAAGTCGATTTTTACGTATTATCTTACGGGAAACGGAAATCGCTCCCCTGGAGTCGAACCCGGGTCTTTTTTCTTGTTTTTCATTCGTCATTTAATTTTTATATCTGAATAAGACATTCCTACGAAATTTCAACCTCCACCTAATCGGGAGATTTGTAAAAAAGAACGCGTTAAAAGGTGCCATTGATGACGTCAGCGTTAGACAGAATGACATTGGGATTTTATATGTATGATTTTTTCTAGTGTAGCATTTTCGGGTTCATTCGGGTTTTACCCGAACTTTTAAAAATCAAATCGGGATGTAAAATACGGGCAAAATCGGGTAAAACACGAAAAATATATTCCCTAGTTATGATACATAGTCCATACCTAACCGAGCTATTAAAATATATATGATAAAAATATTTTTTCATTTCATCAAGCCCGTACCTTCTGCGTTGTTCATGTCGCTGGAAGAACTCTTGCAATTCAAGTGTATTAATCGAATACATTCCACACAATTTCTGTTACAGACATTTTGTAATTACCTTAAAAAAGAATTCCTTATCTTGAATTTAATCCTCTAAACATCTCTCTAGTATTATGTTTAAGAACCTTGATTGAGTTATACAAATGGAAATCTTTTTGGTACTACCATCAAATTAAAATGTGGTTCAAGCAATTGCCGAAAAAAAAAAACAGAAATGAAATAGCTTAATAAAATGTTATCAGCCATATTAGTATTTAGAAGGTCGTATGAGTTCGAAACCTTGATCATCAAGTGCCTGGAATTGAGTGGCTCCGGTTTTAGAGCGAGTTAAATCCTACGTAACAGCATTCTTGCGCGATCATCAGCAGCTAGGAGTGTGAGAAATAGAAAACGATGAGAGTATGTCATTAATATGGTAGAATCGAGGATATTTATGAAAACAACTCAGTTATGAACCCTGCCCTACATACTTTTAAAAAGTTGTACATTATTTTACAAAATTACATCCATATAAAAATCTTACACTCCAAATTAAAACTTTTTATGAGATTTAATATCTCCATTGGTGTTCAATCGATATTTAAAGAAGATATTAAACTTTAAAGAATATACTTGTTCTTTTTTTTCATAAATAAATCTTAACTTGAAACATTTCCAAAGTTATTGCAGGGGCTTAGAAAAATTCTGCCGTAAATTTTTGCCCTTTTCAAATTATTTTCCCTTAAATCCTCCTTTCTTATATTGCGTGAGTATTCTGAGTCAAAATAATAAATTTAACCGTTCCATTTTCACAATAAATCTTGAAACAAGAGCTCGTAAATCGTAGAAGGAGGCGAGGAGGATGTGGAGCATCACTGGGAAGTCAAGCATGAAATGTATCTCTCGAAAACAACATTTGCATTATTCCACGAAAAAACATTTGCCGGTCCAAACATTATTTACATATTGAGAATCGTATTCTAAGAAGTGTGATAATTGACGCGGGAAGTATTAAAGGGCACCGTTAGACTTTCGACAGAATATATTTCTACGCATCCAGCCATAACAACTCCCAAACCGGTTTTTACTATATAACGGTTTGCGACCTCAAACAGAAAAACCTCATATAGGCTTCCTTGGTCTATTGTTTAGTCGCGTAACTCATTTGAGGCGGCAATCAAGCTAGGTTAGGGAATGGGGGAAAAACGATTTCTCACTCCTCGGAAAATATCACCGTGGCACCAATGTGCCACCTGCTGCAGTCCTACACAGCATTCCCAAACTATTTTCCCTCTCCCCACAGCCATCGCCTTCTCTCTCCCTCGAATTCATCTTCTCCCCAACCCCTTTCCGGCGACAAAAAAATCATAACTCTTAGTCGGCCATAACCATTAAAGCAACAGCCCTCATTTTAGCGTAGTCTACACGTGGCAAGGAATTCCTTGTCATGTCAGAATTTACGAAGAAGATGGCTTGTCAAATCTTTCGGCTGTTTTTAAATGTTGCGTGAAGTGATTTTTTTCTGTTCTCGTTCACAGTTGAATTTATTATCTCGAGAAATTGAATTCTTTACAATCTGTAATTTTTTAGCACTATACTACTAGGTATCTCTAATTTTGCGTGCTTTCAAATGGCGAGTTTTCGTCTTCACGCGATTTTCAAATCAGTGCTTTTTCTTTTATCGCGTTAGCAATTTACTTTTTAGCGCGGATTTTTATGAAATAATTTTTTGTTTAGCATGGTATTATGCATGCGCATGACCAAAACTTGAGCTATAGTTTACAAGTGCAGTTTGAAGCACATAGTTTTGAGGATAGTTTTAAGTGTGTTTTAATTCCGACAAACCCACTTTCTACATCCTCTGTTAAATAACGAAAATTGAAATTGTCACCAAATGTAAATAGCTAGAAAGCTGAAATTTATAATATAGTCTATGTACTATTAAATTTTAGGTTGAAAAGTTTATGCCTCTCGATGAATGGGCAGGCGCTAAAATTAAAAAGTCATTGGATCTAAATAGATTTAAAAATCACAGGAACGAAAAACGACAATGTAAAATGAACAACGTTCATTAACACTGTTTAATACGTAACTTATGCAATGGAAAAGAGTATTAACCAGGAAATATATCTGGGAAAGTAACTCAGTGTACTTCTTTATTTATAGCCCGAGATTTTTAAATTTGATGTTAGATCGCGATTCAAGTGTACATACTACGTGAACGTTGATCATCTGAATAAGACCCTATAAACCCTTTGAACGAACTATACGTGCCGAAATTTTGGATTCGGAACATACTGAAGACAGTATTCACTGGGAAGCAACAAGAAATATATATAAAATGACGATTTTGATTGTATATATTTTAGTTGCCCAGAATAAGAAAACGAGAGCTATAATTCTTAGAAAATGATTAACTTATATATAGTAGTCATTCAACGACATCAGTTTTTTAAAGTCTGAATGCAAACTAAAGGGCATGAATTGTCGTTCAAGACAAAGCGTGCCCATGCAGGTAAACGTCGAGACAAAAAAAAATATTTTAAATAAATAAACTTCTGTCTCTTCTAGATTTATTTTTATTAAAGTTTTTTGTTCTTAATTACGCTTTATATGCATTACATTTGCGAAGTCTTTTTAGTTTTGTTAAGATATTATATATGCGATATCTCTCTGTGAAAATTTCCTCGTTTTCCACGACAGCAGTTACATTTTAAAATAAGTTTGGTAATAATTAAAGAGAAATTGACTTTCTCCCAATGGAGGCATGCTCATTCATAGTGTATTCAAATAAATGTAAAAATTGAATAAATAACATCATAGCTATCATAAACTTTCCTAGCATCTCTTTGTAGAATAAAGAACCTCAAATTAATAGACAAAAGATTTCGAAATCTAAATACTCAAAGCTCTAGTTTTGTTTGCATGTTGTTCAAGAAAATAAATAAAAGAAGAATTATTTGAGCTTAAAGTTTTTAAGCGGATAACGTAATTTTATCTGAATTTATTGATCAAGATGCCTTGTAGCAAGACAACGCAGCGTAAAAAAGTAACCGTAAATGTTTTTTCTCTGATCGTCTCGCCCTTACACCCCTTCACCCATTATCATCATTCTTTTCGCTGTAACAATCCCTTTCTTCTCCCATCTCGATCCACTCATCTTCCGCTCCCCCCTTCTTCAATACCTTTCTATAATCTACCCTTCTAACAAAGCGCCTTCCAAATTAACCAACTGCCCTGGTCCCTCCTTGATCGTATCCACCAACCCCGTTTTCCTTCTTCACCTTCGTGTTCCTATTCCACTCCAGCAAACCACTTCTTTCTTCCCTCCTCGCGCTGGCGTCATCGCGACCTCTACCCAAGGCCGCTTCGATAAATTCACTTATTACTCCTACAATATTCTCATTCCGCGCTCCCTTCTCGCACCCCGTCGCTTTCTTCCCTACACCCGCGTCAAACTATAAACCCCTTCTTCACCCGTGTTAATCTGCTTACGCTCCGAGCTTTCCCATCTCCTCTCCCCGGGTTTTTCCCTCTCCATTATCCGGATCGACCCCACTTCTTCCATTCCGAGCAAAGCGTCGCAATTTCGCCCCTTTGCCCTCGATGCTGCATTCGATCCCAGAAGTGGCTCCGAGCCACTCGGTTAGCGGTCCCACATCTCCTCAGCTCCGCTACCTATTTGCTCGCTGCATCTTCCAAATACCGCGCAACCTATAGTGGAAGCTGCCTTTCCTCAACTTCAGCTGGACTTACTCCAGTAACGGTTGGAGCCTCTGGACTGGCGAGAGTCCCGTTCCGAAGAAAGGAGAGAAATAAAGGAGGGGAAACAAATCGATGACTTATCCTTTTCTATATATATCCTTTTTTGGTCGCTTCTCCTTTTGTACGGATGATCTGCGGGAGGGTTGCCATGGGGATTTAGGCTGGGCGACCATAGGATCAGAAAGATGGGACGATGTCCGGCGGGAGGGGGGTAAGAGCGGAGAGAGGGAGGAAAAGGAATAAAATGGATAAGGATGGGTGAGATGGCGAACCGGACAGCTAGGCTTAACCTGGTAAAAAGGAATATAAAATCCCGAGTTTTCTGTTTAGAGGGGACAAACATGGAGTAGTGTTTTGTGTGTGTTCGAGAGATATGAAAAAATGTTACAAAAATATATTTGGATCCTTAAAATTTCTTGTTGGATATATGTTAAGAAAAATGATACTATTTCATCAAAATGACACTATTCAAACAATATGTGTGTCGCAATTTAATTCGCGAATCTATAAGGATCTAAAACCGTTAATATAACGAAGGCTTGGGTGGTGCTATAATCGCACTGGCTATCTTCAATTTCCTTGATTTCCGTCAAGTGACGGTAAAATCTAGTCGGATGTTATATTTGTTCATGTAATTTCATTTGTAAACGTAATTTAATTACTTCAAAGATTGGGGTTTGTCCTTTAAACAAATACCTCTTCTTGAATTCTCTTCCTAAAATATTTCGTCAACTAATTTTTCATTATATATTTTTTGAAGAATTTTGAAAGTTCGTATTTTTACTTTACTTTAATTTTACAATCGTTGAGATGGATCCCGCTAAATCAGTGCAATTTCTGGCCACTTGGAACAGCACTAGAAGTTATCTGCCCTAGGAAAGGTGCCCTGTGTGGTTTTTAATGGTGTGTCTAACTATTGTTTTGGAGAGAATGCCTTATCTAAGACACTATCAGTATATTTCTAGCACGTTATTTTTATTTTCCCCGCGAGACAGCATTTCGCGTATTCTATCCGTTTTTTCTCTAACCGTTAGTGTGAGAGGGAGAGAGCGAAATGAGGGTATGGCCATTTCCAAAGCCTCTCTCTCTCACTACATCTTTCTTTCCTCAACTGCGCCAAGAAAAGAGAGAAGGGTCACATTAGCATTCCATCCGTATATCACACGTGAGCCCCCCCTCTTCGCTCATTTCCTGCATTCTAGGAGAGAAACGGAGCGAATATGAGAGAAATCGTCATGGAAGAGAATGGGAGACGAAATGAGAGAAAGCACGAGAGTAATGGTAGACGGTAAATGAATAAGGATAGAGGGAGATGAATGGGGAATGAGATAAGCATTGAAAGAGGGAAGAGAGGGAAGAAGTAGGAACGAAATATGAGCGGGAGAGAAGGATTCAAAATGTGAATGGGAGAGATATGGAGAGAGAGAGAAAAAAGAGAGAGGGATATATGGTATGTATAAAGCTGGAGTGATAAGCTACTTTAAATTCGAAACATTCCATTGAAAAGTCAGAATATTTTCTAGCAAATTCTAAATAGTTTGGCGAATTGCGCTTCACTAAATTTTACATACCTTTATTTTGCAATTCTTTAGTTTGAGGTAGTAAAGCTAGGGTTTATTAAATTCACCTGAGAATCATTGAGGTCGCCTTATGGCTGGAAAAAATCTAGAATAATAACTTAAAATTCAAAAAATAGATTTGGTGAATTACGACCGAAGGCAGCTGCATTGTTGCCAAAATGCGCATCTGGTTTTCGTAAAGCTGTTTTGGCAATTTGAGATACCTAATATAATAGTTTTTATTTTTTTTTTAATTTTCAGTACTTATTCTTGAATAGGGGTTATTAGAGTAAAAGGGTTTATACGAAGAATCGTCAATGTTGAAATAAGGTTGACATAAGGATAGCATACCTATAATTTATATCGTTACGTTGGAAGCCACAGGAAATTATTTCACGTTACTTCTCAAGATGGGTTGTTATACATTAAGTGGGCTAGCACAAAAAAGTAAGATTCGTCACGATCGTTTTTGATATTCTTTCGAGAGAAACCGCATATACTATGACTACAATTCCCTCCATACCACATTTACTCCGAATGGAAGGGTGGGCTCCCGCTGCTCAAACATTTGGTTTTCTTCTCCGGCCGTTAACCAAAGAATAAGAAATCATAAGTCCGAAGGAATGGGGTCGATTCTCAAAAAAGACGTCCCGCAGAAGACTTACTTTTCCGGCAAAGAGCAATTTCGAGGAAAAAAGACACAAGGCGTTCCAGAATTCAGACGAATGCCTATTAAGAGTTCCGGTGAGGTGAACCTCCAAAATGGAAAAGGATGAACCTCCAAAGAGGAAAAGGATGAATGAAGATAAAGAGGTGAATGATCCTTACCAATCATCTATAAAACTCTGAGAAGTCTGAAAAGTTTCACAAAAACGAGAAAACCCTTTATCTGGCTAGACGTGGTAATGAATGGTTATTTTAGAAAGTAATATCGGGAAATATGTTACTTATAGAAAATTCCGGAAATTACTTCCTTATATTATCCATATGGATGGAGATACTTTAAACTCTAGCCGTAATGAATCCGTCAAGCAAGTGGAAGATCCTACTTTGGCTTTCGTTTATGAGAATATTTTCGTGTACTATCTATTAATTCAACAATAATTCGCAATTTATAACATTCGCATAGTTTCATGGACGATGAAATTTATCTGCTACACTCACGAACGATACGAGTAGTTAAAAAACGAGTTATTGTTCATTATATTGTAGTCCGGATTTAATTTAAATAATTTACAAGAAAGTCCATGGGCTAGTAAGCCTTTCATTAAAATACATTTTTCGCAAATTAGTAGTAATTGTCCTAAAAATCTGCAAATAACTCGGGATAGTTCCTTAGATGAACATGAAAGAAAAATTGAGCCATTTCTAAATTCTTAAATCATTGACCAGACCAGTTCACTGTGAGGACGCGCGCCAGACAGTTGAAATTAAATGAGACATCACAAAGGAGTTCATTGAAAACTATAGTGGGAACTTCTACAAAACCTTTTCGAGGGATTACTTACATGAATAAAAAAGGAGGGTATTATCATTTAGTTCTCCATAGCCAATAAAATTTATTCTATTTCAATAGGTGTTATACTACTATTATGCTATGATGACACTGCCTTAGTTTTGTTCTAGATTCAGGGGTCGGACACCTTTTCTACATGGCGAGCCACATTAGTAGTTGTGAATGCTTCTAAGAGCAGCATGGGTTTACATCTGTAGTTACCAAGAGATCCTGTTGTCCCATATTAGCGAAAATCAAGTCTAAATAATTTACTAGCGTTAAAACTTCGCCATAAAAGATTTTAGTCCATAATTTTACTTAATAAATACGAAATGTTTTGTTAAATTTTTACCGATCGCTTTTTGTCATAGCTTCGCGGGCCGGATAAAGCGCTCTTGGGGGCTCCATGCGACCCACGGGCCGTATGTTTCCGACCCTTGCTCTAGATCATCACTTGCGAAATATTTCGAAGATTTGCGTGAGAAGCGCTTTTGTAGAAGCGTCATAGTACTTTTGCTATTATAGACGGTTTCTTAAGACTATGAAAAGTTTGATTATTGGGCGTTTCAACAAAATAAATTTAAAAGTCATGTTTTGGTCAGCGAAGAGTTCCGCTAATGCTTACTTGATTCATTATTAGAAAACATTTTTTTGCTTAACAGAATTAAAAATAATGAAAGTAGCGTAAGTACTGATACATTAGACTGTATCATAGCCTGTTGCAAATTGACCTTTGAAAAAATTTCCTATGGGTCACTGTTACCTCATAGGCTGTCTTCAATAACGACTGAAAAATAACACCCCAATAATACAGGGAATATGTGCCTATCTTCAAGAAATTTAACTCATCTGCTCGAACCAAAAATAATTAATCAAGCGTCGCACCATAAATAGCAACTGAAATGAAGGAAATGATTTTAAAAAATTACGTTCTAAAATTCAGCGCCTCAAGACAGTTATCGTGCGTAAAGAGTTCTAACTAGGTCAGTGACTGGGGATCACCTTACCGTGAACGCTTAAGTTAATCATTAGACATAAGTTCTAAAAAAACACAATGGAAATCTCCAAAAACCGGCACATTAGTACATCACGCAGACTATGCCCCTGGCTACCAAAATAATAGGGGAGAATGACATCCGGTCACGATACAGATATCTGGATAACATTTTCCTGGCCTCTAAGAAACGCCCGTCTTTGAAATTTAACTATTACAACAATTTGATGCACTTTGATGATCTTTATGACTCGAAATATTCAGCTGATTCAACATTATTAATAGTGAAAAACATATGAAATTTCATATTTATAAGAACGAAGAGAAAATTTGAAAGATCTCGTTTTTCGTTAAAGTTAATTGGGGCTAAATATCATTAATTGAGTATATAATGATATATAATATTTTCAAGTTGCTCAATTTCACGAAAAATTATTTCGAATTCATTTCTTTAAATTAGTCTAAACCTAAATATGAATATTATTTTCATCTGTCCTTGTTTCTCTGGGCGGAAATATTGCTATTTTGAATGCTTTAACTTTACTAATCATTTAACTAAGCAAAATTATTCCAAAGCAAAAGAAATTTTAAATAAAAGATTGTATTTAATAGCGTTAATTTAGCATTCCTTGTGTAACATTCCCATTGTAATTATTTCATTTTCCTGATATTATTGAGTAATGTCGTCATAACATTAAATGAGCACTTCTATAAGAAAGTTTTACAGGTAATTGGTAACATACACGTTTCATTCGGTAGCTAAGAATGGCCGTATACCTAAATTCTTAACAAATGAGTTTGCGTTCATAATTAATCGCCCATTCGAAATATCGATTTAATACTAGAGAGTATTTGATTGAATTACAGAATTAATTGATGATAGGTATTTAATAACGGATATTCTCCCGTTATATCGCTTTCAGTTTCCGAAATATTCCAGTCAATGTTCATCACGAAGAAAATAACAGGTGGAATGTTGCCAAGCGATCCTTATAGCTGATGAATTTGGAGTTACCCAAGAAATTAATATCTAAAATGCGTATGGGGTTTACTCGACCGTTTTAAGCTTATATGACTTGACTATATCATTCATCATTGTATTACCTTTTTATGTAATGAAGTTGGTAAAAGATTTGAATAAAAGTATAGAATATTTTCAAAGAATGATATTGAGCAGCTTTTGAAATGATTATTGAAATAATAGCAGTGAGGGCGTTTTAAAAATTTACTTTTTATTTTATATCTTTCTTAGCCTAAAATTGTGAATAGCAATTCGTTAAATTTATCTTTCGGTTCCGATTAATCTTTTTGCGTTTCACGATTACATTCAATCCGCAGCAAAATTTATATTTGTCATTGGTTCACCATTTTTTTGTTTTTAAATAAAAATGCTATCCACACAAACGGAAATATTTCCGTAAGCTTGGGCACTGTAGGTGACGGTAAACAACAGCCTTGGAACTGAAGTGTGAGAACAGATCGCGTGAATGCAGCGGGACGAGTGAGCGAAAGGTTTGAAAGAAGACTACAAGACTCAAGTGAAAGGGCGAAATGGAATGGGGATGAGTAATCGAGAAATATAGAATGAGTCGAGGGAAGGGAAAATGATGCAGCGTACCGAATGAAAGAGGGCAAGATAGGGAAGAATTATCATGCTGCGGATGTAGCAACCAATAGAGATCTGTTTAATACAGGAGTTGAGCTAGGAGAGAGCCAAACCTTTCAACAGCAACTGAAAACAGATTTTGCTGCTCTTAAATCAATAAGTACAGTGATAAAATTTAACATCTGTATGATGCATACACGAATAGAATTTTAATTTGTATTAAACATTTATGCTTTATGATGACTTTTTATAGGGGCACATAATTGAAGTGTTTCATGGTAACATACAGTCAAGCAATTACTTGTTTGGCATAAGGTTGAAACTTGCTACCCTTCAAACTTTTAGCAAATTATACTGTTTTATTCTACCAACCTATCTTTCTTCACTCACATTTTACGTTGCCCGTATGTAAATTAAAAGTTCATTCCTTCCAGCAAGGAACATTTATAAATAAGTATGTATGAGTCCATCTTAATCTTCTTCAGCAAGAGAAAACATTTTTATAAAGACGCTAACTTTAATATAGAAGAAAGGGTTAATGGATACCAAGATTGCGAATCCGCTGGGAAGAGATTAAAGTGCTTCCCTCCTTTGTGACTTACATAATACGAAATTATGAACTTCGCAAGCATTGAAAGAGAGGCGTCATTTCACCCCTCGAGACGCAGCGAGCGTGGTTAACGAAGAAAAGGGCGTGGAGAGGGAGGATCTATGAGGGATATCAATCTGATTCTAGTTTACATTGCGTAAACCTCAAAGGATGAGAAATTTATAGGAGGAGGGGGGGATAAAGGGTGAATATGAGTGAGCAGATCGATCAAGACGCGTAACAGTATGCGGAGTTTAGTTATACGGACTGGTTGAGGAGTAGAAGGAGATAAGGAGTTGGCAGGAGGGATGCCTAAGCAGACAACAGGAAGAGAGGGAGAGACAGAGGGTGAACCCTATCGAGCGAGTTGTAGGTTTTCGTTCTACTTAACCAAAAGAGAACGCTCGGTAGCCGCATTGACCATTTTTACCTTTTGCTATGTGATTCCATTCGTTTTTGCGAGAACGTCTTTTTTCACACCTCAGCTCACCTCTTAAACACCCCTCCTCTACTTTTCCCTCCTTCCCTCCCTTTTCCCTCTCCCCTATCCCTCGGGCATCGTTTCCGCTTCAGATTACAAACGCTTATCCTTGCGTGATCATCTCACGACCTCCTTAAAACACAAAACAAGTTGATGAGGGGCTTCCACGTGGATATGAGCCCGATTCAAAGTTTAGGCGGAGGAGTGGAGGAGAACGATGAGGGAAATCCTTGCAAAACTCCCTCTTCGGAGGAAGATCGATTTCTTATACATCGAGTTCCCCCGTGTTTCTTGCGATGCAATTTTGCTTCACCTTTTTGCTATGGGACGATGTACAAAGCGTAAGAACTTGGGAGACGACGTGTTTGGCACTCTCTCTCTCTGCCTTTTCCGTGTGCACCTCTTTCCTCCTCGAGTCGAATGCGCGAGGCACCCTATGTACTTCGGGGAGACGGCGATAACGGTAATCGAATGCTTTTGGAATGTGAAACAGGCGTCGCCATCCTTCTCCGCTATGAAATCAGCTCAGGCTTTTAGAAAGTGGGGTAAGACGGACGTTAAAATTCTGGGCGCATTTTGTCATCTCCTTTACAGGAGTAACTTTGGATCATACGTTTTAGTAAGTGCAGTAATAATTTCCCGGAACATATGCGGACTTCGCTCGGTTTACGATGACATTTCTTGTTGCAGCTCTGAAATGATTAGTACGAATGTCGCCTGTCATGTTTAGCCGTATGATGCCATTATTTTCATTTTCTCGTATATGACAGTAACATAACAGTTATTCAATCAAAACTTATATTACCGCAACATGTACCGCGGTAATTATTTTACATTTAATTTACTTCAATGAAATAATGTTTTAAAATGAATACTTGTGGGACAATACTTGCATAGAAAACGGTCTGTGAAAAGAAAATTAATGGCGATCCTTGCAGGAAAAATCAAAGTTAATGCAGGAGTGAATTACTCCAAAATCACTCACGTAAGGTCCGTCCTGTAGGAAACCCTACATCTTTGGCTTCCTTGGCTATTCCATCGAGAACTTTTGGCACCTCGACCTTCACTATGTGAGTCTTCAGGAATCTCTGCATCCTCCCTGCTATCCTTGTCAACACATCTCCTTCCGAAGCGGCCACATCCTCAACACCCTCCTTTCCTTCCTCTCCAGAGACCACCTTCTCCAGCGTCACACCCGGCACAACTTCCCTTGTGTCCATGTTTGCAAGGGAATCCAGCAAGGGCAGACCCCGACTTTCCAGGCACGATCCAACGTCCGCAAAACATTTAGTCAACGCTCCCGTCAAAGCTTCCACCTCTCTCCGCCTCCCTCCTTCCTCGACGACCTCTGGCGTCTCCGCGGAAGATGCATGCGACGAATTTGCCGCCATAAACACCAGAAGCACCAATGCCACGAGCGGCATATTCCCTGATGAGCGCTTCCTCCACCCCACGTCCATCCTGGCCGAGTGCAACCGAGTGATTCGCAGTCGAAGAGACCAAGCGACCACATCGGAATCCTCTTCTTCTTCTCCCCCCCCCCCTCTACCCTCTCCCTCACCACTCTCCTCACCCACTCGGCGTCCTTGTTCTCCTATCTCGTCCTCCTCCCCCCTCTCTACTCATCCGGCTGTGCCCCGGCCGCCGTCACTCTTCAGCCTACTTACGCGATGGAGGCGTTTCCAGTGATATAGGGGTGGGGGAGGATCTCCGCTTTTCTCCTTCCTCTTCGCCTCTCCCTTCGCACTTCCCCGCCTTCAGCCATCTAGCGAAGGGTTAGACGTTTTTCCTTTCGGGGGTGTCGTCTCCATAGAAAGTAGGGGAAGAGCCTTGTGCCTGTGGGCAACGACGTATGCGGTAACCACTCTTGAGGTAACCGAGGGTGTAGGCGTGGGGCCGAACTGTGTGGTAACCACGATCAAGTAAGGGAAGTAATCAAGGTTGAGAATTTGCACGGATGATTACTTGGAAGATTTGGAGGAATGAATAATTGCCTGTAAATTAAAATTATTTTCTGGATTTATAGTTTGGAAACGCTGATAAATATGTCCATCCATATATAAATTTCCATTTCATCAATTGCGGAATACTCGAAATTCACACAGGCCTTTTAATCAAAGTTAGCGTCAAGTAATTCATTTTTAGTGAGCTAATATTAAAAACCTTGATTGCTGTACGATTGTCCTATTTCGCAGCCTGGAACCTGGGCAAAAACAAAAGCGATCTCACTTTTTGCCAATCAAAAACAATGAAAATACAAAGTGACATAATTTTTTACCTACTAATTCTGTTACTCTAGTTGGATAATGTGTAAAATTCGACGGATAATTTGAGGAAATGCTATGGAGTTGTAGTCTAAAGAATGATATTAGCAAAATAGCAAACGAAGGAACGACATTCAAGGTGATGGATGACGTTTGAATAATCTCAATGGCTTCCAGCGATACATTGGCATACGAAAATCTGAAAAACAGAGGGAAGGGAAAAGAGAGGTAGAGAAAGAGGGAAATAAGCAGAGGAAAAGTAGCAGTGAAATAGGAGAGACCCTAAGTAAGAAACAACATGAGAAATACAAGAGGCGGTAAAAAGGCAAAAAATATAGGTAAGAAGAGAAAGTAGATGAAAGTAGAGTTAAATTAAGTTTAAAAGAAGAATATACTTTTGACAAAGCGTGAAGTAGATGGTAACAAAGAAGAGAAGGGTGTGAGAGAGGAGATAGGAGAGAAAGATGATTCTGGGACAAAGGAGATGCTGTACTCCTTTTTTCCTTCAGTGGGAAGTACCGTCTAGGAGGAAGTTTTGCTCCGAGGTCACGTCCTGAGGTCACATAGAAAGGCGTGGGATTTGAATATGCGATATCTCGAACCTTAGCATTCAAGGCTTCCACGTCTATTGTTATACAGTTTGAATATTCCTAGAGGTACTAAAGGATTTTTTTAGAACACAACCTCAATTTCGGAGTGTTAATAAACCATAAACCCTCTGGTTTGGTTTCGTAACAGTTCATCCCATGGTGAATATCTAATATCCGTGGAAGTAGTGCAACAGGCTAAAACGCTGCGTTCGCAGCAGTTGTTGAGATTATTCCCCTGTGTGTCATACACGTCTGGTTATTTTTAAATGGTCTCATTTTTCAGTAAGCAACAGTATTGACCACGGGAATTCATCACCCACATGACTTTAAAAAGCAATGTTTACATTTTTAATTACCTTAATTTATGATATGTGGCATAACATTTTCCAAAATATACATTTTTGCGCGTTAATTGCCTTTTTAATATGATTAATTTAAAAAATAACAGAAATACTTATAATTATATATACTTCTACCTTACAATAAATGCAACAATACTTGAATTCGCGTATTACCCGTACTACTTGTATGCTTATGAAAATACATCGAATAAAAAGTTTCATTATTTTTAGTAGGTACACCAAAGTTAACGATAATTAGATTAATTTATTTAAAATTGTAAAACAAAGTAAATCCCAATCCATTTTCTGTATAAAGATTAGTTGGCGAATGTAAAGTGGTTGCGGTTAGAGACTGATGCAAATGGCTGCCATATTAAGGATTTAAGGTTACGACTAATCAACATGAAGATTGATTCTCGCGTAATAAAGTGACGACATATAAAAGCGTCGCCCTAGAGAAAGCTAGCACCTGAAATCCAGTCCGTGAATCGTAAATCTCACCCACCCTCTTTCTCCTTCTCCCCTTCCCCAGCTGTCCTTCTAGACCCTCCTTTTCAACACACGCACCCTACTTCTACATCTACATCTACATCTACAAGTTACCCTGCAATTCACCAAGTTGGTGGGTGGCAGGGGGTGCAATGCACCAATCCTACCTAAAGATTGTCTAACGCAATTCGAAATTTCCTATTGTGATCTCTTATTGTCCTCGGAAAGAACGAGCCTAGATAACGTTCCGTCCTACAATCGATCTCACGTATTTTATCGTCTCGATCATTTCTACCTATATACGTCGGTGCCACAATTATTCCCACTACCTCCTCTTTTAGACATTCTGACCTATATTTCTCTAGAAGTTTCAACCTTGAGTGCAATCTACGCTCCTCCAGTGATACCCAGTTCAAATCGCTCAATAAAGAGGTGACGCTTTCCTTATGTTCGTACTTCCCTCGCATGAACTGCACAAATTATTATTTTACTTTCTCTCCTGCCATTTGAACTCTGCTTTGGGATGAATCCTTTACCATATATCTAGTTATTCTCTTTCCACTAAGCAAGTAGTTATGAGGTATGACAAAATCATCAGCTTTCTCATTACACACCAGCTTGTATGTCTGTGACAGTTACGCATAATATTGGCGACGTTAAATGGACTACATATAAACGATGATCCAGACGAGAGACAATAGCTATCATTTTCTCTGACACCTTAAAATACTTTTCCTTGTATTTATTTGTTCTTATTTCCTGTAATTTCTAAATCCATTATCAAAAATGAATCTATTTCAGTTATCTGCGTTCCGTCACGTGGATTGAGCTGATTATATTATTAAAATACGTTTTTATCATTAGCTGAATGACTTTAAAAACACGAGTATTTTTATTTGAAATTCACCGGGATAATATATACATGGGTGTATACATATAATTGTTTGTTTTATTCCAATAATAGCGTCCTGCGAAGGAAGGGATTCGAAGCTTGCGATGACCCAAATACGAGGCGATCCTCATTCAAAGTCAATAGATAGACCACGCTGTCCTCATTAGGAAGTAGGTCTCAGAACTACCAACTCACTCCCCAACCCACACCTCGCATCCTATCTCGAGTTTACCTTATCTTTTTACAAGTTTCTCGTATTGCTGCTCTGTTATTCGCGCCGAGCTAATTATCTTTTAGGGCTATCTAAAACTTTGCACCCACTGTATCTATGACCCGCAATCTGGCAAGTACGTAATTTATCCAGTTAATAACCCCCGAATGTGCCCCGCGCATGAAGATTGCCGTCGGAATAATTCGCCGCCATGCGCTCGGCGGATCAAAGTTCGTGCCATTTAACCTCTCTTTTATATTCATCCGGAATTAAATTCTCCGATCCCCTAACGCCGAGTTTCCATGTATTTCATAAAGTCTCCTCAGACGAGAAACTATTTCGTGATTAAGAACTTGGTCTGGCTCCTCATTCTCCGAATATATTGCTCCAACTTGCCTCAATGTGAGGTCGTCAAAAGAGATCAACGTGCAAAGGCAGGTGGCACGCCCTTCTTCCTCCACCCTCTCCCTCCACCCTCTCCCTCCCAATCTCTCTCCCCATCTCCCTCCCTATCTCCCTCCCAATCTCCCTCCCTATCTCCCTCCCCATCTCCCTTCCTCCTCTATTTCTCTCCCTCATCTTCTCCCATAATGTACACCGTCATCCTTTTCTTTCGCTTGCCTCCTTTCATAAAACTAATCCACTCGCTTTTTTCATCCCGCAAACTTCGGATCTCCTCATACCTTTTAATCCTTTTTCATCGGACGTTTAAGCACCATCTCTCTCTCTCTCGACTCTTAATCATTTTCTCTTCATCCACCGGTGGCCGTAATTCCAAAATTTCGATCCTGGACCACGAAAACCTCTTTCCGGAAATTTACTCATTCTCATGTTAAAAATCACCTGCTATGCCGCAATTAGCCCATTTGATTATATAATAAGCTATTTTGTGCCGTTAGGTGAATAAATTGTGATTTGTATTACTTCATCGTTACACCTATTTTCAGTCTTTTCTTTAAGAAATGTTCATACTACCAATCCCTCTCTCCATATGTCTTTTGCATTTAACTGTTTTGTTTGTAAAGTGTTGCGTCCCATATCTCTGACATTTGCAATTCTCCGATATTGTCACGCTTGGCAGGAAAATTCAGAAGTTCGAAATTATATTTCAACGAAATGTTATAGAGGCTCCAAAATATTCTAAATTTGAAGGGGGCCGACTCATAGCAAACGTTTAAAACTTTCATCGTAAGCGTGGCTGATACTTCCACGACCGTAACGTGGGCGACACGACGTAATTGATCTCAAAATTATCTCGAAAATTCTTTTCTTGTTGCAAAAGCTCCAAAATTATAAATTTACCCTCGTCATTTTCAGGATTTTTAATTTTGAATTTAAGTTTTTTGGAACAGATAAACGTATTTATTTAAATTGTGGATTGCATTGCATTGCAATTGTATTGTGGATTGCTAATTATTCACCTAAAATTAATGCCACTGAATATGTTTTAAACTGGTTAAGATTTTTCCATTTTTTGTATTCTACGTAAAATAATTAAGTTACACATTCGCCTGATATCTTCATCGATTTTGGCGTAAATCTTTTTTCGGCGTCTCCAGCATTAGCTCTAATAAGAACTTAGCAGATGTTTTTTACGAGCTCAGAATTTAACTTTTTTGAACTGTAGCCTCCGCCGCAGGAGTACAATTGCAGAAACGTAGTCGGCTTTGATATTGATTGGCAGCGCAGAGCATATCGCATCTCTTATTGCGCCATTAATGGAAATGGAGATTAAATGCATAAAATTCGCGTTGAGCAAAATTTAGTATTTTTTAAATTTAATAGCATGATTTATTTCTTCCAAAACCCGCGTGTTAAAGTGTAGCACCGCGATACTTGCTTTCATTATTTTTATTTCTTAGAAACCGTTCACATTAGTTTCTCTTGCGCAATTGAAAATCTAAGTAAATGCATTTCGCGCATCGCTTCGTTCTTGCGAGGTTTCCATTTGAACGCTTTGTCATGTTATTAGAAAAGATATAGAGATACAACCGCACAAAAAAGCCACCTTTCGTCTCAATGAGCTAGGTATCCGGAACTTTTCTCATAAAGCTCAAACGCTATGTTACTCCCATTGTGTTATCCACTCTCTGGTTCCTTCTCTCCCACGCATCCTATCCTGCTCTCACTTATACGATTCCTTTCAAAACAAGAATGAAATACTTCCACTTTTACCCATTGTCTCCTCTCGGCCTCATCTTTTTCTTCCTTTGACTATCCAATTTTAGTCTTTCTTCCTGTTTTCGCCAGAGATTCGCAAGAGATAACGTGTTTCCACGACCTATCACTTTCGGAAATATATTTCTTCTATGAGGGAAAATGTATATCCCCACCACAGGTTGAAGAAAAGAGCTTTTAATCGCAGCGAGGGAGAATTTTTTTGACTTGCTATATGGAATCTATCGGAAATCCGTTGAATCGACAATTCTCGCACGTTGACATGTTTTAAAGATATAAGTCTCAAAAATATCTTCTCTAGGGGAATAATTTTCTCGGGAACGATGTGGAAGGAATGAGAAGAGGCGGAGAATATGGGAAATGCATGAGTTGAGAGAGAGAGGGAGATAGGATTCCGGGGTAGGGAAACAGGGAGGAGTGTGAGTGGGAGACATCCATTTTCGGATGAGTGCACCTAAAGCCATATCTTCTCTCTGGAAATGTGCGTGCCCATAGATATCGCCCATCTACGCTCTTCTATTATTCCACTTGAGCTAGTGTGAACTGGTTTAATTTTGGGTGAAATATGAACGTTTCTGCAAATTTTCTCTCGTGCGTTTTCTAAGAGACATAGTGATTGCGCGAAAACAATTCTCGTCCAAATTAGTTTTTTTTTAATTAATTGCCTTAAGACCCCCCAAAATGCTTGAGCTAATGATTAGTTTTTATGTATTTTAAAGATTTCATGTCAGCTCCATTTCGGCCTCAGTACTTAAACTTTTGATAATTTCAATAAAGCTTTTCATAAAAAATTAAATTTCTTTCATAGATACTATCGATTCATTTTTAACGCTGATAATAAGATGCATCAAATAGAGGCGCAGAAGTTTACCATAATCTAAATCTACCTTATTAATATTTAAAAACTTAAAAATAATGATTTGTGTGAAACTGAAAATAGGGAAATAAGCATGGGTCTTAGAGTTTTAGAGCCTTGTCCATGAAAACTTAAGAAACAGGTGAAAAATACATTTATTGTAATTATGTAACACTTTCTTAGATAGATATAAATACTTGTAAATTTGTGGCAATGAAAATTTAGAGAAAATACTTTAAATGTACCTGTTTGTATTTTCAATATATTCTTTCATCTAACGCCTGATTAAATAACTCACCATCATATTAGTGTTCATAAAGAACAGTTTATGGAAACGCTAGCTCTTAAATATAAGAGTTCCGATCCTTAATTCATATATATTCGTATTTATTCAGCTGTAGTTCAAATATACTAAACAGACCATTTTACAAACACTTTGTTGCATATACCATCAGCAAAATTTTCACGCCCATCCCCGGAACTGCATCCGTACCCACGTTGTTCCTACAGCGAAAAAAATATTTTCCTAACGCATTTACCTTGGCCGGTGCTAAAATGCTTTCGAACCCAAAGGAGAGCTCTTAACAACGTTACCGCCTACAACACTCGCACTCGCCTTTGTCACCCTCCTATTTTTCTTTCGTTGCCGCAATCTAGCAAATGCTTTGCATTCGACCAAAACTTTGGTCTCTCCCAACACAATGCCTCTCTTTACCGTTAATGTTCACCACTCTCCTGTCGCTATCTTCTGTCTATCTCTCTCTCTTGTTCCCCTTTACCCTCTTCCCACTCTAGTACACTAAGCCGGAAATTCCCGAAAACACTCATCGTGGTTGGGCATCGCCCGATCTTCTTCGCAAAATGACCGGCGAAGAGAGAATGGGGCCGGCGGGGGCGAAAAGGGAGCGACTGGGGCGAAAGAAGTAGAGGCGTGAGCGAGAAAAGAGAGCAACTGGGGCGAAAGAAGGGCGGCGGGGGACAGGAGGTCATCCACTGTTTGACACTATCTTCCGGAAGGAGATCTCTCCGCCCTCTCTCTCTCTCTCTCTCTCTCTCCTCGCTGGTTCCGGTCCCGACTCGCTTAATGCGACCGAAAGACAGGTTCAATGGGAGAGCGTGCGTGTGTAGCACAAGGGTCCTCCTTCCGGTCCCACTCTCCTTACCTAACTCCTGCGGCCATCTGTTCCACTCCTCCCCAACTAGGTAGTACCTCCTTTGCCTTGTCTTCCTCCATTACCTCCCTTTGACCAATTTCACCTAGGATGCAGAGTGATCTAATTATGTAAGTTTACATCTCTCCCTTTTAGCTCCCAACCTCGCACTCCTTCCCACGTAACTCGTTAAGGCGTCCCCGAAAACAGTAAGGGTTCCGCATCTATTAGACCAAGCGTCGATAAATTCGCTTCACCTGGAAGTGTTTTATTTAGACGTATGGGGTACTCACGTAAAAAATTGCGGTATCGCTTTTAGTGTGCGAAAATATTGGGGTTTTTCCCAACTAACTAAGTTAGCCCTGAAATGGAGAAGAAAATTCATGTGTAAAAAATTGTCCGCTTCCTCGCGTGAGCTGTAAAATTTGAATGTGAATCTCAGTTCGGCGTCTAGCCCTCTGTTAAGCTTCCTTTTTTTAGCTCTAAATGAACTCTTTTTATGTGCGTTTCGCTTCCAGCATAAGCGCCTATTAGCGTCGGTTTGTTCGTCCGCATGTTCGTTCTCGGCTTCTACCGAACGGATTTTTATGAAATTTGATATTAATAACTTGCAGTAAAAGTTAATGAGAAAGTCACAAAAATTAATCACGTAAGCCAATCAGGGGTACCACTTTACTGGTGACAAAAAAATGAACTTTCCGTTATATCTCGTAAATGTTTGGTCAAATTAAAATAGTTTTCAAATAAACCTGTAGAACTAGTAACGTAGAGTATTTCTTTTCCTATAAATTGTTATCGTAGGAGTAGCCGTTATCAAGAAAATTGAACAAGAAAGTCGTAATTCGCTTTGAACTAAAATCATGCATAGCTACCTAATTGTTGTCAAATAATCTTATTGGTTACTGAAGTAAATAAGATCTGCTATAATTACAAAATACATTTAATTCCTTACGCGTGCATGTCAGATTTATAAGGGGTAGGAAATGGATTATCTACGGCGTAGAAAATAACATAAACATAAATATTGCAACTACTGAACTCAAGTGAGTTAGGTTTTAAATAATTTTCGATTGTTTGGTTGATTAAAACTGATTAGAAAATAAATCACTAAATATAAATTGAATATTTCCCTGGAATGATTTCTGATATATCGTTTTGCAATATTTTGTCATTAAAATTACGTAATATATTTATTGATACACCAACTAAGGGGGAAGAAGAAAGTTTTAATAGACAGACATATAATTTGGTCGTGGTGTTTTGCTATTTTATGTGGTGTGTTCGGCCAAATTATATCGTATAGTTTCAAATACTCCATCGCACGAAACGCGCCCACTATTTGTGATACACTGTATACTTTCCTAACTTGTTTGTTTTTTCACGAGAGAATAGAAAAGGAAAAAGATAATTAAGATAAATTTATCATTATATTTGTTCTAAAATCTATACGTAATGAATAACTGCTTATCAAATTAAGTATTTTTAAACAAATCGACTCTACAGCACCAAAAAGCACTTCTTTGTTCTGAAGTAGTTAAGCCTTTTTAGGGAAAACGGGTATAATAGGAAAAATGACTATATTTGTTTTACAGTAGCAGTTCCATCATAAAAAAACAGTTTATGTATATCATTCGGGAGTAATTCGAAGAACTATCAAGCTCTTTTTTAAGGCTAAGATAAAACTAGATAGAATCTACTAGCGCCGAGTTACCACTGCTGACGGCTGCTATCCGAAATGCTCATTTGGTTTTCACAACCACTTTATGGCTTTTGGAGAATTCCGATTCGGGAGGTTGATTCCGACCCGCGATAATTATAATGCGATTCAAAATCAAAAATGATTGAGTGGCGGTGTGCTACACGAGGCCTGGCACAAAAATATAAAATCGTGTTGCGTAACAAACGCACCAACAATGCCGACGCTAATTTATTCCTCAAATCCCCTCCACTCTCTTCTAATGTGCGAGGAACATTAAATAAATCCCTCGATCTTCTCGCCGATATCACCTCCAACTTCATAACGGGGGCCTTCGTCGTGTCCTCTTAAATAACACAAAAAAGATCGGAGACGCTGGGGAAACTCGGTCAGTGGTCACTGCGTGTGCTGCCCCGTAAACCGGATTCGTTTCGACCCCAACTTCGGAGTATGGGGAGAGAGGGGGCGCGGTAAAGGGGGAACGAGGGGTTGCCAGCGTGTTTTCAGTCGATTCAGTCCAGATTCGCTGAAAAAATTACCATCCAGATCATCCCCCATTATCGAGAACTCTTCCTCGTTCAAACTTCCAGGCCCGAAATGACGTGTGGATTTTGTGGTACGAGAGCCATTACGATAATTTCATGAGTCGAATTAGCTCTTAACTTTCTCCATTTTCGGTGCAAGAACGAAAGAGGCGCCCACCAAAAAGGAGGCTGTTTTATTTTACGGGCATCCGGTTCACCGCTATCCTCTCCTCTCTCCCCCTCTCACCAAAAGCCTCTTATTCCCCTCTTTCCTCCCTCCGTCTATCTCTTCGTTTCCGAGATCGTGTCCCACTGTCACGTATCGCAAGGATCGAAACTATTTCAAGTGCACTGTGCCACTGGGAGAGTGTACTTGTTGTATGCATGCGTCTGAGAAGGTAGGATATCGTGGCGGTCGAGTTAGTACGCAAGAGGGAAAGGACTCTCTCTCTCTCCTTCCCTCTCCCTGCTATCTTTTTATCTTCTTGTGCGTCGCATATATCTCTTCCTCCATTTCCACTCCCTCTGATCTCTATCTCTTTCTTTCTCGAACGAATGCAGGTCAGTGGCTTTGGCCCGCGTCCACCTCTCCACAAAAATGGCAAGTACGATCCGAGGAAAAGAGCTCTCCTCAATGCCTTTATACGCCAGTGGGCTCGGTAAGGATGTTTATGATCTGTGCAACATCGTTTCAAGAATACCCTCAGCTTCGCGCTCTCCCGATCAAATCGAACGCGTACACACCCATCGTGGAGTAATACCTGTTATGAAGTAATATTTACGTATATGACCATGTTTACAGTTTATATTTGAAGACATTCTCAAATGTAAATATATATAGAATTATCCATACACACGATATAGTTACTACAAATATTTGCTGGCGTTTATGTACAAGCAGCAAAAATATTTCTGTATAACGTCTGATTCAGGTAATATACGTTGAAAATACTTTATCTACATCTACAAGTTACCCTGCAATTCACCAAGTTGGTGGGTGGCAGGGGGTGCAATGCACCAAATCCTACCTAAAGATTGTCTAACGCAATTCGAAATTTCCTATTGTGATCTCTTATTGTCCTCGGAAAGAACGAGCCTAGATAACGCTCCGTCCTACAATCGATCTCACGTATTTTATCGTCTCGATCATTTCTACCTATATACGTCGGTGCCACAATTATTCCCACTACCTCCTCTTTTAGACATTCTGACCTATATTTCTCTAGAAGTTTCAACCTAGAGTGCAATCTACGGTCCTCCAGTGATACCCAGTTCAAATCGCTCAATAAAGAGGTGACGCTTTCCTTATGTTCGTACTTTTGTTTTACAAATCTGGCTGCTCTGCGCTGTACTCTTTCTAGTTGAATTATGTGTCCCTTCTCGTACGGATCCCATATGCTCGCTGCGTATTCCACTTGTGGTCTTACCAGTGATAAGTAGCATGTTTCGCGTACTTTCTCTGTAGTGTTCCGTACTATTCTACCTATGAATGCCAGTTTCTTGTTGGCCGCGCCTATAACTCGACGAATTACGAGCGTTTAATTCTTCTTCACATTCCAACTTATGTTAGTAGCAAAGTGGCCTCCTATGCATTATTGTCGGAATGTTTTTTCATGCATTCACTTGCATTTATAGAGAAATAGCAAATTTAAGGAAATTTAGGAATAATTCGATCATACACACGTCTATTTACGATTGAACCTGATTTTAATACTATTCTGCAGTTTTCCACTTCAGTTGTCACCAATCATTTATTTAATATGTCTCACAGATCAGTTTATGTGCATCAAAAACATTTAATTACACAACTCTTTGTTAAAATAAATTCTCCTTGTAGGATTTTTTTATGTCGTCTGCTGATTTAAATGCGAATATCAAAATTGATTCAGTTATGGTAACACTGTCCACTTCGCTACTTGCGACATGTAGCGAATTGATGCTCTTCATCGGTTGAATTTTTTCTATTGCTAAAAACCTCCGACAAAGTATGCTTTATCGGGTCGCGGTAGAAGGCAATCTGATTAAACATAATAAGATATACGGAATAGAAAATTAGTTCGTGCGATTTGGTCCATTCGCCACAGCCGTAAAAAATCAATAGCGCATCATTCGGGCAAAATAATCTAATCATCGGGCAGGTCGTTGAGAAGAAACGCAAAAGCAAACACCAATTTCCTACTGCGAGGAAATAATAGAAGAGAGAACTCCTGTTCGAACGCATCTTGTAATGTCCGCTTTTAGCCAGAGCCTCGCCAAAATGTAACGGACGAGGTGCATTATTTTTAGTAACATTGCATATGTTGTTCATCGTGTGGCGATTAAAGTGACATGTTCGCCACGATTGTTGCGGGCCCTGCAATCCTGTTGGACATCACTGAGTTCCATTTTATTAGGAATCAAGGAATTTTACGTGGCGCCGTGGCAAAAAGAAACATTCATTTATCTCCTTATTAAAATCTCGACCGTCTTCGTGTGATTCAATTTGGAGTTAATTAATTGAATCGCTTTCTGCCAATGTATCCCAGATAACCCGTTATTCATTGCGAAATTCACATTTAGAATCGGTGAGATCCTCGTCACGATTCACAAGTCAGTGCCTTAGAGATGCGTAGGAATTGCTTTATCGATATTTATATGTACTATAATTAGGACTATGGCACTTTCCACATTAGCATTACACGGATTCCGGGCGATTTAATTCTGGTAATTATAGAGCATGTTAATTCATGACGCATCCGAGTTCATTATCCACTTTATCATAGTAGATGTTTTTCTCTTCATATATGGAATAATATCGGGCAAAGAAGAGAATCTGAACATAAGTATTGGAGGAAGCGTCATAACAAGAGAAGCAGAATGTACGGATAAGATCAGGAATATAATAGGAAAAGCAAAAGCAGCTTTCAGAAGAAAAAAACTCCTACTTACGGGGAATATAAGGGAAGATATCCGCAAGAAGTTCATAAAATACTATGTATGGAGTAAAACTTTGTACGGGGCAGAAACATATACGCTAAGGAAAAATGACATCAAATACTTGTAAAGCTTTGAAATGTGGACTAGGAAGAGAATGCTGAAGATAAAATGGAGAGATAGGATTAAAAACTATGAAGTGCTACGAAGAGTAGGAGAGAAGCGAATGATTATACAGACTATTAGAAAGAGGAAGGCAAACTGGGTTGAACATTGCCTGAGGAGAGAGAGAGAGTATGTTTAAAGACGTGTTAGAAGGAAAACTAGATGGAAAAAGGGAAAGAGGTAGGAAAAGGTTTCAGCTGATATACGATTTGAAAGGGAAAGAGAGTTTACAAGATATGAAGAGGACAGCGGAAAATAGGAGTATATGGAGAACCAGGTTTAACCATTTATAATCACGGACGTGTCTACGGACAGACTACCTATGATGACTTGAATCGTCACGAAATGGCTCGCTCTATAAGATTTGTTTGGTTTTGATGCCGTCTATTTGGCATTACATTCCACGTTCATTATCGTAGGTAAGCGTTTTCACTCGGGTGGTTTGCGCACGAGTGCGAATTCCATCGCTCTCTTATTCGCGCGCCATCTCGTGTGACGGATGCCTCGTCTCCATCTCCGTTCAGCTCCGCTTAACGCTCTCACTTGAGTCGTGACCGTCGACACCTCTCGAACTCAGAAAAATTGATTCTCTCGAAGAAAAAGGGATGGGTTTTTTTATCGGCGCAAAGTGAGTTGATTTTACGAGAGCGAATTGACAGCAGAGGGCAGTAAGCCGCGCACTTTTACCCATGCTGTCTCAAAAGGGACTTCAATTTTCAGCGAAGAGATGACAGGGAGCCCGAAAGGAGGTCTACCAAAATTGAAAACCCCTAAACATCCTAAACCTCAGTCTTTTACCTCTGCATCTTTTGACGAAATAAGGGAAATTTAATTTGATTAATAATTTAGAGATTACGGCGAAGTCTTAGATGTGGAAGTAATTCCTCTCCAAACTTAAACGTTCCCTAAAAACCTCTCTCAATTTTTGAAAGCCATTAATTTCCGCATGGATTCTTCTCTCTGAGTTCTATTAAAATTCAACATCAACTCGGAACAGTAAAAATATTTCAGTGAATCAAAAGAGATCTATTACAACACGACCCCAAGTTCAAGCAAGCATTACATTATTACAGTTTATATTTCTAAATCGATGTAGAAAAAATTATTTGAACCTTATTTCGGTATTTAGGATCGTCTATAAACAAGCAATTTTTAATCCGAAGCAAGCAATCTAGCCAAGCCCGTGATTAATGATGATAATAAATTGCGAAAGAAACACTTAATCTTCTGACATATGTGAGTACTACTAACAAAAAACGATAATTAATAATTTTAGGATATTTTTAGCTATTATTTTTAAAATACACAAATGACACAAATGCGTGCGTAAACTCAAAATGGAATGGCTGCTCTTAGTATGCCATGAAGCGTATATTTGATCAAAGTAACTCCGAGAGCCATAAAAACTGTTCGGTAAACCGTTGACTCATGCGTTTTATGGCTACAGGAGTTATCTAGATCACCAACTTAAGCATTGCTTGAAGTGTTGTACTACCCCGCATCCGTGATCTCCATCATTTGAGAATATCATTGTATTTAATATATGTTTGCAAGTTATAAAAAATCGATAAGTGATTATAATGCCAGTAAATTATTTCGAGTTAATATTAATCCTTATTTACTCAGATAAAGGGATTGATTTTTAGTTACTTACATAAATAATATCCGTTTTAATTGCTTATTGTATTTAGATGAAGACAGATTAATTCAGATAATTGATCTTTAAATATTAACAAGACTTTTGGACCCAGTTCTCGAGAGGATCCTTAGCCTGTTTCCCCTTATGCTCCAAATTCACTCTTGAAGAAGAAATTGTGTCCGCAGCTTTCTTCCCCTCTCTTCGTTAGGGATTTAAGGGGCAAATAAAAATGTTCCATTTTGTTTGCAGTCATGTATTGTCGACTTTTCGTTTCTTCTTTGATTCGGTGTCCGTGGGAACCTGCTAATTATACTTCTCCCACATCCTGGGAGACAAAAGGTTTGACCACCCTAAGAGCGGAAGTAGCGAAGTATCCTGAACGTAATGAAGGAAAGAGCAACTCACTAAAGCCTGTGAACATGGCTTTCATATTAAAATAATTTAGAACGTTTCAGTCATTTTAGCACCGCAAAAACCGTGGGAAAGACAAAACCAAAAAAGGAAATTAACTTTCAGGATAGCACTGAATTCATAAGAATACTTTTAAATCGAATCGGTGTATATGAAGTTAAAATTCTTTCTGTATCAGTTTTACAGGTTTAATTTGAAATTTATAAATAAGACGAAATTCATCTTACGAAATCTTCATCCAGTTCCTCATTATATGGAAATATTAATTTATGCGTATATTCGAAATATGGTCACTTATTTTTACTTTTTCATAAATCCTAACCATTTTTCATCAAATTACATTTACTTTGAATTTTGTGAAAGTAAAAAATCACATTATTGATTTTAAATGCGCACTGTGACGCAATACATTTTGGAAGTGAAAGATGTATAAAAGACAAATAAAATTGGATACGGGATAAATAATTTAGAGGAATTTAAAAATGAAGATGAAGGTAGATGCATTATAAGAAAATAGGCAGTCTGATTAGACGTAATTGAACGAACTATTTTGTGGCGATGGTGATTTTGTATAGCTCGAGTAAAATAGTTTCGGAATGTTTAACATATCACCTACCATACATAATTGTTTTATTGGACCTGAAGATTCTCCACATACTTCCCCTAATGCACTGACAACATACCGACCCTAAACTATGCTTACGCTTTCCCTAAAGGTATTAATTTTCATAAAATGAAACACATGAATTGAGAAAAAACTCCTTCCGTAATATTGGCTTCTCCTAAAAAAACGAAATTTCACTTGCGGCAATTCTCTCAACTACTTAAAAGCTTCGTTGCAAAAAATGTAAGAGCCTTAAAACTTGAGGATCCGTCATTTGAGCGAACGGAAAAAAAATGTAGGGCTAAGAGCGTGCTCCGTCGGTTTTCACGTGATTAATGACTTGCCGACGCTGGCATTCTTTTGAAATAAAACGACAGAAAGAAAGAAACCTCCATTTAAGTGCGGGAGGGGAGAGAGAGAGAGACAAACTATTAGTAACCGGTCCCGCATCCACATGTCAGTGATCCAAGTCAATCCCCCTCCAACCTCCCATATCTCTCTCACTCTCCACCCTCATCTCCCTTCTTGTTTACCTCCCTCTTCCACCCCCTTCTCACCCAAACCCTTCGGTCGCCATGGAGAGCATCCGCCTCACGTCGGCCCAGAAAACATCTCCCTTGAGCCACTTGCACCATTTGTTACCAGCAGCCAGACAATCGGAGGATTCTGGCTCCCCAAGAGCCACCTCTCTTCTGTTTCAGGAACCTACGCCTCTCGACTTCCGGAGGCGTCATTCCATCCGAAGGCAGTCACGCACCTTGCCCTCCTACCGTCTTCCCACCCTCTCTTCCCTCTCGCCCCATTCTCCCTTCCTCATCCGTCGCTCTCCCATTAGGCCACGGGACACACCGTCGCGTGACATCCTCCGTGTCTGCGCGTTTGGCCCAATGCGTGCGAGACGACTATTCATTCTCCGCTCTACTTTACCCTAACCACGGAAAACCGAACCGAAAACATCTGAACGCACCACCTCATTCTCCTTGAATGTCATATAGACTCCGAAGTCCATATGGGTGCAATTAGGGTAAACACTGATTGGCTCCCTTTTTTAATTAGGGTCATCTAGTATCCCTCACGGGGCTCGCTAAACGAGTTTCGGAGATTCTGTCTGGGACACCCCACAACGGTGGAAGGCTGAACGGAGACGACAAACCTATTTTTTAGCTACGAATGGGAATTCGTGTCCGGAACAAGTAGCTATATACGACATATCCATTTTTGGTTCACTTCGTTCCTTAGAAACGGACTGAATTTCCCAGAATTTCCTTCATTGAGGTCCATAGTAATATATGATATTCTGCAAAGCCATGAGTTTAGCAACTTATTGTTTGATAAAAGATTTACACCAGCCATAAGGAAAACTCGATAACTCTTCTGATTTGAGAAACCGCTTTTTATTAGTCAGTTTCTTAGTCTATGATCGACTGACTTGCTATAGTTGGTCCGTGATAGTGATTAAATAAATAAGTTGAGTTAAAGGTTGGAAGTGATTGTGAAGATTGCGGACGGTACCAAAGTGTTATTTAGATAATCTTAATGTAAGAAAAGTGTAGTAATGAAAAGTTTTAAATTATATAATAGCAAAATATCGCATATGTTATATATAGGTATTGCTATTGCCTAACTATTTATAATGCAAAAATTAACTACTGTTTACATCGTGCTTCATTAATTTGCACCCCGAGGAGACTGAAGGAAACTATTCAAAAGCAGTAATCCCCAGTACTAATCTCTCTCTTCCCTTTTTACACATTTTTACGTTTTTCCTCTCTCTTTCTCTCTCCCTCTCATTTGCAATTCAACTATTATGTCCGAATATTTCAAGAATGCCGCTTCAGTTTAGTTCTCTCGTGCTTTTCTGGACCTAATACTGTTACGCCAAATTACGCTAAAAAATTATTTATTCGAGCTTTGCGCTCTGAGCAGACCTCTTTTAGTTGTTTGTTTGCCGGAATGAATCACTGTTGATAAAGGGCTCTCCGACTTTTTATCTCATCTCGTAATTTACTTCGCACGAAACTATCTGAAATGTTCCAAAAATAAAATCTTCGCAGAAGGTAGAAAATTAGTCATATGTTAAGGGGATGAGAATGCTACGTTGAGATTATGGTTTAATGCACACCTCCAGTTATAAATGTAGAATACCATCTTCATTATAAGGGTTGGCGTTGCGCTGAGAATGTGCTGGTTTGTTGTTTTCACCATCATCATATGTTTTATACCATTCAGTAGGTCTTAAGCTCCCCCAACCCAATCCACCGCATCCAAGGTCTTTCTCTCCATCTTTTCGTGTTTATCCCCGTTTTAGAAATATAATATTCCTTTTCCCGTCCTACTTCTTTGTTGTGTTGATAAGAGTCTTTTAACCTTTAAACGCCGGATTTATTTTGGGGTATTTTTGTTCTTTTTATGGAAAAATCTCATAGCTTATAAAATGTTAAAATAAAAAACATGTTATAGTAAAAATAATGAAGAATTGCATGCTTAGTTTTTAGCCGAAAGAAACATGTCGAAAAAATGCTACGCAAAATATACGTCCGTGAGTGATCGCATCATGCGTGCCCGCACGTTCAGGGTATAGTGGTTAATTGACAGCAGTCAGTTTAAAGGCAATTTATTCATTACTCTTAAAACTTGTGGAAGCATCAAGCTTTCCAATAGAATATGTCGTTAATATATTTCGTTTTTCATCAGATTATTTACTTAAAAACTGTAATATTCGGATTTTTTCAAATTGAAAGAGGAAGATAACTTTTTTCGTTTTATATTTATTTTTCACCCGATTATAAGCAATTTTTGTCGTTTTGGAAGGTTTTCAATTTCTCTTTCAGTCCAACGCTCTTATCTGGGCGACACAATTTCTCTTCCCTCTACACTTCGTCGCCTCATCCTTCTTCCCCTCCTTCTGCCCGTTTTTCCGCCCCTCTTTCCACCCCTTTCGTTCAAACCTCCTGTTCCCTTCCCTAACAAGAGAGTTATGACGATCCATTTGAAGCAGCGGCTGATCCTGTTTTTTTCTCCCCAAAAGATTTCTCCTGTAGGAGGCTCGTATTGTTTACCTCTCTGCCCTCCCAATCCCTTGTTTTCTTTTCGCAACTCAACCGAAATCTCTTTCCTTTCCCTTGTGACGCTTAATAGTTAGAAAGGACATAAAAGCACCATTCCATGTGTCCCATGCGATTTCCTCCCTTCCAGTCATTTTCTCGCATTTAGAAATATTAAAACATCGTCATTTGTCGATATTTTGAAAAAGTTAATCATTTTATCTGCATCCATCACAAAATATATACATTAATAAATACTTTTAACAAATTCAGATTAAGGGCAATTATTATGACTAGTATTTATGCCTGTCATATTAGATTTAAATAAATGTTACATTTAGTGCTGATTTACAAAAATAATGAAGACAGTGGGAGTGAAATTTCCCAGGAGCGAATTTACCGGGAGTCAAATTGCATAGTACCATTAAAGATGTGGCGAGATTCCGTTGAGAAATTTCAACTTTTAAAAAATTGAAGCATAATAAAGTAATATAAATATATTTTGTGATGGATGCAGATAAAATGATTTACTTTTTCAAAATATCGACAAATGACAAGGTTTTAATATTTCTAAATGCGAGAAAATGACTGGAAGGGAGGATATCGCATGGGACGGTACCAAAGACTAGTACCCCTACGGAAAGACCGGAAACTTAATGCTATAAAACGATTCCCAGGTTTTCCATGGATGGCGACAATAGATGGGTCAACGGGAAAATTTGGAACTACGTGTGACGCGCGACGTCATCACAGGATGTCGCTCACCCCTTCCCCTCCCGTTTTTATACGATAATCGTAGCAAATATAAATTGCACGGACAGAAGAAATGGACTTAAATGAAAGAATTGCATGTAAGACGATAAAATACGTGAGATCGATTGTAGGACGGAGCGTTATCTAGGCTCGTTCTTTCCGAGGACAATAAGAGATCACAATAGGAAATTTCGAATTGCGTTAGACAATCTTTAGGTAGGATTTGGTGCATTGCACCCCCTGCCACCCACCAACTTGGTGAATTGCAGGGTAACTTGTAGATGTAGATGTAAGTAATCAAATTTATTACCGTATATCACACATTGCGAGAGTACAAAGTCGTTATCAAATTAAATAACAGTGAGGTATTTGTACATAAATATTATACAATAAGGATATAAAAATGAATTATTGTAACCGAATTTTATAACGTTAATACCTTTTATGCATAAAACGTATTTAAAGGAAATTCACGTGGACGACGAAAAACGTCCAACTTTCACGTCAAGAATGAATTTGTGGATCAAGCAAAAATCTATTGTAAAGTGATTTCTTCGGCCCTGGAACATATTCTCTTTCTGTTCCACCTGTAAAAAGAATGAAAATGAATTTCTAAGAATGTTAATAATTAAACCTGCTAAACCTAATGATATTGATGCAGGAGGCAATGAGCATGCTTCAAATGTTGCAATAAATGTAAAATAAGGCAAATGCGCTTACGGCCCATTGCGGTTCATAAACAATTTTTCTATGAAGATCACATTACCATTTGTAAAATTAAACACATCACATTGCACTAGAAAAGGTTATTTATAATTTATTCTAAGCACAGTTGTATTTGCTGACGTTTAGGTGTTTGCAGCAGTTACAGTTAGCTCATTTAAGATCTATATGTATTCATCAAATAACAAGGAAAACTTTTGATATGGAAATTTCAATTTCTCGATCGAAAAATATATATGTATTTCTAAATACGTTTTGAAACAAAGAATTATCTTAAAGTCTAGGATTACAAACAAATGCATAATGAGAAACAAGGAATGATCAAGTTAACAATTTCTGTAAATTCAAAATATTTAAAATTAAAACAATAAAACATCACTATGGTATACTTATTTCATTCTATTACAAGCACAATTCTTTCCCCTGGCGTCTATGTTGCAGTTTAACTTCCAAACTCACTATAATCTTCTGATAACCGCGAGAAGTTTTAAACAGAAATTTCAATTACTCAATCTAAAATTACGGCTTTTTGTGAACTGACGCGTACCATATTCACGGCCAGGGCAATAGATGGCACAGCTAGGTGAAGTAAGCGAGGCTTAACACCTAAAAATCAGAAACATTCCCTCTCAAAATGCTTCTCGCAAACAAAAAAGAGAAATTTCTTTCCTTCCTTCCTAGGAGATCTATCCAGTGCAGGTATCTGTTAAGAAAATATAAAAGCATTCTCACAAAACGCATTCACATAACACTTCGTAGAACTAGTTCGTTAGAATTTTTTTTAAATATGCTATTTTTAAGACTTACCTGTTGATTGGAGATCAGAACAAATTCATTCCGTCACGTTTTCTTAAACAGTGATGAATGCATATGTACTATATATCTACTTGACAAAATCAGAGTAACTGTCAACCACTCAATAAGCAATGGCGAACGTATATCAAGCAAAATGGCCGCTGTTCCACTATGATACACAAGGAACGTTTGGCGCTGTGGTGATGTGGTAGAGAGAAATAGAGGGAAAAGAGAGAGAGAGCTGGCTGCGACTGCAGCGCTTTTGGTGGACCCCGTATCATCTTAGTGAACTACGTGTAAAACCTGGGAATCTATTCTCCCCTAAGGGTTTCATACCCCTGGACGGTACTATGTAATTTGACTCACGATATTTTCACTCCGGTAATTTGACTCCCGGTCATTTTCACTCCCGGTAAATTCGCTCCTGGGAAATTTCACTCCCGGTAAATTCACTCCCACTGACTTCATTATTTTTGTAAATCAGTACTAAATATAACATTTATTTAAAACTAATGTATGATAGGCATAAATACTAATCATAATAATTGCCCTTAATCTGAATTTGTTAAAAGTATTTATTAATGTAAATTAAAAGTAGAAAACTTGAAAAGGCAATTATTACTGATTTGGTTAAGCTTTTAATTTTAAAAATCCAATTTTTCGCATGGAAATTTAGTAGTGAATCGAGAGTAGGTGCTTTAATTTAACAGCTTGAATGTTACTTTTATTTAAAGAAGTTGCCAACAATGAATGACAAATACACTATTCACTAACTGTTACAGGTTAGTATTTCTTCATATATATTTCGTGAAAATAAAACATTTTTTATTTATTTTGTTTATTATGTTATGCTATTTTATGTATTTCATTTTAACTTCTTTAATATAATTTATTTATGGAATCTGCTTTCCACCATGTATCACATCAATGAAAGCATCAGGGGCAGGAAAATATTTGTTGATGAAGTGAATTATATTTCCGAAGCACAGAAAAATTTTAGATGGAACGAAGACATACTGGAAATGCGAAATGAAGTCTTGCAAGTCTCGAGTGCACACATGGACCAATAATGAAAATTACGCCATTGTAAAAAGTGTTGGTGAACATCATCCAAGTTCCTCTGCTGCCAAATCAAAGATTCACTAAACTTTAGGTAACTTGAAGCCTGCCATAATCTCTTCTCACGTATCATCTCGGTCATTAATTGGTGCAGTTATTGCAAACCTGGAAGATGGTGAAATGTCGGAGCTACCGTTTACTTCACAATGAAATGGAACTATAAGAAATTGGCCTGAAGCAGCATTGTGCGCCCCTCCAATCCCTAAGAACAGGATTGTATATGAAATTCCTGATGAATTCAAATTTCTAAATACTGGCGAACTCTTCTTACAATTTGATTGTGGCGAGAATAATGAAAATAGTTTCCTTGTGTTTGCAGCAGAAAAGACGCTGGATGACCTAGAACAAATAAAACATTGGGCAAGTGACAGAACTTTTAAATGCTGCCCCAATGTAATTTATCAGCTGTACGTTCTTCACGTTCAGGTTGGGTCATTCAGCATTCCAAGATTATTTGCACTTCTTCCAAACAAGACAGAATAGACATACACTCGACTCATCAGAAAAGTAGTAGAACTACGTCTAGAGGTGAATCCTAAAGTTTGATGATGGACTTCGAAAACTTCTATATAATCGGATTTCCCTCAACCCTTCTGACCGCTTCTGTGTCTTGTTTCCTGTTTCACCTTGCCCATAATATTAACCTGAAAGTGGTTGATATAGGTTTAAAAGAAAAATACCACAAAGTTACAGATTTTAACTTCAAGCAGATCCTGCATGCGTCCGAATATATGAAAATTAATTTCAACTTTGAACAAAGAAGAGTGTTTGGCTCAATTAAAAACGGGATGATCCAAACAGAACTAATGATGCCTACTTTCCCAAATTTCCTAATTTAACGCTACAAAATATTAAAAATACATTCAAACAGAAAACTAAATTGATCACTCGTATTTGTGGGGCAAACATAACGTGATTGAGAAATACTATCGTTACGCAAAATTCTACGATAAAAATTAGAATCTCCATTCCTTTTCTCAGAAATTAGTACAAATCCCGCTCCGATATTACAACTCTAAGGTATCTTAATGTGCAAGAGAAAATGACCCTGCACGATGGATTTCAGATTTCCCATTTAAATCAAATGGGAAAGATAGCTCCTGGAATCGAACCCGGGACTTCGCAACCAAAACTATCCTCGGGAGCTCGGTCCTAGTAGCAAGAGATTTCCTTCAAGTGTTATGAAAATCGGTCTATAGATTCAAAAGTTAATGTTGGGGATATATAGACACAACTAAGAAACTATAAGCATATTTTCAGTCTGGAAAGTAGGCTAAAAATTCAATTTGATCGGGATGAAGTGAACGAAAAGAAGAAATACAAGGATTTGAACAAACGGCTTAACGTGCGAATTGAAAAGTACGATCCGAATTACAAAATTGACTTTTTAAGAGGTATTGCATATAACTTGCATCAATTTTAATATTGTTGTTTAAATCAGTATTTCTCAACCTTTTATTAGCCGCCGATCCCTACGAAATCCCAAAATTTCTGCGGACACCCCATGAAATGTTCATACATTTTTCATTCATTGACTCGTTTTTTTTACTTTAAATATTAATCAGAGCTGTGTGCGGGATCAAGCAATACATATCGTAGATGAAAATAAACATCACGCCCTACTCAACTAGCTGACCCTCGAGAAATAACACGCAGACCTCCGGTTGAGGAACACTCCCTTAGATGATACTTCTATACCTGTTTAGTAAATTCGATTTATAATGACTGTAAGTTCCTAATATAAATGCGTATTTAAGTTGATATTTTAATTTCGCATTCAATGTTGGCTACATCCACAAATAAATGTATTTTTAAAAAGATAATTATTACTTTTAATATTCAATGTTTGAAACATCCTTAAAGTTATTTCTTTAATCTAATTAGTGTATTTATCACTTAATAATAGCAACTTCCTTAAATAAATGTATTTTTGCTATTAGTATAATTAGTATTTATGCCTATCATACATTAGATTTAAATAAATGTTACATTTAGTGCTGATTTAGAAAAAATAATGAAGACAGTGGGAGTGAATTTACCGAGAGTGAAATTTCCCGGGAAGGAATTTACCGGGAGTGAAAATGACCGGAAGTGAAAATGCCCAGGAGTCAAATTACCGGAGTGAAAATACTGGGAGTGAAATTACCGGGAGTCAAATCACCGGCCACGATCTTTAATATGTATATTTGAATATGAGGGGGTTCCGGTGGTGTAGTGGTTACGACACTGGCTTCTACTAGCCTGTTCGAAGGGGTAGCGGGCACGAATCCTGCGCAGGTAGGATTTTTTCTGAGGTCGCCCAGCCCACCCTGTGTAGTTTGACGAGACCGCGCAAATTCAGCGTTCCGTCCTTCGGCCCGCTTGGTGTTCTTCGTAAAGAGTATGCTAAAGGCCGGCTCCCACTGGTGCACGCCGCGTTACAGCGCGCCTCCGCACGGTTTTTCTACCCGTTCACACTCGTGCACGCAGACGCACGTTTTCTGATAAGGGAGGGTTCGCAGCACTGCCTAGGCAGTGAAAACGGCACGAGTCACGTGGTGACGGAAAAAAGCGACTCCTGCCAAATGTTAACGAAGCTCTTCGAAAACCGTGAGCACGCGTGCAACACCCACTCTTACTGAGGCACACCAGAGCACAGCGAAGCACGCCCTTGCACCGTAGCAGAGAATATGTATTTTGTCTCCACGCAAACCGCTGCAGAGAAGTTGCAGATGCGCGCTGCGCTCCGGCTTCAGTGGGAGCGGGTTCATTTAATAACATGGAAAGAATATTTTGTGCAGCGGCGTGCAACAGTGGGAGTCGGCCTTACCGCCGGTACTGTTTCCTTCCTCCCTTCTATGTGTATACCTTCTTCGTTTTGTGGTGGCAGGCGGCGACGCGTGAGAGGGGAAGGGAAAGACTTAGGAGGGGAAAGTCGACGTCATAGCCATCCGCAGTAGCACATTTTGGTTTCGGACGAGTCCATCATCAGCGCGGGAACTCTGGAGAGGATGGTTACTTCTCATTACGACAGCACAATGTTCGTTGTCCCACGCTTTTTGAGACCGAGCCTAGGCTGACATTTCCCTTGTTGCGTGCTATATTTATCACTGTTAATTTTCGTTACTGTTTAATACCGTTATCCTTATCTCATTTTTTATTTAATGTTATTTTTAACGTTTTTAGGCGTTCTTTACAATAAGTTAAAAAAGAAGGCCACATGCTCGGGTCGTGTCCGTCCGTCTGTCCGCATGTTTTCTCTCAGAAACTACTGGACGGATGTTGATGAAATTTGGTATTAGGACATAGGGGCAAAGAAACAAGGAGAGGTCGCGAAAATGGGTAAACGGATTTTAACGAAACTTTTACAGATAAAAATTTCTCGAAAAGAAGCAGATACGTGTTTCGGATTTTTGCCTCGTTTTCGATAAATTAATATTTTTGAAACGTTATTTTACGCCGATTTTAATATTCAGATACACATAAGCCTAACGTATTAAAGTAATCCGTCGCGCATTTCATTTTTCATAACTTTTAAACCATACGAGATACCGTATCTGCCCGAATAGAAGCCGACCCCACGAAATTTTCCAACATTTTTTGTCAAAAAAAGTATTTTCGTAAATTTTATGCTTAAGTGTACCAGACATGCACGCACAACCTAGAATACATTATACATTACATCTATATAATTATATACGTTCCATGTAGTTTTATTAGGTATTATTACTGCTAATTATAAACATAGTCAACGCCGTTGCTCACACCTTACAATCAAATGTAAGTATATTTATTTATCTTACTGGAATTCAAACTGTTGCGCATCGAAAGCTGCCATCTAATTTGGCGTGATCGTCTAATTAGTCATTATACGCAATTTTAATAGATTCTATGAAAGATGTTTCCAAGTTTTATTATTATTGCTGTTAATTATCAGATGAATTACAGTTAACGCCGTTGCTCACACCTTCGAATCAGACATCTTATGTTAGCGGAATTCAAACAGTTGCGCATCGAAAGTCGTCATCGAATTTTGCGAATTGACTAAGCAGACGATATCGTCTGCTTAGTCAGTATACGCAATTTTAATTATGATCAAAACGAATTTGCTGTAGCGTGCAATCATGCTATGAACCTGGTGGATTGTTAAAACTTGATTGTTTTATATACCGCCGTTTCCTTTGAATAAGAACCCATTTACTTTTAACTACGTGTTAAAATATATAAATAACCTTCAATAGCAATTTAAATTACAGCTCCGGGCAATTACTGTAAGAAGGGGGCGTTTTTCAGACATCGAGTGCCTTATCAGTGGAATATAGGAGGTATGCTATGGAAACGACATTTTTCAGCGATGGCGTCGTACAAGGATGCCAAATTTTTCCTCAGGCTCGCATTTAAGCCGAGGGTGATTTTTTTCACGATAGATTTTGACAAAGAGTATCGGCTTATATTCGGGCAGATACGGTAATATAATAAAAATTGGTACGTAGATGCATTTAGTAAACCGTAAGATTTTGGTCCGTTAAAATTATCAAAGCCAACTAACTTTAAAAACGAAAACAAATTCATTAGAAAATACACTAAAGATTGAGTTTTCATAGTGCAGGCTATCGTTCATTTGCTTATATAAATTCGACAAATACAGCATACAAACTTAGAACTTCATAGTTTTAAAGAAGAATGATCAAGTTTTCTTATTCGTACAGGCTTTTTTCGTCTTCGATTCGAAATCGCTCGCACTTCACGTTTATTCCCGTTAATAGACAAAACTTGAAGTTTTAACAATTGATACCTTGACGACAAGCACATTGTTAAATCTAGAGGACTTCTTGTTGTTTTAATCCATGTTCCTTTCCTTCTTCCTCTCCCCTCGCTATAAATACGTAATAAGATATTATCCTTCTAGATGTTCCGTTAAAATTCGACAGGATTTTACGCTAATATTTTATATAAAAGGAAGTTCCCATTTTGTGACTAACGTTGATGTAATCACTTCATATGGCACTCTGTCCTAATACGTAGAATATTTAGATCCACAACCCTCACCACCACCACCCTCACCAACACCCCCCTAACCACCACCACCCTGACCACCACCACCGGCACCACCACCCTCACCACCACCACCCTCACCACCACCACCCTCACTACCACCACCACCCTCACCACCACCACCCTCACCACTACCACCACCCACATCACCACCACCACCCTCAACACCACCACCACCCTCACCACCACCACCACCCTCGCCACCACCACCCTCACCACCACCACCACCCTCGCCACCACCACCCTCACCACCGCCACCATATTTTAATTTTGTTTATTGTAATTATTTTATTGTGTTATTTGTAATTTTAATTTAATTTTTGATACCTGTGCGAGTATCTGGGGCATAATAAACTCATGTTCTTCTTATGATAAGGCATATTATTGACTAATTATTGTAAGTGGCGTAAATTCGTGTTTTAAAAAATCTGATGTGTCCAACAGATGAGTTTCTACATGCAAATTAAGCGCAATCTGGTTACTTAAATATATGTATAAATAAATGCAAATTTTATCCAACCCGGATAGATTTTACTTCCGAGGGTTGATTTTGCCTTATCTAAATAATCTACGTATTAGGACAGTGTGCCATTTGAAGTGGTGACATCAACGTTAGTCATAAAATGGGAACTTCCTTTTATATAATGTATTAGGGTAAAATCCTGTCGAATTTTAACGGAAAATCTAGAAGGGTAATATCTCATTACGTATTTATAGCGAGGGGAGAGGATGAGGGAAAGGAACATGGATTAAAACAACAAGAAGTCCTCGAGATTTAACAATGTCATTGTCGTCAAGGTATTAATTTTTTAAACTTCAAATTTTGTCTATTAATGGGAATAAACGTGATGTGCGAGCCATTTCGAATCGAAGACGAAAAAAGACTGTAAGAATAAGAAAACTTGATCATTCTTCTTTAATGCTATGCAGGTCCGAAATTTGTATGTTAATTTGTCGAATTTTTATAAGCAAATGAACGATAGAAAAACTCAATCTTTAATGTATTTTATAATGGAAATTTTGTTTTCATTTTTAAAAGTTAGATGACTTTGATAAAAAAATTTTAAGCACCAATATCTTACGCCTTGCATAATGCACCTACACATTAATTTTCATTTGTTATCTTTTGTGGTTTAAAAGTTATGAAGAATTAAAAGCGCGACGGATTACTTTAATACGTTAGGCTTATGTGAATCTAAATATTGAAATCGGCGTAAAAAACGTTTTAAAAATATCAATTTATCGAAAACGAGGCAGCATGAGGCAAAAATCCGAAACACGTATCTACTTATTTTCGCTATATTTTTATCTGTAAAAGTTTCGTTAAAATCTGTTTAACAATTTTTGCAACCTCTCCTTGTAAAAAAATTATATAAATAGTTTACGTGGTCCAATCGGGAGTGCCACTTTACTGGTGACCGAAAATGAACTTTTATTTATATCTCGTAAAATGTCACATAACAGAAAAAGTCTTTAAACGACTTTTTAGAACAAGTCGAATAGCATGTTTAGTTCAGTGTATACATTTTTATGGAAGGAGTAGCCGATTTCAAGAAAATCAAAAGAAAATGTCGTATTTCATTTTGAAATTGTATAATTTTCCCGTGTTTTTTAATTGTTGTCAACGAAAATAATCTTACAATTTCTTATCCTCGTGGACAAAGAAATTTCAGGCACAAAGATACACCTCGCCAAGGTGGCGTTTTTGGACCTCCTACTGTATCAGGTAGCCTGATCTAGATAATACGTCTAGCAGACTGTTGGACTTTTATATTTTGCACCAAAGGAGCTCTCTCGTCTATTGGCCACCTGCCTGAGGAACCGATACCGAGAGCAATCTCCCTTAAAAGGTTTGGCGGGAAACCACCTAAACTGTTGTGACGTCTAATTCTCCCTTCGTGTTCCTTCCTCACTTACCTTCTTCCACCCCAGAAAATAGGTCGCGCATCTATTGCCCACGGCTAAACACGGCCTCCCCTATAGGCGGCCCCTCCTCAAGGATGGACTCGCCCTACCGTGAGAGTGTCTTCTGCGCACCGCTACCACAATACGAACAAGCTATATGTCCAGTTGATGACAGTGCAAAATGACCTTAGCAGTCGACGCACTTAAAAAATCAAATACTACTACTACTTGAATATGACGTTAAAGATTTAGCATCGTTTTTTTTTCGAATAAAAACTCAACGGGATTTCATCTTTATGAAAGGTTCGTTTGTTTTCCTTAGAATCTTCATTTTCCATTTAAATTCCTTTCTTTCATTTTTCCAGAATATATACAATAATCGTTTCTCGCCTAGACTTTATTTGTTTTCGCTCACACTTTTTGTCTCACTCACTATTTTTATTTATCTTCTCATCCTTCAATTGTTTATCACTAGCAGAATTCCTTAAGGTCGTAATTTGCTATCCATAAATTGAAATGAGGGTATACGCGGTCATAAGCCATATGCAGAATTCTTCTCTAGAATTGAAATTTTACTTTTATTTTTTCACCCCCCTCTTTGCTCCGATTTTCGAGCGTACTCTGGCGGGAGTATTGGGTAGTCTCAGAATGGCGATATCTTTAAGTGTGTTGGTTACCTTTACCCTCGGCACAGTTCTTTCACTGATTCCAGAGCGTATACCTAGTTGTGAGAACCCATTTCCACCCCTCTTGCTATCCAAAATATTCTACTCTAAACTCCTCCGCTATTTTTTCATATGCAGTCGTATTTATTTATTTAAGTTATTTATTTGAATAAAATTAAAAAACAGACACTATTAGGTCTATTACAGTGGATTTATAAACAAAAAATAAATTACTAAAAATAGGGAAATCAACATAAAACAACACCAAACAGGAAAAGGAATGAATGCGTATAATATTAACAATTGAAACTAACTGCTTATTATTGACTTCTTGTCACTTTTCTATTCCATTGAATTTATTGTCTAGTTCTCTTATTCCTGTTATTAGTGGCTCCCTTCACAATAGACAATTGTGCATTTGGCCAATATTTTTTAAGGTTTTAGGCATATGCTTTAATGCCGAGCTACAGAGCTAAATTTGGTAGTTGTGCAGCTGTCGTTGTTCGATTGTGATTAAAAACTATGAATTGTATCCGTGTTGTACCAGAAAGGAATAAGGGAAGGGAGGAAATATGTTCCTCCTTAATATGTCATGAACTGGCAGATATTTAATCGCGTTCTTGATCCTCCTGTCTATTCTTTCATGCTCATTATAGCTTAAATCCCCCCAATTTAGTTTACATTAACTACCGTAGAGATAACTTCTTAAAATCGTTAAATAACCTAACAATCTTGGCATTAGTGTCCTATTCTTTTATGTAGACTTCATAAACAGAAAAATCAGGAATGAACTGTTGAATTGCTGGAAGGGAAATCAATAAAATGACACATTTTTTATTACGGCAGTTAAAATTTTTATCGTAAGCGGCTTCCTAGAGGATGCCCATCCAAAAAAATTGCAGACTTAGCGTCAAGGATACAGTAGTCCTATTTTAGTAACGGCTATGGCTTCGTCGCTGTTTACTTTACGCAGACATTCAGTGGAAATCTCATTCCGGAAGTTTACAGTGAATCATTTCTTAAAGCGTAGTGACGGAGCTTTAAGCCAGGCGTCGAAGATGCGAATAAGCTCATCGCCAACGGAGAAGTAGCCAGCGCAAGAGAAAGAAAGAAAGAAAGAAAAATGTCTTTATTGGCGAGGTTGAGGCTAAGTAGCCCCCTCTTCCACCTAACCATTACAATTTGGTTACATCAGGATTTACATATTAACAATTTTTTTTTTTAATTTACAATCTTAATTCACAAAAAATGGTTACCACGAGAGCAATATACATATACATTCTCTTATACATATGTAGATAAGTACAATAGAGACAATTTTGAATAATTATAAATATGGAGAATTTTCATTTTATACTTTCGAATATAAATGCTTGAATTACAAATATAAGATGAAAAAGAAAGTTATGAGAAAATCTAACAGAAATTTAAAAAACTAAAAAAAAAAATAAAAAAAAAATAAAATACAATTAAAATATATTTTTAAAACCACACTAGATAGACTTGAGCGTCGGAGTATGTAAAATACCAGAGGCTGCGTACAATACAATGTTTCCATGTTGGAGTTGATAAATCTGGCAGAAAGTGAAGTGTGTGTAGGATTACATCATTCAGTTTAGCACTTGTTCATCAAATGAAGAAAGCAGGAGTTGCGGAAGCCTTCCAGTGACTTTAGCTTTGTTGTCTTTACGGGTAACTCATTCCAAAGTCTGCAGGACGCTACATGAAATGAATTACTGAAAATCTTTGTTCTATGAGTTGGAATATTTAGCGTTCTTGAGTTACGGGTGTTTTTTTCGTGTAGGGAAGAGAGAAAGGAATAGTTCGACGAAAGATAAGAGGGAGTATTTGAAGACAGTAGCCGAAATAGTGTATTAAGGATATGGAGTTTCCTGCGGGAATCGAGATTAAGCCATGACATCTTTTTGTAATAGTCAGATATATGATCTGATTTTTTAAGGTTAAAAATAAATCTTACGCAGGAATTTAAAGTTTTTTGAATTTTATTGGGCAGCTCTACTGATAGATCACTGTAGACCACGTCGCAGTAATCTATATGAGGCAGAAGAAGAGAGGATACGAGTTTTTGCTTTAAATTCTGGGGTAGGAAGTTTTTTAGTCTCTTCAATGAATAGAGGGAGCAGTTTACTTTTTTACAAACACTCGTGATATGGTCTGTCCACGTGAGCGTGTCATTTATAATAAGACCAAGATTTTTTACGGTTTTAAAGAATTGGATGGGTGCATTATCAACTTGCAGACAGTCGATATCGAAGTTGATGTGGGAAAGGAGCTTTGGGTAACCTATCAAAATGGCTTGTGATTTAGATGGATTTATTTTTAGAACATGATAACTGCTCCAATCGGTTAGTGATTTAAGGTCCGCATTCAGTTTACTAATGGCGTCTGGAAGTTCTGAGGGTTTTGAATGTATATAGATCTGAAGGTCGTCGGCGTAGAGGTGATAGGAGCACGATGTAATTGCCGTGGAGATGTCATTAATGTAGATGGAGAACAAAAGAGGGCCGAGAATCGATCCTTGTGGGACGCCTCTGGTGACGGGGAGCCAAGAGGAGGAGGAATTATTTAGAGTTACTTTTTGGTGACGGTCATTTAGGTAAGATGAGAGCCAATCTAACGTAGTACGTGATAAACCCATACCTTTAAGTTTGTCCATGAGGATATCCTTCTCGATTGAATCAAATGCCTTAGAAAAGTCGACTGATGTTAGAACTGTAATTTGTTTTGTGTCCATTGCTGCGCGTATATCGTCAGTTATTTTTAAAAGGGCAGTGGATGTGCTGTGGTGTTTTCTAAATCCAGATTGGAAAGGATCTAAAAGATTGCGTCGTTGGAGGAAGTCAGTCAGTTGCTCGTGGACCAGTCGTTCTAAGACTTTAGATAGGGTTGGTAAAATACTTATAGGCCTGTGATCGTTTAAATTTTCAGGAGCTGATTTTTTCGGAAGAGGAATGACCATGGCTTTTTTCCACTGTGAAGGAAATTTGCCTTGCATTAGTGATGTGTTTATGATGTCAGTAATTGACGGCAGGATATAAGGTGTGAGTTTATTAAGCATTTCTATAGAAATCCCATCTACCCCGTAAGATTTGGACTTAATAGATTTTAAGCACCTGAGTGTCTGAATCTGTGAGATAGGAGAGAAGTTGAAATCAGTTAGACTAGCTGTTGACTGGAAGTTTTTCATTCTGTCATGGGAAGAGACGGTACTGCTTTTTTTAGTTAAGGGTGTAGTAGTAAAGAATTGGTTAAGTGCGTCGAGGGAGAAGTTAGGATTGGGAATCGAGTTTTTTTGTTTACCTATGCCCGTGTTCCTTAAGTTTCTCCAAATTGATGCTTGCGATTTGTTAGTGCCAATGATTGAATGGTAATATTTTAACTTGGAGTTTCTTAGCATCTGCTTGGTTTTATTGAGCAATTGCTTGTAGTATTCATGATCAACAAACCCCTTCGTTCTTTTGAAGTCACTAAAAGCAGCGTCTCTAAGTTTCATAAAGTGTTTTATTTCTTCCGTTATCCACGGCGTTTGCCGTTTGGAGACGCGAACCGTTTTCATAGGAGCGTGTCGATCATAAATGTTGATTATCATGCTATTTAACGCCTCTACCTTGTCATCTACTTCCTCGGAAAACTCAGTGAAATACCAGGGTACGTTGGCGGCGTCCGCAAAGAAACTTGTGTCGTCTATGTTTTTTAAGTGTCTGTAATTAATGATTTTAGATTTTTGTTTTGGGACCTTAAGAGAGAAAACAATATATATTAAGTCATGTAATGAAATACCAGGAACCGGTAGTTGCCCGAATGATACTGTTTTGCTTATACTGGAGGTCGCTATTAAGTCAAGCCAGGTGGAAGAATATGGGGTGTGATGTGTAGCGTCGAGAGGAAGAATATCTAGCCCTAAGGAATCGAAGGAGTTTCTTAAACAGTGTGTGTCGTAGCTATTTGCGGAAAGAAGATTGGCATTAAAATCACCCATTACAATTATGTGATCTGAGTTAGGGATGTGTTCGGTTAGAGACTCAAAAATGTCCGTTAGATGGCCTATTTTAGGTGGCCGATAAACCGAGCCGACGATGAGTTTATGCGAGTTTAATGTAATTTCGATAAAAATAAATTCTGGGCGTTTTGAATAATGTGGTTCGCTAAGGCTAAGTATTTTATATTTCAAGTCCTCGCGTATGTATAGTGCAACACCGCCTCCGATTTTACCCACACGGTCATTTCTCAGAATTCTGTAGCCTGGAATTTCCACTAGGGATGACGAAAGGTTAGGTTTTAGCCATGTTTCGGATATGGCGATGCAGTGTACTGTGTTTTCGGTGAGAGATGAGCGAAGTTCGTCCACATGTCTAGGCGTTCACCCTCGCTCCGTGTTTATTGCTATCTTTCTTTGGTGTTTTTATTGATAGTAGTGCAAATTTACGCGAGAAGTCACCGTGAATATTCTACTCCCATGTCTGATTGCTCGTATGGTCCAACAAGGCATTTCCTCTGCAGTTATAGAGCTTTTAGTTTTCCTTGCTCTGCAGCTTTGTGCCGATCCCAACGTTACGAAGCCTACGGCGTCTCTGTGCCCGGTAAGAGAAGCGATCGACGCTGCCCTCCTGTGAGCCTTCGGACGGTTGTTTCTCATTCCCTTCACACTGCTTTGGTGGGTTATATGACTGTGTTATTATTATGTGGTGATATTGAGTTAAATCCGGGGCCTAATCAGGGCTTCCCCTTGTGTTTTTATTACCAAAATGTGAGAAGTATTAAAAACAAATTGCCAGCTTGTGACTTGTATGCAACGGTTTTGTCACAGTTGGATGTCTTAGCTTTTACGGAAACTTGGCTCAATTCTTCCGTTAAGGACAGTGAATTTGCATTTTCTAATACCCACAAAATTTATCGCCGAGATCGATCCTCTAGGGGTGGTGGCGTGCTTTTAGCAATTAAATCAGGTTATTCCTCAAAACGAAGAAATGACCTAGAAACTTCCTGTGAAATCTTGTGGACTGAAATCTCTTTCGCACGCAATCCATCTTGCTCATCTGCCCATAAAAAAGTGTTCGTTGGATGTTTTTATCGGCCCCCGTCGAGTGATATCAAGGTTTTAGAAAACTGCCTCACTTCAATTATGCGAGTGCTACCGCTTGGTCCTGTAGTGTTACTCGGTGATTTCAATCTCTCCATACAGTGGGAGTCCTCTTTTAGAGGTGAAACTAAATCTCCCCATGACGAATTCTTTTACGAACATTTCATTACCGCTCTTGGGCTGTCCCAACATAATCTTTTTCCTACCAGAGATCTGGCAACGCTGGACTATATCGTCTCCTCAGTTTCTCCGCTTTCTCTCACTCCTGGCCGAAATATTTTCGACTCTGACCATGAGTCCCTTGACGTGGACTTCCGCTTACCAGGCAACCTCTGGCGACCCAAGGGTCCCCCCACCCTGTCCCGACCGTTTCCCGCTTGGAAGAAAGTTTACTGGGATGATGTCAATCGCCGTCTAACTGCACTTTACTGGGGCATATTGGATTCCTTATCTCCCGATGAAGCAGTGAGCTACCTGCAGGATATTATTGCTGGAGTGATTAAGGACTGTGTTCCTTATGTCAAGCCCAAATCTAAACGTTTCCCTCCTTGGTATAGTAGAGACACTCTTTTGACCTTAAAAAACAAAAACCGAGCTTGGGAACTTTGGAAAACTCACCGCAGTTTAGAATCACGAAACACTTTTGTTAACTTAAGGCGCTTATGTAAGTCCCTATTAGAAAAAGACTATACTAACTACATTAACAAAATCTCCTCTAATATCTCCTCAAACCCCCGGCAGTTCTGGGCGTTCGTCAATGGGCGTCGTAATAATAGGGAAATACCAGATATAGTTTTTAATGGCCCTCGTCTAGCTGTGGGACTCAATGGACCGGAACTTTTTAACAATTTTTTTAACGAATGCTTTGTTCTCCCTCGTAACATCTCCAGTGAGTTTGAAGACCCACACTTGCATCATGTAGCTTCTAATTTTACATTATCTGATTTACAAACTTCTCCATGTGAAGTCTATGAATTCCTATGCAAAATTAATCCACATCGCTCTATAGGCCCTGATGGACTAAGTCCTGTATTTTTACGCAACTGTGCTTCTTCTCTCTGTATTCCATTGAGTATAATTTTCAACAGATGCTACTCCTTAGGTCTCTTTCCCTCTCAATGGAAACGTGCGAATATTATTCCGATTCATAAATCAGGTTCCAAATCGGACGTTACAAATTACCGACCAATTTCTTTACTTCCTATTCTTTCTTCAATTTGTGAAAAAATTATTTTAAACCGCCTCTTTTATTTTACTTCTCCGCACTTATCCACCAAACAACATGGCTTTGTTCCGGGCCGCTCTTGCTTGTCAAATCTAGCTGTTTTCCAAAAGCACTCCGTGGAAGCCTTAGAAAATAATTCACAACTAGATACAATATTCCTTGATTTCTCTAAGGCTTTTGATTCTTTGAATCACAACCATCTACTTAATAAGCTTAGTCACCGCTTCAACTTGCATGGAAATTTCCTTCTGCTATTACGTAGTTTTTTAAATAACAGATATCAGCGAGTCATTCTTTCAGGCCATACTTCAAATTGGTCAATTGTTCCTTCAGGTGTTCCTCAGGGCAGTGTTCTTGCCCCCTTTTTGTTTAACCTTTTTATTGATGACTTATCATCTCAATTACGTCCCTCTCAAGCCGAAATACTTATGTATGCAGATGACTGCAAAATATTTAGGCAAATTCACTCCGCTGAAGACAGCTTAATACTTCAACAGGCACTCAACATCGTAACCAACTGGTGTTCTGATTCTTCTCTTCGATTAAACCCAAACAAATCCACCGTAATGACCGTAACTCTTCGCAAAAATCCTCTAGAATTTAACTACACAATTGACTCTATTTTATTACCCAGAACCATTCTTCAGAAGGAACTAGGGGTATTAATTGATAATAAGTTAAACTTCACAGCACACATAACTGCAACAAAACGCAAAGCTATGTCCCTACTAGGAATATTATACAGATTTACGGACATAAAGGATGCAGCTTCCCTTAAATTATACTTTTCCACATTAGTCTTCCCAGTTGTGAATTATGCTTCCCCTATTTGGTGTATGGCTGCAGCCTCTAATCTTTCTTCTCTTGATTGCGTACTAAATTTCTTTGTTAGAATAGTTAAATATCGTATACCCTCTCTCCGGACTTCCTCTAAGGAAGCCATCCTAACGGCCTTGTCCCTAGACCAATTTTCGGTATCTCGACAAAAATCTGACCTCTCCTTATGTTATAACATTTTAAACTCTAATATAGACAGTCCAGAACTCTTGGCCTCTTTCGGTTTACGAGTACCCTCTAGAACAACACGCTCTATGGATTTACTCCACATTCCAACCACAAGGTTATCTATTATTAGGCGCTCTCTTTTTTTCCGTCTTCCTACCCTATTTAATTATCTACCTTCCCACATAGATCCGTTTATCCTTTCCTGTAAATCATTTATCAAAGGTTCTAGAGCTCATTTACCTCATTCTCACCTCTAATTTCTTTGTGCTCTATCCGCAGTGTTATTTTCCCTTTTCTCTTTCGTGTTGTATTCTTATTATTATTATTATTCTCTGTTTTTTTCCTGTTTTTTATTCGCTTTTATTTATACTCATGATGTTATATATTTCACTCTAAAATGGCGAATGCTGTATGTGAAATTTTTAATTAAATAAAATAAAATAAATAAAATGTGCTATGAGGCTCTGCGCGTTTATGTGAAAGGCTTTGAAACAATGCCGAAAAGGTTTGAAGGCTTTACTGAGTAGGTCCCCCGTAGAGTTCAAGGTTCTAGAAGGAGGGTTCCTTCCGGCTCCCTGGGGAGGGGAGGGGTTGGCGTCGTCGTGAGGTGAAAGGAAATCTGGGTGGCTTGGGTCACTGGTTGGGCTTGGGTCGCTGGTTGGTATGTCCGACAAACTATCTGCTTTCTCATGAGATTTAGATAAATACATTTCTTACAAGCGTTTATAATAGACGATAAATATAAATCAGCCTAGATTAGCGCTAAAATAAACCAATCAAATAATATACAATGCGACGAATAAATAAGATATTAAAATAATGATTTCAAAAAGGAAATATATAAAATCAAATAAACTAAAAAAATAATAAAATAATTAAAAAAAAATAATTAATACAACGAGAAAAGCACTCGTAAAGGATAATATGGCAAAACACAGGACGGGATAAGATAATTATTACTGCGAGGGAAGACAATGAATAAATTCAATGTATATTTAAAAAGTAGGTATTAATGAAGTATTAAAAAAGTTAAAAGAATAAAGGATAATAATAATAACAAAACAGCGATAGGGACTAAGTTCCCCAAGACCCACTTACTGATGACCATTTGAAATATGTCTATTTATTAAGCCTGGCAAGTTCACTTTGCTTGGTGATATAATGTTTTTTGCTGTCTTTCAATACAACAATTTTGCCCTCCTGAGACCAAACACTGTTCACCCCAAATGAAGCTTTGGCATCGTTAAGTAACCTCACTCGCATGGGAGTGAGGGACTCGGTAATTAGATATTTACTCGCCTTCAGTGCCTTTTTCTGTTTCCATACAGCGACGAGGTCCAAAAGTCACCTGGCCCTCGAAGAGGACGGACGTGCCTTTCACTTCCTCCTGCGAGCGCTGACCTGTCTGCGAGCGACACCTGTAGTAGTAGCAGTAGCTGTAGTTTAGCTGTAGCCGTATTGTTGCGTTAAGTAGAACTAGTATTTTTTCTATTTATTCTATTTATTTTTTCATCTTCTTACGTTAATTGTTTTGTTGTAATTGTAGTTTAACTCATCTTTGAGCGTAAAGCTTACTCTTGCCGTATCATAGTAGTTAATTGCGTCTCTCAGCCACTAAATCCGTAATCTTTGTAATATTTATTTATAGTAGCGTATTACTTTACTCGTTCTTAATTATTTCCTTTTACCTTAGCATTTCTTTAGCTTCTAAATCTACATTGCTCTTGTGCTAAACTTTCTTGCTTATTTACTAACGTTGTTGGTGTAGTGAAACACTTTCCCTTTCACTTTTTACCTGCGCTCGACCCTAATTTAACCTTGAAGACAGCCAACCGCGTATTTACGTTAGGTCTAGTATATTTATATAGATAGTACAGATTAGTTAAGAGGATAGGATGGCTACTCCGAGGACTCCTGTTTCCTCCTTCTTGCGCGACGCTGGTTGCGAGGCCATGAGGTCTCGGATCACGGAGCTGGAGAGGGTGGTTGCGGACCTCCTTCAGAGGGTGGAAAGGTCGGAGGCAGCCTTGGCGCGTGGGAGGGGTGCGGGTTCTTCCCTGAGAGCAAACCGCGCCAAAATGGCGGCTCGGGTTCGCCTGGGTGCGGAAGCCGGCAGAGCGATCGGGGAGGCTCCTAGCTCCTCTTCGCGGGTCGAGGGTCCTCCGGTCCGGAAGCCCGATGAGTGGTGTGTGGTGTCCACTCGGGGGGATCGTGGGGTGGTGTTGCGGAGACAGGGAGTTGGGAACGCCTCGGTGGCCCCTCTTCCTGTTAGTAATCGGTTTGCGGTGTTGTCGGAGGACGACTCCACTGCCGTTACGCCCGTGCCCGCTCCCGTCTCCTCGGTGGAGGCCGGGCCCAAGGAGAGCTCGGGGGGAAAGAGAGGGCTGTTAGTGATAGGGAGCTCCAACGTCCGGCGTGTGGTGGCGCCTTTACTGTCACGGGCCCGCCGGGAGGGAGTTCACGAGCGGGTGTTCTCCAGGTGTATACCAGGAGGTTCGGTGCCCCAGGTGACGAAGGAGTTCAGGGTGTCGGTATCGGGCACGGGTTGCTCCTCGCTGCGGGTGGTGGCCCATGTTGGTACCAATGACGCTTCGAAGCGCGGCTCCGAGGAGGTCTTAAGCTCTTTTAAGGACTTGGCCGCTGAGGTTGCTCGTGTCCGAGAGGAGTCTGGTGCTGATGTGCGGCTTTCCATCTGTAGCATTGTTCCTCGGACGGACTGCGGTTCTATGGTTTGGAGCCGAGTGGTCGGGCTGAACCGTAGGCTGTGGGACTTCTGTAGGGGCAATGGAGTGGACTTCGTTGACCTGAGGCCGGTCCTGGACTCATGTAGGGCATCCCTAAACGGTTCTGGTGTGCACTACACTGCCGAGGCTGCGGAGGCGGTAGCGCGTAGGGTGTTTGAGCATTCTAGGGCTTTTTTAGGTTAGATTTAAGCAATTGCAATTTTTTAGCAAGCGTTGAGATGCACGCCAATAGTAGATCAGATGGTAGGTTAGGATGTAGGCAGCTTGCCGGTACGGGATTAATTGAGAGCACAATAGGGGAAAATGTAAGAAATCCGTGCGGTAACAGAATTATCGAAGGCATGGGGATAAACGATTTTCCATGCAACAATTCCGTAGATAATGCGTGCGACCTTAACAACGCTATAAACCCGACGTTAAGTAACAGTAGAATACATTCCAAGCGTAGAAATAGTCGACAAAGTAGGAAGGATAAGGAGGCAGTAAATAATAATAATTATAATCTTAATAATAATAACAGTAATAATAGCTCAGTAGAGCGCGAGGAACCGTTACGTAGTCATAGCGAGAAATTAAAAATCATTACGGTTAATTGTCGCAGCATTCGCAGGAAGGAGGCCGAATTTGAACATCTTATTCGTAGTCTGCGTGCTGATGTAGTTATAGGCACTGAAAGTTGGCTTACGGCAGACATAGCCAGTCAGGAGATCTTTCCTCGTGACTATAGCGTATTCAGAAAAGATCGATGTATCCGGTCGGGAGGTGGAGTCTTTATAGCAGTTAGCAATAAATACGAAAGTTACCCAATACAGATTAACGACGACGAAGTCGAAAGTGTTTGGTGTCGTGTGAAAGGAAGCGACTCAAAAACTATAAATATATGCGCTTTTTATAGACCCCCAAATGCGAGCGTGGAAACTATTCATTCTCTAGAGAAACAAGTGGCGACGCTAAATTCGTCTAATAAAGATAAAGCCATTATAATCGGGGGCGATTTCAATCTTCCGTCAATAGATTGGAGGCATAATTGCTTTTATCCCGGAGGTAGAGAGCGTGAATCGTGCGAGGCGTTACTAGAAACTTTCGGTAAGCACTCATTGTATCAATTAGTGAGATTTCCCACGAGATTTAATAATATATTAGATTTATTTGTTACTAATCTTCCTGAGCGTATGAATAGAGTATCTGATGCTGAGGGAATAAGCGATCACAAGGCAGTTTACGTGGAATTTCAGTTAATTATTGAGAAACAGGTTAAGGCCAAAAGAAAACTTTATGTATTCGCCAAAGCCGATTTCACAAGATTTAGGTCTTTTCTGTGAAATAAATATACTAATTTCTGCAATTTAACCGATAGTGCAGACGTGGAGGAATCCTGGTGCATGTTCAGAGATATGATGCGAGAGTGTACAGATAAATTTATTCCGAGCAAACAGAAGCGTGATAGTGCAGAACCTAGATGGTACAATCAGGAAGTAAGAAGCGCTCTCCGACGTCAAAGAAAACTCCACTCTCGCGTAAATAACACATCCTCAACAGCTACGGTCGAACAGAATGCAATAATAAGGCATCAATACAAGGAGGCGCGCTCCATAGCCAGAGTAGCAATGCGTAATGCGTTTAACAATTATAAAAAGAAGGTTTTACAGGAAAACTTGATAGAGAACCCAAAAGCATTTTGGTCTTACGTCAGGGAAGTTCAAGGTAGGGGCCCCACTATTGCGTCACTGCGGTCGGAAACGGGAAACGTAGTTCACGATAGTATGGATAAAGCAAACCTATTAAATCATCACTTTCAGAAAGCTTTTACTCGTGATGACGATGAATGTGAAACCCCTATTCCTATGCGTCAGGGCGATTCGATGGAAGATTTGGTATTTTCGGAAAATGGCATCGCGCTCCAACTTCATTCAATTAAGCCAAATAAATCTCCTGGACCGGAGGAAATTCCCGCGCGTGTAATGAAAGAATTAGCTGCTGAAATCGCGCCGTATTTGAAAATTATATTCGAGAAATCCATTAGAGAAGGAGTAGTTCCTAAAGATTGGAAGGTGGCACATGTTACGCCCATCCATAAGAGTGGCGACAGAGAGAACCCCGAAAATTATAGGCCGATATCCTTAACTTCATTATCGTGCAAGATACTTGAGCACATAGTCTTTAGCTCTGTAATGCGCTATTTAGATAGTCATTCATTGCTTAGCGGATGCCAACACGGATTCCGGAGAGGTAGATCATGCGTAACGCAGCTCGGCCTGTTCGTGGACGATTTGTTGCGATGCGGAGAGAAAAATACTCAGGTCAATGCCATATTCATTGATTTCAGGAAGGCGTTCGATAAAGTATCTCATAGGAAATTAATTGCGAAGTTAGGACAATGTGGTATCAATTCGAAAGTTGTCGGTTGGGTGAGAGACTTCCTCTCGAATAGGGAACAGATAGTTGTCATCGATGGGAAATACTCGTCCCCCGTTAAAGTTGCTTCGGGTGTTCCTCAGGGAAGTGTATTGGGCCCTCTGCTCTTCTTAATCTATGTAAATGATATGTGCTCGGTTGTTCGTAGTAAAATTAGGCTTTTCGCCGATGACACCGTTCTATATAATGAAATAAAAAATCAGGAGGACCATCAGTCTCTGTGTGAAGACTTAAGAGCCATTTCAGCGTGGTGCAAAGAATGGCAAATCGAAATTAATTATACTAAATGTGCCGCAGTCACGTTCTGGAAAAGTAAGAACAAAGATTTAGGTTTCGAATATAAAATAGATGAAATGAGTATTCGACAAGCTGAGTATGTAAAATATTTAGGAGTAACCATTTGTCGAGATCTTTCGTGGGACATGCACATTCGTCGAGTTATAGGCGCGGCCAACAAGAAACTGGCATTCATAGGTAGAATAGTACGGAACACTACAGAGAAAGTACGCGAAACATGCTACTTATCACTGGTAAGACCACAAGTGGAATACGCAGCAAGCATATGGGATCCGTACGAGAAGGGACACATAATTCAACTAGAAAGAGTACAGCGCAGAGCAGCCAGATTTGTAAAACAAAAGTACGAACATAAGGAAAGCGTCACCTCTTTATTGAGCGATTTGAACTGGGTATCACTGGAGGAGCGTAGATTGCACTCAAGGTTGAAACTTCTAGAGAAATATAGGTCAGAATGTCTAAAAGAGGAGGTAGTGGGAATAATTGTGGCACCGACGTATATAGGTAGAAATGATCGAGACGATAAAATACGTGAGATCGATTGTAGGACGGAACGTTATCTAGGCTCGTTCTTTCCGAGGACAATAAGAGATCACAATAGGAAATTTCGAATTGCGTTAGACAATCTTTAGGTAGGATTGGTGCATTGCACCCCCTGCCACCCACCAACTTGGTGAATTGCAGGGTAACTTGTAGATGTAGATGTAGATGTAGATCTCTGAAGTGAACCATTAATGGTCGTGGTCTGCTGGACACTGGATTCTTGGCTCGAAGACGGTGAGCGTGTGATATCATAGAAGGATGAACTTCCATATTGAGGTTGCTCCCCAGAAAGATCTCGGCAACTTTGGCGGGATTTTCCTTCTCCTCCTCGTGGATGCCGTGGATGAGGAGACAATCACGTCTGCCATGCTGATCGAGGTCGTCCAATTTCTCAAAGAGAATGTCCGTTTTGGTCTCCAATGATGAGACGCGTCCTCCGAGAGATTTCACCTCCTCGATCAATCCCGATTTGAATTTTAAAAATCGGGATTCAAGCGTGGCTAACGCGTCCTGACGATCATCGCCGTGCAGGGATTTTGCAGCAGTAAGTCCCGACTCGAAGGTATCCATCCTTAAGTTGTAAGACTCAAGAGTTTTCTTGAAATCTTTCACAAGAGATTCGAGGGCTTTATTTTGGGCCTGGAGGTCAGCTTTCGTAGCCATGGCGAGTGAGAGTAAGAAGTTGAGGTTAAGGGTCTGTGGGGAGCGGAACTAAACACGTGTGTCTCCTATGAGCATCGACACTAGACTAGACTAGAGAGAAGTAGAGGGAGAAAGATAGAGGAGTGGATCGCTTCTTATCTCTTTATTGTTATGTCTGTAGGATTTCGTCACTTATAACTGCTTACAGAGGAAAGACTATTTCTTCGGATGATATCATTGATTGGATTGAATGGATATCAAAATGCTATGGAGTTCAGACCGAAAGATTCAGTGCGACAATTAAATAGTTAAGCCACTGATCAGAGAATAGGCATGTAAGTATATCCGATATCTTAGTTCTAGAATTGTTTCCGAATGTCTATTCATTGCGGATACTCACGAAAATTCACTATATGATTCTGCAAACGAGCATATGATGTGTGACTATTCGACAACGTGGGGCCACTATGTTTTGGCCATATCCGCCCTTGGGCGTAAGGTGCAGGGTGGCTTCATCTTAACCTTCCAGTTAACAGGGGCTGATGTTGATGGTCACCATAATACCACCCACCCGTATTTGCGAATCGTATTTGGGAAAATCTTCGGTTATATATTTTCATTATTAAAATGTTTGTTTATGCCATACTACAGCGTTTTGTAACCGGAGATCCGCGCGTAATTTATCGGGATCCGCGAGTTGAGCATAAAATGATGTTTATTTTTATCTATAGCTTCTTTTATCCCGCACACAGCACTGATTAATATTTCAAAGTGAAAAAACAAGACAATGAATGGAAAATTTATGAACTACGATTTATGGGAACGGGGTCCCTAGAAATTGTGGGATTTCGTAGGAGGTCCGCTGCTCCAAAGAGTTTGAGAAACACTGCCATACTATTCATCCATGGTTTGAAGTCTTAAAATAGACACGCTACGTTTTACATAACACTGCTATAATAATTTCTTTGAATAAATTTTCTTTTACTACAAAATCATTTTTGTTTATATTCATAACTCAAAAGACAATATCCTAACTTATATTGCAATCGTCTTTCCAAGTTATTCACAAAAGCCCCTAACATATGATGGTATGACCCACATTTTCGAGAATGCGGGAGTATATTCAAGAATATGATATAGTTTAATCAAAGAGTTTGTAAACTTTTTTTCCTTAACGTACGCCGAATACCGCGCCGTAAAAATTTGGAGGAAATGCGATTTTTACGGAAGAGATGTTAGGTAAATCATCTAATCCGCCGTTTGCATCGTCGTAAAACGGGCGCGTTCGCATATATCTGCCGCCGGCGCCAATCTCCTCTGCATGTATCCCAAGAGAGAACCCGGGCGCCATTTAATAAAAAGAGAATTTCCGTTTTCTTTTTACGACTCCATCATCATCGCTTTCTCGGCGAGAAACTTTAATGCGAACTTTTCACGCGTGTCACGAGGAGGCGATCGAGAATGGAGAGAGAGAGAGCATGGGAGGCGAGGCAGTTCGTTCACCCCGCGATCTGTTTCGCGTCTCTTTTTCGGGCCTCATCTCCATCCGACTCCTCGATAACGCCATCTCCTCCCTCCGTCCTCCTTCCCTCTTCTCCCTCTCACTCCCTGGTGCGCTTTCTTCCCGAAGCCGCGACCTTTATATACCTCTTTGTCTCCTCCTCTCTCTCCTCTATCCTCTTTTCCCTCCGTCTGCGACCGCTCCCGATCCCCGCCTCCCGAGCCGTCCTACCCATTCGCTAATAACCTAGGCAGCTGACACCGAAACAAGCGGTTCTCGGGCACGCATGTTTACAGAGGTGGCATACATTTCGTTCCTTTTTTCCTCCTCACCTAATACAATCCGGCGCCTGCAGTCAAAATTAGTGCTGACCCGAAGGCATTTTTGGGTTTAATGATAGCGTAATCGTCTCGTTGTAGTCTTCTTATATCCCAAGTAACATATATGTAAGTAGAAATGATCGAGACGATAAAATACGTGAGATCCATTGTAGGACGGAGCGTTATCTAGGCTCGTTCTTTCCGAGGACAATACGAGATCACAATAGGAAATTTCGAATTGCGTTAGACAATCTTTAGGTAGGATTTGGTGCGTTGCACCCCCTGCCACCCACCAACTAGGTGAATTGCAGGGTAACTTGTAGATGTAACATTACTTCGACTGCGTAAAGACAATTTTTTAGTATTATGAAGACATTAATGAAGTCTTTCGCAGTCAGTTAGATAATTACAAATTTTATCTTGAACGTGATTGCTAAATTCGTGCTTGGCTTAACCGTGCAGATTTTTAATTAATAAATTGTGCATAGGTATTTAAGACATAGTGATTTATGGTCATCATCTTGAAAATTTATACATTATTTGTTGGCAGGGTATCATTTTTCATCGATAGACTTTATGACGCTATATTGTTAAATTTTATTATTAAGAACTGAAAATTTTAAAATTTAATCATAGAACTCATTCATTGTCTGAATTCAGGAGAAATTCTGGATAACTTCTGTAGCCGTTAAAATGGTTGAGAACATTACCGCCGAGGACTGCTACATAATAAGTGAAACCCATATCAGATTTACCCATTCGTTTAATGTTGTTTTTTTAGATTTTTAAATTAGCAGCATGGTATACTGTGTGATTTGTCATAGTTCCATTTATTCATTCTTTTTTACATATCATTCGCTCTTATAGTATAAGCATTTCTATGCAGTCATAAGGAAAACTTGAAGCATAAGGCGTATGGGAAAAACAATATCGTAAAATATTTATTTAATAAACTCTTATCGTTTATTTCAGTATTAGCGGTAATTTAAAATTATAATACCGAAATAGAGACGACATTTAACTAACTTTTAGACAGATGTTATTTAAATGAAAGATGTCTACTTAATTCAAACACGAGGTAACTTAATGTTTTTGTAATATGTTTGTCAAAGCGATTGTTATATATAAATTCTATCTTGTCGAGTGACCATTTCTAAAATATCTTTTTTATTAATTTTTACGAGTGAAAATATCAGGAAGTATGAATAATTGAGATTACTATACACTCCCTTCAGATAACATTAATGATTACGTGAGGTTATTAGGAATTTAAGTTACTTGTGAAATTAAAACGTATTCAGGCCTCTTAAATTTTATTTATTTTGCAAATAAATGATCGAATTGACTACTATTACGACATAATTCAATCCTAATTTGCGAAAAATGCAACAATTAAAAACCTACTGTTATATCCTATGATAAATCTAAAATTAGGCGAAAGTAAGTGTTTTTAATAAATAAGCAATTTTATATCTTTAATAATAATACGTTAGTGTAATGTCGGGCCATATCAGAGCCATTTCGTTACTAAGAACAACCAGCATTGTTGTCGTACTCATAAATTCCATAGGACCGTATTGGGATAACGGAGGAAGATGGGAGTCTGGGGAAGGGGGAAAGTGAAAGAGAAGAGGAAGGTGAGAGAGTAACGGGGAGGGGAGAGTGAGGGAAAGCAGAAGTTTGGGAAAACAGGAGGTTTGATGGAGGGGAGGGAGAGATATAGGGAGGTAGAGAGAGATGGAGAGGAGGGGGAGTTGGAGGAAGGGAGAGTGAGAAACCCGAAAATAGGGTTAGATATAATTTTCTACCTTAAATATACGCCAAAAGGAGGAGGTTCAGAGTTGCACGCGGGCAGCGGACGAATTCATCTCACGTAGCGCGTAGGGGTGGAGCCCATAGTTTAATACTTAAATTAATAAGGAAATTCTAGCCTGTTGAGTTATCTTCCAAAAAATGCCTTTTTCAACTACATTCAATCAAATTTTCCTCGATAATTCAACGCAAGTTCATTAAATTAGTTTTAAGTTCATATTTTTATTATTGTTATAAAATAAAAAATCACAAATATTTATTTCAAAATTGCATTATAATTATTGCCATTAAGTCTTTTTGTTTGAAAGTATATCCCATTGTTTTTTTTGTTAGAAAATTTTCATTTTACTAGTTTAAGTTTTGAAACTGATGACCTGTAAGAGAAAAAATAATATGATCTTTTATATTTTATATTATGCAATAATTCCGCAGATTAATAGTTTTTAGTGTGAAAGAATTTAAATTGCGTTTTATTTCTTCAGTCAGAATTTTTTAAATGAATATTCCCTGTATTTCTCTTTAATTAAAATAAGTAAGCAAAAATAAATAATCAAACTCGTGCCTCTTATTACAACTCTCAAACCAATTTTGTAAAGTATTACGACCATATTTAATCATCTTAACCCCTATCATGTTCCCACAAATTTAACTTCTATGCCCTCCAACAATGCCCAAAACTTCCTCCTTCACCTTTGCATTATTTTCCATTAATCTTAATTTTAAAAACCTTCCTGAGACCCTTGTCAGCCGTCCAAGTCAAGGCTTTATCAAAGTTCAATAACTTTTCCTTGTACATGGAATGTTTGTTTTTATGACGGCCTAGCATTTTTCATGATCTCATGATATTCATATCTTGCACGTGAGTGCTTTTCATATCCACAGAAAATTTCAATCGTAAATGGCCTTTCTTCAATACACAGCGGAATGATAGAAATCTCAGACGTTTAGCGTTCCGAGTGGTTTCGTGAAATTGATAGCAAAACTTCCATTTTAGTAATATGATCTATCATTTCCATATCTTTTTAAAAAAATATAGAGATCTTAATTTGTCCTTTGAGAGCCTAATATTCCTTTTAAACTCTCCGTCTGCAGATTTTTTTAATTAAAGAAACTCATTTCATCTTTCAACCTGTGGAACTCTGGGAAAAGATGCTTCAACGACTCCCAAGTGTCTAGAATAGCTTCGCACGAGTTCGTAAAACTTTCTTTTGTCATAAATTTAGAAGTTCATTCATTCTTCTTCATTAACTTTCTACCACTAGACTGTTGACAAAGTTAGATATTTCTGATAGACAGAGATTTTGAGTTATTCCGCTTTTTCATGTTTGCTTTCGTGCAAATAAACGGTTATTCAAGGTACTTTCAATACCTATGCGTAAAGTGATGACTTATTAAATAATCTGCTTGCTTTGCAGACAAAAAGTCAAATTTTAGTTTTATATTTTTTATAAACGATATTTAATTACTAAAGCAAGAAAACCAACAACAGTGCATAGTCATCTTTCGAGTAGCAAAGTTTTCGACGTAAAATATCCAGACCTCTTTGCTACCGTAAATATTACGAAAAATACAAAAACTTTCAGAAAATTCGAAGTTTTCATTCAATTTTAATCAGCAAATTTAGAGGATATTATTTTTTAAATTATAACGTCCCGGCTAATCTTGTGTGGCCTGTTTACACCCCACTCTCATATCATCGCATGTTCTCAACACTAAAGCTCGCATTAAATTCTGACTCGTTTACGGAAGATATTGAAATAGTAAGTTTATGAACCCATGAATCAGAAACTATAAAAGCAAAATTGATGACTTCTCCACTGAATTAATTCGTAACTGTGCTTCATTTTGTATTTTAAAGCTAGAAGTTTTGTCACATCAGAAAAAAATAGGTTGCATCCTAAGATTTTTCAAGCATAGTTTTTTTGCTTAAATATAGTATTGTATATATATATATATATATATATATATATACATATATTTAAAATAATATTTATATAGTTGGCTAGTGGTTATTTTGGTATATAATATACATCGCTTATATTTTTTACTATCACCAATCCAGCGCCATCTCTTTTATGTTACATATTTTCATTCACGCTAGTATTCGAGAAATAAAGGAATAAACTTAAGAATAAACCTGAACTCCATCAGACTTCTTATCGGATTCTACTTTTAAATGAAACCTTAAATAGTTCTTTAAATTCCCTTCATATCAATAATTGACCTCTGTTAATAAGTAAGCATAATTCATTAAGGTTCGCAGTTGTAGTATCGGCAGAAATGCTGATAGTTTATTTAACTTTCATAAAAAATCACTGTGTTCTTCTTCAAGGACTCAACAGAGCTGAAAATTTATACACCGAGAATAATTTACGATCTTTTTAGCATACCAGATATTTTTCCCTTACAAAAAAATTTCTAGGCAGAATTCGGAGGGATATCTCTAGTCCGCTTCATTCTGTTACTCCCGAGCCGTCGTGTTGATCTACGAGCACTCGTGTCTCGCTGGGGAATCTGCCTATGTTTTCTTTCTGTGGTGCGAAAATCTCATTTCCATTCTAAATATTTCTTTTACTTTTATTTTCCAGGTTGTTCCTAAATTAAAGTACACCAAATATTTGTAAAGCTTTGTATAAATACTCCATGTATATGTTCCTAGTTTTCGCAAAGAAATTAAAACAGAAAATACGACCATACTTTGGGCGCAAATGACAAAAATATTCGCTACGTGTCGGTCAATACTCATTTTTTACGTTTAACTAAAGGGTAGTAAAAGTAAAATAATATGAAATGCTTTAACAAACATTGTAGTTTCTTATTATCTTGCAAGGTAAATAAACTCGGCTGATTTTAAGCGTGCTGCTTTTGACATAAAGACCACTTTGAAATTGAAATTTCAAAGCTGTTACAATTGGATAACATGCTTCTATTACAAACCGAATCGCATTGCGATTTTTTTCGCTCCATCTTGAATTGAAGCCTGATGCGGTGAGTATTAATTTTTAAAGAGCGACACATGAAAAAAGAAGTATTGGCGAAATACTAAGAATTTTCATTGAATTTTTAATTGATATTAATTTCACGGCTTTTAACGTGTAAATTGAGATGATTTTTTCAACGCAACATGTTTCATACATTATGTAAGCAGAGTTACTCTGGAGGTATCGTATTTTACTTTAGTCATATTTCCACACCAATTATTTTATATGACTGGGTGACGCTGCGAGTTTCCATCGATTGAAGTTTTCAATAGATCGCCCCGCCGAACGCAAACGTGCCTTAACTACAGGTCGGGATTTGGCGTGAATCCAAAATTCTTCGAGTAAAAATTTTAAAATTTATAGGCTTAAGAAACGTTAGGGAAGAATCGATTGCATTTGCTCGTTCAAAGAATGTCGCCATATCATATCATCTCCAAATGATCTATCATAATTTCGGATTAACGGTGAGAAAATAGGAAATTTATGTTGGAAACATATTTTACTACTTTGACTCTTAGGAAAATGATATTTCTCTTTCATTTTTATCCCAGAATAACACTACAATTATGTATATTATAATAATAGTATCGAACTAAGTTAATTTACTCGATTATTCAAAATAATAAAAGTTAGCCAAGAAATAAATCACACGTTTGGTGAGTATAAACAAGTACATATTTAAAACTTCCCTACTTCTTTCCGTTTATTCATTTAAAATTAGCTCGTGAACAGCACTTCACGGCTTTTAATTAAGACGATCAAAAAATCATCGTGACTACAGCAGGATTCGAACTCACGACGCTGACCACCCCTCTAACAAGTCCGTCGTAATTAGTGACTCATGCGTCATTAAAATTGACCCATGCATGGTCCAAGGCTTCCGTTATCGACCATCTAAACGTTATATTTTCTCTCTTGCAGAGGCGTTGAATGGAGACGAGGAAGGGAACTCGTTTTCCTCCATGTGTGAAGAACAAAAAAAAACGAGGGGAATATTTCGTTTCTAGCGAAGCTGCGCTGCACTCGATTATGAGTTTCTGCGAGATATAGACGAAATGAAGAGGATAACAAACACGTCAGGTATAAGCAGAAGTGGGTAGGGAACGAGAGAAAAATTGGGAGAAAAAAGGATAAGAGAGATATGATAGATAATGGAAGTACACGATTATAGGAGAGAGAAAGATAAATGGAGAAGTAAACATTAAGGAATTATGGGAGAAGGGCTGGAGAAGGTAAAAGGATATGAACCTAAACAAAGTGAAAGGATAAGAGATGACGCGAAATAGACACAGACAAAAGAAGGAAAAAAGAGAGGGAATAGGAAGGAGTAGCAAGAAAATGAAGAAATTAGTTGAGAAAAAATGTTGAATAAATGGAAAAGAAACCAAGAGGAAGGTGAGTATAGGGGTCGAATTAAAAAGAGATGGCTGATTCTTCTTCGATACGAGCTATACACTCACACAAGAAAAATATAAATAGTCTACCGTAAATAAATCCGTCTAATTTGTATTGATTGTTTCAAGAAAGTCAGTAATCAACGCATATATGAAAGCTACGAAAGAAAACTAAACTACGTTAAGAATTCGGCTCGAAAAATATTCGACATCGAAAATTTCATCTACTTGATTGATTCTGGGCATAAAATTTTAGCACTTTCATTATTCATGTCTAACCAGGTCTTCCCATTCAAGGTTTGACTGTAACAAAATGTAGTTTCGATGAAGTGTCAGTCTTAAGATATTTCAACAAATTGCTAACATCAGCCGAAAAATAATTTCTGATAATCATTTATTTTGTCAACAATAATTGTTTAATAAGTTTTAAAATTAATATTGATTTATAACTTAAGATGGTATTATTATTTTGCTAAATAAATACATTTATAGAAATCTCCTCTAGGCCTTTTCCAATTTTTGGATAAGATTTAAATTATGTATTTCGGTATTCCAATATAACTTATTTATTTAGTGCCCTCACCATTGCATCACCCTAACGGTATCGACGTTTTCCCATCAACATATAGCGGTATTCCAAGGCGAATTTATTTTTTGCATTTCTTTCGCAAGATGGCACTGCTCAAAGGCTTTCTGCCCGACTTCAGACTTTTTATTACCAAGATGCATGTCTCCGCGATACCCACCTGCCTTTTTTCTCATGTTGGTAACCTACTTGGAGCGAGATTTTTCTCATGTTGGTAACCTACTTGGAGCGAGATATAAGAGTGCAGTAATTTAAGACGATAGCTGCAAAAAAGTAACAAAGGAACGCCAACATTCTTTCATCGAAATGAACGAACCCAAATCTCCCTTCCAAGTCTGCGTGTCATGACGCCAGTTCAGGTGAGGGCAATCGGATCGTCATGATGATTACAAAGGGTTGCAGAAGAGAGATCGAAGAAAGATACTAATACGTAAGAAGATAACGGGAGAGAAAGAGAAAAAAATATTTTGGGAGAGAAACGCATAAATTGCGAAGACGTTTGGCAATTTTGATGAAGGCGAATGCTCTCTCCCTCTTTCTTCCTCATTCACTCTCTCTCTCTCTCGATTTCAGAATCGGAAATCCCGAACGCTGAATCAGTGCGGCCATCAGGGCGGAAGACGGCGTTACAGAGCTCGGAGCGTTTGAATCGATTGACCAAGGGTTCATGTGCCACAATCCCGCACAAATAATAACGACGCCGCGAGTTTGTTTAAAATTCTCAAGACCTAGTCCCGTATTTTTTTAAGGTTTTTGCTCGTCCCACGAACACGGGAGCCTAGAAAAATATTTACAGCGATCGACACATCTTCTCTCTGAATTTAACTTTAACGAATGTTCTGGTCCTCTTATATATATCAGATGTATGGGTCTAACAAAAAAAATATTTTTAAATTTGCGGAAAGCGTTGGAAATTGGATAACCAGAACATTTTGGATCTGGAAAAAAAGAAGAGTCAATTTCAAAGAAATTAATTTATCGTTAAAAATATTCGCTAGTTGGTCACCGACAGTTTTTGCTCTTCTAATTACTTTGCCTTGTGTATTTGCCAATTTATCATGCTTTTATTTCCTAATCCGTGTAAAACGGGGTCATTTAGTATACGAAATACCGAATCTTCAAGCATTGAATATGATTTACCATTTATGGTGACTAGTTCTACATTTGCATCTATTACACCATATGCAGTTAGATCAATAGATATTTTTTCTCATGTTATTTTCAACATCTGAAGAAATTTGAGGCTTTTTCGAGAATCAATATTTATTATTTTTTGCTTAATTTTCAGTATTTCGTTATAATCGAAATCATGGTATCGTTTTAAAAGTTTTAAACAAATTCAGAATTTTTCCTTTCTTGATCATGTTACAAAGTTTACATTCATTTCTGTATGTTTCGGCATTAAATTAGAATTTATCGGGGGCAATGCTTACACACTCGCTCCAAGATGTTTTTTATCTCCAACCTTTTACTCCCATCTACTAATGCCAGCCATAGACTTCAAACGATCCCCCTCCCGCCCACCATATCAACCCCTTCCCCGCATTCGACCGTAACCTGCATGTTGCGAATGCCTCTCCGTCTTTCGCCTCCCCAAACCAATATATATATATATATATATATATATATATATATATATATATATATTCTCGAACCGAACCATTTTTGCAGAAATTTCTGGTTCTGATCGCGGTTCAATAAAAAATAATCTTTAGTTTCGGTTCGCGTTCTTGGCTCGACATATTACTTAACATCTGTTATAAAGCGATACTTATTTTACAGAAACAGTCCAGAAATCTGTAATGATCAAACAATTAGATTCGTGTCAGGTTTAGCTTTCGTGAACTTCATGGTAAATTATTCTTAAGCACAAATGACGTCGTTTTCTCATTCACATTGGTTCGTAGGTCCTAGTTCAATTAGGATCGTATGGCTTGTTGTCAGATCCTCTCGCGCCATGGCTACGTCAGAACCCACTTTCCTCCGATCACCCTTTTTTTCGATATTTGTTGATTCAGCTCTCCTTTTTATTAACTCTCTATGCAAATGAGCACGACATGTGTATATTCTCTGAAGATAAGGCACGTTTTTTTTTATTCTGAGGGTCCGTTAACTCTTAAATATGTTTGATTTTTATCTAGGCAAAACTGTCGAAAAAGCTTTCTTCGATAACTGAGGAATACGTAGAGCTTATTATTAACGTCACCCTATAGGTTACGATGTTGATGATTAATGCGGGGATCAAATTTTTACTCTAAATATTTGCACAAACCCAGCCAGTCCGAAACAGAGAATTTAAGTATATGTTAACTCATACGATATTATTATATGAGAATATCTGATAATTATCCTTAAGATTTATCCCTATTACAAGAAGTTATTTAGAAAGTACGTAAAATGTTATTTAATCAACTCAAAACACTTTGTGGACGCAATGATCACGGACGTGGTGCACGATACTTCTCGCTAGTGGAGCCAATTAAGAAAGGTTCCAAGAGACTCCAAACGGGATCCGTATCGCATGGGCTCGATCCGTTAAACCACAGGATAGGTAGGTTAATGTGCATATGCATAGCCTAGTAAAACGCTGCCGGGCCGATTCGATTAACTATATGTATGTATATATATATATATATATATATATATATATATATATATATATCCTTGGATAGTTTTATATAATACATATTTCCGTTTTGAGTTTAAATCATTGGCCGTGAAAGCGAGGAAAAAAACAGTTAAAATCTTGAAAAAAAAACGGAAAATAACGCACAGTACCTCGTCCCATCTGTAAATACAAAGAATTAACTGGGTTGCTCCCAGATGGGAGGCGCCGTTTCCCAGAGTTCCGCACGATTGCAGAATTTCAATCGAACAAGTAAATAGGTTGGCGTCCGCCCACCTTTCTTTTCCTCCCCGTAATTCTCCCTCCCTCCCCCCACTTCATCGCCAACATCGGCCCGAATATCGAATGAGATTCGCAGTTTTCATCCATTTTTTCACCAGAAAACGAAAAAGATTGCTTCCTAAATTTTAATTTCAAATAAAAAATAAACCGTAAATTCCTCCCGTGTATGAATCGAACACAAAGCGAACGATATGGAAGAGGAAGAAGCTAAGCACTGACTCTGGGAAAAAAACTAAAATCGAACGAGACAAAGCATTCGGATTCCGCGCATCGCATGGTTGGCCGATGACAAAATAACTTTTCCCGGATATTTCGAGCGACAAAGGAGCCCTCTCTCGGTTGCGCAATTGATTAGTTAGGCGGCCCGCCACAAAGAAGCGGATTTATTTCTTTGTGTTTTCTAGAGAAAGAAAGAGAATTTTTTCCCCGTCCCGAGCAAGGTGCGCTCAAATCTATGATTTCTAGGTCTGCCGATTGAACAATTGAGAGGAATTTAGCCGTGCGCTTTTACACTATCTTTGCCTTATTTTTTTATATTTCATGGCTGAAGTTCGCCTGGAAAATTCTAACCGAAACACTCCTGATGTTTCGGCTGTTGGCAAGCGATTTTTTTTCTCGTCAAAATGGCAATACGTGTTTCGCGCATTTAGCATGATTGTGAATCCATTCCTATAAATTAGGTAGTTAAACGTGAAACTCGCCTAATAAAATTAATTTCAAGCTAGATTTTTAAAATGAGTACTTTTTAAGCAGCATTACAAAATCTTTTACCTCGCAAGGCGGAGGAAAGGCAAGCAAACGGTTCAAGTATACAATTCTGAGTTTAACTTATGTTAGCATGCTAAGAGCGCTCTAAAATTTTCGTGAGTCACAGAAAAAATAAAATATAAATGACAAAATTTTGTTCGTAAATTTTATACGAAACTTGAAATATGAAAACTTGCACACGAGCCGATTGCCAGATAATTTGGAAAAAGAATATATATATATATCATTATATATCGACGACTCTTACAGTGGAGGAGGAGGAGGATATAACATACTAGTAGTTGGTGCTTGCATACTGCAATCATTTCATCTCACCTTGAAAAAACATTCATTTTTCAGACAGACATTTCATCATTACAAATATTCTTTTAGTTCTAAAGATTTCAACGCCGCAGCGATTTTCGTTTTTCCAACATGTAAAAATAATAGTTTAAAACAATCCCCAAATGTTGCAATTTTAAAATTTTTACACATTCTCCATTATGGGGTACTAATGATACAAATTTTAGCCAAATTTTAAAGTTGTCGCACTTCTACAAGTAAAATAATATTTTTCTAATTGTTTAAATTTAAATAATTTTTAGCGGCCGCCACAATTCATTTATGGTAAAATTGAAATGTTGATTTGTGCAAATTCACTATTCTGTAAATAATTTTAAAATTTCAGCTTCCTAGCTCATCCCGTAGTACCTAAACAGTTATCTATTTGTTTAAACTTAGAGAATTTTTAACTGCTAAACAAATTTAAATATCAAAATTTGTATAATCCTTATTTTGTTATTTTACAAATTCTACCTCTAAAAAAATTTCAGCACCGTAGCACATGCGGAAATACATAAACCATGAAAATTTGTTTAAACAATTGCGAATTTTTAGCGGCCGCATTGTTGCACTTTTTGAAGATTTTCGTTTTTTCTATTCGGTTTTGCACAAAATCCTACCTAAGAAAAAAATTTCAAATCTCCAGCTCATCTGGAGGAGCCTAAACATTAGTATCCTCCTATATGTTATATATCATTATATATCGACGACTCTTACAGAGGAGGATATATATATAACATACTAGTAGTTGGTGCTTGCATACTGCAAGCATTTCATATCACCTTGGAAAAACATTTATTTTTCAGACAGACATTTCATCATTACAAATATTTTATAAATTCTAAAGATTTCACCCCCGCAGCGATTCCCGTTTTTCCCACGTGTAAAAATAATAGATTAAAACAATCCCCAATTGTTGCAATTTTAAAGTTTTACACTTTCTTCATTATAAGGTAATAAGGCTACACATTTTTGCCAAATTTTAAAGTTGTAGCACTTCTATAAGTAAAATAATATTTTTCTAATTGTTTAAATTTAAATAATTTTTAACGGCCGCCGCAATTCATATATGGTAAAATTGAAATGTTTATTTGTGCAAATTTACTACTCTGTAAATAGTTTGAAAATTTCAGATTCCTAGCTCATCTCGTAGTACCTAAACAGTTATCTATTTGATGGAATGATATGATCCGAAGATCCTATGCAGACAGGCATAAGCTCGTTTCAAAAATTGTTCCAGTTATCTATTTGTTTAAACTTTAAGAATTTTTAACTGCCAAACAAATAAAAATATCAAAATTTGTATAATCCCTATTTCGTTTTTTTAAGAATTCTACTTATAAAAAAAATTTCAACTCTGTGGCACATTCGGAAATACATAAACCTTGAAAATTTGTTTAAACAATCGCGAATTTTTAGTGGCCGCACTGTTGCACTTTTTCATGATTTTCGTTTTTTCTAGTAGATTTTGCACAAAATCCTACCTAAGAAAAAAATTTCAAATATCCAGCGCATCTGGAAGTGCCTAAACATTAGTATCCTCCTGTTATATATCGACGACTTATGTTATATCCTCCTCCTCATCCTCTGTAAAGAACGTCTATATATAATGATAACAGGAGGATACTAATGTCCAGCCCAAACTACTAGAGCTAGCGAGCTGAAAGTTTTAGTTTTTGTAGATATGATAGAGAAATCTACAGATAAAATTAGACTTTCTATCTAAGTGACATGAGTTCGACTCCAGAAATTCCGAAAGTTGCGTTTTTTCCCATAAGAAAAGCATTGCGCCATTTTTGTAACTTGCCGGTAAGGTAGAAAGATGAAATTTTCAGTGTTGCAAGATGGCCGCAATATCTAATAGGAATTATTGTCACTTTTGCTTACAGTGTCTTGGGCTCGGCTCCAGAGACCCCGGAATATCTCCCATAAGTTAGCATGTGAAAACGCAATCCAGTGTGTAGACCAATCTAATAAATTTAGGAACCTGAAATTTTGCAAGATTATAGAACTTTTCTCATAACCAACTATAAAAATCGAAAATTTCAAAATTGCAAATTTTAGGGGTTGTTTTAACCCCATTTGAACATTAAAGTTTAATAATTTTTTAGGTACTACGGGATGAGCTAGGAAGCTGCAATTTTCAAATTATTTACAGGACAGTGCATTTGCACAAAAAACCTTTCAATCTCTCCATATATATTGCGGAAACCGTTAAAAATGTTTAAATTTAAACAATTAGAAAAATATTACTTTACTTCTAGAAGTGCTACAACTTTAAAATTTGGCTGAAATGTATAGAATTAGTACCGCATAATGGAGAAAGTGTAAAATGTTTAAAATTGCAACAATTGGGGATTGTTTTAAACTATTATTTCTACATGTGGGAAAAACGAAAATCGCTGCGGAGGTAAAATCTTTCGAATTAATAGAATATTTGTAATGATGAAATATCTATCTGAAAAAATTAATGTTTTTTCAAGGTGAGATGAAATGCTTGCAGTATGCAAGCACCTTCTACTAGTATGTTATATCCTCCTCTGTAAGAGTCGTCGATGAGCTGGAGATTCGAAATTTTTTTCTTAGTTAGGATTTTGTGCAGAACCGACTAGAAAAACGAAAATATTCAAAAAGTGCAACAATGCGGCCGCTAAAAATTCGCAATCGTTTAAACAAATTTTCATAGTTTATGTATTTCCGCATGTGCTACGGAGTTGAAATTTTTTTTATAAGTAGAATTCATAAAAAAACGAAATCGGGATTATACAAAATTTGATATTTAAATTTGTTTGGCAGTTAAAAATTCTTAAAGTTTAAACAAATAGATAACTGTTTAGACATTACGGGATGAGCTATGGAGCTGAAATTTTTAAGTTATGTACAATGTAGTAAATTTGCACAAAAAAACTTCAATTTTACCATACATGAGTTTCGGCGTCTGTTAAAAATTATTTAAATTTAAACAATTAGAAAATATTATTCGACTTCTAGAAGTGCTAAAACTTTTAAATTTTGCTAAATTTCGTAGCATTAGTACTTCATAATGGAGAAAGTGTAAAATTTTTAAAATTGCAACATTTGGGGATTGTTTTAAACTATTATTTTTACATTTGGGGAAAACGAAAATCGCTGCGGAGGTGAAATCTGTAGAACTAAAAGAATATTTGTAATGATTAAATATCTGTCTGAAAAATGAATGTTTTTTCAAGGTGAGATGAAATGCTTGCAGTATGCAAGCATCTTCTACTAGTGTGTATATATATATTATATATATACATATATATATATATATATATATATATATATATATATATATATATATATATATATATATATATATATATATATATTGTTTAACTCTAGTTATTAAAATTTAAAACTGCACCAGGACTTCATGACCACCCTGTACATATATATATATATATATATATATTAACTAAAGGAAAAGAAAAGGTAGTGATGAGGGTGGCAACAAGGTGTTGAGGGAAGCCCAGCGGACACTCACCAAGTTGAGGACCAAGCTGGCAGGCTGCTGGGGGCGTCGAAGAGACACGTAAAACACACGAACACAAAAACACACGCAAGCTTATCGGGCCTAAGCCCTTCTTCAGCGAAAGAGTAACGTAAAGTGACACACTGGGCGGGGAATGACAGGGTGATGTGGGAAGGTTGATGATTGGAGGAGGTGGGGAGTAGGAGGGGTGGATAGCCAATAAAGAGGGAGTGTGATGAGGTAGAGTCCGAATAGTTACAAAGTAACAAGGAAACATTGTAAGGGGGCTAATAGGGTTAGCGGAGGTTGAGGCCAGGCGGAGAGAAAGAGTCGAGAAGATGGATATGTGCTAGTTCCCAGTGTCGGAGAAGGGGGGCAGGAGTGTCATAGGGTAAAGCGCGAATAATCCTAACATTGTAGCAACTATTAAAGGGAACATTGTGGGTATTAGCATGTAATGCAACTGGGAGGGGGCGTCTGAGAGAAACGCTATTCCGGTGACCGTTCATTCGGATGTTTAACGGATTGCTGGTGAGGCCTACGTAAAACGCGGGACAAAGGGTGCAGGTAAGGAGGTAAATGACGTTACGGGTGGTGCAGTTGCTTCTGGAGGTGATGGGGTAGGTGATGTTGGTGGAGGGGCTCGAGAAAGAAGATGATGGTAGGTGGATAGGGCAAGTGAGGCAGCGAGGTTTTCCGCAGGGGTGGGAACCTATTGCAAGAAGCGTGGTAGAAGTGGGAAGATCCTTCCTCCACAAGATATTTCCCAAATTTGGGGGCCGGCGGAAGGAGAGGAGCGGAGGATTGGCAAAAAGGTTGATAAAGAGGGACTGATGGGAGGAAGAGGTAAGAATTGGGTGGGCAGCATGAAGGATTGTTTTGAGAGCTTCGTGGATACCAGGATGGAAAAGTGTCGTAAGAGTGAGTGGAGGGGTAGATGCAGGAATAGTGGGTGTGTGAGGATGAGATCCAATGTGGGTAGGCGTCATCGCCCTATGGATTTGTTCGCGGACCAAGACTGGAGGGTAACCACGTTTGAGAAGAGCATCCTCGAGGACAGAGTAATACTCTAGAAGGGATGCTCTATCGGAACAAAGCCTCTCCTCGACGAGCAAGGGCATAGGGGATAGAGGTTTTGGTATGAAGGGGATGGCAGCTATCAAAGTGGAGGTATTGGAGGCTGTTGGTGGGTTTGATGTGAACACAGGTGCGGATTTGGCTGTCTTGAAGGTAAAGATCGACATCCAGGAATGTGATGTGGGAGGTAGAGGATTGGTGGGTGAAGGACAGTGAAGGATGGGAGGAGAGACGCGAGAGAAAGGAAAGGAGAGAGTCAGGTCCATGCGTCCAAATGAGGAAGACATCGTCGATGTATCTCAGCCACAAAAGTGGTCTGAGTGGAACGTTGAGGAAGAGTCTTTCCCATTCTCCAAGGTAGCAATTGGCGTATGAAGGCGCCATTCGGGTGCCCATCGCAGTGCCTCTAATTTGAAGGCAGTGACGACCATCGAAAGAGAAGTTGTTCAATTTGAGCACCATTGCTGCCAAGTCTATATATATATATATATATATATATATATATATATATATATATGTGTGTGTGTGTGTGTGTGTGTGTGTATGTATGTATATTGTTTAACTCTAGTTATTAAAATTTAAAATTGCACCAGGACTTCATGACCACCCTGTACATATATATATATATATATATGTGCAGTTTTAAATTTTAATAACTAGAGTTAAACAATCAATATAACCATTTAGTAAAAAACATATAAAAGCTCAATCCTTAAAGTGTTTTATTGTAGAATTTGATTGATATAAATCTTATCTTTATATACTTTAATTTGTAGATATTTGTATAACCCCAAATGGCGACAGTTGAAGAAAAGGATAAATATGTGCTTTCGCTTACAGAATTGAAATCGGTTACAGCTGTGAAAAGAAAGTTTGTACTCATTATGGAAAAGATGCACCCCATAAAAACTCAATAAATAGGTGGATGAAAAAGTTTAAAGAAACTGGATCAGTTAATGACAAACCACGATCCGGTAGACCCCGAATCAGTGAGGAGACTGTGACTGAAGTCGTGGAAGCCTTTAACAGAAGTCCAAAAAAATCACTGCGGCGCGCGTCTAGCGAATTGAATATTTCCAAAACAACATTCCTTAAAATTTTAAATGTGAAACTTAATAAAAACGCCTACAAAATTCAGCTGGCTCAAATGTTAAAGGAGGAGGACTACCAAGTGATGTTAGATTTCTGTCATCAGATCAAATCAGAAATCGACAGTTTCTTAACATGTTGACGTTTTCTGATGAGGCAGCTTTCCATGTCTGTGGCAAGGTCAACCGCCACAATTGCCTCATCTGGGGAACAGAAAAACCACAAGAAGTCTGAACACATGAGCGAGACTCACCAAAAGTTAATGTGTGGTGTGCAATCAGAAAATCTCACATTATTGGTCATTTCTTCTTTAAAGAATCAACTGTTAATGGTAAGAGTTATCTTTCTATATTGCAGAATTTCTTCATCCCCGAATTGCAGAGATTAAATCTTTCAGAGAACCCCATCTTCCAGCAGGATGGAGCACCTTGTCATTATGCTTTGAATCAAAACGCTTGTCTACTCATCGAAACCTCGTTCTTTGGATGAACCTCACTTCAAACTATCTCAGCCGATCAATTATGTGATGTGTTCACGGAGTTTGAGACTCGGCTTCAAAGATATATCAACAATGATGGCGGCTACGTGGAGGTTTAAGGATCTAAAATGCATTATGAATAAAACTTGAAGAATTTAGCTTTTATACGTTTTTTTACTAAATGCTTCTATTGTTTCTATAACTTTAGTTATTAAAATTTAAAACTGCACCAGGACTTTATGACCACCCTGTATATATATATATGTATATGTTATTTAGAGCTTAGTGCACATGCCCAAATAAACATTTGAAAATCTCGATGAATATGTTGTTGCAGTCGTTAAAATTTTGTAAAATTTAAACAACTAGATAAATATTATTTCACTTCTTAATCTACAACTTTAAAATTTGGCATACCCTACTGTGGAAAAAGTATAATATTCTTAAAATTGCAAATTTTAGGGATTGTTTTACTCTATTATTGTCACATAAGGAAAGAACGAAAATCGGTGCAGAACTGAACTCAGGTCTTTTCCTCTTCAACTGAATCCATTCCGTCTTCTCATTTTAAAATGAGATTGTAACAAAAATTCAACTAGCTATATATACGTGTTATAGATGAAATTTCAAATTATCGTAATGATCAAGTATTTTTCTATGTGAGCTGAAAATGGAGATATAAAATTTTGATTCATGTAATTTTGAGTAAAACGCTTTGATATAATGCAAACAAATTTATTTTATTGCTCAAGTTTCATGTTTATAATTCATATTCGAATCGTTTCCTCCCCCCCTATGCGCTTTAACCTCGAGATTCGCACCGCGAGACGAATTCGCTCGCTACTCGTGTGCAACCGTGAACCTCCCCCCTTCGGCATATATTTATTATTATTATTATTTAAAACTTAGCGCTACAAGTTGGCGATCTGCCAGGTGGTAACATAAAGAAACCTCGTAGGTCTCTCACACATCCAACAACGAGATCTAAAGACAAAAAATAAGACAGCAATAAAAAGATCTATAATAATGACATAACAAAAATATTACCCATAAGAAATATCACTGCAACCAAGAAAATTCAAAAGTTTCAAAAAGGAAGGAGAAATATTTTTTAAAAATCACTAATGAATCACAAAATCACAAAACAGCTTTACATCTCTTCCTAAAAACATTTACACTCTTTGGGAAGGGCTCAAATAGTTCAGCAGGCAACTCATTCCAGTCAACAATAGTTCTGTTTAAATATGAATATTTTTTACATTTGTTTTTTGTTTTCTACACATAAATTTGTATTTGTGATCATTTTTCCCTTTAAAAGATGGTTCTTCCACCCCCTTGTGTAACTCACTCCATGCTGCCTCCATATTTATTACATTAAAAAAACCACAAAGTCTACTCCGTTTCCTTCTCCTTTGCAAGCTCTCCTAGCCCAGTATTTCTAGCATCTTCGTCACGCTATTTATAGTAAAAAATTTTATCTAGCCCTATTATCGTGTTTCTTTCTCCCTTCCTCTCACTCCCTCGATCTCTCACTCTCTCCCTCTAACACCCCCTCTCTACTTCCCTCCCTCACACCAAACCTCCCGCTTTCCCTCACTCTCTCCCTCCCCCTGTCTCTCTCTCTCTTCTCTCTCTCCTTCCTTCCTTCTCTTTTTAACTCCCCCATTTCCTCCCCATACTCCTAGCTTTCTCCGTTATCCCAATACGGTGCAAACGAAGAACGAACGGTAAAGTAGAGTCAGAAGCCGAGAGTGAAAAATTGATAAGCATCGACAAAAACAAACCCAATGGTAAGGAGGGCTTTTAGTCTGTGGTCTGCATCAAATTTGTTACGAGTTGATTAGATCATAATCAACAAGATGGAAAAGTATATCCCATAAATGGAATACACAGAGATTTCAAAGGCGTTCTTTATGGGAAATACGTTTGAAACGGTATCGAAAGATTGGGTGATTCTTGAATTTTTATCTCCGAAGCTATAACTCGTAATTATTTGGTTTCGCGGACTTTTTTTTGTGGTAACAGAAGTTCTCTATCCAAATATTTTTCTGAATCTATGCCTCACAGATCATATAAGAACATGCGAGAGAAAAATATACATTTTTAATTCTTGCTTGCCGAGAGAACCCCGTCTTAACCGTTGATGTACACAAAATATGGGATGTTTTGCTCAAGATATTTTCAAATTTTTATCTCCAAATTATAACTCGTAATTATGTGGTCTCATAGATATTTTTGTAGTAAAGGTTGTACTCTATCCGAATTAAATTATTAATCTATACCTTACAGATCATATAAGAGCTACAGAGAGAAAAATATTGTATTTAATTGTTGGTAGATGGATGCAATTTAACGAGATACGAGTACATATAAGTTTATTTAAGCGTTTACGTAAAGTGGTAGATATAATTGACGGATGTAACTCAAAATCACAATTGGGCGATAAATTTTAACAAGGATCACTCCTAGTTAGTTAAAATCCGTCCAGCGGTTTAGTATATGAAAATTACGACGGACGGACGTGACGTGCCCATAAGGCGCTCTGCTACTACCGCTTCTCTGGTAAAGAACGCCTAATAATTCATTATGACGTCCTTCTTTGTTATAGAAATCGTCGAGTTAATGTTATCCTCAATTTGATTGTAATTTACCTTTAAAAAGCCTTGAGATCGTTGCTATGGTAGTTAGAATTTTTCATTGTTGTGCCTCAAAAAATCTTATATTATATTACCGTAATCGTCGTAGGCAAACTTTTTGGTAGGGTGGTTATAGCCTATTGGGAAGCTTATATCTCCGCCGCTGTTTGGGCTATTTTCGTCAGCTATAATTTGTAAAAATGCGGAAATCTCCTATTATTAACGGCAGTAAATTCAACCGGAAACGTTAAATACATTCTTTTTAAGGGGGTTTTCCGACGCCCCTGCACTCCATAAGAAAAGCATTGGAATCAGTTTCGGGCATTATAAAATCGCATTTTAAAATTAGTTAGAATCAGGATACGAAGTCGGGACCTAAACGGTTGTGTTGGAAAAAGAAAGAAGTTCATTTTGGCTACCGTGAAAATTCAGTTACGTTCCGAATTTCCTGGAAAATCCTTTTTAATACGAAAAAACGAGACTTTTAAACAATGAGAATTGTCAGTTACCATGGCCACCTCATTTGAGCGAGTGGTAACATTGGGTGTATACTCGCGAGCCCCTTGACGATATTACGTCATTTTGTTTGTTTACATGGATTTTGAACATTTTTGAAGAATAAGTGAACCTTTCCCCTTTGAATTCAAGAACCATTTTATTCGTTATTGTAGCATCCTTTAAAAAATTAATTAAATTCATCTCTTTAAGCCAAGAGAAAAACATTTTAAACAATATTAGATTAAAATTGAGCCCCTTGACAATATTATGTCATTTTGTTTGCTTACATTTATTTTGATTTATGTCTTTATGTTGAGCCTGTTTATTCTGTAATATTTACGAAAAGTTTAAAACAACTTTGCAAAGTCAGTTATTTTTATTTATCTTAGAAAATTAAATTAAATTATACTTATCCTTAATCCTAATACAGGTTAATAATAAATAGAATCTTCTGTTCAATTTACGAAGAAAGAAGTTTACATCTTTTGTCATATAAATGTGTCTGATTATTATTATTTTTTAATTTTTTTTAAATTTTTTTAATTTTTTAAAATCAAAATCAATTTAATGTGACAGCGATGCGTCACAGGCTCTCTAGTATACTTTATTTGCGATCTAAAAACACATTTACGCTAGTTCGTCAGGTATTTGAATTTCAACTTTAAAAATTAAACTCATTCTTTCATCTACAAAACTATTTATCCGAGTTCCTATCGCAATCATACTACGAGGGTGGTACAAATGAAAACAGCAAAAGTTAAAAGAAAAATGTTTTATTAAAACCTTTGACAAAACACTCGTTTTCTTTTCCACATAGTCCCCTCCTCTTGCAATGCACGTTTGCCATCGCGAAACCAACGCATGGATTCCGTCTGAGAAGAACTTTTTTGTTGCTTGCTCAGCCAATCATGCACCGCATTTTTAAGATCGCAGTCGGAACAAAAGTGTTTCCCTCGTAATGCCTCTTTGAGTGGTCCAAGAAGATGAAAATCACTCGTAGCCAAGGCTGGGGAATAAGGGGGAAGGGGTATCACTTCAAAATGCAGATCCTGAATGGCTTCAAGAGTCGCACGGGCACTATGAGGATTGTCTTGTTACAAACAAACACCTTTTCGGATGAGTCCCTGACGTTTGGACAGTATTGCAAGCTTCAGTCCGTTCTTAAGAAGATCGCGGTAGGAATCACTATTGAAAGTTATCCCTTTTTCCATATATCTCTCCAAAATTACTCCATTTTTGACCCAAAATGCAGTCAACATCACTTTCCCTGCGGATACTGTCGCTTTGAATTTTTTTGGCTTCGGCGAGCTTGGATGCCGCCATTCTTTACTTGCTCGCTTACTCTCAGGCTGAAAGTGATTGACCCACGTCTCCTCCCCGGTCACTATGTGGTTCAAGAAATCTTCCCCTTCAGCTTCATACCGAGAGAATAGCACAGAGCAGGCGTCAACACGTTGTTGCTTCAGGTCTTCAGTGAATTGTCGGGGCGCCCACCTCGCACAAACTTTATTGAATCCAAGCTCTTTGTGGACAATTCTGTGAGCAGATCCAACGCTGATGTCCAATTTCTTGCTGATTTCTTTCACTTTAATGCGACGGTTTTCGCGAATGAGCTTATCAACGGCAGAAATGTTCTCCGGTGTGACTACGCGATCAGCCTGGCCTGGCCGAGCAGCGCCTTCCACATCCTGTACACCATTTTTAAACTTTTCAACCAATTTATACACAGAGATACCTGTGATAAACAGTTATCTCCATGCACATTAACCATCCTGCTGTGTATTTCAATTGGTTTCACTCCTGCGTTCAAAAATCATATCACTGACCTCAACTCCAACTTTGTGCAATGTTCTATACGAGATGCCATATTTATATAACAAGGGGTACCAAATATCACAAAATATCCCACCAAAATAATAATAACGATAACAACAAAAATAACTGACAACAATAATATCAACAAAAATAGCAATAACAATAATAATAGAATTGCATACTCCCCACTTTCTTTTCACTTTTGCTGTTTTCATTTTAACTATAAAAATAATTTAGTGTCTGTGGTGGTGTCTGGTCAAGTATAATTATGTATCTATAACTCAAAAACTACATGATGTAGTGACAAGTGGAATGTGTCATGTTTACCGCAGTAAAGAGTATAGGATGGTAGGTTGGTATTTAAACTGATTCATCTAACCAATTTATTTATTTTTTAATTTACTGTTTTTATTTTCACCATTTAAAAACATGGAGATATATGTAGACTATTTTTCATTTGTAAATTAAATTGCCAAATTCATTGTACAAAGTCAGAACTTGAACTCGAGGACGAAGAAAGTTATGAAGGTCCATTTTACTACGGTGAAATTTCAAATACGGAACAAAATTTTACAAAATTGAGCTGTAAACTACAAAATCTCGAGTTTTTTTAATGAAAAGGTTTTCCTTTCCATGGCAACCGATATTGTTGCCAAACTCCATATCGTAAGCCTATGATATTGAAATGAATTCAAAGTCAGTTAATTACCTATGTAAATATGAGATGGCATTGCAAGCTATTTCTTCATTTTCAAATATAGAAAGTCTAGCAAGGGGAAGGAAGAGAGAGAGTGAGTGAGAATGGGAGGAAGGAAGAGTGAAAGGGAGAGAAAATGGAATGGAGAAAGAGAATGGAAGGAAGAGAGAGAGGGAGAGAGAATGGGAAGAAGGACGAGTGAGAGGGAGAGAGAATAGGAGGAAGGGAGATAGAATGGAAGGAAAAAAGAAAGAGAGATGAGAGAGTGGGAGAAAGGAAGAGAGAGTGAGAGAAAATGGGAGGAAGGAAAGAAAAAAGAAAGAAAGAAAATTGTCTTTATTGGCGAGGTTGAGGTTAACCATTACAATTTATTTACATCAGGATTACTGATTACAGAATTTAATTTACACAGTATAAATTAATTCAGCGTTAATAACCAAGAGTTTGAGATTTACATATTTAACAAAGATTTGTTTAATATTTACAATATTACGTCATAAAAAATTGTTACCACGAGAGAAATATATATCAGTGTAATCCCTCTTCTCCTATACGTAAGTATATGGATAAGTACAACAGAGACAGTTTTGCATAATTAAAAATATGGAGAAATTTCTTCTTAAACTTTCGAATATAAAATGCTTGCTTAACAAATAAAAGACGAAAAAAAGAGAGGATAAAATATATGAATATATATATATATATATATATAACCACACTAGATAAACTTTAGCTTCGCAGTATGTAAAATATAAGAGGCTGTTTACAATACTGTGATTCCATGTTGGAGAAGATTCATCTGGCAGAAAGTGAAGCATGTATAGGATTACATAATTCAGTTTAGCACTTATTCATCAAATGTAGAAAGCAGGAGTTGCGGAATCCTTCCAGTGACTTTAACTTTGTTGTCTTTACGGGTAACTCATTTCAAAGTCTGTAGGACGTTACATGAAATGAAATACTGAAAAATTTTCTTCTATGAGTTAGGGTATTTAGCGCCTTTGAGCTACGGGTGTTTTTTTCATGGAGGGAAGAGAGAAAGGAATAGTTCTACGAAAGATAAGATGGAGAGTTTGAAGACAGTAGCCAAAATAGTGTATTAAGAATATGAAATTTCCTGCGGGAATCGAGATTAAGCCATGACACTTTTTGTAATAGGTAGATATATGATCTAATTTTTTTACTTTAAAAATAAAACTTACACAGGAATATAAAGTTTTTTAAATTTTATTGGACAGCTCTACTGAGAGATCACTGTAGACCACGTTGCAGTAATCTATATGAGGCAGAATAAGAGAAGATACGAGTTCTTGCTTTAAATTCTGGGGTAGGAAGGTTTTTAGTCACTTCAATAAATAGAGGGAAGTGTTTACGTTTTTACAAACACAGGTGATATGGTCTGTCCACGTGAATGTGTCATTTATAATAAGACCAAGATTTTGTACGGTTTTAAAGAACTGGATGGGTGCATTATCAACTTGCAGGCAATCGATATCGAAGTTGATGTGGGAAAGGAACTTTGGGTAGCCTATCATAATAGCTTGTGGAGAGAGAGGGAGAGAGAATTGGAGGAAGGGAGAGGGAATGCGAGGAAAACAGAAAGGGATGAGAGAATGGAAGGAAGAGAGAGGAAGAGAGAATGGGAGGAAAATAAGAAAGAGGGTTGAGAGAATGGGAGGTAGGAAGAGAGAGAGGTAGAGAGAGAATGAGATGATGGATGAGAGAGAATGGGAGGAAGGGAGAGAGAGGGGAGAGAATGGGAGGAATAAAGAGAGAGAAATTGAGAGAATGGGAGGAAGGAAGAAACGAAAGGTAGAAAATGTATTTTTTGTTGTAAGGCATTGAAACTAAATGGTTTGTCACACTACCCACGTATGACTGTTCTCTTTCTCTGTGCTCTTCATTTGTTACTGCTTTCGTCATTTTTGTTTGTCAGCACGGTTTTACCTTTGTTCTTATTTGTTTGTTCCTCATTTTGCCACTCTCTCCTGACGTTTGATTCTTCTTTTCTCTTCGTTCTTCGTTTATTATAATATTTGTTGCCGTTTTTCAAAATCTCTCGCAGTAGAACTGCAGGCTCTCTCCTAGTTTTAAGTAATTTAAAAAAGACACATTTAAAATGCCCCGCATCGAATCACATGCTTTTCTTATGGGGTGTTGATATGGGACAATGGGATCTAAAAGTTCTCCTCAAAATGCAAATTGTTGAAATTTTCGATTTTCCCGTTAATTGTGACCTATGACCGACCACTATTTCAAATTTCAGATCTCTAGCCCTTCTAGAAATACCTTAGAATGAGACATGGGGCACCTAGGAGGTTCGTGCACAAGATTTTTATATTAGAGAGAAGTACTGCATTTAGTATATGCATATGGCATCAATTAGTAACTGAATCATATCCTTTCTTATAATATTCATCAATCAAATGAAATTTCCAAAAATAAGCATAATTTATTTGCTTTTAAATTATAAAACAATTTATAACCTCAATACTTTATATTGGTTGTGCGTCGCAACATGCTATCATTCATTAATTAATTGTGCTAATTTAATTGACGAGAACGATGATTCGCCTATTTATTCAAAAGGTTTCAAATGCAACGTCTCTGCGAATAGTAATTAATTCCCTCATTGTCAGAGAATCATTTTTAACGGTATTTTCGTATTCGCGCGTAATTTATAAGATAATTAATAATTAATCCAAATTTTTCCTGCATCAAAGCTATATTATACTCTTTTGGCATTATATTGGTTCAGTTATCGGTTTCTTATCTCGAAATTTTAAAAATAACTAAAACACAATATGTTACCCTCACTCATGTTTTCATCGATGCAAGACAAAAACCTTTTCTGAGCTTGCATTCACTATATTACTGTGGACAGTGACCAGTTTAACACTTAACAGAGATAATCCCAAGTGTTTCGGAAATGTTTGAAATTGAAATTATCGTTCCTAATATATAGACCTTTGTATATAACCCCATTGACCTCCATGCAGCTTTCCGAACTGACACGTTCTGTTGTTACACATGTAGAAGAATATGTCATAGAAAAATAAACTATTACTTTTTAGGCTTTCATTTCCAGCTGGCGCTCAAATTACCCAGTCCGTAATCGATTGCACTGTAGGCCTTTAATGTCCGCGTCGAATCGGGGTCGTGTTTCGACGCGATCTACACAACGCTCAAATATAACAAGCGCGTGAAAGGCAAACCATTGTTGCGGAAGAAATTTTCATCTCTAATGATGAGTTCTCTTTATAAGGTTTAATTAGGATTAACGTGCTTTACAATTTAAAAGTCGAAGAATTAAATTCGCGTCGCTCACAACAATAGGGCAGTAGAGAATTAGACGTAAGAAAGCTGGTTTGGAATTTTGAAGATAGGAGCTTCTTGATGTATACGTGGGGAAAAAAGAGTGAGATGTAGTATGTGTTAAGCTTAGGTAGAATAAAGATAAAGAAATTACCTAAAGAGAAATGTTAAAACAGATAAATCGGGAAATCATTCGAAGTTTTTATAGGTGTAGATTTTTCTTAGCTCGCTTTTAACACCTGGAATTTTATCTTTCTACTTTGACAACCAGTAATGCGAAATAAAAGACTTCATAGCTGAGTATTAACCGAGGAATTTTATAATAAAAATTTTTATCTCTCTAAGAGCAAATTTCAATTTTTCACTGTAATCTTCTTTCTCTCATATATCACTAATTGTAAGATCAAGTAACTGAGAATGTTGATGAAAAGTTCTCAAGCAGCCATATGTACCACCAGGTGCTAAGGCCAGTGCCGGTGTAGGAGACAGGGTGGACTCCCCAGGCAGGGTAGACTCTGCCTCTGTCCATTCTGCCTCGAGACGGACTCGAGAGTCTACCCTGCTATAGTCCACCCTGGCTGCTATGCCAGTGTACCCTCGCAACTTGACCACTCCTACAACCCTACGCTTCTGCCTCCAAAGAGACACGGTCAGAAAAGGAAATCATGTTGTCCTCTGTACGTTCTTCAATACAAACAGTTCGATTTTATTTGAAGCAACAAATGCGAGAGCCGATGGAACAATTCCGCCTTTCCCCCAACATGTTTATTTATTTGAAAAAAGCCCAAAGACAGCACAAGGCCAATTGCATTGGACACAAAGCAACGAAGTAACAAGAAAAAAAAACAAAAATAAAACTATCAAACAAAATAACTAAAACTCTAGCAATAAATACACAGAAGACATACATAGTACACCATTCACGCGAAATCAGGGTAAGGAGCAAATAGAAAGACAAGCAAATCGGAAGAAAGGGGAAGGAAAATAGGCAACAAAACAAATCAAATATTCGGTTTAAATTGGAAGTTAGGAGACTTATTGAAGGGGTTATAGTCAGAGAAGCGCTTCAGCAAACTATTACAAAGATCAGGAAGGCGATAGAGAGAGAGCGGGGACCCGGAGTGGAAATAGAGAAAGAAGCTCACGTGACCTAAAATTGCCATTAATAATTTTTGAAAATGTTTTAATGTCAGTGTGAGTACGTCGATCAGTAAGGGATGGAATCCCTAGGGAGGTTCGTATGGCACTAAGTGAAGAGTTATGGAGAGGAGGGTGACGAAAACGAATTACAGACAGAAAGAAATTCATGGGTCGGTCAAGGAGCTTGAGAGTAGAAAGCGAAGCAGTGCACCAAATTGGGGAGCAGTAATCAAGAATGGGGAGAACGCAGCTAACGAAAAAGGTACGAAGAGCGGAAATGTCAGTTATTTCTGTATAACGATAAATTAAACCTACTAACGACATAGCACGGGAGGAAATACTTTTAATATGAACTTGGAAAAGAAGCTTAGAGTCGAAGATTACTCCCAAGTCCCTTTGGTTGGTGACAGAGGGGATAACTTGACTAGAGAGCCTGTATTGATAGTTAAGAGGAGATCTGCGGAGTGTGTATGACAGTACTGTGAATTTAGATGGGTTAATTCGAAGGCGCCAGTGATTGGACCATGAAAGGAGCGCATCAAGAGCGTTTTGTAGGGCAGTGGAATCCTTATCTGAGTTAATTTGTCTGAAAATTTTACAGTCGTCTGCATATAGGAGGATGTTGCAAGACGTGGAAGAAATAGTTTCGACTAAATCATCAACAAATAACACGAAAAGTAAAGGACCAACTACACTACCCTGGGGAACGCCGGAAGAGATGGAAGCAACTGAAGATGAAAAACCGTCAAGTACTACGCGTTGTTGTCTATTTGTTAAGAATGAAGTCAAAAGGGAAAGAAAATTGCCGTGTATATTGTATCTGTTAGCCAATTTAAAGATTAGAAGTTGATGGTTAATGGAGTCGAAGGCTTTGCCAAAGTCAATATAGCATACATCTAACTGCGAGGAACGTTCGAAGGAATCGGTGATATGTGCATGCAAAACTAAAAGGTTACGTTAAGTTGAGGAGCCTGGGAGGAAACCATGCTGCTCACTAGAAATGAAAGGGAGAGTGAAAGAAAGGAGACGCTGATGGATGATGCGTTCTCAAACAGTTGAGAGTACAGGAAGAAGGGAAATTGGGCGATAAGAATCGACGGAAGGCCTTTTACCAGACTTGAAAAGAGGAAAAATATTTCCCGTTTTCCAACTCGTGGGGAAGTAACCCGCCGCGAAGCATCTGTTAAAAAGCAGAGAGACAGGTATTGATAATGAAGGCACTGCGTGCTTCAAAATCTCCAACCACCAAAATTCACGGGAGATTTTATCACAAGTCTTTGCACTGCCTAGATGATCACCAATAGGAAAAGAATGAAAATATTGGAAGATCATCTCTCTTAAAGCAAGAGGGATTACAACTCGAGGCTTCTTAGAGCCCAGGGAATGGCGACGTAATAAGTCGCCTTGCAAAGAATAATTCGGAATGGTTTTCCCTGTTCTGATTTGCTCTATTATTTTGCACAAGTCTCTGTCTGAAGCCTGATAATGGTGAATATTAGTGAAGGACAATTGAACATGTTGCAATAGACAGGAAATTTCAACGGGGGTTGGATCAGAATGGTGATCCAAGATTCTAACCCGTGACAAGCAATCAGCAGCCCTATTTTTAGAAGCAGAAACATGGTGAATTGTGAAACAAAAACAAGACAGTTTTAAAACCATGCGACCAATTTTCCCTAATTGTTTAGGGTGATTAAACATCCAGGTGAGAGCACCATTATCAGTATACAAATGAAACGGTCTTTTCTGCAGGTATGGCTTAAATTTTTGAGTTGCAATGCAACAGGCCATACATTCCAATTCATAAGTGGACAAACGAGACTCTTGAGCATTGAGTGTTTTGCTAGCATAAGCCACCGGTTTAAAATTACCATCAATCAGCTGATTGAGAGTGGCTCCCAAAGCAATATTGCTAGCATCCACAAATAGATGGAAATCTGAATTAAAATTAGGCAAGTGAAGAACTGGAGGAGAGGACAAGACATTTTTAAGTTTCATAAAGGAAACAGAATGGGAATCAGTTTATTGAAAAGTGGCATTCTTTCTCCTCAAGGCATTCAGAGGAGCGGCCAATTTAGCAAAATCAGGAATAAATTTGGAATAAAAACCTGACATCCCAAGGAAGGAGACAACCTGTTTCAGTGAAGTAGGCACCGGAAAATTCATTATGGGCTTCACCCTCTCAGGATCTATCTGCAGGGTACCACATGTTATCTGATGTCCCAAGAAGTGAACAGCTGATTGAGCAACTTTCATTTTATCTGGTTGGACAGTGAGACCTGCATGGCGGAGTCTCTGTAGTACCTTGCCGATGTGGTCCAGGTGTTCCTCATAAGATTTAGAATTAATACATAAGTCATCGATATAAGGAAATACACAATTATATTTCAAGTCCCCTAAAACCTTATCGATCAATCTTGAAAATATCTGTGGGCTTGTACAAAGTCCAAATGGTAACCTACTATACTGGTAAAGACCAAAGGGGGTAATAAATGCAGTTACAGGTTTACTCTGAGGTGACAAGGGAATCTGATGAAAAGCAGAATTGAGATCGAAAAGAACATGGCAGAGCCAAGGTAAGCGAAGGCCAGCTCAATCGAAGGTACCGGATAATTATCATATTTAACCCTTTTATTAATTTTGCGATAATTGATTACAAGGCGATCTGATCCATTTCTCTTAGGGATGAGAAAGGCTGGACTAGCAAATGTGGAATTCGATTCTTCGATCACTCCTTTCTCTAGCAGTGAAGTCACCTGATTTTTCATCGAGGCCAATTTGGGCGGAGACAATTGATACGGATGAGAAGAAATTGAGGTAGAATCAGACAATTCGATTTCGTATTCAACTAAAGTAGTGAGCCCAAGGTTCGGGTGATGACGTCTGGATATCGCGTGAACAGGGAAGCGATTTCGCAACAGCCGTCCTTAGAAGGGGGAGGGGGTACACATAGATTGCCGTTACATGAGTCATCCTTAGCCTTGTCGAAAAAATGCACGTTGGATGAGGAACTTTCTCCGACGGCATACGAGGGGGGGGGGAGGTTACAAATCGAGAATTGAAGGAAAAAAATGCCTTACGGGCACGGCTATCAATTATGATAGAGGATTTCAATATAAAATCATGGCCCAAAATGTACGAAAAGGGCAAGTTGGCCAAATAAAACCACTGCTTCCACGAAAAGTTGTGGATTCGAACTTTTAAATGAACCCTAGATCGAAACAGGAAAGGGTTAGCCGAAAGACCATTGCATTTAACGAAGCAGGTTTGAAGCGCTCGCTTTTTGCTACGAATTTTTAAGGCGGCCCACTCCTTGCGATCTATTAGGGAAATGGACGAACCGGTATCGAGTAGAGCATGGCGTGGTTGCGAATTAATGGACGCCTCAATAAGTGGTGTGTCGGAAGGATCCGACCAATTAACAAAAGAATGACCCGGGGGGTTACGGGGATCACGCCGAAAACGGAGATTTTGATTAGGCTGAAATGTAGCCTTTGGCGAAGTTCGAGACACTGTGGGTGGCAAAACACCCGAGGATAATGGATTCTCGCGAGAATATTCTCTTTTGGTCATGAGGAGTTTATCGGATTGCGTGAGTAAGTCGTCCAACTCGGCTAGATTATTAGGCCTCCCGGCGAAAAGAAATGTAGACTGGGTCAGGGGATTAATACCATCGAGTACGAGTTCCACAATCTCTAACTCCAAATAATTCAGACATAATACCGAGATCGCCGCCTTGACGGACTGGAAGAACATCAGCGGTGGGGATTGGAATCTTTTGACTTTCAGCGAGATAAGGCGTTCGAATTCTCTCTTCGAGAAAAAGGTCTCCCAGACTTTCGAAATGACCTGCTCCCAAGAAAGATTCCATGAAATAGCATTAAACCAGAAATCCCTTAGCGTAACCGGGATTTTAGTAAGGGCGAGAATGAGAAGATAATTATCCGCGACGAACTTAAGTTCGCGAACGTAGCGTAATACAGGCAAAAATGCGAAGGTGGCTTCGGCTGAAAGCTCTACAAAGGGAGGAAGCTTAGACAAGAGACCATTAACCACTTGAGTAAGATCAGAGGGCGAAGGAGAGGAAATCACGGGTGGATCTTCATTCGACCCGTTCTCTGCGCGAGAGCGCATTCTTTCAGCCCTATCTGAAGCAGTGGTAGAATGCTGTTTTTCGTAATCACCCTTAGACGTTTCCATAGTGGAAATGAAACAGCACGAAACCAAAGAACAAAGTGAAATATACCAGACAAGTTTATAATAATGAACTTTAGATTACAAGAGTACGAAATACACGAATAAACAATAACGAACCTATGTTCGTATCTCGGTGGGACCTCCAATAATGAGACGAAACTGTCTCATTTTACATTCAGCTCTCGTAATACTAAAAGTACTTGAAAATAATTAAACGATACGATACCCCTTGGTGACACTGCTGCTGCCAACAACAAATCAAATACCATACACTGGATAAATGTCACGAAATGTACTAACAATTATATTGCAGTGACATAATACAAAGCACAAATATAGTACAATACTTAGTAGAAATGTCCACTTGAGGAATCACAAATGATATGAAAAGAGTTCGACTCGCAGATAATCTTTCCGCAGGTGCGTTCAGCTCAGCTGTCTTCGCTCTGAGTCCTCTCTCGTTCTCTCCCACTCTCCGTCTCTCTCTCTCTTTCTCACTGCCTCTGCTCGTGGCGACGTTGTCGGGTGGGAACTAGTTTAGTTCGCAGTGAAGTGCCGGTAGATTGCACTGCACTCGCGAACGCTAATTGGTTCTACCCTCGATCTACTAGTGTCCTCTTCCGGGCTAATGTCTGTTGCTATAAAAGAAAGCATTCCGTACGTACGGGGCGCGTGCGTACGCAGGGTGCGTGCGTACGCACTCCCTGTCGTGATCTCTTCGATTGGCAGGATTTTTTCGCATTTGAAGCAGCCATTTTTGAAAACCCATTGTTCCTGTCAGTGTTGCGAAGGCAGTCGCTGAGAGAGCAGCCCTACGTAGAGTAGGCAGTGGAATTTGGTAGGCAAGTCAACCTCAATACCGAACAATCGGCAGAAAATATCATTTTTAGACCGCTAATCATATTATGTAGAAGCATTCCAAAGAGTTTAAATCATTTAAACATCTTTTTCCATTCCAGGTGCGAAGCCATATTTTCCCTTTCCCACGTATACCCTGAGATTTTTTCAGTCATCACCACCAAGCATTTTACTCATCGCTTTGAAGCTATATGGCGATGCGATGTCTCAAGAGGAACTTCATTCACCGTAGAAGAGTCAAGGGCTTCCACCCCCGGAGTGAAGGTAAAGAGACTCCTGTTATTATGAACATTATCCTTCCACTCCCGTTAATTTACAGCTTCAATTAACAAGAGGCCAATATTTCGTTGTTTAAATGATGACTTGGCCGATAAGGAAATGACATAATTTGAGATAATTAGTTAAATTTGGGATGATAGGACAATATTTTGAAGTACTTTTAAAAATTATTTACTTAAATACTTTTTCGCGAGTGATGTAAATGCTAGAATTGCATTTATTATGTTCGTAGCATTTGGACCAAACTCGAACAGGCTACGATCTCGATCGAATTTAAATAATAATAAATAATAATTTAAATAATTTGGTCATTAGCCTCAAGAGGGAACGGTCGTGTGCCAGGTAGCTCCGGGTGAAAGGGTGTTTGAGGGCGTCGTAAGGAGAGAGTCGTAATGACCAAGAACGGAAGTAAATCGGCAGCCGAGGTGACGAAGTGCAAGGCGTGCAACAGAAAACTTAGTGTGCAATGCTCAACTTGTGGAACATGGTTCCACATAAAATGTTCGAGAAGCAGCTCAGAAGAGTGCATGGAGGACAATTGGAAGTGTTTTGTGTGTAGGAAGAGTGAGGATCGCTCTGCTTTAGAGGAGAAGGAGAAGATAATAGTGAGTCTGAAGCAGGAGTTGCAGAGGGCTAAGGAGATGATAGAGGTATTAACGAAAGAGAATACGGCACTGAAGAGTGAAAAGATGAAGGGTCCAAGTGGTGAGGGATGGGTGGAGGTCAAAGGAAAGAGAAAAATAGAGATGAGGAAGGATAACTGTGCTAAGGAGCCAAGTATTCGTGTCTTGGGAGACTCCATGATTCGTTTTGCAGGGGAAGAATGCAGAAGGCAGGGTGATGTGGTGGAGTGTTTCCCCGGAATTAGGATCGAGCAAATGGAAAAGAAAATTTTGGGCAGGAGTGACGATAGTAAAGAAGAAGTTTTGGTAATTCATGTCGAAACGAATGATATTAAAAGTGCAAGGACCGATGATCACGTGGTGGGTTTGGTATGGGAGATGTGTACATCGGCTAAGAAAAAATTTAGAAATGCAAAAATAGTAGTGAGTGGAATTATAAGAAGACGAGATGTCGCTAGAAGACGAGTGGACTATATCAACGAAGGGATAGATTGGGTTTGTCAAAGTCAAAAATTGTGTTTCGTGGATCCGAATTATTGGTTGGGAGAGAATGACTTAGGACGTGATGGGCTGCATCTGAATAGACAAGGCAGCGAAAATTTTGGGAGATTGCTGAGGAATGTAGTGAGGCATGCAAGGGCGGGAAACTAGCTGGGGAAAACAGAGGTGGGCCATTATCAACCATTGATCAAAAGAATATAAATGACTATGTTATGCAGATGTGTATAGTGGAAGACGAAGAAGAGGCAGGGGAAATAGAACACGAAAGAGGTGGTGGTTGTCACTCTAGACCAGGGGTCGGCAAACTGCGACTCGCGAGCCACATGCGGCTCTTTGGGTGCGTACATGTGGCTCTGAAGTAAAATTGAAAATGAAAATAAAACTATCATAGTTTCATTTATAAAATTTTTAAAGGATTTTATTCACATAATGGTGATTCTATTTGTTTTATAGGTCTCGCAAAACTTCATGGCACTAAGATGCGCGAAGCGTGACGTTTGGGAGGGGTAAGCAAGCGTGGAGGGGGTATACAGAGGGAGTGGAGGGGATAGTTGAGCACATGGTAGGCGGGGAGCCAAACAAAGTGACTAATAAGTGAGCGCACGGGCTCCCTCTACTGGGCAAGGCAACAAATGTGAAAGCGGGGAATCTAGGGGAGGCACGTGTAGTTGTTTTTTGTGTAGTTGCGCGAACGTGGAGTCCGTGTCGCTTTGCTGTTTCTGCAACTTAGTATTCTCTTTTGGCTGGGTTCATCCAGAAACTGCATTAATCTTCTCATCCAAGTTTACTACAACTTACAAGGTATTGTTGACAAAGGCAACCTGGCAATTATTATTATTATAAAGGCAATTATTTCAAATATATATATATAAATAATATTGGTTTTATTATATTTAGATACGTTGACGGTGGAGATTTACCGCGGCGTGTTTTATTTCACGTGCGACTGTTACAATAAAACGTGTTACTGGTGAGATTTATATTTATTATATTTCCGAATTATTGTTATTTATAATTTTGAATAATCACTTAGTTCTTTTTATTTTCTTTTTATATAATGTATTTATATAACGTGTTAAGTAAAATATATTGTTTAGGGTGCTTTTCAACATGGCTACGGAGAAAAAACTAAGACAAACAATAGATGAGCATCGTGACTTTAAAACTGAATGCACTTCCATTCCAACCTGTCTTATTTGCCAAGAAAAACTGGCGCATAACAAAAAGTCAAATTTGGAGAGACATTTCACGACAAAACATGCCACATTTGCTAGAAAATATCCTGTCGGTGACACGAGAAAGAGAGCAGTTGAAAAACTTCAGAAAAATGTTGAAAATCAAGTTCTGTATTTAATTATTGGATACAGTCTGCCAATAATGTTAATATTGCAAGCTTCGTAGTGAGTCAGGAGATCGTTAAGAGAGGAAAACCATTCATAGATGGTGAATACATAAAATGTTGTTTTGTTAATGCATCTGAAGAACTTTATCGGGATTTCAAAAACAAAGCAGGGATTTTAAATAACATTAAAAACATACCGTTATCTGCCAAAACAGTAGCAGATAGGACAGCTAAAATGTCCTCAAATCTGACCAACCAACAAGTTGAAGACGTTAAATTAGCTTCAGCTTTATCAATTGCGGTAGATGAGTCTTGCGACATCAAGGACACAGCCGAAGTTGCCCTTTTTGTGCGCCATATATCATCTGAGGGCCCGAGAGAAAAACTTCTGGGATTATTGCCACTCAAGGGCCAAACGCGTGGAGAGGACATAGCACATGCCGTCCTTGAATGCATGGAAAAAAATCATATCCCACTCAATAAAATTGTGTCAATTGCAACCAATGGTGCAAAAAGTATGACGGTAGCGAAAAAGGGTTTTGTTTCAATTTTCAAAGGAAAAATTAACCATGAAGTGATTACTTTCCATTGTATACTCCACCAGGAAGCACTTTGTGCACAAACATTTCCAGAAGAAATTGGTAAAATTATGGAATTGGTAATTAAGATTACCAATACCATTATAGCAAGGGGACTTAACCACCGACAATTTAAAGAGTTGCTAAGTGAAATGGTGAGCGAGTATACAGATCTTCTCCAGTACAACAGGGTTCGATGGCTTTCCAGAGGCGACATGTTAAAGCGTTTTGCATCTTGCGTAATGAAATCAAACTATTCCTCGACAACAAGGGTGTTCAATATTCAGAATTAACAGAAGATCATTGGTTGAAAAAATTGTACTTTATGGTGGACGTTACATCACAACTGAATCAGCTCAATCGTAAATTACAAGGCAAGGGAAATACTGCTTTTTCAATGCTAGAAGAAGTTATTTCCTTTGAAAAGAAATTGATTCTGTTAGCTGAAGATTTAGAGAGGGGAACATTAGTTCATTTCCCAAACTTGTCTCAACATCGCCGAGAAAACAATGCCTTCATTAACAAAGATTTTTTCAAGACAGCAGTTGTAAACATAAGAGAATCTTTTCTTCAAAGGTTTCAGGAATTCAGAAATGATAAAGCGACTCTAGCTTTTATTACAAATCCTCTTAATGACAATGTGAAGGAATTAAATTTTTCTCCGTTTGATATTGGCACGGCTAATTTTTAAATACAATTGCTTGACTTGCCAAGCAAAGACTTATGGATCTCCAAATTTGTACGTCTTGGTACGGAAATAGAAGAACTGGAAAAAGAAAAATGCAGTCTGATTACAAAGCACAAGCAGACTGCTATAAAAGACCTACAGAAGGCAGACTCAATGATTCTCAATACTTGGGATAGTCTTCCGGACTCATATCGTGAGTTGAAAAAATTGACATTTGGTGTTCTCAGTGTCTTCGGGTCTACATATTTATGTGAGCAATCGTTTTCTAACATGAATTTCATTAAATGTAAATTGAGGAGCCAAATTACTGATGCCAACTTGGAATCGTGCCTTAAATTAAAAACGACTAGTTACAAACCGGACATACAGAAACTTTCTAAGGAAATGCAAGCGCATTGCTCACACTGATTAAAACCAATGAGAGTAATTTTTTGTGTGATTTTTTGTGATTTTTTCTTCATTTAATAAAGATATAATTTATATTATAACTTGTTATAATATTATTTGAAATTTTCCCTATTTTAAAAAATATATTTATGGCTCTCGAATAATTTTTAAATTGTTGTGAGGGACAGGTTTGGCTCTTCCGTCTCAAAAGTTTGCCGACCCCTGCCCTAGACGCCTGCAGTCCAATTGCAAAAGCGGTGGTGGTGCTGTTGAGCTGACGGAGAAATCGAATAAAGGTAAGGGTTTGAGGGTACTTCAGGTTAACTGTCGAAGTGTATATAACAAGAGGGAAGAGTTTCTAACGTTAGTTGATGCTTGCAATTCCGATGTAGTTATAGGGACAGAATCATGGTTAAAAAGCGATATAAACTCCAATGAGATTTTTCCACCTGGTTTCACGGTATATAGAAGAGATCGCGAATCTAGAGGAGGAGGGATTTTCATTTGTGTCAAAGACTGCTTTGAATGCACACTTGAATGGGTAAGAAACGATTGCGAGGCAGTGTATAAAATTAAGAAATCTTTTCTTAAAAAAGCAAATCGATATTATAGCAGCGCATAGGAAACCGGGAGAGGATTATTATTTGTTAGAAATGTTAGCGAACTTATTCATAGAAAATCCGTTAACGCAGGACATATTAATTGCAGGAGACCTAAACTTACCTTCGGTTAAGAGGGGTGGGTCATCAGCGGGGGGGGCGGGAGGGCTCAGGAATTGGCAAACAGCCTTATCTATGAAGGGGGATTCACGCAGGTGGTAAGACGGCCAACCAGGGGGGTAACATTCTGGACGTCTTTCTTTTAAGGCCGTATGAGTCACTTATTTGCTCGGGGTCAATGGCAGGTATTAGTGGCCATGATGCTGTTTATTTAGAAATTGACTGGGTTGTTACGAATCCAATGAAGAAGAAGCAGAAAACTAAGGTATGGCAATATAGCAGAGGCGATAGAATTGGATTTCGACAATATTTAACGGAAAGTTTTCCAAAGTCGACAAGTGAAGGGGGAAGCGTAGAAGAAATGTGGGTAGCGTTTAAGAAATTATTGTTGTTAGGACTACAGAAGTACGTGCCCGTAAAGATTCTGAAGGACAATCCTGATCCTGAGTATTATAACAAAACTATCCGAGTGCTGAAAAGAAAAGTAAGAAAATCGCATAAAATGAAACATTTAGGATATTTATATTCTAGTAAATATGTTAAATTAACGAAAGACTTGAACAAAGAAAAAATAAGGGCGAAAGAAAAATATCTTATAAATATTTTAGATAAAAGTAACGGTAGTGAATTCTATGAATATCTTAGAAAACGTAGGGAAATCATAGAGAAATCAGCTACGATAAAAAATGCAAACGGTGACATAATCGTAGGAGACGAAGAGAAAGCAAATGAGTTCAATAAGTGGTATGCCAGCGTGTTTAGGAAAACCGAAAATGTTGAGACTTTAGTGCAGAGGGTTACAAAGGATAGAGCGTCGGAAACGGGGTTAAATAAATATACTGGATTGACGCATGAGCCAAAACACATTAAGATTCGGGATGCGGAAATTTTTAAAAAGTGGCGAGGTTAAAAGATCGCAAATCTAGGGGACCAGATGATATTGCGGGAGAGGCATTAAAGTTGGGTTCTAGGGAAATAGTACCGTATCTGCGATTATTATTTACTGTCACTTTAAATAACGATAGTATACCGACGGACTGGAAGAAGGCGATAGTAATACCTATTTATAAGGGAGGGAATAAAACCAACGTTGAAAGTTACAGGCCTGTTAGTCTAACATCAGTAGTTTGCAAGCTGATGGAAAAAATAATAGCTGACTACTTGCGCAACTTTTGGGAAGTAAATAATTGGCTATGTAAAAATCAGCATGGGTTTAGAAAAGGCTACTCTTGTGATACTCAGTTACTAGGACTAGTTCAGGATATTGCAGACACAATTGATAGAGGGGAAGAGGTGGATGGGATTGTAATATATTTTGCAAAAGCATTTGATACTGTCTCTCATGACATTCTTCTAGCTAAATTATGTAAGTTAAGCATAGATAAGAGAGTATCTCATGGGTTAAAAATTTCCTTATTGGTAGAGCTCAAAGGGTTAGAATAGGTACAAGTTTGTCAGATTTTGTGAATATCACATCAGGGGTGCCCCAAGGAAGCGTTTTAGGTCCGTTACTATTTCTTATTTATGTTAACGACCTTCCGAATAACATTAATTCAAGGATTCGTCTATTTTCGGATGATTGTATTATATATAGGCAAATAAAAAGTGAGAAAGACCGGAAAATTTTACAAGAGGATATCGAAAAGATAGAAGCTTGGATTAGGATAAACAAAATGAGCGTAAATATTAACAAAAGCAAACACGTTACGTTCTCGAACAAAAGACTAATAAGTGAGCGCAGATACAACCTACACGGCGAAATGGTACCAAAATATGATTGCTGCAAGTATTTAGGCGTCCACGTAGCAAAAGATCTAGGATGGGATAGGCATATTGACAGTATTATAGGAAAAGCATATAAAAACCTACATTATGTTATGCATAATCTTAAAGGAAGTAGTAGGGCTGCGAAGGAAAAGGCGTACAAAACTATAGTCAGACCAATATTAGAATACACGACGAATGTATGGGATCCGCATGTGGTAGGTCAAAAAAGGAAAATGGAGAAAGTTCAGAGGAAAGCTGCGAGATATGTGCTAGGTAGGTTTAAAAAGGAAGACAGCGTCACAGAAATGTTGAAAATTCTGGATTTGGAATCATTAGAAAATAGGAGACAAATTAACAGATTAGGGGGACTGTACCAGGCATACAGCAATAATGAAGCATGGGAAGACTTAAGAAGTAGATTGCAGGTGCCGAATTTTTTAGGGAAAAATAGCCATGAATTTAAAATTAAACTTAGGCCGCAGAAGACAAATACAGCAAAGTATTCGTTTCTAAACAGGGCAATCAGCGAGTGGAACAAGTTACCTGAAGTGCTCTTCAAGCCATTACCTAAGGACGCGAAACATTTTAAACGTAGAGTTAGTTCATATATGCATGGTAAAAATAAGACGAACTGTGAGGAGGAATATTAGTAACATCAATATCTATGTAACTGTGCCTAAGTGCAGGAAAAGTAGGGGATTGCTTGGAAGGGTGAAGTACGGTGGGGACTTCGTGGGCCCCGTGACCGCTACGGTAGCCGAGAAGGCCTTTCATGAACCCACGAAAATCCGCACTCTAGGCACTCATTGTAATTAGTTTGAAATTGTATATTGTTAAATATTTTTTAATATATTTTAATTTTTCTAATATAATTTATAAGCACTTTATTTGTAAAATTGGAATTTTAGAATTATATATTATGTTTTTCTTGCCACCTGGCCGGCTGGCCAAATTGCAATGTTTTTTAAATAAATAAATAATAAATCCCCAGGCGGGATTATCAAAAGGTATCGAGTTTTAAATACCACCTTGCTCGACTTAACTGTATTTCTAAACAATCGTGCTCCAATCTCACTCGGTGAAGCGTATTATCGGTTAAAATCTTAGAATGAACGGATGAATTACGTGTAAGGAAGTTTCTCCACGCAGAAGAAAATTGGTTATCGAAAATAAAATCATCTGAAAAAGCGTAGGAATTTGTACCAGTACAAGGAAAAACAGGACCTTCAACCTTTGTATATGAATTATTTGATCGTATACTTTTCTCCGGTAAGGAATATTTTTTTATTTTTACTCAATATACCAAAATATTTATATAGCTTGTCTGTTGCTTGTAGAAGGACGTTGGTGAATGTTTTATAGTAGATTATGTTCGAAATTTACGTAACATGGCTGCTGTGACGTCAAGAATGTTAAAATAGCAAAAGCAAGTAAAATTTACTTCGATAAAATTAATTTTTGTCTCATGCCAGCAGTTTATCGTGAATTTCATGCTGTAATAATTCGCACATAATTATGAAATTTTAACTAGAAAGCGATTAATATTAAGTAAGATACTTGCCCTTTATCTACCCACAAAACTAGAATGTGGCGCCGTAGGTGACGAGAAATGGAACTACATAGCGTACCGCATGCGTCCCGAGCAACTTCGATCTCCAGCACGACTTTAATCTCTAAAATTACAACCACATTTATTGACAAGAGAACTCATTAAGGCACCGTTCACCTTCCACTATTTTGTAAAATACTGCTGTTGTATTGTTGTTTCCATTTTTGAATTTTAATAAAATCAACACTTCATCATAGAACAACCTTTAAATAGTTCTTTCAGATTCATATTCTTCGTGATTAACTACTTATTCGCTTTTAGTAACTAGCTTCAACAATGCCGCCATAGCTACGCTAAACAAAAGAATTTCTAAGAAACAGTAAACGCAACTTCCACGTAGTTCCATTTATCGTCACCTACGGCGCCATTCCCTACGAGAAATTTTTGCGGGTAGATAAAGTGCAAGTACCTTAAGTAATTTTAGATCATAGAAACTTGGCAAATGTGACTTCATTGATGAAGTCATGCATATCGTTTTATTTAAGTGCACAAGATAGTTTGCCAATTCATTAGATGGTGTTATATTTAGCGACAGTGATGGAGTTAGTAATGGGAATTAAATTTATCATTTTTGAAAACCTGTTCAATTGAGATTTTTTTCGGAATCAAAACTAGTTAAGTAATAAGATACTCGAGAAGGATTTAGGTTTTAATTACAATAAAGCTAACCTTAATTACATTTTTCAAATCCAGACCTTGTTTTTGTTGTAAATTGAATAATAAAACTACGCCACCTTCACTTCATTTTTGATCTAATTGGTAAAAGAAACGCTCATAAAAGCAGAAATGCTGACTAGATTGTGCTCAAAATTAAATACGGCAGTTTTTGTATGCCTACATCTCTACATCCTAGGCTACACAAAATCGATTTCCTAGGTACTAAAAGAAACTATCAATACATCTACATCTACATTATACCCTGCAAGTCACCTTTTCGGTGGATGGCAGGGGGTGCAGTGCACCAAGGGTCCATAGTATTCCTACGTCATCTTTTTCTATTATGGTCTCTTATCGTCCTAGGGAAAAACGATCCTCTATATCGCTCCGTTCTACAATCGATCTCGCGAATCTTATCATCACTGTCCTGCCTTCCGAAATACGTCGGGCTTCTGATAAGTCCTACTACCTCATTCGCTAGTCCCTCCGACATAAATTTTTCCAGTAGTTTAGTTCTAGCCTGCAGCCTACGTTCCTCTAACGATGTCCATTTCAGATTTTCTATTAATGATGTTACGCTTTGTTTACTATCGTAATTCCTCTTTACAAATCTAGCTGCCCTGCGCTGAACCCTTTCTATCTCGTTAGTGAGTCCCTTTTCGTAAGGATCCCACACAGCTGAAGCATATTCGACCTGCGGTCGAACCAAGGATAAATAGCATAATTCTTTCACTTTTTCGGAGCTATTTCGAACTATTCTATATATAAAATCGGTTGTGATCCTCCAAGCTCCAAAAACTTTTACGTTATATAATAAGACAAGGTAATATTTACAATGAGAGGTGATGGAGTGTTTGCCTTCCACATTGCGTGCCCGAGTTCAAATCCAGCAGAGGTTGGCTTTTCTCGACCTACTCCCTGCTTCACCTTGTGAGTCTTATGTTAGGAGAACACTCAAGTGCTCCGTCCTTCAGAAGGGACGTTAAGTTTTTCTCCCTTGTGTTATAGTGTGCGGGTAAAGCGCCTCACACTACGATAGGTATGTAGTCGCAGAATAGGCTAGCCACTTACCTGCCCAAAACCGTGGACCTACCGTGGAATCTACTATATAAAAATGACTTGGTGAGGGTGGATGGGACAGCCTTAGCACTAGAGCGTACTAGCGGCAAGAAATTCAACTATTTGATGGTGGTAGTGTGTAGGATATAACTTGATTCGCCGAAGCGTCCGGCGTAGTCCAGGCAACCATTGCTAGTCCTTTCTAAAAGTCAACGACCTTAGGCCTCCATGGTATATAGGTAGATAGATTTAAAACTGAACGAACTACATTCTAGTGACATGGCATTATTCGTCCTCAATTATCATTAATGGAGAAAAGAAACGCTACCTAAGTCGATCTCAAGTCGTAATTGAAGAAGATGATCTGTCTATGATTTATAAGTTAACTCCCAAAATGTCATTGAAATTGAAAATGCCGCAAAACTCATGACGGGATAAGGTTCATTGAACTAAATTTCAATTATTTTATATTTATTTATTATTTTCTTCTGAAAATATAGCAACAAAGTGTCTTCCCTATCTATATTTCCACCTTTCCCTTCCCCTATTGGTAAAGTGCCTTTTTTATCCCCTATTTTGAGATATCTCTGGAGATACTGAATGATACCGTCTTCGTGTATAATAAACATTGCCTGAGTTTTAATGTGGATGTGATTATGTACAGATTTGGCAGAAGGATGATTATGTAGTTTCTCTTAAAGTAACCTTTTAAAGTTAATGGATTGAGGAGCAAGAGGAGGGTTAGAAAACGGGTGTCAGGGTGGAGAAAACTATCATTTACAACGGAAATAACTTTCAATGGTACAAATAGAATTGTTTCTAATCTGTATTGAGCATCCATTCTAGCGTAATTTGTCTTGGAAGAGAAGGAAGACCCTATTGTAATATTTATACGAAAATATCGGAACATTAAATATTCATATGCTGGTTGTAACTACGAGAAAAATATATTTATATAGAATAGTTGCTGGTTGATATCTTATCGCTCTCAAAATTCCTTAGGTACTTATCTATTAGCTTAGAATATCAATTCTCGTTGTGAATTTCAAATTTTTCTTTGTAGAGTAGAATTTAACTACTTAAAATGAAGACAAATGTTACCTGCAAGTCATAAAAAAACTCGGGAGGGGGAGATGAATGTTTCCGATAAGTTTGAGATCGAATCAAAGGGAAAACGCATCACAATAGATCCCGGTTATTTTAAAACCTCGGAATATAAAATATTATATTGGTTAATATAAATAGATTTTATAAGATATTCAGAGTTATCTCCATTTTTATAGATACAGAGTTATTAAATTTTCGATTTCTATCAGGGTTTATAAATACCCTCTGTTTATAAGCATTTCCACGTAAAATCTGTTATATATTTTAACTCAAAGGGAACAATATATTTACAGTCGTTGATTACGAGCAATAAACTCCAGTTAATAAGAAAACGTTCTGCTGGTTAACTGTGTGGTAAAATGAAAATTTTATAACTCTGTAACGTTTCCCCTTGATCATTCACCCTTACGAATCTGCCTCCGACTTAATTGCAAATGAAACTCTAGAACGATGAACTCGGCCGGCGTATATGTGTGTGTATGTGTGTGTGTGCGCGCGCGCATGTGAACGAATCATTCGGATTCCGCATCAAGTTAGTTTTTTATTTTTTTATGAAATACGATCCTGCTCGTCAAAAGAAAAATGTTAGACGATCGATGGGTCAACCAAATTACAAAAGCCTCTGACGAGAATAAAAAGGAACTCGGTGCGCACATTCCATCCCGATGAGAGTTTATTCGACTACTAATTTCCTTCGTCCCGCTCTCGGGGTCGTGATTGGACTGACCACTTACAGAGGTAATTGAAACCAATGTACTCAACCGAGAGTATGCAATCGTGTGTGACGAGATTTGAGACATCCCGTGCTTGAAAATTTTGTTTTTTTTTTGGGTTGACTCAGTCGCACTTTTTCATTCATTGCCTATATGTATTTCTTTAATTGATATTTGATGCCAACGAATCATTCGTTTATGAAATAACCCCCGTCAAAGCTGTCCTTTTACTCTTTTATAAAGATTACACTAGTTTTTTTTATAAATCATTCTCCGTTCGTATTTTTTGCGATTGATTAATCATATCACTGCATAGGTGCCAAAATAAATTTTTTATTCGTTTAATACCTGAGTAATGAACGCTCATCAGTCATTTTATTGTTAGCAACACAATGCGTTATCTTGAGAGTAGATCGCTCTTAGTCAACTGTCAACATGGCCTCAGAAAAGGTAGATCCTGTGACACCCAACTCGGTCTGTTTGTGAATGATGTTTTATCATGCGGCGAAAATAATAAGCAGGTCGATGCAGTGTTCCTTGATTTTAGAAATGCTTTTGACAAGGTTCCCCACCGTAAGTTGTTATTAAAATTGGGAAACCTTGGCGTTAATGTTAAAGTCATTAACTGGGTTCGCGCTTTCCTTTGGAATAGAAAACAAAAAGTAGTCATCGATGGTAAGTCCTCGAGTGTGGCAGATGTAGTCTCTGGAGTGCCGCAGGGTAGTGTGATCGGACCTATGCTTTTCTTGCTTTATATAAACGACATCAGCTCAGTTGTAAAAAGTAATATCAGGCTTTTTGCGGATGACACCGTAGTTAGTCTATAGAGAAATTAGTGGTCCTAGCGACCATCGTCAGCTTCAGGATGATCTGGATGCGTTATCTGTTTGGTGCAAGGAATGGCAGCTAGAAATCAATCAGAAAAAGAGTAACGTTCTTAACTTTTGGAAATCTAGAAGCCCATCGTCCGTGTTAACCTACTCGATAGATGGTGAGAGCATTCCTGTTTCGGAATCCGTGAAATACCTCGGGGTAACCTTGAATCGTGACCTGTCTTGGGACACCCACATAAGACGAGTGATAGGTGCGGCAAATAAGAAGTTGGCTTTTGTGCGTAGGATAGTCAGGAAAAGCACGGAAAAGGTGAGAGAATCCTGTTATTTATCGTTGGTTAGACCTCAAATGGAATACGCAGCAGCTGTTTGGGATCCATATCAGAGGGGACTCATAAAGGATTTGGAAAAAATACAGCGGCGAGCAGCTAGATCCGTGAAAAAGAATTACGATAAAAAACAGAGCGTTACGTTACTCATTGATGAGCTGAGTTGGCCATCGTTGAAAGATCGTAGATTACAGGCGAGACAAACTTCTAGATAAATATAGGTCGGAGATATTCGTAAATGAAATGAAGGATATTATTCGACAACCAACGTATATCGGACGGAGGGATAATGAGGACAAGATTCGCGAAATAGATAGTAGGACGGAGAGGTATAAGGAGTCCTTTTTCCCTAGGACAATACGTGACCACAATAGATAACTGTGAATAATAATTAGTTAGGAACTTGGTGCGCGGCACCCCCTGCCATCCACCGTCAAGGTGACTTGCAGGGTAATATATAGATGTAGCCTCTAAATCAAACAATCCAATGGAGTTAAAAGATAGCGCTCAGTGATCAAAACAGCCATCCGACAAGTATGGCTTCTGTCCAAGTCCAAAATTTTTCTCCTTCTCTTCTCTATACCTTTTGAATCACTTATATGTCTCCATGCATATTTTCTATAATACTTTATTCCTATGTTGTAAAAGAGTTAAGAAGAAATTCTGTCTGTTATAATCAGGTCATATCTGACTTTTTCACATCCCTTCAGAATAAACCTCACTATTAACCATTTATATAATTTATCTTTTACCCACCCACAGGATTTCCAATTCACCTTATTATATAAAATACCAGGTCAAAGAAAAACAAGTTAGGAAATTATACAGTGTATCACAAACAGGCGCGTTTCGTGCGATGGAATATTTGAAATTAAACGACATAGTTCGAACGAACCTACACCATAAAACAACTTAACACAAAGGCCCAATGACATCTGTCTCCTAAAACTTTCTTCCTTCCGTAAGTTGGTGCATTAATAAACGTATTTACGTCATTTTAATGACTAAATACTGCAAAACGAAGTGATTTCAGGGAAATATGTATTAAACTTTTATTTACCGATTTATTTTCTAATCGAAAATTATTTTAAACATATTTCACTTGAGTTAAGTATTTGTAATATTTACGTTTACGTTCTTTTCTTCGTCGTAGATAATCTATTTCCTTCCGCTTACGGAATGCTGTATGCACACACAAGGAAAGTAATCGTATTTTCTTAATTATAGCAGATCTTATTTACTTCAGTTACAACTAAGATTGTTTTCGTTGCAACAATTTGGTACCCATGCATGAATATTTCTAAGTCCAAAGCGGATTGGGACTTTCTTGTTGGAATTTCTTGGTAACGGCTACTCCTACGATAAAAATGTATTTGGCAAGTAATATTTTATCTGGCTAGTTCTATAAATTTTTTTGAAGACTTTTTCGGTATAACTAATATGTTACGAGATATGATGAAAAGTTCGTTTTTTCAGTTATAGGTTATGTAGTTCATATTTTCTTTGACCATATATCCTAAATACCAAATTTCACGAGAAACCGTTTGGTAGAATCCGAGATCAAACAAAACGAAGCTAATAGGCGCTTGTTGGAAACGAAACGCGCCTAAAAATGCAAAAATACTTTTTAGCACTATATTATAATACTCAATACTCCTTTCCATCATTCTTCATATTGTATCGCTATTATCACCGCATTTTATCCCTAGCTGAGGAAACCGCCGGAGTGAAAAGATCATATACAGATACACAATAGGACCGTATCTTTCGACAGATGCTTTTTTACCGCAGCTGTTAGCTACGCCTCCGTGCGTTCATTCACCAACTCATAAGGATGCTCATGCCCGGAAAACTTCTAGCGTTCACCGACCCCATAAGAAACCACACAGTGAGAGAGAAGGGTGGGACCCGCTATGGGAAACCCGTCTTTCTGCTCGCAAAACACATTTTCGCTGCCTCCTTTTCACGCCGGTGCATTGCTCCCCGCAGACATCACCGTTTCTCCTCCTTTAACCCCATCCTCGATTTAACACTTCCTAGGACGCCGACTCTTCCTTTCATACCCTTCCCCTTGAGACACCGGGTTTATATCCAGATCTACTTCCACGCCTATGTGTGCTGCGTTTTCGTTCCTCATTGATTAACCCTTCCTCCAGTACCTTTCTGTCGCCACGGCCCCGTCCCTTTCGCCCCACTCTCTAACTCTTCTGAACTCCTTCCCCTCTCGGTGCAAGATTAGGAAAACAACGCACCATCGATGTATAAAGCTCGCGCCGTAAAAGCGGCTGTTTTACTCCATATAAGAGCAGTGGCGCTCCATTTTGTTAAGGCTTTCCTCCTCCTCCGAGAAGTGGAGAGGAGTCCTGGATTTTTTTCTTTCATCCCCATACACTCCTCTCCCTTCCCCACCTGCGCTCTTGGTTATTCTTTTATTTATTTATTTTTTCTCTCTCTCCTTACCTTCGAATGAGGACGCGAAATAGCTTTGCGTGTCGCTCTCCTTTATTTTTCTTCATTTCCCCTACGACAGTCGAAAGCAGCATGAATGTTTCAGAGGTAGGGATCGGCTGCCTTTGGAAAACATTCCATTCATCTCTTCGATGAAATGGGGATATGAAATTGAATTTGCGAGGTCTTTTTTTCAGATTCTGGGAAAAGCGCGATCACAAATCTTTGCGAAAAACAATTTCTTCACTCTTTTTTCATCCCCAAGTAAGTGAAATGTGGGATTTTCTAAAAATATATTTCGTATTAATTTAAAATTCTTATCGTGGCAATTTGGAAGATATATAGCCATAGTCAGTTGTGCTTTAAGATGACCTCACTTCTGCAAAGCGATGCCTTGGGTATAAAATATCGGTTATCGTGCGATTTCAGGAGGAAAGCAAATCCAGTATTTGATTTAAAAGTTACAATAAACGTATTTCACGGGAAAATGGCTACCATAAATAAGGTATTTGGTTCTCTGTAAGAATTGTTTTAATAAATTAAACATTGGATTTCGTTAAATAGCTCCATCGGCGCATTTTCTGGTAACCTTGGATAAGGTGTGAGATGATGGAATATGTTAAATTTAATGTCATTTTAAGAAGATTGAAAGGAAATTCAATGCGCAATACTGCAAATAATGCGATACTAATCATAAAAGGAATAATACCGCACCTTTTCGACGCGAAAATTACATTTTCCTTAGTTTTTCTATTTCACTTAATTTTCTCTAAAACTTAGACGAAACTCTCAGAAGAAATCTTCGGCAAAGTTTGCGCATAAAAAGAAATCCACCCCGCCATGCACTTCCACGGTGAAGTTTCTGGGAAAAAGAGAAAGCTTGGAATGTAATAAATAATTAAATGTGCGTTCGCAGAAAGGAGTTACTCATTTGTTCCACTCTCGTGAACCCACGGTGCTCTATTGCCATTTCTCTTAATTTTCTGCAAATTTGCAATAAAGGGATCTTGAGCCGTAAGTACAGTTAGTCAAAATTTATAAAGTGTAGTAAAGAGTTTAAAAAAATTACCTGCTTACAAAACTGATTGCTCTATTAAACATTCATACATACATACACTCGGGCCTTATAGACCACGGAGGTCCAGGGCCGTCCTCTTTTTTGTAAAGGATTTGTTAGCAGATTCGCGGTTTTGTGCATATAGATTGTTGACCTATCGTGAAACCGTCTTTACTGTGGGAGGTGCGTTGCCCACCCCCTTAAGCGCACACAAAAGGGAGGAGGGAGAACTGGTGCCAACATTTGCGTACTCTAACGAAAAGCACATTGATTAACTTCCCTTCCGAAGAACGGAGTATCGTCCTTGCGCGTCCTCCGCACAACACGGAACTCGGGCCGGGGCAAGCAAGGGATGAAAAAACTCACCTCCGCCAGGACTCGAACCGAGGTCTGATGCGTGAAATCACTCCACCACAACTCCCAAGGATATTTATATATCATATAAAATTTTGTCCGTGAGCCCGCTCATTATTCGAGAACGGTGGGTACATTTAGAGTAACTTTCACTGTTTGTTCGGTGCGAATTAAATAAGACAATTTGTATTATAATGGAACGTTTGTTTCGAATATAAAAAGTAAAAAAATCACAAAGACTATGAAATCCATGGCATGGGCAAAGAATGGGATAAATCTGTTATGTTATAAATAAGAAGCACAAAATATGATTTTGGCAAGGTTTTGCCGCAAAATCCGCCACAAAATAAAAACAAACGCGGATAATCTTTTGTGAGTTATAACTGAGCTAAGAAAATTTTCCAAGTATATTCTTTTAAACTGCGAGGCAGGATTTATCTTTTTTGGCGACATTTAAAAAAGGTCATTTTATCCCTTTTCTTCGTAAAATCGAGACAAATACAATTTGAGAAATATCTGACACAGTGAGGTACTTTATTTTAAATACTCGTTGTTAACAAATAATAGTCTTAATTTAGCTATCTTCTTCTGATGTCGATACTTCCTTTCGACTGTTTTCTATAATTTATCAAACTCACCGTTTCCTATTGCTGCAAATTGTCTATTCTTCTCGGAACAAATAACTTTCACTGGAGCATGTTTTTTTTCATTTATTAAGCACTTTTTTCCGATTTACCACAGACAGAAATTTACATATTTTTCCATGTTCTCTTTCGTCGTTGTTGCTTCCATTCGTCCATAAATATCAATAAATTATTGTAAGCGTTAACTGATTCGTTGACAAGAAATAATGTTACTTTAAAACATTCATTTCTAATTATATTTACATTTATCTCCTTTACATCAAATATCGCAATGTCACGGTAATTTCTATGCCTTCTACATTATAATCACAATTAATTTTAAGCTGACAAATCGCATTCATTTACCGCCTTTGAAGCAAGCTAAGTTGTAACACTCCCCTATAATTATATTTCAAGTGTGTCTAATGGATATAAATGACTTCATGCAAGTATGATTCCATCTCTCTCTTAGTTAAAATACACCCTCGAATTCAACGTAACAGGTTTTAAATTGATCAACATTCTTTAATAACTCCTCTAAGCGTTACGAATAAGCCGTCGTGGTGGTGATGGTTAAGGAAACTTTCTGTAAGCCGGCTTGTTCTGCGGACCGAAGTGAACTTCCTGCGGCTACTCATCTTTGCACACCCCATCTGGTGGCAGCTGCCGCAACTTTAAGGAACTCTAGTTAGCACGTGGATCGTGAGCCAACGGATCATTTCCCTCCACACGATGAGCGATTGGAAGTTGATCATGTCCTCCGTCCTTGACAAACACCGCCGCTGGAAAATGTCACATGTGCGAGCCCTGAAAAAAAAACAAACGAAAAAATCTTCCCTTAAGAGTGTGTACCATGTCACTAGCTGTTTGACGTATAAAAGGATAAGACTAGGGATTGCAATCCCGGCGGATTTTTTCATTCCCGGGATTTCGGGATTCGGAATTTCCAAACCCGGGGTCCCGATCACGTTTTATTAAAATTTTATAAAATAGTTAAAAACATATGTTTAGATGTAAAACAATTTTTCATTTGCCTCATATATATACTACACTCTCCTCCACTAGGACAATTTTTTGATTAATCGACATTTTATAAAAATTGACAAGAATAAAATACCTTTCATTATTGCTCTATAACAAGGGTCTTCAAACTTTTTTACAAGTGGGCCACTTGATTAATAAATTTTATGCGCATAGGCCAGAGTATCAACATGAAAAACCTTTTGAAAGTATAGGCGCACAATATACAAATTTAGACTATTTTCGTATTAAAAGGCTGGCAAGTGAATTGGGTACATGACGATTTTTCCGAGAAATTTTTTAAAATGTCAAATCTAACTTTTATTTTTTCTTTACCTAATATAAATCGAAATCAGACAAACTTAGCACAACTCTTTGAGACCAGAGAGACCCTCAATCATCCCATCCTCGGTGCATTTTATGACCATGACTGGAAGGGCACCGAACCGAAATTTATACGATCCGGTTTACGTTCGGTTTCACACAAAACAAAAGATTTCGGTTCCGGTTTCGCTCCAGAAACCGCCATTGAACCAGTTCGAACCGATTTTTTTCGCTCCGACTGAATTTCCTTGGGAAAATTTCAAGAGAATTCCAAAATAATCTTTATTAATTAATGTTAATTTTAATTTAAACCAAATACATCTTCACTATCGAAAGTCAAGAATCCAACAATAGATAACTTCGCGCAAGCGCCCCCTCTCACCATGTAACGAACAGCAAAACATTGTATGAACTTCCTTCTTACATTTTCCTTTTTCAATTTGTAAACGGCTCCTTTTATACGACTCCGTCTAATACTGTTCTATAGGAATTTAGAATTTTTTCCTTTTGAGCTCGTATAAAAGCTGTTATATTTGCTATTAATTTTTTAGTCTTTAATTTTAGAAAAAAACCGTTGTTATTCTTTCATAAGTCAACATTTATTGTATTCCAGATTCCAATAGAAGCAGATACTCTCATTATAATAATGAATTTACTCCAACAGTACTTATGCACGTACTTGATCTGGTACATTAATACTGATTCACGTTTGAATGTAGAATGTAATTCATATAGAGTTGTTCAAAGAAGAGCTACTTAACTATTTTTAAATACAATAATTTAGATTTTAATATTACAAATAAGTACCATACAATATATCTACATCTACAAGTTACCCTGCAATTCACCAAGTTGGTGGGTGGCAGGGGGTGCAATGCACCAAATCCTACCTAAAGATTGCCTAACGCAATTCGAAATTTCCTATTGTGATCTCTTATTGTCCTCGGAAAGAACGAGCCTAGATAACGCTCCGTCCTACAATCGATCTCACGTATTTTATCGTCTCGATCATTTCTACCTATATACGTCGGTGCCACAATTATTCCCACTACCTCCTCTTTTAGACATTCTGACCTATATTTCTCTAGAAGTTTCAACCTTGAGTGCAATCTACGGTCCTCCAGTGATACCCAGTTCAAATCGCTCAATAAAGAGGTGACGCTTTCCTTATGTTCGTACTTTTGTTTTACAAATCTGGCTGCTCTGCGCTGTACTCTTTCTAGTTGAATTATGTGTCCCTTCTCGTACGGATCCCATATGCTCGCTGCGTATTCCACTTGTGGTCTTACCAGTGATAAGTAGCATGTTTCGCGTACTTTCTCTGTAGTGTTCCGTACTATTCTACCTATGAATGCCAGTTTCTTGTTGGCCGCGCCTATAACTCGACGAATGTGCATGTCCCACGAAAGACCTCGACAAATGGTTACTCCTAAATATTTTACATACTCAGCTTGTCGAATACTCATTTCATGTATTTTATATTCGAAACCTAAATCTTTGTTCTTACTTTTCCAGAACGTGACTGCGGCACATTTAGTATAATTAATTTCGATTTGCCATTCTTTGCACCACGCTGAAATGGCTCTTAAGTCTTCACACAGAGACTGATGGTCCTCCTGATTTTTTATTTCTTTATATAGAACGGTGTCATCGGCGAAAAGCCTAATTTTACTACGAACAACCGAGCACATATCATTTACATAGATTAAGAAGAGCAGAGGGCCCAATACACTTCCCTGAGGAACACCCGAAGCAACTTTAACGGGGGACGAGTATTTCCCATCGATGACAACTATCTGTTCCCTATTCCCTATTATATAATTACATCAATTTTCTTAAGACGACAAATATGTACACACAGTAACATTTAACAGAAATAAGAATACCTCAAAAGCACGACTACCGAGCGATCCTTCCTGGATAAGTTTTAGAGAAAGACTACCAGAATGTAATGGTTCAATGCATATGGAGAAGGGATGACAGTTTATGGGGACAATAACCACCAACATTTAGCAAAATCCAAGTTAAGAATCGTGAAACATTTTTACCCGGAACACTCCACGGGGTAGGCTCAGGGAGAGTGTACCAAGACGATTAGCGCCTGCCTTCAAAATACCACTTAGTTCCTTTCCACTAGCCTCGTTTAATAGGATTCTGGGAAACCTCAGCAGGACATATCCTTGACCCTCTCTCTATGTATTGAGATGTCCATGGAAAATCTCGCCATTGAACCGACGGATATAATCACAAAAATGCATCTCTCCGAGAGCATGTATTCTCAAGAAAACCATTATCAGCCTTTGCCTTATTCGGTGTTGAAAAGTGAAGATTTCAAAAAAGACTTATATTAAAGCAAAAGAAAAAAACCCTTCTTTCGATCCCAGTGTTTATGCGAACCGAAAAAATGTAACGAAATAAATAACGGTTTTCGGTTTCGGTTCGGGTTCAGTAAAATATTTTTTTCTGTTCGGGTTCGGTTTCACTCCAGCTAAAATACCCGTTTTTTTCGGTTTCGTATTTCGGTTCGGTTCCGGTTCGATGCCCTGGTGACTGCACGTGGGGGCTAATAAGACCGTTGAAAAAGAGAGAGAAAAGAAATGAGATGGGAAACAAAGAACGAAATATCACACAGTAGAAGCGTAAACAACGAACGAAAGATTTTTTTAGTTTTCGTTGTTTTTCCTGTTATTTTGAAAATTCCACTAACGTTTTTCGTGACTTTATTCAAAAACCTTTCGTTACTATGTTACGTTACGTTTTCCAACACTGCTTTATTGTTATATCTAGTAAACAAGAAGTGCAAATCAGGACTAATGCCGTTGGGTTTCCCAATGTTGATGTCCCGAATTGATTACTTATATTGACAGGAAATGTTTCGGTATGTGTTAGTCATTCTAAGGAATTTCCATACCATAAATACCATTTGTAATTCATACCTTATCAATGATAGAGAAATATTATAAAACAAATTAATAGAGCATTATCAAGTTTAAAATACTAAAAGCAATGTCAAAATCTCTTTCTGACATTATAGCTATGCATGTATTTTTTAAATAAACCAATTTAATAAATGTTACTGTTTATACGCTAATATGTATGGATCAACTGTCCACTGCTGAAGGTTAGTCGAGTGGAAAAGAAAATAACCCATTTGTTCACTCGTCTATGTTCAAGCCGAGTTCGGTAATAATCGTATCCATGGCAACCATCCGATAAAATGCTATTTATAACGCGAAAACGCTGTTTTAGTTGAAATTCAGGAAAATATCATCAATCATAAAAATTCTGTGATAAGAATTAGAAATTAAATTCCTTTCCCCTCAGAACAGAAGAAACCTCGCTCCGATATAACAATTTTAAGATATTTTAAAGTATTAAAGAAAACATCCCTGCACGATGATACTTCCTATGTAAAACAAATAGGGGAAAAACGTTTCATGAAAATCGGTCAATTGATGCAAAAGTTGTTAGTAGGGGACACACACATTTCATAAGGCTATGTTTCCTTTGGAAACCAGTCTAAAAATAACTATAATATAAATTAATAGGAGTCATTTTTGTAATAGTTAATGATGGTACGACAACACTTAAAATATAGAGATATATAAGTCTTTAAAGGAGGTTCTTAAAGAATAAAATTAATCTAAGGTACTATCGTTAATTCTATATCCTATTTTGTACAGAAAATATCTGCGGATGAAAACGTCCTTTCAAACCGCAAACTTGTTAGAGAAATAGTAAGTAAATAATCATAGAGACACTGCAATTTAACACCTCTAAAGAAACCTTCTTCATATAGGTTCATATCATTCTTGATGATTGCATCTAGTTTGATGGAAGCGGTACTCGATGATAGTTGTTTGATATCCCATGGGCCATATTCAGAAACATACCTCGGGCGGATATTTTCCTGCAATCCGATCCTATATCTCACTATAGAATTGATATATTAAAAGGCAAATCTCAGAGCAAATTTTATTAATAGTATATATTCGACTATCCCGAAATTTTCTAAGATTATTTAGCGAGATCCCGGGATCACAAACCCTAGGTAGGACTGGTCTTTTCAAATCCACCCTATAGCATGGCCGCTAGTTTGTATGGAATCTACATCTACAAGTTACCCTGCTATTCACCAAGTTGGTGGGTGGCAGGGGGTGCAATGCACCAAATCCTTCCTAAAGATTGTCTAACGCAATTCGAAATTTCCTATTGTGATCTCTTATTGACCTCGGAAAGAACGAGCCTAGATAACGCTCCGTCCTACAATCGATCTCACGTATTTTATCGTCTCGATCATTTCTACCTATATACGTTGGTGCCACAATTATTCCCACTACCTCCTCTTTTAGACATTCTGACCTATATTTCTCTAGAAGTTTCAACCTTGTTTTCGGTTAAAGCACACTAAGCGTAAATTAAATCAATTCTCCATTCGTGTAAACATATCATTAACATTGCTGTTCGTGATGTCCTTTTACAATCTTTTATTATTGAAAACAGTTGCTTCGCGAAAATAAGGGAATTATCAAAGCTTTTTCGTCCACTATTATCTCTCATCTGACGGATCTTATGTAAATGTATGTTTTTACCAATGAAAGAATCTTTGCCGTAATTGTTTAAAGTGATATAGCCATTTTAACCTTTGAACTCTTGACTGTTAAAAAAGAGCATAGGCTTAAAAATCAAAAATGCATTAAAGGCTCCAGAAAGTTGGATTCTTGATGCCGTGCCTCCCCATTCTCCCCTTTGACCTCAATATGGAAACCTGACCTTTAGCTTGGCCTTATCGCTTTACCATTAAAAGCCACTCCATCTTCTTTCCGAAAAAGCCTTTTTAATTATACCGGTGACTTGCGTTTACAGAATGCCCATCCTCGTCTTTCCTTCCTGAAAGCCGCTCCATTCGGAAATCTTCCTGGCGATGTCAATGCATGACAGCGATCCCATAAATTTCACGGCGTCGTCAATTATGAAAAATCCACCTCTAAAGTGAGCTTGTTACATAGACCACACTTTCCATTACATCAAAGCACATCGTCTTTCGAGTATTTCAAAAGCTAAACTTTTATTATAACAGCAATGGGGTTATTCATTAGTTTTAGTGGATTTGCGTTCACTTTTGACGCTTTATGGAAGAATTAAGGGTGGATTCCTTGGAAACTCATTAGAAGATTTACGGCAGAACGAGGATTCGTTTAAATGTTAGAATGTGTAAGCAACAGGCTCAAAATTTCATTGTCAGCCAGTTAGAAAAATAATTGATTTACGCTGAGCTAAAAGTTCAAAAGATATGCATCACTGCATATAAAAATGGGTATTTAAATAATAGAAACCACGATGGAGACCATTTTTACATTAAATAATCGATTGATAATTAAGATTTAAAATGATGATTTATGTTTCGGATTAATGTGATTACTCGGCATGTAAATGGGTAATGAATTCATAGAACACTGGAGGCCGAATAATTGGAGTCGGCCGATTGTTCGTAGCGCACGCTACAGAGATCATTTTTACGCATATTTTTGTTTTTAAACACTCTTGAATATTTAAATCTTTACGTATTCTCTATATACGTCTACGATTCGGAAATTTTTATCTCGGATTACAACGGAACAGGAACAGCATAAATAAAGGAAGCATTGCTTCAATATCAACCCGTGAGAATGGGGCGACGATCCGAATGCATATTTTTGTTACTAAAGTTGTCTTAATTTACTTTTAAAAATAAAATATATCTAAAACATCCTTTTTGTCATTTCTTTGTCTTAATAAGAAAGTGACCGGCGGCCATAAATGGACGTGCCCGCTGGCGGCCATAATGCATTACCAATATCACTTTTTCCATTTGCAACATGTTTTCTTCGGAAGGGTAAACATCATTTTCCGAATGAGTAAGAATACCACAAAAGCAATCTACGTAAGCCTCAGTGAGTGATTTTGAACGAGAATGTGCGTTAATTTGAACATTTCTATTAGTGGTCGTGGTAAAGCAGACTAATTTATGTTTGGCAGAATAGGGCAAATTAATTATTATACAGAGGAAGGAGAGAGGTTAAATGGATATGATGAAAATGAACAGGATATTATATCAAAGGAAATGGAGTATACAAGGAGTATGTTGAAGTATGAGTGTTGCAGACAGTTAGGAAGAGCGTTAGTATGAGCCGTACGAAGGGAAGCATTTCAAATTAATCGTAGGCATAATTTAGAATAGAAAGTTAGAGATTGACAATAATAGGCCGGCAGTGTTAATAAATAATATAAATTATCCCATGCAAACTATATAATACATAACTACTTGTTATTTTTAAAGTATATAAAAACAAGCCGAATACTGTTTGTAAAAGTTTGATGTTGTATTTTTTGCTGAAGCTTATCCAAGTAACAGGTATTTATGACAATAAGATATTTAAATTGTACTCGTTCGATTTATTATTTATGTGTGAGAGAAAATATTATACCATTCGCCCCTTTAAAAAAGCTAAATTATTTGTTGGCTGCATAGATTCTGTAAAAATCGGGCATCGAACCGGAACCGAACCGAAAAGCGAAACCGAAAAGAAAACGTTATTTTAGATGGAGTGAAACCGAACCCGAACAGAAAAAAATATTTTACTGAACCCGAACCGAAACCGAAAACCGTTATTTATTTCGTTACATTTTTTCGGTTCGCATAAACACTGGGATCGAAAGAAGGGTTTTTTTCTTTTGCTTTAATATAAGTCTTTTTTGAAATCTTCACTTTTCAACACCGAATAAGGCAAAGGCTGATAATGGTTTTCTTGAGAATACATGCTCTCGGAGAGATGCATTTTTGTGATTATATCCGTCGGTTCAATGGCGAGATTTTCCATGGACATCTCAATACATAGAGAGAGGGTCAAGGATATGTCCTGCTGAGGTTTCCCAGAATCCTATTAAACGAGGCTAGTGGAAAGGAACTAAGTGGTATTTTGAAGGCAGGCGCTAATCGTCTTGGTACACTCTCCCTGAGCCTACCCCGTGGAGTGTTCCGGGTAAAAATGTTTCACGATTCTTAACTTGGATTTTGCTAAATGTTGGTGGTTATTGTCCCCATAAACTGTCATCCCTTCTCCATATGCATTGAACCATTACATTCTGGTAGTCTTTCTCTAAAACTTATCCAGGAAGGATCGCTCGGTAGTCGTGCTTTTGAGGTATTCTTATTTCTGTTAAATGTTACTGTGTGTACATATTTGTCGTCTTAAGAAAATTGATGTAATTATATATTGTATGGTACTTATTTGTAATATTAAAATCTAAATTATTGTATTTAAAAATAGTTAAGTAGCTCTTCTTTGAACAACTCTATATGAATTACATTCTACATTCAAACGTGAATCAGTATTATTGTACCAGATCAAGTACGTGCATAAGTACTGTTGGAGTAAATTCATTATTATAATGAGAGTATCTGCTTCTATTGGAATCTGGAATACAATAAATGTTGACTTATGGAAGACTAACAACGGTTTTTTCTAAAATTAAAGACTAAAAAATTCATAGCAATTATAACAGCTTTTATACGAGCTCAAAAGGAAAAAATTCTAAATTCCTATAGAACAGTATTAGACGGGGTCGTATAAAAGGAGCCGTTTACAAATTGAATAAGGAAAATGTAAGAAGGGAGTTCATACAATGTTTTGCTGTTCGTTACATGGTGAGAGGGGGCGCTTGCGCGAAGTTACGTGCATATATCTATTTTTGTCTTCTTGACTTTCGATAATGAAGATGTATTTGGTTTACATAAAAACTAACATTAATTACTAAAGATTATTTTGGAAATCTGTTGAAATTTTCCCCAGAAAATTCAGTCGGAGCGAAAAAAACCGGTTCGAACTGGTTCAACGGTTGTTTCTGGAGCGAAACCGAACCGAAATTTTTTGTTTTGTGTTAACCGGAACGAAAACCGGAGCGAAAAAAATTTCGATTCATGATCTGGTGGAAATTGTAGGAAATATCGCATTATAAATAGTCAATGTCTCTCACCTGTCTTGGCCTCTTAAATTCGCCTCCATGTAGGACAAGAGTCTTGCTCCTTCCGTAGAATTGACCAGTTGTGAAGTCAGGTACTGATAGTTACCGGTGAACCTAATTTATTGGTAATAAATATTTTAATAAGAGGTGAGCCATATAGCTTTAGAAGGGAAATTCATTCTAAAAATTATCTTTTGGTAATTATCAATACCACAAATTATGTTATACTGACAGTAATTTTAAATATAAGTATAATGTTCAGATAACACCTTAAAGCGCGATAATGGGTGTTATTTAAAATGGCATGTATTCAAATGACTTAATATACGGCATTATAACTTCTTATAAAAATCCCAATTCGTTCATTCAAAATCGTCATGTTTTTATTGCATCATATTTCAGAAATGAAATTTTAAAACTATCTTTATCACGACGTAATGAAAGAATTACTCTCACCATTTTCTTAAGTTATTTGTCGGTCAAATCTCGAAAACCTCTCATAAACTTAATATTTTCCTTATAAACTGTCTGCTAAAGAGAAGTGAATGGGAAGTTGACTAGTTATGTTGCTTTCTCCAGAAAAGTTAGAAGATAATGCACACTGCATTTTTTTATAAATATTTTTGTATCTAAAAGTATTTCTCAACTATTGGTCTGCAAAATATTTTAGCTGGGTTGCCAAAAATTTTTAAAAAGTTAAGTTTGATCAACAATATTTAAAAACTGTCACAAAATTATAGCAAAAACAATATTTTTTTAAATGCAAATAACTTTTGAAATTTTTTAAAGCTCCATTTCTTATAATAACACGCTACTATTATTCAATAATATAGAATTATCTTCTGCCTATATATACGCCTATTGATATATAGGCGGGCGGCGGAAAATATCTTGCAGTTTAGGTGGGACGTTATCAAAAAGGTCTAGAAACACATATTTAAATAATAGGATATAGTGAGCTTCGCCATAAATGGGAGTTAGAGTGAGGAAGATCAATGGGAAGCTTACAATAATTTCATATAATTTATGATGCTAACTTCATTGTAATTATTTTGCAGTAAATACTGGTATACATCTTCAATACAAATATATATTTACAGTTTGTAATATCAAATTCAACATACTGGCCATATTTTAAGATTAATAGTCGTGTATGCGTAGTAAAGTAGGTAAGCGTAGTAAAGAAAGATAAATACAGCCAATTGGGGAATATTGGCTGCGAAATTTAAACAAGTCATCATTTATTTGTCGCTTAAGCAGAAAAAAGGGAAAACTTATTATTTGATTGGAATATTTTAAATGGCATTAATCCAAATTCGAACCGAATGCGATGGGCACAAATAGGAATAAATGTTGGGTAAACTGATTGCCGGAATGTTTAGTTCCTTTGAGGATTATCGGAGTGGAGATTTTGGAAAACTGGGAACTTTTGTGCTAAATTTTAATTAATGGTGACAGAACCATATAGTATTAAAGGAGGTACTTATCAATAATTAATGAAGAGAAAAGATAATTAAAATTAATTGGGCCTAAAATAAAATGTATTTAAGGATGAAAGGAAAAACAAGTATCATTGCTCGAAAGTATGTTCACAAGACTCACTTTTAAAAAATATTAAATATAATGAAATGTTCTCACACTTTAAATTATCATCAAGCATTATTTTAGCTGCATCTCTAAACCGTAATTTTTCAAATTGAACCAGTTAAGAATATTTGACATAACTGAATAATCGAATAGAGTAAAATTTAGTTAAACAGCCTGGACCAAGTTTTCAGCTGGCTCGTTTTCTGAAAAAGTATGATGAAGCCTGGGTTTATGATATCCTTTATCCCCTTCTGCTTTGCTTCTTTTTGCGGACTTGTTCATTAAAAAGTGACTAATGGCCGCCATTTTTTCTTTTCTCCTCTTCATAGAAAACTACGTTAAATCTTTCTGACGAAATTTATACTGAAATTTGAGCTCTCCAATCGAGGTAAAATGAAATTAATTTCGTATTCACTCGGCCCCTTTTTATTTGGCTTAAATTAAATACTCATAAATCCGAGACTTGAAGGTTTTTTGTCCCTTCCCGAAAAAGTCAAATGCGATTTCTCATATACTTAAAAAAGAAAATAAGGAAAAGGTATATTAATTTTTAGAATCATTTAAAAGTATAATTTTAGAATCACTAAGAAGAAAATGTTTACTTAAAATTCCGAGCTTTGCTTGCACGTGAATAAGGTTACGATATCCGAAAACTACTATGTATTTTCAACTATCATGAACATGGACTCCAAAAGTTGTTGCATTAGCGAAATTGGCGTCGTCTTCTTCGCAGGACGAGAGTACTACTACAGGGAACTTCATTCAGGCGTGTAAGCAGATTTAAATTTAGACGCAAGGAACACGGTTCTAACTTGGAACGAATGCTTGAAAAGCCAGGCAACACGCTACGCATCTATGCAATTTGTCTAAACTCTGAGCTGCAACAACGGTTTCCTTTTAGGGAGCTACGGTACAGTTGACTTGCCCGACATTTTATTTGGAAACTAAACAAAAAAATACGATAGCTTCCGAGGAACAGCACATGCAGCTGAAACAAGGTCAACCAAGGGATTTGGGGTGAATATCTTGAAAAACAGTAATTTTTTCGAGTACCGTCGACGAATTCTTGCATTATGTTGATATTAGATTATTTTCTGTAATTTAAACAGAACGGTATTGCCTTATGTAATTCCTCTATGCTTCTTGGAAAACGATAACTAAAAAGAGGTTAAACATTAAATCAAAGGCAGGGTCTCGAGAAATAATAATTTAAGTCATTTTATTTTATAAAAGCTTTTACTGATTTAAATGTCCATTTTTTATTCATTTTCGGGATAAAGTTTTTTATGGCACCATTATACAAAGAGATATGAATTAGTCATGGCGAATGAGGGTTGATTGTAAAACTTTGAAATGACGTGGATATCGAAGTTAATTATTCACACTTTTCATTATATTATATTCATTTATCTGCAATCGAAAAATGAAATATAAATTTATGTTTTTATATTCTAGAAATTATTTTAGAATGCGTGGATGAAGTACGCAATTCAAAGTTGACATATGATGTGTTTTCTCAATTAAAGCTGTTTTTACAAAACTAAATTTATGGATTATGGTTTTCTCCATATACGAAGTATAGAGCAAGTACCTATTGTTTTCATGAAAAAATATCGAATTCGACATTTCAACGGAAATACATGTTTTAAGGTCCCCTGAACACGCTTTGGCTCTTTTCTCGATGATGTCTGTCTGTGTGTGTGTGTCTGTGACCGAAATTTTGTGGACGGTCTAGCTCAAAACTAAAACTCCGATCAGCATAAAATTCCATATTTAGCATTTGTATCAGAAAGTCAAGAACTGATCATATTTAAGCTAAAATCAGTCCACCGAAAGTGGATGTTTATTCTTGTCGTTTTTCCGTTTGTTTAAAATATCTCCTGTAATTCTTCATTAACGTAATCGTATTTAATAATCTAAATTATAGATGATTTTATTTTCTACAATTTTTGTATTTAATAATTTTTTGTAGAGCAAATTGTTAAGGAGATATTTCAGTTCAATATTGACGGCGATTCCAGCGCCGCCAACTCGTAAATTACCAATTATATATGGAGAAAGTCATGTGTTGGCCACATCCGATTTTTAATTTAATATGTGGATCCATACGATTATGTATGGATAAGCTTATGCCACCACAAATGCTCTTGGGGTAGATTCAGTTTCTAGGACTTTCATATCTGGAAAATATAAAATTTAATTTAAAATTTATAACTGTGAGATACCGTTTCACTCACCCAGCCTCGTCTTCAAGTACGTTGCTTAGAGGAAAGAACCTCGAAGGCTCTCTGGAAACCTCACATAGGAGTCGCTGTCTGCAGTCTTCTGACATAACTCCAAGTCGACCGAAGTAAGCGTCCAACTTTTGCAGACGCGGTCTGAATTGTCTGCTCTTCAGTTGCTGAGGAAAGAAAGATAATTTATTATGAAAGGCTTTAGCTCTTCTCTCTGAACAGGTTTAATCTTTATACATTTGGAAGTGAATCATGTCAAGAAAATAAAATTTCGGTCTTTTTAAGTACTGACTAAAGACCGAAAAACGATATCGTTTTCGCGTATAAATTCATATTTTCTCTATTAAGAAAGAATTCATTTGTGATAATATAACGGTATACATAAAAGTTTATATACAGGCATACAATTAACGTATTATGGAAAGAATTGTTAATTTTAATAACAATATGCTACCGTTAAGAAATCACCTTTGAATAATTAGTGATGATTGCATAAAAAGATATAAAATAACAGTTTTATGAATGTTTTAAACAGGTGAATTCATTTGAATTTAATTAATTGATTCCATCATAAGAAGTTTTTTGCGAACTCGAAATAAAGGAGATAAGTAAAATATATAATATGAAACGCTAAGTTGATTTCACAGTCAAAAGATAAGAATAATACATTTTAAAACTTATGAGATATGTTTATCCACTAACTTTATGATTTGGTAGCTGCCCGATATCTTGCAGACACAATAGTAATAATATGCAATAGCTGCAGACGTGAAACACTTGAAGGTAGTTCTATAGAAAATATTCTGAAAAGTTATTGAAAATGCAATCAAATTGAATACGGATGGATCGCTATGAGGTACAACAACGAAATCGGCTCGACAGCCGATATAGTGGATATTTAAATTGAGAAAACGAGATTTATAAGCACAAAGAGGAAGCGGTATCGACAAAGAAGAAAATATCATGGAATTTGTGTATACACTGGGAAGAGGAAGATAAGGGATGAAATAATAATCAGGAAAGAAATTCGCGGAGAAAACGAGATACTCGATTTCACACAAACATAAAAACGTAGAAAGTAGAAGGAATAAAGAAATGGAAACAATCAAACTTTCAGTACAAATATCCTTAGTGATGCTTTAAACCATCCAAAAGAACGAATCTGCCAAAATTGAATCCGCGGCAGGAATTAACGTCAAAATTTTTATCCAGTTTATGGTAGGTTTCCGACATTTCTAAGTTAAATTTGCGGGTGTCCGCCACGTAATTTTGGCCACCAGCCAATGATTAGACCTGTATCGCTCGCCAAGCCGCCGCTCTCTTTAGGGAAGCCGATGGTTCTTTTTTTATGTACTTTTTTGCGATACCTTTCCCATTTTGTTTTTTATGCATAATCTCTCCAAGTATGAGATCCCCTCCCTCCCGCCCTCCTTCGTCCATTACGGCGAGCGGAATGGGAGGGGAAAAGAATCGATTTTTCAATTTTTCATCGTTGCGGGGCAGGGTTGCTCCCTTTCCATCCCACCTGATAGTCCGGGGGCGGCGGAGGGACCCTCGCGTAGGAGGAGAAGGAGACGCCTTCCTCCGGGATCTGAGGAGGGGGCCTCAGTTGTTGGTTTAGGAGTTGGGACTGGAGCCAGCGTTGGTACGGAGTCATCTTGGGTCGGTTGCTGAGGCGACCGCGTCCTCCGCTGTTGCCGTCTACTTCTTCCGGAATGGTGATATCTTTACGAAATACGGGGAGCGTTTCGTGAGTGATTCTCGTATTCGGAGGAAATTGCGTTGTAATTTTTGACAAAAATTGCTTTTAACCGATGGAGGGGCTGTCGTTCTAGAAACGAATTGGATCCGGAAAGAAGTTGGCCTTTACAAAGTTACCTTTGTTCTCACGTGAGATCACCTTGGAAAAGCACACGTGCCAAAATGTATATCGTTTTGAAACACACGTGTGACCCAAAACTCGCGCAGGACTTGAACGTTGCACAGAACGCCCAATTACAACTCAAAGAATTTTACGTAGCTATATTTTATTCTATCTGAGCACATAATTGAAATATTTTCGCGTTTTATTACACAAAAATGGGATAAATTTAAATAGAATTTACTCGCCAACCAAAATGACGTGCGTTTACAAAAAATGTTATAACTAGGTCAACACGGTAAAATATAAAATACCAAAAATATAGGATTACGTTACTACTAACAGAAATTAAAAAAATAACTATTTCTTTCTCACTCAAATTTGTTACACGAGTTAAAAAAATTTCTCGCGACGACCGCTGCTCATATTGAATTTTTTATGCGATATTTTTAACTAGGGATGTTTAATCGAAGTTCCTCTTGTCCATTATCCACGCGGTTGCCACCGGAAGAGGCACTTTCGCCCCTTTCCTCCTCCGCGCTCTTCCTCTCCCACTCACCTTTCACCGATCCCTTGGGAATGCCTCCCTTGCTCCTACCTCCTCCCTTCGACCCTGTTCGCCCTTCGGGTCCGCCCTCTGCTGCTCCGGGGGCCGGCCTTCCATCCACAGGGACCCCCCCTGGACCCATCTCCCCCGAAAAGCGGGAACCGCCGCTGCCCCCGCCGCCTCCGATCCTTTCCCTCCCTGGTCCCCCAGGGTGTCCGTGTTCGCCCCCGTCCATTCCCATCCCCCAGGGTGCGCTGGGATCCCATCCCGCGGTGTTACCGGAACGCCTCTCCCTGTGTAATAAACTGAAGCGGGATTGGGGGCAAGGGAATGGGGCGGAGATCGGGTTAATAATGGTTCGGATGGCAGAGGTGAAGGGAGGAGGAGGTGGGAGGAAGGTGGACGGAGGGGGGGGGGGCGGTGGGATAAAAGAGGAAAATGGAGATGTTTGAGAGGAAGGAAAAGAGTGCAGTTAATTACCAACACCGGCGAGCTCAGAGGAAGCAGTGTCGGATGTATGTAATCTATTGCCCACTTTAAAGGCTTTTGTTCGATTTCGGCGTCGATTAGTTCCCTTTCGCTGAAAATAGCGTCGGCAATCGGAATTCTGTTTGATATTAACAAGAAAATTATTCGAAAAAGGATAGGAGTTTATACTACCTTCATCAAAAATGCTATAAATATCAGTTGTCGATGCTACAAAACATCCTCGACGAAAAAACTTGTTCTTGTCTCTCATGTTACAGTTACCTAAAGATGGAATAACAAATTCGTTTTTTGAGAAGCTATTCAGGGTCATTTCAATAAATTTTAAGAATAGATATTATAATCAATCTATATGGTGCTTAAAATACAGTAATAAGTCAAAATTATAATTCTAATTCGCTCTCTCCCTATCTCTTTCTCTCTTAAAAAGAAGGATAATTCCGAGTAGGAACTATACTGGGCAAACAGGATGAAAGGAACAAACCATTTTCGGTAAAAAATATATATATATTTATCACAATAAAACTTTTCTAAACACTGTATTTCAAGTAGTTTGAACACCAGGAATTTCAACTAATTAAAATTTTGATTTAAGGTTCTAAGGTAAAACTGTAAACAGCTACGCACATTGATATTATGTATTTTCATAAAATTACAATGTATCGCCATCGGAATTCATTGTCAAAATTGGTTCGAAGTGAGGGAATATTCATGGTCATGAGACATGATTATCATTACATCTGAATTAATCGACATTGGTTAAAATGTAATATGTCGAATTTTTCGCCATATGTCATTGAGGTGGGGTATCTCGGTAGACAGAAAAGTATGCATTATTATAATAAAGAACCCGAATTTTATGAGCGACAAAAATAAACATCGGAATATTCTTTATTGTATTCAGAGCGAATGACGAGGTTTCATTTCGTCAAAAACCACATTAAAAATAAACGCACTAGAAACACTCGCGGCCTTGACCCAGGGCAAATCTTCTCTAGAGCTATTTATATTGCGCAGCAGCTGGAGTATACTTCACCGAGTCCCTATACTTCGCGTATAAATAGGACCTATTTCCTGCAGCTCTTTTTCATGTCGAGCCCTTACTTTTGAGTGTGTTACGTTCGTGTGCGGGCAGGAGTAAAGAAGGAGTAGGTCGGTTGTTCCCTTTCACTTGTTTGCGAAGGAGACGCTTCGCTTGTAGGAACGCTGAAATTGATGCCCCATCGAGCAAGCGCAATGACTTTTAACATATTTTCTCTTCAAGAACCATATTTCCACTTGAACACTTGCACCAGAGGTGTGAAAGCTACGATCCGAAGGACAAGTCCAGTCGGCGAGAAAAATTTACCAAGCCTGCAAAACTATTTTAATAAAAAGCGATGGATGATTTTTTTACAAGTCTGCTTAAGTACTCATCATTTTTAATTCATCAAAAAGTTCCCTAACCCTTCATTTTTGTTTTCTATAATTTTCACAATTTTCTTCTCGTAAATATTATTTGCGTTTTCATAGACCTTTGCCTCCCTCGGATTGTTATAATTTATTATCGCTAAAAATCGAAAAAGGTCTTTTTAATGAATTTCACTTTATTTAGAACATTGGTAGAACCAATGTTATAAACCGTTCTTTAATACAGTATTTTTTCATATATTTTATTTTTCCTGATTTTTATATCCACAACGCTTATTCTAATTTTTAGCCAAACATGATCCATATCCCACTTTTTCAGGACCCCTGCGGTCATTCAGGTACTTAAAGTGTTATAAGAAAATCATTGCATTCAGTTCATTACTTAAAATGCTCATCTTCTCTACTCTGTATTTTTATTTCTTTGATTTTGGATGAAAAGGGCCAACGTAAAGTCTAAGTCTCCTCAGTATTCTTTCACGTTCCATTTATAGCCCCTTTGCGTTCTCCGCTTGGAAATAGAGAAAGGAAGATAATTAGGGACCATGCCAAAGAAATTTCATACATAGATCAAAATTGAGATGAAGGCTTTTCGGGACAAATACCAGTCATCATCTCAACTCAGTGGAGCAGATACTCATTTCCCTGGAGCGACTGTGCTCGATGCGTTGGGTCTTTTAGAAATTAACCTTCTATAAAGTACGCACCCTATCCGAATTTACTCTATTTGGGAAGTAATGGACGGTGTAAAGAGTCGCCAAATCAATAGCAGCGTCACCATTCTGTAAGAGACTAAGCAATGACTTTCCCTCTCTTCCGTTCTTCCGGCCCATTTACTCCGTTTGCTTTATAGGTGTGTGAAATTTCCAAATTAATCGTGTAATAATTATGGCTTCTGTGTTTTTGATATTACACATTCGTAGGAAACTTTTTTAATGCCTGTTCGTTGATCGTAGACATAATTACATTTCATTGTCATTAACAAATAGGTCCTTCAAAGCTACGAGATTTAAAATTTTCTGTAATTACTTCACGATTGAATAAAACTTAGTTTGATTAAATTTTATTTTTACGTGGTACATTTTCGCATTTATTTCGTTATTTTTTTCAATTAAGTTTTATTTATCACCTGGAAATATCTTTATTTTATCTATTTTTTATGTATATCCTACTGATTTATGATCTTCATGATAATTTTATAGAAATATTTTTAAAATTTATCGCTTCTATGATACAATTTATTTTAAACCTAATCAGAGTAGCACTTGAAGACTGTCTTCATATAGGATAATTTGACTTAACTACGAAACATTTCATTATTATCCGTAATAAATTTCAGTCGACCACTAGGAATTTCTATAGCAATATCTATGTCACAGGAAGTCATACATGAAAGAGGGGATGCGAGACACCGTGAAAGAATGCAATTAGTAAATAAACCAAAACTCCTTCACCTCTTTGTTTACGTTGAAGGAGTTTTTGTTTAATTATAGGAAGTCATGTTATAAGGATCTTACCTCAGGCTTTCTAGTAGATCCACATCTCCATTGGGCATAACACTCCCTCTCCTAGCCTCGTTCATGTCACCAATAGCGATGCTTTCTCCCATGTCAGATAGCGCTGCGAATATTGCTGTGATTGCAAGCAATAAATTCCAGGTTTTGACGTCCATGCTTTCTTCAGCGAAAATTATTTATCTGGCGGGAAAATATTAGCTTTAAAAAATGTAGGCGATTCTTTATAAATTATACTTTTATAAATGTATTATTATTAGTAAAGATATGGTTTTGTGATAATTCATCTAGAATAAACTTACCGACATATTCTATATCTAAAGAATATTGCAGTGTAATTCGATATGTTAAGGGAGTACTTAGCTAAAAAAATATTTACCCCACTATTTTACTAATATTCAATGAATAACATTATTTTTAGCGCAAGTATGATTGAATCCATGTGTAAATATATGCGCGAGTGTGCTTGCGTATAATAATTATCTATGTTTGCAAAATAATAATTAAGCATTTAATAAGGAGTTTTACAACTTCCGTTCTTTCAAATACATATTCATAAAAGTAAATAGCCGTTTTGTAGTTTTTCTTAATTAAACCTAAATTATACAAAAAGTTCACAGGATAAAAGCCGCTATTACCCTCTTTAAAGGAAGAAGTTTTTATGCACTTTCTTTTAACTGTGCAGGAAATTCTGATTTAAGAAATGTTTCTAATTTTCTCAAAAGTAGAATAGGTTACAAGAATATTCTATATTACCTGAAAAAATTTCGACCTCCCACAAAAGATTGAGTCAAACTCTTATTGCAATTATTAAATATTGCCATAATTAAAAACTTGATTTCTAAATGTCATTAAAATAAACCTATTCCAAATTGTTAATATTAATGCATAAAATATTTCCTAAAACTTTCTTCGTAGTGAAAATTTCGGAAAGCGTCTTATAACAGATGACATTAAAACTGGTAACCCAAAGTAAGTAAGTAAAGTAAGTAAGTTCACTTTAATTCAAAACGTAATACAAAATATTTCGCTCGTTTTGAAATGTATCTCTGAATCGTCAATCTTTTCGTATGAGTCGGACAGGAACATAACCCGTTGTTAAATTATTACGAACAAAATACCAAAAAACTAAAACTAAACTAGAAAAAATAAACTTCTAATTTCTTTTCTAAGCTTTGGCATTACTTCTCCTCACTGGAGATATCTTTGTTATTCAAATTTCATCCCAGATATTCCCGGGCTCCCGCGATGCGGCGAAACATCGGTAAGGCGAACTATTTAAGCTGGAATTATGTAAACACGCAATGAATTCTTAATTGACTGCGCGGACCCACGAAACGGTTTATCTCGATTGCTGTGATTTAGTGAAAGGAAACTACATTATCCCTCGACTCGCCGGAGGGCCTCCAATGAAAAGCCATCGCATTGTTTGGAAACGTTGTTTTATGATGGTAATTGGATAATATGAGTAATTTCGAGAAGATTCAATAACATGACCTATTAAAATTTACCCTTTGCTGGCGCAAAGAGAGTGATGGCGTTTTACCACCACGCTTCAGTTTAATGCCGCAATTAAAATCTTTCTTCTCTAATTATTCCGACGGAGAGGTCATCTTGACAAATCACGTATTAAATCATTATTGATTTTCTCAATTCCATCGATTATATCAATGTAAAGACCCGAGTTCATTAATCCATTACATTTTGCGGAATTTTTTATTTACTAAATGAAGTATAGAAGATAAATCCAGCAAATCTTGACCTATAAAAAAGCGAGTCCCCCTAGATAATTCGATTATTGATCCGGCATTCATGATTACTTACGGGTGTTTCTGAAATTCGACCTTTAACGATTATTCTCTCCATTGCCCTCCCCATCGTCTAACTCTTTCTCAAAGATTAAAGCCGATTCGTATTTTTTTCTCGCATAACCCTAATCTCCTCCGCCGAGTTTCCAACGAGAAAGAAGAACTTTTCCTCTTTAAATGTCGCCTCGATAAAGCGTCTCGATCGATCAATCCATCCGTCTTTTCGCACGACAGAGAACGGACCGCACGAGATGAATGCGTCGCAGAATCAATCACAAACAAACACTTACCGTGAAATCGCCGAAAAATTATTGAGGCGCACGAAGAGGAGGTGGACGATGTTGACGCTTGTCCTCCGCACGATAGCACTCCGTCACTCTCTCTCTCACTCGACCGCGTTATCGCTATCTCCGCTCCGACGACAAAAAGGCGCGACCCGGAAGCTGCTCCGCCTCTGCTCTGCTGAGGATGCGACGGGATGCCCTCTGGTCTCCGCTGATTGCTCCCTTGCGAACGGGAAGAGAAGATACGGGAGACCCCCCGCGAATGCCCCCTATCTTCCCTTCCCCTCTCACCTCTCCCTCTCTCCCCTTCCCTCTTACCCGAAATCCCCCTCTTCTCCTTCGCAATGAGAGGCACGTCGACCCTAGTGCCCGAGTTCCGAGCCGAACCTCCTTTGAGTGAGAAATGGGGGACGAGGGGAAGAGAGAGGGGCGGGGTCGAGGGAAAGAAGATGGGAAGAAATAACCTTTAACGGATCAACCGCACGTTCTCCCGAAAAAACAGGCAACACGTCGATTCAAGTTTTATGGAAACTTAAAGTTTTTCCTGCGCGGAATTCCGCACCTTTCGTCCCTATCGAATCTTTCGCCCGATGGGATCCCGAGGATTCCGGATCGAAAGGTTTACGCGAAAATTACGTTTTTGCCGATGATTTTTTTGTAAAAATCACGCGTTTAAGAGTTCCACTCCCTTCCCGTAGGATAACTAGAACAGTGGAAGTCTCGGAGTGGAGGACGGGAGTCTAGGGACAATCGAAGTGCGATAGGTCGCGAGATGGAGAGGGAGAGGAGGCGAGTTTTATTCCCCCTCCTTCCCCGAGTCCTCTTCTCCCACTTACATTCCCCCCGCATGGGGTAGGAGGAGTGATCGGAATCGAGGGGGCTGGGGGAAGGCGAACGTGGTAAGGAAGATATTCTGAAAAGGAGGCAGTGGAAGATGAGAGAGTTGACAGGGGACGTGTTTGAGGGCCCAAGGTTGATAGGAAGGGTTTCCCCTTCGAGTACTGAGCGGAATCTCGAGGTGATGGGGGGAGGGAGGTAGGAAAAGGGGTGGGAAAGTGGAAGTGATGGCCCGAGGGTTGTCTGCTAGGAAAGTGCGCCTCTTGCAGAAGGTCGGCTGGAGGGTGTGCCAGGAGTGGGGAGGGGGATTAAGGAGGAGAGGCGGAAGGTGGAGGGATGGGGGAGGGAGTAATAAATTAGGGCCAAGGAGCCGAAAGATCGTGATTCTTGGCCACTAAACTCATTCCAGTTCAAAGATGATCGTTCAAGTGGCTCGAAAAAGAATGGAAGGTCGCAAAAAATCCAATGAGGGAAATTACGCGACAGATTCTTTCGAAATAAAATATTTTTTTATTTCAACTTTCAAGCCGATGAATCCATTACCTCCGCAGTTCCTCTGATTAAACCTGCAAATATCCGATTTAAACTTCTGTATAAATTAAAAGGGCCGTTCCAGTCATTATTCAGTGATATTTTTCTTGAAATATTATTTAAATATGAGATAATTACATAGTATCGGCCATGAAATTTTTACCACAGTCAATAGTTTACTCCGGATTATCAAATAAAATACTTTTACCTTGAGAGAAAATGTATTTCTTACCAGACGATTTCATAACCATGTGTAAATATGATATTCTTTTCAGTTCATGCTTTATCTTGAATTAAGTGAAATATCTAATATGCTCAATTTAAAGTTTTTGCTGATGATCATATGTGTAGGAAGAGTTGCTATTGGTCAAATAAATGCACTTAGTTAAGAATAATAACTCGTAGTATCGCTCCACTCGGTAATTAATGCGTTTCATTTTTTTAAATGAAGTCTGTTTTAATAGAATATTGGACACTAAAGCGAAGCTGAGTTGCAGAAACTCTTGACCGTATGTAATGATTTGCAAAATACTTCTTCTAGGAAATACAATTTTTATAAAAATTTGAAGTAAAAAGTTCTCGGAAATTAATGTTGGAAAATATTTCAGTTTTCCTCGAGTAACTTGTAAGGAAAATTTACCCTTTATTTGAAAGCGTTGCCGTCAAGCATCACAAATATCCTTTATAGAATTTCTCATTTTTCATCAACTTTTACAGTCAAAACAAAACAGAAAAATAATAGTGCCAAAACTCCACTTAATGGTAAATCACAATCCGAGTGTTACATTCCGAAGACATCCTCAGGTCGAATTTTTTAAAATTTAAATGGAATTTTAACATTTTTATGTTGTGTGTTTAACCATTTGGACTAATTCTCCAGCGTAACGCCACAAACTGTAAATTATATAACTTTTACAGTGTTTTTTCTCTCACTCTACGTGTATTTAATTCATAATAGTAGTTTTTGCTTTTAAACTTTTAGAAAATTTGCAAATAAACTGGAAGAAAACATTTTATAAAATTTAGATTGAGAAATTAAAATTACTCACTCTCCAATTCCTATTATTCAGTTTTCTGAAAATATACTGCGCAGGGCTACTCTTGAAAAAATTTCTTCTGAATTTTTGCATAATGTTATTAACAAAAACGAACGAATCAAAATCTTTTTCGAGCATTTGAATTATTTTACTTCATTTCTGGAGCAAGCGAGGGATTACAAAGCTGTCCCTTCAGTTGTATTTTCCTCCGCCGACAGTAACAGATCGACGCGATGCGTATTTCCCTTTTCGCAGATAAATCTTAGGTAAGTAATGGAACGTCGTGAGTCGGGAACCCGAGAGGCCGCGGTCAGGTCTTATGAGAAATGTTGCCACCGTGAAGAACGCTTGGCGGCGGACAGGGACGGAGAGAAGCGAGTAAGGGAGGGAGGCGGAAAGAAAAGGAGGGGAGCGGAAAAAAAATTGGAGGGAGGAGGAAAGAGAAGAGAGAGGGCGAGGACAAAAAATGAGAGGGAAAAGAAGCGAAAGAACGAGCTGGGGTGGATGACGGTGGACTAAGAGTCTGAGGAAGAGAGATTTTTTCGACTCTTGAGATTAAGTTGCGGTATGAGGTGAGGAGAGCCACGGTGTGATGGGAGGGGGGAGTGGGACCGAGGCGGGACTGAGCGAGAAGGAGGGAGTCGGGGCGAGGGGTATTGTAAGGCTCTCTATGGGGCAGGGGCCGTTCGATGTTGGTGACCGCAAAGCGCGCAACGCGAACGGCGGAGGCATGAGAATGATGGAAAGGAGTGTTGCGAGAGAGGATGATGGAAGGGAGGAAGAGGGAGGCTGCAGGGAGGGAGTCAGGAAGGTCGGATGAATCGGGGAGAAGAGAGAGAGAATGAGAGAGAAAGATTTTCCGCCCGGGAAGATATGGGCATATGGCGAGTGGCGGCCTGAAGGAGTGGTCAGTTCTCGCTTTCTCCGACAGACGGCAGTGTGTTGCGGCGCGGGGAAAACCCTCCCGACCGCCTTATACCTGGGAAAAGAATGTCTTAATTAAGTATATCATGAACCTGAAGGCTTAATCCACATTCTACGGAAGAGAACGTATTAGGAATGATACTGTTTGGGAACTATATTATTTATTTGTCATGCGTAAGCCTTTGAACTAAGCGCTACAGAAACGCTCTTATTTAATTAATATAACGCTGAAATATTGAGCCACAGAAAAAAATATTAAAAGAGAAATACATAGAATTGCTAATGGGAAATTTGGTTTTCCGTACCCCTGTTGATATATTCCAAGTTGGCATCAATTTTGGTTGTCGTAATTCTTAATTCATTTTCCAAATTTGTATCAGTTATCGAAGCTCTGGTTTTATTTTTTACAAATTTTAATTTGGAGAAAAATCTTCACTTCGTCACGTACTTCCGAAAGGTTAACGATTTTTAAAGCATGTTTTCTTGAATCTGGATATTTTTCGGCTGCTATTAATATGTTGTAAAACTCAATTTTATCTTTAAAAATTTTCGGCCTCTCATTATTGCATTGCAAATCTGTTAATTCTAATTTATATCCTTCAGGAACGGAACTCGCATCAATGTAAAATGGGCTTGTGAAATTTACGAAAAGTTTATTATATAGAGATATTTCTCCAGGTCGTTGGAATGCGGGTAAACGAAGTGAAAGGAATTATGCTTGTGTTTAAAAGTATAAGGAGAGGTGGAAGCATTGTAAGGTATTTTTAGTTACTGTAATATAATGTATTAAACCGTTCTGCCGTCCTCCCACCGCTTGGATCTTCTTTTCGTTTATTCTTTGTCATTGCTATTAATGTTGTTTGTTCTTCATTTTGATTGCTTTTTAAATATATGATTTTGGATTTTGTTTTTATTAAAATCTAAAGAGCCACATTATGTAGCCAAATATAAAGAACACGAGAGCCACAAATATATGAAAAGAGCCGCATGCTGCTCGCAAGCCACGGGTTGCCCAAGTCTGATATAGACCATTGGTGCCCAAGCTTCTCGGCTCGAGGGGCGCATAGCTTAGTTCTGCCCTCTTCGCGGCGGGCCTCACCCAGTGGTAAATAGAGTGGAAGAATGATTGAATGGGCTTAGTTGTCGGTCAGTATTACCTGATTTGTTTTAAATGTTTCCAGCATCTGTTCAAGTCGAAGAAAGGGAAAAGTACTCGTTGAATTTATCCTTGGAAAAAGCATGCGTGGCTGTGATGAATATTTTAAAGTTTAACGTTGCATTACATTTTTTTCATACCGCGGTTTTCAAGCAGTCGTGAACGAGTAGCCTTTTTAAGAGGCGCGCGGAAAAGTTCTCAGAAAAACCTTTTCTTGTTTTCCAATATCGGGCTGCAGACGGGCACGAATAAATCTCGGACACGGCAAGACAGTTGGGCGTATTTAAAAATTGTCGCTTTTCCGGGAAGTATTTAATTACTAATTCTTTTAGTTGTTGAATATAGTTGTTTCGGTCGGGAATTAAAAGAAAGGATGAAAGCCTTTTTTGGCATTTTCATCTTTCTCTATTTCAAATGTGACGCATGAATTCTTCAACTCGCTCGATATACCTATTTTTAGTATATTAATGCATATTAATTTTTTAGTATTTTGATGACAAACATTACTGTGCGATTTCCAAAATGTAATCCATGAAATATCCTATCCGATTCCTTTAAATGCGAGAAATTGTGAAAAAAATCGATGTCAGCATTTATCTCCGATGTTTGTCATTTCTTTTATCATTAAATTAACATTCATTTCTAAAGCTTTAGGTGTTATAGGAAATTTTCATCCGTCGTTTTTATGTAAAATTCAATGTAATATGACAGAATTAAATACCTCTTTTTTCAACCAAATCATGAAAAAGTTGTAAAATTAAGATGCATTTCGTATTGATAGCTGAAAAATGTTTATCTCGATATGTCTAGATCTATTAAAGCATGAAAATGACAATTTAAATTGACATACACATAGTTAGATCAGAGATTCAAGTGAAGGAAATGTTTCCTTTTTTTCTGCTATATATGACGACTTGTTGTTCAACTGTCCTGATTCAATCAGCAAAACAAAAGAGAATAATAAAAAGAGTTGCATGCTTACGTGCTATGGGTACATGTGAATCAAGGTCCTCTGACTTAATGTATTCTGTACCTTTTCATCCGTCTCACAAATAACGATTATAATTTGACAAAACCACAAATCAATTAGAGAAAATCCTTCATTAAGGATGTATAGTTAATATAAATCCTTCCAAGTGATGTTTTAAGATGACATCTTAATTTCCTCTGCCCTATTATTTATCGCAGATTACTTCAGCCACTCACGTTAAGTTCAAAGGAATAAGATAACTAAATTTAATGGATAGAATTTTGCAAACTTGATGATTTAGTTAAAATATAAGTTAATAATCTGATACCCCTCCCTAAGGACTGCATAACCTTACAGAGGTGGGAGGGTTTGCGTACTCTTATGAACGAAAGAGCTATGCCGACGGGAGATAATTCTCCTGGTAGAACCACCCAAGCCGGAAAGGTCTTAGGGGAAAAGTCAGACTAAGAAGCAGTCTTGGAGGTTTTACATGATCCTGTGCAAGGACAGCAGCTTGCACAGTACCTCTGTAGATGGTGACCATGTGAATCTGAACAGTTACAGATGGGTAATCACTCTTGTGAAACTACGATGAGGAAAGCAAGGAGAAACTACCTCATTATATTTCCCATGATAAGCTGAAAAGCTGCAAATACCTCTATGGATCTCTCTGGGGTAAAATTTCCCGGAGGTAAATTAGTTTCCCAATCGGATCTCCGGGTGGGGACTACCCTAGGGGATGCACAGAGGAAATGTAACATTAATAAGAAAAAAGAAAATAGTGAAAAATTAAGAATAGGAACATGGAATGTTAGGACTATGAATTCAGAGGGGAAACTAGAGAAATTAAAAAGGGAAATGAGATGGAATAATGTAGGTATAGTAAGTCTTAGTGAAGTTCTGTGGGAAGGAGAAGGCGAGATAAATTCAGACGAATTTAAGATTATTTACTCGGGAGGAGAGAAGAAGAAAAGGGGAGTGGGGATTATGATGAGAAGAGAGATTGCTGAAAGAATTAGCAAGGTAGTGACAGTTAATGATAGATTAATAGCCGTCAAACTTCAGATGGAGCCAGTGAAAATGCATATAATTCAAGTGAATATGCCAACAATTAATGCTGGTGATGACGAAGTAGATGAGATGTATGAACAGATTACAGAGATGTTGGAAGAGGAGAGAAAAGGAAGGATCACCACCAGACTGGAACGGTGTAGTCAGAGAGGGACAGGAAGATAACATAGTGGGAAAATATTGACTAGGAAGGAGAAATGAAAGAGGGTAGTAACTTGTGGAATTTTGTCATAGAATGAGATTGATTGTAATTAACATGGTTTAAGCACCGCTAGCGGAGACTTCACACATGGAAAAACCCAGGAGACCAGATACAATACCAGATAGATTATATACTAGTCAATGAAAGATTTAAAAATAGAATTAAAAATGTGAAAACCCTACCAGGGTCATAGATCAATTCGGACCACAACCTTTTGGTGGAAAATACACAATGTAGACTGAAAAGTTTTAAGAGAAGCATAAGAGTTAACAAGAAATGGAACTCTTTAAGTACAAGGAGGCTATCATGACTGAGCTACAAGAAAGGTTGGGAAAGAGAGCTGAATAAAATAGGAAAAATGTATATGAGGAGTGGAGATACATCCATAGCCATGTTATGGAAAAGAATATAGGAAAGATAACGGGTGAAAGGAACAAAAAATTCTGGGTCACAGCAGCCATGCTGCAAAAAATGGATTACAGGAGAAAGTGGAAGAAAATAAAAACTGAATAAGGCCAAAGAAAGTACAAGGAGTTAAATAATGCTTTAAGAAGGGAAACAGATAAAGCCAGAGAACAGTGGATAAACGAGAAATGCGAGTAAATTATCGAGTGTGGAAGAATTTGTAGAACAGACCTCATGTATAGCAAAGCAAGGGAACTCTTCAAGAAAAAGGCAAGAAAGTTGGACGTAAAGGAATCATGAACAAAAGTGGTAAAATAGTCTCGGAGCCAGACAATGTAAAGAATATCTGGAAAGAATACATTGAGGTGCTGTATAACTAAGAAGGAAAGTCAAGAAATATTGATTTCAATGAAAAAGAGGATGTGGATAAAGACCAGCTAGGACTAAGTATTCTCGAGTCTGAAGTTAAAAGAGCAATTGATGACATGAAAAGAAGGAAGGCTGTTGGGAGTGATGATATACCAGTGGTTGTTCTTAAGGTTTTGGGGTCGAAAGCAGTTAATCAACTCACAAAGTTCTTTAACCAAGTATATGATACTGGCATATGGCCTGAAGATTTTTTAGATGTTGTTATGGTTCCACTGGAGAAAAAGAACAATGTAAAAAGTTGTAAGGATTACAGAACTATTAGGTTAATTTCTCATACAGCTAAAGTTCTAACCAGAATAATAAACAAAAGAATTGAATGTAAAATAGAAAAGGAGCTGCAAGATAATCAGTTTGGTTTTAGAAGAGGAAGGGGGACTAGAGATGCTATAGAATGTATGAGGATGATGATAGAAAGAGCGCTAGAAGTCAATAAAGGCAGGTATTTTTGTTTTGTAGATTGGGAGAAAGCTTTTGACCGAATGAAATGGGATAAAATGCTGGGTATTTTAAACAAAATAGGAATAGATTGGAAAGATAAAAGACTGCTTAAAAACCTCTACTTTGATCAAAAGATTAGAGTCAGGGTTGAAGGAGAAGAAACAGAAAGTACTTCAATAGGGAGGGGAGTGAGGCAGGGATGTCCTATTTCACCAGCGATATTTAATATTTATGCAGAAACAATAACAGAAGAAGCCTTGATGAAAGAGAAAAGATTTAAGATAAGAGGTGAAAGTATTACCACCATAAAATACGCAGATGATCTGGGATTAATAGCAGAAAAAGAGAAAGAACTTCAGAGGATGACAGACAGACTAGTGGAGGTTGACCAACAATATGGAATGAAGATCAATGCCGAAAAAACAAAAGTCATGGTGGTTTCAAAGGAACATAAAAAATTAAATACAATGGTAAATGGCCAAAAATTGGAACAAGTAAGTAGTTTCAAATATCTTGGCAGTATTTTAGCACAGGATAGAAGTAGTACACAGGACATCAGAAGTAGGATTGCAATCGCAAAAGCAGCATTTAACGAGAAGGAGCTTCTCATAAGCAAGAAAATAAATTTAGAAACAAGGAAGAAATTAGCAAAATGCTACATATGGAGCATAGGTCTTTATGGTGCAGAGACGTGGATGGTAAGGAGAAAGGAGGAAAAATATTTAGAAAGTTTTGAGATGTGGGTATGGAGGAGGATGATGAAAGTTAAATGGACAGAGAGTAAGAGAAAAGAAGAAGTATTAGAAATGGTGGAAGAAGAAAGGATGCTAATAAAAACAATCAGGAAAAGAAAAGCAAATTGGATAGGGCACATATTGATAAGACAGTGTTTACAAAGGATGATCTTAGGAGGCAAAATTAGCGGAAGAAGAGGAAGAGGTAGAAAAAGAGCAGGAATATTAGATAATATAAAGCAGGAATGTAGTACTTATAGAGGTATTAAAGAGGCTTATAGGGAGAGAAAGAGATGGAGGCATCGATTCAGCTAAAACCTGTCTTCGGACAGCAGCATGATGGTGAATCTGATACAAAAATATAAGCTTACCGTATATGCCGGCATATAAGTCGACCTCGATTTTTCCGGATGGTAAATACACGACTAGACATATATTCGCCGTATAAGTCGACCCTCTACTTTTTTGCTAAAAACAACTTCGAATGAGGAATACGAGGAATTTTATAGTTTTTAAAACCTAAATCTAACATTTTCCAAAAAATGCCTTGTCGATTTTTGTGTTATTAGATTATTTGTTTAATTTAAGAAAGATGTCATATACCATATTGCCATCTATTGGCAGAATGTATTTCCTATGTATCCTTCGTTCCTGTAATTGCAAATAGATTGTTTATATTTTTTTAGATTTAGTAATAAAAATAAAAGATAAAATGTTAATTTTTATTCACTATTAAAACTAATTATCTTAAATCTTCTAAAATAAATTACAGAATATGTAAACAATGGAGCAGCTGATTCAAAATGTCGATCACCTACGCCATAAGATCAAATGTTTCCGTAAATATCAATGTTTTTAATCTGTTATTTAAGGGTCACATTTTATATTCGGCGTATAAGTCGACCTTAATTTTTCGGGATTTGGTTTAGCTTCAAAGGTCGACTTATACGCCGGCATATACGGTAATTAAAGCTTTTTATTTGATTCATCTGTAATCAAGTAAATCAAGTGCCAAATGTGAGCACGCTAGATAAAGGCACACATGCAATTCCATGGTCTAAATCATGTGCCTTATGCATTATGCCAGATTTTCACTAGTTCAAAGGATAGCTACAAAATTAGTATACGTCACTTGAGCATAAACCTTTGGGAGATAAGCATAGACTCTGACATTTATTCTTTAATAAAGCAATACCTCCAGGAAATTATCTATTTTATTGTATAAAAACCAACTACAAATCATTTAATTTCTAACTCTACGCCTACATTTTCTAATCTTACATATAGTTTTCCAGTTCTGTCTGTGTGTAACGCTGACGTCATCAATGGCAATTTTTATCGCGTTTTTAACAAACTTGCCGATTAGGTGGAAGGTTGAAATTTCGCAAGAATGTTTGATTCATACATAAAAATGACGAAAAAATACACGAAAAAAGACTCTGGTTCGACTCCAGTGGGCGATTTCCATTTCTCATAAGTTAAAACGTAAAAGGCGACTTTTAAAGTTTAGGCTTTTATTCTTTTGGAAATTAAAATTAGAAAAAATTGAAATACGATCTTTGAATTTAAACTATGTTTTAGGAAAATTAATGAAGTTTCTTATTACCCTAAATTCCCAAGTATAACGCGCGCGTTATACAAGGTTTTTTTGTCAAATTTTCGGAATTATTTAGTGCGCGTTATACATAAGACGTACTAGTGCGCGTTATGCATAAGAAGTACAGCTTTATAAAATAAAATGCCTTAAAGCGTTCAAATACTAACTTCGTGAAATCACTAAATGGCTGAAATCTATCGAAACTTCTTTCTTTTTCTTCCTTTGATAAAAACAAATTTTCTGGCATAAATTACCATTCATTTCAATCATTACAGATACAATATCGAATTTCAGTTACCTAATTATTATTCAACCTAAGACAAATTAAGGCAGATTCGAAGTTATTAGTTGAAAAAAATGTACGCAATGCCTTTTTAAATAAGATAACGAATTCCAAAACAAAACACATTCACATGTAAAAATAAAAAAATCACAAATTCTTCATAAACTTTTATTCACACTCGATTATTAATTAACATAACCATCAAAATCTTCTGATTCAGTCACAATTTATATCGTAATCATTCAAGTTCTTAACCAATGAGTCCGGAAAATTTTCAAGCGAAAAATTATCGCTTTCATCAGATGATGAATCACAATACCCTCCATCCCCCCATCAACATCAGGGAAATTAATTCCCGGTACCCTGAAACCATTAATTATACATTCACGGGTTACATAGGCCCAACTTTTCACAATCCATTTACAAATTTCAGCATAAGAAGCTCGCTGCATCCTTCCAGACTTTGTATAGGAGTGGAAACCATCTACCATCCATTTTTCCCAGTGCCTTCGTATTTTCGATTTGAATGATCTATTTACGGAGATGTCCAGTGGTTGCAGCTTTTTTGTTAGACCTGCAGGAATAACTGCAATCTTGGAATATTTTTTCAATAATATTTTCGAATCATTTACCTAGCTGAATCCAATGCAAGCAGCGATTTTGGTTTAAAAAATGAGCCCATCCTTTTTCCCCATACCTCGGTTAACCACATTCGCAACATATCGCAATTCATCCAGCCTTTTGGGTTTACGCACACAACAATACCTTTAGGAAATTCCTATTTAGGAATGGTTTTCCGCTTGAAAATTACCATTGGGGGAAGCTTTTCTCCATCAGCCGTCACTACACAACAGTAAAGCAGCATTTTTTAGCTCCAGCAGTGCATATTTTTATGTCTTGGGTGCCTTTAACGTCAACTGCAAATTTCGATGGCATGACGAAACTCATAGGTACCTCATCCATGTTCCCTATCTGACTTGGTTCAACGCCCTTCTTTTCCTGCCCAACAAACAAATTAAACTCTTCCACTTTCACCTTCCAATCTTCTGGTAACTTTTGTCCGGTAGATGTAATTGCTCGTACTGTTAAACTATTTCGCTTCATAAAATGATAACACCAGCAATTACTGCCTTTAAAATTATCAATATTTTTCTCGCGAGCTATTTGTATTGCTTTGCATTTAAGTGACACAGTTGAAACTCCTCTTCCTTCACTCCTTTGCGCACAGACCCAGTCCTTCAATTCTTGCTCCAGATCTGGCCAAAACTCCTTTCTTTTCCTTCGTGCCCTTTTTGCCACAGGTAGAACACTCAACAAATTCTTTTGGGACCGCCACTCGCGAATGCTGGATTCGCCCACTTCGAAGAAACGGGCCACTGACCGATTACCGCGAATCTCGGCATAATTCACATTTCTAACTTTTTCTGCGCCATGTAAGATTTTCTTCTTTTTGGCATTTTTAAATAGGGTTATGGTCCAACGGTGGGTCTACAATTTAAAAAATAAAAAATATATTAATATTTTTTCATTAGGTTCAATAATTGTGCATTACCAAATCAAGAAATACCGTACAGAAACCGCACCGTTTCTTAGTCAGGTAAAGAAAAATTAAATAGGTAACACTCCATAAATGACAAAGTCAACAAGTTTCAGTAAAAATAATGTCAATGTTTTTAAGGAAAACAAAATATCCTTGAAAATACCTCACCTGGTTTCTGTCAAAGAGGAACGAAACTCCGTACTTTCAGTGCCCTACCTCGTTGATCAAAACGTTACAGCCAGACTGCAAACCACAAATGAATGGGCGATGAAGATTACAGGTCGTCTCTCTGTCTGTGAGTCAACAATGTGTGCCCTCCACATTCGTTCCCACATTCAGATTCTCTGGCTGTTTATGCTAGCTTTCTCTTGCCCCCTGTCGTACCACCCTTGAGGTCTGGTCCTTCTTTTGTTTTGTGCACCTCTACCCACCCCCACCATTCCAACACATCTCATGACACCCTCACCACTTCCTTACACCTCACTCCCCAACCAGTTTTCTTTGACCCTCGAGTGGTCATTGTATCGGAAATAAGAATGGGAAAAATCATTATCCAGGGGTTTTCCCCAAATGTTCCCCTTCGCACAGGAGAGTTGGGGAAGGGCGCTAAAAGTGTAGCATTCTTTAAAAAAACGCTAAGCTCAACGATTCCATGTTCTGCGGGTGTCCTGCGCGTAATACACAAGTGCGCGTTATACTAGAAATTTTGAAGATATGCGGAAAACAGCCGAAGGTTGGCCTGCGCGTTATGCATGAGTGCGCGTTATACTTGGGAATTTAGGGTATATTTATATTTTTCCGCCTACCTTTCGAAATCTCTCATATTAAACAGTTAAATGACATATTTTGGGAAATTATCGGTTCTTAAACGGGTTGTTGCCTTGCCGACCACGTCATTTTTAAACTCGAGAATCAATTGTTGTCACAATCCACATACGTGTATTATATACGAGTGCATAGATTGCCTTAAATTATCGTAGGATTTTTCGCGAAATTACGTAATCCTGGGACTGGGATTTAGTTAGGATTCTTTTGGTTATATAAACGACTAAATAGATATAGAGTAAGAGAGGGGGGATGTGGGGAGGGAGATCTGAGGGAAGGTATATAGAATGGAAGGTACATAGAGAGTAAGGGAGGTATAGAATTAGAAAAGGATGGGAGGAAAGAGATAAAGAGATAGCTATGGATTGGGGCAGGAGGGAATGAGAGAAGGGGGAGGTGACACAAAAGAGAGGGAGAGAGAGAGAGGGAAGGGATGGGAGAGGAAGGGAGGGAATATTATTATTTATTTATTATTACTTCATTTTTGACAAGGGGCTCATCATTTAGCATATCTTACTAATTTTTCATATCTAAATCAAATATATTTGGAATACTTTTATCATAATCCCGTCATATTTGACGGGCAATTACGCTAATTTTTCTACATTTTTCATTAGCGTGGAAAGGCTGGAGAGGAAAAGTATATTTAACGCGATGTTAATTCGCTTTTATAACATTATCTCTTAAGGTAATTAAATAAGCTAAAACAAACAATATTTTAAGTAGATGATCTCGCTTTGTGTAAATTTTTTATTTATAGTTAATAGTAAAATTTTTATTTCCCCTCTCATTTTTCTGTCTTCATTTCGAAAGGATGGACGAAAGTAAAAACCTATATATGTAAGTACAGTAGAACCGGTTAACAAGAAATTTTAGGGACGGACACGAACATTTAAACATTTCGTGGTAAAAGTTTCATGCTAGACTTTTCATTTTTAAATTATGAACGTACACATATATGCTAATACATGATGCAAGTTATTGATGGGGCATGCACAACGAACAATGACGCTACATTGAGTTATGTAGTTTATAATTCATTATGATAGTGTTAGCCTCTGATTTAGTAAAATCTTTCAATAAATTTATTTGACACTGAATTACATAATTCGTTAGATTAGCATTATTCTCTAATATTTATTTTTTAAAAGGTGTAAATTTTTGTTCTGCGTCAAAAGTAATTTGTTTTCGGAAGAGGAAATGGTAGGTGAGGGGTGGGTGGGAAAACCCTGATCTCTAAACTGTCATTTCATGCTATCTCATGGATTTCGTATTGAATTATATCCTTGGAGCGGAAAATTCTTTTCGTGTTAAGGGACATTTCCCTGTAATTTGTTTCTCGTTAAACTCATTAATATAAGCTGAAAAATGTATCTGCGGGAATGGACCCAACTCATGTTTCTTGTTAACCAATATTTCCTCTTATCCGCATTCGTGTTGTCTTTTCCAATATGTATCTTAATTATAAATGCATAATTCTATGATATCTCAACAATATAACTTTCTAAACAGGCATTAAATATAATATTTGCTGTTTTATTCCTTTTAGACCAAATTCGTATTTGATGATTCGACTATGAATATTAAAAACTGCCACGCATCGGTCGCTCCTCTTACAATGAATGAAATATCCTCGCCTTATTTCCAAAAAATTGTTGCAGGCAAACATACCTGCGAAATATATAGTGCCTTAATGCCTCTATAAAATACGGCACCGTTAAAGCCCTCTTAAAATTCGAAGGCACGAATTTTTTATCACTCGCTGACTAAGTTGAGTAAAAATGCAATTCACATTGAGGTCGTAGAATTACTGCATCTCCTGTTTTTAAGAGCCCGAGTTTTATTGTCGCACGTCTTCCACGTCTGCGTGGTATTTACGTTTCCATGAGAACGGATTACGCGAGGGCGCCGAAACGGCAACAGCGTGTCGGTGAATCCCACCTCTCTCGCTCCGTTTCAGATTTAATGCTTCCCGTACGACGCGCGAGAAAAAAAACGTGGTCTCAAAAGTCTCAACGGTTAACGGATTTGCACACGCGAATCCTCGGGATCGCAACTTCCGGTGTGCTGCTGTTATTCACTCGTGCTTTGCATTCTCTTCGCCTTGGCGCTCAAGTTCCTATCTCTTTCCCCCTCTATGTCGTCTTCTCCCTCTTGCTCCCCATCTCTCTCTATTTTTCTCTCACCGCACACTCCCTCCATACGCTATCTTCTTCTCGCTCGCATTTCCTCTGTGAGTTCACGCCATACGAAAATGGCATTCTTCTCGTAAAATGAAGCTCTGGAATCACAATTATGAAGTTTTTAGAGGAATTCTTGTTTTTTATGGTTTTCATAAACATTGTTTTACGTCTCATTTCCATCTCGTTTCAATATTTCATTTTTCTGCTCATTTCCTCATAAAAAAAGGCCGTGAATGTTATGGCCCTAGCAAGGTCGTAAATTTGAGCGCAGTTCTGTTTATCAAATGATGAGTTAATTATCGCTTAAGTTATAATTATCAAAATACAAATCTTCTTTAACGAAGCTCTTTGATAAGTAATTGTTTAGTAATTCATTAAATTATTGTACATACTGAAAACAAAGGCTTATGCAGTTATTCTAAATTAATTTTATAGGAAACTTCACTCGAAAACTAAGGAAAAGGGTTTCTTTTACACATCATTACTCATACTTCTCTCTTTACTCGTGGATGAAGTATTTGTTTTGCTGCAGATTGGTGGCATGTGAGAGGACGCAATTTTCGGAAAGACAATTTAGGCGAAATAATCACGCGAGTAAAGGTGACACCACGCGTGTGTGTTTGTGATGAAAGAGAGGAATAATCTGCTCAGCGGCGGAAAAAGGGTGAAAGGGAGAAAATGGGTAGAGAATGACGGAAGAAATAAGGTAACTGTACCCAATATGGTCTGTTCCCCAATATGGCCTAATCGCCGTATCGGACGTACTACGTGACAAAATTGATAGATGGAGGTTGCAGTATATCGGTAGACTGCTAACAACTGTGTTTATATGGAATACCGCTGGACGCGCTCTGTTGTCTGAATTTGCTGGAGTGTTTTGTTTGAGACCAGCGTTTGTGGTTAAGTGTGTCTAATTTTAAGACGTTGGTTAAGTCATTGTTTGTACGGGTAAATTTTAATTAATTAATTTGATCTTAGGCATTCTACAAGATTGTCTCTACTATTAGTGGTGTGATTGGTTTGGCAATTCATTGAGATGTCATGTGGTTCCAACGGAATATGTTTTACTAGTCCAAGTCTCCCCATTACGGCCTATGTAGGCCATATTGCCCATTTTGTGAGCCTTAAATAATGGCAATGAATTTTTTGAATGATTTTAGAACTCAGTTTGTTGTTCATTTCTTTGTTTAAATTAAATTTTGACCTCATGTGCCTAAATCTTTAGTGGTACAATTTTACGATTTTTACCTGTGTAAAATTAGAATCTTGACTTTTATTTCCGCATTTTTTAGTTATTTTTGCCTACCGACAATTTATTGTAACCATTTTTGAACAATCAAGCATTAGAATTTTGATACAAGTACTTGATAAATATTTCCGATTCTTGTTCTCTTATTTTTTTACAATAACCCAATGGGCCATATTGAGATCAAATGTTCCTAATATGGCCTAACAGCAAGGTTTTGCAAGAATGATAACCAGTAATTCCATGTTGAAGCGTTATAGTTGTAAAAAAAATTCTGTTTACTTAAGTAAACTGTCTAAGAGTACATTATGTTAGTTTTACTTTCAGCATTTGGGAAAGGTGATTAAAAAATTAATATATCTTAGCTAAGTCATATTGGGTAGGGTTACCTTAGATGCCTTTATTTGAGCTATATTGAGGCTTGTAAAACTCCTCTTACACCTACTCCTATTCGTCATTAACAGCAGAATAAAACATGATACAGAATAATGATGAATAAAATTACATTCAAGAAAATAAAACGGATGATAATAAAAAATAAAACAATATTGAACAAAAATGAGTGAAGTGAAAATCAACTCCGAGAGAGAGAGAGAAGAATGGATGGGTAAATAAGGCCATGATGCATAATATGAGAATTGTACATATGTGAGAGAGGGTCGGAGAAGAGAGAACGTGTAATAATGGAGAAACAAAATTTTTATAGTTTCAAATAGTGCAATAAGGTTAGTTTAGCCAAAAGGGAAAAGGAAAAAACTATCTCGAGGAAAATAAAAATGAAAAATTAGACAAAAATGGATGGAGCGGAGGCTGCGAGCGAAAGGTAATATAAAATGGCGATCGACTCATCTCGAAATCAATATGCGTCTGCGAGGCTTATCAAATCGATCTTTAGGTACAAAGAATGGCGCAAAGGGAGAGATAGTGGTTTCAAACGCAGGAATGGAATTTTGAGAGGGGAGAAGGGAATTTTTCTCATTTTTAAATTCGAATAAAAAAGTTCCGGAAGGCTAAACTTTTCAAAGATTAAATTGATTTTTAGTTCAAAATTCGTAATATATTGATTCGGAAAGGATGGAAATGAATCATTTAAATAATCTCTTGCCACTAAGATCTGAGCTTTATTTTTATCTTTCACATCAATTACAATATTTCATTCAGGAGTTATCTCTAAATTTCTTTCATTCATCTTTTCTGATAACTTGATATCCATGTATAATTCGTGAGCAAACCTTATTTCACTATTAAATTATGACATATCTTTATAAATTAAAATCATGAAGAGGGTATGGGTAAGTGATCACATTTTAAAATTCATATCATGAAAAATGGTTTGTTGTATTTTATGATATTCGTATTAACATTTCCAAACAATAGGAATCTTGTAAAACTTTTTACTGCGATGACGTTAGTTTTTTAGTGTCGAAGAGGTTTTTTACTATGATTCGATGCTATCTCAGGTCCCACGGGAACGACGGGAATTCAATAATTTGAAATTCCTCTCCAAAATCCAATGAACATTTTTTATTGTTTAAATGTTTTGTTGAAATCCTTTAATAATGATTTAAAATTCATACCGATCAACTTTTTTCGTTTTTCATTTGATAAAAGGCTCTCTGGAACCAATTTGATGCAGTTGTTCATCGACGATCCTCTCTCTCTCAAATTTTAAATTGTTTTATTATTTCTCACTTCAACGAAACAAAAAAGTGTTTTTAAATTGAAAAATTAAATTATTGGTTTTTGGAAAATGTTTCTATCAGAAATATGTTTCCCAGTCGGAGAAGTTTTATTAAGAACATAGGTGTAATGTGTTCTAAAATTTTGGATCACCCCCTAAAGCTCCCGTGTTTTATATTTTTTGTGTGCTTTACGTGTGTCACTTCGACACCCCCAGCAGCTCGCCAACTTGAAGACATCTTATTGGTGAGTGCTCACTCGGCTTCCTTACCCCAACAACTTGTTGCCATCTATTTATCCCATTTACCTTTACTCTTCCGTAAGCATTTATATATATATATATATATATATATATATATATATATATATTCATTCATTCGTATTCTGTCTTATATATATATATATATATATATATATATATATATATATATACGTACATACATACATATACATATATGTGCATATATGAATCGAATATAGAAAATCGATCCACGGGAGGTTGGGTAGGTGAATAGCATGCCAGAAAATTTTATTATGCAAATGCTTTCCCGGGAATTATCGAAGGGCTGCCACGCTCATTCTATTGCGGAGTATTAAAGCGTAGCCATTCTCCCACTTTAATGCAAAACTAAACTACTTTTGAATCAATTTATTTTTCTGATTTTCACGAAAGGCTCATAGTTTTAGGACGGAACATCTACCATTTGCATTATACCATGACAAATTTGAACATGATGATAAACAAGATTCTTTTTCAAAAACTTGAGATAACTTTTATTTTGCCTGTACTTATAAACTGTGAAATTATTCCATAACTTTATGAATCCATTAGTTATTTGACATTTATTAGCTACAGTTGGATAAAATTTGTCATAAAGAGTAGATTATATTTTTAAAACTATCGAACCGTTGCCAGTATTTTTAACATTACCTTCGATTACTTATCGCTAGGATTGGTAGGATTCAATCTAAATCGATAAATGTCGATAAACATCAAATTCGTGAAAATTTAAGAAATAATTGTCTTCGATACCTGCGTGTCAATTTGTCACTACTAAATTTTCTATGAAATTATTCGTCATGATTTGTAAATTTGCTTTATCACATTCAAATTTAATATATTTTAGCGCCAAACGTCAAAAACAAAACAGAAAATCGGTATTCAGTATTCCATACCTTTTGTAAGATCCCTTATATCTTAAGGGTTCATACTGAGTTGACACTGGTAAGGAACAAAACAATATGATCGCTTTATTGCACTCTGTCTTTAATCTCGACCACATCTGATAATCCTTACGGACCTTTGGTCGCTTAAACGATATGATCAGTCTCCATACTCAATTTACTCAAAAGGCTCATGACTTCTGCCAACAACCTCCGATATGCAAAACGAAATATTTTCCCAAACTAAATTAATATTGATCGCCAAATATTATAGCAGGTCTCGAAAATATAACTAAATCCTATTCCTCGCTTGACAAAATTAACTCGCTCACAACTCATTTCGTGTTTGGTTAGATTAAAAATCTACTACTACGAGTGTATTTCTGAAGCCCTGCCCTATAGTGTTTTAAAAAACTCAGTCATAAATTATTATGCTCATTTTTCCTGCTATGCTGTAGCATCGTTCAATGTTAGTTCTCTGGGCTTTTTTGTGCACTCATCATCGTTTGTCGCACTACAACAAGATTTTTTCTTCAAAATATTCATATATGTATTTGGTTGTGCATTATATTAACGTCACATTAATTTTGTTATTGGATGGTGACGATTTATTTAATAAGAGGGGCGATTTAACGAGTAAAATTTACTTGTGATTTATTCCGAAAAATTAGCTGTTCCGAGATGGTGGACGAAACACAGAGATCAACAAAAAATCCGTCATGCGAGAAATCTTATTTTAATATATAAAGTTTTAGTAGAATTTAATTGGAAGAATCCAATTTCTGTCATTTTTATTGATAAAAATCGATAAAATAAACTTTGATATTCGTCCTCGATATTTAAGAAATATAAACGTCGAAAACTACCGAGCCCAATAAAAGTTATTGAAATAAACGTCGATATTCGTCGCCAAATTTTAAGAAAATAAACATCGAAAACTTCCAATCCTACTTATCGCAACAGATAAGTTATTACTGGAATGAGACGATTCGCCGCCGCCGTTTCGCCGCGAGGTACGGTTCGCCGCCGTCGTTAATGAATTTTTAGTGTATTGGGAAGAATTGGCTGAATCGACTTCAAGGAAATTTGGCATATAGAATTTTCGCATAAATACATTGTGTTTGGGATTTTGTGCCTAAACTATCCAGCAGAAGTGTATATTGCAACTCGAAACATTTGTTTTCACGATTCCGAAATAGATTAGTCCAACCAGTTTCAACGAAATTTGTTAAATTTAATCTTCTAACAAATACGTGAATAAATGTTATATTAGGACCACGTCGAAGCAGCAGCGATGTCACTACTGCAAATTTATTTTTTTCGGTTTTCATGAATTTATTTGGGAACTGGTCAAACCTATGCTAAAGAAATTTTGTATGAAGGAGGCGTGCGACACATTTAAACGAAATCAAGAATCGACTCATAAGGGGTGCCACAATTGCTAAGTTAAAATTTTCGGTAATTATGCATTTGGAAGGAATTAGCTTAACCGATTACAAAAAATTTTTTCTGAAAGAGGCATGCAACATTAATATATAAAAATAAAGATTTTTTGTGTAGATATAGAAAGCAGGGCTGCCATAATACAAGGAATAAATACATTTCTTTTTACACGTATTTGTGTTGAGCTGTCCGCATCAGTTTGAACAAAATTTAACACTTACAATAAAAACATATACAAAACCATATTAGCATATTTAAACTGAATCAGCCGAACAGGAGTGCAACAATTACAAATTAAACTCTTTCTGTAATTAAGGATTTGGAAGGAATTGCAGTCAGTTCAAGACAAATACGTATAAAAGATTTTTTATTCCTTTCATTTTGGTCATGTATTTATGCTATAATTCTAGGTACCAAATTTGATTGAAATCGGTTCAGCCAGTTCTTCCCTGATATACGCGTACGGACTGACGGACGGACATCACGAAGATAGTGGTACTTTTCAGCAATGACGAAAAGCACTAAAAATGGAGGAGGGGAAGTGAAAGGTAAACAATGGGTGTGATAAATAAGGTTAAATTCTTATTGTGATTTTTAAAGTTAAATATATCTGACTTCTTATTCTAATGGGTTACTCGTAATTATATTTTTCTACCACCTCATCACGACGTTATCTTTCAGTTATTTTAACTGCAACCCATAATGGTAGGAAGGAGTAAGGAATCTCGGTACTAGAGTCGATCTAGCATATTCTATTGAAGTGATCCTATCGCGTATACCTTGTATTACATCGGTGATATTAAGTTGTAACGCAAGATATATTTCTTCATATTAAGCTTGTTCTTTAATTTTGTTCCTGTAACCCACGTTTCCGAGATAAAATATTTCTTTAACCTACCAATCATTAACAAGATTTTGAAGTACGTATCCTACATCCAAATAATTGAACATTGCAATATTATGCTTCCTTGCACAAATTTCGAAATAACACCTTGCGGCGAAAAGTCATTGGCAGCCAAACTGCCGCGGCGAAACGCCCTAGACCCAGTTATTACGACTCTCCAAAAAAACCATTGACACCCAAGTTTTCATTACAGAGATTTGTTACGAAAATATGCTCATAAATTAAGTAAAAATAAAAAATGTATAAAAATTAGTGCCGTCATATTAGTTTAGCTTATAAGGAAAGAGAGATCTTCTTTTATACTTTAACTATAGCAAGTAGAAGAATTCTAATTCAGTATTATTGTGCGTGTTCTATTGATATTTTGTCATGGATACAAAATACAAAATCTTTATAATTTTCATGTAAAGGGACTCATTATCTCTCTCTGAAAATCAATTTTCTTGATCAGCGGTGTCAAACTACGGCCCGCTGAGTGTTTTTATCTGGCACTCCATGAGTTAAAACTTGACAATTAAAAGGCGCATTGCAAGGTAAAATGAAAATAGAAAATCATGAAAACGTAATATTTCCTCTTTCTCTATTCACGTAATAGATAAATTTATAAAAAATCTGGCGAAACTAACTTCCAAACAATCCTCCAGTTTCCTAAAATTATCCTTCAGCCCTTTTTACTATTACTTGTTGCCCATTGTGAGTGCGAAAGTAGGCTATATGGCCCTCGTGCCGAAATGTTTGGAAACCATCGATCTACGTTATAATTACCTGTACATCAAATACATTCATTGACATAATGCATTTGGTCGCTAATTTTAAAGGAATTTTCATCAGAATAAGATTCTGCAGTGAAAAAAGTATTGTATCTTCAAGAAGATACAGGTGATTTATTTGGCCGCCAATAAAATAAATAATATCTTTCAAAAAGTGCTTCTTTTTGCAATAAATATTATCAGGAAGAGATTTACGAATTTTTTTATGATAATAAATCTTATGCTCTCCGCTACAAATTTATTTCCTCTTGCTCGGAAAAGATCAAGAAAGGAATAAGGTAGGAAAAATATATATCTTGGAGTTAGTGCTGCGTATAATGGATTCTTCCCATATTCGGATTTAATTCTCCGAAAAAAGTTTATGCTTTCCTATCTTTCTAGTACGGATCGTAATTTTGTACTTGCTATTGGCCATATTAGAGAGAAAAGGAGAAAGTTCTATAGCGACTATATAGGAAAACTGAATAGTTTGTAAAGTTCTTTTTCCCGTGTCCTATGGAAATCAGCATATTCACGAATCAAATTCATTATCATTAAGGCTACGTAAAAATAAGGACAGTGCATAGAATTTTCAGTTGTCGTGTCGTGTAAAAAGAAAAAATTCTTAAATTCTGTTTTTTTTTCTTTGGTCACTTGTTCCGTTTACATGGGAATGGGATAACTAGGAATAACTGACGGAGGAAGGGGCAGAAGAAGAGCGGCTAAAGCGAAAGAAAGATAGACGAACAAGTAGAGAGGGAGACCAGTCTGTATTTGGAAAGAAGGAAGAGGGAGAATGAAGTGGGGAACAAGGAGGTCTCTCTCCTCGGAGAGAGAGAAAGAGAGACGTGAAATGGAAGGTTAGTGTACGGTAAAGGCATTTGAAACTTCGCCGGAAGATAAAACGACCGCGTTTCCTGATCGCATTTGGGTAGACCCTCTCGTCCTTCTTTCTTCCTTCTTTGATCTCTCTTTCCTCCCTCGTCCATTACTTTCCCTCGTCCTATCTCCTCATTCGACCACCTTCCTCCCTCTTTCCATCTCACTCACTCTCCAGTTCTCTATCAAGTTCGCTCTCCCTTTCCCTCTCTTCTGCCCTCTCATGAAATCCTTTCCTCTTCCTCGCTTATTTTCTTTCCCTTTTCGTCTCTCTCTCTTTCTCTCTTCCCTCTTCGTTACTTCACCTCCTAAAACCTTCTTCCTTGCTATCCTTTTTTCCTCTCGTCTTTCTTTCTCTCTCAAAACCGTCGTCCCAAACATTTTTTTCTTCTCTCATTCTCTCTTATTTACTATTCATTTTGTTTCTTCCTGTTCTATCTCCCTTTCTCATTCATTCTATAAGCCTCTAAATAACTCCGTATTTTATATAATTTTCTGCTTCCTCTTCCATTTCGCCCATTCTCACCATGTATCTCTCTTCCCCCACCTCCGCTTTCCTAGGCCTTTTGCTTTGCTTTCTTCCTCCTTTCCTTCCTCCCCTTTTTCAGTCTCCCATATTCTTTAAATTCACTGCGTTTTAATTCTATCGTTCCTTTCATTGGTCTCTCCTAGCACTAAATTAAGGACGTTTCCTAGCATAGGAAGTACAAGAAGGAAATTAAGACTTGCCATTCAACACGAATTCCATATCCTCTGTGTCCATTCACTTAATTTTTGAATGCGAAGCTATAAAACAAAATATTTATGAGTAAAATCCCTTAGCGCCGTCTACAATTCACTTCTCTCCACCAATATTCGTTCTTTGTTTGAACAAACCAAAATGCGCACGAAATTCCATTATCAAAATTTCATGGCCGAATGTTTATTGTTGAAACATATATATCTCGTGCTAAAAACATGCTCAATTTTTTCAGTACATATGCATTGAAACTCACTGAAAATACGCAAAAAATATCTATCAAAATTGTTCAATGAATGATTTCTGTCAGAAATAGTATTCATAGTTTTTATTCCATCGCGCCAGTATGTTTAGTCCTAGTATATTCCTCGACTGATAAAAACAACGTTGGTGTCTCGGGCAACTTGACACGACACTGTTTGGAATCCACTGAGCTAAAGTTTGAAATTTTGCTTAACATTGTTAAAATTGGGAAATAATTTTTAAACTAAAAAATTATTCTATGACCGGGAATCAAACCAGGGTGGATATTCTACCACTGAGATAATTTTTCCTGTTTTGCTAAAATTCTTATGGATTTCTACATGAAATTCCTATAACATAATTTTGTTATAACATATTTTTTACAAATTCTGGTTTTCTTGTATAATCCATTTAATTATATTCAAACGACTACTTTCTCGAAAAACCTTAATCACTCAATAAGCAACACGGAATTTCCGACATGATATCGAATGTTTAACCCTTTCCGTGGCTGAGTATTTTAATGCTTGCCAGCTTAAATGCAAGGTTTTACTGATAATTTAATTGTAATTCAACCATTTGAGATATCATATTAAAATGTTTCCTGCAACTATTCAGTAGATAGCAGAAAAAAATCAGGCTATTGAAAAATGTCAAAAGTCAACATTGCCATGTAAAAAGGATGCATTGGCAATGACAGCAAAATACGTCATTGCCAGGGAAAGGGTTAAGTGCGAAGTAAAACTCTCGTTCCCATTTAAGAAGATGGATTATTGTAAACGCAGTTTCAGCGCTAAGCGTATTACTGGAACGGTATGCTTCAGTCATTATTTACCATAATTACATGTCATGGGGACGACGATGAAAACTATCGGTTGAGGATGTAGTTCGGGGAACTTGCTGCAAGGTGTCGCTAGTAGAAATTTCGATCACGACGCCATTGCACTTCCGGAATATCAATTTGTGAAGAATTTGAGACGAGAGATAGAATATGCTCCACTTCTCCGCGGTATCTACCACCAGCGCCGCTTGTGACGGGTGAACCCGGAAACAGCGTTGCAATATAAAAACGAATAAACGCCGTGAACACCATCAAAGAATATGTACGATGATTTTGTTACCGTTCATATTTCAGGCGAACCACGGTGCATCCGTCATTTTTTTCTTATAATTTCGCAGCAAAGAGGAATTGAAATAATTTTTTTATTTCAATGTGATAGACGGATTTCGAAATATTATGAAGTAGGTATCTATCTACTGTGCTCGTACGTATTTAAAAGTATTTTATTCCAGAGATAAATGCCAAAGGCAAGGGTATATTAGAGCACATTTGCATTTATTGCGGAAATTAACAGATTTTGGATAAATTTTGTTCTGTGGGTTAAAATTTTAATTCAGAATTTCTGTGTATTACAAGTTACGCTAGAAAGAATAGGTCCATAGACGTAATATTATATTATGGATAAGAATGAATTCTTTCCAGTATAAACTACGTCGTAGTCTTCTTAACAATTATTAATTCTTGGTTGTTATTAATATCCCAAATTTATAAACTGTAAATAAATAATTTATATAGTTTTAATGGATAAATTTAGCTGTCTAGTAATTGGTTGATAGGCTATTTCTCTGATTATTTTATCAGAGATTTTTAATAGGTCATTTTTTGGATTGGAGGATTAGGCAAAAAGTACATTTTTCTACATGGCATGTATTTTTTTAGGAAAAAAACATTGAAGAAAACCCTATTTATAATTTTACATGATAATTTTACTCTTGACTTCCATATTTATTTTGGGAATCAACATCTGAAGAACTTTCAACCGCATTTCGAAAACATTTTAATTTAACTCGATAGTTTAAAAGAGCCTTCGTGGTTCGCAGCCATTTCGAAAACCTTGATGAACCAGTGTCACGATTCAGTCCTGATTGTTGTCTTTCTCCTCCTGTGTCTTTGTAAATCTCCCAAATTTACGCTTGTCTTCGCGAATCTGCAAATAAATCCGTTCGGAAAATCGGATTAAATATGGCGTCGCGGTAATTTTTTTGTCTGAAAGACTCTTGTCTCGCCTAAATTCCGAAACGTGACATGAAGCGCTCCCTCGAGAAGGATTATTCCTCGCTGCTCTCTTCGCGAGCGCGACATTCCTATGAATAGGAAATGGAATATTCAACGCCCAAAAACACACCTTCTAAAAGCTGCGACGGAGGATTCTCTCGAAAAATGATTTTGTGTGGAAGACCGGTATGGTTATGGTTATCCGTATTATCCAAACTCTCACGTCATTACTCCGCCCTCGCCATTTTTTCTGCACAGTAAAAAATATATCGCACGAGATGAATAGTTGTTGGTTTAGGGAAAATAAACGACGCACGTGTGAGGAGGCTGTACTTTTTTATGTCTCGAATTTCTGGTCCATTACCGCGGCAGGCCGTTACCACGAGGATGGAGGGGGCGTGGCGAGGGCGGGCATAGAAGACGAGTATGGGAGGCGGGGTAGAGAAATCGCGAGGCTAGAAAAGGGAGAGAGAGGGAATAGTGAAGGATGATGAGGGAGGACGAAAGGCTGTGGTATCCCAACTGTATAATATGATAGAGAGAGAAAGAAAAGTGGAATCGGTTCACAAGGGACCAATTTTAAAATTACGCGTAAAAAGTTTCACAGTTTCTTCGCGCATGAAGTTTTAATGTCCTTTTTTTACCATTCTTTTGCCTCTGTTGTTTTTTATCTGTTGTAGATAAATTGTTCTGGAAAGATAATTTTTATGCGATGTGCCGTATCTCGTTCGCGAGAGAGCAAAAATCCGTCGTAAAAGTAATATTTTTCGAGAAGCGTTTGTTGTAAGGATATTTATCGCGAATATAATTTTTTAGCAATTCGAAAAAACCCACGTAAAGCGAGGAAGTGCCGAAGATGCGATAAATTGGTGCCGTATTTATCCTCTACTCGTTATTTCACATCGCGGGTCTATTACAAGAAATGTGCATCGAAGTCGCGGAACTATATATGCAAAGCATTCGCAGTAATTTAATTTTAAATTCGAAGCGTGAAAAAGTTTTTATTATAAACGAGGTCTTGGGTTTGCTTGGAGAGCGTTTAAATGATCTCAGCGAGGGGAACAGGATCGCATTTTCTTCCGCAGTAAACATGTCCAATATCCTAGTTATTATCTCAGTTCCAGCCTGCGTAAAAATACGTGATTTAACGAGCTTAAATTTAGCTGTATCCACATAAACCTACAATGCCCACCGAAAAATATATGCGGACATCATAACGTAAAAACAAGCCACGAATGCGATAAATCGGATAGGCGCGGTTTAAAAAACGAACGAGAATTTTGTTTATTACAGAGCGTGACGCTACTATTGGTAGCAAGAAAAGTGATGAATAGCCTGTGGTGTTCTCGCATAGAATCCTTGTTGCGATCAAATCGATCTCACCGTTTATCACAGTGCGCAACCTGAGATAAACTCGTAAAACCTGAAACTATCTTCCTGGAAGACTTCATATATGATTGGAAGGAAATGGATAGCCGCTTCTAACGTCGGCTCGTTGAACGGGGTGAGTCAATTTGTCTTCGCTACATACGAACAAAACCATTCCTTCATTTTACCTCTCTCATTGGGAACATACTTTGTTTAGTCGTCTTTCTTCTAAGTTCAAGATGTAGAACTTAGCCACACGTTAATTCAAAATAGCAACTTAAATAAAAAATCCTATGCTCATTGTAAACATTTAATCAGCCTTGAAAAAATAATCGTTAGCTATTTCCTGTCAGAATTCACTGGTATAAAGGAACTATGTCTTTGTAAGTAAAAGAATCCTCTAATTTAGACTGACTGCTACGGACTTATTTGCATTTTGTACTCACTCGTATAATAAAACAGATTTAACTTCTTTCTATATAAATTGAATTTTTGTTGCGTGTATACAGATTTTTGTTTTCTATTAAAAATTATACTTTGGGAATTGGCCGAAATCGAACAGACCGTTATTGAGTTATTCGCATCAATTCCTAAAATCTTACGCATAGAAATACAAAATAACCTCGGTTTTTATTATAATAGGGAAAGATAATTTGTCCCGCTCAGAATAACCAAATGTCCTTCAATATTCTATTTGCATAATTCTGTTTCATTCACATGTAAGAACATGTCCGCTAGTAAACGGTTATAGGATTCGATAAATTTAAATAAATTTTCTTATGGGGTGTACAGATAACATCACTGTTTATCCATTTTCATTAAAGGGCGCTTTTTTCCACTTGTTACCGCTAGGCCTTGAAGCATTCCATAGCAGAGAAGATCGTGTTTATTAAGTTTCCTTTAGCTGTTCCTGGTCAATGAGGAAGTTTTTAGAGGCTCTCTGACTACACCGTCAAGACTTTCTGTGCGATCAAAGACTTAAGAGCGGAAAGCTACCGTACTCTCGAGAATATGATGACTGCCCGATATTAATAAACTCTAGCGGACAATGTGAGAGGGGCCTGCTGCGCTGAATATTCTTTTGAGCGGCTTGCATTGAGTAGCTCATCGTTTTCCGCCCGCACTTAAAAAACAAGTTTTATAATATATTTTTTGGGGCATAGGAACAGGTTTCTCCATACTCTTCCAGGTGGGTTAGAAATTGAATGCTGGCATGTATTTGTGATGGTACCTTTTTCTCGTTTCATATCCTGGTCTGAAAAATGTGCCACTTTCTATGAGTTCTTTTTATTGGAGAAAAATAGCAAAGAGGAACTGCGAAACTTCAGAATTTTGTGGAAACATTGATTAGTTTTAATTGATACTACATATTATGAAGCAAAGTGTTAATAGCAGTAGGTAATTTCACGTGCTCTGTAATCTTGCCTTTTTCTAAATATGCAACATTAGAACAAAAATGTTAGTTTTAACGTGTTTTCTTGGAAGCAGCGACTCATTGTTACATCTGTTGAGTTGTATCTTCCCTTTTTAGCCATAGCGATTTATTAAAAATTTTAATTGAGCCTCTTCAAATCCATATCGTATAATATATCAGAAAAATATTTCGTGATTTATGGTCATTGCCTGACGAAAAATATATTTTGACATTTTCCGTTGCATGAAAACCGACTTAATATCAGAAAAATAAATTAACATCACGATGGCTTTTCATATGTCACAAGTCAGAATTTTATAATATTATCCAAATTATGGTGAAAAATATATATAATATCAAAATATAATCTAACGAATTTGGAATTCATAAAGAAATAATTTCAAACTTTTCAATATCCACAACGGAAAATTAGTTCCAAAAATTAAAATAAAGATTTGTTGGCGGATCATGTTAGCTGCTCAGACATAATTACTGACAGCAATGCCTTGTAACCTTAAATTTTATTTATATTGGTTGACATTAAATATATCTCTAGTATTCATATATTTTTATACGAATTCTTTTCATGAAATTTCCGTCTCCATAATAGCTGAACGGATTTATTTAATTTATAAACAATCATTTTTATAATCGAGTTCATTGGAGGCAGGGATTCCCTCCAGAACAATAAAACGTTAAGACCATGACATTTGGACAAAATATTTAGAAAATTTCCATAAAACTAGTAATTACCCTTGGATTCAAGAGCATTTTTGTTATAGCGTTTAGAACGCCGACATGCATAAAAAGCAACCAAAATGCTTTTGTATCATACAAGACTTTTATTACAAATTCCATTTACAGATAGTAGTAGTTAATAATGCACCATGTTTAGCTTTTGACATTAGGAAAGTGATGTACTTATGCTTAATTTAATACATTAATATCTCACACATTTCACATTCCAAAAGGAAGCGTTTTACAAATGAGCTCACCTCGCATTGTGTTCACCAGAGTCTCTTGATTTTCGTTCTGTAATCGATGGTGAGAAGGAACAGTTGATTATTCAGATAATCCACAACAGTTAAACCTTTTTACTCACAAAGAATTCAAGCAGTTTTACGTAAAGCGAATACGAACATATTGTCTCCAGAGTAAATGAATGGGATTTAGGCTCACATCGATACACAACATTCGTGGTCGTTAAGAAAGCATTATTTCCCCAGGAACACGTGAGGAAGTGGCAGGCATTGGAATCATGCGTGGAATCCACCATGCGAGACTGAAGAATACATTTATTGACAGTCGCGTACTTGGTTGCACTCGATACCGAAGAAGAGAAGGCCTAATCGTCGCGCGACCGTGCCGGCCGAGCACACTGTCACGGGAGTCATTAGTTCCCCGTGGGAACGTGCTCGTCGGGGCTCAGTTGTCGGTCGGCGAGGATGGACAACCGCGTATAGAAGAAATGGTGGCGGCACAGCCTTTAAACATATATGCTTAATTTAGAAAAGATACGAAACTCCTCATCTCGGAAGATGAAAGCGAGAGCTTGTTAAGTTTCTGGGATGATCAAGTTCACCCTTGGCATTCAATCTGTTAACGGACACGTAAATACATTATATTAGTCACTCACTCATTGAATTCAACCGCCATGGACATATATGCGCGCGCGCGCAACCATTTAAACCCATAAAGCACACGAGCAACCGAAGGCGCAGTTTCACACGCATTCATTAATGGGAAGTCACACTCACGCACTCGTAAGCTTAAACAAACAAAGGGATATGTGCGCATGCAGAACACATTATTCCTCAATAAGTCGAGCACCTTTTTTTTAAAGTATAGTATCGTTTTTAGGATATTGAAGCAAGTTTTAGTTGCTCTTATAATAAGTTAGCAAAGTACATTCCGTCAGGTTACACTAATGAATCGATCGTATATTACCTCAGCGACTTAGCATCTCATCTATTTGTATTTACATCGCATTTCAGTAATCCAATCCTTAAATTTTAGTTACAAAACTAGTATTTCTTAGTAATTACTTTAAAAATCTTCAAAATATATGTTTCGTATGTTTAAATTGATCGTTTTTGTGCAACAATATTTTCTTAGCTTTCATATTCTTTATCATTTTTGCGTTTTTGAGAAAAATTTCAACGTTCGTATCGTTGGCGGGTGTTCAGTATTAGACACACAAACGTCGTTTAGATGATGGCAGCCGGAGTTCCTTGCTTCCGCAATTCTTGTCTATCTATCGTCGCAATCGTCTTTCCTTCTTCAAAGGAGGAATTTTTCTCCTCCTTCGTCGAAATCTGAAAAGAGAGAAAAGAAATAACGTTCCATGAAATATGAATACAGGCTCAAGTGTCAAGGATTTTTTTCTTTGTAAATTTACATAAAATCGAATATAAATGGAATTTTTCTGTTTTTGGCACTCATAATATTATATGATGAAATGCTTTCACTATTTGATAAATGAAAGAAAATTTCGATTAATGGAATTGTTTGCCTGAGCATTCCTCCGATAGTCTTGAAATGAACTTTGTTTTTTCTTTATCTTCTCTGGGGATAAATATCACCAATAGAAGTTTCAATTAGTATGAACAACTCCTCATATAAGTATATCCCTGAATTGTGCATATATTATAATTAATCTAATTCATTGCAGGCTTCAACACATTTGGCTTTCATTAATATTAAATTCATAGTCGTCTCTTTAAAGTAATTTTAAAATAGTTTTAATTAATGAGCAGAATTTGAGCAAAATGTTAATCTGCTAGTGTATCCCAAATATTTAAATATTGCCGCATGTAATGTATACTTGGGTCATTACTGTAAAGCGTACAATAATCAAAAATATGAAATAAATTTAACTAAATTAGACTTGTTTCGCGGTCATTGAAAAGATCTTTAGTCCTTTTGTATTAAATAAAATAATAGGCCGATATCCATGTGCATCTATAATCTCATTTTAAAATGCCAGCATAATATGACAATTAGTTATGTATCTTTGTATGATATTCGACATAACTGAAGTAATTTTAAAAAATTGTTATTGGAGCGAAATCTTCTATAAAACTTTCTGACACTTCCACACCCCCTTTACTTTTCCGCCCAATAATTAAGTCGAAGCGCATCAGTAGTCTGAGCGGCATGCTACGTTGGTTCATTTATTCACGAATTTAAACTTTTAACTTCTCATTCATCGTGGAAGTTATAACATTGACGAAAGTTATCGTGCACTTCAGGGAAGGATTGAGAATCGATATACTCCGGCAAAATGTTTGTCAGGTGTGGGGTTCGAACCCACGCTCCCAGTTGGGAACCAGAACTTAAGTCTGGCGCCTTAGACCGCTCGGCCAACCTGACTTGAAAGTATACAAGTGATTTACATTCGGCAATTTTTAAAAATTATCTGAGGATTCTTACCCGCAGATTGGAAGCAAGTACATCAAAATTTATCTTCGAAAATAATAACAAACTTCGCTAGACAGTGTCAACTCATAGCTATGTCTTGTTTATTCCCTTACGATTTCGGACCTAAAGGTAGTTGATACTTAAAAATGTACGTTCGGATTGTACTTTATGTATCGTAATCTTCTAGACGAGATGCGGATGCTGAAAATGAGCGCGTAGGATGTCAGTGTCCCTGAAACCTCCACGCCCAAATGCACCAACTCTTGCCTATCTCTGCATCGATATCGGCGTAGCGGATATTCGGATGCAGAATAAGGATTTCGTATAACCCATAATTATCGCTTTTTTATTAACAATATACGTCGCAAAAACAAATTAGGGGAAGTTCATATTCGCCGTTATAATGATGGATTTCTTTATAAAAATTGAAAAGCGTAAATATATCCCACTTTATAGTGTCTATTTGGTTATAAATAAAAAGAGTATTGTATTATTTGAGATAAAAAAATTGCTTTGGTTTTTAATTTCATAGCGTCGTATGATAGGCTGAATCGCAGCGATTTCATTCGGCAGAAGGCGGAGTTAATTAGTTCTTTGATAGAAGATAGAGGCTTCCAAACAACTTCCCCTGATTATACGCTATTCTTGACGTTCCGAGAAGCTTTTTTATTCCTTTGTCTCTCTTGGTGTATCAACTCTTCGCCCCTTCAAAATCACTCAGAATCACCACAACAACGGGAAACGAAAGGAGGTAATTACATTCTCCTAAAATGCGAGTTTCAAAGGAGTTTTGACGGACACCCAATCTCGTTCATGATGATAGCGAAATGTTGGAACAGTATCCCTAAAGTCTAAAATTCCTTATATTGAAAAACTTTAAATTGTGAAGGTACTCAGGCGATTGTTAAAGATGATTGAATCACATTCGTATTTACAAGTCAGAGACAGAGAAACCTGTCCGTTAATTGCGCGAACTTTTCGGATCTTTTAAAGAAGGTATTCTCATTGATGCGTATTTTTTCATTCATTTTTATAAATGTACGCTGGATATCGCCATTTTGTCAATAAAAATCATTAATATAGGACATCCGTTGCCAAATTAGCTTCATGGGAACCTTTTTTTTATTAAGTAGTCGGGGTTTGTCCACTCGATTTGAAGAGAGTATCATTAAAAATTCCTTTTGCCTGCCACACAAAAAACACCACTGTTGCCGGACCTTTCCTTTGACTCACTGTCTCGTTGATTCCTTAGAATTCACTCTCAAGTCCTGGAAACAACGGTTGTGGACATTACTTTAAGCGTGGTCAGAAGCGTGCATCAAAGCGAACACGTGTGTCATTTTTATTTCTCTCTCTCTCTCTCTCTCCCCTCTCTCTCTCTCTCTCATCTCCCGCGACAACCTAAGCTCGGCTTCACATTCTATTAAGGACGGAAAGCGCAAGACAACCGTCTAACTGGGCCATGCGCACGCACAACTGTGCACTACGGAGACAGAAGACAATCTACCTTCTCCTCCTTCCCCTCTATGCCTTACTCTTCCCCCATTTCCCAGGATGGAGAGCAAACGAGAGGCATAGTGCACTTGCGAAACATTACTCCTGTAAGTGCCATATCACATGAACGAATTCCGTTTAAGATTTTTCCTTCCTGCATCGCTGAGTCTAAAAAGAAGAGGGTGAGGAAATGAAGAAACACCGTGATAGCGAAAGAGAGAGCATGCTAGGAGGATGTTTTCACGTGTTACGATAAAAAGTTTGGCATACACGAAGAATTGAAGAACCTCTTTTATGCGAGTCGCTGCCGGAGTTTCTACGCCGCCCACCAGCTTCCAGGACATCGAAAACAGTGTTATGCGAGAAAATTTCAGTTGGAAATAAAATCTTTACCGCAAGAATTCTTTTTACGTTTTTCACTCAAAATTAAGTTATCTTCCCGAAACTGCTTGTAACCCCTAAATCGATAAGAATTTCCACCATCAACATCCGAAGTAACCTAATTAAGTACATTTTGTATGCGAAAATTTAATCTTAAGATGAGATAGAAGCGTAGTATTACATCCTCGTATTTGTTTTCTGTAGCTAAGATCAACGATTTTTATTTATGCAACCTTAAAATATTATGCTCGAGAGAAATTTCGGAGTTTCGTTCTTTGGAAATTGGGTCACGCCAGATATTACTGCCTTACCCGGTTTGTTAGTGCTTTTCGTCAATGCTGAATAGCACTATTACCTTCGTGATGTCCCTCCGTCCGTTCATACGCATATATCAGGGATGAATTGGCTTAACCGATTTCAACCAAATTTGGTGCAATAAATCTTCACATAAATTCATGACCAAAATGACATATTTCGACCGGATTGCAAAATTAAACTTTTCGGTAATAATGAATTTGGAAGTAATTGGCGGAACCGATTTCAACGAAATTTTGTTTGAAGAAGGTGTGCAACATTAAAAAACTAAATCAATATTTTTAATGTAGATATGTAAATCAGGGCTGCCACAATACAAGTAATAAAAGAATTATTTTTACAAGTATTTGTTTTGAACTGTTCTCATCAATTTTAACCAAATTAAAAATTTATAATGTACACATGTATAAAAAACTATAATAGCTTTTTTGGACCGGATCAACCTAACAGGGGTGCCACACTTACAATTTAAACTCTTTCTGTATTTATGAATTTGGAAGGAATTGGCTGAACGAATTTCAACTAAATTTTAGATTAAAGATTTGTACAACATACCATAATGAAATCAAAACGTTTAAAGCGGATCTAAAGTGCAGGACTACCACAGTAAAAAGTAAAATAATATTCCTTTTACACAGATTTCTAGAGAAATGACCGAAAGGATAATTCAATATGGTATACCTATATAATATTCATATAAATAAATAACCAAAATAGCATATTTCTACCGGGTCGACTAAACAGGGTTACCACAATATCAAGGTTAGAATTTTTCTGTAACTATGACTTTCGAAGGTATTGATTGGTTGAACCGATTTCAAAAATAATTTCGTTTGTAGGGCGAGTATAAAATTGCAAAATGAAATGAACACGTGTAGAACGAATCTAAAAATCAGGGCTACCACAATACAACGAAAAATAATTTTTCATTATACATGTATTTGCATAGAACTTTCTGCACCGATATTTAGACGAAAAGAACTTCTGTACCACAGAATGCCTGTGTACACCCCTACTTGTTTATATCATCTTCGTGCTACGCGATACGTAATTCAGGGAGAAGTTTACAGCTACCTCCCCATTAATTCGCGAAGCCTTATACCGCAAGGGTACACCGCTGCTCATTTTCGCCACATAATCCCCGATAGGAAGCAGCATGACGGGAAGGAGTATAACCTGAGCCAATCGGGGGGAGAGCAAAAACATAAATAATCTCGGTAGAAAGGTGTGTGTTTTTGTTGCATGTGAGTGTATGATCACAATGGAGGATAAAGAAGGGAAAAAAGGAATTTGGGGCGGAGGAGAACATGTATTTTATGCAGCGTGTACAAAAACTTCAGCCTTCCAAATAGGAAGGACTCCTATCTCCCCCTCCCATTTCTCTATTCGACTGCCGAAGCTTATGGATGAGGACCCTCGAAGGACTTAACGGGCGATTACACGGGTTCGGGGACCTGTATGGAAACGGAATGTTTTGTGGAGTAAACTCGGTCTACTTACTGCGAAATTGGGATAGAGAAGAAAGAGTTTGAGATAGAGAATTTAAAAAATGGGAGAACATGAAAACAGAAAAATTGGAATAAAGTGTATGACGATAGAATGGATTTATGATTATCCAAAAGATGGGATTGAACAGTAAAGAGGAAATTAACGGGGAAAAGTGGGAATAGAAGAAAAAAAATGAGCGTAAGAGTATCCGATAAAGAGCGGATTAAAGTTCAAACAAAATTGCAGCACAGGTTGAGAAGGAATGGGAAAAGGAAGCAAAAGGTAGAGATCAAAATTGATTGATAGAAAAGGAGAAAAATTAAAATGGCAGAAGAAAGTAGAGGAAGATAGATGTAATAAAAGAGAGAAATTGAGAGGAAAGACAAAGAAGATGGAGAAAGAAATTCTTGGTAAGGAGAGAGAGAGAGGAAGAACATGAGAAGGATGGAAGAGGAGAGCTAGAAAGAGGCCATGAAAGAAGAATAAAAAGAAGCGGAGAGAATGGACTAAATAGGACTGAAAAAGGGGATTGGGAAGGGATTAGGAAGTGATGAGAAGAACACGAATAAGAATGGCGTGCAATTAAGGGCTCTCTTAAAGTGCCAAGGACTCAAATGGTATGAGCAGAGGTTTAATTGCGAGAGAAAGATAAAGGAAGGAGAGGGCGGAAGGAGATTTGGTTTGGAAGTAATGCAGGGGATTACAAGTTGTAAAGCCCGAGGAGCAGTGGGGAAGAAGCACGCGCTAATGAGTCGTAGAGAAGGATCCAATGCAGCGTCGCCGTCCCGCCTGATGAATAACCGCGCTTTAACCAAAACCTCCAGGCCCCCGACCAAAACGAGTTGTGTGGGCGGTGGACGCGAATTTCCGCACGTCGCGTGATTATTCGAATCCTGAAGTGTTATGGCATCAAGAGGCGGAATAAGCACAGCCACGGAGTTTATTAGCTATTCCCGTGATCTCGGAAAAGAGAGAGAGAGAATAAGAGGGTTATGGGTTAGGAGTACACGGATTATCCATAAGGGGTTAGGAATGGATGCGGCGCACGTAGCGAGGCTCGGAAATGTCTTGATTCAAACTTTTATGGGTTGGAAAATTCGCTGATCGGGGGGTGAGGGAATCAAAGGAGATTGAGTGGAGTGATTGACAGTGAAACAAATAAAGAAACAGAGTGAAGAGAGGTTTTTGGAATGAGTGGAGCGGGATGGAGAGAAAGAGAGGGAATAAGTAGGACATATATATATATATATATATATATATATATATATATATATATATATATATATGGATGTCAACAAGGTGTTGGGATGAGGAAAGAAGAAGAAGGAGTAGTTCCGAAAGCTTTACGTTTGTGATGTTTCTGTGTTTTTGTGTTATTTTACGTGTGTCGCTTCGACATCCCCGGGGCCTCGCCAACCTGAAGTCGTCTGATTGGTGAGTGCTCACTGGGTTTCCTCATCCCAACACCTTGTTGACATCCATATATTCATTTTACCTTTCCTTTTCCGTAAGTTGTTATATATATATATATATATATATATATATATATATATATATATATATATATACTAGTAGAAGGTGTTTGCATTCTGAAAGCATATCATCTCACCTTGAAAAAACATTCATTTTTCAGACAGTTATTTCACCATTACAAATATTTTTTTAATTCTTAAAATTTCACCTCCACAGCGATTTTTGTTTTTTCCTTATGTAAAAATAATAGATTAAAACAATCCTCAAACTTTGCAATTTTAAGAATTTTATACTATCTCCATTATGAGGTACTAATGCTACACATTTCTGCCAAATTTTAAAGTTGTAGCATTTCTAGAAGTGAAATAATATTTTTCTAATTGTTTAAATTTTAAACATTTTTAACGGCCGCCGCAATATATTAATCGAGAGATTCAAATGTTTATTTGTGCAAATGCACTACTCTGTAAATAACTTCAAAATTTCAGCTTCCTAGCTCATCGCGTAGTACCTAAAGAGTTATCTATTTGTTTAAACTTTAAGAATTTTTAACGGCAACACAAATTAGAATATCAAAATTTATATAATCCCTATTTCGTTTTTTTTACAAATTCTACCTCTAAAAGAAGTTTCAGCTCCGTAGCACATTCGAAAATACATAAACCATGAAAATTTGTTTAAACAGTTGCGAAATTTTAGCGGCCGCATTGTTGCACTTTTTCAAGATTTTCGTTTTTCTAGTCGGTTTTGCACAAAATACTACGTAAAAAAACCTTCAAATCACCAGCTCATCTGGAAGTGCCTAAACATTAGTATCCTCCTATATGTTATATTCTCCTCCTCTTCCTCTGTAAGGAACGTCTATATATAATGATGGTGGAAAAGGAAGAAGGGGAGGGAGAATTTGAGATTAGTGGAACAGCAGAAGAGAGTGAGAGAGAGTAACGGAAGAAAGAGGGGAAAGGTGTGAAGGGAGAGGACCATAAAAAGAGAGAATGGAGTAGTTGAAGCGCCAAGAGAATAAGGGTCCGTGAGGAGACAGATTTGCGTGTGGGTTGAGTTTTAAGGTTCTACTTTGAATTGTGTGTCAGGGAGGGAAAAACGAGGAAGGAGGGGCAGGAAGAAGAAGCGAGGGATGAATAAGGAGTGGGATGCGAAGATTTAAGAGGAAACAGTGATGGATGAAGACATGAAAAAACCCGTTGAGTGGTATTCTGGGTCTTGTGGTTTTAATGGTTAGGGATGAGGGTTGTATCCTGAAGGTAGAATGGTACGGGTTGCCAAGTACCGAGGGAGTCCGACGCATGAGTTAATTTGGGAGCGTGAGGAAATTAGTTTAGTGCCTGCAAAGGTGGGAATTTATAATCTGCTGAGTGTTTTCAGAGTCTCGAGTTCAATGTCTAGACGTAATGTCTACAGAATATGGTCAATTAGGAAATTGAAATTTCACATCTTGTCATGAATTGTTGTATTGCTGGAAATTAAATCTTAAGTTTTATTCGGGGAAACTTTAATTGGTGTATTAAATGTCAATTTTCTACAGCTTTCTTGGGGAGAAATTTATTTCTATCTTTCCTGAAAATATATTTTTCGTATGAAATGTTTTCTATTAATTTTACTTTCATAAACAACTGACTAAATTATCCGTGGTGTAGTATTCAATTTTTTCACTTCGCTTTGAGTTTATTAATGCAACCGTAAAAGTTAATATCTGAAATTATTTGGTAACCATAATGAACTGTTGCAGGAAGCTGTGTATTTTTTTCTTTTCACAACGATTCATTTCGGGTTTCGGGATATAAGTTATTATTATTCAATATGGTGCGTCCGAGCCACACAATGAACTAAAGGAAACTAGCATGTTATGAAGAAACGTCTTTCGTAGATATAAAAGTCTCAAGGTACGCATAGCGGTCCGATATAGTTTCTCAGACTGGACATATTTGATAATCAATTCTTTTAATACGGTAAAGCAGTGAACAATATGATCATTTCATCAGAACAGTATGCTGAGAGCATTTCTAAATCTCGAGAAGCATGCAGTCGAAATCGACAAATATTAGTCTGTCGACTTCCTGTGGCTTTTGAAAGTCAATCCTCCCTTTGGATTTAATAAACAAAAAGAAAAGATAAAAATTTTGTTGGACAAGGATAGGAGGAATCGGTAGCGAAAAATTCCGAAAGGATGATTTGAAGGTTTCGGACTACATACTATGTCCTTCAGCTAGGGACAAATAAAAATAGTGAGTGTGTGTGCATACGTTTGTGTATATATAGATACATACATTCACTATACATTTGTGTCGAATGTACACCTATGTTAAAAGCTCCGATAGGTCATGTACGGCATTCGACTCCGATCTAGAACTCTGTTTTTCAGCATTTGAAGGAATGGCGCTTGCAACGGAAATACCGATCCTTTCCTTTTTTACTTCGGGTCACATTTGAAAGTTTACAGCGAGCTTCCTCGGAGAAAGCCAAAAAATGACGCATCGGCCCGATTCTTTCTCTGCCGTTTCGCGACGGAACCTTTCCATTACCCTCTGTCAGGAACGGCAATCGATATATTCTTCTATCAAGCGTTTTCATCTCGAACGGCAATGAACTCTCCCATCTCGTCTCTTTTCGCTTTCGCAGGACCGGTAAACCCGCGCTGCATCCGACGATAAAATGGGTCGATAGCAGACGCAACAATGATTCCCTCTCGATCGATGTTATCTCCGCCATTAATCATAGGCACGGAGGACATCGACACATATGGGAACCGTATCTGTGTTACCCTTCCTCATTCCGTACTTTGTCCAATGCCCTCTACGACGGAACAATCCATGGATCTGCCAGCGACCCCTCGTGACCTTCTCCCATCCTTCCTATTATCCTATTCCCTTCTTCCTTTACGAGCCTTCCTTCCGACCCATCCTTTGTAATCTCGGCCGCATATTCCTACTTCCGTATTTATGTATATCACTTCTTTCACTCCCCTGATCTCTCTCTTTCCCAGTTTTCTATGTTTATATTTTTTGTACGTTTCCCTCCAAGAACCCGATTGGGTGATCCTCTGCGCCAAGCTTTGGTACGAAATCTAACTTAAATTTGAGAAATAATTCGAGATAAAATGTTATGTAATTATTAATCGAATTGATATCATGGGTAGTGTGGATAGAAAGGTCATATTTTTCTTAAACTGCATATTAATCTATTCACCAAAATATTTAGAGGATAACGTCAATAAGTGATTTCTATTGTCATATTAATAAGAATAGCTGCATTCAATTATATATTTATATGAAGTCAATTATCGTAAAAACGCTATATAAATTTGAAATTTTTCTCATCTAATGCAGCAGTCTTAGGTTATGTATGTATTCATCATATTTTTTCTACCTTTAGGCAGGTTTTTGGCTCGCCCAACCTTGTGTACCTTTCAATGCCTTTTCTTCATTTTCTCAGATCCATCCAATTATCTTAAGACCTCTTTTTCCCTTCCTAGCTTTTTGTCTCTAGAATCCTCCCTTATATGACTTCCTTCAGCATACATTTATTTACCTTGCAAAATTTAATCCACCCATTTCTTCTTTCTTTCCCGTATCACTCTAGTTAAGCTCCTCTCTTCCACTTCTTCTTAAAGCATTCTGCCTAATGACAGGTCCAATATACCACTCATTCGATTAGTTTTGATGACTATGGAATATACGAGGGCAAGTCAAAAAGTAAAGGGATTTTTTAAATTTCTTGCTCGGTTAGGTGGTAACACTGTGCGTACTCATACCGCTGGTTTAGTGTTGTGTAGTTGGCGTCAGTTATTGTGTCATAGCGCTACATAAGAAGGTTATTATTCTGTGTGCCGTAGTTAACTGTTAAAAATGGAACCTCCATTGTCAATTTGCACAAAAGAAGAAATGCGGGGAGTGATTCTATTCTTGCTTGCAGAAGGTGTTAAACCTGTGGAAATTATTCGTCGAATGCAGGCTCAATATGGTGATAATTGTTTGTTGTTGCAGTAAAATGTACGAGTGGATAGATCATTTAAAAAATGGAAGGCTGTCAACATCAAAGACTGAGAACAATATTCAAGTCATTGAAAGAACGGTACGAGAAAACAGACGAATCAGAGTGGACGACATTGCGGAGGTTTTAAACATCATTCATGGTTCAACATATTCCATCTTGCATGGCATGCTAAATTTTCGAAAAGTGTGTGCAAGTTGGGTCCTTAGACAATTGTCCGCGCAGCATAAGGCTCAACATTTTGAGATCTCATACCCATTTCACATGTTATCGCCGTGAGGGAGGTGAATTTTTAGAGCGAGTTGTCACCACAGATGAAACTTGGGTGTATCATTACGAACTGGAGAGTAAAACTCAAGTATGGCTTGTAAACACCCGTCATAACCCGTGGTTAAGAAATTCAAAAGTCAACCATCAGCCGGTAAGATTATGCTTACACTTTTTTGGGATATGATAGGTGCGACTTGGGTTCATTTCACTCCAAAGGGTGAAACTCTTAACAGTAAGAACTATTGTGATGTGTTACAAACGAAACTAAAGCCTGTGATCAGATTCAAACGCCGTGGAAAACTTCTAAAGGACGTCATCCTTACAGCCACCTAATAATTTTTCCTGTTCCTTTCCTCAAGCACATCTAAATAACATTTCTGTACTCCATTCTCTCTTACTATTTTTATTTTAGTCAACACCTCATAACTACTAAACGGTGACTATAGTCTGCATATAATCATTCTGATATCTGTGTATGCCTTCCGACATCTTTCAAGTATGTCTTTGCCTGTTTTCATGTTTAAACCACGTATTTTCTACCATCGACTTCTTTCTTTTACAAAAGCTACTGTTTTCATATCTCCTTCCAGGGCCAAATTCTCCAGCCTCGCTAAAGTACTTTCCTTGTTCCACTACAGCATTCCAACGGTATTACTGGCGTGACACCAATATTTAATTTGGCTAAGCCAATTTCTAGAGAGTCTTTTGCAACTTCATTTCTAAGGCACAGATCTGCGTGAACTACTCTTAGTCTAGTCTGTACCTATTTACTTTACTAGTATGGGTGACCCTACCAGCCAGCGAACGTAGCTCTCAAGGTCTATGGATTCAAGCCATTCTACCACGCCAACATTTTAGTACAAAGAAAGGACATAATTATAACAATTGCTATACAGAGTGTCCCGCGATTCAAGTCGAACCCGAACCTTTTTTCGTATATTTTCTTTTGTATTATATCTCGATATTTATCTTGAGAGACTGTCTAGTCCAGGGGCGTGCAACCTATGGCCCGCAAGAGCATTTTATACGGACCGCGACGATTTGATTAGAGAAGCGGTTCTAGATATTTAATCCAGACAATTTCGTATACTTTAATTAAAATAGCAGCCATCTAATAAAATTTATGAAGCTCTATGTATACCATTCTAATTTCCTTCGATCTCTGAACAATTAATGTTTGCCATTACAACGTGGCTCCGTATTATTTCACAACACGTTTTCTACCACATAAATGATTGATAAAGGTTAACGAGCATTTCATTTTCAACCCTAAGCTTCCTGGTTCAACAAGGATGGAAACAATCCGTCACTCGAAGAATATGAGAGTAAATTGCAAGTTGACCCTTTTTTGGCAATCCCTTGAGCATTGCTGCGTAATTGGGTGTCCGAGTCCCAATTAAGGGTCTTTTTAAATGCTTGGCGTATAATTGCTTCTTTTGTGGAGCCACGTATTTGTACTGCAAAATCGCGCAAAAAGTCGACTGGACAAACGTCCTAATAATAGTTATATAAAACCTTTGAAAAATATTAAGGGCGTGAGGCGTGGTTGATACGAATAATTAGTCAATTAAAGTTCCACAGGGCAACGATTAATTGAGTTAGTCACAAAATTACTGCCACGCCAACTGAATACGCACATGAGATCTTTTGGCAGAACGACATTTTCTCATAAAGTTCTGAATCAGCTTTGAAGATGTACAAGTAGAATCAGAGTGGATGTGTGTTTTTATTTATAACTTAATCCAAAGAAAACGTTATATAACCGTTAAAAAAGTGACCAATGAATGCCGCTGACGCAGATATTGAAATTTGTCAAAATGATACAGTGTAGAGTATTAGAAAAGGATTCGGAAGATAAAATGGACATAGGATGAAAAACAGGAAAATACTAACAATAAGAAGAATAGGAGAAATGCTAATGATTACACAGAATACAAGCAAGAGGAAGGCGAACTTGATCGGATATTACCTGATGATGGAAATTATGATTAAAGAGGTTTCAGAATGAAAACTGGAAAGGAAAGAAGGAAGGAAAAGTTTTCAGCTGGTAGACGACTTGAAAGGGAAAGAGAGCTATCAAGACATGAAGAAGATTGCGGAAATCAGAAATAATATGTAGAGAATCAGGTTTAACCAAGAATAATCGCTGATTTGTATTAACGATAATAATACAGTAATATAATACTACAAAAGTAAAGTTGGTATTAGGTATTACAAGTTTATATTATAAATATCTCTATTAATAAAAGCCTTACTCTGTGGCTAACGCTGAAGTCATCAATGACACTTTTTAACAAACTTTCCGATAAGGTGGAAGATTGAAATTTCACAGAAATGTTTCATTCAGATATAAAAATTATATTACGAAAAAATACAAAAAAATACCCAGGTTCGACTCCAGGGAGGCGATTTCTATTTCCCGTAAGATAACAAGTAAAAAGCAATTTTTTTAAGTGCAGACTTTTATTCTTTAGGAAATTCAAATTAGAAATAATTGAAGTACGATCTTCCAATATAAACTATGTTTTAGGAAAATTAATGAAGTTTCTTATTCTATTCATCTTTCTCCGCCTACCCTGGGAAATCTCTCATATTAAACATTAAATCACATATTTTAGGAAAATATCGGCTTTTAAACGGGATTTTTGCCTTGCCGACCATGTCATTGTTAAACTTCGAGAATCAATTGTTGTCTCAACCCGCATACATGTAATACATACGACTGCATAGATTGCCTTAAATTGTAGGATTTTGGCGAAAATACGTAACCCTAAAGGGACTGGGATTTATTTTGGATTATTTTGCTTATCTGAACGACTATATAGATATAAAGTAAGAGAGAGGGGGATGTGGGGAGAAAGATAGGAAGGAAGGGATATAGAATGGAAGGTACGCAGAGATTCAGGGAGGTATAGAATTAGAAAAGGACGGGGGTAAAGAGATAAAGAGGAAGACGGAGAAAAAGAGGGAGAGTTATGGATTAGGACAGGAGGGAATGAGAGAGGGGGAGGTTGGAGAAAAGAGACAGAGAGAGGGAGAGAGAGAGGGAGGGAGACAGAGGGCGGGAAGGATTGTGCAATGGCATTAGATTAATAATTTAAAAAATACATGAAAACCTCTTTGATGCTGAGATTATAACAGGCACAAATAAAGGAAATCTCGTGTTTTTGCCAAGGATCGATTTGGCACCAAGTGACACACAACTTCCGTTTATTATCAAAAGAAGACAGTTTCCCGTTATTCCAAAATTTGTGATAACAGTAAACAAATCACAAGGACAGACTTTTGATTATGTGGGGATTTATTTAAATAAGCCTGTTTTTGCGCATGGGCAGCTCTACGTAGCTCTTACCCGTCAAGAAATATAAATAATATAAAAGTTTACATACATGAGACTGCAACTCAGGGAAATATTTGTAATAATTTAAATTATTTCACAAAGAATGTTGTTTTCAGTGAAATTTAAGCAATTAATAAACTAATTTTGTGATTATCCATAATAATGAGTTACGATTATTTAAGATGTATGGCTTCAGTAGGATTACCAGTCTTACGACGCGTCTTTCAACCATATAGCAACTGACACCCGTCATATGACGGGAAATGCACTAGTATAATATATTATTAAAATAATCAAAGATTATAAACAAGATAACTTGGTAGAAATAATTATTGAACTCACCTTATGACGAAATCAAAATTGAAAAATGGTATTTCTCCAATAGCCATGAAAGTTTGGTGACTATGGCTAAAAGAGTTTGTTTGGATCAGGTTGCGAAATATATTTAGTAAATTGATCTTAATAAACATAACAAGATTATCCAAACGGAACATATTATGCCTACTTTCTACATAATTATTCAAAATGAATGTGGTGCCCTATATGGGCAGCATTCCGTATTACCCAAGGTTTTGATAATCCGAGGTCGGTGAGGTCCCATCGACTTCGAATAATCGGGACTCCACTGTACTTATCTATATAGCTTACTTTCCAGAATGAAAGTAGGCTTATAGTTTCATCGTTGTGTCTGTCTGTCTGTCCTTCCCCCTCTATTAAATTTTGAACCAATAAACCAATTTTCATGACACTTTGCGGAAGTCTCTTGCAACTGGGGCCGAGCTCTCGAGGTTAGTTTTTGTTGCGAAGATTGATAATCCCGGGTTCGATTCCAGGAACTATCCCTCCCTTTTGATTTACATGGAAAATCTGAAAGCCATCGTGCAGGGTAATTTTCTCTTGCACATTAACATATCTTAGAATTGTAATATCGGAGCGAAATTTGTATTATTCTCTGAGAAAAGGAATGGAAATTCTAATATCTATCGTAGAATTTTGCTTATTGATCGTTTTTCTTAGAATTTTGCAAAAACTCCAGTATTTACGTGAAATTCGAAGACATAATGTCGATAAAAAATTTCTACGATAAAATTTAAAATTTCCATTCCTTTCCTCAGAGAATAGTACAAATCTCGCTCCGATATTACAATTATAAGGTATTTTAATGTGCAAGAGAATTTATCCTGCACGATGGATTTCAGATTTCCCATGTAAATCAAATGGGAAGAACAGTTCCTCGAATCGAACCCAGGACTTTCAATTTTCGCAACTAAAACAATCCTTGGAAGCTCAGTCCCAGTACCAAGAGATTGCCACCTAGTGTCACGAAAATCGGTCTGTTGGTACAAAAGTTAATAAGGTGGGCACAGACTGACAGACACGACGAAGAAACTACAAGCCTATTTCCATTCTGGAAAGTAGACTAAAAAACCAACCTATAAATGTAATGGTAAAAATCTATTTACTAAAAAGTGATTTGTTGGTGTGACGTGTATTTTATTTACTCGAACTTTTAGTGCCAACAGGAATTACGTCAACCATCAACTGAAAACCGCATTCCCGCAACAATTATTTGTCATCACGGTAAGAAATGCGATACGGTCAAATACAACCCTGCAATTGAAATTTCAAAAAATACTTAAGGCTTTTTAACAGACTTAATATTTAATATAGATGAAATACAAATGCATTTTATGTTACTTATTCGATATCTCGTAAGTAATTCAGCTTTAGCGACCCCGAACAACGTACCATTTATGCAACGTCATATCTAGCAATGCAATTTTGCTAGCAGCAGCAGAACACGTATTCTATGATAACCTGTCAGGCCCTTGCGCCATAAATCATGTGATGCTGGACTGAGATAGAACGATTATATCGGCAAAGTGAACATGTGGTTGCGATTAGTTAAAGTTAACCTTGCTTCGAGATTGATCTGCGGTAACTCCTGTTGACTCCTCTAGATTTACATGAAAGCACTATAAGAAAGCTTCCATTCTCAAATATAATGTCGGAAATTCTGGTTCTTTCATGATCAAGAGGGCATGTTGGTCAATTAAAAAAATGATACCGTTACAACTACGCAGCGAAATGGAATGCAACAAAAGTTATAAGAGCGCCTTGATAATTAATTTATAAATTAAACGATAAAATGGTATATTACAATTAATAACGTGAATCTCAGAAATTACTGTGCTAATATTAGTAGCTCTTAAAGTTTATTTGTGATGCAGCTATATTGCTGCAACTGATTTCATTCAAAGCGGGTAAGTTTCGTGCGCTTATTATGAATAATTGAACTGGATTGAAAATTTAGCTCGTAATGTGAGTTGTAGGTTAGAATTTACGCATGACGTAGGTTGAAAAATCCTTATCGAATAAGAGATACCAAAATAAGGGATAGAAAATGCTAATTGAGCTAGTGCGCACTATCGGTTGGCCACCAAAATTTTCAACCCGAAAAATAAATTTGTAATGTTTTTTCTATGGAAAAGGCTTGTATATTTCTGGAATGAGGAAGGAGATTATGTTTTTGATATGCAGAAAGATTTTTATAAAATAGAATTCTGTTAAATTAAATACTTCAAATGGAACAGCTAATTTTGTATAACCGCTTCTTGGCACCTACAACTTGAACGATCTGAGCTGTCTCCTTAAAAAAAAAACAGTTTTCTGCATCACTTTCAAGCAACAATTTCATTTAGGAGAAATGCAATTTGTCCGAGGGAAACTGAAAGCTGTTTTTCGGAAACCAATTTCCCTACAATGGCTCTAACAGACGTCCAGAGAGGAATGCGTGCCATAGGGACTAGTCGAAGGCTCCTTGCGATTCAAAGCGGGTCCTTCCTCTTTATTCTCTCTCCCTCCTCCAACCACTTCGCTCGTCACACCCTATCTCTCTCTCCTCTCCTTCCTATTTCCGCTTTTCCCTCTTCACTCCCTCTCATTCTTTATCTATCTCTTCTTCCCTCATCTCTCTCTCTCCCTCCCCCTCATCTCTCACTCTTTCCCATCACATCTCCCTCTCCTTTCTCACTCCATCTCACCATCCCCTCGCATCTCTTCGGCGTCCACTTCCCCCTTCTTCCCAGCTTCGTCTTTTCCTTCCGCTTCACTCTCTCCCATTAAACTTCTTCTCTTTCCTCCTTTTAGCGTTTGCTTCATCTCACAACTTCTTACCTCAATATTTCACATCCTCTTCTTCCTTCTCTTTCCTTCCGCCTTTTCCCCTTACGGAATCTATTTTCCACTCCTTTCTTATTCTCCCTCTTTTATTGCTCCTATAAATTATCCTTCTACCTACCTTTTTTCGCTCTCTATCATCGTGCAATCTTCCTCTTTTTTCTTTCTTCTCCGACTCTCTCATCCTCCGTTCTTCTCTGCGGTCCCTATGGTCTCGCATTATAATTCGTGTACATACAGCATTTTTGTGACCTCATAAACATTGTTATCAGAAAATTCATATTTAACATGCTTAGGAGCTGATATTGAATTTAATAAATAAACATAAAACAAGATAAACTCTCTTTATATACTCCTTACGATTTATTGATAATACTTGGCTAATGACACAAACTCAAATTTTAATTTATAAATTCATCACCTTTTATATTACTCTGCGAGTGTAATTATTCTTTTGTTAACGAACCTTAATTCTTCCATACCGCTTATTTTACTTTTCCTACTACTGCGTATAGTCATAATTAGCTTAACAAGGTCAATCATAGCACTCTATATTCAACGAAAATTCGCTATACATTTCAATAGATAATTATATCATATTATGTCAATCAAATTTGCACAAATGGGTATCTCTCTTAATAATCAAAAATTATAAAATTGGATGTGTTTTTCTGCTAAAAAGCAGTCGCCCTTTGCTGGCGGTCAATCACCACTACTTTGTAGACGATATATGTTTTTTAAATGTACTAATGGCTATTGAAGATACTTATTATGTCAAACAGCAATTTAATCAGTAATAGGTTCAGACGAGAAACACAAGAAAATTTTTAATCTGTATTGAAACAAAACCACTCAAAATAACTTCATCGCTTACTTTATAGAAAAAGCACGTTATGGATTTCTTCAAATACGACCTTCTTAGCAAGTATTTTCTATTTCATTTAATGTATTGGAAGGTAGAATAAGTAATACGCATGGGAGGTGGTGAATGATCATAAAATTCTAATGATATAAAAATAAACATCGCCGATTGAGCCCGCTTTAATCGCAGGCCTAGAAAGTAAAATTCTGAGCTCAAATTTTCCGTTTCTTAGGCGAAAATGTTTTTTAAATACTTATTTATTCCAATAGCGTATCTAAACTACTTTCTCTATCATTATCATCACTCTAGTATACTCAAGTTATAATATATAGAAAATTATTAACACAATCAAACAAATGCGTATATGTATTTTTACTTAGTTTTATTGACTTATATATTGCGTACCATTATTTTATATATCCGCTTTGCTTTTAAATTATTTTTTAATAATATGCTCATTCATTAAATACGACAAAATGTCTTCTTATATTTCTGATCTAATTTCACAACAGTATCCCTCTTATAAATAATTTCAAAAATAAGATTGGAATAATGCTTCATAAGTTCCCAAACTACTACAACGTTAATGTGATAAAAACATCGTGTTATAGCCTCGGCTGTAAATTTCCTCCCCCTGTACAAGTCCACTGGAGTGAAACTTTCTTTTTTATCAGCGACCACTTTAAGTACGATCATGCGAAGCTTGTGCGTTCCTTGGGGGAAAAAAGAAGAAAAAAGCCATTTAAGTGTCGGTGGGGGATATTGGGAAGCTTTTGATTTATAATGCAAACTGCATTATCTCTTAGGCCTACGCGGTTTCTTATTTAATCCCATTCCATCTCCCAGGGAATACCCTCCTCCCTGCCCCTCCCATTAATTCACTCCTCCCCCTCCGCACGCTGTCCATTGTTACCACCTCCCTTCCCCGCCTCCTCTTCCTCCTCCTCTTCAATCACTCGCCCCTCATTTTTTTCGTTCTCAACCCTCCTCTCCCTCCCTTCTTCCCTCCTCCCTCTGTTTCTCTCTCTCTCCCTTTTTTAGCCCTCCCACTCATCCCCTGCCCTTCCGATTCTCTCCCTTCCTTCTTTCTGCTATCTATCTTCTCCTTTGCCGCTTTATCTTCCCTTTTCTTCCCCCAACCGGATATTTTTTCTTCTGCATTTTCTTCTGATTATCTCCTCGTATAACTCCCTCCCTTATCACCCTACCTCTTATCTCCTCTTCTTTTCTTCCTTTCAGTTCTTTCTCTTTATTTCCTTTCCTCTGTTCCATCACTTCTTCTCTCTTTCCCTCCTCTCCTACGCACTACTAAATCTTTCTACCACTCCTACTCTCGCCCTTTTCATTTATATCACTTCCTTCCACTTTAGCTCCCTTTAATTAAACTCCTCCGCCCATTTTCTCTTTTCTCCTATTCTCTCTTACTTTCCTATTATTTCTCTCCCAATCTATTTGTTCATCATATTCTCTTCATTAGTACCAATTTCTCTACATACTTTAACTTATAGCTCTAGTTTTCCTCACTCCTGTCTATCCACTCATTCGCATTCGTATCTTTTTTCAGATTTTCACTCCATTCATTCAATCTGCTCTCTCACTTTCATTTTTATCTCCTATTCCATCCTCCCATACATGCATAGCTTCCCGCCGTTGCCACACATTCTCGTGGAGTCCATCACTCCCTTTCATGTCCCCTTTTCCCTCCCCTCCTCTTCCTCATTTCCTCCCTCGTTCCATTCTCTCTCTCCAGCTATCTTCTTCTATTTTTTCCTCCTCTATTACAAGTTCTTTGCATTTTTATCTCTCTCACACTCATCCCGTTCCTCTCTTTCTCTCTCTCGCGAAACTTTCTTTATTCCCCGATCCTCATCTCGGCCATTGTTTATGATTTTGTTTTTTTTCTACTTTCTCTCCTCCTCCCCTTGTTTTCATTCTTTGCCATCCTCTTTGTATTTCCGACCTTAAAAATTGAAAGTGGTGGGTGTGCATCGATCTGCTTCTCTTCGCTCATTTTGGCGCTGTTTTTTATGACCGCGTTGGGGAGTTAGAACGAAAATATTGTGATTTGACTTTCTAATGGATCGTTCTACTCTCAAATCTGGAATTATTTCCCCTCATTTCCGTTTGCTCGAGGTCAAAATTCATTTCAACGCTATTTTGTAATTTTCAATACAATGAATTATCTTGAGATTAATGGGGTTCGGGCATGAATTTTTCTTAACATATCGCTTGGAGTGAACATTTTTTCATTTTATTTTAGCAGATTAAATGGGTTACTCTAAATTAAATACAATATCTGGTGTGGTGATATTTTAATAGATTTTGAAGTGGCATAATTTATTTATGACATTTATTAACTTGGCTGAAACCTTTCAATACTTCAACGATCATTAATCAGAATCTACGCTTTTTCTAAAAGTTCTCCTGAAAATCACTTAGCAGTTAGAACTTTCTATCGTCGTTTTTTCTCTGTAAGTTGTATATCCCCTTCTTCTATCTTCTTTCTTCTAAATATCGATTTACATTTAACACAAAAGCGGACTGTCTCAATAAGACATACGCATGAACATTATTAGAAGCTCTTCCGCGACTTTTGACATTATTTATTGTTTCATAGAATTCACAAAAATGATTTATTTTGCAGCAGTGGAGACTAACCAAATTTGTGGTAGTTAGATATCATATAACTATGATATATGATCTACTAACCACTGAATGTTGCGCATAAATGTTTTGGTAGAATAAATGTGAATCGATATTATTTTTCCTCGTTAATGACCTTATAATCTCAAATGCTTTCATAATATCTCGGCTATAAAATAAGAAACTGATGGAATTTTTCACAAAAATTAAATTAAAAAAATAAAAAGAAGCATTTTGAAAGTCGTCCCTAAAATCCAATTAAAAATCCCATTTGTTGGTTTTAATGCCTATATCCATTAAAGCTGTGGATTGGAAAACTTAGCTAAAGATAGGACGCTGAAAAATTATAAACTGGAGGTAAAGATTTCGTTCAAGATATTCATTTTCATCCATAATGCAATATGGATGTTTTATATTTATAGTTTATTTGTGCAAAAATCATAACTTTATATAACTTACAATTAATATTAAAGTAAACGAATTTTACTTCCGTTATAATGATGTAGGACTCATGTTCTCATAACTAACATTTTGTGTGCCTAAAACGAAGAGCCAAATATGTTCTAGTTCTCAGATATGCTTCCATCCAAATTTCTATGAATAATTAATAAGTGGCTGATGTAAGATCTCTGCGCTTTAAGTTAATCTAGAAGCTGAAAATAACTATGCAAATTAGATTATTGCAAAAGACTGCGGTAAAATAGATAAGTAAATAAGTATTATGTCGTTCAGGCAGCTTCGACTTGAGTAATCAAATGAAGAGGAGTCCCTTGAAAAGCTTTTCACTGTAAATTTACAGAATTTGTTTCAAAACTGCAATATTATTTTCAGATTTAAAGACTTAAGTACCAAAAGATATTTTTAGCTAGTTAAAGAGGAATAGAAGAATGTTTGAATCTTTAGAAGATAATGTTTTTAATTAATGATTGGATATTGTTAGTTCCATTAACACTACGGTGCTAAGCGTGGGAGAAATATATATTACCAGAGAGTCATAAAGTATAAGTATCAATTTAATTGGAGTTATAATGTGGTTGAGCTATCTCACGATTTTTACAGAGAAAATTCCATTAATTTAGAGCTAAATGTAATATTAATTTATTTACGAAAATGAATGGTACTGATGATAGAATTATTACCCCTGCCTTTTTAATTGGATAGAACATGGTATCCTTCCGTTGATTGTCCATATTTCGTATTTTAATTATCAATCGTACTAAGATAATTTTATTCTCACAATTCTCCCTCGGGGTTCTTATGCTTACCGAAGGATATCAGTTATGATAAGTAAACTGAAAATGACGAAAAACTGAGGATTTGAGTCGTGACGAATAGAATCGTGATATGTAAATGAATATCTGCATGCACAAGTAAATTGATTTTTAATCTGGATTTAATTTATAAATGCAATTAGATAAACGCAAACTATAACATATAACGAGGAATTCAGAACGACATTATAACCTTTTAATTACCGATATTAAGAAAACTTTGAGGGAAGAGATTTTCGGTTAAATAAAGGTTTTTTGATAAGTATCCCCATACTCGGACCTCCAATATCTTCCAACTTCTGGAAGACATCTCGAGCACTTCGGTGTGATATGTAGAGCTAAAATGGGGCACGATAAAATCCGACAGCCGGAGCCGTAGTTTTGGATGCCGAAAATCTCCCCTCCCTTCCTCTTCCCTCTCTTCCTCTTTGTCATTTCACTGTCCATAGCCGCCTATTCCGCTCATACATACCGCATTCTCGCACACGCAGCCGCGCTCCATAAGCCACTTCCGCTCCAAATTCAGAAACTCATTCAACAAACCCTTCTCTCCCGTTCCCTTTCCGCCCTCGCCCCTTTCCCTCCCCTCCTCCCCTCTCCAAATCCACGATTCCACTCTTTAAGACCACCCTTGCTACCATCCAAACCCGCAAAACAACGCAGTCTCTATACAAGCCTCAAATTTTCCCAGCCTCCATTTCTCCCTATCATCTTCCTCTTTTCATCTCCCTACAACCCCGTTCTCATATTCTTCTCTCCAGTCTTCCCTTTCTACATTTTCTCTTTTTTCGCCTTTGCAGTATTCTTTTATATGAAATTCTTCACTTTTTGTGCAGTTTCATTCTTTTAAAAATTTGTCGACTCGTTATGCATCATACTGTATCCTGTTTTCCATATTTCCAGCCTCCTCATACCTACCTCGACGATCCTAATCCATAAACTTTTCCGCTCTCCATTCTTCCCTCGACATGATCTCATCACATCCGTAATCCGTCCCTCTCTCTCTCTCTCCCTCTCTCCCCCTCTCTCTCTCACTCTCTCTCCCTCTTTCTCTCCATCTCTCTCTCCCTCCCCCTCTCTATCTTTTCCTCACCCTTCCTTTCCTCATGATCCTCTCAGTTTGCCCTTCTCTACACGGTTCCCTCCCTACCTCTCCATACAACCCCTTCAGCTTAATCAACTTTCTCTTTCTCCGATCCTCTCCCTCTCTCTCTCTCTCTACATTGTCGCTTCATTGTTCCTACGATCCAATTTCCCTCCAACTCCCTTCCTATGCGTCCACTCACCCTTCATCCAATGACATCTCTTTGCTCTTGAACTATCCAGTACCATTCTAGTTAATCCGTTTTTCTTTCCATACATCTCAATCATAACTAAACTCGCCCAACCCTTTCTCTCTCTCTCCCATAACGTGATCCTATCATATACAACCATACTGCTGCCTATTAACTTTTCAATCCCAATTTCCCGAATCCCTTCCTCCAACTCCCATCACGTTTCCCACCCCCCTCCCTTTCAGCGGCACTCTCGCCTCCATCGCTTGAAAAAAAACTGCGAGCCCACGTCCCGCTGTTATCTCGTTCTTCTTTTTTCCTAAGCGAAAGAGGAGGTGTTTTGGAAGGGGAGGTGTTTACCATGGCGTGGGCGGCCAAATTACCGCACGGATTAAAAAAAGGAAAGAGTGAGAGTTGCAGGGAGGGGGAGAGTATCGGGAGGAGAAAAGGGATAGGCGGAAGTGATGACAGAGTGAGAAATGAAAACGGTTTTGCGCAGAGTATACACAGACCTATGGGAATAAAGGGAGCAGGGGAGGAAAAATGATTGGAAGAGCGCGGGAGGGAGAGGGGCAAAGGGAGACGGCGGAAATTGGTGAAAGGACAACGGAGGAGGGAAATAAATCTTTCGGAAATTTAAGGAATATGTCGAGGCAGTTAATTAAGATCGAATAGAAAGGAAGAAGGGCCAAGGATAAGAAAAATCACCGGGGTTAAAAGGAAAGGGTCATCCGGATTAGTTCGGAGAACATGAATGGTGCTTCTTCAAACTTATTGATGTTTTATTTGAGAAAGTGTGATTGAAGTAATATGCATGTATATCTGCCAAGACTAAATAGCAGGCAATTTTCGGATTTGGAATTCATATTTGTCCATAAAAAAGGTTTGCTGCCAAGTTACACTTAGCTAGTCTAAGTTTATTCGATTCATTACTCGAGGTCTTGAAGGATCCTTTTGGTAATTTATTGAGGTACAAATAGGGAAAATTTATTCACATGGTGAAAATAAATTCCCTAATCACTATATAATTCGTTACTTTAGGTAGATTTTAGATAGATAGATAGATAATCATCTTTATTCGGGCGAAATTTAGATAGGATCACGTTTGAAATGAAATGTATCAGTATTAAATGATCATAATTTTCGGTATGATATGGTGAACGCCATCTTCTTTTAAGTATCAAAAGCACTTTTTAGTAGATAAGTTTATCCAACAGAAAAATGACATGACTGTTATTTACAAAAATCTTTTTAATTAATAATAATCTGGATGCTGAACGATAATATATCTCGTTATGCACATCACATGAGAGCCTACCTTAAATTCAACAGACAAAATAATCTCATTAGGTTGTAGCGTAGTATTAACGAAGCAGAGTGTGTCACCTTATTCGGGGTCTAGCCTTTTCATTTTGGTCAGAGAGTGAAACGAACGAACAGGGACTGCAGCAAAATAGAGCGTGAAAGAGAGAGAGGAGAAGAATGACTGAGGGACGAATTTTGGAAACGAGGAAGAGATAGGAGCAAATTGCAAGAGAGGGTGAAGTGAGTGCTAGGTGGAAAGGAGATAGGAGAGAGTAAATAATAGAGCTCTGAAGGGAAAAAAGTAGTTAATGGAGAGCACTTTATTGGGTAAGAAAGTGGCTGCGTAGACACGTGCTAAATGCGCAGCAGTCCGAGTGGTAAAAAGGAGCGGAAATTGATATGAGAACAGAGTAATGTAGAGGAGATTGTGTGTGAAAGAGAAAAGGAGGAGAGAACCATGAAAGGAGGAGAAAGGTGGATTAAACTTATCGCGGCCTAAAAGATAAACCTTGAACTAGAGAGTGGATGAGTGGACTTCGCTGAAGCCTTTGAAACTAACTGTGTAAACTTTCCCTAAGAATTTCATCTCCTGAGACTTCGCCGAAATAAAAAAGGTACGCGACAGTATTTTTTAAAGGAAATGAGAAAAACTTTCGCCTTCAACTTCCAGGATTTTGATAATGGAATATGTAAGGTTATACTTTTTGAGGGCGTTTGAATTAATTTAGGTCTCCCTTCCACCTGACATTTTCGTAACTTCGGAATTAAAAAGTACGCAAATTCGAATTAACGTAATGTTACCCACTAAGGAAGCGCAGTTAATTTCAGAGAAAATAAACAATTTTTACCTTAAACCTTGCATCGGATTATGTATTTCACCACACCCAACTAAATATCCGATTTCTTTATCATTTCAACTTCACAACATAGACCAGTACAATTGAAATAAAAATAATATAATATAACTAAAGCATTCATTTTTTATGAATGTTCGAACTAGCCTCTCTGAGGCAAATCACCTTCCACGCTCACAGGCTTACCACCGCACCGGCTTAAATATTACAATTAATTTGAAGGAAATGTTTATGTTTCTCTTCGATCTTAATCCTGTCCACCTAACGCGCAAAAATCTCACAAATTCCAAAAATACGAAAAAATACTAATGCGTTTTCCTCCAGGAAGGAGGTGTAAAAAATACTTATGTCATTTGTTTGAAATAGAATTCGGCGCAGTTGTGCAGCAATACAGTGGATATTGAAGTGAAAAATGGGAATGCGAAGCGGACGTTATTTGGATGTCTTAATTTCCCATCAGGAGCTCTAATCCTTGGCCTAGTCCTCCATTGCCATGTCACCGTGGATAAAGGGCGAACTCGGAGCGTTAATAAATGACAGAGCTCTGTGTGTGTGTGTGTGTGTATATATATGTATATATGTCTATATATTGCAGGAATTAGGATCGAAAACCACAAATGACCCATTCTCGGCGAAACGACAAAAGAAAAAGAGTAATGCATTCGGTGGGGTGTTGCTTAAGAAGGGTTTTGTTGTATACCTTTTCAATCCCATCGGTGTGGATTTTTCGTCGTCGAGATCGTGGGGCATGGAGAATGAAGAAGAAACAAAGAGGGAAAGGAAAGCGGTAGCGTCTGGGGAAATGAATCGCGTTGTCGAGGCTAGACTCGAAAGGAGGATATTTCTTTCGGACGAATTAATGAGGCAGCCAGAGCCAGAGATAAACCCTCGCAGTTTCTCGAGGGAAAAACGAGATCCGGCAGGTGGGGTTGATTTTTTCGTGGATCCCTCCGATTCGGTCTCTCCCTTTTCGGGATGCGAGAGAATTGTTTTTCGACGTTTCACTTACGTTTCCTTAAAGTTCGGAGCCTTAATAAGGTATTACCGGGGCGATGGAGATCTTTGATTTTAGATATTTCATTATTTTTCCGTTTACACTGGAGACGCGCCTAGGAGATGTTCTTTGATTACATTGATACAGGTGTCCCTGGAGACAAGTCGGACATCGTTTCCTAGAAAACTAAGCGAATCTTGAACAAACTTATTCCTCAATACTCTATTTTTCACGATTAATCCACGCATATAAAGAAGATTTTCACTTTAAGTCTTCCAAGATATAGAGACGGTCTATTATTTATGAGGTTCGACTTCACTAAAATGCCAAAATGTTCCAAAGCAGGGATTCCTAACCTGTGTCCACGGACCATAAACTATGTTAAAAAACAAACTCAAAAACTGGAAGTGATTAAAATGAATATTGGACAGTAAGCGTCGCCCAAAAGCGCTTTTAGTTAGAAACCGATTTAGACTTAGGCTACAGAAATGAAATTGATCCGCTAATATATTCCGCTCTATTTGATGGTGCGCGAGGCCAAAAAATTGAGAACGCCTATTTAAAGTAGGTGAGGTGATAAATATCAATACTGAATAAAAGCTATTGTGTGTGACTGGAATGGTAGCACAGGAGACGTTAAGAATTGAAAGACGAAAAGGAGAATAGTGTATGCACGCTACACTCGAGCATTTGAATCGTCTAAGGACACACTAATCTTATCTTGTGTAGTCTAGCTGGCAAAGCAAATTATTTTTCAAAGTAAGGTTGCAACAGACGGTTTTCAAAAAACAGGACCGATTGATGTGATGCTAAAAGAAAAGTCGACGAAATCTGAATTCGATTGGCCCCTATAAAAACGTATCCTAGTAGGAATTGTCTTCCAGCCAGGTAATTTCAAATACTTCGCACTTGTGGAATGCTCACAATACGTTTGGTAAATCCTAAGTACCTTGTGACGTTTCCGATGGAATTTTCAAAGTTTTTTACCATTGTAGGCGTGTATCAAAATAAAATTTGTTAACTTCGTAGTACGTATTAATTAATACTATCAATTGCCTTATTACCTTAGGGACGATTAAAACCTTTCAAACTAATTGTATTTAGAAATTGGTTTAAAGAGTTTGCATATTACTTCAAACATAACGATGACGCAGAACAAAAATTAAGTGTTTTTTATTTTAAATGCTGTTTAAATGATAAAACATTCAGCCATGGTTAAAATCAACTTCGTAGACCACCGCTGTGAATAAAATAAATACAGATAACACTTCGCAGATACGAAACTTCGTTAAAGGCGCCTCCATTTATCAGAACTTAATGGAAAGGGTTCACAGGGATTTTTTTCAACGTTTTCCTTTCCCTTTAGCTTATAAACCTTTCGAAATCGATTAATTTCCTGGAACCATAATTTAATTACGAAAATTTTATTATTTCATCCACATTTATCCTCAAAGCGCTCACCATAGAAACGCATTGAGAATTTTTATCGCGAAATCTCAAATAGTGAGATGATTGCGAAGGAAAGGAACGAAAGAGGTTGCTCTATTCCAACAACTCCTTCCTCCACCACATCGTTCCGACCGCCCCCCTCGCATCTGCTTCAAAAGCTCCGACTATCAATATCTCTCTCTCTCTCCCCCCATCAGTTCCCGCTTTTCCTCCCGGACGCCTCTAAAAGTGATCGTACTTTCACCCCTCTGATACGCCCAAGCGAGCCGCCAGTGCTTTCTCCCTCACCCCTCCCTTCTGTCCCTTTCTCCAAACACTTTCATCTCGGCCCTCTCTATTTCGCCCTCCCCTCTCCCCCCACGAACCCTTCTCTATGTATTATGCATCCTAACATTCGTTCTCTCTCTTCCCATCCCTCCCTCCCTCTCCTCCCACCCCCTCCCTCTCCTCTCACGCCATCGCCGTCCCTTCTTCGGACTCTCCCATCCGGACCTCTCTTTGTCTTTCCTATTATTCCCTTTCCGGCGTCTTCGTCCACGGTTCCTGGCTTTTCTCTCCGACCGCATCCTCCGTCACTTTCCCATTTTCAACCCACATCTCTCTTCCCCATCTCCATCCCATTCCCTTTTCGTTTGGCTCTCTCATTTCCCAATTGTTGATCCCCTCCTATATCCTCCGATCCTTTTCCTTTCTCTCGTCCTTCTACCCATATTCCTCTCCTCTCCTCTCTCTCTCTCTCTCCTTCTCTTTGCCTCGGACTTCTACGAGTTAACATACCAACTTACCCCCCTCCATCCTCATCATCCTCCATTTTCCTTCTCTTTTCCACCTTTCCATCACCGCTCTCTCCGTATTCCACTCCCCCTTACCTTCTACGCTCTCTGTTGCTCTATCCCTCCCACACAGTATTCAAGTTCCAATGGATGATTCGCCATCTCGTGGCTAATCTGAATATTCTTTCTTTGTTATTTTTGGCCTCTTGTTTCTTATTTCATAAGCGGTGAGATCTTTTCAAAAAAAGATTTGGAATCACAAAAGGACAGGGCGGCAATTTTCTCTGAGCGTTTTGCAACCAACATTCCCGTGGATATATTTACAATAAATGGCAACAGAGGAGCCTTTTCTTTCGAATAAAAGAGGATAAAAATTATTAGTCACGAGTTGGGGACATGAGTTTTATGTAGGGGATGCTTTTTCGGAATATAAAAAGCTTATATTCTTTTCATCTTTTTATCGTTTCTCTTATGAAAAATAATCGTGCTAGTTTTCCAATTTTACGAACCCTAGCTATTCAGAATGGGTTTCTTTTTTCGATTATTTTAATATAATTTTGGATTTAAGTTCATGAATGTGGAAACTTATGTATAACCTGCAAAAACTTCCTTTATTATAAGATGTGAGTTTTTATTAAGCATGGCAAAATCCTAAGCTATGAACTCCTTGAAAATATTAATTAGCCAAGATTTAAGGCATTCCAATGAATACTGTATCTGCAGATAAAACATTTATCATTATAATATGAAGATTTTTAGCTTAAATTTTATTTATTCTATATAATTTCTACTGAATTTCATAGGAATTTCCACGATTATCATATACAATCATAACTTGTTCGTCAAAATTTAAAAATTTTATGAACTATAATTTCAAATAGGTTAATGCAATTATATGTAGTAATATAGACTACTAGTCATGGGATTCCTTGATGATGCTGTAAAGCTAGTTTTCCGCGAACCAAATTTTAAGAAACGGGCACAAGTACATTGAATCACAGAATTAACCTATTAGAATTTAGAGTATTAATTTAAGTAATTAGGAGATATAAACTTTGACAGATTCCAAATATGAGTTTTATTAAAAAACTACCTAGATTTCGCAGCTTAGCTACATCATCAGGTGTACATTACATCTTATTACAGCACACCTGATGATTTAGCTAAACTACGAAACCTAGCTAGTCTTCTTCAATAAAACTGACAAACTTTATTTCTCCTAATTCATTAAACATGAGTGAGTAGCACAAAGTGACGCCTGAAACCATCAACCTTTAGAGTATTTATATTGTATATAAAGAAGGGCAATACGGACTTGGGAAGAGAAACCGAGGAGGGGAAAAACTGGTAGAATTCTGCATCAATAATGACTTTGTAGTGACTGATACATGGTTCAAAAACCATAAACAAACGTTATACGCATGGAAAAGCCCAGGAGGTAAAACAAAGATTCAGGAACAGCATAAAGACCGCCTAAGCATTACCAGGAGCAGACATTTATTCAGATCACAGCCTTCTAATAGAAGACGTAAGTACAAAACTAAAACAAATAAGAAAAACGAGAAGAGAAAGACAGACTTGGGACCTAGAAAAACTGAATGAAAGACAGGATGTAGTCAGCATGGAGTTGAAAGATCGCCTAAGAAATTTGGAAAAAACCAAAGACCGTAGATATAGAATGGAAAGAAATTAAAACCAGTATAAAGGATACCTTGGATAAAGAGATTGGAAAACAAGAGAAGAAAATCAGAAAAACATGGATCACTACGGGAATGCTGGAGATAATTGGTGAGAGACGAAAATGGAAAAACGTTAACAATGAAGAAAGTAGAGCCAACTATAGATGTATAAACATTGAGTTGAGAAGGGTAACAGATAAATCTAGAGAAAATTGGATAAAAGAAAAATGTGAGGAAATACCACAAATGTAGAAGTTAGGAGAGTATATGATGTACGCTAGAGTACTGTAATTAGAAAATAAGAAGTCTAATGGAATTCATGGTAAAGGAATTATGAATACGGATGGAAAGATAGTCTCAGAAACAAAGGATATAGCACAGGTATGGGAAGAATACATTATGGAACTATACTGCAAGCAGGCAGGATCGGGAAAGTTAGAACTGGAAGATGAGGAAGAAAACATTGTAGAAGGCAACTTAGGACCAAGTATTATGGAGAGCGAAGCAGAAAAAGCGATAGTGGAACTAAAGAAATGGAAAGCCACAAGCAGCGATGGAATACCGGCTGAGGTACTTAAAGTCATGGGAGCAAAAGGACTAAAAGCGATCACGAAATTAATTAATAAGATTTACGACACGGGAGAGTGGCCTCGGGATTTCAGCGAACTATAATTTTCGGTGCAAAAACATCCACTGATGTGCTAAATGCTAATGACAAACTATAAATAGAACATAGAAATATAGACATATAACAATCCAACAGTTGAATTTGAATAGATTTAAGTAATACCACAAAACACAATACACCTCGTAGGTGAAGGCGATTCGAAACGAAACTTAGTTAAAGTCAGTTAAATCACATCCAATAGTTACTATCCTCTTCCGGCTCCCGGTAGGTCAATGTCCACTCCACACAATGTTTTCCTGCCGGTTAGGATGGGAACAAGAGTGGGACACCTGCGTCGACTTCACTCGTTGCTCCTCTGTGCGTCTCGTCGCTCGGAAGGCCACTATCGGAATGGACTGTCACGTGACGCCGGTGGTGAAGGAGGGAGGTAATGACGTCAGGCGGGTAATTCGAAATGGTCGAATTATTCCCGGTAATTGGTCGCTTTTCCACTGTTCTTGCATAACCATGGGAAAGAGGGAAGGTTAAAGAGGCGAGGGGTAATTAGGGTATATAAAGCAGAGGGGCACCACGGGAGGGCGTGTCGACCGTGGCGTGGCGTCCGTGGGTGTGGTGTTCAGTCCGGCGATATCACGAATATCGGCTATCGTATAAGTGCGGGAGTAAAGGGGGGGGGAGGAAAAAATCGCCACATCCTCCCTGGGAAAAATGATGAAAACGGGACCAATAAAAGTTTCAATTGGTTGGGGAGGGTAGGTTTCTAAGTCACCTTATTCCCTGCACTGTTCCCGGATCATGAATGAAGCACAGAACACACTCCTTCGTTGTCTCTTTCAAGATAGTTTATTATTATTATTGAACACTTATTTGTTATTGATTGATTGATTGTTATTGATAGCACTTAACGAATCGCATGTACGAACATGCAAGTACGAATATCGCTAGTTCGAATATCGCCGCTATCGTATAAGTGCTATCGTATAAGTGCGGGAGTAAAGGGGGGGGGAGGAAAAAATCGCCACACCTAGAAGTAACAATAATCCCTCTAAAGAAGAAGCCAAAGGCAATGCAGTGTAAAGACTACAGAACGATAAGCCTCCTGTCACACACTTCAAAGGTCATCACGAGGATTCTTAATAAAAGGCTGGAGAAAAAGGTAGAAAAAATGCTAGTTGAAGATCAATTCGGTATCGGAAAAAGACGAGGAACTAGAGACGCGATAGGAGTCATTAGAATCATATCAGAAAGGGCAATAGAGTACAGTCAAGATATCTGCGTGTTTCGTAGACTGGCAGAAGGTCTTTGATAGAATAAATTGGGTAATGTTGATGAAGATATTAAGGGATATAAGTGTAGACTGGAAAGACAGGAGACTGATTAGGAATCTATATGTGAATCAAGTTGTAAATGTCGGGTTGGAGAATGCAGGCACCTGCGGAGTAAATATCAGTAGAGGAGTAAGACTGGGCTGCTGCCTATCGCCGGCCCCATTCAATATATATGGAGAAAGTCTAATGCAAGAAGCTTTAGAAGGCACAGGAGATTTCAAAATTGGAGGAAGGATTATAAGAACAGTAAAATACGCGGATGATCAAATACTTGTAGCAAGAAAGGAGGAGGAACTCCAGAAAATGATAAATAGACTAGTAATAACAGGTAGAAAATACGGTATGGAAATAAATACAGAAAAATCCAAGGTCATTCGAATATCGGGCAAAGAAGAGAATCTGAACATAAGTATTGGAGGAAAGCCTTTAGAACAAGTCTCAGACTATAAATACCTTGGAAGCATCATAACAAGAGAAGCAAAATGTACGGATGAGATCAGGACTAGAATAGGAAAAGCAAAAACGGCTTTTAGAAGAAAGAAACACCTACTTACGGGGAATATAAGGGAAGATATCCGAAGGAAGTTCATAAAAAACTCTGTATGGAGCATAGCTTTATACGGGGCAAAAATATGGAAGGAAAAATGACATCAAATACTTGGAAAGCTTTGAAATGTGGACTTGGAGGAGAATGCTGAAGATAAAATGGACAGATAGGATGAAAAACGATGAAGTGCTGCGACGAGTAGGAGAGAATCAAATGATCATACAAACTATTAGAAAGAGGAAGGCAAACATTGTTGGACATTACTTGAGGAGAGAGGATATGATTAAAGACGTGTTAGAAGGAAAACTAGATGGAAAAAGGGAAAGAGGTAGGAAAAGGTTTCAGCTGATATACGATTTGAAAGGGAAAGAGAGTTAACAAGATATGAAGAGGACAGCGGAAAATAGGAGTATATGGAGAACCAGGTTTAACCATTTATAATCACGGACGTGTCTACGGACAGACTACCTATGATGTTGATAAAGAAGGATAACAAAGATTTTCCGTGCATAGTGTTTATAATTTTTATATGTTACAATACAATTTTGCAGCCTATTACGATAATTAAAAACGAAACAAGGTCCACTACAGATGCCCATGCACTTAGTAGTATTCGAGCTCAAGACATAAGTATTGGGAGACAGACACGCTTTCTTCGCCGGCAACAGTTTCAAGCTAAGAAAAATAATAAATTTTATTCTACGAGAGTAGATGCTCATAACGTTGTCACATTAAAACTCTTGGGATACCTTTATGAATATCATAAAATGAAACAACACGATTTCCATGAAATTAAGCGGAGCCCAACGATTGCTGTTGAATGCATGGGGTGATTACAAAAAGTCATCGATTGCCTCGAGATTCCGATTGGAATTAAGGATGGTGTATCGACTTCTCTATGAAGGAATGGTGGATTTTTTCGGATGAATAGGGACAGTCCGTGGAAGAGAAAATCTTTCCATGTACTGGCTTTCCTTATCAAAACAGTCAACAGGGGAATGCGAGATGGCTTGTAAAAACGAGACCTCTTTGCCGAGAGATTGATTGCTGCCGCAAAATTGGGTCGAGTCGTTCGATAGTTGGTGGCACGAACGGCCGAATTTTTCTCCGCGAGTAATGTTTAATTTAAGGAGTCGTTCCGTACGGTTGGAGGCGCCCGCGTCATCAGTTCTCCCTTCATAAGATAAAAGTTCAAGGCAACTCCATCACTTCCACAGAGAGCGGAATTTATATAATATATAATTGATATATCATTGCCTCATCGACTCCAGCTTCAACTATCAAATATGGTAATTCGTGCTCTTTAGAATTATTATTATTTTTTTCCTAATAGAATTAACGTTCGTTGGAGTGCCGCTGAACGTGAATGTTTAATTATATCGCGATTTAACTAAACTTTAAAATTGTCATAGTTTCTTATTTCATTTTATTTAAAGACCAAAGAGGATTTATATTTAAACTCGCCTTAAGTCGTAAAAACTTATCTCAGAATTAATTAAAATTCCTTTTTTCATAAAACTATGAAAAAGATAACTCGAGAGTTCATCTTAAGCTGCTCGGATAATTACAATTTTCATTCGCCGACGAATAATTTGGCTCCTACATTTCGTCTCATAGCTGTCTTAAATTTAAAAATATTCGCAGTTTTGACCCTGGGAAACATACCATAACACTAAACCTGTGATACGGAAAATCATCGTCAAACTCGAATAAAATCGAATATTAAATAAAACTTGTTAAATTCAACATTAATCAAATCAGCGAAAACGCGCGACGTTTATTTATTTCAGTATTTCATAGAATGGTGGAGATGTTGTGGAGGGCGAAAAGGCAATGTTTGATGGAAGTATTTTAATTCGCTCAATTGCCCAAACGTTGAAGTGGTACCTTTTTAAAATTGTCTTCTGACGCCGCTCCTTTCTAGACGCTGTTTCTCAATTTGATTAGAGCTGTGTTTGTTGAGTTAGACAATATATTATTAAGTTATAAGTCTACCACATCTTTATTATAAAAGTTACGATTGTGTTAACTAATCATTACAATTATATTATGTATTTGAAAGGGTTCGGTGTAACTCTTACAAATCGATTATATAAAAATTATTTTGAAAATAATGCAAATGAAAGTGTAATTTTAATATCGTGCGTATCTCATGACCAGCAAAATTGCCAGTTACAAAGGTTTTGCCCCAAACGTAAGTATTTCATTATTCAATATTTCAAAAACTTCATAGGTTACGTTATTAAATTATATTTCGAAGCAATGGACTATGGAATATTTTTCACTTGAATTCGCTCTTACACAGAACGCTAGACAAAATTTACTCAGAGAAAAGTGAATGAAAACGAGATTCGCTACTCGGGATAATTCACATCCAATATTTCCGAGTCACATCTCGATCGACTGGAGATCGATCTTTTTCCACGGCCGCGAAAAAATAATAAGGAAGAGAGCTTTAGAAACTCGCTGTCACCGTTTAATATGTTCCTGTTGGCGCAGACCCTTTGGTGGGAAAAATAATCGAGAACTTTTAGGGAGTCCTTGGCCTAAACTCTCTAGAGCAAAGAGAAAGAAGAATATTCGCCCCTTGCGGGTAGGGAAAGAGAGTATTGCAGGATCCGTGGCGTTGTTGGAGTGAAACAGTTGAAGGTAGGAAAGGGAGAGGAGTGAGAAGGAAGGTCAAGAATTAGGAAAAGAGGAAAATAACGATGGAGGAGGGACAGGGGGAGGAAAGAGAGAGCGTTTTGGGTTTAAATCTCATAGTATGCAAAAGAGAATGAGCCATTTCACTCTCACCTCCTCTGGAATTTGAGAGAGATAAAGAGAGAAATAACGGGAGGAGAAGCCTATACAAGAATATACTTTTATCGAGAGCTGCAAAACACGTAGCGATGAGGCTTGATCTGACCTTGGTGCGATAATAATGCGATGCAAGATATTGAGTACGGAGAAAGAATACCTTTTTTCAATCACTTCTCCGACATCGCAGAAGTTTAGGTCGGAAAGAGTGAAAAAAATTAGATTGCTTTGACGGGATAATCAGTTTGATGGATAAGTGAAATTTTTATAGCTCACGTTTTTGAGATTTTTTACAAAAAGAGTTGATTGGAAAATTGTTTTTGGCCGGGGTAAGATTTGGTATTTCCACGTAGGCGGATTTTTAGAGTAATATATCCACTCCGCCACTTTAATGAATTTCCTTTGGTGACAGGAATTTTCACTCTTTGAATGAGAGTGTTAAGTTCATACTAGAACAGCTACGGCTTGAACAAGTGTCAGACAAAGCATTAAAATTGCTCTTAATGGTGATTTTGCTTAAATTCTCCGTTTGAATCTCTCTTTTCTGAGAGAAAATTCTTAGTTCTGAACTGTACTTAAGTCTTTGGTTGTAATTTATTGATGTAAAATTAAAAAAATTGGGTGTATTCGTATATTGTATTCAAGTGGTTGCTCGTGATTTTCTGTAGTCATCACCATCAAACCAATGAGCAATTAAATCAAATCACCACGAAATAACTAAAAAATGATTAAAAAGCCGTTACATTTTAATTATATTGTATATAATAAATATGGTTTTTCATATTGAATTCATTTTAGTAATTTCCCACAGTGTCATACATGTCCCACATACGTACATGTTCCACATACATACATGTATAGCTTCCCAGGTTTTCACAATAATCCATAAATGAACGATTTTTGATCGAAACAAACTTCTTATTTCTATTCTTTCTCTCTTTTATATGAGCCCTCGCTAGCAAATAAATCAGCATTTCCGTCTATAACGCGGGAGATCCAGGTTCGATTCCTCGCCAAGGAGAGTATTTTCACGCCCTTAGTAGAGGAGCCGTTATCGAGTCTGACGTGTGTTCAGGTTCTGCAGTGATTATGGTCGTGTGGTCTAATCTTTTTTGTTGGCGTATCCAATAGTCCCTAAATTGCTATTTATTAGCTGATTAAAAATTATAAACATTTTATTGCATTCATATAAACATTTTAAAAATGGCTCAAAATATTCGCACGTTACGTTAAGTTTTGGTGAGACGGAATCGGAATATAAACCTCTCAATTCCACTGAAGAACGGAGGTCATAAATCATTTCCCTTTAGGTCTCTGCCTTTTCTTTCGCGTTCAAAGTTTCAGTGGTAGCCGATCCACGAGATGATCACCCAGGCGACCCTTGTTAAGTGGATTGCTTTCTGCGTCGATGGATCGGCAGATTTCAAGGCTCGGAACGCGAATGGAACAGATACCGAAGGAAAGGGAAAAGATCGTATGCGACACAATGACCCGCGAGCGCCATTGAGAGGAGGAAAGGGATCTGGGAGTCCTTCCAAGGATCTCGAACTTAGAAAGGGTTTTTATGCCATTTTTGCTGCAGCGATTTCGACTCTGGCTGTGTGCGTGCCAACTTTGTGTTTCTCAAATACCTAATACGTTTCATCAATTTGCGCCGTTGAAAACCACGCGAAATAAATGTCGCCGGATGATTAATTTGTAATAAATGATGAAAGTTTCTGTTACAAGTGCTGTTTTGGTTTTGAAATTTTTGGGAAATGCGCGAAAACAATTTTTATCTATAGGAGTTGCATACGCGATTAAACGATCGATATTGCAACGACTATGATTCGTTCTATTTTATCGATTATCGTAATCTTTGTAAATTTAAAAGATTTTAAATCGCTATACTCTTCTTTTACATTGCGAACATTTGTTCAACTTTCTGAAATTTTCCTAACACTTTTCGAAAAAAGTTATGCGAAAATAATTTTCCATTATGCTTGATGCCCAGTTAAGCGAAGACAAGTTGAAAGATAAAATCATTTATTTCTCTATGAATATTTTTAGGGTTCCATGTAGATAGTAAACATTTTATAGAAAATATATGTATGTACGCCTCCCTATAAATTCCAGTTTTCCTCTCATTAAATTCCTCATTTTCCAGAGTTCTCGTTGGTCCATCAATTCCATATTTTCCAACTTTTCCAACACACACTTTCCCTTCTGCCGTCACATAATTCTCCCTCTCTTCCTCATCAGTCATGAGAATCCTTTTACCGCAGCGGTATCGAGGAGTGAATTCCTTACTTTCATTCTCCATCATCCGAATTAACTCCACCCTACGGTTCAAGTCTGGGAATTCTCCTGAGTTTTTTTCCATTTGATACTGTCCCACTCCTCCTCCGAAGCCGTCTGTCGCCATATTAAGTTAATCTTTTTAACGAAGCGTCATTTTTAGTTTCGGTATAATTTATAATTAATATCTTACTACTTTTCTTCTGGTAGTAACTTCATAGGGATATCTCATCGTTAATCTACATTCGTAAAAATAATCATTTCTACTCATAATACCCCATATTTAATTTTCTCCTTATAATTTTATATTTATGTGAACTCATTCCAATGATCTAAATTAAGCCCTACATTTTTCCAAATTATAAGCTATATTTTCTTCCGACAAATTCATTTTAAATACTAAAAATCATATTAGATAGAACCTTTTCGTGCGTTTTCCATTTCACTTTCACATATTTCGGCCATGTGCAAATATTGATGCTGCTGTATATAATATATATAATTAAAAATAGCCATAAATTCCATTATAACAAAGTTTAAGCAAATGTAAAAAAAATTAAATTAGTACCTATTGATTAATACCCAAAAACCTTTCTCTTAAATTTGATTTAAAGGTGAGCGCTGAAGATACAGGCAAGGTTATTATTGAAGAAATGAAATTCCTTTAAAGTTAACCTCTTTTTTGTATGGCAGAAATTAATCAACCTTTCAAAGCAATTAACGTTTTTTGCTATTTATATTATTTTAAAAAGTTTACAGAAACGATGGAGCAGCTGTTCTCAGCTGAAAACTTAAGAGATATTTTATAAATCATTAATTATTACAATAAAAATTCGTCGAAATATTAGTTTAACGAATGCCTGCAACGCCTGCATCTGAAACATAAATTATGTTCTTTTACGTGCTAGAGTTCTAGCGAGAAGCTTAATGTGGTGCAAAACAATGCTAGGAAAACATAATTAATAACAGGCATTTTTTCCAAATAAATGAAAACCGTGAAAAATTAAATTATATGGTTGTTCAGATAGCTCAATATAGAGTTCTCACCACTCAATGTTGTCCCATTCACTGAGGCGCGAAGATGTTCACCGGCGGTGCGATGCTCGTGATGAAAGTGACTTCGGTGTCTCCTTGACCACCGATGCCGTTCTCTGTCGTGGTCATCGTTTCCGGGGGCCTCCTGTAGGCGTGTCCCGATCCGGATCCTCCGGACCTTCGACCCCCGCTCCCTCCGCTCTTCTTTCCGCTCCCCTTTGATCCCTCGCTGCCCCCGAAGAATGTGTCCCTCACGCCCCCGCTGCCTCCTTCCCCATCTTCTCCCGTCTGCGCTCCGAGAAGGGCGCTGGTTGCACCTCCCCCACCATCTTCCCCGCAACCACTACCGTCCCCATCCCCGCTCCCGGCAGCTCCTCCCCCTGCACCTCCCGTTCCCCCGCCCCCACTTCTTCCTCCGAGAGCCATGGCACCCGCCTCCCCGCTCCCCCCACCCCCGTGTCGCCTCTTTCGGAAGCTGGATTGTATATTGTGGACGCGAAGACGCAGGCCCTCAGTGGGGCAAAGACGGTCAGTGGGGCAAGGACACAGGCATGCCAGTATCTCTTTGAACTCCTTCCGAAAGTTGTCGTTGAGCCATCCGTAAAGAAGGGGGTTGGAACAGGCCGAGGACATTCCCGCCATGTGGCACACGGCGTAGATAACCATCATCGTCTGCCTGTCTTCCCCGAAAGGGTTCCACAGATCTACCACGAGGTTGTAGATATTGAGCGGGAGCCACGAGACGCAGAATATGAGCGCTATGGACACCAGGAGGGAGTTGGTCCTCCTCCTACGCCTCTCCTCTTCCTTCTTCCTCCTCTGCGAACCCTTGGCGAGAGCCGCCGCGGCGCTGTTGACGGGTGTTCCTTTGCCACCGCACCCAGAAACTCCCGATCCGGACGATGTCCCGATGCAGACCGAGCCACTCGTGCCCGTGGAGTGATTGTACCTGTATCGAAGCTTTTTACAGATCCGCGAGTAGGCGACTGAGACCGTTATGATAGGTAAAAGGTACTGGAAGAGCAGGGAGAAGAGGGAGTAATAGGCCCGCCCGTGGTCGACCGGCCAGTCCTCGAGGCAGTAAGCTATACCCGTTATGCCCAAGGACGGTAAGTTGATGTCGTGGTGTCTTAGAGTCTTCCAGACGAAAAGCGGCGCGGCGAGGATAGCCGACACGGCCCATATGCCCCCCAAGATTGCCACCGCGCCGACCCTCTGGAGAGATTCTCTCGTCGGGTAAACGATGACGCGGTGGCGGTCGAGGGCTATGGCCGTTATGCTGATCGTAGAAACGAATATGCTGGTCGCCTGGAGAGTCGCCAGGGCTTTGCACAAGACGTCGTTCTTCCCCAGCGGCCAGTATTTCATCAGTATCTCCATTAGAGTTAGGGGCATTGTGACGAGGCACAGAAGAAGGTCCGACACGGCGAGGTTAACTATGAACATGTTGCGAGCGGTGCGCATCGCCGGCTTCCGGACCACGGCTGCTACCACGAGCCCGTTTCCGGCGGCGCCCACGCCGATGAGCAGAGAGTACGCGATTATCAGGGCGACGAACGCGGGTCCGTCCACGTTGCGGTTGTTGGCGAAGCGAGTGAGTAAGGAAGGGTCGATGTCCCTGGAGGCGTTAAGCATCCACGAGAGGTTCCGCAGAAGTATCTCGGAAAGGTTCGCGTGGTCGAAGGTGTGCCTGAGCGAGGGAGGAGGAGAGGGCGGAGGCAAGGGAGGCTGGGGACCGGAGACGGAGTGGCCGGAGCGTCCGGGCCCGGGGGCGGCGGCCACTACGCCCGCTCCGCCTCCGCCATCCTCGCTGCCTCCGTCATCCTCCAAGGCAACGCTCATGACACTCATGACGGCTGCTGTGGCGGCGTCGTACGTCTCCATGGCGGATTTCTATCCCTATCGGGAGCAGAAGAGAAAAGAAAGGAGATTATGAAGTGAGCAGGAGGACAAAAACCTTTCACAAATGCGGAAATGTACGCTTGGAAACAAAGGAAACTATCGTATCCTTCCCTCAGTTGTTTAGACATTAAAAAACTACTGCCATCTTCTAAATTTCATGTCGTGACATATCGACTGTGATAAGCGGAACACTAAATATCTTAGAGCAGAGGTGCACAACTTAAAAGTTGACAAGGGCCAATATCTACCTTATTTTAGGGTGACCAGATTCTTAGGAAGCATAACCGGGACATAACACGATCTGAACTGGAAAATTTGGGACATAATTGGGAAAAATCCGGGACAACCTGAATTTTCGTGTCTTTTTAATTGTATGTACTTAAATTAAAAGTAAATCAGCTTCGTAAAAACAGCACTATTTTGTTCATTGTATTGACAAATAATTTAAATTTAATGAGTATTTTAAAAATCTTACAACATAATATACCACGATTTAAAGGTAATAATTACTTTAGGGACTAATAATAAAGTTAAATATATAAACAGCATAGAAGATAAAGCAACACTATATGGCTTCTATTTCATTTTATATAATTTTTCGTTAATTTTTAGACTACGCCTGCCTGTCTGATTCAAATTTTTATTATTTTTAATCATCGGAAAAAAACTTGCACTTCATATTTAATTTAAACACATATTATAATGGTATTGATTGTTTTAACGCCAAGGCTGGTTTATTTGTCAGATCATACAAAATGTATTCTTTAAAACATTCTTTCTACATGTGCATTATGTGCCTGAATCACAAACCAAAAGCCACACAATTTCTTGAATTTCAATGCCGAAAAATAGGAATACCACCGATCGTAACAAGATTTAATAAGCAATTTTTGTATTTTCCAATATAATGTGATTCCGATTAAACACATTTATGAAATGTTTGTGGCGAGGAGATTTTGTAAGGCTGAAACAAAAATCCGGAACATATGGGTGTCCCGAAGAACTTTATCGGGACAACGGGACGTTAAGTCTAAATCCGGGACGTCTGGTCACACCACCTTAATTGGACCTAGGCGGGCCACGCTATAAACGTTTTGTACATAAAAAATTAAGTAAACTATTGTAGATCCAGTAATTACCGTAACAACTTTTACATGCAAATTTTATGCGACAAAAATGAGGCGTCGAACAAATACAATTTACTTACTCGATGGGAGATGTTGCACCGTTTTTCTCTCACCATTCCACTTATATCTGGAGTAATGCTGGTAGTTACTGTTCTTAGAATGTCTCTTAAACTCTGATCTGTCAGTGCTGAACGTAATGGAGCTTTGTTTAATTTCATAAGAGAGATTGTTTGTTGACACATGCGATAAATATCCATAACAAATTTTGCTTATATTTCTTACGGAAAAGGAAAGCACCAGCTGAGTGAAATCCTGCCGGGCCACACAAAATGCGTCGGCGGGCCAAATTTGGCCCGCGAGCCGTGTGTTGTGCACCGCTGTCTTAGAGTGATGCAATAAAATAAATATCGAGTTCATCTTATACATGGAATCTAATTGACAATTTAATGTACCATGAACAGGTTGGGTAAAATGATATGTTCGTTTCGGCTACGAAACAGTACTCCTCAGGGCTGATTCACGGATATTATAATATACTATTTACATTTGCACTATTACCTGTCTATCTACCAAAAGTGTATGGCTGGAGATGCTACTATTTCATATCCGCCTTATATAAAATCTCTAAAAGCATATCTTGCCTCATGTGTGTACAATAGTCAGTAGTATCTTAAGGTTATAACGGCCATTTCAACGTTATTTCTTGTACGCGTTTGTCTATCCCTTCGTTCATCTGCGTCAGTAGGAACAACTAGGGCATGTACTTTTTCCATAAATTCGGAGCTACTAAATTTTTCTATTAGTTTACACTTGTACTATATCCCTCTAAACTTTATGGTTGGTCAACTCATGTTACTTCCAGGCTGAGATGAATATTGAGAAAGGACTTCGGGAAACTAGGCGAGTTGTTTTGCTTCGCAAAAGTATGGAAGACCCTCGAGTTTGAAGCACGTGGTTATATTATAAAGACTCTTGGAGATATATGAAATGGCTGAGGTAGCATGGAGGGAATTTCCTCAGCGACCATCTTGTTATTATAACATGGACCGCAGAGGTTTAAAATTTACGAGTGTCTGCTGTGGCGGTCTTATGAAGAAAGAAAAAATATTGCTCATACCGACTCGATAATATTAAATCTTATTCAAAACGCTTTCATTTACAAATTTTTAATAACTCGAAGAGTATTGCACCATTATATCGACTTTTCTGGAAAATCGGTATGACTTTTAAGCAAAATTAAATTCACGCCGTTGTCCTTCTCCATCTCGCCTCAAGTATAATTTTAGTCTAGACTCGCCTCTCCTTTTATTCGACCAACCAATCCATCGCTCGGAGACGCTTTCGTTCAATAAGCTCCTCCACCTCCCTATCTCCTCCGTACTGTTTATTCCCTTTCTCAACTCTATTTCTTTCCCTTCCCTCTTCAAGGAACCTCTTCGCCTCGGCAAAAAACTACTCTGGTCTTGAAAACACACTGTTATAGTTTTTTTTGAACGTAGGAATAAAGGACCACCCACTAAGTGCATTTAAGGGAATGGCATATAGCTGTGGCCAAGCCTACCTTCGAAATGACACACAGCCCTATGACCCAGTTGTGTCTAATGCAAAGCGAAGCAAATGCAAGAGCAGTCGAGACCCACCTTCCTCCCCTCCTCTCCTCCTCCTCCCCCGGCAAGATTCATCTCTCCCTCCAGAAGCCTCCGCTGCCAGTCAAGAGATTAGGCAAGGAGCTACTTTTATTGGCCTTAATTCGCAACGCGAGATGAGAAAGGAGACATACTCTCTTATTACGTATAACCGTGATTACTCTTCCTCAGACAATCTATTCTTCAATCCTCTTTTAGGAAGATTTGGACAGAAAATAAAACAAGTTGGCGTTAATTTATGTCGGAATAGATAGAGATCCAGCTGCATTATTATCGTTAAAAAAATGAAAAGCTACTTTAGTAAATAAAAATGGAATGAGATTAGGCTATATTACATTTTTTGTTTCCTTTTTAAGTTTTTTTTGTTTTTAACTTTAAAAGTTTAGCTTTTCTATGTCAATGTTAAATGTACCAATAACATGGCCTCTTGGAATGATTTCGGTCTGAAAGCCGAGAATATTTGTTTTCTTCTTTAATTAAATAACAGACTAATATGAAAACAAATAGAAACATTATCAATTCCATCCACAGCTTGACCTTCAGGGCAACCTCGCGTCCAGATCCTCATCGAATCATTCAAGTGATTGGATGAAGTTTCCACGGAAGAGTTCAAAAGCCTCCTCCGAATTATTTACCCACGTACTCCGAGATTGGAAAGGATTTCCTAAAGGTCTAGTGCTTTTTGTGCGGGTGAGAGCGATCCTCTGGGAGTATGATGCTGCTGAACCCTGCAGATGTACGATAGGGAGAGAAAAAGAAAGGAGAGCGAGGGAGGTGCTTCGTATCCGCCATATCCTTGATCCCTCACTGAAACTGCTCGGTATTCTCAGATGCGTGCAACAACCACAGACTGCAAAAAACTGCAAAGTGTTATGCGACGCTTCTTCTCATCTTTAGGCGAACGAAATTCCTCGGCGCAATTTCTCATACCTAAGCTATCATGTACGTGTAATTAGTAACTTTTGAATTTGTGTTTTTTTTAATTTAAAAGATTAATTTCACCCTCCTAATATACTGTGTAGCTTATTTGACTTGATTTTTAAACCCTAAACAGGGATCTATAATTATTACGCTCTGAAATATTTATTTGTATCTCAAACACCGAATAATTTCATCGATTTATTCGACGTAATTTTTTAAATTATCTTTAAACGTTACAAAAGTGTTAGAAAAAACTCGAATTGCACTATCTTAAATATTTAGGAATTAATAATAATTAAAGTAATTTACGGACCTTAAAGATTGTGTATTTTCATTCCTTCTATTTTTCACAATATATTTCAACCGAGCATAATAGCAACTAAATGAATGGTTGCGAATATCACGTGTTAGGAAGAGAATTAATCATGGCAGATATAATTAGTTTTATGCCTAGAAAAAACTCCACGCTTATTGGAGAGCCAGATATGAGTTAAGGCTTTCAGAAACCAATTTGTAATTGAATAAAGGATTGGACAAGAAAATATGCAAAGGCCTTTATGGGGATGACAGTGTATAATTCCACAGAATTCGCGGGTTAATATTCCCCATTTCAAGAGTTTATTAGATTAAATTCTTTGGTGTTTTGCCGTTTCTATCCTGGCATCTCTGATGCTCTTTATCCATCCGAATTCCTTTGCTTGTGTTCCATTTGCTCTTGGAGCTTATCCCAGAAGAATAAAACGACCTATCGAGGATCAGTGGAAGAAGCATGTAGCGTTTTTGCCTTATGGAACACGCAATAGATAAATGGTTTCTTGTACAATATAATTTTAAAAATAACAATTTTCTTTTAAGAAGTCAAGAAATTAGATTTTATTTTTATTGCCTAAATTTCGATCCAAATTGATAAATTATCAGCTTCGTCTTATCTTGTTATATACTTAATTACATATGATTTTTCATTGATTTTCTATCATAAGATAAAAAAGCCACAAATTAAAATGTCTTCGGTGAAATTATTTTGTTCATACGGATTACAGTTAATTTTCAGCTAATAATGAACTACTTTGGATCTTTCATGGCGGCATATTGCAGTACTCGATCACATTTGTCAAATATTGAAGTGAGATCTGCAAATACGAAGTTAGGGCCTTTTTTAATTGATTGATTAATTAACTAATTAAAATTAATTGATTGACTTACATTTTAGAGAGTTTATGTTATGTAATTATTTAAAAGGTTCAGATTTTCATGCATTTGATTACATACATAGTTTTATTGAATATTTTGCTGTTAATGTTCCTTTTCAAACTATAACTTGTAACATGTTCATGAAATTTATCTGAAAACTAAGAGAATAACATCCGAAATTATTGAACCTAGCAAGTTCCAGAAGTAGAGGAAAATCTTAATCGATTTTTCTAAACATTAACTCAACGACATGGATTGCTCTGTTTATTCATTTTATTTATTCTAATATTCCATTTAGGAGTTACCAAAATCAAAAGTTTAGTCCGTCGTAATCAAGAAGGATATGAATCAGCGCGTGCGGTAAAGTCGAGCATTATTTTTTGTCAAAATCTTATTTTAGAATTGAACGGAGATCTTGCCTCATTATTCGTCATTTTTATGTGGCCTTCTAGTCCCGTGTTGTATTCACGCTTCAATTCATTACATATTAAATATCCTGCCATTTGTAAGAGACTCTGTGTAAGTTTATGCTGTAAATTTTGCGTTTTAATGTCATCAAAACTCGCAATAAGGTTGGCATGGAATGTAAACCTAGTTTGATGCATTATAAAAATCGTATTATGTATTTAGGATTCATAGAAAGCTGTCGATAGGTAAGATTTTGATTTCGTTCTCTTAACGGGAAAAGTAACAAAATTGTAATTTCACGTCGCGTAAATTCTCGTAATGCATAATATTATGAAAACCTCTCCGACATCTAATAACAATACATGTCTCTTAAATACCGCTATCTTTTATATGTTCTATTAAAACTTAAGCTTTCGTCCGTTGCCGTTGTCCGAGCATGTCCTGTTATCGCCCATCAAAGAAGCGATACAAAGATTTTTGGTTTAATAAAATTTACGTCTCCTTTTAGTAATGGAAGGCTTGTATTGTCTATCAATTTTATACGGAACACTTATATAACATCTGTTGCACTTAACGGCACTCTGCTGCTTAGAAGTGCTCCTTCTGAATCGTTGACCATCGATCGTCAATAGGGTTACACTCTTGCAGCAATGAAGGACAAAGCAGAGGGGAGTTTGGGAGAGCGAGAGAAAGAATGAGGAGTAGAGAGGAGGAGTAGAAGAGGAGATAGAGAGAGAATATGTAGGGAGAGAAGAGAACTGCGAACTTGGTCCCTTTCGTCGTCCGCCCTTCCTTGTCCCGCTTTGGAAGCTGTTTTCCACTTAATTCTCCCATGAAATTAATCGAGACATTGCTCAAACTCGATGACAAGTTGCTTACGAGTAGGTGAAAGTCGGTTGCTAGCATGTGACATTCGGGAGACTATCTGGGTCTAATTTTGCTGTTTTTTGTTTAGCGGTGCTCAATTTTTTAAATCCTATATTCGCTTCATTATAACTTATTATGATTTTGTTTTCTACCTCACGAAAGCAAAGTAAATACATATAAAGAAATTGGGGGAAAATAAAACTCACAAATAGTGAAAAACGGAAACCGCTGCTGTATCTTTTCTTCATTTCTCTGGTGATATTTTGTTTATAACCTTATTTTCATTACGAATATCGTGGTAAATTTCTTTCTCAATGTGAAATTTTAAATGAATAAATATTTTAAGAGCACTTAAGGTAACATTTAGTGAATCATCTGCACCCTCATTCCTCTCTTGCCCCTTTCCCTCTTTCAACAAGCTTTTCTTCTCTGTATCAATTTACAAATAAACACACTCCTCTGTCCTGCTTTGAAATCCCCGTAACATCGTGAAAACCTTATAACCTCATTTAGTAGACCTGTGAAGTTTCTAATTGTTTTGGTGAAATTTTTATCTTTGGTTATGTACCTAATGCAGCCTTTGCTATATTACCTAAATTGAGTCAGGAAGTCTTTGGATGAATATTATTTTTCATGGGAATGGAATAAAGGAGATTACTCTCTAATAACATTAGCACAGTTAGTAGGGCATCTAAAGTGTGAAAAATACAATTTACTCAACGCACCTTGGAGTATAAGAGATGATAAATAAAATAAAAGACGTAGAAATTTTTTATGTGGAGATCTTCGCGTGAACTTTGTGATCATCGCAGAAAGGAAATACATTCTTATAGTTCATCAGAAATTTGAAAAGAGATATACGATCGAATTCAGACTTTAAATTGAAGATTATCCTGCAATATTCAGAAAAACATTTCCGCGCAGAACATGAAACATATTCATTCCCTAAACAAGGTAACTTGATCGAAAAGATACAAAAGTTTAAAAAATTTTACGAAATAGAATTTTGAGAATATTTTTTACAACTTTGATATATACATAGAAGAAGATGCACCGTTAAAAAGGGCAACCAAAAATTCACGCTGATGATAAGAATATCCAAGCTGCGATATTGCACACATTTTTTAACTTGATAATTTCAAAATTAGTTGAAAAACACTTTTTAAACTTTATTCCAAGGAGTCATCCACCACATCAATATAAATATTATTTTCAGTAAATAAATTTGACCTCTCATAAAAATACTCGGATACAGATATTTCATACAGGTCATTTTGATTTTTATTTTTGTATGTCGGATCCATGGCACTTATGCGCATATCTAAATAAATACGTAGACATTGTTAATCAGAATTACCACTTACACTTTATTGTCAACAATAAAAATATAACCCTTAAATTTGCACGTGCTTGTGGAAATTCATAATAATCAACAAAAGATCTCATAATCTGAAACTCCTTACAAAACAATGACTCACTAAATGATTTTGAGTTACCATGTCATGAGTCCTCAGGGGTGAGTGCCGTGAAACGCAACAATGAAGTCCAAAATCCGATTACAAATTTCATTATGCTTACAATTTGTTACATTGTGAAAAGGCCTTTGTTAGTGTTACAACAGCAGCACTCTCAAACCTCTATGAGCGAATCTGAAAGCTTCAATTTTGCATCTCGCATTCTCAAGCCTATTCATGTAGCGGAAGCGTCATGTCTCCCTCGCCCTTTTCCCTCTCCAAAGCCTCGCCTCAAGGAAAACAACGTTACTACATATCACAAAACTAGCAATCACGTGATTTTCGCGTTATGAATGATAATCCTCTACCTAAAACCCACCCTCGCCGCTCTAGCACTGTGAAACGGAAATTATAAACGACCTCAAGTCCAGCACAATGCAAGACCTGATCTCTGCGTACAACCCCTCGGAGATGAACGACGGGATCATAATGGCTGCGTTACCACCTTGCCTGCTTCTCTCACCCTCTCCTTAAACCACACCCATCCTTCTCCGACCAAGCTCCCTTAATCTGCTTGCGAAATCGAATTTTTGTCAAAAGCGAGGAAATGTTTTGTCGACGCGCAGCATTCTTGCTCTCGGGTTCCACCCGCATGGATGCGTTGAGCTTTACAGTAATCCACCGATATCCTACGTTTCAATAACAAATCCAAAGAAACCGATCTTCCATTCTTCACCATAATCGTCTGAAAGGGTATAAACATCGAGTAAAACCTGTTCTCCTTTATTATACATATTAAGTTTATTGCTCCAATTGTTTAGCTTTAGAAGCGAAGTAGAACTTAAATAATCCGAGTGTCTAGTTTAACTAGCATTGGTAGGTTTGCGTGTCTGACTAAATTAGGCTATCCGTGTAGCATATGCGCAGGAGCAAGCTAAGGAATCAGCATTGAAATGATATATATATATATATATATATATATCATCATAGGTAGTCTGTCCGTAGACAGGTCCGTGATTATTCTTGGTTAAACCTGGTTCTCCATATACTCCTATTTTCCGCTGTTCTCTTTATATCTTGATAACTCTCTTTCCCTTTCAAATATACATATATATATATATATATATATATATATATATATATATATATATATATGAGAGAGAAAGAGCGAGAGTAATACTGCGGAGAATTTTCTATTCCTCTTCTCCAGTCCGTTTTCTTATTATCTCCAACCGGCTTCAACTCTTTTGACCATCGCGCCGTATGTTCAACTCTCTCTCTCCTGCCCTACTCGTAAATAAGGCTCTCCTTTCTTTCTCTCTCTGTCTCTCTTCCTCGCAAACGCGGAAACACACACATGCACACGTCATGAGCATACTCCCTCCCTCAACCCACTCCTTCGACGCGACTGCTTCGCGACCACCTCCACAATCTCCGCCGCAAACCTCCGCCGCAAACCTCCTCTCGGCAGAATGGGCTTGGCAATGAGCATCAAAGGTTCAACCAAGCTTTGAAGCATGCGATAATATATCAAGCCGTTTCCTCGCTCCGCGGCTTCAACTCCCGTTACCGAAACACTCTCAACCTTTCCAAGATTCTACATCGTCGCTGTTATTCGGTCTTTTAACGGCCACGTAAAATAGCCACGGCGGTAAATCAATCATTGCACTCCTTCCCTAATCCAACTTCTCTTCCAGCATCCGAACTTTCCGTGTTTCCATTACGGCGCACTTCTCCCGACCAATCCAGTACGGTCACATTCTCCTTTTCTCTTTTACGGACACGTTGCTGCGGAGGATTCAGCAGATTGAAAAAATTTATTTCTTTCAGTTTATTTACTCTCACTATACATACATTATATATAAATACGTATATACATATATAGGGACACGCACACACACATACATACATATTTCTATATATATATATATATATATATATATATATATATATATATATATATATATAAGGGCCATGCGAAGCTCCGAGATTCGGTTTGATTTCGAATTGGGAATTAAAATTCGATCCAATTCGGTAGCTCGGACTCCGATGATATTATAGAATTTATGTTATTTCCGGTAAATAATTTACAATTTCTTATTGCACAGTGTGAAACAAAAATATTATCTTAAGCTCTTGCCAATTTTTACTTTCTTCATATACGAAGGAAGGATAGAGAAAGTAATGTTTTCATGAAAAAATGGAATTCGAGATTTCAACGGAAATACATGTTTTAAGGTCCCCTGAATACGTTTTGACCATTTTCTCGATTATGTCTGTTGGTGTGTTTTTGTGTGTCTGTGACCAGAATTTTGTGAGTGCTCGAGCTCAATAATTATTAAATAGGTCAACGCAAAATTTTACATTTGACATTTATTTTAAAGGGATAAGAACTGATTAGTTTTTGGTAAAAATAGGTCAACCGGTATTTGGTGTTTACTCTTGTCAGTTATCCGTTTTTTCTTAATATTTGCTTTAATATTTCATGCATGCAAAAAGTTATTGAATAAAAGTTGTAAGAAATTTAATTTTCTACAACCTTTGTTCGAAACATTTTCCCATATAATTGTTTCAGAGATATTTTTAAAACTGTTTTTTTAGCTGCCACCGCCTACCGGCGCACAGGTTTTTTCTTGTGATGACAGAATAAGGTGAGGGTTAAGAGTGTAATTTTGTTTAAATGTATTATGTACAATTGAATTTTTTAGTATTGTCAGCTTCCGTTTTACTGTAAGACTTGTTTAATGTTTATATAGCAGACGTGGCCAAACCACGGCTCGCGTTTGCATGCATGCGGCTCTTTTAAATTTCCATGCAGAGGCGTGTCAACGTTTTTCTCTACAGGACACAATGTCGTAGTGTGACTCGAGACGTGTTTGGGATGCCTAATGGACATGCATTATATCCAAATTGCTTTGAATACAGGTTGTTTTACTATTCGTAAATTTAGGAGCGCAGAATGTGTCATGCGGCTCTCGAACTTATGAAAATCATCGTATGCGGTTCCGAAGGCAAGTAGGCTTGGCCACTCCTGTTATATAGGCTAGCTTTTGTAATTTCGAACTTCAATTCCAGTTTGTATGAGTTGTTTTTTAACATTGTCCAGTAATAGATGTAAGAATAGGTGTGATCTTGTTCCTAGGCTATATTAGTTTTTATGGTAGACAATTTTATGTTCGACAGTAAGGTAGTTTAAATTTATTGTTTTAATAGGCTTTTATATTTAGAATGATTTCTACTTTTTAGGCGTAAATGAATCATTTCGGCAATATGCTTTATTGTTAAGTTTGATGGTATTAATATACTTGGGCACAATTATAGGCGATTAGGGCAGGCAGATAGGTTATAACATATTATAAATTTGAGACCTATGGTGCAGTATCAACGGTGAGGAAAATGCTCACGTATGATAATGCTTTTGTTGGCCTAGTGATAATGTTGGTCGTGAAGGATTAAGTCATGATACAACCGTAGGCAAATAATAAGCTGAATCAATCTAAATGAGCCATGACCTGAATCAGCTAGAAATCAGTCTAAATGTATTAGCTGGTACGGACTATGCTTCTTCCTTAAGCAGTGTGTGTTGAAAAAGTATAAAACGGTTGAAGTATTTAGTACAGTATTATGGTAAGACAAAAAAAAATAAAAGTAACAGTTGTGAATTACAGTAGCCCGTTATCATACTCGAGTTTTGCGGTTTCTTGAATTTTTACTCACTTGAGGGTTCTTTTTCAATCGATTGTTTATTAAAAATCTTAATCTTGACTTATTTAGTAAACTCACTCTTATTCTAAGTTCCTTCCGTCTTTCTCCACCTTGAGTTTCTTTAACTAATATAAATATGTTTGGGTTAGGATTTTTTATAAGCAGTCGATTGAAATACTACTACACCCACACTAATTTTCGTTTGGGGGTAATATTTATTTTAAAATAAAAAATGGGTCTCTGAATTTTTTGGTATACATCTAGAAACGAGCCTTGATTGCTTTTCGTAAACGGCTAGCTATAAAAAGTGAACAATTTCAAATATAACTTCGCTTGTTTGCTTATTTAACTAATAGAAATAATAGAATGGTTTTTAAGCAATCTATAGCTGCACAGTCTATTCCATTTGATTCGAATAGTTAGCAATGATTCTATTCGAAAACATTTTGCGATGCGCAGGCTCCTAATATATATGTATATGTATATATATATATGTATATATATATATATATATATATATATATATATATATATATATATATATATATAGCCTACGGACCGATATTCAATGATGATGATTTATATTAAATTTAATTTTTCATTCAATCTTCAATCCAAACCATTTTTAATTATAAGATAACTAACAATAATTTGATATATTTCTTTGTCTACTAAAGATACATAATATTTTCTCGAAAAAACTTATTATCATTTGTTGTTAATAACTAATATTCTTGAGGTCGTACAAAGATATTACATTAGAAATTCCTATCTTGGTTAGATTAGTAGATACGTTGATTTAGATTTTAAATGTTTAATTTTCAACAATTTTGGCCGAAACGTGCATTTATGATCCATCAGTAGAACACCAACATAAAATATAAAATAGCAACTTTTCAAGATAGTTAGACAATGCCATGATCTATTTCATCCCAACCCTTATCATTATTTCTCATCATTATAAACTTCCTATTATTTGAATCAGTTTATTTAGTGAGATTCTTTTAGAAGATGGTTGCTGGAATTTCCTTGCGTATATTATTAATGATCAAATTTACTTTCAGACCCGTGAAGGACACCGCACCCCCAGCAGTATATTATTTTTAACTTTATAAGCATGATCTTCTATAAAGCAGGAAAGTTGGGCGATTCTCAATGGTGCGTTGTATAATTTCATCGAGTTCTTTTTTGCCTTGACGCTTTCAAAGCCGCGATCGTAACCATATTTTTGAGTCATTTAATGCGGTTGCTTCAAAGGAGATCCCAAGGCCAAAACCCCTCTTCAGCGCTATCTTAATTTCAGCGAAGGTTTTCAGGGAAAAGAGGAAGAAAGAAGATTTGCGTTTGTTTTTATTTTTCGGTTTATATAATTTTCAGTGCCATTTTTCACCTTAACGTCCCAGGGTACTTTTCCGCTCGATTGGATGGCTTATTTTTTATGTAGCCAAGTAAAGTAACCCTCATGTGTTTGCGTGTGTATCCGTTCGTGTGGTTTGGCTTCAGAAAAAGGTGGTGGGGGAAAGAATCTGTGCGCCAGACCCATATGGTCGCCAGAGGAGGAGGTTAATCCGCTTCCTGCGTCCTCCTTAATGTCTCTTAAAAGTGCCCGTTAATTCTGGTGCTGGGGTTGTCTCTCTTTACGCTTTCCAAAGGCGTCCTCTATCCCCTTTTACTCCTTATTTCTCCCCTCTCCATCTGCCTCTCTCTCTCTGAATTTCTTAGCCCTTTCACCCCATTTATCGGCGGCTACTTTTAAATCCTCTTTCCCTCCTCTTTAAACCAACGCAACTCCCTCCGTGTGTACTACTCGCACGACTGACTTTGCTGCGTATAAAACAAAACAGACTCCTAACTTCTATGTCTATGTGTACTCTTCTAGATGCTTTGAGAATTCATAAATTTTTCTGCTAAAATTTATCTGATGTTGATCTTATTTAATTTTCTATAGTCTTACAATTAATTTTTAAAGTTCAATATATAAATAATGGATATCTGTGGGGATGTTTTTTTATTTTTTTAATCCTCAAGGGCCGAAAGGCACTTTATAGTTTAGGGAAAGCCTTTAAAACGGGCGATCTTTTCTACCGTCTTTGGATCAAGTTTGCTTTATGATCTAGATAATCTGTTTTCAAATAAATTACCTCCTCCTGGGCGTAAAAACATTTTGGACAAGCCCAATGAAATCACGGACGGAAATTTGTTGGAAGATTAAATTTATATCGCCATTCTAACTTCCTAAAAAAACTCAACTCTTTACCGAAGGGTCGAGCAAAACTTTATGGTGAAACGTGTAAAAATTCAATTCCTTCCTTCTGCCAAATCCCTATCTTGCCCGCTTCCCTTCATCCTTTTTCCTTTCTTTCTTCATTTTTCTCCTTCAACTATCTCATTCCTGCATTTTCTTTCATCTAATCCATCACTGTCTCCGCCTTAACGCACAATTTACACATATGTCCTTCATATTCCCTCCATTTTGACATTCACACTCGCACTCCAAATATTTTTTCTACTCCATATTTTTCTTTGCCTCACACTGGTGCAATCAAAAAAGAAAAGGAGGCATATGTGGGCACACGCACACCCTCTTTCCATCTAATCTTGCAATCTCACATATCCTTTCTTTTTTCTTCACTATTTGCTACCGCAGCTCCTTCCCCTATCCTTCCCCTCCCTCTCCCATTTCTCCTCCCACTCTGCTTCCTGTTACACTCTCTCTCTCTCTCTTCTCACATCACTCTCATTCTTCCGCGCCATTTCTTTCGCCCAAAGAAAGGATCCCTCTGACGACAGATCGTGTTCCTTTCCCTCCCTCCGCTTTTATCTCTTCCTCTTTACTCCCTCCCTTTCTCTCTTTCTCTCTCGCTATCTCCACGCCTCCTCTCTATCTCTTTTCTCATCTCGACGCCTCGTGCATGTCACTTTTCCTCTCTGGCGCTCAATACCACAAAACACAGCTGAATTTTTTGTTCATGCGGTCCGCTGAAGTTTCACGACCCTCTCAGGCACACTCTCCCCCTCCGCTTCCTTGCCAAAGAATTCTTTCTCCTCCTCCACATTCATCTCTTTCGTATTTTGTTTGGCAGCGTTTTTATAATCCATTATCGCAGTGCATCATACGTTTTTTATCCCCTCTTTGAATTCTAAAATTACCGTGGGGAGCATTTTCTGGTAAATTATGACCTCAAGCAATTTTGTCATCGATTCCCACCGGTTATATCTATGTCCAGGATTTCGGTACTTCATGCTGCGTACAAAAAGGGTTTTATTGTGTTAATCAGTGGATTAACGGAAATAGACTTCGAAATCCTTTCTGTCCTATCACTAATATCCTGCCACAGATACGGAATATCTGCTTTGAATTTGATGCCTTATTTCCTCTTAAAATTATTTTATTTACATTTTAAAGTGACATGAACTATATAATGTAAAACTAATTAAAATATTTTTTCAAGCTTATTTATATTTAAATTGTTGTATTAAGTTGCCTTTTTAAATCACTACCAAATTTTTCTGTCAGAAAGAGAGTTTCAGTCATAATGCGTTATAACTCCATAGTTGGCATATTATTCCCCCATCCAGGCAGAATATGTGAAATTAAAATCAACTAGGATCTATTAGGCTGCCAGATTTTCATCAGCTCTATCATCAATCATTAAGGCGATATTTATTTTTTCGGAAAATTATATTTTACAAAAGCTCGAAAAAATTACAAGTAGCGAATGTCGTTTGGATGTATTTTTGAAGCTGAGAGAAAATATTATGCATGATTATTCCGTTGAATTTATTTTCTGGTACTCAGAACGGTTCACATTGCAGCAATTAAAAGAAAAGCAATTTTTTTATAGATTGCTGTTATAATTTTTTTACCATTCATTTTACATTCGTGGTGAAGTTTATCGAAGGCTATTATACATTTAGCTGAAATTGTATAAAATAAAACATCAGTTTTTAATCTCCAGGGACGGAATATTGAATTAACTCTTTAATACATGCCCCCCTTAAGTTCTCCAAAACGTAGTTCCTTTTTTTCGGTACGGATTTTTGTTTCTTTTATCTCATTACATATTTGATGAGCATCTCTTTCCTTCTCTTCTTCCTCCTTGGCCCTCGACTCCGCTTCCTGGGAATCTTAAACAGATCTAACCCTCTCTCTCTCTCCTCCCCAAATCCTCCCTCAGTGACACTTTTCTCTCCCTCTTTAACCACTCCTCTCTGCCTCCGACCCAACGTCCTCATATCTTTCCTTCGCTCCCTGTCCACCTTTCTCTCTCTCTCTCTTTCTATCTCTCTCTCTCTTCTCTCGCTCCAACCATTCCTTTCATGCCCTTGGACAATCTCTCGCTCCTAACTCTATCCCTCAACTTCGTCCTTTTCCTTCCCTGCCCCATCTAGCTTCCTGTCACTCAACTTCTCCCCTCGTTCGCACCACGCTCCACTTCTCCGCCCGAACCATATTTTCCCCCATATTTCCCCCTCACCTTTGTCTTTATTTTAGTCGCTACTCCTCGCTTCTCCCTCTTTCAAAATCTAAAATTTCCCCCTGCCCTCAATTCTCTTCTCCTAATTTGTCCTCTCCTCCCTCCTTCACTGCTATTCTTTTCGTAAACTTCTTCAAAAACTTTTATTAAAACAATACTATCATTAAAAATTTCTTATTCACGAACTAATATTCTTGAAAGACTTTTCTAGACCTGATACTTATGCCGGCACTTTTTCTCTATCTATACGTTTTTTCTGACTGCGTTTTCCTTCGCTCTTCCCCCTTTATTCCGCACGCACGATAACGTCTCTCTCCACACTGCCTTCACATCATAATAAAACTCAGCTATTCGAACTCGGAGTCTCAATTATCTTAAAACTCTCAGAATTTCTCTCTTATTTTCTCACATAAGGACTTCCCATATCTTCTTCTGTCTTCTACAGATAAGCTTCATCTTCTATAGTATTTCTCCATTATGATCAATTGCGTTAGTTTTTTTTCTGACCCACATAAACCCTTTATTAGAAAGAGGGTATTATCTATTTTTTGCGTCGCGCTTCCCTTCCCAATACCTTTCCCTTTCTTTCTATGTACCATCCACGCGCCGAAAATACGTTCCACTCCTCAGATTAACTACAGTCGCCGCTCCGTCCCATCTTATCCACATTCAGTCCCTCGGCAAACGAACTAAAAAGAGAGAGAGGGGTCAAGTCAAAGCCAGGTCAGTCAGACTGAATCCGTTCCAAAAAAAGTATAACCTCCATTTCCACCGTCTTCCACGCCGTTTCATGGGCATATGGATACGAGACCTTCCATAACAAATAACACTTGAATGATCCCTGGTGTTTTCACTGTTTTCTCTTACACTTCGTTCCTTTAATTTTCCTACTAAATGCCCCGCATTAGCTCTGTTACCGGCTTATCTTCTTCAGCCGTCTTCTTCCCTGGGTCTCTTTTTATTCCCCATTATCCTCTGGACCACTCTCCGGGACCGGCGCCACGCAAGTTCTCTCACTTCCTGGGATTTAGGTGTCGCCCGTAAGGTCTGCGCCTCCTTTCCTTCCCAACTCTCTCCTGTCTCGCTTCCCTTTTCTCGTTGCCCATCCCTTTCCATCTCCTACCCGCCCACGGCCACAACCCTCCCTCATTCGCATACTAACAGCTCTTCCAATGTTCTCATGCAAACATCCTCCCTAAACCTCTCTCTCTTCTTCCCTCTCTTCTTCTCACATTCTATCTCAGCCGTTCCACTCTTTCCCCTCCCCTCTCGCTCTCTCCTATCCGTGCTTTATTAGCTTTCTTTACCTATCTCTCTCTATCCGCCTCTTATTTTTCCTGTAATTCTCTCTCCTTATCTCTCTCTCTCTTCCTTTCACTTTTCTCTTTTCTTCCGCCTCATGTTGTCTCATCTCTTGTCTTTTGCTATTTTCCTTATTTTACGCTCTCACTTGTCTTCTCCCTCTTTCTTTCTCTTTTGCCCCCTCTCATACAAAAAATCCTAACACCTTCCCTTCTCTATTTTTCCATCTTCCTCTCTTTCCATATCCTCTTATTTTCTATCTGGATCTTTGTAATCTTTCCTCTCTGTTTCATTAGCTTTCTTTGCCTATCTCTCTCTCTTTTTCTTTTATTATACTTTGTTTTCACTCTTCCTATATCTGTTCTCTATTTTCTATTCCCTTCTCATATCGTCTTCTCTCTTTCCCCATTTTCCCTCCGTATACGCTCGCTCGTTCATTTTCCCTCTCTCTCTCTTATCCTTCTCTCTTCACCTCTGTCTCTCTACCTCTTTGTCCCCTTCTTATCTTCCTCCATCTCTCTCTTCCTCAGGCTCTCCTCTCGCAGACTTTTTGTTAATGAAAGGATGATTGTTGTTTTACTTGTCCCACTTCACCCCATCTCAAGTCGTTGGGATGATAATGTCAAGATATTCCCCAGTGGTGCTAAATAATGTTTCCTGTCTCTTAGCTTTGCGTAATTACGGTCCTAAAAGATCCGGGGTTGGATATATTGCCCACATTGTAGGTAAATAAAATGGTATTACGATAACTTTCTAAGAGCCCCTCCAATATAAATTTATTTTTGGTCTGAGTGAAGATAAAAGGCGTTACGTTTTAAACTTCTGAATTCGCATTTTTAGGCTAGTTGAAATAGAATAGTGCATAACATCGATTTCGTTTTAATATGATATGAAATTTTGTTGAGAAATGATGGGATCACAGAAAGGTATTCGTAACTACCTTGACCTTTTTTAATGTTTTTAATGGAATACTTTTTTATTGTTTCTTTAAATAAAATATTGTGCGTCTTATAACTTCATTCTCAACGTCTCGCCCGCCCATTTGGGTTCCTATATAATTTTCTTCCCCTTCTCTATTTCTGGTTATGCCTTCATTTCATCACTTTTCCTTATTCATTCCTTTGAATTTCCGTACTTTTTCTTTTCTTCCTCCCCTCCTATAAATTTTCTTTCTCCTCCATTCTATTCCGCTGTTCATAATCATATTCTCTTTGCTTCATTTCCCTCTCGAGAACTTCACATTTTGGAATACGCGTAAAGGACGGCCTCTGTGAAGATGAGATTATTTCTCGTCTCTATTTAGATACACCCGTTCTTAATTCTTAAAAACACCTGGGACCAAATCGGGAAAATAGTTCAGTTTGTTCGCTTTGGAAGTCAACCAGTTTCAAGGAGAGGTAATGAATAGTGGAGGGAGAGGGAATAAGAAGCGACGGAGACCTGGACGGCGGGGAAAGGAGACATTACGAATGAGAAATGGAAATATGGAAGAAGGAAGTAGAGCTGACGGAAAATGGATAGGGCAGAGAAAGGCGGTTGGTGTGAGGAGAAAGGTGAAGGAATGGAGAAGAGATGAAAATGGGAATGGAGAGAGTCGAGGAATAACAGAGGCGTCGCTGCATTATGAGCGCCTGGAAGACCGGTGACACTCAATGAGAAAGTGAGAAACGGGTGGAGGAAAGGTCGGGCACTCTTGGTCAGGGGATCTGAGCGGGGCGAGAGCATTATTACGAACCCTTTGAGGGTGAAGTGGGAGTCCGAAGGGAGGGTGAAAGTTTGTCGGGAAGAGGGAATGGGAAAAGGAGGGAGAGAGGAGGAAATTGGTTTCGGGAAGAGTGTGGCAGTTGATCGAGGAAATTTGCGAGGGAATGAGGCACACGAAGAGGCCGAGGAAGAAGAGATACTCGGGAGCCAATTCTATCTTTGGAAGAAATGCTCCCTGGGAAAAATTTTCAGTAGATATTCATATTATTCGGAATTGAAAACCCTCAGATCGATGCTCTGATAATCAATTAATATTTTTAATTGCTCGTTCTTATTTACAAATGTATGTATACGAATGAGATAAAGTAACATTGGTGATTTATATGTTTTCTCGGAGTAAGGATAGGGATTTAAGTGTTATAAAGTAAATACAAGGTTTACAGTTAAAAATTTCTTTCTGAATAACACGACAGATGTGACAAAAATTGATAAAAAATTCCCCTCACAATCAATTCCTTTATCCAATAAAATCGAATATCCTAAAAACCTTTATGATAAATGCGCAGGTCGGCCTTTTTATTTATTCGAGTTTTACGTCCAGCGCGAAGAATTTCGTTTTAAGTAGAATAGAAATAAGTGGAGTAATAACACCAAGGCGTGTTAAAACTAAACGAAATGATTCGCGGAGTGTCCTAGAAAATTTTCACTTTCTATTATTACGGCGCACTGTTTTGCTGCTCGGCGATTTTTTTATATTTCGAGGCCGTTTCATCAGCAGCTCCTTTTTTATGAGAGCCATTTCTTCGGTTCCGTTTGCTTGGTCTCCGTCCTCTCGTTGAACAGCACAGGCGGGAAGATAGATAATATATAGGTGTCATAAGGAAGAGAAAGAGAGAGGGGGCTAAGGAAAGAAGAGAGAGAGAAAGAGAGAGAGAGGCGAGCATGAGGGTCTTGGAATCTAGATGGTGTTGCGCCGTAAGGAATGAGAAGGCATCCGTGCGAGAAGTACTCTCCGCAGTTTTCACGCAGCGAGAAACATAAAAAATAGACTCTATTATCCTTTAACCGCCAAAAATGGAAAGGAAGTGGAGTGTATACGAGACTTAGGGAAGGCGAAGAGAGAAAGGAGAGTGCCAGAGGTGAGGATTATTTCCAAGAGGGAGAGGCATAAAAGAGGAGAGTCCGCCATCACGAAGTTTCACGCGAAAAAAAAATTTTTCGCGGGATGAGTCCAGCGGAGACGTTAAGGAAGATCGTCTTAACGCTGTTTACGTCCCGTACTAAAGCATACAGCATCTTGTGACGGCTAGCTTCCTCCCAAAATGTTGCCGCAAGATATTCAATCCAAAACTATTTTTGGGGAACATGATGTGCGACAGTGCTTACTTCTTTTGTGACAACAACGTAAAAGCACATTAGTGACGCAGTACTGGATTAAGAAGCATTCGTATTTAGTTTTGAAAGAAATAAAATTAAATCTGATTTGCCGAATTAAATACATCTTAATCTCCTTTTAATGCAAATTCGTGGATACTGAATTTGTACAAAGAGGATGCGCATTGTGTCTAGGAAAAAGGGAACGCTAACAATACACGCATAATGCGTTAAAAGGTACAAAACTACAATTTTCCTCTTATTGTATTTAATTGTGACATATCTGAGCATCATATTGTTGCTTCGTATCAATATTGCATTAAATGAAAATTGATTTATAATTTAATGATAAGCAAGTTCATGAAAATCATATTATGAGGTTATCCTTTATTTACGTTCAATTCGTTTTCATTTTATTTACTATATCTTGTTATGTATTTTTTCTTGAAGCTCCATGCGTGTGTGCCTAAGTATGAAGAATCCGTATATTTTATATGGAAGCTATGTTTACGAGAAGCAGTGCCGCATAATTTTCAATCGCATTTTAAAATTACTTAGAAACGTCGTACGAATGTGGGACTTAAACCAAACACTCCCTAAGGAATGAAAAATCATTTTCCTATCGCCGATTTTCAAATACACGTCAAATTGGACCCTATATTTGATTTAAAATTTTGCTTTTTGTGGTAAAAATCTTTCTTGACTAAATTTGCGTTGTTATTTACTGCTATTTTTGGTAAAAAAATTTGTAGATATTAGGCTGCTATTAGGGATTGCAAATTTACCGACTTTTTCAATTACTGATAATTCGATAAATGTTTTCATAAATACCGGTAACTTTCGACATTTTCAAAAAATGATAAATTTTAAAATAAAACGATAAATATAAATAAATAAAAAATTTATTTCAAGATAAGTACTTTAAGGAAAACACAATATTAACAAAACCAAATCGTAAATAAACCTTTGATTAAATAAACATGAAAAAATAAACTCGGAAGATAAGTATCTACTTGTAGGAAAAAACAATATAAACTTTAAACAAAAATCGTAAATAAACCTTTGATTATAAACATGAAATAATATTTTAAAACAAAAGTATTGCCGCTGACTCTTTTTTATTTGTTGTTAAAATAGGCTGGCAGAAAACATAATTTATCCAGACTTTGGTTTCCTAACTGCGACCTGATTTTTGTGCTTATCAGCCCTGCCGTAGAAAACAATCTTTCTGATTCGACACTCGTTGGTGGAACGGTCATTAAGAAATCGAAAGTAATTTTAAAATATTTTCCTCTTAATTTTCCTTCTTGAAAATAAGTCATTTCCTTTTTCACGACATGTTTTAGGTCTTTCATGTTTTTTTTTGTTTTTGAGTTAAATCTTCATCAGTTTTATCTTTATCGCCAATTGAAGTTTTTCCTTCATCGACAACGCAGCCGATGTCGAAGGAACTGAAGTTGTAACATTCACGGAATCGGAATCAATGACTTCAGTTGACTTAATTGTATTATCTGTTTCCTTTTTGTTAGAAACTCGTTCAATTAGCTCCACGATTATATTCGTTATTGTGGATTTGCTGGTTTTATTAAAAATTCCATAATCTTCATCATTCGATTCCGTGGGATCAAAAAGGTACTGTAGCGCGTGTGAACCAATGTGCTGCGAGGTTTGTTCAAAAAAGGGAATATTATTTTTATTCTGCTATTTAATTACTACCTGTTAAAATACAGCAGGATAAAAATAAAATAGTTCTAAATAAATAAGGTGTGTAAATAGATTTTTGTTCATATTAATAAAAGTAAGACGTGTAATGATTTTTTAAATATTTTATTTAAGTATGTTAAAGTGTGCCTAATCAATTTTAATATCTATTCTCTCTCTTTATTGAGCATAATAAATTATTATTTAGATGTTTAGATCTATTTAAAAATATATTTTACAAAGATGATTAGCAAGTAAAATTATTAAAACATACATTAAATACGTTCTTCTTTTACCGAATTACTGGTAGAAAATGCCGAATTACCGATAAATTTAGTAAAGGATTTTTTGCGCCGTTTACCGATAAATTGGAAAACCGGTTTATAGGTACTGAAATGCCTAGCTGCTATGCATTGTAAAAGGCATATATTACTGTGAGTTTGTTTAATTTATTGAAGCGAAAGTAATTGAAATTATGTAGTTCTAAAAATTTTTTCTTTAAAATAGTTCATAAAGTTTTGTAAGTGAAACTATAGGCCGTTTTCTTTTCCTATAAAAAATGCATACGAATGTTTAAATAACACAGGAAAACACTGATAATCATACTTATGTGTGGGAATAAATTTATTTATTTTCTGTGAATTTTTTGCAATTTTTCTCTACCTCCTCTCTCCTCCTGTCATACCAAAAAGTATTCCAACCTGATGAAATTCTTCTCAAATTCTTCGTCGCTTTTCTTCCACTACTACTACTTGCTGAGGTGGAATAATTGATAAAGTTAATTCTACGTAGTTCTAAAACCTATTTTTTGCTTTATTACTTCATTATTTACTGTAATTTTCTTGAAAAATTCTCCACATATAGTTTTGGGATTGGCTAATCTATTGGACCGAAAGTAGACGATATTACTTACCGCTAAATATGTATTCTATGAAATATTTGATTAATTATTGAAAGTAAATTTTGACATTTAAGAAGGAGAAAAATTCTATACTTGACCGGGAATCGAACCCGGGTTCATTCCAATTGCCGGATAGGTGCTTTAACCAACTAAGCTATCAAACCAGCTTGATTCTCCTTTTACGAGACCCTGGTTCGATTCCCGGTCAAGTACAGAATTTTTCTCCTTATAAAATCTCAAAATTTAATTTCAGCTTTATGTGAACATGCATAATATGTAATTTCACCACCTTTGTAACTAATTATAGAAACTAAAATTAGGGAGCCCTTTTGTAAAATAATTGTTTAACACGAGAACGCATTGATTACCATAGTTATGAATTTGTTAATTTTCACTAAACATTTTAAAATTTTTCATGGAGGACCTCTCTACTCTCATTTTCTCGCCAGTAGTGAAACTATAATACCGCATATTCCGCAGCTGCGGAGAGAAAGATGGATTTAAGGGGTCCGACAGGTCCATATTTATCTATATATTACAATAAACAACGAGTTATGAAGGGGTAAAAGTATTATTTTTGCGGAGGAGGGAGGGCGATAGTTTGTAGTTCCGCTACTGCCTCTCAATACAATGTCTTCCAACCTGACGAAATTCTTCTCAGTTCCTTGGTCGCTTTTCTTCCGCTAATACTACTTGATAAATTCTAACAACAAATCACATTATATCCTACTGATAGAAAATGTCACTAGTAGATTGCATATCGTGGATATCGTAATAGGAGGAAAGAAGAGTTTATCTGTCGAATGTGTGAAGAGAGCAGAAATACGAACCATAATGAGACCGCTTTACTCGCAACAAACTTTTCTGGGGAGCTTGGCGAGGATAACTGGATAGAAGCTTAGGTTCGGCAGCGGAATATGCGAAAACGTAGGGTCCATAATTTCAACTCTAATGCTGTGAAGCAGGTGGAGAAGAGTTTGGCGAATGGCAGTAGGCGTGAATATAGGCGATTGGCGATCGAAATGAGCGAATAAATTAAGAAAATTGTATCGAAGTGATAGGTGAAAGCGAAATCATGAATATGAGTTGAAAAATGAATAAAACACTAGAAGAAAAGTCGCTGACGCTTATGGTATAATTTTTACTTTTCCGTTTTTGTTTTGAACCATAACCCAGAATTCAAACTTTGAACTTTTACGCGCATATGCGTTCCAGAAAAAAATGATCTCTGTATCTACGCAACGGTGCATCAAATTTAATGTTATTCTAGTTTTGATTCGTTATAGTACGGTAAATATAAAATTAGCCGATATGAAACTAATACTTTTGTATAGTTAATGATGGACACTTATTAACTAATGCATTGTCAAATCTTATATGTAGTTGATCAAATTCGAATTGTGTCGTAATAGTTCAATGAAGAAATATCACAAAAAAGTCAAATACGAAAGTAATTGTCTTTTAATTTATAGGTTAACGTAACGACCTTAATTTATAAACTTTTAATGAACAAGTTCAGAATTGGCGATTTTCCGTTATTAAAAGTTATTTTAAACAAAACATTTTCTTGCATATCATCTTCAAGTTTTCAACATTGTGGAAGTTCAGTAGTTCAACACACCCATCTACCTCCATTTAAAATTCATACCATTGTCTTCTCCTTTATATTCTCTTCCTCCAGATAGCCCATAGCGCCTATTACCTTATTCTTCCAACCTTCTTCGATAGCTTTCGTCATTATTCCTTTTACTCAAAAATATATTAACCACTCTTTTGTTTATTCTTAACGCATTAACTAAACTTTTCTTTTTCCCAACATGAATCTTCATTTATTACCTCCTCTGTAACACTCTTTCTGGGTTGAATCCGCATCAAAAAAGCTTCTTATACGTGCGCACACAAACCTTAGTAAATAAATACTAACTAAGATACCGAGAGCCTGACTCAATGTTTAAGAGGGGAAAGAAATGGCAGCTCTTATGAAAATGATGTGAAAATTAAATGATAAAAGGGATAAAATACTACAGTTAGATAATGGACTTGAAATCTCAATGAAGTTATAAATATTGTCAATCAAGGACTCTTCAGAGTGGCATAATTTATCGAGTAAAGAAGGCAATGCTATTTAACCGGAGTGCCAGGAATATGTATTTCTACACCTCTATACCAAATATTAATATTTACGCCAACCATCATCTATATGAACTTTTTAAGTTTATTGTAAAATGCATGTCTCTTCATATGAATAAGGCAAGTACCGAGAATTAAGTATTTCCTTGCTGAAATAGAAAATTCGTGTTTGTGGTTTGTGACTCCCTATGCCCGGGGCGGGAGCTCTGGTTGCCTCACCCTCTTCCCGGCACTATTCACGTGTGTGCTAAATTTCAATTATCAAAGGATTTTATATCTATTTGTCGTCCACTATTGCGAGTAAACATTCAGGGTGCCTTAAACAACTACATTATTAATAAAGATATGCTTCCCTTTGTATTTTGTGGAGCTCTTCGGTTTGATTGAAAGGGACTTTTTCTGGAAATCACATCCCGTTGTTCCTTCTCTGACGTCAAACCGTTGCCAGAATCAATTTAAAAGAACACAACGCCTGCTGAAATAGCAAATTATGGCTCTTAAAGTCAGAAATTATTTATATCAGAGTAACAAATGGATAATCAACTGTGGGCCAAAATTCGTTTGGCACCATTATCGAAAAATTATGGCCACGTAAATAATTCCTTAATCGCAGACCATTTACCTGGAAACACTTTTGAAATGAGGCAATTTGAAAATGGAGCCTGCACTTTTTTCCTTTCTTGTCCTCGAAATTTGTATGCCGAGTGCTTTTAAAATATTAATGGAAGCTCCAACGGAAATCGATTTGGTCATCACCTTAAGTGTGCGTAAATCGTTTTAACCGAGAAAACCCCGAATTGTGTCGAAAATATCGATTGGGAAAGTGTTAGTAGGGCTTGTAGTCATTGTATGATGAATTTTTACTGAAATAATATTTTCATTTATGTAGCTCCAAGGATCTAACTCGGAACTTTGCGTGGGAATGGTAACGTATTTGTGACTTCTCTGTTGTAGAGTCATTATTTTGTAATAATTAGTAGTAAAAAAATATCGTTATCTATCCCTTCGTCTGTTGCTATGACATTCAATATTATTTCTGGAAATTGACGGAATAATACGGTACTATGCGGATAGGCAGAAGCTGTAATTTGGTAATAGTTTTAAAGCAGGAAAACATTTTGCAATGACCGGGAATCGAACCCGGAGTCGTTCATTTACCGGACGGATATTCTACCACTAAACTACTGTAGCAGATAATTTATCCTCTTTCTGTACACTGGTGTTTTTCTTAGTTGGGTAGTTCAGTGGTAGAGTATCCGCACAGCAAGTGGAAGATCCGGATTCGATTCCCCGACATAGCAAAAAAATTTCCTGTTTCAAAATTATTCCCAATATCATTTCTGGTTGATTTTCAGTTTTAGAATAAAAAGCTGTTGAATTGAATGAATAGTTGGTAGAAATTAAATTCACAGGTGCCAATCGCTTAACTACGTACTATGAAATTTATTTTATTCTTTCTATTCTGAGGGCAAAATTAAATTAGAACTTCCACAAACGTTTTTGCTTCCTTCTTCTTGTAAAAATAAAAATTGCGCAGGGATTAAGATTAAACTCGAGACGATCAAATTCAAAAGAATCTCTAAGTATGACGATTGAAAAACTATGCAGTATATAAACAATTATTTATATCTTTACGCGCTTTCAAAATTACAAGTACGCTAAAATAAGACAAATGACTACCGTAGAAAAGAGAATACAATTTACGTCCAACATTCAAATATTAAAGAATCAAAAGTCTGCTTATAAGACATTTTTCAGGAAATACTACGATGGAAAAACATTAGAAACTTTAGGAAAATGATTTTTACCGATCATGAAAAAAAATTATTGAAATAAATTTAAAATTTATAATTAAGTACTCTTTTGGTTTAAATAAAATTGAATGGCATTGGGACTTTCCCGATATTATATTATATTTTATATTGATCATTAATCTATTTGGGAACTTCAAATAGACGTATTTTCAGTGTATGCCACACCATCTGCTTCCCGAAAAATCAAACATATTAAAAACTCAATCGGTCATGTGACAAGAAGTTAAGTGCAGAGCTTCGGCCTCTGTTGCCCCAAGAACAGCTTCTTCTAGCTACAAATGACCGTTTTTATGCCTTCAATATTTTCCATCGGAGAAACATGAAATTTCTTCCATGGATGCTTATGGCGAAACGTTCGACCCATGATGCTCAACTATTTACAATATACTGTTCCCCATTGGCCAAAAATGATCCTATTATTAACACACAAAAAGTTTTATAAAGATATTGTAAATCTAAAACCATTGCCAAGAAATGTTCTCATATCCTAGGGATTTTAATTATTTATTTCAGGTTATAGTATTATAACAACAAATTTTAACATAAACGTTGACGAAAGTAATTAGAGAACTATGTACTTGGATGCATTTTTGCATTTAAGCGCGTATTTTCATGGCAGTATAAGAAATGCGTGACGGTATTACATGTTTACATCAAACACAAATAAGTAGTTGTGGAAAGAACTAATCCGCCTACTTTCCTTTCAATACAATTTTAATATATAACAAGTAGACAGGTTTCCCGTGGTACAGAAGTGCTTTTCGTCAAATTTGCCGTAGTGTAATCGTATACTAATGTATTTGCTTTAAAACCAGAAAATTATTTTTCCTTATATTGTGGTAACCCTGCTTTTTTTATCCGTTCTAAACATATTTATCTCGTTTTGCCATTCTATACTCGCCCTGCAAACGAAATTTCTTTGAAATCCGTTCAGCCAATGCCTTCATAGTTACAGAAAAATTCTAACCTTGATATTGTGGTAGTCCTCTTTAGTCGACCCGGTTGTAATATGATATTTTAGTTATTAATTTATATGAAGTTTATATATATCATAATGGGTTAAAATCCATGCAAACAGTTCTCTATAAATACGTCTAAAAGAAACATTATTTAACTTTTTACTGTGGTAGCCCTGCTCTTTAGCTCCGCTTTAAACATCTTTATTTCATTATGGTATGTTGTACAAATCTTATATACGAAATTTAATTGAAATCCGTTCAGCCAATTCCTTCAAAATTCTTAATTACTGAAATAGTTTAATTTGTTATTGTGGCACTCCTGTTTGGCTGATTCGGTTTAAATATGCTAATATGGTTTTGTATGTATTTGTATATTACAAGTATTAAATTTGGTTAAATTGATGTGGACAGTTCAACACAAATACGTGTAAAAAGAAGTTTTTTATTCCTAGTACTGTGGCAGACCTGCTTTCTATATTTATACTAAACATCTTGATTTTGTTATTTTATGTTGCATGCCTACTTTATACAAAATTTCGTTAAAATCAGTTGTGCCAATTCCTTCCAAATTCATAATTAGCAAAAAGTTTAACTTTGCAATTGTGGAACCCCTGCTTAGTCGATCCGGTACAAATATGTCATTTGGTAATTAATTTATGTGAAGATTCTATTTACCAAATTTAGTTGAAATCAGTTTATTCATGAAGAAGATGTTAGGGGGACACATACACACGGACACCGAGGCGATCTCATAAGACTACGTTCCATTTTTTTGAAAGTAGGCTTAAAATCAAAACTTTTACTTAAAGGGCCACATGATACTTCATAGTGTATCAATGTACGGACTACATACGATCTTTGAAACTACTGATCGGCGATACAGATGCTGAAGAAAGGAAAAGCTACAGGCAGCGATGGGTTACTGGCAGAGTCATGGGATCGGAAGGACTAAAAGTGATTATGAAATTAATTAATAGATTTACGACTCGGGAGAATGGCCTCAGGATTTCCTAGAAGTAACAATAACCCCTCTAAAGAAGAAGCCAAAGGCAGTGCAGTGTAAATACTACAGAACGATAAGCCTACTGGCACACACTTCGAAGATTATCACAAGGATTCTTAAAAAAAGGCTAGAGAAAAAGGCCGAAGAAATACTGGAGGAGGGACAGTTCGGCTTTAGAATAGGACGAGGAACCTGAGAACCTATCGGTGCTGTGAGATTCATATCAGAAAGGGCAATAGAGCACAGCCAAGATTGCTGCGTATTTTTCGTCGCCTGGCCTTCGATAGAGTAAATTGGATAATGCTGATGAGAATATTGAAGGATATAAGTGTAAATTAGAAAGATAGGAGACTGATCAGAAATCTATACTGGAATCATGTTGTTAATGTCAGATTTGAGAAAGCAGAAACCTGCGGACTAATATCTCTAGAATAGTATTACATGGCTGTTGTCTATCGCCGATCCTATTCAATATATGGAGAAAAGATAGAAGCTAGAAGGCACAGGAGATCCCAAGTTTGGAGGAAATATTACAAGAACAAAAAAATACGCGGATTGGCAAGTACTTCTAGCAAGAAAGGAAAAGAAACTCCAGAAAATTATAAATAGACTGGTAATAACAGGTAAAAAATACGGAATGGAAACAAATACAGAAAAATCCAAGGCCGTGCAAATATCGGGTAAAGAAAAAAATCTGAACATTGGTGGTTGGAGGAAAGCCATTAGAATAAGTTTGGAAGCATCATAACCAGATAAACAAAATGCAACGATAAAATAAGGGTAAGGGAAATTATTCTCCGCTTTTAGAAGAAAGAAACTCCTACTAACGGGGAATTTAAGGGAGAAGTTAGTAAAATGCTATGTATGGAGAATATCTTTGTACGGGACAGAGACTTGGACGCTAAGTCAAAACGATGTGAAATACTAGGAAAGCGTCAAAATGTGGGCGTGGGGAAGAATGCTGAAGTTTATATGGACCGATGGGATAAGAAAACGAGGAAGTACTACGAAGAATAGTAGATAAGCGGATGATAATACAGATTGTAAGAAAGAGGAAGGTGAACTGGATTGGGCATTGCCTGAGGAGAGATAGCATTATTAAAGAGGTGTTAGAGGAAAACTGGAAGGAAAAAGAGAAAGAGGTAGGAAAAGATGTCAGCTGATAGACGACTTGAAAGGGAAAGAGATCTATCAAGACATGAAGAAGACTGCGGAAAATAGGAGTGTGTGGAAAACCAGGTTTAACTATGAATAATCACGGACCTGTCTACGAGCAGGCTATCTAAGATTATTATTTAATGACACCTCCTGCTGGCAAAAATACGAATACAAATTTCTTAAAGAAATCGATGAGGGAAGGATAAAACCGCTGCTCGGACCGTACATGGCCTGCGGGTTAGTTTGAGGACCCCTGGTTTGAACGATACCCTTTTGAAATTTTGTATTCCTATCTTTTTTCATAATGCCGTTTTGGTTTGCAACGAATTTCTCACTAGAGTAATTGAAAAATACCAAGTACTTAAAATGTTTAATATGAAACTTATATAAATAAACATTTTACTTCGTACGCACCCATTTTTCATCTCGTTGTTCTCAGGTTCTTGAAATGCGGTAAACATCTCCGTATCATAATGTGATAGCATATGTTGAATTTTACCCTAGAATTCCCCTAATGGAAGAGTTCTAAAGAGAGTTTTGTTCGGAGTAGAAGCGTGTTTCCAGTACTTCGACTTTAAAAAATATAGGGTTGATCGCCTCACGCCACGAACACACCCGACATCGTCTTTAAGCCAACGGACCGAAAAACCGTAAGGATATTGGAACCTCCGATCCCTTAGGAAAGGATATCAATTGAGGTAAGCGCCGTGAAATGTTATTAAAAAAACGAGGGTTTTCGGCCGAAACGGCTCCTTAGATCCTCGATCGTCCAGGTATAGAGATACCGAACACGGTTCGCAGGTTTAGTGTTATTATATTCACCTTATCGAGCTTTAAATTGAATTTTCTGGGTCACACATTCGCCTGAAAACCTTACAGATGTAATGCTATATTTGTGTCGACGAACTCTCTGTCGAGAGACGGGGCGCATTTTAAATGGCGGAATGTTTCAAGGAAATTGGGTCACCGCAAGAAGGAAGACGCACGATCAACAGATAGCCTAGGAGCACGCTTCTTCCCTTTGCTTTAAAATATAAAATTATTCGCATTTCATCGGATTCTGTTTGCGGTAACAGCATTAATCTTTCTCCAAATCGATAACATCGACAAGAATCACATTTGCTCAAGGTGCTCATTATTGCCGCCAGCCAAGCATAACGGAGTTTTGTCGTTTTGTTTGCCCAGAGCTTTCAGCAATATCCGCAGGCAATATCTAATGTGCGCGAGTAGTCCATTGTTATCCTTGCCTCCTCCTCCATCCCTCCCCATCCCAACTTTCCTCAACCCTCCCGCTACTTTACTCTCCTCCTCACGTTCTCCGATCTCCCTCCCGCCCTTCTTCGTCCCACTATTCTCCTTCCTCCCCACCCCAATCCTCTCGACTCTCCCCACCCCACTCCACTCGCATTCTCCCTCTCCTCGTCCCTAGCGCTTTCGCTGCAAGAAAGGCGCCCAAATGGAGGCCACCGCCGTCGCGAGATCGGCGTCGCTCCCGAGGCATGATGCCGGGAGGGTGTGGGAGGGAAGAGGACCGAGAATGATTGCAGGAGTAAGTGGGGTGGAAAGGGGAGAGGAGGAGGAGTCAGATGGGGTGTGGGAAGCGATGTGTGGCGGAGAGGATGGTGTCGTTTAAGGATGAAGGCGAATGGGATGGATGGGATAAACGAAGAGTTGGAGGAGTGATTAGGATGAGGGTATGGAAGGGTTTTGAAGGGACTAAAATAGGGGTTAGAGGGAGTCGGAATAATAGGGGTTGGATGTAGGAGTTTGGAGGCAGTTGGGAATTGGTAAAAGATATTCCCTTTAGTACCAGCATTGCGGGTTAATTATCAGTCCATGCCCGAAGGGTCAGTGGTGCGTTTAAGATGGCCGCATCATAGAAGAAATGTTTCTCGTCCGTGAGGAAAAAACATATAATAAATTAAAATGGCGCATATTGAAGGCTACATAGCTCGGAATTAAAGATTGCACGTTTCCTCTTTTCTCATATTTTTTATATTGTCTTAAGTATGAAATTAAAGTCGCGGTTACAAAATATAAACTATTTCAAAACTTGTGTGCTTTATGCAGTATCCGTGATACATATAATATGAACACTACAAAGTACTATGATTATTAAATACGCGTAATCAAACAGACCATACCACGTACGACACTTAAATAATTTCAGATATGGAGAATTATAATTTTAAACCATTTCATTGAATAATCAGTAATCTCATTCAACAAAATAAATCTCAATCTGTAATTAAGCTATGTAAAATTAGATCTCAATCTGTTATTAAGCTAAGTAATAATCTTATATATATTTTTCTTACCCCGTCTACAACAACTTCCACCACGCGCCACCAGACCGCGCCACTTAAGCACCCATGCCGATATTAATCGTTTATATCTCAAAAACGGTAAGAGATAATGGTTCGAAATTTTCCAGAATTGTTTGACTCGCATATAAAAAGTAATCGATAAAAAATATTTGGACAAACGACCCGGGTTCGACTACAGAGAATTATTTCTCGTTCTCGTAAGGTAACACGTAAAAACGGAGTTTTCGACGTGTATGCTTTTCTTCTTTTTTAAATTAAAATTTGATCTTCGATTCTAAAGAAAACATTTTCAAGTTTCTTATTCTATTCGTCGATATACGATATACTCGATAGTGTTTAAAATTTAAGAAAGTTATATTAGTTTTTTAAGTGAAAATGTAATGGATAAATAGATGCATTACCATAAATTGGTTATAAAACAAACGTAGCATTCACTGGATAGGAACTAAGAATAAATTTATGTTTAAAAATCAGATCAAGAAATATTAAACAATGTATTCAGTATTTTTTCAGGCTTAAGTATCTTTAAATGTACTAAAACTGGCTCTTTGTCAGCCCATTATCTTTCCCATGCTTGGAGAACAAATAATATAGATAGCATCTATAAATCGCTACTTTCCTTGCTATCATTTTCGTAGTGTCCGTCCGTCAATCAGTCATCGTGAATAAATCGTGAGTGCACTCACGGAGTTTAACACGAGTCTAATTTCGGTACCATTTTGCTCGTCTTTTCGACAAAAATTACGTAGAGGCATTCTTTTTCGCCAAAATGCCACAATTTAACTCAAGGATTTTATTTTTAATTTAGGTAACATGCTTACAAGCATGATTCTATATAAGAAAGTGAAATCATTGATCGACGTGAAGATCCTCAGTTCGCTTTGAAGCTTTAAAAATCAGTGCTTGAACAGTTATTTGCACAAAGAACAAACGCTCATCTTCGCGAATTTTGCTTCATAATCAATATACAGAGAGGACACTTGCCGCTACAAATAATTGAGTCACAATTTAGGGAACTAAATTTAAGTTTTAGCGTCGTCTAACGAACCACAGAAAGTGTTTAGGCACTTCAGAATCGCTCACTTTCATTAAGAAAAAATGGCATTTTCGTTGAAATGAAATTTTACGTACCTACTCAGCATAAAATAAAGGGCTAAATTGAAGGAGTCACTGCGTTAAATTTACAGAACAAACAAACAGTAACCGCGCTAGAGTTCAACTACTATCTCTGTACAGCCAAATAATTTCGTTATTGAAATGTTTATATTGCTGCTCAAATTCTATATTATTTATCGAATTTGAGTGATTTTTTATATCCTCTGAATATCATTACTGCTGAGGCTTTATTATAAGCAGCGAAATACCAGATTTTCAAAATGCACCTCCGACACTAAAACATTTTATTGGATCCCGTTCGTATTTCCCTTCCGCTCCTTATGGAATGAGATGAATAGGTTTCACGAACATGTCAACGACTACTAGCAAGATGGAAAGTTTAGAAATAGAGCTTATGCGCCCACATTAATAGGTGTTTTGGCAGTTAATGCATGTTACGAAGATTTTGCAAACAACGCTTCAACGGGCGGGCTTATATTAGTTACAATATACATTTTAAGCAGAATGACATTTTAAGTTTTTTTCAATTTTCTGTTTTTCATTCTTTACATTCCCGTCGAAATGTTTTCCCGTCCGAAATTCTTCTCCCAAGGTAACTATTACATGATAAAGAAAATCTTAGATTTTCAGTTTTACAGCCTTTGTTCCTTGCAGATTATATTAGTCAATGTAGTCTTAACCGAATTCTCAAAGTTTAATTTTTTATCTAAGAGAAAGGCACAGCAACATCTTAATTGCTGTTGGTCTACCCATCTCTGTGGACGATTTCTGCCGAGCAAATAAAGCTAGAGCAAGAGAGTTTTCCTCCATCCGAGAAAAGGGAACAGCGGCATTGTTGCCATCACGAAAAAATTTTTAATAAACCTCTGCGTATAACTTGCAGCGCCAGTTCTTTCCTCCCTTGTTGATGTTTGCACATAACAAATAAGCAAATCAACGAAAGAAACGACAATTTCAAAAAGCAGAGAAGGGCTACATTTCCAGTATGGAAGTCGCATAACGCTATAAATAATTTCAGTTGTTGTTGTTTCATGACTTAAAATTTGCTGGAAATTTTGAGACTTTTGTTGTTTGAAAGCAAACTCGGAACAAAGGGTGGAACTTCATGAAACTATTTCGAAGAGCCCCTTAGGTGATTGACATTGTGCGTTGAAAGGGCGCGGGACGTAATTTCTCATCTGATCCTATTTTTTTAATGGCAGCGGTAGGTGGCAGCATTAATTTCCAGGGAATAATTCGCAGCTACATCGGTGTTTATATCTGATGGAATTAGACCCATCGCCAACATTGTGCGAACGAGAGATACTAATCATTTTCTGGGAAGTTCGACCAGTTGTTTTGCGATGGAGTCTTTTCCCACGAGAATCAATTTAAATAATAATTTCTGTTTTAAAACTCATAACAATGCGTTGCCATTATCCGAGGGAATGTATTCCGGGAAATCCATTGGAATTGGACCAGTGGAACTCGATAATCTAATTTTTGCCATAGCGTCCGAGTGAAGTATACCAGTGCGCAAAACCTGTTTTTTTCATTCCAATTAAGTTGCATTCAACCGTTGATAGTTCAGAGCCATGATGTGAACATGCATCATTGGAAAAGAAACAGCGAATTTTAAGTCATTTTTATAAAATTACTTATGAATATTTTATGGTAGAGGAAAAATTACGCAGCTATGCGTTATTTTACTGTTTAACTCATGCGCTATATAAATGAAAAGAGGGTTAGATGAAAAATTCTACATAAAAATTGTTATAAAATATGCATTTTAAATAATAAAATATTTTGAAATTTTGCTTCTATAATTTTATATGTCATTTAAAAAACTAACCAATTCATCTCCCTTAAAATATTTCCTTAACGTTCTGACGCAATCCTCGAGAAAGCGCATAATTTTCGGATTTCGTTTGAAGCGCGAGGAGGGGATTAATACACACGTCCAAAAATGATTATCCTCAGCGATAGCGAAAACACTTCATTCCACTCGCGATTCGACCTTGAACGGTTTTCTTTCGTCTCTTTGGGCAAATATTCCTTATTCTTACCCGAGCGGAAATCCTTTGTGTCCTCTGCAGGTCAATAATTTCCGTTGCCTCTCCACTGTGAGGTCGGGGGCGAAAAGAAATCGGGGCGGAAGAGAGCGAGAGAGAGAGAGTGGGAGTCAGATTTTCCATGGCAGCGATGCCGCATTGTTGCTCGGCTCCCGTGATTTGCATCCACGAGAGAGATGGGAAGAGAGGTAGAGGGATAAGGAGAGAGGGGGAGAAGTCAAAAAGATGGGCGAGCGAGCAATCCGTGATGAACTGCCAGCTGAATGATAATGGCGGTCTAGATGAAGGTTCCGGAAGAAGGGCAAGAACTAGTGATATGGGAATTGAAGAAGCGTAGGAAGGGGAATTAAGGGGGGCAGGCGGAAATTCAAGACGGAGGGAATAAATTGAGAGACGGGAGAGGGCAGGAGAAGTTGGTGACTATGAGAAGTGGGAGACACGAGGCATAACAATATGCGGTAGGAAGACGAGGTTGGTTTAGAGCAAAAAGGGGGAGTAGTTTATGAGAAAGAAGAAGACGTAAATGTAAGTGTGTGGGATTGCATAGTGAGAGGAGCAAAGTACGTGAATTTAGGTGGAGGAAAAACGAAGGGGGGATACGAAATTCACAAGGAAGGAGGCAAGAGGTGTACCAGTAGGTGTAAATTAGCTTAGAAAAAAGGCGGGGACGATGAAAGATGAGAGATCGAAGGGTGAAAGGACGGAATAAAAATCAGGAGGAGGAAAGAAACGTAGCGGAAGCGATTGGATAGAAAGGGGAAAGGAGAAAACGAAGAAGATGGGATGCCACGGGAGACAGAGTGATGGCAATGGATGGAAAAATGCTGTTTAGAGGAAGATTGAAGGAAAATAGTGTACGCTTCGAATAAGGGGTGGAAGAGAAATGAGGCGAAATACATGGCAGTAAAGCTAATAAGATTATGGAAGGAGGGAGGGAACGGTAAAAGGTCGGTCACGTGATAGGTAAAATGAAGGTTAGGAAGCGGCCGAAGATATTCGTCAAATCCCGGAGAGACAACTCATGAAATTGGAGAAGAATTAATATGAAACCAAAACTCAATATGAGTCAATATACAATTATGTAGAATTATACATAAATGATGGGAATATAATTTTTAGTATTCCCCGCCGTCTTAAAATCTTGACTTTTTATTTAGACATAAAAGTATAAGCTTTTATTATACAATCGTGGTATCAAATTCTCACTTACATAAAAATCTAAGGGAATAAAGTTTTATTAAAAATTACTTTATATATACATGGAAGTTGATATTTTATATCAATATACGGTTTTACCTTTCTGCGGCATCATTTTTTGCTCTTTCGAATTAAAAAATTGACGGAGGTCTCTGTAGGCCTATCAATGCTTAAGAGGATACAAATCAAAACATTGCACCTTCAGTGTACATATAAGTGACTATATTTATTTGAGAACCAGGCAGGGTTAAGAAAGAATTTTGTCGAAAAAATATTTTGTCGACGACTGCATGAAGATAAATATACTGAGCCTAAGAAACTAAATAAGAAACGAAAGCTATTGCTTTCGCAAAGATAGACAACTAACAACTAACTGAACTAACTGAAAGAGATAGTGATAAGAAACATAAACTTAAAGAGAAAGATCGTCTTATAAAGGTGTCCCAAATTAAAAGAAGACATCTTCAGATCACAGAATTTCTGAAGCCATCCTCTTCTCATTCGAAATTCAAATTGACACCCTTCTCAAACACCTCTATCCCCAATATCTTGAGTATCACTCATCACGTCGTCACTCATGGTGAGGCAAATAAAATTTCCTTTTTCCTTGCTTCTCTTTTCTCTCTCTCTCTTAGACTTCCTTCTTTTCTATCTTCCTCTGTTACTGTCTCTCTCTCTTTCTTGGTCGTTAGTACAATGAAAAAATATTCCATATTTTTGGAGCTATTGACTAAATAATTTTTATAATTTCACACCATGGCTGATTTGTATCTATATTATAATTAGCGATCTTATTTATGAAACATTGACAACAGAAGTTTCGAGATCATTAGAATTTTACAAGGTTTTATTCATTAAATACACATAATAAATAAAAATTACTTCATAGTTTCCGATATTTTGGTTTATTTTTCTTCAACTATATCTTAATTCGCACTTCTCTAGCAAACAAGACACTGGTAACAGAATCATGGCGGTATAATCGTCACATAACAACACAGAAATGCTACTATTTCTGATTAGTCTTTTGAGTCATCCGACATTCAAAGTGAATTTACATTAATTATCACTAATCTTGAACAAAAATGCGGTCATTGTTAATCATATATATAAACTTTAGAAACTGATAGCTGGCTATCAAAGCGCAGGCTGTGATACCAAAGGTCATGAAAAGGAGACGAGTTCCAAAACTCGGCCTCAATCCGATAATTTAATTTTAAAAAGGATAACTCACTTTCTTTTCTAAAATTTAATTTGTGCCTATATTCACCAGCCTCGAAAAAAATCCGGGAACCTCTTTCATTAGTCAGAGAAAGGCAACTTAATTGTTTTCCTAGCCAATTCTCCTATGTCACTGATAAAATCACCCGTTTACGTCATTTTAAACGAAGCAGTGACGTAAAAAATCTTCTGGTAACATAAATCTCATATTCAGTCCGATTAATACTAAACATATTGTATTTTACCCTAAAGTTAGTTTTTTATGGTAAGATAATTTTTTATTAACTGTGAAAGAGATTCCAACATTTTCATTTTTTTATTAAAACCTAAAAAAAGCCTTTTCGTAGTACTTGGTAACTTAAAAATGCATTACAAATTGACCGTGTCATTTTGAACAAATTTATTATATTTAAAAGTCAATGAACGACACTCGTGTCTTAAAATTTCCATCAATTTTTCTGCGATCACCTCTCTCATAAGCCTCCCTAATAAGAGAAAATGTCAATCCAACTTCCATTTTTTTTAATGACAGCCAAAGTCAATGAATTCCTACAGCTTCTTCTTCCATTTCCCAGAGAAGAAATTGCTCTGATTAGATTACGAGGATAAAGTTCAGGAGAGAGAGGGAGAGTAAGATGGAGAGAGTGAGATGGAGAGAGTAAGATGGAGAGAGTGAGATGGAGAGAGTGAGATGAGAGAGTGAGATAGAGAGAGTGAGATGGAGAGGGAGGTTCCTTTTAGGAAGGAAGGGAAAAGGAGATTAACATCTCCGTGCGTGAGCGTCGATGAAAGAGAATCGGATAACTGGATTGACAAGAGATAGAGAGGAAGAGACAAAAGGGAAGAGGCGAATGCTTTTGGATGCGGGATGAAGGAGGAGAGGGTGTGATGTAAATGGAAAGTGGGTTATGGGGAAGTGTTTGGAATGAATAAAGAGGAGCGGTAGGGGTGGTTGGTGGGCGGGGTTGAGTGTTCGAATGGCGGGAGGAACTCACCAAAGATGGATATGCGCACATGTTTAGGGATGGGTGCCTAATGCAACTCTGGGTGAATAAGAGCGGAAAATGTTTTTAAATGAGAATGGAAAGTCGTCAGATGAAGAGTATTATTAAAAAAATAGATTACTTGAAAATTTGGGGATCAAATGCATGTCCACCATCGCATATTTCTATATCTTTCAATTAAGAGCAATCTTAAATGCAAAATCCCTTCCGTTTAGACAGTAATCCAACAAATAAGAACCATTTTTCTTATTTAATTTATTTTTATAGATATCTTTGACCCGATTAAGAAATTTAGTATTCAAGAGAAAAATTTATGATGAGTAGTAGCAGTGCACACCATATTTTTTCACATTTTTATCAACTTTGCGACTTGGAAAGATATTTGAAAATAAAAATATAAGCAGTTATGCAATTTTGATAATTTAATCCTAACGATGCAAAAACTTTCTTTCGATAACTCTGTGTAAGCATTTTCTGAATGGATGTATCTAATATTAATTTGATGAAACGGAAATACTTCAAGTCCGCTCCCTTTCCAATCAGTGTCTTTTCCCTTTCAAAGTGATATTCTTTCGTTCTCAGCCCCCTATGTTTCATTCTGACAATGTATAATGTTTAATTTTTCCCCTCCAATGCTTTAAAGGTTCTCAGTTCTTTGATATTCCGCCCTCTAGATTCTCACTTAACCACATCACTCTCAGGAACGAATCAGGGTTTCTCTCCCACTCCGCACTTTCTCTTTCTTCGTCTCGCCAGATTTCCGTTCATCCTTTGATCTTATCTCCCCGTTTCTACCAAACCCTCTCTAGTGGTTTTCATCCGCATACCTTAGTTTAAAATCGCTTGTCCAAATGACAACGCAAAGACCTCTCCCCCAACCCTTTCCGCATATTTTACTTGAAATATTCCCCCTCTCTGCTTTTTCGTGCCTTTATTCCTGCTAATGCAATTGATGGGAAACAGTAATCATAGTTGAGTGAATCCTGGATTTTAGTGCGTTACACAGTATTTATTCAACAACTTCAAGGGCGTAACTTTCCTCAAGAGTGCGAATTTGTGCTCAGAAAATATTTATTTTAATAGAGCAAAACCTGTAAAAGTTAATCGGAATTCACTTTTAAGAATAAAAGACTAATAATAAATGCTAGTCTAAGAAAATAGTTGCTTGAGTAAGATTATTTTTAATTTTTCTATAAAACTGCCATAAAGGACGAGGCTCAAGGAAATGCGGTCTAAGAATTTTTTTGTGAAGGAATTGGAATGTGACAGAGGAAAGAGAAAGAGTTCATAATTGAATAGTCAGTGAGTTTGTTAAAAATGCAAGGATCAAGAGAAGATTGGGATATGAATGAATTAAAAACAGGTAGATGTTGAAAACCATATAAAAGTCTAGAAGTCTAGATCAAAATTCGAATACGCACGCAAAGCTTTGATGATAAAAATAGTTGACATTTAGCATCGGTTTTGGACAAAACTATAAATTACAGTAATTGGACAACAAATCCTTTGGTAGTTGTTCTTTGAGTTTAGGACCCCTTACCTTGACAGGAAATGAGCGGATTAACCTAGAATCGGTTCCAAGCTTACTTCGACGGTAGTAACTTTCTACTTATCGCCTAAGTTCACCTGCAAACAGAAATCATGGAAATACATTTATCGCACGGTAGAGAAATTTAAGACCTTCTGCATCGGATCTGAAAGTCTTTACTACCTCTCTCGTCTATGGCTCAAATGTTCGAATAAAACTATACTTCCGTGGAAATTAACCGCGTAGTCATAAATCGGAGATTTTCCCTTTGGTAGAATCGCAAACTAATTTAAATAAATATCGTTATAATTCCTTTCATTTAATGGCGCATTTTATAGTTGATAGGTAAAAGATATACTTCTTAGTCATTTGTTCCCTAGGAAAGTTTTGAGCCCCTAAAGAACGAAAATTCAAACATCCTAATTTTTCTAATTAAAGAAAAATTTCCCCATAAATTAAGATCTTTTATCATTAGATTTCAGCTTTAAATCCTTCAAAGCTCCATAAATACCGATGTTATACAGCGTATAAAAACTTTCTATTCCTTCAATTTTTACGGCGATTCTGCAGTAATCCTCCCAAGCTCTTCCGCTGTGTCTCTCCATTCCTCTTAACCTCTACGACCCTAGACCTTGTTGGCGCATAAGGCCATGCTGACCTAGGGTTTTCCTCCTCTCAGACATTGTTAAGGTTATGGGAAATAACTCATTACAAGATGAGTCAATAAACACCCCTCCCCCTCGTCTGTCTGTCCGCTTTCCCGCTTCATTTCCAAAACTATTGAATGGATTTTCATGAAGTTTGGCACTAAGGACTTTTTGGGCAAAAGTCCATAAAAATGATATAAATGTCTCACATAAGACAAACAAGGGTGCCACATTTACTCAAGCAGGGGTATAACCTTTCTATATATCAAAAAGGAACTTTCCGTCGTATCTAATAAAAAAACACTAATCGTATGAAAAAAGGCTACTAAGAAAAGTTGTGGAATTAATTATTTAACATGATTATATATTTCATTACGAACGCCTATGCAAGCTTGAAGTATGCATATTTTCTCTTGTTTAATTTTTCATGGAATTAAACATCTCGGGATGAGATACATGTGCAGATTAACCTTTTGTTTCATTCCCGCATCATGTAAATAGACACCAGTACTTATTGTCCTGTAATTTTATTTACGTTTATTCTGCCACACAATATGAAATTTTATCTATATTTTAACTTTAAACCTTTTTCACAGGTGGACATTAATCCACCTCAATATCTTTGCTGTCAAGGCGTATCAAAATTCCTTTAACCTGTTAAGAGTAATAACATCCTTATAAGAGTTGCAGTCCACTCTTTAATGCTATAGTTTTTCAATTTCTCTCTTCTTCACTAGTAAGTGACCCACCTGCACATATATTATTCATAATTGTTTCAGCATTGCTGTTTTCATTGCTGAAAATTATTTTCCATTTTAACCAAATATATTGACTATATTGTTTCATATGTATATTTGCTGAACTTAATCAGGCTTTATCACGCAGAAAATTCTCAAACATTTTAAACGTACGCCTCTAAATTATGTATGGTCCCAAATTTTCTTATTCTAATATATCTTTGCCTGCATTGAAAAAGGGTTTAAAAAATGCTGTCCGTTCAGGCACGTGTGCGTGCTCCTTGGTTCGCCGCAACATGGATTCTTATGAAATACTTCCTACGCCTTACATCTTTTATATTCACGATTCATTTTATCATTTGAAAAGATGTGCTTTTTCCTTCTCCGTAAACCACTTTACTCAAGAGATTATCCTTGTTTTTATTGCATGAAATGCATTCACTTTCTGGGTATTTGATCCACTTTAATGGCGTGAATCCTCTTTGCCTAAGTACAACGCTATAATACGATGTCGTTGAAATTTTTCTGGCCCTTCAGGGCGCCACTTCACTTTAATGAAAGAAATCTCCTCAAGGGAAGGAGGTAATATTCTGTTTCTTAGGGGAATGACCAGGAGCGGTCTCTTCCTTTGAAATCCCTGAAGTGGCAGAAAGGCGAATGAGTGAATTAACATCTAAAGAGGAAGGGAGAGAGTTGCTTATTTAATTCTCTTTTCTGAGGAATATTTTCTCCCGAGAGACATTCAGAGAATCTACAGTTTTGCTAATTGGCCCGAAACGTATATCTTCTTCTTTATGCGGAATTTTAGGAAATCGTCTATGCAACGACTCTCTAACAAAAAGAATTAAAGGGACGCATTCTTGTGCATTTAGTGCCTTTAAAAAATCAAAATTACGCTGAGAAAATTTGCTCTGATGAAAATAACGCAATGCAAGAGTTGCTTCCTTGTGAGACTATTTAATAATAAGCGGATTTAATCATTTTTTTCAAACGCTAAACTTCGAAATTTTTGTCACTAAAACATATGTAATCAACAACGTTGCTTTCAAGCTTACTCGGTTTTATCTACAATACTTTGGTAGATATATCATTTTGTGACTTTATTTAAACGTAATATGAATATAATCAGATAAAAATAATCTTATATATAATATATATATATATATATATATATATATATATATATATATATATATATATATATATGTATGTATATATGTGTGTGTGTGTGTGTGTGTGTGTGTGTGTGTCTTACTCCGTCTGCAACAACTTCCACCACGCGCCACCAGACCGCGCCACTTAACCACCCATGCCGATATTAATCGTTTATATCTCAAAAACGGTAAGAGATAATGGTTCAAAATTTTCCAGAATTGTTTGACTTACATATAAAAAGTAATCGATAAAAAAAAATATTTGGAAAAACGACCCGGGTTCGACTCTAGGAAATTATTTCTCGTTCTCGTAAGGTAACACTTAAAAATGGAGTTTTCGACGTGTAGACTTTTCTTCTTTTTTAAATTAAAATTTGATCTTCGGATCTGGACCATTCTAAAGAAAATATTTTCAAGTTTCTTATTCTATTCGTCATTTTTCCCCTTCAACTCGAAATCGCTCATGTTAATCGTATGAATAAGATATTTTGGAAAAATCTTGGCATTTTAACGGGATATTGCCTTGCCTACCAACTACTGTTAAACCTCGAAATCCTATTGTTACTTCAATCCATATAGGTTTTAGCGTGATCTGGAGGCTTTTATTAAGAGAAGGAGAGAAAAACGGAAGGAGGAGGAAATGATTTTCATAGCCATCAGTTTAAACAACATTCGTTGCGTTATTTACGAGAAGTAAAGCCTAAAAAGCTGAAATACTATTCAAAGATTAAAAATGGTAATAAAGAGCTAAATTCAATATTAAAGAAATAAAAACGGTATGAAAATCTGAGAAACGGGCTTGAGGTTTTAATAATGAAACCGTGCATATTGTGCGATAGGTTAGAGGAGTTAGGCAGAATAATGGAGAACTTAAGGACGGTTTTGGAAATTGAGAGAGAAAGAGAGGTTTAAAAGAATCAAAAAATCACAAAAATACGGCTATGTTGTCCGTCCGTTTGTCTGAGTGTCAAACTATTAAAACGCGAATAACTCAGTCAAGGATGTAGATATAAAATTGAAAATTGGCAGAAATAATCTATTTAAATATAAAAATGCTTTGACGAAAGAAAATTCACAAAAGAATTCCTGAGTTCGACTAAAGGGTAATATTTCCATTCTTCTTAAGATAACACTAAAAAATCGAATTTTTGTAGTGCAGGCTTTTTTCTTTTGGAAATGAAAATTGAAGAAACGTGACCTACGATCATCTGATTTGAACTCTTTTGAAGAAAAATTAATCAAATCACTTATTCTATTCTTCTTTTTCCGAGATCGCTCATTTGTTTATCTTGACAACCGACTGCTGTAATAAACAAAATCAATATAAATAATGGTTATTAAAATAATTTATTTAAAGTTAAAAATTTTAATTCCGTTTTTTATTATTTTTTTTTATTTTCCGTTAAAATAAGAAAGCGATGAAAAACCAAATTTCAGGGTCCTCCTCGGCAGCCCCCATGTAGTACATGCATTAAGGATATGTTTTAAGGGACAAAAATCTCTCTCTCTATCTACATTAGCACACAACACACAGAAATAAATTCGATTCCCTTTTCGTTTTGACGGTAACCACAGATATGGATATTTGCGACAGTTTCCTTGGTCACTTAGGAAATTTCTGATCGAATGAAAAGCTTCCTTCCAGAGTCTTTTTATGAGGAAACCATCGCAAGGGAGAGCGTTTTATTCCCGAGTTCGATTCAAGAGTAATATACCATTTTTTTGTAGCACAGGATTTTCTTCTTTTGGAAATTGAAAATTGAAACGTTGAGCATGAAGAACAATGCCAGCACCAGGGACACCAGGTCAGCCAACCAAGGTTTACGGGAGACTCCTCCGCACCAGAGACCTACAAACACACTCAACATTCACACAGATCGGTTGTGTGAAAACATTTCAGTGACCCTTGTCGTAGATAAAAAATACAAAACAAACCAAAGTCAGGAAAATAAAAAAATAAAACCTCGGTGAAGCCGATTAAGAAGAATGATTAAAAGTGATTGGAACGATCGGGTATGCAAAAAACGGGTGCAGTGACTCTTGTCGTAAGTTAAAACGAAAGAAGGCGGGAGAGAACATGAAAAATAATCAAAATAAAACAAAGAATCGATGAAGCCAATTCGAGGAAAGCGTAAGGAGTATTGACTAATGCGCGTATTTCGGCTACCAAGTAGCCCTCTTCAGAGTCCTGAAGGTAAGATAATGCGTGGGATGGGAAGCTCGGTGTTTATAAATAGTGCCAGAAGAGAAAAAAATGTGGGGGTAACGGGAGAGGGAAGAAGACGGTTAACCGAGGTATAGGGAAGGTGAACTAAGTCAACTAAAGTCAACTAAGCAAGGACACGAAAGAAAAACAACGTAAAGGCAGTGACACGAACAAAAACTTTAGTACGGCATTTGGAGATCAGTTACCTTTTATCATTGTATGTGTGCCGTGAAGCCCATGCCCATATAGTTATATTAGTTATATTTGTTGATCAAGCTCTATAAAATGAAAATCGATGTAACGAACTCCTTCAGTCATAAAAATTAACACGTCCAAATGTATTTCACCTACTAAATGGGCATCTTCAGGGGAACCTTACCACGGTAGTGACTGGACAGCTCTATAAAATAGAATCAATAGAAATAGATTGATTGATTGATATGGTCTTTATTTGGGGCGAGATTGAGACTAAGAAGTCCCATCTTCCACCTAACCCCTAGAATCAAAATAGAAAATATAAATTTGGCAGGAATGCTTTATTTACATATTAAAAGTGATTTACCAAAAAATATGTGGAAAAACGACCCGGGTTTGACTCTAAGGAAATGTATATATAAAATATCACGTAAACATCGACTTTTTGACGTGCAGGCTTTTATTCTTCTAAATTAGAAATAATTAACCTACAATCTTCGAATCTAAACCATTTTTTTATTATGAAGTTTCATATTCTGTTCATCCTTTTCCCCCTACAGTTCCAAATCCCTCATGTTAAACGTTTAATTCGCATTTTGAGGAAATCTTGCCAACGAGTTACATTGTTAAACCTCGAAATACAACTGTTATTTCAATTCTTATGGGAGAAAGCGTGCTTTGAATGCTTTTAATGCGAGAGAGAGAGAGAAGGATGGAGATGGAAATTAATCGTCCCGTTATATGCGAGAAGGAATACATCAGAATGTACAACATTAATCATTCTCATATTTAAAAGGTAAATCCGATATTTCCAATTTTAAACACCCATAAGAAAAGCATTGAAAACGGTGCAGGGCTATATAAAATTTCTTTTTAAAATTATTTACAGTTAAGATACAAATTGGGGACAGGCACCATACCGTGGATGAAAGAATGAAGGTCATTTTTCTTGAAGACAAAATTCAAATACATGCTGAATTTGCGTAAAAATCTATTTGATTTCAGCCAACAACGTATACATATGTTGACGTGATAATTATAAATTTCTTTTTATCCGGATATATACTAAAAGGCACGGATGGTGACACCATAATCATACATACAAAATATCCTAATTTTTACATAACTTTTAGTGTAGCATATAGGCTATTGTCTTAATGTTGATTATAGTTATTGCTTAAAAAGGACGATCTGAGCCATGCACCTTGAAATTCGAAAACATGGACGCGAACTGATTGCCAAAGAATTTAGAAATTCCGGATAGATGCCTTAATTTCGTAGAAAATGAAAACTATTATCTTATTTAAATTGGTGGTTCAAATGCTGCCGCATTGGTTACGAGTTAAGATCTTTGTGTATGGTGATTTTTAAGCGCTTGCAGTATGCACCGACAACTCGTATATATAAATGTGAAGTTAATATAACAGTTATTAATAATTCTCATTTCTTATGACAGTATTTCTCATATCTCGCATCTGAAACTGTTTCCTCTTGGCAATCTTAGTTGTAGCTATATCTCCAGCACAAACTACTGACTCTTCAAGTGTTCTCAAAAACTTTCTTCTTCCCATCTTCATTCAACATAGTATATCTCCCTTATGTTCTCGTCCATCACTGGATTTTTTGCCATAAGATTAAAGTCGGAAATTCTATCTCCAAACAATTAATTATTTATTCAGCACTGTGTTTTCTGTTTCTCGTTTAGTTAAAATCCTCTTCCTGATCCCGCTGATTCTCTTCCGTATCACAAGCTCTTTTCTGTTCATTTTTTATCCTTTGATGCTCCAAAATGAAGAGATTTCTGTATTCCATAACGAACCCATCTTACTTATATTGAGTGAAACAAGAGAAACGGGGGAAAATCGTAGAAGCTATTAGGTTGTATCATTTAAATAAAACGAACACGCTTGCTTGCATTACACAAAAGACATTCACGAGCTTCAAGATTTCTGAAGTATGACACCATTTAACTCATACGTAATTGATTTGGCAATATTGCACAGTATATAACCTAAGCATTTAAAAGTATTTCCTATTAAATAGTTAGATATCAATGATGGTGTAACCCTATTAAGACGTAGCATTCAACCTTATTTCGCTGCTTCTCTCTCTTTCTCTCCCCAAATTTAAAAACTACTCGTTTGGAGCGATAAGAGGAGGTATAAATTCCTCTCTGCCACTACTTCACAGCCTATAAAACTCGTATTACTTCTAAGGGTTTTTCAGACCTCTCACCGCAACAAATGTTCCTCGAGGGTTAAATGAAGGGAAGGACGTCAAGCGCTCTCAGGTCCTTTTTACGTTGTTTTTCGAGTCAATTCATCGAAGCGAGAATGCCATGTTTCTGGATCGCATTACTCGCCTTCTAAGACAGTGGTTCTCGACTGAGAGTTATCGCGAACCGATGTTTTGACCGAAAGTTTGTCGCGAACCGGTGTATTATCTGAATATTCCATCAAGGACCGGTAAAATCGATTTAACCACCAGCTACTTGAAAATTGTACACTTTGACAACAAAAATCACAAGCCTCTCTCTCATTAATCACTGCTGTTTATCATAGAACTTTTATGAGAAAAATGGAATGTCGTGAACTGGCGGTTGAGAAACATTTCTCTATGACAGATTCAGAGAGAGATGCACAGAAATGAGAATCCTCTCACTAAGCGCACACCAGCGAATGTGTGTTTGTGTGTGCGTGAGTTTGTTTGCTTGACAGTAAAGGCTCGAGGCCCCCTGGCTCGTCCTTTGAGTAATCGGAATGGAGCTGAGAACGCCAGTTTTGAGCATTTTATTGTTCCCTCTAGAGGAAAGTGTGGTAGGATCGAAGAGGAGGCGGAAGCGAGCTGGAAAAAGGGTTTGGGATGAGGAGAAAGATAAAGAATCATCGGGTCCCCGGTTGATTCCGATTCTCTCGGAAATCCAATTTCTTCCGAGGGATTGGTCGTGGGACGAGGCATGAACGACACGGCTATGAATTTTTGGGATATTTCTAGCGTCAACATCTCGAAACTTTATCCGCTTCTCTTTCACGATGCACGTTTTCTGTAAACCGAGCTACCAGAGAGCAGATTAATACGAAAGAAACGAGGGACTTCTGCGAGTGGGATATGCAGTGCTGGAGTGGAGTGCGAGGATGAAGGGGGATGGGTAGAGGGGGGAGAAAACGGAGGAAAAGAACTTCGGGAAGGAGACAGGAAAGAGAGGGAGTAGAGTGGAAAGGAAGCGAGAGAGGAGGGAGTCTTTTCTGTCGAAAAAGTGAGCGAATCTCGGGGTTTTCGGATCCGTGAGGTTATGAGAATTGGTTCGGCGGGGGGTGAGGGAAGGGGAAATGGGAGAAAGAGTCGAGTGGAAGACGGAGGAATATAAAGAAGATTGCGAGAAGAGTTAACATTTCCGAGAGGAAGATAAACAGGGGTGAGTGGCGAATCGGTAACGACCCCAATTTAAAGCGACGGAGTCGTGGCGAGAGGCATCCTCTTCGCCATGATGGTTGAAGATAAAACTTCCCGCGTCCTGTGACACGGAACGACTGGCTATTAAATATAAAGATCCGTAAATTCTGTTTTGGCGGATGTGGAAGTAATCGCATCAAAAAAAGAAAATTGCTTAATAGTGCGAATCGAGGTAATCGCGCCGAAGATATTAATTGCTCCACTATTTTACCATCCTTCTAATTATGGACCTTATGTACTCGATAGTGTTTAAAATTTAAGAAAGTTATATTAGTTTTTTAAGTGAAAATGTAATGGATAAATAGATGCATTACCATAAATTGGTTATAAAACAAACGTAGCATTCACTGGATAGGAACTAAGAATAAATTTATGTTTAAAAATCAGATCAAGAAATATTAAACAATGTATTCAGTATTTTTTCAGGCTTAAGTATCTTTAAATGTACTAAAACTGGCTCTTTGTCAGCCCATTATCTTTCCCATGCTTGGAGAACAAATAATATAGATAGCATCTATAAATCGCTACTTTCCTTGCTATCATTTTCGTAGTGTCCGTCCGTCAATCAGTCATCGTGAATAAATCGTGAGTGCACTCACGGAGTTTAACACGAGTCTAATTTCGGTACCATTTTGCTCGTCTTTTCGACAAAAATTACGTAGAGGCATTCTTTTTCGCCAAAATGCCACAATTTAACTCAAGGATTTTATTTTTAATTTAGGTAACATGCTTACAAGCATGATTCTATATAAGAAAGTGAAATCATTGATCGACGTGAAGATCCTCAGTTCGCTTTGAAGCTTTAAAAATCAGTGCTTGAACAGTTATTTGCACAAAGAACAAACGCTCATCTTCGCGAATTTTGCTTCATAATCAATATACAGAGAGGACACTTGCCGCTACAAATAATTGAGTCACAATTTAGGGAACTAAATTTAAGTTTTAGCGTCGTCTAACGAACCACAGAAAGTGTTTAGGCACTTCAGAATCGCTCACTTTCATTAAGAAAAAATGGCATTTTCGTTGAAATGAAATTTTACGTACCTACTCAGCATAAAATAAAGGGCTAAATTGAAGGAGTCACTGCGTTAAATTTACAGAACAAACAAACAGTAACCGCGCTAGAGTTCAACTACTATCTCTGTACAGCCAAATAATTTCGTTATTGAAATGTTTATATTGCTGCTCAAATTCTATATTATTTATCGAATTTGAGTGATTTTTTATATCCTCTGAATATCATTACTGCTGAGGCTTTATTATAAGCAGCGAAATACCAGATTTTCAAAATGCACCTCCGACACTAAAACATTTTATTGGATCCCGTTCGTATTTCCCTTCCGCTCCTTATGGAATGAGATGAATAGGTTTCACGAACATGTCAACGACTACTAGCAAGATGGAAAGTTTAGAAATAGAGCTTATGCGCCCACATTAATAGGTGTTTTGGCAGTTAATGCATGTTACGAAGATTTTGCAAACAACGCTTCAACGGGCGGGCTTATATTAGTTACAATATACATTTTAAGCAGAATGACATTTTAAGTTTTTTTCAATTTTCTGTTTTTCATTCTTTACATTCCCGTCGAAATGTTTTCCCGTCCGAAATTCTTCTCCCAAGGTAACTATTACATGATAAAGAAAATCTTAGATTTTCAGTTTTACAGCCTTTGTTCCTTGCAGATTATATTAGTCAATGTAGTCTTAACCGAATTCTCAAAGTTTAATTTTTTATCTAAGAGAAAGGCACAGCAACATCTTAATTGCTGTTGGTCTACCCATCTCTGTGGACGATTTCTGCCGAGCAAATAAAGCTAGAGCAAGAGAGTTTTCCTCCATCCGAGAAAAGGGAACAGCGGCATTGTTGCCATCACGAAAAAATTTTTAATAAACCTCTGCGTATAACTTGCAGCGCCAGTTCTTTCCTCCCTTGTTGATGTTTGCACATAACAAATAAGCAAATCAACGAAAGAAACGACAATTTCAAAAAGCAGAGAAGGGCTACATTTCCAGTATGGAAGTCGCATAACGCTATAAATAATTTCAGTTGTTGTTGTTTCATGACTTAAAATTTGCTGGAAATTTTGAGACTTTTGTTGTTTGAAAGCAAACTCGGAACAAAGGGTGGAACTTCATGAAACTATTTCGAAGAGCCCCTTAGGTGATTGACATTGTGCGTTGAAAGGGCGCGGGACGTAATTTCTCATCTGATCCTATTTTTTTAATGGCAGCGGTAGGTGGCAGCATTAATTTCCAGGGAATAATTCGCAGCTACATCGGTGTTTATATCTGATGGAATTAGACCCATCGCCAACATTGTGCGAACGAGAGATACTAATCATTTTCTGGGAAGTTCGACCAGTTGTTTTGCGATGGAGTCTTTTCCCACGAGAATCAATTTAAATAATAATTTCTGTTTTAAAACTCATAACAATGCGTTGCCATTATCCGAGGGAATGTATTCCGGGAAATCCATTGGAATTGGACCAGTGGAACTCGATAATCTAATTTTTGCCATAGCGTCCGAGTGAAGTATACCAGTGCGCAAAACCTGTTTTTTTCATTCCAATTAAGTTGCATTCAACCGTTGATAGTTCAGAGCCATGATGTGAACATGCATCATTGGAAAAGAAACAGCGAATTTTAAGTCATTTTTATAAAATTACTTATGAATATTTTATGGTAGAGGAAAAATTACGCAGCTATGCGTTATTTTACTGTTTAACTCATGCGCTATATAAATGAAAAGAGGGTTAGATGAAAAATTCTACATAAAAATTGTTATAAAATATGCATTTTAAATAATAAAATATTTTGAAATTTTGCTTCTATAATTTTATATGTCATTTAAAAAACTAACCAATTCATCTCCCTTAAAATATTTCCTTAACGTTCTGACGCAATCCTCGAGAAAGCGCATAATTTTCGGATTTCGTTTGAAGCGCGAGGAGGGGATTAATACACACGTCCAAAAATGATTATCCTCAGCGATAGCGAAAACACTTCATTCCACTCGCGATTCGACCTTGAACGGTTTTCTTTCGTCTCTTTGGGCAAATATTCCTTATTCTTACCCGAGCGGAAATCCTTTGTGTCCTCTGCAGGTCAATAATTTCCGTTGCCTCTCCACTGTGAGGTCGGGGGCGAAAAGAAATCGGGGCGGAAGAGAGCGAGAGAGAGAGAGTGGGAGTCAGATTTTCCATGGCAGCGATGCCGCATTGTTGCTCGGCTCCCGTGATTTGCATCCACGAGAGAGATGGGAAGAGAGGTAGAGGGATAAGGAGAGAGGGGGAGAAGTCAAAAAGATGGGCGAGCGAGCAATCCGTGATGAACTGCCAGCTGAATGATAATGGCGGTCTAGATGAAGGTTCCGGAAGAAGGGCAAGAACTAGTGATATGGGAATTGAAGAAGCGTAGGAAGGGGAATTAAGGGGGGCAGGCGGAAATTCAAGACGGAGGGAATAAATTGAGAGACGGGAGAGGGCAGGAGAAGTTGGTGACTATGAGAAGTGGGAGACACGAGGCATAACAATATGCGGTAGGAAGACGAGGTTGGTTTAGAGCAAAAAGGGGGAGTAGTTTATGAGAAAGAAGAAGACGTAAATGTAAGTGTGTGGGATTGCATAGTGAGAGGAGCAAAGTACGTGAATTTAGGTGGAGGAAAAACGAAGGGGGGATACGAAATTCACAAGGAAGGAGGCAAGAGGTGTACCAGTAGGTGTAAATTAGCTTAGAAAAAAGGCGGGGACGATGAAAGATGAGAGATCGAAGGGTGAAAGGACGGAATAAAAATCAGGAGGAGGAAAGAAACGTAGCGGAAGCGATTGGATAGAAAGGGGAAAGGAGAAAACGAAGAAGATGGGATGCCACGGGAGACAGAGTGATGGCAATGGATGGAAAAATGCTGTTTAGAGGAAGATTGAAGGAAAATAGTGTACGCTTCGAATAAGGGGTGGAAGAGAAATGAGGCGAAATACATGGCAGTAAAGCTAATAAGATTATGGAAGGAGGGAGGGAACGGTAAAAGGTCGGTCACGTGATAGGTAAAATGAAGGTTAGGAAGCGGCCGAAGATATTCGTCAAATCCCGGAGAGACAACTCATGAAATTGGAGAAGAATTAATATGAAACCAAAACTCAATATGAGTCAATATACAATTATGTAGAATTATACATAAATGATGGGAATATAATTTTTAGTATTCCCCGCCGTCTTAAAATCTTGACTTTTTATTTAGACATAAAAGTATAAGCTTTTATTATACAATCGTGGTATCAAATTCTCACTTACATAAAAATCTAAGGGAATAAAGTTTTATTAAAAATTACTTTATATATACATGGAAGTTGATATTTTATATCAATATACGGTTTTACCTTTCTGCGGCATCATTTTTTGCTCTTTCGAATTAAAAAATTGACGGAGGTCTCTGTAGGCCTATCAATGCTTAAGAGGATACAAATCAAAACATTGCACCTTCAGTGTACATATAAGTGACTATATTTATTTGAGAACCAGGCAGGGTTAAGAAAGAATTTTGTCGAAAAAATATTTTGTCGACGACTGCATGAAGATAAATATACTGAGCCTAAGAAACTAAATAAGAAACGAAAGCTATTGCTTTCGCAAAGATAGACAACTAACAACTAACTGAACTAACTGAAAGAGATAGTGATAAGAAACATAAACTTAAAGAGAAAGATCGTCTTATAAAGGTGTCCCAAATTAAAAGAAGACATCTTCAGATCACAGAATTTCTGAAGCCATCCTCTTCTCATTCGAAATTCAAATTGACACCCTTCTCAAACACCTCTATCCCCAATATCTTGAGTATCACTCATCACGTCGTCACTCATGGTGAGGCAAATAAAATTTCCTTTTTCCTTGCTTCTCTTTTCTCTCTCTCTCTTAGACTTCCTTCTTTTCTATCTTCCTCTGTTACTGTCTCTCTCTCTTTCTTGGTCGTTAGTACAATGAAAAAATATTCCATATTTTTGGAGCTATTGACTAAATAATTTTTATAATTTCACACCATGGCTGATTTGTATCTATATTATAATTAGCGATCTTATTTATGAAACATTGACAACAGAAGTTTCGAGATCATTAGAATTTTACAAGGTTTTATTCATTAAATACACATAATAAATAAAAATTACTTCATAGTTTCCGATATTTTGGTTTATTTTTCTTCAACTATATCTTAATTCGCACTTCTCTAGCAAACAAGACACTGGTAACAGAATCATGGCGGTATAATCGTCACATAACAACACAGAAATGCTACTATTTCTGATTAGTCTTTTGAGTCATCCGACATTCAAAGTGAATTTACATTAATTATCACTAATCTTGAACAAAAATGCGGTCATTGTTAATCATATATATAAACTTTAGAAACTGATAGCTGGCTATCAAAGCGCAGGCTGTGATACCAAAGGTCATGAAAAGGAGACGAGTTCCAAAACTCGGCCTCAATCCGATAATTTAATTTTAAAAAGGATAACTCACTTTCTTTTCTAAAATTTAATTTGTGCCTATATTCACCAGCCTCGAAAAAAATCCGGGAACCTCTTTCATTAGTCAGAGAAAGGCAACTTAATTGTTTTCCTAGCCAATTCTCCTATGTCACTGATAAAATCACCCGTTTACGTCATTTTAAACGAAGCAGTGACGTAAAAAATCTTCTGGTAACATAAATCTCATATTCAGTCCGATTAATACTAAACATATTGTATTTTACCCTAAAGTTAGTTTTTTATGGTAAGATAATTTTTTATTAACTGTGAAAGAGATTCCAACATTTTCATTTTTTTATTAAAACCTAAAAAAAGCCTTTTCGTAGTACTTGGTAACTTAAAAATGCATTACAAATTGACCGTGTCATTTTGAACAAATTTATTATATTTAAAAGTCAATGAACGACACTCGTGTCTTAAAATTTCCATCAATTTTTCTGCGATCACCTCTCTCATAAGCCTCCCTAATAAGAGAAAATGTCAATCCAACTTCCATTTTTTTTAATGACAGCCAAAGTCAATGAATTCCTACAGCTTCTTCTTCCATTTCCCAGAGAAGAAATTGCTCTGATTAGATTACGAGGATAAAGTTCAGGAGAGAGAGGGAGAGTAAGATGGAGAGAGTGAGATGGAGAGAGTAAGATGGAGAGAGTGAGATGGAGAGAGTGAGATGAGAGAGTGAGATAGAGAGAGTGAGATGGAGAGGGAGGTTCCTTTTAGGAAGGAAGGGAAAAGGAGATTAACATCTCCGTGCGTGAGCGTCGATGAAAGAGAATCGGATAACTGGATTGACAAGAGATAGAGAGGAAGAGACAAAAGGGAAGAGGCGAATGCTTTTGGATGCGGGATGAAGGAGGAGAGGGTGTGATGTAAATGGAAAGTGGGTTATGGGGAAGTGTTTGGAATGAATAAAGAGGAGCGGTAGGGGTGGTTGGTGGGCGGGGTTGAGTGTTCGAATGGCGGGAGGAACTCACCAAAGATGGATATGCGCACATGTTTAGGGATGGGTGCCTAATGCAACTCTGGGTGAATAAGAGCGGAAAATGTTTTTAAATGAGAATGGAAAGTCGTCAGATGAAGAGTATTATTAAAAAAATAGATTACTTGAAAATTTGGGGATCAAATGCATGTCCACCATCGCATATTTCTATATCTTTCAATTAAGAGCAATCTTAAATGCAAAATCCCTTCCGTTTAGACAGTAATCCAACAAATAAGAACCATTTTTCTTATTTAATTTATTTTTATAGATATCTTTGACCCGATTAAGAAATTTAGTATTCAAGAGAAAAATTTATGATGAGTAGTAGCAGTGCACACCATATTTTTTCACATTTTTATCAACTTTGCGACTTGGAAAGATATTTGAAAATAAAAATATAAGCAGTTATGCAATTTTGATAATTTAATCCTAACGATGCAAAAACTTTCTTTCGATAACTCTGTGTAAGCATTTTCTGAATGGATGTATCTAATATTAATTTGATGAAACGGAAATACTTCAAGTCCGCTCCCTTTCCAATCAGTGTCTTTTCCCTTTCAAAGTGATATTCTTTCGTTCTCAGCCCCCTATGTTTCATTCTGACAATGTATAATGTTTAATTTTTCCCCTCCAATGCTTTAAAGGTTCTCAGTTCTTTGATATTCCGCCCTCTAGATTCTCACTTAACCACATCACTCTCAGGAACGAATCAGGGTTTCTCTCCCACTCCGCACTTTCTCTTTCTTCGTCTCGCCAGATTTCCGTTCATCCTTTGATCTTATCTCCCCGTTTCTACCAAACCCTCTCTAGTGGTTTTCATCCGCATACCTTAGTTTAAAATCGCTTGTCCAAATGACAACGCAAAGACCTCTCCCCCAACCCTTTCCGCATATTTTACTTGAAATATTCCCCCTCTCTGCTTTTTCGTGCCTTTATTCCTGCTAATGCAATTGATGGGAAACAGTAATCATAGTTGAGTGAATCCTGGATTTTAGTGCGTTACACAGTATTTATTCAACAACTTCAAGGGCGTAACTTTCCTCAAGAGTGCGAATTTGTGCTCAGAAAATATTTATTTTAATAGAGCAAAACCTGTAAAAGTTAATCGGAATTCACTTTTAAGAATAAAAGACTAATAATAAATGCTAGTCTAAGAAAATAGTTGCTTGAGTAAGATTATTTTTAATTTTTCTATAAAACTGCCATAAAGGACGAGGCTCAAGGAAATGCGGTCTAAGAATTTTTTTGTGAAGGAATTGGAATGTGACAGAGGAAAGAGAAAGAGTTCATAATTGAATAGTCAGTGAGTTTGTTAAAAATGCAAGGATCAAGAGAAGATTGGGATATGAATGAATTAAAAACAGGTAGATGTTGAAAACCATATAAAAGTCTAGAAGTCTAGATCAAAATTCGAATACGCACGCAAAGCTTTGATGATAAAAATAGTTGACATTTAGCATCGGTTTTGGACAAAACTATAAATTACAGTAATTGGACAACAAATCCTTTGGTAGTTGTTCTTTGAGTTTAGGACCCCTTACCTTGACAGGAAATGAGCGGATTAACCTAGAATCGGTTCCAAGCTTACTTCGACGGTAGTAACTTTCTACTTATCGCCTAAGTTCACCTGCAAACAGAAATCATGGAAATACATTTATCGCACGGTAGAGAAATTTAAGACCTTCTGCATCGGATCTGAAAGTCTTTACTACCTCTCTCGTCTATGGCTCAAATGTTCGAATAAAACTATACTTCCGTGGAAATTAACCGCGTAGTCATAAATCGGAGATTTTCCCTTTGGTAGAATCGCAAACTAATTTAAATAAATATCGTTATAATTCCTTTCATTTAATGGCGCATTTTATAGTTGATAGGTAAAAGATATACTTCTTAGTCATTTGTTCCCTAGGAAAGTTTTGAGCCCCTAAAGAACGAAAATTCAAACATCCTAATTTTTCTAATTAAAGAAAAATTTCCCCATAAATTAAGATCTTTTATCATTAGATTTCAGCTTTAAATCCTTCAAAGCTCCATAAATACCGATGTTATACAGCGTATAAAAACTTTCTATTCCTTCAATTTTTACGGCGATTCTGCAGTAATCCTCCCAAGCTCTTCCGCTGTGTCTCTCCATTCCTCTTAACCTCTACGACCCTAGACCTTGTTGGCGCATAAGGCCATGCTGACCTAGGGTTTTCCTCCTCTCAGACATTGTTAAGGTTATGGGAAATAACTCATTACAAGATGAGTCAATAAACACCCCTCCCCCTCGTCTGTCTGTCCGCTTTCCCGCTTCATTTCCAAAACTATTGAATGGATTTTCATGAAGTTTGGCACTAAGGACTTTTTGGGCAAAAGTCCATAAAAATGATATAAATGTCTCACATAAGACAAACAAGGGTGCCACATTTACTCAAGCAGGGGTATAACCTTTCTATATATCAAAAAGGAACTTTCCGTCGTATCTAATAAAAAAACACTAATCGTATGAAAAAAGGCTACTAAGAAAAGTTGTGGAATTAATTATTTAACATGATTATATATTTCATTACGAACGCCTATGCAAGCTTGAAGTATGCATATTTTCTCTTGTTTAATTTTTCATGGAATTAAACATCTCGGGATGAGATACATGTGCAGATTAACCTTTTGTTTCATTCCCGCATCATGTAAATAGACACCAGTACTTATTGTCCTGTAATTTTATTTACGTTTATTCTGCCACACAATATGAAATTTTATCTATATTTTAACTTTAAACCTTTTTCACAGGTGGACATTAATCCACCTCAATATCTTTGCTGTCAAGGCGTATCAAAATTCCTTTAACCTGTTAAGAGTAATAACATCCTTATAAGAGTTGCAGTCCACTCTTTAATGCTATAGTTTTTCAATTTCTCTCTTCTTCACTAGTAAGTGACCCACCTGCACATATATTATTCATAATTGTTTCAGCATTGCTGTTTTCATTGCTGAAAATTATTTTCCATTTTAACCAAATATATTGACTATATTGTTTCATATGTATATTTGCTGAACTTAATCAGGCTTTATCACGCAGAAAATTCTCAAACATTTTAAACGTACGCCTCTAAATTATGTATGGTCCCAAATTTTCTTATTCTAATATATCTTTGCCTGCATTGAAAAAGGGTTTAAAAAATGCTGTCCGTTCAGGCACGTGTGCGTGCTCCTTGGTTCGCCGCAACATGGATTCTTATGAAATACTTCCTACGCCTTACATCTTTTATATTCACGATTCATTTTATCATTTGAAAAGATGTGCTTTTTCCTTCTCCGTAAACCACTTTACTCAAGAGATTATCCTTGTTTTTATTGCATGAAATGCATTCACTTTCTGGGTATTTGATCCACTTTAATGGCGTGAATCCTCTTTGCCTAAGTACAACGCTATAATACGATGTCGTTGAAATTTTTCTGGCCCTTCAGGGCGCCACTTCACTTTAATGAAAGAAATCTCCTCAAGGGAAGGAGGTAATATTCTGTTTCTTAGGGGAATGACCAGGAGCGGTCTCTTCCTTTGAAATCCCTGAAGTGGCAGAAAGGCGAATGAGTGAATTAACATCTAAAGAGGAAGGGAGAGAGTTGCTTATTTAATTCTCTTTTCTGAGGAATATTTTCTCCCGAGAGACATTCAGAGAATCTACAGTTTTGCTAATTGGCCCGAAACGTATATCTTCTTCTTTATGCGGAATTTTAGGAAATCGTCTATGCAACGACTCTCTAACAAAAAGAATTAAAGGGACGCATTCTTGTGCATTTAGTGCCTTTAAAAAATCAAAATTACGCTGAGAAAATTTGCTCTGATGAAAATAACGCAATGCAAGAGTTGCTTCCTTGTGAGACTATTTAATAATAAGCGGATTTAATCATTTTTTTCAAACGCTAAACTTCGAAATTTTTGTCACTAAAACATATGTAATCAACAACGTTGCTTTCAAGCTTACTCGGTTTTATCTACAATACTTTGGTAGATATATCATTTTGTGACTTTATTTAAACGTAATATGAATATAATCAGATAAAAATAATCTTATATATAATATATATATATATATATATATATATATATATATATATATATATATATATATATATATATATATATATATATATATGTATGTATATATGTGTGTGTGTGTGTGTGTGTGTGTGTGTGTGTCTTACTCCGTCTGCAACAACTTCCACCACGCGCCACCAGACCGCGCCACTTAACCACCCATGCCGATATTAATCGTTTATATCTCAAAAACGGTAAGAGATAATGGTTCAAAATTTTCCAGAATTGTTTGACTTACATATAAAAAGTAATCGATAAAAAAAAATATTTGGAAAAACGACCCGGGTTCGACTCTAGGAAATTATTTCTCGTTCTCGTAAGGTAACACTTAAAAATGGAGTTTTCGACGTGTAGACTTTTCTTCTTTTTTAAATTAAAATTTGATCTTCGGATCTGGACCATTCTAAAGAAAATATTTTCAAGTTTCTTATTCTATTCGTCATTTTTCCCCTTCAACTCGAAATCGCTCATGTTAATCGTATGAATAAGATATTTTGGAAAAATCTTGGCATTTTAACGGGATATTTTCTTGCCATCCAACTACATTGTTAAACCTCGAAATCCTATTGTTACTTCAATCCATATAGGTTTAAGCGTGATCTGGAGGCTTTTATTAAGAGAAGGAGAGAAAAACGGAAGGAGGAAATGATTTTCTTAGCCATCAATGTAAACAACATTCGTTGCGTTATTTACGAGAAGTAAAGCCTAAAAATCTGAAATACTATTCAAAGATTAAAAATGCTAATAAAGAGCTAAATTCAATATTAAAGAAATAGAAAGGGTATGAAAATCTGAGAAACGTGCTTGACGTTTTAATAATGAAACCGTGCATATTGTGCGATAGGTTAGAGGAGTTAGGTAGAATAATGGAGGACTTAAGGACGGTTTTGGAAATCGGGAGAGAAAGAGAGGTTTAAAAGAATCAAAAAATCACAAAAATACGGCTATGTTGTCCGTCCGTTTGTCTGAGTGTCAAACTATTAAAACGCGAATAACTCAGTCAAGGATGTAGATATAAAATTGAAAATTGGCAGAAATAATCTATTTAAATATAAAAATGCTTTAACGAAAGAAAATTCACAAAAGAATTCCTGAGTTCGACTAAAGGGTAATATTTCCATTCTTCTTAAGATAACACTAAAAAATCGAATTTTTGTAGTGCAGGCTTTTTTCTTTTGGAAATGAAAATTGAAGAAACGTGACCTACGATCATCTGATTTGAACTCTTTTGAAGAAAAATTAATCAAATCACTTATTCTATTCTTCTTTTTCCGAGATCGCTCATTTGTTTATCTTGACAACCGACTGCTGTAATAAACAAAATCAATATAAATAATAGTTATAAAATAATTTATTTAAAGTTAAAATTTTTAATTCCGTTTTTTATTAATTTTTTAATTTTATTTATTTTCCGTTAAAAAAAGAAAGCGATGAAAAACCGAATTTCAGGGTCCTCCTCAGCAGCCCTCATGTAGTACATGCATTGAGGATATGTTTTAAGGGACAAAAATCTCTCTCTCTCTATCTACATTCGCACACAGCACACAGAAATAAATTCGATTCCCTTTTAGTTTTGACGGTAACCACAGATATGGATATTTGCGACAGTTTCCTTGGTCACTTAGGAAATTTCTGATCGAATGAAAAGCTTCCTTCCAGAGTCTTTTTATGGGGAAACCACCGCAAGGGAGGAGAGCGTTTTATTGGCTAGCAAAGTAGGGAAGAAAATCCAATGTATTATTCAGTTTGCATTCATAATGATTTGAACATGTTGTGTAGAGACGCAAAATGAAAGTGAATCTGATGAAGCGACGAGGAGATTCTATTATAATAGATAAGGCAAAGCGGGAAGCAAGGAGAATGAGGAGGGGATAGGAAATAAAAGGAAGGAAAGCAAAGGAAGGGGACGATAAGGCTGGACGTCAGGACAGATGGAGTATGATGGTAATCGAGGTTGGAAGTCGGTTAGGGGCAAGAATAAGAGACCCAAGAGAGGATTGTGGCGTGGTGCGAGGAATTGAATGCGTTATGCGTGGTGAAGGACTTTGAATTCCGGCAAAGAGCTTTTAGAAATGGAGAGAGCAGAGGCTAAAGAAGAATATGAGTAGAGAGACCACCATGGTTCCACCATGATTAGAGATTTGTCCGGACGAATGGAGAGGAAGTGAAAGGCAAAAAAGACTTCATTCCCTGTTCTTTTTTCCTTTAAATCAATGCGGACTGCACTTAAATTGTGACACTACCTTTCATACGGAGGAGTGGTATGGGTTGTATTGTCCATAAATTTTTCACATACATTCACGCTGATATTTCTGTATTTATTTTTTTATTGTGTTTAATGTGTTTTTAATGTAATGACAATGGATAAAATTGCTTGGGCCATAGGAAATCATTTTCAATCTTTGCGAAAATCCGTCGATGCTTTGAGGAAAAAGACGCAGTCTGAGCGATTAAATCTCATTTCCTATTCAGATTCCGGGTATTTCACCTTCAATTAGATTCCCTTTAATTTAATCCTCCTGTCTTCTTTCATTCACTTCCTTTTCACTCGCTCGACTTTCTCCATTGATCAGATATCTAATTCAGTCCTACCGAGAGTTTGTTCCTTAAGCTCATATTAAACTTCTCGGATCTTTCTCACAATTTATTCATTTTTAGTTAAACTTATTTTCCTTCTTTCAATGAATTTTTCCCTTTATAATAGGAAATGACAAACTAGATTTAATATTGATTTCATCCCCACACATGGTTCCGAATAAATTGTTTTTTACAGTTGCTATAAAACATCTTCTGGTTAAAAAGTTCTATTTAGTCGATTTAATGACGTTTAGTTCATTTATTTTTTATCTAAATGAAATATTTTTTATTCATATAAGATTACTTACGTATTATTGTAGCACTATATTAATCTACTTCCAACATATGACATAGAGATCAATATTAAATATGTTATATCAACCATAAGCATTTTTTACAAACGCTAGAATGTATGGTACAGTGTTGGCATGGCAGTTATAATTTAGTTTCGGCCCTATATGAAAAAATGACGCAGGAACCTGCATCAAAAATCATTCTAAGCAACCACCAGTCAGTTACAATTTTCGCTCATCAATGAAACATTCTATCGATCAAACATTACCAGGAGAAAACTTCCTTTTACTCAATGAAAATGAATAACCGTTAAGAACTGCATTATATGGGTCATAAAGAGAGGACTAGGAGAGGAAATGAAAGTGACGAATTTTCTTTATAAAGTCTAAAAAACGGCTGTTTCGAAGAACCGCTTCCAAAATAATGAATTTTCAAGGTACCAGAGACCGTTTACAAAGCAAAACGGCCAGCGTTTGTCAACAACTACATTCCAAAACAACTCTCATTTCGAAATGAATGGGACAGTGGAGGATTTTGGGGAAAACGAATAAGAGGAATATGTCACGACGCTCGCTGGTCTCCTTCGCAGGCATTCGTCGGCCGCTCAATAACGAATGACAGGCATTTTGCCCAAAGCCCTTTCGGGTCTATTATTGTTTTAAGTGAGCAATTTCATTATTTTATTTAGATTTCAAAATATATGTATCCCAAATAAAGCAACCAAACATCTCACCTTGGCCAAACCGCTCTGCCCAAAGCCACACAATCAAAATTTCAGAAACAAAACATCAGAGTAAGAAATGCCTCCTGCCCTCATTAATATTCCTTAAGCTCATAAATACAAGCTGTTTCCGATTACCATGAAAGTATGTTATTTTAGACCGAACCTGTCACCATGCATAATGAAGCATGTACATTTTTCGGCGGTAGTCATCAAGCAAAGCGTAGCGGTCGGTAAAAGTCCACTCCGCTCTACGCCAGCAAATGAATAATGCCTTTCTCCTGCCACACACGGCGTAGCTCTGACACACACATACACGCGAACACGAACTGACGGCTCAACAATGCGATTTTTCCTATCTGCCGAGCTTTACTCCATTTTTGAGTGTGGAATGTGACCCTCGCGTGATGAAGAATAACCGCTCTCTGCCAAGTTACGAGCCAGCGGTTGTCGAGGAAACGTCAGATCCCCAATCTATCCCATTTACCTTCCCCTTATTCACTCACTCCACCCCATTCTCATTCCGTCACATATATTTCCTGTTCACCCTTTTGTCTCCTATGAGAGTGGCCGGAACACCTTCTGTCTGTTTTCCACTTCTGATTTTTTAGATTTTCTGAAATTGAATGTTATATATACAACTCTATCTGTCACTTAAATTTGCATTTTATCTTTAGTGCACTTTTTCGGCTTTGCTGTAAAATATTATGTTTGCCTCATTAAAAGTTTATTTGTTGTTGCTTAATTTCGTACTTTACTCCGAATGGGCTAAATTTAAATGCGAATTTTTCATGAATTAATTTTGTAAGCTTTGTCACTAATACTATTAATTAATTACCATCAAATTCATTAAAGCCTTTCTTATCTGTGTATACATGGCTTACCGATTCACAAAATATTAATGTAAAGGCATATTATGAATCATTTTTATGCTTCAACTACGATTAGGAGGTGGGGATGAAAATCTTTGTAGTATCCTTAAGGACTTTGATTTTCATTTACCACAACATTTTAAGAATTTTATTTAACCTAACAATATCTCGGTAGAATGGATGTAATTTTAATTAAAAATAAAACACTGCACTTAGGCTTGCCACCTCTCCCGCATTCTTCGGCAGTCTCCCGGAATATAAACTGAGCTTCCGATTCTCTCCCCCCTCCAGTATTAAGGAAATCTTCTCCCGTTTTCGGTTTAAAAAAGCTGAACCTTATTGGTTTTATGCAATACGTAGACAGATCCTGGGAAGCTACATATGAGGCAGTGCATACTGGCTGGTTTAGAACTTAATGAAGAGCGACACAAACTAGATCCCAACCAAAGATGCACAAAGAGAAAATGAAGCAACAGCTTAAAATGATAACCAAGCGCTCCCTCCGACCAGCTTTAAAAGGATAAAAAAAATTTCTTTCTTTTTTACTTTGACAGCGGTTAGTCATGTATCCTGAAGAGATGTTTAATTAAGTCGAATCCTTCAAGAAGACAAATTTGTTCTTCATCTCTCTGTAAAACAGATGGATTAGCTTAAATAAATTCTTTAAAGGAGCGTAATGGAATGTACAATGTCATTAGAACCGCGAATAGCACCAGTGCAGTGGTGGAAATAGGCTAGGAAAATGTTCGGGGACCCAGACTCTCGGAGGGGACAGGTCAGCTGACCACTCACTCTAGAAACAGCTATAGCTCCGGTAGGAATCACAAAGTTAATCACTTGAAAGAGTTCTTCCTTAATTACTCGTTTCCCACTGTGAAATTCCTAATCTTTCTTTAAATTTTACATATAAATTGACATTTAATGCACATTAAAACATTTTCGAATACCTACCATAGAAAAATTTCGTGCACTTCACAGGGGCGGCAAATGGGCAGTGGCAGATTTACTCAAGGTACAAAATGTTTTCATTCAACCTACTTATGTATAAATCAGGCCATACACCGTTCAGGTCGTCGAAAAGATCCAGTGGCCTGTCCGACTGCCGGAATCAGGCAGTATTTAAAATAGGCAAAAAAATATTTCCGTTATTCACACATTATGAATAAAAATCAAACAATAACCGAAAAAATATTGGTATAATATAAAATGTAAAAAATTATGACAAATCATTTATATTTTAGTACATATATGTAATTAAAGACACACCTGATAAAGTTCAACTATAACCATGATTAAAATAGAAAGACGATGAATACTGTAAATTTCCTATTATACTTCGCATCCAATATGATGCGCAGGTTTTCACGATAAAATGACAAAATTATCTTACCACAATGTATATATTATACGCACCTAAAATTCTGTAGCAATTAGGTCCGTGTACCCTGTGCAGGTTTTAGTGAAGACGACTACTTACTATTTATGCTATATAAATCGCAGGTTTATTAAATTTCCAATTGTGTATCGATTATACAATATGCGTATAGTAAAAAAAATTAAAACAAATTTTTTGTTCATTTATTCTGAGAAACCGTTTTTATATAGTATGAAATTAAAAGTTATTTTTCTTTTTGCTCTCCAAGGTAGAAATTCAAAAGAATTTCATCTAAACACACCATTAATAACAACAGTGACAATGTGTCCGGCAATAACTACTGTTGACCGACTGAAGAAAATGTTCGCGCTTTTTACCATACATATAACACCCTAACATTTTGGACAATTTTTAGCGAAAAAATGGCGTTGGTACGCGAATTTATGAAACCTTTTTACATTCTTAGATTTTTGGAATTATTTTTAATTTTGGGTTTTTTCAAATGTTTGGAGTAAATGCAGCCCAAGGTTTTCCCATGATTGTTTCTGCGAACGCATTTTTCCACCCTACGTACATATGTCTCTCGTTATTGTACTAGACGATTCACGTTCTGGTGGCTAAATATCACGGACTCGTAGGATGTGTAATTGTTAAGCCTAACTGCACTCAATGGTAACTTTGAAACATTTCCACAAATTTAAGTCGCAGGGTTGATTTCGACAACTGATCGTCATCTTCAGCTCAAAACCTGTCTACACGATGATTTGGAGAAATAGTACAAAGTTTATGGCATTGTCTGCAATGCGTTTTATTTCATTTAAAATTACATTCATTCCCTTATTATGGAGTTTCACAATATATAGGGAATTTTCAGTAAATTATATACCAAAAACGCTTTAATTGAATAAGGCGGGTGTATCATTAATCAATATTTTGTCATGGTGTGGCAATTTTCAGCGGCAGCAAGTACTTTATTTCTTCAGAAAATATCCAATATATCCTCATTCCAATTGTTCGATTTAATGATTTTCAAAAGAATAATTATCTCTAATTTCTATCTTAAACATGACACAACGAATTTATATCGTTCATTTTTATGTATCAAGGTAATATGAGAAGTTTGACGCCCACTTAATTAAAATAGCCTATAATCTCTTTTTGAAAAATATGAGAATTTCAATTTAAAGCAGACATCTTGATTTGTCTCCGTTCTTTTTTGCAGAATCGGTGGACTTACAATCGCAAATGGTGACGTCTGATGATTTGCCGAAGTTTTCATCCAGTTTTCTGGATTATTTCATTTCTGTTGAATTTGTTATGAATATCAATTGGATTCCAGCGGCAAGGTGAGTGGAAACCATTTTATTTCAACTCATTCATTAAATCGCCACTTTACTCCATCTTTAAATTGATTTCGTTCATTTTTTATTAGCTAAACTGCTCGTCGAAACAACTGGTTTTTGAAGGATTTATTGCGATCCCGTCTCTCTTTTTGCAAAAATCGATTTAATTTTCAGAGCACTTTCCTTCGCCTCATGTTTACGAAATTATCTAAAACGGGCTAAATATATCTTTCCCACAGTCGCTTTTGTAAACCCAATGTGCGAGATGTCGATTAATTCCAGCTTCAAAGAAAACAATGGGCGATTTTGTTTTTTTTTTTTCACTTTAGGCTCCGCATTTACGCCCTCGGAGCGGACTTTAACGGGCAATCGCTGTGAAACGGTAATGTCGAATAATCCTCGCAGATTATCTCCGTAGCAAAAGCGAAGCGGGGCGCACCAATCGTCGCCACAGTGGGATAAAAAAGAAAGGATGTGGAAGATAAGGGAGAAAAATATGGGAAGTGAAGGTGGGAGGACTGGGAAAGGAGAGGAAATAGGTGGGATAATAGGAGGGAATAGGGGGAGGCATAGAGATATGATGGTATGCAAAGGGAAATGGAGGGAGAGTAGGGGAAGGAGAGTGTGAGAAGATAAAGCAGGGGTGGAGCGCAAGGCAGTTTGGCGCCGTAGACACTTTTTTTTGGCGCCCTACTCCAATCTAAATTATACTAAAAATATAATAGATGAAAATTATTTTTAATAGTTAATTACACATTGACGTCTATAAGCGCCGGTATTACTTAAATATAATATTAATAAAAGATTGTTTTTATTATTGAATAATTTGTTTCATAATTAACAAAAACGATGTTTTCCACATTAAAAAAGCTTTATGGTAAGTAATAGCGGTAAAAATGGGCATTAAGAAGAATATTGTTTAGCAAGAAATTATGCAAATCATAACTTTAGGCTCGTAAGTTAATTGGCACGTCGACATCTTCAAGAATTACACATTTTCCAAATCTTCCTCAGACCGTTAGTTTAAACTTCTACTTTTAGGATTAGGGTAGTGCACAGCGTTGAAGAGGAATTGAAATCATTTTGAATATAAAGGTATATACAACACAAATGCACGCGAAAAATAGAGAAAATGAATCGATAAAAGATAAAGATAAGTATACATTGCTTAAAAAATAATACAGACACGCACATATACAGTGCCGTAAAATCAAAACATTGGCTCTTCCTGGCGCCCCTCAGTCTCTGACGCCCTAGGCAGTTGCCTGTTTTGCTACCCCGTTCCGCCGGCCATGGAGGAGGCGAGAAAAAGTGATAGCGGAGGGAATGGCGGGGTGGAGGTGATAGGAAGGAGTTACGGAGATTGGAGCGTGGCTACCGACACATTCGCTCCATTTATCTTTATTCGCGCCCACTTTGCATTAATGGCTCGTGATAGGTTTATCATACGCGTCGAGCAACAGAACGGAAAATGAGAAAATGATGGCGCTTTGTTTTATTTTCGATGCGGGAGGAAAGGTGAGCGCGAATTCTTCCGTCTCTGTGAATGCATCTCTCTGTCATGGTAGACCGGGGCGAATGTTCTGATGTATCGGGAGCTGTGGAAGACTGGAAATGGATGCGCTACCAAATAAAAGCCAGTCGTATATCGTTATTCTCATGATTCTGTTTACCATGATATTCGCTGTCTTTTGTTACTACCTTTCAGGGATCGATTCTGGAAAAGGTTCACTTTTACCAACATTGCTGCTCTCAGATACGTTTTTTTCTTGCATTGCATTATCTTGGCAACCCATATATACATATAATGCTCACGCAAACACATACATATGTGTATGTATGTAGAAAGAGAGAGAGTAAAGTTAAAAGTTTCGCCGTATTTAGCCTACGCGCAAGTGGCATGCTGTAAAGTAATTACTATGGTCATTTATTTTACAGATGTATGTTTAATAATATTGTGTGATTCTATATATCCCGTTAAAGATCGAGGCAAAAGAGCTTGAAGTGTTTTATGGCACATGTCCCATATTTTTCAAAGCTAACATTCAAATTACCACTCAATATTACTAAATATTCATCATTAGTTTCGGTTTGGCGCTTAAAAGAAAAATTGATTAATCAAATAATAGTTATGCGACGAAAAATTATAGAGCTGGCAAACTTTTCCACCGCAAAGCCGCCAATTTTCTTAATTGGACATACAGCATTTTTTCGAACTTCTGGCGCTGAAACCGACGTGTTTTATTTATTATTCGCCTCCTTCCGTATAAAGGGAGAGATTTTTATTTTAGATTAGATTCTGTTATTATAATTAAAACCTACAAATATCCTATTATTAATACCATTTTGGCGGCTATTTCGTATCTATAAAGGGTTGAATTTTCAGTCATCATTATGCGAATAGAAATGGTTCTTTGCCAAAATTCCATATTTATGATTTTAATCATATAATACAGACAGTATTAAAACTGGTTCTCTCTCGTTTAATCTTAAAATTGTATATGCAAGTCTATACCCATAAATGTTGACTTGCACATGAGAGTTTTACGCTATTTTGGCTCCGATTCAAATCCATTATGAGGCTACGCTTCGTTCTTACGGTCCTATAATTGTATTTATTACAGTGTCTCGCATCTCGTAAAAACTCTTATACAACCTGTGGACTACTGTTCTATGTGTTTCATCCAAACGACGTGCCTCAACTAAGGATCGATCATCTCGTTCAATACAAAAATTAAAATATTGAATTTCTTGCCCGTAACACAATCTACCTATTATGGATGAACGCGTACATTTACTTTACGTCTATAAAAAAGCAAATTTGAAATAGTATTCCATAATTTTTCATTTTCATGGCTCTGTCTGATATATTTATACCGTAATATAACGTGCCCTGAAATAACGAGCGATCGAAAACAGGCATTCCCTTCGGCAATTTGTCTCGAGGCCTTTTCCTCTTCCTTTACGCTTTCCTCCCTCACAAACGATATATGTGTTCCGAATATCTCCCTCTGAATTTTCATGAACGCATAAATTGGCAGTCCTCATATTTTCAGCCTGGCGATTATAGTAATTGGCAGCGACTTGAGAGAAAGAGAGAGAGAGGAGAGAGATGGAGTTACAACTTCCAATTACCTTTCCTCCCTCTAAATGCACCCATCCTTTGCTTGGTTACTGAAAGTATTCCAGGAAACAATCAAAAACAGCACTGGAGCAAAGGGTCGTAGGACACACCTCTCACCCCCGGCGCATGCCATTTCTCATAACTGGGTCACTGTGATCCATTGGGACTAAAATACAGAGAGGAACAATTGAACACCCTACTTGGAATGCTATTTTTAAATCGTATCTATTGATATCTCTCTCTCGTTTGAACGAGATACGATTTTTTATCTCCAAAGAGATTTTTATTTGCTGTAATTTATTCGCGTTATTTTATTTTAGGAAATTAGTTTTGCGTTAATAGAGAAATCTTTCTTTTTACATAATTTTATCTAACTAAAATAGAAAATTGATTTCTCCTTGTTGACTCTAATAAGTTGAAAATGGTGTTATTGAAATGTTTAATCGACTCATTTAATATACTGGAAACGTTTTTTTTTTTTTTGTTAGGAGAATTTCCCTTAGAGAATATGGCAATTACTGAAATTTATAGAATTAATCAACAAATAAAAAGAACGGGAAGTCAAATAAAAACAAAGGAATAGAGTTTTGATGAACAATCTATTAAAAATGGATAATAACACAAACAGTGGAAAGGTATCTCTTAATATTTTATGCTTGACCAAAAAAAACGGAACTTAGAGAGATATGCGAGCATTTTGAAATTTTACGTCCTATAATATAAATGGCGTAATTGAAGCAATAATTTTCCTTCATTAAAAAATAATCAGTTTTCACTCGATTTTAAAAAACGTGCATTCATTTTTTGACACACAAATTTAAGCCACGTTTATTTTCCATAATAGCTTGCATCATATATTGAAAACATACATAGACCTTAGAAAGTGAGTGCGTTGTAGTTAAATGAAATCACTATGTATAGGCAAGCTGTGAAGAAGGATATTCCGTTAGTATATAAGTATGTATGTGACTTAACGCCCAAACGATTTCTGGATCAGTTGTTTCTGTTGCTAAAATATCTCATCTGTTAATTTATAGAACGCTTTCAAACAAATTATCGTTTTGTTATCTGTCATTTTATTGGGCTTGGGGAGATTATTCCTGTTGTTTCAGAGAAAAATATTGTTTTCACCGTCTTATAATATTGTTTTATCTCAGATGACAGCAGTATTCTTTCAGTCTTTTGAAAGTGGCGGATAAATCAGATGCGCTGATCAAAATCAGGTCTCATTGTCTGATATTCTCCATTATCACTTTTGGACAATTCTGAAAACATTAGTTCTACACGATCATAATGGTCCTATTCTAAACATTTCTAAGTCAATTTTAGGTATATTACTCCAATTTCTGAGATTGCATTGTTTGATATAAACTTATGAGGTTTTATATCTAGGATTGGAACCTACACTTATTACATATATCCGTTCGTTTTAACTAAATTTTCTTATTTGTGACCGAAATTTCTAATGTAAGTATTCACATTTAATCTCTAACCAATGGCAAACACTAAAGTGGAAATCCTGGAAAATCTAGAGAATAGGCAAACTTTAAGTAAATCGGCAGAATATATCGCACTTTAAAGTAAAATTCAGTAAAGCTCGTATGTCCAGTGATGCCCTACAAAGGAAATTCATTGATAAAAACTCCTTGATGAGTTTGAATTGCTGAAGAGAGTCAGCGCCATGAACGGAATGGGGATTAGGTAGATCTTGAAAGTTGAGAGTTGGGTATTATGGGCTTTCGAAACATTTGCGGATCATTTTACGGATACTGGAGGTTCAACGGATGAGGAATCGAAATGACGAAAGGGTTATCTGCTTGTTTATAGCGCAAGGAAATTAATAACCAGGAACAACATTTTCTTGGAAGGCGTCATCCGAACAAAATACGCATTCCATCTGAGATTTGAATAGCACATGGAAATACAGCTTAATATTAGCAGACGGAGCGAATATCCCAATTTCGGCGCTCCATTGTCTCATTCGCCGAATCCCTTCGCATTGTTTGTTTCTTTTTCCTTCGCTGTATGGCGCATCTGATTGTCATTTCCTAATCAACTTTCAGGACCGAATTTTCCAACATTTGAGAAGGAAGTCGCTGACCAAAACAAAATTAAAACTTTGCTAATTACATTATCCTTAGCTATCCACTCACCCTTCTCGAGAACACATTTTTAAAACTAGATAATGGAGATTAGGAACACCATTTTGCTGATACACGATCCTATCATAATTTTTTCACAAAATATTCCACATCGTTGTCCCTTACCGCTTTCCCTCCCTTTATCCCTTACATCTGCCTTCTCTCTACTCTTGTTTCGGCCATCTCCCTCCACCCTTCGATCTTCAATTTGCCTCCGTCATCAGAATTTCCTCTCCCAAGCTCGCATCCTCTACGCCCGCTCGCATCAAAAGCAAGCAGAATTCCAATAATTACCGTTCTAATTGATTTCATTTTCTAAAAGCTCATACCCTCGCTCAGAAACAGTCAAAATTCACCTCTACGTTCTATATTTAAACTGCGTCACTGTTTTAATTTCTTTCGAGGAAATATTTTCATTTATCATTCTGGTTTTTTCTGCATTTCGACTCGCTCCACGCGTTCTTATCCATCTTTTAACTGCTATGAATGTATAAAAAATTCCCACTAATACTAGAGTTGATCCTATACTAAAAACTGTTGTATAACTTCAAAAACATTTTAGGTGGTTTCATAATTTTTTGTTTAGATTAAATGAATCCTTTTATCTAATAAACTGTAATATTTAAAAAGTTCACGTAACCACCAATTTTTTATTAACACGTCGGTTATTTTAAAATTATTAAAAGCACAATTTTCCAAATGGTCAAAAAAACTTTTTAACATTCTATTACCTAAATAAAATGGCCAATCGTTGGATCGACGATATTTTACAGCCATGCTCTAGTAATATCTTTAATAAGTAGAATTATAGCTGCGTTATAGTATTTATTTATATGGAAACAATTATTTATGGTCATAGAGTTTGTTAGAATAAATAATTCGTCGCATATGTATTTGTGTGCGTATATATAAAAGGAATAATAAAAAATTAACAAACAGGATAGAATTTTCATCTTCAGAGTATGGCCAGATACTGATTTACTGCAAGTTGTAACATGTCACTACATATCTCAAGTATTATCAGTTTAGAAGATATCTGACATACAACGCCCATTGAATTAATTATTTTTAACATACTTAGCATGGATTTGCGATTAGAACTACGAATAGCGGTATTGTTTTTTGTAAGTTTAGGTAAAACAGGTACAGAAACGCTTGAAACGATGAAAAGTGCATTCGATGGTATCTGTTTGTCTTGTGGTAGTGTCTGAGATGCGTAAATGATTTTTGAGGGCTTTTAATAATCGACGAAGGACTCTGTAATGGTCTTCCATCCAAATCACGGTCTCAATAAAAGGTCAATGAAATCGATTAATCTAGAAAAATTAACTGCCGTATCAGATTTACAAAATATTTACTACTGTGGACATTAGTTTTTGAGTAGCTCGTGGTATTATCCGCAATGATTTGGGCTTCAGGAAGATGATAGACAAGTGGATACTAAAAGTCACGAACGATGAACTAAAATTCAATCGAGAGACATTTTTCATTAACTCAAAGCTAAGCTTAACAAATTTTGACTGCCAACGGATAATAGCCATTTATACACTGCCTTAATTTTTAAAATTTCTTTGCCTCCTAGAACTGCGTAAATTAGCTCTACTGGAGGTTCCCCATATTAGTTTGTATATGACTCCCTGCTACGAATACCTATCAACCTACTCTGGTCTGACACATAGATAGAAATCACCAAAAAACTTAAAATCTTCCCTGAAACCGACCAATCTACAGTCTTGCCCCTGAAACGTACACCAGCAAACTTTCAGCAGATATTTTTCTAACTTTATCTGCAACCCCTTTGCTATGATTCAGGGGTCGGCAACCTTTTTCACAAGAGGACACTTTCAAATTTTGTATAACACGCAATATAAGAAGAGCCGCAGTAATTTGCGGATCCATGGTGGAGGTGATGGGGACGATCGTCCACCCTTAACCTTGCCGTTGTTTTACTTTTTCGATTATCTCTGCAAAACAAACGTTTCTCCTCAAAATATGCCCATACTTTTTATTTTTCTGCGATTTCTTTGAAGTAATTTAGGAAGCCAGTTTCGTTCGGGAAGGTTTTAGATACTTTAAAAAAGATCGTTCGAAAGCTTTCGTGGTGTTGTTGGCTTGAAGGCCACATATTTCCGGATGGACACCACGTTCGTCAATTGCAAAACTGACATCAATTAACCAACGCGGTGACCACCCGGAAATATGAAGCTTTAACAAAGAGTTTCTGTCGGGAGGAGCGTCGTGTGATACAGGAGCTGAAGGTTACCGACCCATGCACTAACTGGTCTTCTTCTAAAACATTAATCACCAAGTTGACTTCAACAATATTTTTGCCACGCAACTTAAATCTAGTATGCTCCTTAAATTATACTACCAAACTTACTCCCCCTTGGATGTATGCTACTCAACGTACATATATCTTTCCTTAATATGTACTAGAGCCCTGCGCGGGTATGATATTTTCCACCCGTACCCGCAGACTACTAACCCGTACCCTACCCGTATCCGCAAACTACTAACCCTTACCCGACCCGTACTCGCAGAATATTAACCCGCTCCCGACCCGTACCCGCAGGCTCGCACAGAAGGCCTACTTGTCCGACCTGGCCATATTTTTTTAACTGGCTGGTCCTCGAGACACTAATCTGTAGCAAGAAATAGTGAAAAAATAAAAATATTATTTCTGAGTCAGTCATTTATTTTGTGTAAATTAAAATGAAATGCAATTGCACGTTAAAATTCATTTCTAAGATCGAAAAATGTATTTATAGTATCTACGATTTGTTTTTACAAAAATTACAAATTTTACAAAATAATTCAATCGAAAAAAGGAAACATTAATTAACAGTATCTACCCTGAGATTTAAAATTAATATTTAAAAATTGGACATGTTCCACGTTTGCGGGATCTAAACTGTTTCTTCTTTCACTAACAACATGCCCCGCCAATCAAAAACACCTCTCTGACGGAGCACTGGTCGCTGGTATTGCAAAAATACGATTCGCTAAAATACTTAAATTTGGCAAACAATTATTTTGTTTATCCCACCATTTCATCAAATCAAAATTATTAGTAATGTTGTCAGATAGTTTTAATTCAATATATGCAGTCAATTTGTCTGGAGAAATATGATCATTTATTGTGTCTGTATCCATAAACTGAACTAAGGTGTCTGACATTTTATACCTTTTCACCGGTTGCTCTACAAGCGTACACGGATTTGGTGTCACGGATTCGATTTCATACCGATTCTCATTTTTAATGTCATCATAATAAGTTTTACCTGACGTTTTTAAAAGATTCATGATATTAGATTCTGTTGAACCTATTTTTAAATTATCATTTATTTTCGAATGCCACTAGTAAACCAAAAATATTGTTGGATATTTTTCTCCTTCCAATTCAAACAATGCTTTCTGGAGTGGATTGAGGTATTCTACTAAATCTAATAAATCTTTCTTTTCAACATCACAAATCATATCACTCATCTTTTTTTCAATTAAAATATTGTAAATAACCTCCCAATTTTCAAGTATTGAAGATATCATACGAGGAATTGAATTCCAACGTGTCTTGACGTCTCCTTTCAAAGTAGATTTCAGCGCACCTTGTAAGCCTGACTTTTAAAAATATTTCACAAATTTTCTACACTCTGAATTAAAGCAAGTAATCGACAATCGTTTGTCAATTGCAACTTTGTATCTATTTATATAATAAAAGGAATCTTTTTTTCGTCAGACATTTTTCTTGACACATGATACACAAAGCCTGCGATCTGCCGACCTACATAAATTGCAAATTTGTATCTCCCTATATAACGCTACTTCTAACCGCGAGGGTGGGCTTTACTAGCAGTAAAAGGCGTGTGAAAAGTTCCTGTGCCTACATTGGCGAGACAAATTGAATTGGAATTAAAACTAGTTTTCGTACCCGCATGGAAGCATTCTATACCCGACCCGACCCGCAACTTTCTCTGCGGGTACCCGCGGGTCGGGTAAACTGCGGGTATGCAGGCCTCTAATATGTACCATCCAACCTACGTTAATGCCCCTTGCTATTATGCCACTCATCTTACTCTACTGTCCCCTTTGGGCTATGCCACACAACTTACGCTAGTTGCCCCCGAAAACGTATATTACCCAACGTACGTCAATGCTTGCATGGTATTATGCCACCCATCTTACACCAGCGCTCCCCTTGAATTATACCACCAAGCTTACGCGAATGCCCATCGATATTATGCCACCCAACTTACGTCGGCTGCCCCTAATACGTATACTACCGACGTACGATTCTGCCACATGGTATTATGCCACCCGCCTTCTGCCATTTGCCCCTAGATTTTATGCCTCCCAGAGTTCGAAAAAAGCCCCTCGATGTTATGCCACACATGTTACTGCAGGTGCCCTTAAAACTTATACTACCCAACGTACGTCATTGCATCCATGGCATTATGCCAACCACCTTACACCAGCGTTCCCCTAGAGTTATACCACCAAGCTCACGCCAAACGCCTCTATATTATGCCACCTAACTTACGCCAGTGCCCTTTGGTATTATGCTACACATTTTACATCAGTATGTCCCTTGGGTCATACTACCAAAGTGACATTTTATGCCTCTTGATGGTATACTGCTCAACTCACACTGGCTGCCCCTAAAAGTTATACCGTTGAACTTGCACATAATGCTCCCTGATTTTGCAGCCAGATAAATGTATATCACCAAATGTATAAGAAATGTTTTCCTGATTTTATGCCATCCAACTTACAATACCTTACCTCGGAATCATACGAGCACACGTGACGTGGTACTAAAACTTATAACTCCCAATCTACGCCCATTCCCCTGTAAAAATACTCATCTAAAGCAACACTTTTAAACAAGACACCTCCGTTATTCAGTAATTTTGTACAAACATGTTACATTGAAGAACTGTGGTTACGCCGCTACTATCACGAACTGAAGTTCAGTAGTTATCAGACGCCCAGGGAAACTCTTCATTCAGAAGCCGAAGGTTTTTCAAAGAGCCGGAAATATCATGTTTTCTTTAACAAAATCGTAGTTATTTACAGTCACTGTATATCAATGGGTCAGGAAGTAAACAGCGCTTACATACTATAAGAATCTAATGCGGTCGCCACATGACTTCCCCATACCTGTAATACTTTTAAAACTTCCATATAAGTTAAATGATAATAAATATTTTAAGGAACTGCGAGAAAAATTGAAATACCTTACAAAGAACAGACATACACTCATACCTGGCCTTCTGATATTTGATATAGCCACGAAGCTCCAACAATTAAGTATAAATAGGAGCGTTACTAAGATGTAACTAATCATCTAGTATTTATGAAAGTTGCCTCCAGGTGGTGTGGTGATGGCAGCTAAAAATATCATTTTAAAAATCTCTTAAACAATGCATTATATGGGAACATGTTTCAAACAAAGGTTGTAGAAAATTAACTTTCCTACAACTTTTATTCCAATAATTTTTTACATTAATCAAATATTAAAGCAAATATAAAAAACTCTGATGTGGCTACCACATGACTTTCTCCATATCTGTAGTATTTCTAAAAATTCCAAATAGGTTACATAATAATAAATATTTTAAGGAACTGCGATAAAATTTTAGACTTTACAAAGAACAGAAATAAACTCAAACCATAGACTTCTGATATTGGTTATAGCCACAAATCTCCAACAATTAAGAAAAGAAAAAGGAGTGTTACTAAGACGTAACTAAGCAATAATTGTTAACAATAGTCGTAGGTTGGTGGCGTGGTGGTGGCAGCTAAAAATATAAGATATCTCTTAAACAATGCATTATATGGGAATATGTTTCAAACATAGGTTGTAGAAAATTAAATTTCCTACAACGTTTGTTCCAATACATTTTTACATTTATTAAATATTAAAGCAAATAACTCAAAATAACGGATGTGACAAGAGTAAACACCCATTTCCGGTTGACCGAATTTTACCGAAAACTAATAATTTCTTGTGACTCTTATAAAAATGTTAAATATAAAATTCTGCGTTGAACTGATTAATAGTTTTTCAGTTAGAGCACCCAAAGAAGCTATCACATACACACACCCAGACATCATCGAGAAAATTGCCAAAACGTGTTCAGGAGATCTCAAAATGTGTATTTCCGTTGAAATCTCGAAGTCGATTTTTTTCATGAATACAATATTTTTCCCTATACTACGTATATGGAGAATGTAAAAACGAAGAAGTGACAAGAATGAACACCCACTTCCGGTTGACTGATGTTTACCAAAAACTAATCAGTTCTTTTGCCTTTAACAAAAATCTCATGTAAAATTTTGCTTTGACCTGATTAATAGTTTTTGAGTTAGAGCACCCACAATTTACAGACCATCGAAAGAATGGTCAAAACGTGTTCAGGGGACCTCAAAACGTGTATTTCCGTTGAAATCGCTCTTTTAATGAAAACAATACTTTTCCCTGTACTACATATGGAGAAAGTAATAATGTACTGCCTGGGCCGCTATTAGCGTAACTCAGGAAAAAAAAACATCCCATCTTGTGGAACACAGTTGAGTCTTACGCCACAATAAGGCAGGTTTGCCAAGAAACCATCTAATAATTGGGATTCGAGCTGATAGCTTATCTGCCATATTTACCAAAACTAGTACCCCGCGATTTTTACTATTCTCAGAAATTTAAACAAGAGAGATGTTGCCATTTTGAGGTCCATAATTGTCAAAAAATTATTTTACGGATGTACTCAATGAACTAGCAAACACTGGTTGTTTCACATGGAAAATGGAAAATAAGATGGGATAAGTTTATTACAGCTGAAGGAGATTATTTGAAGCTCTGTAAATAACGAATTATATAATAAAAAGTTTTTAAATTTAATTATCATCTCTGTTAATTTCCGATTATCCATTCATGATTCATTAGGCCACTATAGTATTTTCATTGCATTTGGTCATATTATATAATGCTTCGGTATTTCCTACTGGGATAAGAGGTGATTCTATTTATTATAGTAAGGTCACAATTGATGTAATTTATATCTCTTATTATCAACTGCTTAAAACATATGCCTCAATTAGATAATATGTTGCGATTATCTGCTTCTTTCATAAAGTTATGGAAAGATAAGAATAGAATCCTTGTCGTGAAGAGTATATTTCTTCGCAAAAGTATTAATTACATTATAATTATCTTTCCTAAATTCCTTGTTTAATTTAATTTAATTAATGCAATGCCATTGAAACAGTGCTAATTTTCCTCAAAAAGATTAATATAATTTCGCCAAATTCCGCGGTCGTGGCCTGAAAAACATAATCCTTCTATGGTCCATGATGTGGGCTGAATTAGTGTGTACAGACGTTACCACGTCGAAAGAGCAATTACTAAAAATAATCGCCCACATTTTCTTGAATTAATCACCTTGTTATCCGGTAACTAATGTTCCCTAACGTATTTCTTCCTCTTTCACTTTCCTCTCCTTTCATTTCTCTTCCCAATCCTTTCTCCTCCTGCACCTTTTATCTAACTCACTCCGTCCCCTCTCTCCCTCGTCATCAGACCCTTGACCTTGCCTCACCTCGCCCTTACATCCAAACTATTTGTCTCCTACTCCGTCAATTAAGCCGGCCTCACGGCTCCCTGGCCACGTACAAACCCCTGGACCGAAGGTAGGTATCAACGGAGCGAGGTTATTTGAAGTGGGGCGGAGAACTCTGGTGCTGCCACTGCTAACTCGCGGTGATTTAATTAATCTGAGCAAGGTCGAGATCTAAGATTTGACGTGCACTTTGTCGTGATTTTTTTACAGCGGATGCCATTACAACGTCGGCGTCGATTAATCTTTTCCGGTCGTTTTAAGTGCTCGAGGATATTAACGCGTAATGCTCGAGTATCGATTAAAAAAAGTCGGATGATTTATCACAAGTTTCAGACTAAATATTTAGCCACGCGTTAAGTGCTAAAATTATTTTTCTTATATTTATTAAAGGAGCACTAATAGGATTTCATACATTATAGGAAAATCATCCTTTTAAGCAGCCAGGCAAAACAAAACATTCGCTGAGTGAACGTCTCCGAAAGCCTAACATTTTGCTATGGTCGATATGCGTTCTCCTTATGGTGCTTAAATTGATCATGTATAAACTCGACAACAGCAGTGTCCATCCTTTTCTACATGGTGGGCCGCATTGGTGATTGCGAATCCTTCGACAGGCCACTTTAGAAGTTTCCAATGCTTCGACAGTCCGGGTGAAAGTTTAAATTGGAAGTTTCCTACATATTCTGAGGTTCCATATAAGTAAAAATCAAGGTTGAATAAGATTTTTATGGTTAAAATTTCAATATTAAAAGTTTTATTATAAAAAATTTCATTAAAATGTATGAATTTGTGAGTTGAAATTCTCGGATTACTATTTAATTTTAACTTCGCGGGCAGCACGGAAACCCTTCGCGGGCAGTAGGTTGGACACCCATGCTCAACAACAACGGTTGCAACAGATAAATTAGTCATAATTTATAGAAGCGTCTTTTAAAAATATGAACTATATTAGGTTATCAAGAAAGTCTGCAATCCCTCCATAGACAGAATTGAAATTTCTGGCGCTCTCCTTTTTATGTCTCTCATTTACTAATCTATGTATCTTGGTTTAGTATCATCATGGTGGGTTCCAACAACAAAATATTATTCTAATATTTAATTTTGCTATGTATCTGCCCGTCCTTCCGTGTATAAAATATCTTCCAAAGCGATGATGCTGTAGAAACCAAATTTAATGGGTGTGATCCTTTATTCAACATAAAGGTAAAGTAACAGTTCAGACGCCCTAATTTTTTAATTAAGCGTTTTTCGCAACTTTCAAAGATATTAACTCTTCGGCCGTTATTCCGTTATGTTGAACATAGGAAAATTATAGAAATACTATTCCAGGAAATAATGATTGAGAATCAAACGGATAAATTACATTCCCGAAGCAATTTTTATTTTATCCATTTTAAAAACTAAAAGTACTACTTACTGAAAATGTGCGACGTAGACAATTTTAAATGGACTGATTTACGTCAAGCCATAATTATTAGGGTTTCAAAAAGTAAGATCACATTCAATTATAGGTTTTCACAAGTATCTGCAGTATACATATATATATATATATATATATATATATATCCTGAGGCAGCTATAATACGAGTAACCTTGAAAATATCATAGAACATATATACCGTCAAATTTATCCTCGTGGCGTCCAAATGGGAAGAATGAAAACATGCAACCCTTAGCTGAATGGTAATCTTCTCGCATACTCGAGGCGAAATTCTCATTTTTTCATATGAGACGAGACAAATCATTACCAGAGATGAGCAGTGCGGAATTTCTAATGGAGCAAAGGGGAGGGGGTCCAAAAAGAGAGAGAAGGAGAAACTATACCAGAAGAAAAATAGAGGAGAAGAGAAGAGTGAGATTAGAAAACGAGTTAAAACATGACGGAGGGATGGAAAAGGAGGAAGAGTTTTTACAGTGAGGTGGGATTAGGAACGATGTAAGAGGGGCAACAGACATGGAGTGGGAAGATGAGGAGTGGAGAGAGGACGAGGCTTAGCGTGGCGACGCTTGACGTTGGGCTGTCACCCTAAGAGAGAGAGAAAGACGGTGATTTATTATTTAAGGCAATTTATTTCCGAAGTGACAATTAGGGAAAACGGCAGCGATAAAAAAAGGCTAATGAAATCCGATAGAGAGCTAGGAAAAGTTGTCCAAACAAGGATGAGAATACGCGACCATGAATTTATTTTTTGCAAAATCCGCGTTTAAAGAGAAAAATGAATCAGAATAATTTGAATGCTTTATAAATGCGAAAACGAGAGAACAGTCGAAGATAAGAATGAAGAAATTACAAGAAAGAGAGAGCCGTCTGAGACGGACTATGCGAGTGTCAAGATGAGTGACACGATGGCAAAAGAAAAATAAAGGAGATTGTGGGAGGATGCGCTAGACCCTTTGTGGAGGACGCCCAAGATAATGATGGTGTATGGCACAAAAACGTTCAGGAGAGAAACTGGAGTAGGGAAAAGGAAGTCGGCGCGAGATAAAGGAAGAGAGAGTGAGGAAATAAAGTTGGAGGACGAAGATACGAGACTTGGAAGTTAGTCCGGATTAAAAGCAGAAAATAAGAAGAGGAACGAGATGAGATTACAGTCGGGTGATTAATAACGGAGTCTGGTCGTCATCACGATCGTGGTTATTAGCAGAGTTGATTGATGGAAAGCGATTAAGAGGTTATTAAAAAATAAAAGAGGAGAGGAAGGAGCTAGTGTTGAAGTCACTCTCTTGGAAGAAAGGTTTCAAGGAAGTGAAAAATTATGTTGGAGCCCAAAGGATGGAAGAATTTATGGTGAAAAGAGTGGAATTTATGATAGTATTTATTGGACAAAACTTAATTAGTGTCATAATGCAAATGTACGCGTGTAATAGAATGCACTTACCTATCAAAAATCAACTCATTCCGCCACGTCAGATTGTGCTTCATCAAAGGCGGAAGACATTGCACGGACCATGCAAAATCTACCGAAATGTGGATTTAATGTGCATTTTTGAAATAATTTTAGTGTCGCTAAATCTATTCCATAATTATATTATTAAATAATAAACTTTTTAAATTATAGGAAAATGCACATTTTAATTTTTGATTAATTGGTATGTGATTTTTAATTTTGTATTTCGTCCTAAAGGTAGTTTTTATATATCATGAATAATTTTTCAGACAAATTTCAGTCATTGCTGTGCGTTTGTCATTTACTCGATGGATGAAAAAAACACCAAAATTTCGTCTCCCAAAATAAAAGAGAGCTGTAAAATTTTAAAACTTGAGAATTTTTAGGAGTACTAGATGCAAAAACTTCCGCTTTTATTCAAAAGACAAATAATCCTCACTCAGAAATATTGACTCATGTTTGCCACATATATTAATTTATATTCAGAATATCAATAAAAACATTTGGGTTCATAATTAGTTTTCGTGTGACTCTCAAAGCATTATGAGGATTAGTAAAAACGTACTAATTACATATAATGACTTTATAATGCTACTTTATTTTTTAGACTGTTTATAAAAGGTAGATATAATAACCAAAATCGATGTATATTTCTTAAAAGCGTCAACCATGTGAATCATACTTTCATTAATATCTGCCATTCAACCACTGCCAAGTTTACGCGTGGTAGCGAGCCTTTAATCGCTTATTAATTACTAGTACGAAGTTCCTGTACTAGCCAGTAATGAAATGAATATGACGTTAAGTGCATTAAATCAACACCCCGCTGTATTAATTACCTTGTGCGATGCGTTCTGATGAAACTAAACGACAATTTAATTCGTTTTTTCTCTCCTCATTCTAATCTCTTTCCTCACCCTCCGTGGCTCGCCCACGTGTATCCCATCGCCGACGTCGCACAGCATTACGCGATCCAATCAAAAGCGACAAAGGACGGCGAGGCACGCGTGAACGACCAGCTTCCAAAAAAATGGCGCTAGGGGCTTTCAATCATTAAAACTGATTATTTCGAACGTTACGCACTTAAACGGATGTACTTAAATGCCGCTAAAAGCTCCCTCTCTGACATTTTCCTTTTTCTACGTGGCACGGTTTTGCATGAAAGCGGCCGGATTTAACCTGTCCAAAGTGAGTTATGTTTTTGGGGGATTTCCAGTCGTTTAGGGATCTCGCGTATGTGTTTGTGTAGGGTCGAGAGAAAAAGAAGGGGGAAGAGTGGGACGAAGCGAAGGAGGGGAGGATGGGTCGCGCTTCGGATATACAGTATTAGGAGGAAGCCCCTGAATAACAAGTGGAGCAGAATGAGGTGCAATAGGTTACGGATGGGGATGGAGGAAGATAAGGGAGGGTTAGAAAAAAAAGTGAAGGTCCAAGGGTGGTTTTGGGAAACACGTGGATGGGATACACGCTCGGAAAAAATGGGAGGGAGACGTTCCGAAAGGTGGGAGTTGGTGAAAAGGGAGAGGGGATCGGGAGATGAGTGTAAGGAGTGGGGGGTGTGAGAAGGATTGATGGAGGGATCAATTGCCGATCGAGTCGTAAAAGACTTTTGAATCGTCTTGGGTGGTCTTCTGAGCTGGTGAGCGGAGGGATGGTCCGGTAACGGGAGGAATAAGAATTGGAAACGCGAGAAGGGAGAATTCTTGTGATGAGAAGAAAAAGAAATAAAAGACCTTTTGGTGATGAAATTTCTACGCTATCAAGTACAACTATAAATCCAGCCTGAAGACACGTAAAACTGTTCGGTCTTCTTTGATAAGAATGTTGTATGATCGTAAATATGCCAAAGATTTGCTTGGAATAACTAGAGAAAGAAGTACTCTCTCCAAAAATATTTTCGAAAGAACCGAGAATAAGGCATTGATTCGTATCTACAGAAGAGAAAGATTTACTTGGAGTACAATCGGAGAAATTTGGAGTTTGTGAACTGTTGGAGTTCCGATAAGAAGATGTAAGAGAATGATGGAAACTACTCTAGCAAGTGCTGAGAAAGCGTTGAACCAGCCTAAGATAAAAGATTCTGAAAAGATTCTTACATCAATTGTTGGATATGTAATAGAGAGGATGAATTTGAGGAGAGGTGATTTGGTTGGCAAAATCATTAAAATGAAGGATATTGAGACGTAAGAAGTAATTTATTTTAGTTTTTAAAATTTTATTTGCCTTAAATATATGTAGCTTTATGTTTTTGAAACTATCATCAAACTAAATAACTTATATGACGTTACATTAAATGGTGGGTATTCACGTGTAATGATGTTTATGAACTTGTTTTCTTTTTAGCAACAAAGGGATTTTTAATAGCCGTGGTGACATTTAAGCGGTAGTTTATTTGGATGGTTGAATATGGCTTGAGGCTTCATTTTGGTGGTAGTTGAGAATGACATTTGCAATAAAATTAGATGAAAACTTAGGAGATAGAGGATGGGAAAGGAGATAGAGAGATATCAAGGCAGCGAATAGGAAGGGGGAGAAAAGAGAGAGAGCGAAAGAGTTCAGTAAAATGAGAATTTGAGTGTGGACGAGAATGATAATGACCCAAGAGATGATGAGAAAATAATGACTTTCGAGGACGACTATTCCGCTGGTTCCAAAATTGGGTTTGAAAGCCATGAAGTATCCTTAAAGACTAGGAAAGTACTTATTGTGCAATAAATAACTTATTCATAGCTGCAGTAATAAAACATTCATAAGTTGCAATAGGGGCTTTATCGGCTTTACCGATTTTTAAATATAGTGAATATTTTTATGGACCTAAATTTGTATAATATGTTATTTTCGAATATACGATTATTTTAGTCTCACCTTAAGAAGTTGTGGGATTTAACCGTCATCCTTTTCAATTTTTATACGAGACGAGATAATTTAAAACTGCCAAAAAATCTATGATATAATTTCAGTTACAGATTTATTTTTAAACAATTTCATATAGCATGTAAAATGAAAATTATCTATATAATCACTAAAAGTCATTTCAAAGTTACATCGTTCATTAAATGAGTTTATTTGATAATAATTTTATTTTATAATGTATTTTAATTCACAGTAACACTTTATTGGTTTAATATGCCATAAAATTTACGGTTTTTCAATACTCGCGTTAAATTGCTTGGTGAATCAAACACTGGCAATAGCTCTATTTTGATGCTTTTGTTCGATTATCTCAAAAGTTCTCATCATTGGCAAATTTTTGCTACATTGATGTTGTTTTGCGTTCATAAAAAACTTTCCAATATTCTTTTAAACTACGGAATTCAATCGAACGAAAATAACTGGCGAAGTGGGAGATAAAAATGGATGTATGACTGAAGGTTATGTTTCCAGATTTGATAAACGCGACCTCAAAAAGCCTCGTGAACTGTTGTTTATATCCCTCCATCAGTCTCGATTTACAACCGGCATTAATCGTTTCAGTGCAAACATTTCTTTTCGCGGCTTTTACGCTCGCTCGTCCGAGAAAGATTTGTCTGCGTCAGGGAAATCTGACGCTTTAATCTAATGGGCCTAATGGAGCCTCTGACTCGCATAAGAATCTTTCGCTTCTCGGATTGCACCCTTCCCTAAAAATACATCAGTGCCACAATGAATATTTATTATCACTCTACCTCCATTTAGATAAGAAAATAGAATAGACGAGAAAAACTGAAAACGCTAGACTCAAGCACGTGCATTAAAATAGCAAAAACAGTCAAGAGTAATTTCGGTCTCCCTGAAGAACAAGGACCATCGCAAATCTCTAGATCGTCTTTTGAGATGCGTCCCCGTTCCTCCTCTATCCCGGTAAGGCCCTCTTCTCTGAAAATGATTTCCTACTCCTCCAACCCCTGTCCCCTCAACTCCACCTGCACTCAAACACTCTGCTTACCAACTCCTATCCTGACCTCGCAAACTCCTTATTCCACCGATCCATTAAAATATACCGCCTCCCACTCCTTCTCCTCATTCCTCCGCTTTTCCTCCTCCGCCAGAAACTAGTACCATTCCGCACGCAAGGAAACGTCGATATTTGAGGGTTTTTTGCACATTCGAGGTGGAGCAGGAAATTCGAGCTCAGCAGATCGATAGCGTGGGTGAGTCTCAGGCAATCGCGTGCATTTATTCGGCGGCGTTTGGGTTCTGCGGTCGTTCAAACCATTCGATGTCTCTCTATTTCTTTCTCTCTCCCTCTCTCTCTGTCTTCCTGGGATTGAGGGAATTCTCTCGCGTTGCTGCTAAGATAACGCGGACACCCAACGCCTTACTCTCTTTCCTTCCTCCCCCTTTTCTTCCCTTCCCCTCCTTCTCCCCAGGAGGCGTGCGTGGAATGTTTTATATTTTCAGAGGGAGGAAGCCGTTACGCAACAAGGTCGACGGAATGGCGCAATTAAGTGAGGAGCGGAAGCGATGCGAAGGGCGTTTAAAACACTTTGGGATAGCATTTTGGATGGAAAGTTACGCGAGTATCTTAGGGAAGTGGGCTACGGTGCTCGTTGAAAGAGAATCGGGCAGTGGTGAATGCTTTCCATAGATACTTCCTTAAGTGAACGCAGATCGCATGATTAGTTGGATAAATGTAACGCATAAACATTTCTTTCCTTCCAGTCATGTCGATAAATGGTCGATTTGAAGGATATCGTTTTAGCCGCTAATTTGGTTATAAAGTGCAATATTGGACTCTAAATTGCGAAATGTATGCGATATAGCGTAAATAATTTTCCTTTTTCATTATAATTTACCGGATTACTAATCTACAGTCTTGGCGAATGACGAGAAAACTTTGTAACGCTTCCATCCATTCAATGTTGAAATCATTTACACATAATGAGCTCCATTGTACATAGAAACTACTTTTTTATTTTGCTTACTTTCGTTTATTTTCTGCCACGCGTTGAAATTACGGCGACACTGCCCTAATGCTGAAGCTATAAAAGCACCAAAATTTTGGTTTATTTAAATTTTACGTTACAGAAAACAAAATTTACAGTAAAAGGCTGACAAAACATATAATTTAAAGATAAAACAACATCAAGCTACGGGATTTTTTAAAGGAAAGGAAAACTTCTATCCCTATTAAGGGTACCGTCGCACTTTCAGAGTCGATTCTTCACTCCCGAGTCTTTATGACTCGGGATATGTCACACGAATGAGTGGAGGTTTTGAGCCATTTCACACCTAGATACCGCACGTAATCGATTTATCGCATCCTACGTCAATCAACGTTATTATATGGAACTATCGACGCCGTAGCATAAATAAATGTTGGTTATTGGTTCATCCTTTTAAAGCAAAGCGAGGAAGATTTGAAATATTTGGTCATTTATAGGTATCCTGAGTTATTCACTCATGCATGTACGATAAGGTGACCAAACGTTTAGGAAGCTAAGGAGAGACATTTTAAAATATTTACCGAATATAAGGAGGGACATATTAAAGTGCCGTGTTTATGGTGCATTTATTGACGGATCAGTCTTAGATAGATGTATGTGATAGCTAACAGATAGCTAGATGTGAGCGGTGAGTATCTCGGGTAGGTTTAAATGACAATTCGGGATATAAACCACGTTTTTTTCAAAAGGTGGGGCAAAAGTTGGAGCATCTAGAAAAGCGGAACGAGTTATGACTGTCTCTCCAAATTTAGGACTGTTGGTCACCCTAATGTACGAACCTTAAGTCGCCCTTTGCTACATCCATTTTTAAAGTTCCTGTATTATTTTGGCTTAGAGTTTCTGCCTAAAATCAAAGATTTCTCTAAGCTTCTTCGATTAGTGAATCTTCGCACACAAATATTTTATCTCTCACTAAACTCAAATAATATTTTTCACGAATGTTTTCCCCAAACGCAACGCGACTCACTTATTAGAAGAGAATGCTCTTATGGAAATTTGATGGCAGGATTGAGGAAATGCGTTGTTTGTTCACGGAGGGGAATAAGAAAAGAAAATCTTCTCAAAGACCCCTGCTCTATGCCTCGTACCATATTGGAATAATGGACTTCATAACACATTATCCAGCATCGCAGAATGAGGTTGCAAGTACAAAATATATTCCAAATAAAATGGCAATATATAAAATCACTATTGTTAAATCCCACGTAAGAGGTTAATATGATTTTTTAATTTACAAATTTATTGCATGAGAATCAGATGCTAGAGTGGCTGTTAAAATTTGCTCCGCTTTTCGTCAGTATTCATGATGAATTGCTTCTTTAAGATTGTCTGCCGTATTTCTGAACCTGCAGTTTGTGAGCACCGCCGTGCTCTTTGGAAGTCTGTGATTGTCTACGATGCATAAAATCTTTTTTCCTACCACCAGTAATTTCATATATTCGTTTTTACTTTCTCCATACGTAGTATAGGGGAAAGTACATATTGCATTCATGAAAGAAATCTATTTCGATATTTCAACGGAAATACACGTTTTAAGGTTCCCTGAACACGTTTTGGCCATTTTCTCGATGATGTCTGTGTATGTGACAGTTCTATGTGGGTGCTCTAACTCAAAAACTATTAATCAGGTCAACGCAAAATTTTATATTTGAGATTTTTCTTAAAGGCTAAAGAACTAATTAGTTTTTGTTAAAAATCGGTCAACCGGAAGTGGATGTTTATTCTTATCACATAATAATTAATATTTGATTAATGTAAAAAAGTATTGGAATAAAAGTTGAAGGAAAGTTAATTTTCTGAAACCTTTGTTTGAAACATTTTCCCATATATTGCATTGTTTAAGAGATAATTTAAAAAATAATTTTGTAGCTGCCACCACCTCCCGGCGACTATTATTAACAATTCACACTTAGTTACGTCTTGGTAACGCTCCTTTTTATTTTCTTAATTGTTGGAGATTTCTGTCTATATACAATATCAGAAGGCTACGGTTTGAGTTTATTTCTTTTCTTTGTAAAATCTGAATTTTCCTCGCAGTTCCTTACAATATTTATTACCATTTAGCCTATTTGGAATTTTTATAAATATTAAAGGTATGGAGAAAGTCACGTGGTGGCCACATCACATTTTTTCTAAACGTATTAAAGTACATCAAAAATAATTTTGAAGTTTATTTGATTTTATTTATGATTATTTTTGTTCTTTGGAAAATATAGTGGTGTCCGCTTCATATTGCAGAAAATACTTTGGTGCTGGGCACAACGAAGAGGTTTGGAACCGCTGTTGTAGATTCATCCATCGGATAAAGCTGCTTGATCAATTGCAATAAACTTAGCAAAAAACGTCTATCCGAATTTTCTATTCTGCATTCGTCGAAGAAAACTACTCCAATGACTTGCTGCTACACAAAAAGAAAATTATGTAGGAGACAACCGTGACTCGACTCGGCAAGACTGGTGTGAGTATACTCCGTATCAAAATCTATTCCAATGGCTTAGGCGAGTATCGGAGAATAGGCTCGACTCATAAAATTTTGATGGCACCCTAACGGTTTAGGTGAGAAATTTGAGTAACGCTTAATGATTGAAAGAACCATTCCATTAAGCAATAAAGCTACCGTTTCTAGAACGGAGCAACGAGATTTTTAAGAATTTCGTTATTACTCTCGGAAATTTCTTTCTCGACCAACGCTTTTTAAAGGAGCCGAAGTAGTTGGAAACGGATTATGATACTTTTATTTATGAGAGGGATGGCAAACGCATGGCCCACGAGCCGCCTGCGGTCCGCCGAGCACTCTCCTGCGTTGGTCGACGAGAGTTGCATATCTGAGAGGACGATAGGTGCTATCGCCCCCATTGAATTACACCAATAGGCGGTTTGAAAAATCGTGGGACACGGTGCAAAGTGCGCGCGGGGCCTCTTGCGATTCAAAAATTGTTGACCCGTAAATTGTAATAAGTAAAGCATTTTCTCTCATTATGAAGGTGTTTGATATTTTATTCCGATTAAAAATAATGTAATTCAAATGCATAATAAATATTTTTTGGTGGGCGCGAGACCCGGTGCAATCACACCATTAGCACCGCCATCAGGCCGTTTCTGAAACCACCCATCGTCTCCCCCTTAAAGTTTCTGAATTCGCTCCTAAAGTTGAGGACACTTTTTCGTTTCAGGAAACAAACAACTTACGTCAATGCTCAAGAAAGTTTGCCAAGGGGACACAGTATTGGTAGCAGGGGAAACCCCTTTTACTGGGGTGGTCAACCTTTCTGCCTCCGCGGTTCATATGATAAGCTCAAAATCATCAATAATATTTTCCAAAATAGCCGCAGCTTGGCCGTCCTTGCGCTTTGGGATGTAAGGAAGGTACCCCTATGATTCCTTTGGCTGATATCTGTGACTCAGTAAAGAATGTTGTTTGTGTTGGAAGGATATATTTGGTGGCATCATTTAATGATGTTACTATTTTTATGTTTTCCCGAAATAATTATACAGTGTTATTATTGGCGTACTTTGATTATTAATATTTTTTGGTAAATATGGACCGCATGAAGCATACTGATGTTCGATTATACCCGCGTTGTGAATTGGATTTGACACCCCTGTATTATGGATTATTAATAAACGTGGGGATGTAAAATATACAGGAAGCGTGTTAGTTTTTACACGCCGTATATAGATACCAGCGTAATTGCCCGTCAAATATGACGGGTATGCGTGAATTAATTATTAAGTTAAAATTTAAATAAAAATTAATAAAACCAACTTTTATATGCACAAAAAAGTAAGCAATAGATATAAAATTCACCTAATTGGGTGTACCAGAGAGTGTTTTGGGCGAATAGAAATTGTTTGACAAAGAAATACATTACGCTATACAATTCTTATACGCACAATTTTTTTAAATCTATGTAACATTTAATTTTGTTTCTCACTCCCTCTCCGTTTCTCTCCTTCTCTCTCTCGCTCTCTCTCGCATTAAAGCATTCAAAGCACGCAAGCCTTATGCGTATAATATACGAATTAAGGCGTCAATACAATCTCGAGGTTTAACAATGACACGATCGTCAAGGCAACATATCGTTAAAAAGCTTAAATTTTTCAAATAAATATGATTTAAACGTAGAACTTGAGCGATTTTGTATCGTAGATAATTGAAATGATAAAAATAAGAAACGTTTATTTTTCTTTAGAAGAGTCTAGGTCCAAAGATCGTAGGTTAATTCTTTCTAATTTTAATTTGCAAAAGAGTAAAAGCCTGTAAGTCCAAAAATCGATTTTTACGTGTTACCTTATGGGAAATAGATATTATCTACTGGAGTCGAAATCGGGTCTTTTTTGGGATTTGGTTTTGTAAATGTCTATAATAGACAAACATTCTTACTAAATTTCAATCTTCTACCTACTCGGAAAGTTTGTTTAAAATAGCATTACCGTCAGTCAGTGGCGCGATCTGGTGGCGCGTGGTGGAAGTTGTTGCAGACGAAGTAAGAGAAATATAGACAAGATATTTCACATCGTATCAGTACGGAACGCATATGATCATTTTACAGATTTTTTCTTTATGGCACATCCGTTAAATCCTATTTGCCTACCCAGGCCTAGATGATTCAACGAAATCAAATATTTCCTATTTATGCATAACATTATACAGAATAGAATCTACGAATAAATTAAATTAATTAAATTAAATTGTCGATATATTCTAAAATAGCTCTAATGATTTTGATTAAAATTCATTCAGTTATTGAGATTGCAGCCACTAACAGTACTGGATAAGTCATCTTCCTCAAATATAGCGCTCAGCTAGATTATAATAAATAGATTTTTAAAACCCACCTACCACCATGCTCTCCCCAGTTCTCTCAACAATATTCGTCTAGGAAGAATGCTTCAGTGCGTGTGGCTTCCTCAATCCACATAATACTTGTTATTTATATATGGTATAACTATTTATCAAGTTTTATTTTCACATAATTCACCTAATTATTATATTAATACTATTTACGAGTAGAAGACATCTGCAGTTTTGTTTATTTATGCGTTCTATGCACGAAGTGAAACGCATATAGGGGAGGCCGTTTCCGTCCGTCCGTCCGCATGTTAAAACTCGGGAACCCCTGCACGTATTTTAATAAAATTTGGTATAAGGGAGTTTTGCTAAAATTGGTCGACCGATTTAAATTCTGGTTAAAATCGGGCAACAATTACGACTACTTTACAGGAAGACCTACATGTATTTTACAACCTACCTCGCTTGCTCCTCGTTAAATTCTCATCTGAACGAAAAATATTGTGAACATTGTGAAATCTCAAAGAACGCATTTGGAAACTCTGTGCACTCCGAGTACACCTTTCCAATCTTGTTTGCTTCCCGCTTTTCATGAAACATCGAAATTATTGTTGTAGCAACGTCAAGTGTAATCGATTGCAACGTAAATAACTGAAGATAATTATTAAGGCCGATTCACACTATATGTAGCGTCTCCGTTTCGACACGGACCGTCTTCGAAACGTCAAAAATTCCTTCTGTGTATTTAGATGGAGTTGTTCACACTATACATTCCGTCAACGTCACGTCTTCGTTTCGTTCCGTCGCGGTTTCTCTGGAGGAATATTTTGACGGGACGGTGCCGGTCGAAACGTAAAGAATCCTGTCCGTTTCTGATAACGTGTACACCCCGCAAACCGGTTGCTACCAAGATTTATTTCGAAAATTCATTTAATTTACGAAACTAATAGATAGTAGCGAGAAGTATATTCCAAATAGCAACTTCAATTGCCAAAACATTAAAACCCTTCAAAGTATGTCAACTTATTCCATTGCAGTGTTAAATAAATTACCGAATTTAATATTGATAATAATTCATTTATTTCATTCTTACATCAATCACTCATCATTGTCATTCACATTTTTCAATCATAACCCGCGCTACGTGCTTCTCGTTTACGTTAAATAATCGTACTTTCGGTACTCGAGTTAAATCATAATGTCCTTTTTCAGATTCAATGAACTTGATCGTATTGTAATTTTAATTGGAATAAAATCGAAATCTAATATTGTACTTAGCGATAATCAATTGAAACTTTAATGTGTACATCATCTATATTAGTTTCATTTAATGTTATGACTGAAAAGGTGACGGTCCGTGTCGAAACCTCAACGTATAATGTGAACACTGATGAAAAACGACGGATCGAAGACGGACCGTGTCGAGACGGAGACGTTACGTATAGTGTGAATCGACCTTATTATTCAGTAAACTACGTGTGGGCTGAGGGCGTTTTAAACGATTGAGTAAAAGAAAAAAAATAATCTCTTTTTATTTCAATACTGAAATATTACCTTTTTCATAAGTAAAATCATTATATTCTACATATTTAATGTTTATTAACGCAAATAGGCCTACGCATCAGTTTGCAATGTGATGATAAGCGGAATATGGGCTATTCTTAATAAATTAAAAAGAACACATTGTGAAGTCCAAAAAATTGTGTTGGTAATAATTCATGAGTAAAAAATTAAATAAATGGTTGAATTAATTATGTATGAAAAACATTGCATAAAACAATTTTAAAGCATTAATAACATAACTTTGAAAATAATTGCTATTTATCATTATTTTCCTTTCTGAGATGACATTTAAACACTCAGATTTTTAGTGACTTAGCAAAGTGTTTGTAAATAAAATACAACAATGCAGATATTTTGTTTCCAACAATAATAATGTTCGTAAATGCTAAGCATACTTATGGAGAGCTGATGAAATGCAACAATGCAGATATTTTATCTCCAACAATAACAGATATTCGTAATTAGTATTCGTAGTAGGCCCTGTAATAAGTTAATTGCAGTCGTTGTCTGATACTTGAGGAAACGTGATTGCTGGTGAGTTCATATTTAATGAAGTGTGGAGTGATAATCATTGGAAATAAGATAAGGTAGAGTTTTAAATTTTTTCCTTTTGAATATACCGTGATATAAGACTAACATTGAGTAACTGTGTGACATTATGAGTTCGGCTTTTTGTTAAAAGCGGTCTTTGTGGACACTTGAAAGAATGTGATTGTTTATGAGTTCCTCTATAATAAAGTGTGCAACAATAATTATTGGAAATCAGGTAAGGTAGATTTAAAAAAATTTCCTCTTTGAATATACCGTGATATAAGACTAAAACTGAGTAACTGACGTTGTGACGACGGCATTACTCTAATATATAGCTGTAAAATCGCAGAAAATTTAAAAATGCCAATGGGTAGACTATGGATCATTATTTTCCTCCCTAAGGTATGTTTTTAACGCGCAGGCCTCTGACTGACTAAACAAAATTTTGCGCGGGTACCACTAGAATGATGCGGTAGGATTAATACAAATTAATAGCAAGCGTGGCTGCAACGGGTTGCTAGTGAGAATCAAATCCATCTTCGCCGTCGTAATTTTCATTCTCCTATCTTTCAAATGCGTAACTGACATGCTTAAACTTTAAACTTTATTGAACATACGGTAATGCTTGGAACGCGTAAATACCACGAAAACCGGCTGTCGACAGAGAATACAATATTTTCTCTCCTTGGGTAAATAGACCATTTCTCTCTCACTTCCTCTCTCTTTCCTCTTATATCCAACTCTCCATCGCCCCAATGACGAAAGCTGTTCGGATCTGTAATCCCCCGCATTCATTATATATTCTCAAAAACATTCTAATTATACCGCAAACTGGTCGGAGGTAAAAAAAATTTCAACTAACCGAATAAATTTTGTCGAACCGAAAGTCGCGACAGCTGTCACACGTATTTTTAAAAAATTCCCGGAGTGAAATTTCGGCGGAGCATTGCGGGGCCGAAGAGGGGGTGGGGATAAGGAAAGAGTACGAATTTTTGACGTTTTTGTGTTATGATTGGACGCTTCAAAAGACTCGCTTTCGTATCACAATGAAAAGTTTTGAGATATTAAATCATATGAGTGACTTTCATTTGATTTTATATATTTCTGAGAGTCTCGACTCACGATTTTTTGCCAAGGACTCTTTGTTGCGCGCTACGATCATTTGAATGCTTATTGTTTCCCGATTAATTGATGTATATTTAAAAACGGACATGATTGCGCAACACATATTTCGCAGTACAACAGGTAATTCGCGAGAAACGGATAAAGCAACTCACCGAATCAGTCGTCGTTACTTATAGCGAAATGCACGAACCTAGGTTTAGTTTCTGTAGCATATTGTTCGATAAACAAAACTCAGTTGCGCTCTTTGTTCAATTTGCTCTCTTTCCTCGCGATGATTAATGCTAAAATCACTTGTTATCCTATGATTGAAATTAAGCGTTTCTTAAATTGGGTCAATTACTTCAATACATGAATCTTAATTATCTCGTGGCAAGCGTTTCGGACTTGGGGAAAGCTGGCAGTTACATTTGTTGAGAAATATTTTCAATTATGATTGTCGCGTCGGCTCAGACTGTATATAAAATCACTCTTTGTGTCTCCCTTTTCCTTCCCCACCCTTCTCATTGCGTCCTTTTCTTACCTTGGAAACCCCATCACGATGGAATCTGATTATGTATTCCACCCGTGTTCCGGGAAGAACACTCCCTGACACCATGTGAGGCAGATATGTCACTTGAAGTAATAGAGCGGACGATGAAGAAAAAGAGAGATAAAGGATGTGAGGAGAGAGAGAGAAAGATAACTTCTTTACACACTGAAAAAAACGATAAATTCTTACTTTTTCCAAAAATCCTTTCGGTACAATACGCGATTCTTTCGTTGATATCTGCAGCTGAGCCCAAACCAGCAAAGTCAGCCGCTTTGTGGAAACATTTAGGGCAAGATTCCTGTTCGTAACCTATTTCGAAAGAACTGTGATTGCTTTCGTTTGCCAATACTTTGCACTTTGGGACTTTGCAGCGTCTCTTCTCGAAGTTTTTGCGAATACGCTTAGTAAGAAAGATAGCTTACATATTCATCGGGAAAATCGATTTATAATTGAAAAGAATTCACTCAGAAAATTTCTTTATTTTTCTTTTAAGATGGTGGGCGAGTGACTGTAGTAAGTGCCGACGAAGAAATTTTTTATCAATTAAAAAAACAAAATGTCTTTTGACTATGATAAAAGGTGTTTACTCAAATTATGGAGACATAATCAATACAAACAAATAGGATTGTTATTTGAGCGCTTGCGACCATAGTTTTTGTATTTAAGCTAAATTATTTAATATTGTTATATTATTTTGTAGATTTATCTAGAGTTAATAAACTGTTTATGAATTACTGACAATTTAAAATGGTTATCAATGAAATGCAAATTTCAAAGATAATTTTTAATATTGCGAGATGATTAACTTTCTGATTAAATGTCTGCAGTGTAACTAAAAACAAATAGGTTTTATCGTGCCAGAAAGAAACTCGGTGAGTTTGGTTTTGTTCTATGTTTAGTTTATAAACAAAAACAGCATTTTTTTATTTAACCTTTTACCAGATCCCGCAATTCTTGAGAATTATTTGTTTAAAAAGCAAAAAGTCGATTTCTTTGAGCAGAAACAAAAAGTATGAAGGCGTTCGACGGCAACTACTTAAGAAAAAGTGAGGAGAAGTGAGGATGTCATAAATACCATAAGTCATTAACGACCAATGCACCTCACTATTTTCCTCAAAGAAACACCGCCACCATTCATCAGTAAGTAATCTGGCACGTATGCAGCTCTGCGCTATATATGCCGTAAAATTTTTCCTTTGGACTTCGCGAGTTCTAAGGCTGAGAATTGTGACGCATCACCAGAATAGAGAACATACGTTTTCTGGATTTTCTTCCTCTTTCTCTCTCTCTCTCTCCCTCTCTAGATATTCCGGCGAAAGCCTCGAGATTCAACTAGTTTTACGACCCGAGGAGGAAAAAGAAGGATGGACATTATGGGCAGAGGGAGTGAAGAGACGGAGAGAGGAGCACTTGAGAAGAAATGGTATAGAAATGAGTAAGAGTCCATGGGATGCAAGGGAAAGAGGATTGCAAGGAGAAGAGAGCGAGAAGGAAGGAAGATGTATTGTGAAAGGATTGCGATCCTTTTGTTAAACCTGGTGCTCATCCTAATATTGTTTTCCACCTGAGTAAAAGATGGGGATATGTGAGCGCATAAAAAAATGATTCAAGATGATTTTTTCGACGCCTCCTGATCCTTAAGGAGGATTTATGGCGTCGTTTTAGATACAATCAGAGAACGTTGATGTGCTTAAGTGTAGAAGATACAGGCGACTGAATCTCAGGTGAATCCCGAGAGAAATTTCAAAAGAACTCTCGTAAGTTCTGCTTGCATTTTCTTATTCAGGAAGACTATTAATTTTTCATGACTAACCACTGGATGTTATTATCAAGTATTTTCTACCAAGATACAGTATTTTTATATTTAGAGGAACCAAGGAGATTTAATGGTTACATTACAATTATTTTTCACAAAAATCTCACTTAATGAATTGTAGTAATTTTTTTCAATATCAAATGAATTTTCAGAGAAATTCTTTTGATCTTTATATATTCGTATGGTTTCTATAGAAATTAAATTTTCTTTGTCAATGTATTTAACCAAAAATTCGCCAATTAGTTTTATTTGATCTTTTCACTGGAGAACCCTTACATTCCTTATACTTCCATTCACACCAAATTCAATAGAATCTCAAAATTGCCAGGTGAATATTTTTTCATGATGATTAGAAATTTTTCTATGAGAAATGCGACAATCAATTAGGATTGATAACCTATTTGAGCTTAATTCGGAAATTTGATGTACAGTAAAAATTCAGCAAACTTAATGAACGTAAAAGGAAGTTTCAATGATAGCGAGGTATTTTCGTAAAACAATTCAAAGTCAATTTAAGGTATAACTCGTCTAATATGTAAAATTTCCAAATTTTTATTAAACGTTTTTTCAACTTTATAAATGAGCAGGGATTGTAGATCAAATAGGGCACTTTTTCAAAAAGGTGCTTCTCAGAAAAAAACTTTCGAAATATACATTTATACCGTTTAGAATATAAAATATGGATGTAGCAACACACCAAGAGAAGTTCGTAGCAGTTCTAAGGTGTAGTCCCTCTTGACTTAATCTCATCCCAACTCAAAACCATGGTGACTTCAGTTTTTCCCTCCTGAGATTCGTTGAATTTAATTTATTGCTCATCTCCCAAGATGCCGAAGTAAGATGTCACTGCGGATTCCGAATATTTTATTTCCCGAGAGTCTTTTATGGTCTCCGGCAAAATTATGAGGAAACCCCGGACGAATTCTTCGAAAAAGAAGATGTCACAATTTGATTACCTGCAAGCTTTTTTTTCTCGAATATTTCTCCGGGGAGCTTTATAGGCTTAAAAACGCAGAAGGCACGGAAAGGCCGAACTCGATTCAGCGGGCCGGCATCACTCACCAATCAATATCGAGAGAAAGGCGGAAAAGGAAAATGTGTCCCGCCCCGCCGACTAATTCGCTTTTCGAGATTGAAAATCTGGGATTCCGGGAAGTCGAAGAGGACGGGAGAGATGATCCGGGGGAAAAAGATGAATCGCTTAAGACACGAACGCTGAAAGGAACGAAAGGGACTGGAAATGAGAGATCGCAGCTGTTGGGAGAGATGTAACAGATTTGGGGAAGGAAGAAGATGAGGATCGTAAGGGTTCGAGGGACGAAGTAAGGAAAAGAAGAGTTGGTAAGGAGATAGGAGGGAGACGAGGAGGGAGAGGAGTTAGGAGGAGAATATAGTGCGATAGCAACTCGACGAGAGACAGAAGAAGGAGTGGTTCCTTGGGGGAAGCTGTCGGGTCGTATTTCATCGTCCTCACGGTTTTCCTAATGAAAATGACTACCACTAAGCTAGATAGAGAGACAGCAGAAGGAACAGGAGGAGAGGGGGGGAGAAGAGAACACTGTTCTCATTGAAGAGAAGCAAAGGCAAAGAAAAAATAATATGCGCGAAAGTCGAAACGCAAAAATAAAACAAACACGTACACGAGAATAAGGGAAGTGAGCCACGGAGGGAAGATTTGCAGCCGCAGAAATGAAGTAATTTCACTTTTTGCCGTCCCTCTGGTAACGGCGCTGCGGACAAGAGAGATGGCGAGAAGAATGAATACATAAAATTCTCTCCCTTTCACTGGGGGTCCTTTTCAATCTCTGCCTCTCCGTCCCTTCCTCTCTCTCCCCCCTTCAACTTCACCTCTCCCCCATCTCTCTCCCTCCCACTCCTTCCCCTTTCTCTATCTCTCTCTCACTCTCTCCCAGTCTGTGTATTTTTTTATTTCCCGCGAGTTCTTTCTCTTCTCCCACCTCTTTTTTTCTCTTTAACTCCTGAAAGGGTAACAAATCGATTCGAGAGTCAATCGATACTTGCGAGGCTTCTAATGCCGGAAAGCTGGAGGAAGAGGGGCGACGGCGGAATGGGGTGTTAATCTGAGAGGTGAAGGATGCGGCCCACGCGCACCCACGTAGGAGAAAAGACCCTTAAGAGAAGCTAGAGATACGATTCACGTACATCCGGGACGCCTGCTCCCCCTCTATCTTTTCCTATCCCATTCCATCTTTCTTTTCCCTCGGACTTATCTTCCGATTTCTTTTCTTACGACCGCCTTCTCTTCAGATACCCTTTCCGCGTCGGACTTCGATTATGTTTGTATCCTGCCAATGATGGGTTTCTTTAAAATTTATTAGAGGAAGACCACAACAGCTGTCGCTGCAAGTACCGCGACGTTACGGAGATAAATGTTGATTGGGTTGCATATAACCCAGGATGGTCAATTTCCCAGCGAATACTTGACTGCTTTAAATAAAGATTCCTGTTCTAGGTGGATCGAATACCAATTACGTATTAATAAGGATATCTATAATTATTTCGTAATTTTGTTGTTTTAAAACGCAACTTTAGTATGGATTAGAAAGCTTTGTAAAACCGCTAGAGTAAAATATAAATTGTCATCATACACATATGTACGTATATTATGCGCCTTTTATACTGAGAAGCTCTACAAAAGATACTTTAACAAGGAGCATAACAAAGAAAGACTATTTAAAATAACTTCCCAAAGTCTTTGTAAGGCAATCTATTTAATTTAGCTGTTAGCGTAAATTTTAAAAAAAATGTTTGACCGTATCAATTAATGAAAACGTATTTGTAAATTCATCTATACTTATATAATTCCTAAGAATTTTTTAAAGTAAATTATCAGAATTTTCTAAACTCTTGATCATCAAAATAGGCGAAAAGGAAACATTAAAAAGGAGACATGGAATTTTAGGTCGACGTGGAAGTAAGCAGTTTTTATTTTAAAATCTTTTCGGATTATAGTGATCACGATTCAACCGTGAAGAGAAAAAGAGATGGGAGAGGGAGAGAGAAAGAGGGAAGGGGAAAGAGGGAGGGAGAAAGAGGGATGGAGAAAGAGAGGGAGGGAGAGAGAGAGGGAGGGAGGGAGAGTTGTTGAAAGCCGCAATTAGTCAAACTGCTTCCCGTGTCATATATCATTCTTTGTTTTGAACGTTAGGTCTCCTCAAATGGGCCATAAAATATTCCGAAGTAGATACGGCTCTTTCATAAAATTTTATTTCCCTTTCGGCCTTAAATAATCCATTTTTGAGCTCAATTGCCATTTGGTTGATACATTGTTGTATTAGATAATTACCTAAATGTCTCCATTGAATCGATCAATCATAATTTTTTGACATTGCTGTGCTCATTTGATGAGCGATTTAATTAAAAGAGAAAGTGCCGAATGGACGCACATGTTGTTATTTTATTTATCTTTTTCTCGCATAATGAAGTGTACTAAAGTTTTAAAGAATTCTAGATCTATAAAAAAAATTTAATAATCTTAAAATTTTCTAAACCCGTTTTTCTTTGTAATCAATTAGATATTTTTCTTTGTAAAGAAGTAATTCCTTATATTACATGAAAATTATATTATATTAGCAAAAGCCATTTTATTTGTCTAGAGGAAATATACCGATTTATATTTCCATCATTTCTTATGAATAACAAAATAGTGATACACTTTATTTCTTAAAATTTGAAAAGGATTTAGAGATAAATTTTCAGATTTTCATAATTAAATGATAACGAGGAAAACTTCATAATGATTAAGATTCTGATATAAAATGTTTTGTGTCCACACCCACATCATGGAATTCCATAATTTTTATATTAAAATTAAAATATATTTTTTAATAACTTTTGTATGAGCTTGTCAACTATATATATATATATATATATATATATATATATATATACATACGAGTTGCCGGTGCTTGCATACTGCAAGCGCTAAAAAAATCACCGTATACCAAGATCTAAACTCGTAAATAAACCAAAGCGATCTCCAGGGCAACACCAATTCAGCCACGTAGAGCCTATATGTATTAAATAATAAATTTCATGAGTATATTTATAATTTTCCGTGAAATTTAGGTACCTATCCGTAAATTACAAATTCTCTGGCAATCGGCTCGTGTCCAAGTTTTCGTATTTCAAGTTTCGTGACTCAGATCGCCCTGCATGAGCAATAAGAATAATCATCATTAAGACAATATCCTATACATTAAATTTATAGACAAATTAGGATATTTTCTGTTAAGATTATGCTATCATCCATGTCTTTTAGCACATATTTGGATAAAAATAATCTCTAAATATGTATGACGCCATTATATTTAGCAATTGAAAAGAGTTCAAATTTCTAGAAAAACTGCGAAATACAACATTAAAATACTTTCCACGTTTTACTGTCATTTCTATCAGGGTTGCTTCTTCGATTGTGATCCCTATAGCCCTGAAGAAAAACAAGGCTATTCGCTCCTTCCTATAGTCGATATCCTAAATTTAATCGTCGTGTTTGGGCTTTCGGTAGACCTACATGAGAATTGCAATTATCTATGTTACTATCAATTACAGTTTGTGATGCAATTAGTGTTTTAGATACAGTAAAATCTTACATATTATCGGAAGAAAATATTGAAGATAATGTTTTCATAATATGCATGATATTGAAAATTAGAATAAGTTAACTTATATGCTTATGGGAATAAACTTGATGTTAATTCTATTATAGAAAAATGAAAAAATATATTTCCGTAACTCGAATTTTCTATAACTCGAATAATTTGTGGTTTCCCTTGAGATTCGAGTTATGGAAGTTCGTTATGACGGCATTAATTTCCATTAAAAGCATTAAATCACTGCAATCGTAACATATAACACCAGATCCCTTTCAAAGCAATGGGGTCGTTGCCATAGTATTTAAAGATTGCAATTGTTGAAAAGAGGAGAAATTCACACTTTTTCGATTTAAAGCAGATATTTACATTTAATCGGCACCTATTCGAATTCTGCCTTCAAAAATTAAGAACTCCGTTCTTTCAGATAGTTAAATGTTATTTTCCCGAATTTGTATCGCAATTTTTATAACTAACCTGATGCATAAATACAATTGTCTCCATCTTCACTTATTTATAAATACAATTAATTTGTATAACATTCTATTTAACTCGTGATTTTCTATCTCGGCTCATTTTGTAACACCATAGAGCATAGGTTATTACGTTTATGTTACCATCTCTCCCTAAAGCCATGCCGACCACTCAAAAACCACTGTATTTTAAGTTTAAACGCTTTGAATAGTCCGCTTTTACTCCAATATTTCAGTGCGATGCATATGAATATCCCCAATCCTGTAACCGCAGGGCATGCAGCAGAAACGACGTATTTCTCCACAACATGATGATGATGCTAATTTAACGGGTCAAAAATCCCACCTTTAAACTCCTAGAACACAAGTGCTAATTTTGAAATGTTTTACGTGATTAATGAAATTTTTGCGAAGTCCATAACCTGAGAAGTTTAAACCTAATCTCCAAGTTTAAAATAGTTGAATTTAAATTCGACTACAAAATTATAATTTATTGTATTTTACATCAAATTATTTCACCAAACTTTACATAGGTACATAACAGAGGTGGCCAAACCGTGGCTCGCGAGCCGCATGCGGCTCTTTTAACTTAGCATGCGGCTCTTTCAAATTTTCATTCAGAGACGTTTCAACGTTTTTCCCTGCAGAACACTATGACGTAGTGTGACTTGAAACGTTTTGGGGATGCCTAAGAGACATGCATTATATCTGAAATGCTTCAGATACAGGTTTTCTTTTACTATTCATAAATTTGAGCACAGAATATATCATGCGGCTCTCCAACTTCTAAAGGTGATTCTATGCGGCTCCGAGGGTATGTAAGTTTGGCCATTCCTGATATATAAGACACTGTAAATACTAGTGTACCGCTCGCACCTTGTTTTTCCAAATTGTCGGTAAGAAAATGTGACTGCGCGTCTCACGCGAGGATTTATGAACAGTTTACATAAATTGCGAGAGTCGATATTCAATTCACTGCAGCACACTTGCGTCTACGTTTATATTCGCAGAAGACGACGAATTCTACAAAGTATACGCGCGTGCCTTGTTTCGGTGAAGAGCCGACATTTTTTTAAATCCCAGACGTCAACTTATTCCGGCAAGAATTTATTTTTTCCCTCCGTCCTAGCCCAAAAATAGGGGTGCGCGTGGCACACGAGTAAATACGGTAATTCGTTTAATTTCCACTGTGCATGTGTGTTGGTGTATTTTTGTGCGTATGAGTGAAGTAGACTTCTGGAAATAATAGAAGTGCAGTGTGATTTTCTTATATACTGACATTTATACTAAAATATAATATCCCTTTTCTAAAGAAGAATATACGTCTAAAAATACGAAAAATCGAAATAAAATTTACAAACAAGGATTAAAAATTGGTACAAAAAATATGGTGTGCAGAATTCCCTGCGTCCATCTATTTGCACAGTAATCCTCTAGGCATCAGAAAAATAACATTTTACTCAGTGATTAAATATAATAGTTAAAAACTTCTTTTATTTGCGCTTATATTCGTCAATTTGAATTATTCATGTGAGTCTGTGTTTTCTGTCAATACAATTACATGCAAACATATTTCATCGTTATGTCTCCATTGGTCCACTGGTCGTTAAAGTTCACTCTTTCACTCATAAATATCCCTGAGCTTTCCTCTTTAAATTGGAAACTTTATTTTTTCCTGTATTCCACTCTTAATCGTTTTGCTCAGTTTTTATCTCGATGGATCCAATTTACAAATTCCTTTTCCTCTCTCCTGGAACTATGAAAGATGTATGGTATTTTTAGCATCTTTTACTGCCATCCAATCTTGCCATTTTCGTGATGTTACTTTATCAACTCATATCTATCAACATTTATTGCTACATTTGAGAGGTTAAAAGTCTCTGAGCGATCATTTAATTCAGTGCTCCATTTTCTTCCGAATGCCCTCTTTCACATCTTTATCGTCCAATTCATCCATAGCGTGTCCGTCCAAAGATAAGTCTAGTAGAAGTAGCAATCTATTCTTCCAATTTTACCCCATCAATCATACAGGAAACAACAAGCTCCGTTTCACAGTTAAGAACTTCCTTTACTTTTTCTGTTTTATGAACGGAAATATCTGACATCTATTCCAAACCAGCCCACAAATTTTTTTTAATGACATCTTTACTTTCCGTATCATTTTATATACATTCTGGCAAATATCTAATGGTATTATGGCCTGCGTGGAAATTATGCTGACGCTAAACTAAAATCGTCATTTTTATAAAAATGCCTTCCTTGCCAGCTCTGTTAATACCAAAACGATGTGGATATTCCATTACATTTTAAAATCTGATAGCATTTTGTAAAATAATGCATTCTTGCCTTTCTTTCCGAACCATTAATGTGCTTTTAGCCTTAAAGATGTATCGATCTTGAGTTGTTAATCTAAAATTGATAAGAAGTTATTTATTAACCGTGCCAGAATACCAAGAAGATGGTCTTTACCTGGAATTGTCAAGTCTCTGCATCCTCTTATCCCAGTGACTTTCAGTAAAACCATCCCGTTGACTTACGCTTTGTTCGGAGTGAATAATGGCACACTCAGGTCTACATCTACATCTACATTATACCCTGCAAGTCACCTTTTCGGTGGATGGCAGGGGGTGCAGTGCACCAAGGGTCCATAGTTTTCCTACGTTATTTTTTCCTATTATGGTCTCTTATCGTCCTAGGGAAAAACGATCCTCTATATCGCTCCGTTCTGCAGTCAATCTCGCGAATCTTATCCTCACTGTCCTGCCTTCCGAAATACGTCGGGCTTCTGATAAGTCCTACTACCTCATTCGCTAGTCCCTCCGACATAAATTTTTCCAGTAGTTTAATTCTATCCTGCAGCCTACGTTCCTCTAACGATGTCCATTTCAGATTTTCTATTAATGATGTTACGCTTTGTTTACTATCGTAATTCCTCTTTACAAATCTAGCTGCCCTGCGCTGAACCTTTTCTATCTCGTTAGTGAGTCCCTTTTCGTAAGGATCCCACACAGCTGAAGCATATTCGACCTGCGGTCGAACCAAGGATAAATAGCATAATTCTTTCACTTTTTCGGAGCTATTTCGAACTATTCTCCCTATAAAGGCCAGCTTTTTGTTAGCGGCACCTATCAATCGGCGAATGTGGGTGTCCCACGAGAGATCACGATGGATCGTGACTCCGAGGTATTTAATCGAGTCTGAAACTGGAATCCCTACTCCGTCCAACGAATAATTATTATTCAACGAGATACTCTTGGTTCTCCAGAAGTTGATGACGCAGCTTTTCTTTTGGTTTATCTCTAACTACCATTCCTTACACCATGCAGAAATAGCTTCTAGGTCATTTTGGAGATACTGGTGGTCTTCCGGATTGCTTCTTTCTCTATAGATGACGGTGTCGTCCGCGAAAAGCCTAATTTTACTTCTGACTACTGAGCTGATATCGTTTATATAAATTAGAAATAATAACGGACCAATTACACTACCCTGTGGAACGCCAGAGACAACCTCCACTAAGTTCGAAGATTTCCCATCTATAACAACCATCTGCTTCCTATGATTTAAAAATTCACGGATCCAACTAACGATTTTAGAATTTACGCCTAAGGTTTCTAATTTCGTTATTAACTTCCTGTGAGGTACCTTATCAAAGACTTTCCTAAAATCTAAGAAGATGGCATCGACCTGCGTATTCTTTTCTCCGCTTCTCAGTAAACAATTAACAAAAAGACCGAGCTGAGTATCACATGACCTACCTTTCCTGAAGCCGTGTTGACAATCATCTAACAATAAATTACTATCAAGAAATCGCATTATGTTGCTAACGAGTATATGTTCGAGAATCTTACACGATATCGAAGTTAAAGAAATCGGCCTGTAATTTTCTGGGTTCTCCTTGTCTCCGCCCTTATGAATTGGGGGTAACGTGCGCTAACCTCCAGTCGCTAGGGACCTCTGCGCGAGAAATGGATTTCTCGAAGATTATCCGAAGAAAAGGTGCTATTTCTTCCGCTAATTCTTTTAAAACGCGAGGTCTTGTCACTTCTCACAATACTGACAGTAATTGAAAACCTATTCGATCAATACGATCTGAATAGATCACTGTTGATACAAGCTATTTAATGCGATAGGGTGTTAATATCCTTAGAGCTGAAATGAAGTACACTTTCAAATATACAAGTCTTCCTATAGTTGTTGTATACTATTATTATAAGTCGTAATAGTGATAAAATTCATTACTTGCGATGCCTGTGATTCTTGAAGACCCAATCTTATTCAATCAAATTCACGTTTTACACGTATATCAAAGACTGCCAAATTGAATTCGCATATTTTTTATGCGCGGAAATTCTAAATCGTTATATATGTTAAGTCTCTAGAGGCATTACACTTTTAAATAAAAAAATCGAAGCAATAATTGTGAAGCTATCTTATAATTTTTAAACACCAGAAGTTGTGATTGTCTCCCAACTTGTAACTTAATTTTCAAATTGAGAAGCGGCTGTTTTTAAAAGATGCATGTAGCTAATGATCGGATGAGAAGATCTTAACTTATCAGAGATACCTTGGTTGGTTTAATCAGATAGAAAAAACTGCTTAACAAGACCAAACTTTCCTCTCACTCCCCCAACCACTCAATTTATTCCCAATCCGCTTTCCTCCATCTCTTCTAACCAATTTCTTCGTCTTATTCCATCTTCCTACTCCCAAAACGCTCTTCCAATCGTTCTACAACTCCTTCTGCCTCCTCCACCTTTGCTACTTCTCTCCTCCTCACTTTTTTTCCTAACACGTCAATCTAAAAGCGAGAAAGGTCTTCGCTCAGTTCTCCATCCCCTCATTATCTTATCTCCTCCTTCCCCTTTTTCCATCCAAGCTTTCCATTCTACACATTCTTCTTTCCCTCGCATTTCCAGGGTTATACTCTGAGTCCAGGGTGATTGATGACCGCGCGGTTTTTTCAGTTTCATACGGGAGCGTTGATTTTTTCCCTCTGATTCAAGACTGCTCTTTATTGCTCGTCGGAATACATTCATGAAGTCATTCTTTCTTTCTCCTGTCAGTTTATACTACCCTTGAGTCTATTTATCCTAAGTATTTATCTACTTGGTGGTACAGATGATATCTTAGGTGACAGAAATTTCGTGGCCAAATACGTTTTGTGGTCTATAGTAGTTTAATATAAAAAATGTAGAATTACTTATTTATTTTCCAAATAACGCATTAACCCATACACATTAATTCATTTTACGTTTTTTCTTTCCTTTTATTGGTAATTATCAGTTTACCTCATCTTAACGCATATTTCATGCCTTATCTATGATTAAAGTAATTAAAGCCAAATTACATAAATTCGAAACAATTCTAGTGTTACACGTATAAATAACATGAAAGTGATATTTTTTCAATTATGTTTGCTTATATGACATCTAGTCCCACTTTATTGTTAATTCTATTCTATTTAGAGGAATAAGGTAAATAATTGCATTTACTGCATTCAATCTAGATTTTATTTGGAAACGCAAATTACAAAAAATAATAATTTTAATTGCCATTGATTTAATCCGTTAGTGTATAATTGCTTCGGCATAATTAAATAGACATAAAACCGAACGTAAAGGTTTTTATATCAAGCGACGTTATTTAAATCAGATACAGCATTAATTTCTTTCTTGAATGCTATTGGAAAGTTATCCTTTTAATTTTCTACACCTTAATAGCTAATTTACTTTATGGTGGTTGGATCTGATAGTGAAGTTTTCGATTATATCATTCTACATCCGCAAATTATTTGCTCTTGTCTCAAATTCCAATGTACCAGATCTTCAATTTCAAATAATAACCCGCAGTTTTTTTACCTTCATAGTCACTCCCAGTCAAAAGCTATTGTACCCTTTCTCCTTCCCTCACCTCTCTCTATTCCCCTCTCTCAAATCGTCTACTTTTTTCTGCACTCTCAATTATTCTTCCACTTCCATCGTACATCTTCGTTCTCACCCAAACATCTCACGGGATTCCCCCGTATCTACCGTGCCTCTCGTGACCATAACAGTTACTTCCTTTATAATTTAGTTGTCCTTATTTTTTTATCAATAATAACAGTAAAATCTCATTAATTTACACTTCATTAAAATTTTCGTGGTAACGAAGATGTTTTTAATGTTTAATTTTGTAATAACTACGTCTCTTATAATAATGTTTTCGCAAATAAATGTTGTATTTTAATAAAGATATTATGCTGTATTAAATTAAAGACCCAATAATACGTACTAATAATGCATTGTATATGGCCCATATGTGCATGGTTTTTATGGGAGGTTTTTTCAAGCTTCGTCCTGTATGAAATGGTTGGGTTTGGCTCTGTTTAACTCCATTTGGTTCAGCTAGATTCTTCTTGGACATTAATTTGATAAATGTATGAGACTAAGCGTTCCCATTTCACATGAAGCCATATGCAATATAATATCTGTCTTTCCATCTTTCAATATCTTCTTGGTATCATATTTACTTCTCCTCTACTTCCTAGCCCTTTATGCCTTTCGAATACCCAATATTGAAATCCTCTCCCTTAACTCTCACTCTACATATCCCGTCCACTCAACCACTCCTACTAGCCCAACGTTCGTTTTTTCCTTATCAGGCAGCCACTTTGCGCTCTACCGCTAAGAAGGCTTCTTTTTATAGCAAATTAATTTTGAGAATTAAAACATTGGCTTTACTATCCTTTTCAATCTGAAGAAGGGGAAACGCCCTCTTATAACGAATAACTTGGTGATATTTCCATATGATTAATTCATGAGCGTACAATTTCAGTATCCAAATTTGAAATTAAATTAATTTTTGTCGAGTATGCAGACGAAAGTCGAATCAAAATATTTTTTTCGATCTCCAACTATCAAGAATTTCCATTTATATTTAATAAATTTCCTGGGCCAAGATAGGAATTCGTAATGAATATTCAATAATATTTTCCATAAAAAGCTGTTAAAATTAGATTATATAAAATTAAACAAAAAAAGTTCATCTTAGCTGCTATACTAATTTACCGTGGCACTAAATTGGTGAGTTTCCCTGATGTGTAATATTTTCGTATGAATGATTTTTTTTTTTCTATTTTCATATTCCTCTAAAATATGCAAGAACTCTAATTGGCCCTTTTTTTCAATTAGTCTCCGTAAAATACATTTGCAGCTATGCATATTTCATCAAAAGGAAATTGTTTCTTTTATTTGTAACAAGGCTAGCCATCGCTAAAATAAAAACGTATTGCAGAAAATTAGTTCTTTTTCTAAAATTTATGTTTTTTTGACAATAAAGGCACTTAAATTAGGCATTATTTACGTTACTTTTGCTCAGTCGTACATGCGTAGTAAAACTATACCAGTATAGCTCGTCCGTACGTTAAATTAATAATTCAAAAACGAGGGTCATATTTGCTTACATCTCCAATCCCTTTGTGTTTAGAACGCTAGCCGTACATCCCGCGGCATATTTGCAGAAAAATCGATCACAAAACCACGCCCACAAACTTCCAAACAAGTCCTCAGTTCACAATTCCTGTCAACCAACCCGACCATTAAAGGAAAGATGGGTGCGCGTCATAGTTTCTATCTCGGACGGGTTGGCAATTCCAGCTCTGGCCTCTCATTTTTTGTCCTAGTGCACGACCCACTTAAATAACCTCCGTAAACTCGCAAGGGGTGGAGATTCGAGTTAGCTTCGTCGGAGCGCGTACATTATTCATGGATGGGAATGCCAACCTACGTCGACGTAGACTTCCCAGAAGGGATGACTTCGCATGGGGAGAGAAGAAAAAAAACTCCTTTTCTTGCGATCAATTGATGGACAATAAGAAGTTGTGCAGCAGAACTTTTTTGTGTGCCGTGAAAACTTCTTGATAAGCTCATGATAACGGCAATCTGAAATATCGAACAGTCAAATTTCCTTCAATCTCCTTACTCTGTTATGACGGTGACCGTAAATAACTGAAAATCCTAATAACTTCGAATTTTTATTCAGCGCGAGCAGTTAATAGTTTAACATTTTTTAGAATTTATAATATACGCTGCTAAGATTTTTAGAACCATTCGAATTGGTTCTTAGAAAAATAATATATGATTTCTTATAAAGAGAAAAAATTACGCTTTCATTGTTTCGACGTCATATCGTCAGGTGTCCTGTCATTCAGCAGATGTAAAGTCGTAATTAGTCCTCACCTTTCCTTTCCTATACTTATATCTCATCTTGCGATTTGTCGCCCTTCCTCCGTTCTTTTTCCTACCAAGAAGATAGTCGCTCTTTATCGGCGCTTAGGTTATATGAATTTACAACTACTTCTTTAATCGCTTTCTTACACTGATCACCAAGTTTATTACCAACTGATTTTAGATACTTGAGTTTATTTGAGCTATGCATTGCTTCTGAATAATTCAAATAATTACATTTGAAACTCTCTTCAAATGTCTATCAAAACACTAATGATTTTAATGGATTCTATTTGTGAGATAAGATTGGAAATTATTTGCCAACTGTTCGATTTTCTCTATTTTTGTTGATTGCTAACCTATATGCTTTTTAAAAAATTGACTTCTAATTAATTATTTAACTGCCAAAATTAATGTATTTGGTGAAGAAATATGAATTTCAATGGTTCAAATGTTCGCATATTTCTTTGCTAACATCTTCTATTCGGAATAAAATGTGTCAATCCGATCTTTTTCCCCGGTATTCGCTTTCCGTCAATAAAAATTATTTGACCGATCCGGTCAAATAATTTTTATTGACGATCACATCAATATTTTTGTGAAACCGTTTTACATTTCTGGTTGCTACTTAGATGAACTTTTTCAAATTTAGGTCCAAAGACCTTTCTGTGTCCATTCATATTCTAAAACCAACAGCTGTATGTAGGTTGAGTTATTTCTAGGCTGTTCCACTTTGTAAATGCAAACTCTGCAGGATATTGCGAGAAACTCCACGGTAAAGATGTGCATTCAATTTATCGTCACGATTTTGTATTGAAGAAACTTCAAAATTTTTTGTTCCCGTCATATTTTCCTTTTAACTTCTCTCAGCGACAAACACCGTAGATATACGAAACGGTCCAGCGATCTTACGCGCTCAGAAGCACAGAAACAGAAATAGGTTGGACATAAACAAACGAACTGCTAAGTTTATTCGAATGGTGAATTCGTGAATAGAAAACTTGAAAATTTCCACATCAGGGCATTAAGAAATATAATTCTTTCAAACTTTGCCCATCATTTATCAGTATATGAGACATGCAAACTTAGAAAATCGCCGCGAAACAAAATTTTCATTCGCAGAAATTGACTATAAATGTATCTCTAATGCATATTAAAACTATTAAGCAATACACAATAGAATATGATTTTAAAATGTAACAGAGGTTGTTATGAATGTAGAATAACATTTTGGTGATGCACAAAATTTAAAATTTTCCTCGCAATGAGTAACGAAACGGAGATATTTTTATCATTTCGTTTACTTTCATACTTTCTACATCGGTAAATGTTGTTATTTTTGCTTTAAAATATCGTTATTACTTTATTCAATGAATTACAACCGCAGCAGTTGATGGCGTTTGCTAATAAGAGAAATAACAAGTGCAAATATTTCCAGTCATAAAAGATGACGTAAAAGTCACATGACATGGCTATATTCTCAAGGTTAAACGATAATAAATTGCTATTATTTGAAGCTAGATCGCCATGGAACAATTGCACATGCAATTGGAATAAAATATAAATCACTTGTGTGGTAAGAAACTTAATACCTCATTTGAGATAGTATATTTGTTTAAATATGTCGATCAGAATGTCTCTGACCGTCAAACATTTTGGATATATTTTCACTCCTACCCGACATCTATTCTGAGAGAGAAATTTTATTTCAACCTCCATATTTTTTTAATGTTCTGAAAGTCTTACTGTGTACGTAAATATGTCTTTTGAGGAAGTAACTTGATTTTCGTATCCAAACCTCGTAATTGTTTCAAGATTTTATGGTCACTATCTACAGCTAATTCTAAGAATTTCAAGTCCCCCTTTGATGCTTACATTTACTTTAATACAAACAATCTACACGAGTTACACATTAAAATAAATTAAATATCCTTTTTCCCACTTTAAAAAATAGAAATACATTTATCATTTCTGGCCTGACCATTTGTTACCACTTGTTATAAATACAAGGAGCTAGAAGTAAATAGTCGAAGCAGTGAAATTAAATTATAACCTGCTCGAGTGGATGGATACATCTTTAATTTTACCCGTAATTGTTTCCTCATAGATGTCCGTACTGATTAATCACAAATAAAATCTTATATAATTTTTCAACATATAAGTGAAATTGCAGAAATAACAATCTTGGGAAAATATTCTGTTATCAATAATATTTCCTTGAAAATGATTTCCGTGTTGTTGCTTTTTTACCTGGAAATTACTGTTTCTGAAATTCTGAGAAGTGGATCGGAATTCGAGTTTTCTGTTCGGTTGCCCCCAGAGGCGAGACTTGACTATCAGTTTCTGATTTAGACGTTATGAAGGATAGAGGGACCTGAAGATGATACGTCTTGTTCCTTTGATCACCGCGGCGGAAAATTATTCGATTAAAATCTTTCCTATTAAGAAATTCTTTCGTATAATATGATATGCATAACATCCTCTACGTCAGGGGTCTCAAATTCCCATCGGTGCATAGGCCACATTAATGCACTGCACAAAATCCGCGGGCCGCATTCCGTGTCACCGGAATTCCCAATCCTCACACCATTTTCTGTTCTCTGTATGTTCACTCTCCCTTTCCAATAGTGCTGGAGATCGTCGCCAACTTTTGATGCGCTCTTCAACCCATTAATTACAAACTTACTGAATTCATCGCCGTGGGTTAGGTCCTTAGGGCAGGCAAGAAACATGCCGGCACTGGAAAGAACTTTCTCCTGTACCCCAACTGTGCAGGGTGTTATAAATGGGAATGAGCAATAAAATGCAGATATTTTGTAAGTGTTGATTTAATGCACTTCTTAAATTTCTTAGATAATTTACCTGATATATTTTATAAGAAATATAGTTGAGATTTAGCCTATCGGGGGCCGCATTTATGAGCCCCTGCTCTACCTCGAGGAAGCATTTCTGTCAGAACTGAGGAATTGAAAAACTTGCCACTCGGAGCGTTATCATAGAGCTACATCTTAAATGTGTCAGCGTTGGCTCCTCCTCTTTTTAAGTTGGTAGCATATATATTTTAAATTTAATTTAACGTCAGCACTCGAGAAAACTATATCGTTCCGTAATGAAAATTATCCTAAAAATTAATCCAGCATGAGTTTGTTCATTAATTCAGAGAAGTATAACAATTGCTTCGGTCAGTTAAGCTGGGTAGGATATTAATTCCTTAGATTTAAAATATAATCGTTCATGTACTATATATATATAGTATAACACCATGTATAAGTCCAAAATTTTAATCGTTGAATTTATCTTTTTCATTGAATGTAAAATCTATATATTAATAGCGTAATAAAATGAGGTTTTTAAAGCAAAGGTAACAGCCATCTGAACGTGTGATGCAGCAAATTAAATATCTTGACCTCATCATGTCACATTAATATTTCTTTTTCATTTTGTTCCAAATGTAAACAATATATTTCCTATTTATTTTGTTTCCAAACTGATATTTTTTCGTTATAAACATTTTCAAAATTAATTATCGGGACATAGTAGGCATGGTAATGAATTATAACTGTTTTAATGCACATGTCACATTGACATTTTTTTATTTTATTCCAAGTGTAAACAATACAGGTACATCTCGCGATATGCGTTCTTCGGTTTTAGGTTCATTACACATTCTGACTCTACCTCTGGATACGCTCGGTTGATTCCGACTTACGCTCTTACAAAACCCTGAGAACGAAAATCCTTTCTCTGCCCATTCAAAAGATCTCAACGCGAGCAATGAAAAACAACTTTGTTTCATTATATACGAATTACTTTTAAATTGTTTTCATATTCATGTCATGTGTACACAGTATTGCACCGGAGAAATAATGTAATCGACGAGTTTCTATTTATGTCCAAGGTAGTGTTTCGGCGGATTACAGTCAGGTTTCATTCCGAGATCGTGGTGATGACACACTGAATTTGTGCTCGACTTTTTACCCTTATAAGTTTAAAATGTCGCAAGCGAAAAAAATCTAAGCGATCCTATCTTTGACACGGTTTTCAATGGGATTTTGGCATTTGTTTAGCATGATTTCACGCAACAAGACCCTTTTTTGGGAACATATCTGTAGTGCTTACCCGTTATTTTAATCCATTTAGGAATGCTATAAAAAGAGAAACTTTTTATAGCATTCCTCTTATGTAAAAATGTGTTTCGCAATACGCTGATTCGCGTATTACGAGGTATACCTGTATATTTCCTTTCTATTTTGTTTACATACTGACATTTTTTTGTTATAAACATTTTCAAATTGAAATTATCGGGAAATAATAAGTATGACAATGAATTATATTTATATATTAATAGCGAAAAAATAATTTTTTAAAGCGAATGTAACAGCCACCTTAAAGTGTGATGCATCAAATTAAACGTCTCGACCTGCAGATTTGCAGGAAAATTATAAAATTGAAATCGCTCTAACCGTTGGCAAGATAATGAGGTTTTTTGACCGGCTAAGCTCTGCTCGACGTAATTGTAGTGGTTGATGTTAAGGTGGCACTGCTGGCGGGCATTAGATGCTGTAGGAAATAATGCGGCACTCCAACCGTACATTAGTAAAAGGAAATAAGCTTTGCAGTTGCTGACCTTCATGGTAATGTGACAGAAGGCGAACTACCAAGACAATATTTAACCTAACCAAGTAGTCGATTTATCGACGAGCAACTGCTAGTATAAATGATTCGGAGTTATTCCGAAAGCAGCTTTAGCCTTTCAATCATTATTTTGATAGTAAAATATTCGATGCGAAAAAATCGTTAATAATTATCGTTTTTTAGAAAATATAAGGCATATTTCTTTAAACGTAAAAGAAAAACAATTTTTTTATCGATTATTATTCTAGTATGTCGTAACACAATGACTTTGTATAACTATTCTGAAGCATATTCGTGTTATTCCTCCATTTATTTCCTTGATAATAAATTTATAACGGAAATCCGAGCTCGCAGTCCTCCGGGTCGTCTAATCCAACATAAATTGGGATTTAAAGGCTCATTTAACAAAAAAAAGCCGGCCATTTTTACATCTCTGGGGCAGTGTCGTAAAAATATCCCAAAACAAAAGAAAGCAAGCACATCCGCTTTACCCCGTTGCTATACTCCATCAATTTTCACGCCAATTCAAATTCCCGATAACATTCCAGTGCACTTCTACCCTGTCTCCGCTCCTCATTCCCTCCACTGACTCTCACTACTCGTCCCTACTCTTCCATTCATTTCCACCCTTGCCCCTCCTGCCGCTCCATTTCTCCCTCTCTTCATACCTCCTCGCTCACGTACGTCCAACAAATGAACGGCGCTGGACGAGCCGTCTCACGCGCGTGATCGCTGGGAATGCCAGAGGAAAGCGATTTGTATGGAATGAATGGAGGTCCAGTGCGTACATCGCTCTCCCTCCCTCTCCTTTCCCCCTGACCCTCTCTTTCTTCCCTTCTCTCTCTTTCCAGAAACGAAAGACTATGAGGAAAGAGAGAAAGATGAGAATAGGGGAGAACGATGATAATGTGAAAAGAATCTGATATGGCCACCACATGACTTTCTCCATACCTGTAATATTTCTAATAATATTCTGATATCTCTTAAACAAAGCATTATAGGAGAAAAATTTTCAAACAAACGTAGAAAATTAAATTTCCTACAATTTTCATTCCAATACTTATTTACATTAATCAAACATTAAAGCAAATATTTCAAAAAACTGATAAGTGACAAGAGTAAACAGCCACTTCCGGTTGACCTATTTGTACCAAAGGCTAATCAGTTCTTTTGCCTTTATCAAAAATCTCAAATATAAAATTTCGCGTTGACTTGATTAATAGTTTTTGAGTTAGAGAACCCACAAAAAAGCTATCACATACACACACACCCAGACATAATGGTCAAAACGTGTTCAGGGGACCTCAAATCGTGTATTTCCGTTGAAATCTCGAAATCGATTTTTTTCATGAAAACAATACTTTCCCTTATACGAGTACTAAGTACGGAGAAAGTAAAAACTCAAAAGGGGGACCGGAATATGATCCAGTCGATGAAATCCACTGTAATTCGCATCAATAACAATACGTCGGCCAAAACCTTTTGTAATCCTCCCCTTTGATTAATATTACCGTTCCTATCGGCCGAATCTGTCTTTTCTCACGGTTTTTATTTTTGGAAGAGTGTAATTGACGGGTCGTTTTCCCATGTTATCCTATGATTTAAATGTAATATGCCGTTGTTTACGATTAATGAGTTTTTTCATTTTGGAAGCATACAGCATGATAGGATCATTAGCTGTCGCCAAATTGAAATACCGGAGAAAATGATGGTATTTTAGAATAATATTTAACAAAATGTTATTTCAAGAAGAACTGAAACCGTCATGTTTTTACGGAACCTTAATGTCCGTTAATAATGATCATATTCGTGAAATTCAATTGAAATCCTACTCGAATAACCAAAAAATCATGTCGATAAAACTTTTCCATGATTGAAATAGAATGGGTTGAATGCATATCCGGTAAAAATAAAATGTTAATAATTAGCTTGAGTTTGTGGTGCGCTGAACTGGTTAAACTGAATGTTAGAATAGTAGAAATCAATACATACCTTGATGGATATCTCGGAAATACTTCTCTAAAATCTCAATGCAGAGGGGAAAAACGTTATTCTGCTACCTCAGCTAAGGTGAGATGAGGCTCGCAGATTAAATATACTGACAAAAATAAAAGAATAACTAATCTTATTCTCCGTAAAATGATACGCCGAGAGAGAGATTGTGTATTATATGGTTTATATATATATATAAATTGGTGTAGAAATACCATGTAAGAATTTCAGCTAAAAATCAGTTTAGTCAGTTAATTATTTTTTCGATTTAATATATTTTTTGGCAAAAATATTTGCATGGAAATGAAAAGGGAAAAAAAGTCTTTATTGGAGTAATTGCAATGGCACCGGTACAAAAAAACCAAAGGCAGACGCAAATGCGAACAAACACAATCGATCCGCGAGAGTAGAAGGAAAGAAAGCACGTAGACGAGGAAAGAGGAGTGAGAATTCATATCAGGAAGGTGGTGAATGAAGCAAATAAGGTTAAAAATCTTTCTTCTGTCAGGTCAGTGAGATGGAACATCGTTTGAAAAGAACAAGAAAATAGCTACAATTTTAATTTCATTTAAATTATTACTAACAAAGTAAAAAGTGGGTTTTTAATAATTATTGTTTAGTGACGAAAGAGATGAATCTAGCACAAGAATTTAGTTTAAAATCATTTAGTTCTGACTTATAATTTTGTTTTTTTCGACATAGATGTTCAAGTTGCCGTTGACCCCCAGTTTAACTTCTCCCACTGATGTTATAATATAATCTAGGAGAAGAGAGAACGGAAAAGAGATAGTCATAGCCAAACAGGCTATGAAAACGGTGAATTGAAGAAAGAGTAAGGTGAAATAACTGACAAAAAGCAAAGGGCAAGGGGATGGCAAAAGAAAAGGGAAGGGCGGATAGGGTGGAAAAAAAGATGATAAGATTAGCAAGGGAGTGAGAAGGATCGAGGTTAGTGGGTAAATTGTATGGAGATAGAATTGCGTGAAATAAGAGTTGAGAAGGTTAGGAGAGAGGTGCGGAGTGAAAGGGAGACGGAGGGGAGGGCAAGAGGAGGGAGCAAAGAGACGAGCTTCTTGTTGTCCGTGGGGTCGTTTATTCCTTAATGAGTTTGCCACTCCCTCCGCAGCCGTGTAACGCTATGAAAAGTTAGAGCATGTCCGTGTCCCGGCTAATTGCTTTAATGGGAATTTCTGGAAGCAGTGACTTATTACGAGTGCGAAACTCGTCCTCTATATCAATCCATCTTCTCTATTTAAAGCTACCCGTTCACGACCGCCGAGGTTTATTTTTGGATGACACAGCGAACGCTCTCCCTCGTACCTCCGTTGCATAAGAAAACGCAAAAAAAATCTAATCGCTATCGTACTTCGTTCATGCAAATGAAATCTTCCCGGTATTTATTTCCCATTAAACGTTATCAGAGTGCTTCCGTCAATTAATTCTTTTCGTTTTCTGTTATTTTTACGAGTCACATTTATCTCAATCGAATGAAATCATTTCTCCCTTGAACAGATCAAATGGCAACAATTTCTGGGAAATTATAACGTATTTGGAAAGTTTTTTTCGATAAAAATTCAGCAAGTACCGACTACATTTACTCCACTGAGTACAATTTCTGAAGTATCTCTAGAGGTTATTAAGGCAGAAAATTTTACCTTCGAGTGATAGACTGGCCAGCTTCTATCTTGGTATTCCTGCAAACACCACTCTGCATATCTTTTTGAATAACGAAGGCTATGTATAACGAGGAAGGTCATTAGGTTCAAGCGTTGGTGATATCAAATATATAAAAATGAATGTTTGTATATATGTATGTTTGTACGTCCCTTATACGTTTTTACACCGTTAAAGCTATCGAATTCAAAAGTTTCATGGGCCATCCTATGGACCAAAGGAAGAACTTGGTCTAGGTTTGCAGACCATGGAGTCTCTTATACCCCATGGGGTCAACAAAATATTATTTCCATAAGAATGCATGGGAAATGGTGTGGAGAAGCCTCAAAATGTCATGCAGCCCTTCACTGATGTGGATATAAATATACCTAAATATTAACTTACAATCACGAAAAATGGCTTATTTTACACACGAAAGACTGAATAATTTAATTATGTTCATGTTTTGTCGTATTACACGTTAAATCGCTCGAAATTATCCTTTAAGCGCAAAATTTATTAACATTTTCCAGGCGGCAACAAAGCTAAATTTCTTAATTGTTGTCCTCTTCAAAGATAGCCACATAAAGTAAGGAAAATCCACACCGTGGCGCGCCATAGAGGAAGACTAGCCAACGCCAAGATAAAGGATACAAATGGATTTATTCCTAAATATAGTCTATGAATACTTTTAAAGTGAGTCAAATGATTTTTAAGGGATATTATAACATTGTTATCTTTTACCATTAACATTCAAATACTTATCGCAACATAAATCGATACATCTACTTACATTTGTTCGGTAACCAAGATGCTGTATATTGTTTACGTTTTGGCTAATAGTATTGACATAATCCACATAATTTTATTCATCTACATCCATCTACATTATACCCTGCAAGTCACCTTTTTGGTGGATGGCAGGGGGTGCAGTGCACCAAGGGTCCATAGTTTCCCTACGTTATCTTCTTCTATTATGGTCTCTTATCGTCCTAGGGAAAAACGATCCTCTATATCGCTCCGTTCTACAGTCGATCTCGCGAATCTTATCCTCACTGTCCTGCCTTCCGAGATACGTCGGGCTTCTGATAAGTCCTACTACCTCATTCGCTAGTCCCTCCGACATAAATTTTTCCAGTAGTTTAATTCTAGCCTGCAGCCTACGTTCCTCTAGCGATGTCCATTTCAGACTTTCTATTAATGATGTTACGCTTTGTTAACTATCGTAATTCCTCTTTACAAATCTAGCTGCCCTGCGCTGAACCTTTTCTATCTCGTTAGTGAGTCCCTTTTCGTAAGGATCCCACACAGCTGAAGCATATTCGACCTGCGGTCGAACCAAGGATAAATAACATAATTCTTTCACTTTTTCGGAGCTATTTCGAACTATTCTCCCTATAAAGGCCAGCTTTTTGTTAGCGGCACCTATCAATCGGCGAATGTGGGTGTCCCACGAGAGATCACGATGGATCGTAACTCCGAGGTATTTAATCGAGTCTGAAACTGGAATCCCTACTCCGTCCAACGAATAATTATTATTCAACGAGATACTCTTGGTTCTCCAGAAGTTGATGACGCAGCTTTTCTTTTGGTTTATCTCTAACTACCATTCCTTACACCATGCAGAAATAGCTTCTAGGTCATTTTGGAGATACTGGTGGTCTTCCGGATTGCTTATTTCTCTATAGATGACGGTGTCGTCCGCGAAAAGCCTAATTTTACTTCTGACTACTGAGCTGATATCGTTTATATAAATTAGAAATAATAACGGACCAATTACACTACCCTGTGGAACGCCAGAGACAACCTCCACTAAGTTCGAAGATTTCCCATCTATAACAACCATCTGCTTCCTATGATTTAAAAATTCACGGATCCAACTAACGATTTTATAATTAACGCCTAAGGTTTCTAATTTCGTTATTAACTTCCTGTGAGGTACCTTATCAAAGGCTTTCCTAAAATCTAAGAAGATGGCATCGGCCTGCGTATTTTTTTCTCCGCTTCTCAGTAAACAATTAACAAAAAGACCGAGCTGAGTATCACATGACCTACCTTTCCTGAAGCCGTGTTGACAATCATCTAACAATAAATTACTATCAAGAAATCGCATTATGTTGCTAACGAGTATATGCTCGAGAATCTTACACGATATCGAAGTTAAAGAAATCGGCCTGTAATTTTCTGGGTTCTCCTTGTCGCCGCCCTTATGAATTGGGGTAACGTGCGCTAACCTCCAGTCGCTAGGGACCTCTGCGCGAGAAATGGATTTTTCGAAGATTATCAGAAAAAAGGTGCTATTTCGTCAGCTAATTCTTTTAAAACGCGAGCAGGAATTTCTTCGGGGCCAGTGGCTTTGTTATGTCTGATGGAACTTAATTGTTTTGCTATTCCCACCTCAGAAAATACTATATCGTCCATCAGGTCCCCCTTTATTGCGGGTGCATAATGTACGCAATGGTCGCTGACGGCTGTGAATGCTTTTACAAAATGACCGTTTAACAGGTTGGCTTTCTCTACGCTATCATGAATAACGGCACCCGAGTCATTACGCAGGGAAGGTATTTTAGGGCCTCTACCTTGGACCTCTCTCACATAGGACCAAAACGCTTTAGGGTCCTCTTTCAAATAATTATTTAATACCTTATTCCGGAAGTTAGTAAAAGCCTCGCGCATAGTAGTTCTCGCTTTAGCGCGGGATTCCTTATACGTCTTAACTTTAGTTGCTCTATATTCATCGGATGATGTAGACGGCATATTTTTTATTTTCGCGTGGCTTATTCTCTGACGCCTAAGCGCACTCCTAACTTGCTTATTGTACCAACGTGACTCTTTATTGTCGACCTTCAATTTAATTGGAATGTACTTATCGATACTCTCTAGCATTATATCCTTGAATAGTTTCCATGACGACTCAGCACCTGATCGTTCGGTCATATCACGGAAGCCAGGTAGTATTTCTCGTAGGCGCGACCTGAAGCTTGAAAAGTTTGCCCTAGCAAATATATAAAACTTTCTTTGAGGCTTGGGGTGCCTATCGATTTTTAACTTACACTCTGCATATACGGCCTGATGATCACTTATCCCATCTTCAATGGTGACTTTGTTTATTCTTTCTGGGACGTTAGTTGCTAATAAATCTAATATGTTTCCCGATCGCGTTGGCTTTCTGACTAATTGAAGGAGAGAGTGCTCGCAGAATGTTTCGATTAATGCCTCACAGGATTCGCGTTCTTTACCTCTAGATTCGAAACATAGATTTTCCCAATCAATTGAGTGTAAGTTAAAGTCCCCACCAACTATAACGATACCATCTTGATTTATCAGTCTAAGCTTTGATAATTGTTTCTCGAGACTTAAAATACAATCTACACCAGCGTTAGGTGTCCTGTAAAACGAGCATATGAACACCTTTTTGGAGCCATCTTTACCTATGCGGCACCAAACACTCTCGATATCCTCGTCACTTATCGGAATCTCACTGATATCGTACTTATCGCTAACCGCTATGAAAACACCCCCGCCCGATCTATTAGCGCGATCTTTTCTATAGACACGATAGTCTCTAGGAAATATCTCCTGACTCTGAATCTCATCCGTTAACCAACTTTCTGTGCCTATCACGACGTCGGCATGCAGACTGCGAATAAGATGCTCGAACTCAGCAATTTTCCTACGGATGCTGCGACAGTTCAGTACGACGACGTTTAATTTCTCACTATCACTTCGCATACTAATCTCACCCTTGACTTTCTCTTCCACTCTAAAACTACATGCGCTCCCACCACAATCACTCCCACGACTGTATGGCGTCGAATCAAAATTGGAATTGCGACCCGTCGCGCCCTTTACGGAACATTCTATCAATGACCTATCGCGAAATTGGTGCTGCATGTTACGCTCGGTGTATATTCTATCATTAGATAATCTTTCGGGATTCTTATTTTCTACAAATGCATCGTCTATCCCCTGACCCAAAACTGACCTACACCCTGCCCTACTCTCTAGCCTAAAAAATCCCTACTGTGCTCGAGAATCCTACTCGCTACTCTCTGAGCAGATTCGGGCGTGTAGAGGATCCTTTTTTTCTCTAGGACGATAAGAGACCATAATAGAAAAAGATAACGTAGGAAAACTATGGACCCTTGGTGCACTGCACCCCCTGCTATCCACCAAAAAGGTGACTTGCAGGGTATAATGTAGATGTAGATGTAGTGAACACCAGAGTGATCCAGTGGTGCCCTGCACGATTCGATATTCGGTCGTAGGTCGACGAAATCCACTCCCAAGTCCCGACAGAAATTCCACAGCCTTCGGTTCAGACCTTCAACTCTACTCCAAACCTCAGAACCGCGGTCAATCCTAGAGACTATACTGCAGACAGTAAGCCGCACATCGGAACCCGACTCCTCTCGGACACGAGCAACCTCAGAGACCAAGTCCTTAAAATAACTTAAAATCTCCTCGGACCCGCGCTTCGAGGCGTCGTTAGTCCTAACATGGGCCACCACCCGCAGCCGAGAGCAACCTGTCGCCACTACCGCTTCTCTCACCGTGTTGGTCACTTGCGGCACCGTGCCTCCTGATATACATCTGGAGAAGACCCGCTCTTCAACTCCCTCCCGGCGGGCACTGGATAACAGGGGTGCCATTACACGCCGAACGTTAGAGTTACCTAACACTAACAACCCTTCCTTCCCAACCCGACTCCCCTTGGGCCCGGCCTCCATCGAAGAGACGGGAGTGGGTACGGGCGCAATGGCCGTGGAGTCGTCCTCCGACAACACCTCGAACCTATTACTGACAGGAAGAGAGTCCGCCGAAGCATTCCCAACTTCCTGCCTCCGCAGCACCACCCCACGATCTCCCTGAGTGGACACCACTCTCCACTCATCGGATTTCCCAGCCCGAGGACCCTCAGCCCGCGGTAAGGAGTCAGAGTCAACCCCGATCACTCTACCGGCTGCCGCACCCAGGCGAACCCGGGCCGCCAATTTGGCGCGGCGAGCTTTCAGGGACGACCCCGCACCCCCCACACGAACCAAGGCTGCCTCGGACCTTTCCATCCTCTGAAGGAGGTCCGCAACCACCCTCTCCAGCTCCGTGATTCGAACCCTCATGGCCTCGCAACCAGCGGCGCACAAGAAGGAGGAAACGGGAGTCCTCGGTGAAGCCATCCTAAACTTACCTAATTTATATACTAACGCAAAAGAGTTAAAAACAAAAGCTGAAATGGGATAAGGCTAAAGAATTTGGTCTGTTTTAAAGCGGGGACGCTCTTCGTGTAGCGTACGAGAAAGGGTCAAACGCAGGTAGAAAGTGAAAGGCGTAAACAACACAAACAAGGTTAGATCACGCACAGGAGATGATAGTACACAACAACGAAAAATATAAATACTATGGAGCGTAAAACTAAAACAACCTTACAAATGTAACGAGAATATGCTAATACACAATAACTACTATGATATAAATATTATTTTCTAAAAGGGAGAATGAAATTTCTAACAAGAAACTACGAGGCTTAAAAGTTAACTATTACGGTAGAGAAAAATAAAAACTATAACGTGGATGTTATAACAAAACTAATTACATAACTTAAACGAATGTTAAATAAAATTACCGAAGGATAACAATAGAATAAAGTAAATTGTTAGTTCTACTTAACACTACAGCTACTTTAACGCTACAGCTACTCTAGTCGCTCGAGGCTTCGTAGGAGCTCGCAGGAGCAAGTGAAAGGCACTTCCGTTCACTTCAACAGCCAGGTAAAGTATTGCTGCTTTAAAGGCTTCGGTGCATCTATCCATGTGGATATTAAGCAAGACGTTAATGCGTAAATATATTAATGGTAAAACTTGACAATGCAATAGATAAAATATTAAATGTTAATGTAAACATCGCTTGCATAATTAAGGAATGGGTAACGAAAATTCAGGGCTTATGGTGCACTCGGAGTAATTTCTATTTTGATAAAACTGCTCAATTATGCCAAATATTCTTGGAAAAGCAGTCTGCCTTGATTATATGATGGATTCGCCATTGAAATACACCTACGAGCGCAAGCCTGAGTAAAGTTTTTCAATGGTTTATTTAGGTGGTAGTTAAAATTTTGTGTGAACCTCTTCTCCGAATAATACATTTGAGAAATTTGGGGGCACCGACAGCGCGGTGCCCCGAGAAATAGAAATCATTTGCTACTTAAAATAAAATTCTTTCCCGAGCGAAGCCGGGTAACTCCAGCTAATTTTTCTTATAAATACGGGAAAGGCAAACAAAAAATTGTTGCTCCGTTTAAAGCGCCATTCATTTCAACGGAAATGTGAGCCAATTTGAGATGATTTTATGGCGTTTGTACACGAAAATGAAAATTGGATTATTCTACCTTACTTACATTCTCTCTAATCATCAGTCACAGTGATACCAACCTACAAAATAAATGTAAAATTCTAACGAATATTTTAAAAGAACCTTATGATTAGCTTTGCTTCTTGTCAGAGAATTATGGCATTACAAAAAAGCTCGATTTATTGCAGAATCTTCGTTTATTGTTAATTGAAGGGCTTTTCGAAAATTTGCATCAAAAGAAAGGTTCAAACTTCATATCCTTTGTTTAAAAATTAAAATATTAAACCTTATGCGTGGTAAAATCCCCAGCTGTAAATTTGCAATGCAAGAACATGCTATTTATCCCAATAAAAAGGACTACCTAAATGCCAGTCGGGTTATATTCAGCCGCGAAAATTTGCCTCTGTCTCATTACATTAAATATTCCTGAAAATAATATCGGAACGTGTGCTTGCTAAATAAGCAACACTTTATTATCTCAATTATCATGTTTTTGTCAAACTTTGAAATAGTTTTTTTTTAAATAATCAATGCGCTATAGAGCTATTTGGATTAATTCACGCCAAAACCTGTCTGAAGTATATAAACTTGAATTTGATTCGATAGTTATAAAATTCCGAAAAAATTATGAAACTTGTTATTCTATGAATGCTAAAAGTAAATATTCTTCCGAATAAATTTTAGCAGACTCGTTCCGAATAGCTTTTAGCAATTTCGTTTGTTAAAAATGCATAAGATTTAAATAAGACAAATACAGGACTGTCTTTATTAGAAAATACATGTTACATATCAATTGTTTTAATGAGAGTAGATAAAAAGATAATAAAACATGAAAGGAAGCAATTTTATCAGGAATCACGGTAGATGTTAAAACACGTGGTGAGTGAGAAGTAAGTTTAGATCGGAGTGAGAAGGATGAAACGTTTCGTATTTCCATTTAAATTTATAAGTGTCTCATTTATACGATACACAAATATGAATGGAAAAATATAATTTCATTAACTCCAGAAAATGTATAAGTATAAAATATTTTTGATTTGTTCGAATTAAAACTCTTATCTAATTAAAATTTAGCTTTACGAATTCACCGGTATCATTTGTCAACTTTTAGCAAAAAACGCAACTAAATAAATTTTAATGGATCATAAGAAAAGTAAACGGCTGGTTTTCTTAAAACAAATAATAACTATTTGCAAAACTATGGACAATTTGACAGGATAAAAACGTTTTTTCCGTGTTGCTTCATACAATACCAATTTCAATTAGAAATTCTTATGGGTAAATTGCAACTTGTCGTAAAATGCTGTCAAAACATTTGACGGGGCAAAGTATTCAATATATCCAACAATATATTCCTCGAATTTAAATAATTAAACATGTCCCGCATTGTTAGGTATTTCTATCTGGCGTAGGTAAATTATTCAAACCTAGGAAATTCCGAAGACACTTTCATGAATCCGACTACATATACAAACGCCTAAATGAGATTCTTTCCTAAGTCAAGGTTATTCTTCCCCCTTTGAGTGTCAAACAAACAGTCAAATTGAAAAAAATAATATTGACTGAAAAAATATTTTCTCAGCTATCTTGACTGTATAAATTTAGCTTTCTCGCGTTTGTCTCCTATTCGAGCAAACGCCTTTTTCTTAAGAAGTACTCATTTAATATTTAAATTGAATAAGTGTACAAATGCTTTCCACCGCTGAGAGAATGAAAGACAAGCAGCATTCCCGCTTTTAATTATTAACGGCAGAAGCTTTCCCATTCCTTAATGCTTCCTCTCCTAACTTTTGCTGCCTTGGGATTACATATCTCTTTTGGATACAAAATCCTTTCAACCCTGTATCTCAACCTCCCTTTGACTTCACTCCGTCGTGCACGTTTAATCTCCTCACTCCTTCATGCTTGTTCCTCGCACCCTTCCTCCCTTTTCTCTCTTTATCTAGTTCTTGTGTTTCAATCTCTTGAGTTCTCCTCCTCTATAATCTTTATCCTCGTCTTCTCTCTATCTCTCTCCCTCTCTCTACCTCCCTCTCTCTCTCTCTCTCTCCCCCCCTCCTCCCCTTTCCCTCTCGTTCTCTCCATTTATATCTCACACCCTCACTACCTCACTCTGTTTCGCTATCTGTCTTATTCTCTGCTCTCTTTCTCTCACGTTATTTTTCTGTTTCTCTCTCTGGTTCTACTTATCTCATCTCACACTAGGATCATCTGTCTGCTCCTCTCACTCACTCTCTCTCTCTCTCTCTCTCTCCACCATCCCTTCTCTCCCTAAACACATTCCAATTACATCGAATAACTTAAAAACTTCGTATCACTACCATCGCAAATTAATGTTTGCTTTCTTTTGTGGATCTTTCCCTGATCTAGAGCACAGTTTTTTTCATCCGAGATCTCATTCCATGGCGGTTTGTGTCTTTAACATGTACAACAATAAGCGCTTAAAAATGCTTGTCTCAAGTATCTCCAATAGCCACAATAAGGTTATAAAAAAACAAATACTAATTTTGGCCACCAAGCAGCCGTATTCAGTGGTAAGAACTTCTTTTAGAATTTATGTACAGTGAATTACCACTGAAGACAGCTGCTTCGTAGCCGAAATGCGCATCTGGTTTTATATAACCTAGCTGTGGCTATTGGAGATACCTAATACACGTATTTTTTAAGCGCTTGTTCTTGAAGTTTTTCATCCATAAGAAGAGCTCGATAATTCCCTGCTGAATCTTTCACGTGGTTTATTCTTGTGTGATCGATGAAAATTTCTATCTCTATTGAGGCTCCTCGCGAGACTGATTCAGCAGACGACGCTTAAAATGTATTTTTTATTTTCTCGAGAAATGTTTTCCATCCTTCATGACAATTCGCCTTGATAAACCACTGTAAACACTTTTTCTCTATTTACGAAGATGAATTGCGTTGAATTTATTCGCCTTGACGTTCTGTGAAAAACTCGTTCTTTAAGAAAATGTGAAAATATCTCGTTCTTTTGTTTGACTTTCAATTTCCATTTTAAAATACCAGCTCTGCTTTTAGATAAATTGTAATTTATTGTATGATATAATTTCCAAAATGTACTTCTTATTTCCATAGCCATTATCTTTAATGTCGTCCTCCAAAACTCTTTCTTGCAATGACAAGAATTTATCAAATTAATAACTATGCATATCACAGAGAACGCTAGGAATTTTATAACGTTGAGAAGAGATTATTAATATAAGAAATTTTCAAATTTTCCGAAAATATCCTTCATTAATTTCTCTAGAGCATTACAATTCACACGCAGAAAGGATATTTAATTTTATTAGTTATGATGAAATAGACGACTCTTTGTGTAAAACTTTCTTAATTTTCCGTTAAAAGGAAATAATTGTTTTGATAGATTTTGAATTCGGGAAAATGAAAAATGATTACAAGACACACTCCATCTTTACATTTCCCTTACATTAATTATCTCGCTTCATTCTCCCTCTTACTTTACCATTATTTAAAATATGTTGTTCTTATTTTACTAGTCACTGAAGTCATAGGGTTTTTGTGTCCTTTTAGTTGGGATATTCTGTTATAAGTTATCACGGAAGCTTATTTTAATTTATAAATAATGCGTTATTATTATTATTTTTCTTTAGTGTTCACTTGCACTTTAACGCGGCCACTGAGAAACGGGGCTGAAATTTCAGATAGAGAAGTTAATAACACGCATTGACCTTACTCTTCATACTGTAGATAATAAAGTGAATATATCGAATAAGTACGTTTGAATGCCTATTTCCATTCCAGAAATAAATAATGAAAGGAAAAATGCTATAAACACTATGTATAACTGTTAAAATTTTCAGTGGTTAGTGAAACGTCTGAAACGGAAGTATTTAATACTTATATTACTTAGGTGATTTGGATGAATTTTACATATTAGCTTAAAAACTTCTTATTCATAAACGACTTAAAAGTCAGATATCCTTTCGGTTAATGAATTTTCAAATACATTCATTTTTCAACTCTTCAGAATTTTTTATCTACCAAAAACTTAAACATCAGTCAAATCTCTTTAATACTCCAAGAAAAAAATGGCAAGGTCATCTTGTATCAATGTGTATCTATTATAGCCGCATAATAAAATGACCGAATATTATATTCTAATAACTAGAAAAAAGATTGAACGTCAATCACCATTGCCAGTTATCTAGTATTCCATGCGTTCCTATTATGTTCTCAACCTGCAACATTTACTCCTAAGAGTGAAAAAATATTGACCATAAAATTATCATGTAAATCCCTTAAGAGTAAAATATATTTTCCTTCCGTTTTTTTCACATACATAGTGACCATCTGGATTATTCTTTTATAAACAAGTATGGAAAGGTGTACTCAATATCGGAGTAGACAGAGTTTCCAAATGCGTTCTTTGAGATCGACAAATTTTAGTAAAACTGTCAAATACCAAATTTCATCCAAATACGTCCTGCGGTTCCCGGGTTGAAACGTACTTTGTAAACTACATGTAGGTCTTCATGTGTAGTTTCCGTAATTAGTATCCGATTTTAACCAAAATTTGAATCGTTAGACCGATTTTAGTAAAATTCCTAAATACTAAATTTCATCATAATACGTCCTGCGGTTCCCGAGTTAAAACGTACATTATAAACTACGTGTAGGTCTTCCTGTAAAGTGGTCGTAATTATTGTCCGATTATAACCAAAATTGGAATTGGATGACCAATTTTATTAAAACTCCCCAATACCAAATTTCATCAAAATACATCAAGCGGTTCCCGAGTTGAAACAAAGGAACATTGTAAGTCTTAATATAAAGTGGTCATAATTTTTATCCGATTTTGACTAAAATTGAAATCGATCGTCCAATTTCAGCAAAACTCCCCAATACCAAATTTTATTAAAATACGTGCAGCGGTTCCCGAGTTTTAACATGCGGACGGACGGACTGAAACGACCTCCCTTATATGCGTTCACTTCGTGCAAAGAACGAATAAAAAGGGAAACGACGAATCTGTAAAAGAACGCGAAGTGCATATCCTGAGAGAATCTCACATCTTTTGAATGCGCTGCCTTTTTACTTAAGAACAGAAATTAACGCCAGAATACGGCCCGTGAACGTCACCCCTTGAAATTTTTGTTGTCTTTAACATGATTACTGACGCCAGCGCAGGAGCTCGTGGAGAATTCGGATTCCTCCTCCTAGAGTCACCTGAGTGCACGGCAAAAGATAAAGGTGTAATGTGATGGCGAATAGCACTTCCTGCTTGAATCCCACAGCTACGCACCATTGTCCACGGCGGTCACTCATCCATTTAAAATTCATTGCGCGCGTCTATAGCCGCATGAATTATTCATGTCCGAAGCACTACCCATTTAATTGCGAATCGCGATTCTCATCACACGTCCGCCATTGGGAGGCAAATTTTCCTCTCCTCTGCCAATCTCATCTTCCCCCTCTACCTTTCCCTCTCTCCTTCCTGCCCAATTCCATCTCAATCACGCACACGTTGCACATTTAATGCCGCGTCACAAAAGCCACGGCCGCTCAATTGAAGTCATTCGCGACTGATGGCTTGGTTAATGCGCGACCCTGGGTTGCATATTATAGTTTTTTCGAAGATGGTAATGGCATCAATAATGTGAGGCTTTTATTGTTATACTATAAAGGGATTATGGAAGCGTCCTATTCAGAATTCATGCGGCTGCAATTCCGTGGTAGTTAAGGTAAAACGTGATGAGCATGGTTTTAAATAAATAACTAATTAAAATTTTCAGAATAATGTACTAGCATAAGCCGCAGTAGCACTATGGTATATTAAGGCAGTAACGTAAACTAAAATAAATGTTATGGCATTAATTCGTTTATCTTTTATCTATTTTGAGAAGAAATCAATTGATATTACACTTATAAAAGTTAAAGGTACGGGTTCCTGCAACTTATATAATCAGCATTGATAGATACCCTCAGGATTACCGTTATGTCGAGAAATCATTGAAACGATTGTAGCTTCATTATCGACAATGTTTTTACAGTCACATATGAAACTCGGCTACGGAATTCTCTTCGCAGCTCCCAGAGGTATTTGCGTTAAATAACTATAAATTAAATTAAAATAATCACCCTTATAGTTCAGCCTTTGCGAAGATAACGTTTACGGGATCGTCGCGGCACGCCACGGGTTCGAGCACTCGCTCGGTGTCCTTCACCTCGAGTGCCGTCGATGCCATGCAACGCACCTCTCTCTCACAAACACACGCCGATCTTCTCCACGCTCCTTTAGTGTTTGTATTGCGCTTAAATGGTAACAAAATCCGCGGAAACATCCACCATAAATTCCACCGTGACTTTTTCCGGTCTCGGAGGAGCCTCGAGTGAAACGATTAACGCGCCCGCGTACTTGGAAGCGTCGTGGGAAAAAAACTCCGCCTTTTTGCCGCCATATGCCCGAGGCGGAAAGGCACTCTGCGCTCGCGATTTGTCTTGCTCTCCAGAACACGAGCGAAGGACGCTGTCGTTCAATTTTTTTGCGTTCCCTCTTCCTCTCCGTTCCGATCTCGGTCGCTCACGACTGGGAAAACACGGAGCAACAGCGCGCCACGGAAAGAGTGAGTCCCCGCTGAGATAAGCCCTTCTCTTTTTTGCGCTAGCGACGAATTCAGACTTCTAAAAGGTCTTCTTCGCTATCTAACGTCGCCCTGCGTATCGCCTAGGAGACGCTCGTATCTGTCGCGGGGGTAATGCGGTGGCGCTTTTAAAAGGTCTTGTTTGATTGGCTCTCGAATGCCACTCCCCCATTGGGGAAAGGAATATCGCCCCTTTTAAGAGTCGAGGCAGCACAAAGTCTCGTAACGTCGATGCGTGCCCGGGTAAACAAGAAGTGGAAAGTTTCTTCGGAGGAGACTTAATGGAAGGGCTGTGAAAATTAAATAGACCGAGAGGTTATTTTTACGTATCGTTCCTCGTCGAAATCAGTAATGTCGGACGATAGAACAGTGGCGTAATGGCTAAGGAGCGAAATGGCAGCAGTAACAAAGTCATAAAAGTTCCAATGAACACTCCCTTTTGCGCCAACCAAAGAACATCGGAAATATGAGGCGTGAATTGTCAAAAGGAGAAAAACAGACTCACTGATGAAGAAGTGAAAGGTGTTCTAAGATGTGTGAGACATTACACTCTTATTTCCGACTCTATTAGAATATTTTTGTCCTAAGAAATCTACTGTTTTTTCCTAAATGGTTATATTTTTTATTACTTTGGTTCCGTAATAAATCCTATGATTCATTTAGGACGGCAATTTAGAATTACATCCTTGCTGTAGATGTTATCTAAATTAATAGCTCTTCGTTTTGCAAAATTGCTGAAATTTGTTTATCAATAACTTAGTTTATGATATAAAAACTTTCAAAAATATTTATGGTTGCCGATTTTTAATACGAGTTGTCGGTGTTTGCATACTGCAAGCGCTTTAAAAAAAATCACCATACACCAAGATCTAAACTCGTAAATAAACCAACGCAATATCAAAGGCAACAGCATTTCAGCCACATGGAGCCCATATTTATTAGATAATAAATTCCATGAGTTCTCGCAGAATATTTATCATTTTCCGCGATATTAATCCATAATTTCCAAATTCTCTGGCAATCGGCTCGTGTTCAAGTTTTCGTATTTCAAGTTTCGTGACTCAGATCGCCCTAAATGAGCAAGAAGAATAATCATCATTAAGACAATCTTATAAATATTTTAGAGTGTGGATGTGTGTATGTGTGAATGTATGTGTGTGTGTGTATGTATGTATGTTCTTTATGCGTTTTTACACTGTTAATGCTATCGAATTCAAAAGTTTCATTGGCCATCCTATGGGCCAAAGTATAGTTAGTATAATGACGTCACCATAAGTTTACATTATAATTTTAGGACTAAGACTTCACCATATGTTTACCTCGTTGATTGACATTAACTCTTATGCAATATAGTCCATTAATTCCCATTAAAAGCATTAAATCAATGCTCTTGAAGTATGAAAAATCAATTACCATTGAAAGGCATTGGAGTTGTTGTTATGGTATATTTTTCATTGCTGAAAACCGAAAAACTTTTCATAATTTTATGATTAAAACCAAATTTCTACGCAAATTCAGCATGGATTTAAATTTTGTCTTCAAGAAAAATAAACTTCAATCTTTCATCCAGAAAATGGTTTGACTTAAATATAACGTTTTCTGGAATGTCGGATTTTCCCAGAGGTTGTACCCAGTGACCTATCTTCATGCCAAATTACAGCTCTGTAGCACTTCTAGAAGTACCTTAGGTTTTACATGATATATCCGATATAGATATATATATATATATATATATATATATATATATATATATATATATATATATATATATATATATGTCAAAAGCAGCTATTTATAATGATAATAATTTATAATTTTTACAAGGCGAGTATCGATTACTAATTGTAAAGTACTACAATTGATAAGTTATCGCTAATGAACCCTTTCAGATCAGCATATGTTACCCTCAGATTAAAAAAAGCTTTTTTTGAATGAACTTATTCTTTGCACGCTTCTCTGTAAAGGTTTTTGGTATTCACTGCCTCGCCCATAGGCTCAAAATTAAACCGGAAATACGTTTGTGACGTAAATTCGCCGTCTAGCCTTATATACCAAAGAATATCACGCATAGCATGCACAAAGAAGCACAACGGGAGACCATGAATATCTTTTAACTGGGTCACATGAACAATGGGCCCAAATGAAGAGAGGAGATAAGATTACCATTTGATTTCCTCCCGCTTTCTCTTTCCCTCTAACCATCTCCTTTTCTCTCTCTCTCTCTTCCATCATTCTCTAGTTCCTCCTGCAAGGAGATTGGTCCCTTCGGATAATGTTCCAGGGCTTGTTACTTTTCAAGAGAGACACCAACCGAGATCCGAGTTAAGCGAGTCTGTTGGATGATGCCTATTAAGTAGTTGCCGAGCTCAAACGGGTAAGTTGGTCCACTTTAAATCCATCTGAATCGCCCGCATTACAAAAGATTGTTATCAATCAAAGGCCATTTTAGGACCAGATGCAAAATTGATGCGTGTTTTCCCCGCGTTAAGATATAAGTATTTTGTCGAGTGTAACCCAAATAAGTTAACATTTATCTTAATATAAAGTTTTTCTTTGGATATCCAAGTTAACATGCGTAAATAATAAGAGAAAGAGAACGGTAAAATTTAATTCAAATGAAACGAACCGATGTTGAAAATAAACACATATACGCGTAAATCTATTCGTGTAGAGATTCATTTTTACATAATTGCCTCCCTAAAATCCACCCGTTTTATTTTTTCTATCGCTAATTAAGTTGAACATTATTGCATTAAGATTTCCGTTGCGGCTCTATATAATCGCCTTTCATCCGACGTTATTAATATTAAGTACACGAGCTGTTTTTATGATACGCAGGGTGATGTGGTTTTTATTCATTGTAAAAGTTCCTTAAAACCTTCGTTTCCTGACGTCGCCCTCGGAATGCTTTTCACCATATACTACGCACGCATGTACGTGTCTGCCATTCCGCGCAACGAATCTCCTTTACTCCCGAGAAGATGACGGTAAAAATGTTTCGGAGCTCTGTGCAGGTGGGGAAAAAATCCGGAGTGGCATTACGGCGATAGTTTTTGCGCGGCTTCATTTAAATAAAGCCAGTATCTTCGCCTAGCGCCGCGAAATAAGGCAAGCAAAAGCGGCGCGCCGAACGTTACTCAAAAGTATACCTGATACATTAAGTAGCGCGAACGAAAACACACTCTCTAATTGATTCCGTTTGTTGGTGCGCGTGTTTTTCTTCGGGAAAAAAACCATAGTCCCAACGGATGTATTTTTTATGTCTTTTGGAATGTAGAATCGGTGCTTTAATTTTCACTGGTGCGGAAAATTAATGAATATTGATCCTCCGCTCGTGTTTTCCTCTCGGGAAAATTCCGTTCCTGTTCTGTTCCTCGAACGCACGAATAATTTTGAGCATGTTACTTAGAATTATTGCCGAAATGCGGCGAAGCGAACATCATTCACGCTGAGGTGCACATTTTGGCGCAATAATTTAATATATAATTCAAAAATCATTATCCGTTTTAATGCTGCGCATATTTTTCCATTCACCTGGCCACTTATTACATAATATCGAAATAAGCTTCACATTTTTCGGGCAATAAGTTTTAGCAGGTGAATTAAATAGAAAATATACGGTTTATATCAATCGAAGACAATTTATTACATCAATCATATTAATAAAGCTTAATAAAACGAATAAAATTTCATTTAATTTAAATTTAAGTGGAGCCAATAAAGTGCATACTCATTTTTTAAATAGCTAATGCGTCAAATTAACCGGACCCATCGGAAAAGCTAATGTGAATATATTTACCCCATAGACACGATTCAGAATCGTTTAGGGAGATACATCATTAATCAATCGCCATTCAATTATTTCTCCTTCTTCAATTCATTAAGATATTACACGTTTGATGCAAATACAGGATATATGGAATATTAATAATGGTGAATACGGAAAATTTACATGTTAACAAAGTTAACATATTTTTTAATGCCTAAACGATTTTTCTGACTGGCGCTGTATCTAAAGTTGTTTTTACTGAGAGAATGCTTATATTTACTCTCACACATGGAATAATATGAACTCAATGATATAAATTGCCTTTTATATCTGCCGCTCCTGGCCATAGAAAATGTACCCTGTTAATTAACAGCATTATCTGGCTTAAAAGGAAAATCATCCGCTAAAATATTACTCTAGTTGATACGATGGATACAAAAGAAACACAATGTATTTTCACGTACAAAAAATTCGCAACAACATCACGTAAACAGGCATGGATTTATAACGTGGTCAACCTTTCATATTTCGTCTGTAAATCAGAGGATGAGCTAGTTAATTATTTTATTATTGTCATTAGCATTGTGCCATAATCTCAACTTTATCCTAAATTGGTTAATAATTAATTGCTTTTAATTATTTATAACAAATTTTATAATATATTAATCTCTTATGCTATTATTTTAAATCTCAAGATGTGCCCTTCGTTTCATCTCATTGAAGAAACTTCATCAACGCCCCTCGGCAAAATTCGCATCTGTCATGGAAGGAAAAGCTTGTAAGTCGAAGTTGGTAATATACGTACTTTCATAGGAAAAGAGTTTCGACAGTTTAGAAAAATATCTTGTTTGAGTTAGGCAAAGGATTTTGATGGCTTGATTACCATGGTTCTATCTAAATCAGAACTTAACGTCCCGATCGCTCATAATGAAATCATTTTGGATATCATCCGCCATCATCCTGAAAGCACCTCCATTTTGGCGAATCGGTCGGATGACATGATGCCTTCACCATTTTCATTCGATGAAATTTCCCTATACTCTCAGGAAAACTCACTTCCTCTCTTGTTCGGAACGCCTCTGAATTGTTCCTCTCAGTTAATCCATTTAAACGCCCCAAGGCGCTGTTATCACCGTGTCTCCGTTATCCCAATTCCCTTCCTCCCCCTATCTCTCTTTCTACGCCATCCGAATTGGCTTTGTCCCAACCCTTCCATCCGGTCCCGTCCTTCTCCTTTCCCTTGTCTCAACCCCTTCGTCCTTCCCTCCTCTCTCCATCTCTATCTCTCTTTCACATATCCTTTCTTTTCTCCTCTTTCTCGCCTTCATCCTCCCTCTCTCTCGCTCTCTCTCTCTCTTTCTCTATCTCACTCAAATTTTCCGTTGCTTTAAATCCCGTCTCTCTTATGTCAACTCATCCAGTTCTCTCTGCACGTATTCCCCTTTTCCCAATCGTCGCCTTTCGGCGACGATTGGGAAAAGGCGAAGATTGACCCAAACGCACTCGCTTCCTCTACTTCACGCGCCCCCTCCTCCCCCCCTTCTTCCCCTTCCTCCTTCCCTCTACCCTCCCTCATCCAGCACCCCGATCACACTTGGAAGTCGAACGAAACCGTGACTGTTCTTCTCTCTTGCGAAAGTGTTTTCTTATAGGACGAGGGAATTTTCCATCGAGTTTGTGGTGTCTCTTTTCGTGCCTTTTTTATATGAGAAATCCTATCGCCTAAGATCGTCGTACGTCGAAGATAGAAGTGTTGCAGGGTTTTTGCGACGGTCGCTCTTATTCTTCTCCAGAATACGAATCTCGAAGCACGAACTAGCCAAACATCTTTTGCAACAAATTGGATTGCATAAAAATTTTTCTTATAAGAACTTTGTCTTAAAGTAACGAAACAGAGGCGGAATAATTGAAAAGTTAATTTTTATTTTGAAATTTTGAAACATCCCTGAGAACATACGAATTCCATAGAAATTCTTAAAATAATTAGTATGATATATTTATATTAATGTAAATTTTTATAAGTTGATGGGCAACACAAATTGTGTAAGTACGTCAATAATTTGAAAGTAGCTTTTTTTACTTGTTTGGTTTAACTTAATTATTTTGTAAACATTAATGTTCATAATGCTAATGTTGTGTATTGCTTCCAATCATTGCAACCTCAAAAACTTGTAAAGAATAGATAGTAAATCTCTATATAGGCTCCTTTGGATATATACGTACATTACCGGCTTCAATTTTGCAGTAAAAATCATTCAAATATATATTTATTTACTAAAATAGTAAGTTTCTGTCTTTTCCTTATTTTTCTTTATGCACGCCTGCACATCTCAACAGAGTCCAACCAAAGTTGACGCGATTATAGGAGTGTCAAGAAAAATATAATAGAGGGTTAACGTTTCAGTCGGCTGTATTGATTGAAAATGTCGGTCAAAATATATGTTATAGTTCTGCACTGATTTGATCAAAATTTAGTGTTGGTAGAAGGTACAGGTAAAGAGATTGTATTAAATCGGTATTTCTGTTCTCCGACTTCAATAAATGGCGGGTAATTGAAATTTTCGAAACCATGTATTTTTTTAGTGCTGAAACTATACTCCATTCCACATTTAGTTGACTGTTAGGATTCTTTCTGTTGCGCAGTTGCCGCATGCATCATTTCTAGTGTCCATATTCAATATATTTTTGTTATGTAAGATAAAAGGTTGTTTCTAATGTTAAATTTAACGCCAAATCCATTGCTTTAATTGGTTTTTCTTAATTAATTCAGTTAAATTTCCAAAAATAATTTACTCGCTTCGTCGCAAAAACGAGCTCTTTTTCGCCGTTATCTTTATTACATCATTTTGTAGAATTGGTCAATCACTTTCAGTTTAAAATTTTATGTAGAAGTAACTACATGTTTTTCTTCATAATGAGGTATATTTATTTTATTTATGATCGATCTAATGAGTGTTATATTTTTTATATGAAACTTCGTATCGCATTTTTCGAAATTGGCAATGGAGAAAGTAGTCTCCTACAAAATCGCGTACTGTAACTGATAGACCCATATATGCCTCTTATGAATTACTAAAAAAACAATGAAGATATTTTTGGTGAAGATTTCATGGGAATAGCTCGAATGATATGGGTTATGATTTTTTTTAATCGATGAAAATCTCGCTCCCGCCAACTTCGACGGCTAGGCTCCGTCGCCGGAAATGGTTTGTAAATATCTGCGAATAGAAATTCTCTCTGACAGTGAAATAACATACAGCAGTATTAGAAGTATTTTATGATCTTTAAAGGAAGGGCATAACGGAAATATTCAACACGTGTCCATATCATTGCCCTTCTGTGATTCCATAGTAAGCCTAGCCTGACCCTGTTGCTGACCCTCTTAGGACATAAACGGAATCTTTCGCTGGCAATGAATTCTTCTAAATATATGCAAAAATTGCCTGCCAGTTTCGAAAAACAGATGTTCTCAAAGCGGGGTAGTAGTCTTTGTTCTCAATTTTCAATCAGTTTGTCTTATGACATTTAGTGTGTTTGTCGTCTAAGAGTGTCTGCTTTTTCCATAGCTCTTATAAGAGTGACGTGCAATAATGTCCAGTGTTCAACGCGCCTTCTTTTATTGGAATATACTCAGAGAGAAATTTACTGATTATCTTTTAGTTCAACCATGTCTGTGGCTGAAGTGAAGAAGAGGAAACATGGTGAGAAGCTAAGAAGCCGAGAAAGACAAATTGTGTTGAATGTGTTCATGCATTTCAGCAAAACTCTCGCTTTAACAGAAGCGAACAAAGAAACCGCCAGAGCTACAGGATGTTCGAATTCAACCATTTACCCAGTGAAGAAAGAAGCGACTCAAGGTACGTTAGTTACTCCTGCCAAGAAGAAATTAGAGAAAGCCTACAGGAACTCTCGGATTTTATTTTTTAACGAGAACGTCAGATCGGGGATCAGAAAGAAGGTGCATGAAATGTTCATCAAAAACATCCCTCCTACTCTCAAATCTATCCTTACTGCTGTTAACGTTGATGATGATTTGCCGAATTTTAAAAGAGCAACTTTGTACCGATTACTAATAGATACAGGGTTCATATACAAAAAAGGGGAAAAAAGGTATGCTTATCGAAAGAGCCATCAATGGTGCCATAAGGATTTCAGATAAGTGAGGAAATACTGAAGCAAAAATAAATGCATTGTGTATACTGATGAATCGTGGATTAATGTCGGCCAAACTGTTAACAAAGCATGGTATGACAAAGAAATAAAAACACCACACCAACCTTTCCTTGCGGCTCTAAGTACAGGAATATAAGCCTCCAACAGGCCGTGGTGGGCGATTTGCATTAATTCATGCAGGTACGGAGAACAGCTTCATCGATGGAGTCCAATGCTATTTTTTGTTAAAAAGAATTCATTAGATGCTCACGATGAAGTTGATGGAGAATTTTATGAAGAATGGTTTGAAAATAAAGTTCTCCGACCGTCCCTGAAGGTTCAGTCATTGTAATGGATAATGCATCCTATCATAGTAGAAAATTTTAAGTAATCCCCACGACTGGCTGGAGAAAGGATAAATTAAGGAGTGGTTGAGGAGCAAAAATATAAACTTTGATGAAGATTGCCTCAAAAAAGACCTTCTCTGTAGAGTTGGTGAAGTGCTAGATGAGTATGAAAATTACAGAATCGATGAACTTGAGAAAGAAAAGGTTGCGTTGTTCTCCGACTCCCGCCTTACCACTGTGAACTCAATCCTATTGGAATAGTGTGGGCGCAGGTTAAGCACAACGTTGCGGTGAAAAGCACAACTTTCAAGAACAAAGACGTAGAGAAACTGATTGCAGAAAGTTTTGAACGAGTTTCAGCAGATAATTGGAAAAATTACATGCAGCATGTCATGAAAGTGGAAGAGAAATGTGGCAGGCTGATAATCTAAAAGACGATGTGAAGAATTAATAGTTAGGCTGACATCATCATCTTCTTCTTCGACATGTCCTTCTTCATTCTCGTCCCCTCTTCATACATCTGAAGCGCAACCAAGTACTTCTGGGTACATGGAAGGAGTTCAAAGACTGGCAGATTTTTAATGAAAGAGGTAAGAAAAATATTCACTTTGGTTTATAATTTTTAATTATAAATTTTTTACCCTTCAACTGTCGTATCAGCATTCTTAAGGTATTCTAATTTTCCGATACAATCAATATGAATTAAAATTCCCATTAAGCTAATAATTAGACAATTATTGTCGATGATTTAAATTAGCCTGATTCTAAAATGTATTTATTTATTTAACTAAAAACATAACATATGAATAACGCTTAAAAGTTATGCACTTCTTATAACGAAAATTTTAAGAAATTGACGAAATTCACCGGAGTTCATTTTATCCAGGCATTCCGGTCATCTAACTCCAAAGGAGCCGCGCGTCAAGTCTGGCAACGCTGTTCTCCATAAGGCTCTAACAGTCATCTAAAGGTGGAATGGAGTTTATTCAAAAATGCCATTCCAAGATATATATGTATATTATGTAGGTATTTATATCAAAACTGTAAAATAAATCCCTTTAAATTAATGTAAAATCAATTTTTAAAATTGAATCTAATCCACATTTCAGAGGGTTTTTTAGATATATTCTTTTGATGACAGTGTGATTTTCATTTTTTTGTTATCTTTAGGTTTTGTTTAATCTAAGACTTAAAAATCAATTTACTGTCCCAGAAAACGCTGCGTACCTCAGATACACCAATATAAAATTTACTTGATAAATAGACAAGTGCTTAGACTAAAACATTTGCTTGGATAAAAAGTTAATATGAAAGTAAATGCATACCAGCAGATTTTTATAATTACGTCTATTAACGATTTAGATTCGAAGATTGAAATATCTATGAAAAACGGGCGATTGGCTTTATGAAATACCCTGACCTCTATTCTATCTAGTCTTGCATCACGGTTTAGGAAAATTAAAGGGGGAAAGCAAATGTTATCCCAAAAGGATCTCTTATGGTTTGTGACGATCTTAAATACGAAAAATGTAGATAGGAGAATAAGTTTTTGGATATAAGCATCTTTTTTACGAAAGAATTTATTATATTCAAAACAACGTAGGCAGAGATTGGAAATTTGGAAGAGGTTCAGATAAATACGCTTTGGTCAGAATAGGAATGGAGGGAGTTTTTCATGGGATTTGGGTCGTACCCTGGGAAAAAAGGAACAGAAATTTTGTATGGCGGCTGTTTCCGATTGGTGGGGTTTGGTATTTGTCCAGGAGGGCACTAGATGTCCTCACCCTTAAGGGGAAACCAGTCTGTGGGAGGTATCCTATTTCAGAGAGTGAACTATGTTAAAATACCGTTGGTATTAAAAACGCCTCTGAAGCATTTTTACCAGAAAACAACCTCAAAAATCTGATGTGGCCACCAAATGACTTTCGCCAAACCTGTAATATTTCTAAAAATTCCAAATAGGTTAAATGATAATCAATATTTTAAGGTACCGCGAGAAAAAATTGAAGACTTTACAAAGAACAGAAATAAACTCAAGCCGTAGCCTTCTGATCTAGGATATAGACAGGAATCTCTAACAATTAAGAAAATAAAAAGAAGCGTTACTATGACGTAACTAAGCGTCAATTGTTAGCAATAGTCGCCGGTAGGTGGTGACAACTAAATTTTTTTTTTTAATATCTCTTAAACAATGCAATATATGGGAAAATGTATCAAACAAAGGTCACATACAAACTGTTACATACATTTTCATACACACACAGGCAGACATCATCGAGAAAATGGGAAAAACATGTTCAGGGAACCTCAAAACGTTTATCTGCGTTGAAATCTCTAAATCGATTTTTTCATGAGAACAATACTATACTACGCATGGAGAAAGTAAAAATACAACATATGTGGATTATTATTGAAATGATTTTTGCTCTAGATAATGTAGGAGCGAAAAATTCTACTTCAGCCGAAACCCTTCTCCAGCAACAAGATGGCAAACGTGAAATTTGTGAAAATTTCTTTATATATTGTTATATATAGGTACTTGTGCCTCACTCACTCACTGACACAAAACTCTTAGGTACTTCTAAAAGGGCTATAAATCTGACACTTGGCATTTAGATAGGTCGAGTGGCACAACCGACGAGAAAAATCGAAAATCACAAAAAGTTACTATTAAGGGGTCTTTTCAAACTGCTATCTTCCATTTCAATAGCCCATAAGAAAAGCATTGGATTCGGTGCAAGACTTTCTAAAAATGCAGTTTTAAATTATGTACTTAAAATTGCGATACGAATTATGGAAATTAACATTTGCCTATCTGAAAGAACGGAGTTCTTAATTTTTTAAGACAGAATTCAAATACGTGCCGAATTAGTGTAAATATTTACTTGTAATCGAAAAAGTGTGAATTTTTACTCTTTTCAACAATGAAAATCTTTAAATACTATGGCAACGACCTCAATGCTTTGAAAAGGATCTGGTATCGTTACTATTGCAGTGATTTAATGCTTTTAATGGAGATTAATGCCGTCATATCGAACTTTCATAACTCGAATCTCAAGGGAAACCACAAATTATTCGAGTTATAGAAAATTCGAGTTACGGAAATATATTTTTCATTTTTTTATAATCGAATTAACATCAAGTTTATTCCCATAAGCATATGTTAACTTATTCTAATTTTCAATATCATGCATATTATGAAAACATTATCATCAATATTTTCTTCCGATAATATGTAAGATTTTACTGTATCCAAAACACTAATTGCATCACGCACTGTGATTGAGGGTCTTATAGATAATTGTAATTCTCACGTAGGGTCTACTGAAAGCCCAAACATGACGATTAAATTTGGGATATCGATTATATGAAGGAGCGAATAGGTTTGTTTTTCTCTAGTAAGTAGTAAGTGATCACAACAGCAGAGACGGGTTGGTTTATTTACGAGTTTAGATCTTGGTATATGGTGATTTTTTAGGGCCTGTAATATGCAAGCACCGACAATTCGTATTGTTATTAAGTCTTTCACTGGTAGTTTCTTCAATTTCTCCGTTCTTTTATCCCTTTAGCATTCGCAGTTTCTCATTTACACACAATCGCCTCCATCTCCTGTGAGGCCATATTATTTTGTAAAACCACTTCTAGATTACTTGGGAGGCAATACCTTCGTATAGTTATCGAGGAATAACATTAATCAAACATTTTTGATATTCAGAATGGCTGCAAAAAAGTGTGAAATTTCCAGTTAGATTTTAACAAATTATTGGGAATAATCAGTATTCCAAATAGCATATAAGGTTTTTTATTTATACTTTGTTGAGTGAGTTATTTGATATTTCTGCCTAATTACAGGATGACTATGTTTTTCATGTAATCAGCAGCCTACCGATGCGAATTGCGATTATATACATACGCATAATGATTATAATTTCTGAAGGTTGTGCATAAATAAGCTGAAATTCTCCCAATAATTCGCGTAGTTTTAAGTCATTGGATTTGCAGTAGCATGCTTTTATTGACAAGCATTAACTTGCATAATATCGACAACATAGAATTATTTCTATAGATTCTGTTGATGGATCGAAACATAATAGGCAACATACATATTTTACGTAAAGAGTTTATCAAAGACTAAATTTCATGTTACATAAAATTCTTCCTGAAATCGAATCAAATAGCTGGTAATATTCGCGTTATGCCTTCGCCATATTAATTGTAGTGATTTCTATGGATGCAGCACTAGTGAATTTCACTCAATTCACAAGTGCTATATGTATTAAGTAGCACCTAATTCCAAAATTTCTCTTTAGGACCATAACACTTCAAGATGTCCATTCAAATTTCATACCTTAAGCACACTCTTCACCTTCATTTTTTTCATCTGCCTGAGGCCTTTTTCCCTCTTTCTCTTCCCAACCGCTCACGATATCCGCTTCCCTTTAGCTCCTCCCTTCACTTTATTCCCTCCCCTCCTACTGCATAATACGTACTCTTCCCCTCATGTCCCCCGTAGCCCATCGACACCGAAAGTCCCTCCCCTCCACATATATGGGCCAATTCTCTGCGTCTTCCCCCTCACTCCCCCTTTCTCTCCCTGATCCTTCAGCAGTCTGTGGCCTCTCAGAATTCTGTCAAAGGAAAAAACGAGCCAAAGGCATGGGGTTGCGAGGGAGAGAGAAAGAGAGAAGAGGGAGTGAGCGATGACAGAGTTTCCCACCCACTCATGTGAGCAGCGCTGCGTTTATTAAGGCTGACATTCCAGCCCTTTTGAGAAATGGGAAGGGCGGGTTGTATGTGTGGATGTGTGTGGCGATGGATGAATCCAGGAGAGAATAAGAGGAAGGAGTAGAAGAAGTTGATGGTTTAATAAAGGAGTCCGGAGTGTCTCTGAGGTGGAGAGAGAGGGGGAGAAGGGAGGAAGAGAGAGGAGGGAGGAAGAGGGAGGAGGGGGGAAGAGGGAGGATGGGGGAAGAGGGAGGAGGGGGGAAGAGGAAGGGGAAAATTGAGTCTAGGTGCATCTGTGGAAGGACGGAAAGAGACTGGTGAGTGGAAAAAAGATGATGTGCATGGAAACGAGGTCCATGGAAAAAAGATTGAGTTGGGGAGGGTGGTCATGGGTTGGGGTCGGAAGGGAGAAATACAAAAAGAAAGAGGGAAGCGAAGGTGGGAGAAAGAGAGGATGGGTAAAAAGTGGCGGAAAAAAGACAATCTGTAGGCAGCAGAGAGGGGATATCCGGGGTTGTATCGAAATGACAGCTAGGTGGAGAGAAATGGAGAAAACCAGGTACAATAAGCGAGAGGGAATAAGGGCCAATTTGTGTATACATTTTTAAATAAGTGGATGAGATGAGAAAGTCAACAACAATTTAAGACGAAAATAAAACATCGGCTAAATTCATCTAGAATTGTGACAGTCGAATTTAAAATATATATATTTATATGTGTGTGTGTATATATATATATATATATATATATATATATATATATATATATATATATATATATAGAAACGAAAACTTGGTAGTCTGTTCATTGAAGCAAGAAGAAGCGACAGAAATTAAAGGAAGCATTATTTTTTAATTTCTGACAATTGGCTGAAATTAAAAAAGTACCACTATATAAACTGATCATTTTGACGCCGGTTAATTAACTGCATAACGCACCACTCCAAAAAATAATGATTTTTTCCGAGAATGAAAATCATCGTTTTGGCCTACACGGATTTCCAATAAAATTCTTTTCAACACCTGTCTAACATAAGAAACGACTCTGAAGAGTAAAATTTTCCCCACGACATGGATACTAATTCTTTCTACGCATTTTACGGGTCGCCCGCGATTCTCTTTCTTTCAAAATTGTCACCAAATCATCGTTCGGGTCGGGTCGAACGGGACGACAAAATGGACGCGAAACTTCACTAAATCAATCAAGAGAGATTTTGCGGAGCGGAAGTAAGTGGGAGAGAAGAGGAAAGGGAGGTGTGGGTCTGGAGAGGTAAGAGGAGGGGGACAAGTGAAAGCTAAGGAAAGAAGGGTTTTGTGGAAAAGAAGAGACGGGTGGAGGAGAGGGCGTAGGAAAGCGGGGACGTAGGGAGGCTCAAAGGAGGACTCACTTTATGAATTGAGTAAGGCAAGCTAGAGAAAATAAAAAAGGTGGAATATAAGAAGGGATGATAACCGAAAAGGGGATTGGAGAGTGGTAAGAATAGCATGGAAAGGAGGATTACGTGACGCCTTCATCTTTTCCTATCTTTTTCTTTTTTTATAACGCGCCCCCAATTTATACCAACACGCGGCTAATTAGTGCGATCGGCGTAACACAGGCGGAATCGAAAGAGTCTGACGCCGGCAGTTTCCGATTTAAATTTCGAGTGTTTTTGTTCAAGAGAAGAATTGAATTAAGATACTGTGCCTCAAGAACACCGGATAAATAAGACTTCCATCTCTTATCTCATTCCGGATTTTTCCCACAAACGAACCTCGTTAACTTTATAGTCTGTTTATCCGTCGGCGATGGAACGGAAGCTCTTCCTGCGTTGTCAAACATGTTGTGCCATAAACTTGGAAGTGGAAGGATGAAAACAAAAGGTCTCTCAGGACCACCCTAAGGGACGCGCTACATGAAAACCCATCTCGCCTGCGGAATTTCTCCCGCGCTCACTCTTTTTCTGCGTCTCTCTCTCTCTCTCTTGCTCTCAATCTCCCTTTCATCCCACCCCAAGCTCTATAAACCGATTGCAATTCCACTGCCAATTTATAACACCCTCAAAACCTCAATCCATCAAGTTCTCTTGCCAAGCTCTCTTCGTTTCCTCTCTGCCATCCCTTCCTTCCTCATCACCCCTCCCCTACCGCAGTAGTCTCTCCTCCTTTTTCCTCAAGTCATTCTCTTCCCCTTAGTTCTTTGATCACTTTCCCCCATCCCCTCTTCCTTCCACCCCCTTCTTCACCCACTCACTTCCTCATTCTCCTTTCCTCCCCCACCCTCTTCATCTCCCATCCCCTCCCTTTCCCTATCTACCGCTTCCTATTGCTCGAATCGCGCTTATTCTTTGTGTTAGAAGTTTCTTAGACTCAATTAAAAACCTCCAACTCCCACACGCACGCATAAAATATCTCTAGAAAGCCAATTATGTTCGCTAAACACTTGACATAAGCTAAGATCGACCAATTTTGCTGCGAGGTCTTTATCGATTAAAACGGCGGTATGTTCCCTGCGGCATCAGCTGTTTTTCTTCGTCGTAATCATTTTCAACATTATCTTCAATGAAATACTATTTGATTCACTAGTTATTTATTGATTTTTCATTCTAAAGGCTGTACAAAGTGTTTCTAAGGTATATTATAATATTTCTCGATTCTATTTAATTTTCTCATTAACGTTGCTCACCCGGGTTATATCTGCGCTACAGTTGAGGATCCAGTTCAGCGTCCCCCTTAGATATTTTTTTAAGAATACTCTTTATTTATGAGCGTTTTGAAAAAATTATAAAATTCTAAACAACGATGGCTAAAAATTAAAGAAATACCATCAAAGATTCCCGTCCTTTCAGCGACTTCCATTGATTGCCAAAATTTACCCACTTTCAAATAATGTACAGATCGATCATTGATGAAGCGCCCAAAAGTTTTTGGCACCCGAGGCTGCTGCATGTTACCTTGGGCTGGCCATGATCACGGCTTTCTCTCACGCTGCTACGACTAGGTTTCTTTTCTAGACGACTGACAGATTAATCCATTAATTTACTTCTTTCATATTTGACTTTTCTCCACAAATTGCGCTCTCCCAAAAATGCCAACTTCGTTTAAGTTTCCAGTGGTTTGTTTCAGCACGCGCCCTCCAATTAATATTTTAAAACTGTAATCAATAATATGGTAACTCGGACTTGTTACTAAGTTTTCCTTCGCTACCAGCGAAATTTGACGTATGGATCAGAACCTGCGCTTTCATTTTACGGGAACACAAAATATAATTAATTTTCCCTTCTGGGCTTCCCATACACAGGCTTATGTTTCCGATAAAAATCAATAAACCAATCTTTTGTAATTCTCCAAACCCCCTTCCGTTAGAGCTCAATAACAAACTGTAGTAGAAAATTAACCTCGATAATTATTCCTTTAGCATCCGCCGAACTAAAATTCCATTTTCTGAGCTCAATGTCATGCTCGACTGAATCCGAGAATACATTCTTATATTACCTAATCGTGCCGTTTCAAGTAGCATCTTGCTCAACTTCCTTCGACCGCAATTCATTTACACTCCCATGTCATCTCTCTATCGTTTAATATTCGCATACTTCTTACTTATCAGCGAATCGATTTCTTTTACATTTTTCTCGTGTTTTCGTGAATAGCGCCGATGTAAAGTGAAGATGCATGCAGCCGTATGACTCCCTTCCTTATCGACTGCGTCATTGAAACTTCCCATTTCGCGGTTTTTCTCCTTTTTCCCTTTCTCTTCCTGTTCCTTTTTCCCACGTTTCTCCCTCTGCCCTCCCTTCTTTCGCACCCACTCCCCCTTCGATTCCCTTCCTCTTCACGCACTTCTCCATCCGTTACACCCTTTCTCTTCCCTCGTTCCAATCATTTCACGCTACATTACCCCTGAATCAGCATCGCTCCTCTTCCTCCGCTCCCATTCACCCCAAAATTTTTCTTTTTTTGCTGTCACCCGGTTGTCTTAGAGCTCGTCTCCTCCATACCTTCTCGCGCACCTCCTCCTGTCATCTTCCATTCTTCTCCTCCTTATCTTTCTTCATTGCTCAGTTTATTTGATCTCCAAGTCTTTCTTTCATTTCTCGTAGGCCTTATTCTTCTACCTTCTCCACTGTCTTCGTCTCTCTATGTATTTAATGCTCATTTTCTCCCCTTACCTTCCTTTACTCTTCCCTTCGGTCTCCCTCCATTTTCTCTATCATACTCTCATCTTCTTCTCTACGCTATCTATTCCCTCTCCCCACCTTTCTTCCTCAACTCTTCTCCACCATCTTCCTCATCTCTCTCCCTCGCTTTAATCCCTCGTCTCCCAAATGACGTGGTTTAATCATCCTCTCCCGAAACATACTCGACCTATAATCGAGGAAATCTCAAACTTGAAGCGAAGTAAAATTTGAAAGTTTTCGAGGCTCCCTCTCTCGACGCCGTTGCTTCGTATCTATACTAATTAGATGCTCTTGCTTTATGAGTGATAAAGCGCGAGAGATTAATTTTTTCCCTGATAACGATCTAGCTGACAAACATTATCTACGAATTAATTTTCCTTTGGACCCCATTCGTGCTAGTGAGAGATAGAGGATGACTAGTCGATGGCTTCGGTTCAAATTACGTGAAGAATTGGCACCGCATCGCTTAGGAGTTTTAGGAATTTATAGCATCGCAAGCAAATAAGGTAGGAGCTATTATGTTTCCATTGCCTCCTTTTTGCGCATAGTCGGGGGTTATTTTTCTTCCCCTTATTGACAAATATTAAATGACCGCTACACAGATCCTCCCGTTAAAGGCATTAATTCTCACCAGGCCTTACGGCATCTTGCCTCGCCCAATCTTCTCTTGTAATCTGTCGTAAAATTTTCCCAAACCGAGTCTTCATTAAGATTTAATGAGAGTAGGGATTGGACGGGTAATAGTGTGGATAATATGAAGCTAATATTCTATTAGACTCTTTTTGTCGTTCAAAATTCATTATCCATGCTGCTTTAATTGGTATTCGGGTTGTGTAGCTTTCCATAATTAAAATTACTCGATGAACACTATTTTGCTTAACTTTTCTGATGTTATCGGTTACCCTGCTCTCCTTCTCATCCAAGTATTAGACTTTAATTATGTTATTGTTCTTCGGCAGATGGGAAAAAAGCTTCACTATACTAAAGAGCTTAATTTATGTTCACTCTGTAGTATGAGATATTTTTCAAAAATAGAAAGCAATTGCTTTTTATGTTAACATTCTATACTCCATTTTTATTTCTTAAATTATGATTTTTGTTGCTGTTATTTATAACTTGGTCTTTACTAATTTATATTACTATATTATCTTTATTTTTATACCAAAATATCTCTCTTGTTGCGAAATTCTTTTCCGCGCTCCTCAGATCTTCATTCAGAAACCTAGGCAGCATCTTTTATTCGATCAGTCACCTTCAATGATTAGTTTTTGTCAATTTAATCAGTAATATCAAATAAAGATTACTGAGTCAGCATGCCGGTCGATTCGTTTCATACAACGTATGCCTGAGCAAAAGTTTATCGGTACCAATTCATATTTTATCCCAACCCAACGCACCGTCATCTCGTTCAAAAGATCATTATCGTAGTTCTCCGTACATCAAACTCCTTGAAAGTCTTCATTAAATCAGCAGATTGATTTCATGCTATATGTTCTGAATGCACATTTCAAAAAACAATCGACGAGCAACACTGCTGTCTTCCCTCCCCCATCTCCCCCCCCTCTCTCACTCTCTCTCATTCTCTTTTTACGTTGACTTGATCCTCTCACAGAGATTCCCGTCCTATCTCAACCGCCATGCGATGCAAGTTGCGCAGCTTCCCTTGAGTTGGACCACTTCCAGCTCATGTTCATGAGTCCCTGGTGAGTGAAAGTCTAAAAAGACCTGCTGCAGCGGATTTCTATGACAAGAGAGTCTCACCATCAAGAGAAAATAAATATCGCGACTTCTTTTAAAGTTTTCCACATTTTCTCCTTATTCCCTTCTCATGCTTTTTTCCGAATTGCTATCCCACTCCAAAAATTCTTTTACTACATCTCCTGCTTATTTCTTCTCTTCTTACCCTCTCCAATCGTCTCCTTTCCGTTTCCCCCTATTTCCCCTCTTCATTTCACGTACATCCCTCATCTTAATTACCTACATCTGACTCCCCCCATATTCTTCTCTCCATCATACGTTTCTTTATTTTAACTAACTTTCAATCTCTCTCATTCTCACTCCTGACACCCTATCCTTCCCTCCCTAACAATATCGCTCACTTCTAATTCAATTTCCATCACTTTTCCATTCGTATAATTTTCGTTTTCATTTGCTCTCCTCACTCCACTCTTTCTCCATTCATATCTAGCCCCTGAATTTCTATTCCCTTCCCATCCAACTCTCAACTATTCATTTTGTCCTCTCTCCTCCTTTTCTCTCACGCACTCCTGCCTCGTATCATTCCTTACTCTTTCATAGGTCCACCTCGTATGCTATTCTCTCACTTAAAAATATTTTCCGTGACACTGACAATTCCCGTCTCCCATGGCGCCACTCTTTTTTATCGGAACTCCTCTATTTTCTTGAAAATTCCCTTCCTGCGCCTTAATCTCCATCCGTAAACTCCGTTTCTCATTTCACTCCACACTCTTGCAAACCTCCACCCAACAGAATCGATTCTTCGCGACATGGAAGGGTTTGAGTCGGAGAGAGAAGGCTGTGAGGGTGAGAGAAAGAGGATGGTGGGAGGAGGCTGTGAGGAGGAGAAAATGAGGAGGGTGGGAGGAGGCTGTGAGGGGGTGAGATAGAGGATGGAAGGAGGTTGTGAGTGGGGAGAGAAAGAGGGTGGGAAGAGGCTGTGAGGGGGTGAGAAAGAGGAGGGTGGGAGGTGACTCTGAGTGGGAAGAGAAAGAGAAGAGTGGGAGGAGGCTGTGAGGGGGAGTGGGAGGGGGAGAAAGGTGGGATCGGATTAAGGTGTTTGATATGTGTGGGTGAGGAAGATGGGAAGGTAAGGGTCATAAGGGGGCGGAGAAACTGTTGTGGAAGAGAGGATTGTGGGAAGAGGCAAGAGTCGTGAGAGAAAGAGGGGCATGAAAGGTGGTTAGGTAGGAAAATTAGTGGAGAGGGGGAATCGTCCTGGTGATTGCTTTTCTTTAAAAGCGAAGTGAAATAGTCCAAAAAGCTCCTTCTCTCGCATTTTTCCAGCGGGATGAGCTGTTTAAATATTAATCCCCGCGCGGCTTAATTTTTTTCGGTTTCCGGTGTCGACGCGCGCTTGCGCTGGCTCGTTAAGTTTTTCGACCACGCGCTTATGAAGGCGCTTAAAAGAGCGTCGGACGTATGAGATGTACTGTTGCGAGGCCCTGAAACCCTGGATTAACCGATTAACGCGAGTTAATCCGAAGATTTGTATTATAGGCTTGCTACGCATGCACACCAGGCCAAATATAGTGCTTGGTTAACAGATGTTATCGAAAGTTTGCGAAATAAATAATTTTAAGTATTTGATAACTTGCTCTCATAAGGAATTTTGTAGCCTCTACGCTAGTTTTAAAGTTACTTTATTATATGTTTTTCAAAATTTAAGTCGATTTGCACAATTTTATCTCCCTAAATGAACTACCTGAGAATACAAAAAGGAGGGTCAAAAACAATTAATTTAAAAGATTTTATATAGTGTAGTGAAAATCTGGAGCAAAAGGAGCTACAGAAAACGCTAAGCGCTACATATTTATCGACAAAGGGTAAATTCGAAAGGTAACTTATTTAAATTTCGCCGAGTTTTCCATATTTATGCCCGATTTTCTACAGGGCATGCAAAATGCGGCTCCATTCCTCTCCATATGTCCAATCATTGATATTCTCGAAAAACCGGAAAAGAGCTAATAGGGCGTCCCTTAAAATGTTAACGCCATTAAATTTTCATTGAACGCGGCGAGCAATGAAGTTTTAACGGTCTCCCGATGTCTTCGATGGTTGAAAACCGAACGATGGAAAAGTATCGGTGGGTTCGAGGGCCCTAAATTTGTAATGAAACCAAAGGGAGAACGTTTCATAGTAGGAAGGAGGGTCGGCGGGAGAGAGGAGGAGGAGATTAAGAGAGGAGACAAAGGGGGATATTGAAGAGGACAGAAAGAGCGAGGGATGAGATTGAGGGCAAGGATGGGAGGAGGAGAGCAAAATTCGGGAGGTTGAGATAGAGGGTTGGTATGGGAGGGTGGTGGGGTAGAGAGAGAATAGAGAAATTGGAGGAAGAGGGGAGAAGATAGTGAGTTAATGGAGAGAAATAGGAGGGAGAGAGGAGAGTGATGGAGGAGAGAGAAGGGAGAAAGGGATTAAAGAAGAGAGAGAAGCGGAGGTAGAGACAGAGGAGAGAGGGCGGGTAGGTGGTGGGGAAGAGAGAGAATAGAGAAAGCAGACGAAGAGGAGGGAGTGTAGAAAGGTAGTGGAGAGAAAGAGGAGGGGGAATAGATTGATTGATTGATTGATTGATGTGGTCTTTATTTGGGGCGAGATTGAGACTAAGAAGTTCATCTTCCACCTAACGCCTCGTCATGAAACATAATAATACGTAGAACATTGCAGAGAGAGAGAGTGGAAGAGAAGAGGGAGAGAGGATGGAGATAACACAGAAGGGAGGGGTGGGATGGTGGTGGGGGAGTGAGGAAATAGAGTAATTGGAGAAAGCGGGGAGATGGCGGAGAGTTAGTGGGGGAGAAATAGGAGGGAGATGGGAGAGAGGGTTGGGAGAAAGGAGTCAGGAGGGAGAGAGGGTAGGGTAAAGGGTGAAGGGAGAGATAGAATAAAGAGATAAAGAGAGGAGAAAAATTAGAGAAAAGCTGTAGGAGATAGGATAGAGAAATAGGAAGGAGGGTGAGAGAGAGGGAGAAGGGTGGGAGGGAGACAGACAAACTACTTTATTTAGGGCGAAATTGAGACTGAGGGAGGGAGGGAGAGAGGATGGGGGAGGGAGGGGGGAGTGGAGAGGGGAGGGCGGGGAGAAGGAGGGAGGTTGGAGGGGGGAGGGAGAGAGGAGGGAGATAAGAAGAAGAGGGGAGAGGGTGGGGAGGGAGGGAGACAGGAAGCGAGAGAGAGAGGAGGGAGAGGGGAGGGAGGGCGGAGTTCGGAGGGAAGGAGGCATTAAGATGGGTATGAAGAATGCAAGGAGGGAGAGAGATGAAAACAATGGGGATGCGGGTGAGTCCGTCGCTCGATGCCGTTGACGCTTGACTGCTGGTTGAGGTCTCTCTTTCACTCTCTCTCTCACTCACTTCCCTCTTTCTCCCTCCAACCTCTCTCTCTCCCTCTTTGCTCTTTCTTGAAAAGGAAATTGATGCGCCGTAAATCCCTTTCTCGTTTTCAGCGTTCGGAGAGAGAGTTGGCGGCGGGGAGGAGGAGAGGGAGAGGGGGAAGGGCGTAAGGAGGAGGGGGAGGGCGTAAGGAGAAGGGGGAGGGCGTAAGGAGGAGGAGAAGGGCGTGAGGAGGAGGGGAAGGGCGTAAGGAGGAGGAGAAGGGCGTGAGGAGGAGGGGAAGGGCGTAATGAGAAGGGGGGCGTAAGGAGGAGGAGGAGGGCGCAAGGAGGAGGGGAGGGCGTAATGAGGAGGGGAAGGGCGTAAGGAGGAGGGGAAGAGCGTGAGGAGGAGGGGAAGGGCGTGAGGAGGAGGAAAAGGGCGTGAGGAGGAGGGGAAGGACGTGAGGAGGAGGGGGAGGGCGTAAGGAGGAGGGGAAGGGCGTAAGGAGGAGGGGAGGGCGTAATGAGGAGGGGGAGGGCGTGAGGAGGAGGGGAAGGGCGTGAGGAGGAGGGGAAGGACGTGAGGAGGAGGGGGAGGGCGTAAGGAGGAGGGGAATGGCGTAAGGAGGAGGGGAGGGCGTAATGAGGAGGGGGAGGGCATAAGGAGGAAGGGAGGGCGTGAGGAGGAGGGGGAGGGCGTAAGGAGGAGGTAGGGGTGGGAATGAGGAAGGTCCTCGGAGAATAAGTGGAGGAGTTAGCGGTGCGGAGGAGACTCGGTTCGCCTGGCGACGATTCCGCTGTCGGGAAAACGGTTTCAGTCGTTGGAAATGAAATCGACACCAGTCCGCACTCACGATTCGTGTAATCGCGGTTATATTTGAAGCGATTCCGCGAATTCTCGCTGTTATTTATCGTCACGTCCTTGTCACTAAACTTGAAACGACAGGTGCGTATCAAGCAAACACGGAGGAGTAAGGTTGTTTTTCGACTCATAAAATGTTAAGAGGATATTTTTACCTAAAATTTCCCAGAACTAGAGACAATTAAATTAAAATATTTTCTCTGTTATCATAGTGATCTGATATTAATTTCAAACGTTTAGGCGTTTTTGGAGCAATTTGAGTCTCTTTATGTTATTAACGATGGTTGATACATACTTCGACAGTCTTTGAACGAAGAAAATTTCACCACGGGAAAAGAGAAGATTGTAATTCTCTTCGAAGTATTATGCCGAATTTTACATTACATTGTGGGTTTTTTTAATATAAGAATCTAAATTTGTGGCCAACAGAACCATTGGGGCCACTTAATCCGGTTAGTTCGATTGCTCGGTGAAAAAACATCTGCTCAGAGAGCTGAGCATTATTTATTTATTTACTGATAAACGTTATCTTTGCAGAGCGATGTTAATTACGGCTGGTCGATTTAATGGAAAAGAATCGTTGGCTCCGATGAACGACTCTCCAATGGATTAGGAAGGCACAGTGAAAGGAAAATTAGAAAATTATGAGGTTATTGCATTTGTGCAAATTTGCTTTTCATTTTTCTCCCAAAATTTATGGAATTGACTCGTAATGTTTTAACAATATCATTTCTCTACTTCCATTAATTCCGCACAAACCTAGCTCTTGTAAATCATGGTGCTCTCTCTCTTTCTTTTTCTCTCCATTATTTGATAAAATGGAGTAATAAATCAGACGCGATGCCAGGGTTTTGGAAATCATTCTGAGAGAGAGAGAAGCATCCCAACATAGGATGCGCTTCTTCCTTATAAGAATTCTCAATTACGTCATCAAACGTAAACTAAAAAGAGGGAGGGAGAAATTCTAAGATGGCACTGAATATCTTGCAAAAAAGATCTCGGAATGTCTCATTGCTTATATCAGTGCTGGAAAATGGTACGCGTAACGTAACGAAATAACGGAATTATTTTGGATTAACGTTACGAAAAACGTTAGCGAAATTTTTCTAACAGCTGTAACGGAAAACGTAACGATAACGGAAAAATAAATTTCGTTACTTCATTAACAGATGGTAAAGAGTTATGCTCTAGTGACATTCGTCCCAGGCGATGTGTCTTAAGCAAGGGAAAGTGGCCTAAAATCCCTTTCCCCAGTCTTGCTTGTCCCCTGCTGGGCTAGTTCTGCCGCCTTGTCGCGAAAGAAACGCTATCCTGACCACTACCGATTGCACTTGGGGTTTTCCTTCCATTTGTGAAAAGAAAGGTTCCCTGGTGTTAATCCTTCTCCAGGAAGCACGAGATGAGGAGCGTGGAGGATGAGGAAGGAAACATCAATAAATGTGCCGCTTGTAGATAAGGACCCCTACCATTTCATATCCTACGCCACAGTGCCTCGTACTTTGAAAACATTCTTTTAGATATTACACAGGATTGGGTTTTTCCTCTTTTAAAGGTCGATGCTCTGCAAGTTCCAAACCAATCCTCCAATTTCGAATTCTATCTACTGTTGATATAAATAAAATTATTTCCTGAAGCCAGCAAGGTAAAACTTTTCATCGACAGCTGGTCACAAATGAAGTGTTGGTGACAGCCGATGCTGAGGCAACTTTCCACGATGCGGCCAAAATCCCACAAAGAGGCAAGACCCCACAATGGGGAGAAAACCCAACAACGACTGAACGAGAGGAACAAACCGACGATGTTCTTGAAAATAGTGATGTGCCAATGATGTCGACGAAAAAACTTCCTCAAAGTTTTTGGCCTATACGTATTTCGGCCGCCAGGCGACCATTTTCATGGCCAAGTGTAGTGACTCAAAATGAGTGAGGATGATCGGTCACTGGTCTCTTTTATACCCGATCGTTCGAGGTCCGAAGGGGAAGAAAAGGGGGGGTTCGGAGGAGGTGGAGGGATATGTGGATTAAGTGGTAGTAGCACAGGGACTAGTTTAAAAAGTACGCTATCAGTGCTTCCTGGCTCGAGATTTAACCCCTCAGTGTACTTTGTGTGTTACCTATAAAAAATTCTAATATAGGCCATAACCTTTACAACACTAATATTTTAGTCTTAAATATGTGTTCAGTTCATTAACTTGAATATGAAATTTTTAATATGAAAATCCGAATTTTCATACATGATCATCAAAAACGACAAATGTGCCGAATACTTTGAAATCTTAATAATGTTCCTGATCTGCAGCATATATTTAGAAGTGCCTATAAATTAGTATTCTAAATTATTAAGGCGGATACGTAACCTCTAAACAAAAAATCTGATGTGGCCACCACATGACTTTCTCCATACCTGTAATATAGCCACAAAGCTCCAACAATTAAGAAACAAATCTGATTTAATTAAGAAAAGAAAAAGAAGCGTAACTAAGACGTAACTAAGCGTCAATTGTTAACAATAGTCGTCGGTAGATGGCGTGGTGATTGCAGCTAAAAATATAAAATATCTCTTAAACAATGCATTATATGTGAAAATGTTTCAAACAAAGGATCTAGAAAATTAAATTTCCTACAACTTTTATTCCTGTATCTTTTTAAATATATAGAATATTAAAGCAAATATCTCAAAATAACGGATAAGTGACAAGAGTAAACACTTACTTCCGGTTAACCGATGTTTACCAAAAACTAATCAGATCTTGCGACTTTCATAAAATTGCTAAATATAAAATTTCGCGTGGACCTGATTAATAGTTTTGAGAGAGCACCCAAGAAAAGCTATCACATACACAGACATCATCAAGAAAATGGTCAAAACGTGTTCAGGGGACCTCAAAAGGTGTATTTCCGGTGATATCTCGAAATCGATTTTTTTCATGAAAACAATACTTTCCCCTATACATACTACGTATGGAGAAAGTAAAAAAAAGTAAATACACTTCAATATTTTTTGCCGAATTATTTCGTTATAACGTTAAAAGTAACGGAAAACAAAATGTAGATTTTAGCGTAACGAAAAACGAAATCGCTTTTTTGCCTGTAACGAAAAGCGTAACGAATCGTTTTTTTTTCGTTTGCCAGCACTGGCTTACATGCATCATGCTCAATATCTTAAGAATGCTCAAAAATGTATTATTCTCGGAGGGAAATCATTCAATTTAAACGCCAATAAACTTTTGCTTTGTATGAATCAATATTTTAAAAAAGAAAGTCTCTCATTAATTAAATATATTCCACGTCAGCTGAAACATAATTCTGACACTGTCCAAGAGTGCTTCTTGCCTTATAAATGACTCTGTATGACTTATTATTCCGTCTGATTTTCTCATAAATACTATCGCCATGAAACATTAAGTTTTATAGTTGCATTTTTTAATGTTAAAACAGTATGTGCCGCTTTAAAATTTGCCTGATGATGTTGTTAACCGTTGAAACTCGGGTCGTAAATTATGATTAAAAAACTGCGATACATATTTACTATAATTGTATCTCTGTTCAATCACTTTGTCCTTATTTGATTTTTAAGCTGTATTTTACATTAGTTGCCATTCATTAGTACATATTTTTAATCGAATTGTTAATTATAATGTCATTTTACAATAACATTTTCTCTATTACTACTTCTACGATCACCAAATCATTATCATGCAGCTAAGTCGGTTCAAATGCTTAATTATAAACCGAAAAACGTATTTTCAATTGCCTCATTGCGTTACCAAGCAAACTTTTTCTGAAACGGTCGAGTTACGAAGCTCTGTGGTTTTACTTCGATTCAGGAAATGTTTTTCCGGCAGGAAAAAAGATAATTCGAATACGATTAACATTATCGCCGAATCACCAACCGCGGAGCAATCATCTGACTGCAGACCGACTGTTTAACGCCAATCGGCACTGCAACGGAAACGGATTTTTTCGCACATCATTATCCATTTAAACAAATTAGTTTTTTGCGAGGGACGCAGAGAGAGAGACCGAAATTCGAAAGTGCCATTTTTTCGCAAACGAGAGTATGTTAATCCCGAGACCGTATTATTTTTTATTTGGGCATGTTTTTGCGTTTTCCGAGAATAAAGGCGCTATTTCCCCCCCCCCCCCCCCCCCGATGCCAGGTTTCGCATTTTGAAGCTCGCTGTTCAGTCAGTGCGACTAATCCAGATATTCCACGCATTTTCCCTCTCTCTCTTTCTTCATTCTCTTTCTCTCTTCCTCTTTGCCATTCGACTCTTACCTTTCATAGAACGCATTTGCCAGTTACTAGCCAAAAAAATGATTTTTACCTCCATTAACACCCTCCAATCCCAAATTGTCCTGTGATTTCGCAGCCCATCGAGATAAAGGCAACAGCAGCTTTTTTGCGCCCAACATCATCCCCTATGAGAGCAATTACCCAAATCCCGTCGTAAAAATTTCTTATTGCGAATCTTTTAAAATTTGTGTCTCTGCGGTTTGCAATTTTTATGAGGAAACGAGTTTGGCGTTCATTTGCAGTTTTAACGAATTTATATTAGTAACATAATAAATTTTTAGCAAAATCATATTTTATATTATCGTGAATAATTTCTCGATTGGCAATTTATTTTGTAAACCCAGATAACTGTAGTATTTCAATTCTTAACATTAGTTACCTGTCCAATGTATTTAATACAGAAATGAATGATGCAATTTTTATTATCCAATTTACTTCAAATATACCTTGAAAATTGAAAGCAAATACGCAAAAGAGATCCGAGTTTGAGTTTCATTCTAGTTTCGTTCAGAATAAATTAAGTGATTTATCGCGTTCACGGTATTTGGAATGTAAAATCGAGAAAATACGAATGACGGAAGAGATCAGATAACGCGGATTTCATGGCTACGGCTTTGTTACAAAAACGTCTTTATGCCAACGGACGTGAGCTTAGCGAAACAGCGTAACGGCTTAGCAAGGGAAACGAACACAAGTTCTACAAACTATACCCACAGCATGGTCGCCGAGCACAGAAGTGATGTAGAGGCAAACAAAGCAAATTGAGGGCTTAAGAGATGTTTTTTGCTATTTGAACTCGAGTTTCTTCGGCACTTTCCTCTGCCCTTTTAATTTTTTTACTATCGCATGAATACATGTGATCTTTGAATAATGATTTCCTTCAGTAGTCGCCTATACTAACCAAGTTTTTCGATTGAAGAACTATGTAATGATTTTATAAGAAAATATACAAAAATGCCTTTACCATTCAGTCACGCTCTCACAACTGTACCTTCTTTAATTTTGTGAAATTTCTCTATTTTGCTCCTTCTAAACTAAAACTCCGTCCTCGATAATTATCACGTCTACATTTAATTACACATTACAATTCTCTCTTCTCTGGCTATGATCAATTCCTATTCATGAGAACCCCTCTTTCCTCTTCTGTATTCTACAACACATCCTCGTTTTCAAAGTTCATAACTCTAGCATCCAAGCCAAAGTTTCAGAACCCCACAATCCAATCAAAATTCGAATTTAAGATCTTAATGCACGAACTCACCATTTCTGTTCTAGATCCTCTTTTTACTATTATTATTATAAATCAGTCTCTATAGATGCTCTGCCATTCTAATAATAACTGCGTAATAAAGTAAGAAAAGTAAGCCGCTGTGACTTTACACGAGTTCCTTTTATAGTTCAAAAGAGAGTTTTAAAGCTCGGCTTGTATCTCGAATCAAACCATGTATTTCCACTTGCCATAAATAGATTGGATTAATTTTATTGCTATTGAAGAGACGCATTATATCAGTTTCATTCGTTTATGGTAATTTTTCTCCCACATACAAATGCAAACATGTACAGGAATAGGTTTTAAGTTTTTTGCGTGCGATTAAAAAATTCACGAAATAAGCATAGCTTTCATTTTTGTAATTTTATAATAAAGTGTTAATAATGTCATTATCCGCAGAATGTTAATGTACTCAGCCAGCCATTAACTGTTCTATCCGTCTTTATTACGAGTCTGCATTGTTTCAGCTATGCTCCCCCCCCCCCTCACCAACCCCTTAAGGGCTATAGTCTCACCTCATGTCATGTGGAAATTGCGTTCTCACTTTCGCTGCCATAAGACACTTCAGTCGATTACACCCTCGGGTTTTTTTCCTATATTCCCTGTGCGCGGCCTCGAAATATCCGCAGACGATGAATTGGGAGTCCGTTTACCGGGACGACCCCTCTAGGACGGGGGAGAATAAAGACCCCTTAATGAGGAATTTCTTTCCCTCAACGAAATATCCTCTCTCCCTATTCCCTTCATAATCTCTCCCCCCCCACCCTCTCTAACTGTGGAACACCCTCACCTTCCCCCTCTCTTTTTCATTATCTCAGTACCGCTTCCTCTCTCTCTTTCTTTCTCCCTCTCTCTCGCTTTCTCTCTGCCTTTCTCTCTCTCAAGCACTCTCTCTCTCTTTCTCTCTTCCTTCCTCACTTAATCATCTTCTTTCATTAGCCGCACGTTCCTCTTTTTGCCTTTCCACAAAACCTCTTTTCGCCCTTTTGCCCTCATATTCCCTCACTTCTTTGCTCTTACTTTATGTGGGGTTTCTCGAACAAAAGGTGGTGGCACGGCGAAGCACGTCCAATTATTATTTATACTTTACAGGAGAGGTTTTCGAGTATTCCATAGTGGTAATACCTAGACATTATATCGCCTTAAAGTCTAGTTCAATCCTATCGTTTGGTACTTGTAGGTTCAACCCCGGTCGAATTGAAAAAACAGTAAATATAGGCCTCACGACATTAGCCTTGGCGATGGGAAGAATGAAGGCTCACATTTTCCGGAGTTCCCAGTCTCTTTGGAATAAATCCCACTCCTGGATTAACTCGGCTGCAATCAATTGCAGGTCTTCGAGGAAAAGTTCCAAGAATTAGTGAAGAATACACGAAAAAATTGGATATTTTTCAGATTTATTGCGCTCGCTGAGAAGAAATATCCCTCTTCCATACCATAAGTTTTTTAATAGAGAGAATTTCAGCAAAAATGTGGAAATTCTGCAATTTCTGTTTTAGAGAAGAATTAAAATTATCACTATACTCTTCTTAAATAATGGAAGTTCGGCATTGCTAAAAGAAAATTTGATGCACTTTCCAACACAATGAAGTGTCATGCATGTGTTTGTGTGTGTGCGTATATTTATATATATATATATATATATATATATATATATATATATATCGCGAATAATTATTATTCAAAAAGCACACGCTTGAATTAAACAGATGTAGTATGAAAGTTTCACAAATAACAAAATCAAAGAATTGCTCCAGGGTATAAGAATCGTGATCTAATCAAAGAGAGTGGCGGAAATGTACATAAAGCTCCGCAGAAAGGGAGAAAAGGATCATAAAAGGAATTGAGAAAAGAACGAGTCCAAACGCGGCAACAGGGTGTGTTCTCGGAAGGCGAGGCCTGCGCTATCAACTGCATGAAGAGCTGAGATGTGAAGGGGAATTTCAGCTTTACAGATGGGAAAAATCCGGAAGAGAAGCGAACGCTGTTTGTAGAGGATTGGAAACAGCACGGAAGATTGACAGAAGGACTCAGCTCTTATTGCCAATTGATTACCTGCGCCAGAATTTTATTGCTATCAAACAAGGCGATTCTTAGAGAAATACCTAGCTGAACTCACGACTGGATTCCGATAGATATACGGCTTATCAACTGGAAGCTACCTCATATTAAGCAAAAAGCCAATCTCTGATTAGGTACATATCCTCTTTTTTTAAGGGAATGGATGGTAATACAATTTATTGTCGAAAACTTCAAAAGTTATTATTTGTAACTTATTCTAGAGGCTTTATTCGTGTTTCGCCTTATTTCTCATTTTTACTGTGCGTATCTCATGCGTATTATCTTTGCGAGATTCATCCTGCCGTAATGTTTTCTCTTTTTGAACGTTTGTGTGGTTGAAAAATCACTTGCTAATCCTTTCACAAATCTACGATCCGTATGCGCACCAAGCTTTTATAACGGCTTTGTTTGTTGTTGTGGGTTAATCCCAACTGAGTACGAAAGATTAGGTGCGACGTGATATCGGTCACATGAGCAACGTTTGAAGAATAAAATCCTTTTGTGTTACGTTTTTTTTAACTCACCAAAGATACAAATTTACGGGAAATGCCATGAAGTGTAAAAAGAGATTATCAAGTGAATGGCGTGCCATAAGCGGCACGAAAAACGAATCTGATTGTCACGCCACATTATTGAACCACTCGTTGTATACCATCTAAATTGACAAAAGTCTGTCAATGAAATTCATGTAATAGGTGACGAGAAACATATTGGTAATGAGTTTGCTGCTTGACTCAGCACTGAATTAATAGAAACATAAAATAGCTATTACCGACAGTGTTTTGCTGTTTTTCTTTACTTGTTAGATGGAGACATAGCCCTACCTACAATTTAATGTATTTTTTAAACTCGTTCTTAAACATATCTCGCGTTTGTGATACGAAGCTTTGAAAATGTTTTAAATTGAAGTCAATAATTTCCACGATTTTTCTGAAGCAAAACATTTCTTAGAGGGAAAGTTAATTTTATATTCACATAATTCGATTAACCTATTCATATCACTCACCGCTTCTATGCGTTTAGTATTACAAGTTAGTATTCGTTCAAAAAAATAAAAGACTGTAAGAGAAGCTAATCGCAGAACTAACTCATCCCCTTTCTTTACTCATTTCCGCCTGTTTAATTCTCCTCGTCCTTGTCCTCTAACTCTGACTATTTCTTCCAAGTCGTGGTTTTTGCAGGCCACGGCAAAACTAATCGCTTTAACATTATTCACCTCCTTGTTTGCTTCCTCCTTTCCTTCCCTCCTTTCACCTCTCCTTCCATTCACTACTCTCTCCTCATCCCACTCCTTAAATTCTCCCTTTTTTCGAACCTCATCTGTTTCTCCTCCTCTCAAACACTTTCGTAACGCTTTCCTTTCTCCGTTCAATCAACCCCTCTTTCACGCCCATTTCTTTTTCGTTAATGTAATTGCATGCCCCGTCTCCCTCCTTATCTCTCTCGCCGTCTCTATCGCTCTTTTTTGCTGTGCTCTCCCCCCCCCCCCTCCATCTATCCTTCTCCATTCCCCATCTATTTTCCTTCAAAGGATTTTCTCTTGTCTTTTTCACTCTCCACCGTCTCTGGCGTCACTTAAGTTTATCATTTTTTTCCCTCCCCGCATTGTCTCCTGTTCCAATTTGAGCCCAACCAGGGCATTCTATTTCTTTCTCATTTCAAATGTCAGGTCGCGCTTCAGAAGACTTTTTTTGTATGCTATTGCTAGCACACAAAAATATTTAGTCTTTCTCTCCCTCCGCTGGTGTATTTTAGGATTACTTTTTCTGTTGATTTCATTACGGAGCGATTCCTCTCCGAGTCCGTTCCGAGAACTTCGTCGGCTTTATGGCTGCAATGCGGGCGAGCTGCTGGCTCTTAATTGAAACATTTTAATAGATAAGCGGTACGTTATCGAATCGGGGAAATTGGATTCTGCTCTGAAACGCAAGCTGTTTCTTATACGCATCGCGTTTCTCCTTGAAGTTTCTTTCCTCGATTTTTCATATTTGTATTTATTGAGCCCGATATCATCGAGGGAAAAACTCAAAAAAATCGAGAAATTAATTACTTTTTGTGGAAAATTCGAGATTTTTGTATCTTTCAAACACATGGTGTATTCCACGAAATTAAAGAATTTCCTACTTCCTAAAATAAATTACCAATATTTTAAAAATCAGCAATTCAGAGGCAGATATGAAATTTGTGGTTAAATTGTAATCATCTCGGTAGTCTCGTTTCTTTCTAAGCTCAAAATTGATATATTTTCAATTTCCTAAAATTACCAATAGATAAATCTCCGCCTACATTTTGCCCTGCAATTCACCAGAGTGGTGGGTGACAGGAAAGGCGACGCATGAAGCGTATTCGATCTGTCATCTAAATCTAAATAATGACAACACATTTCTTGCAGTTTTCTACACCATTCCGTACTATTCTGCCTATGAAGGCCAATTTTTTGTTGGCTGCGTCGACAACCGACGAATATGCATGTCCCAAGAAATATCGTGACAAATAGGGACTCGTGAATATGTAAGACTCAGCTATTTTAATATCCAGTCCATAGAATTTCGATTTTTTTCAACACAGAAAGTATCACTCTAGCTGCTGATCTACATGTGATTTTTGTACTGTTTATGCAAAGAAGTAAAAAAATATTAATAACGTATTCGTGGAAAATATATCTGTTTATCTATTTCTATGACAGAATAAAGACACGTTTAATCTAAAAATAATTAAATCTTTGGGACTAAAAAATTTGTCAGAATAACTCAGATACATTATGAAATAGTCCGTAGCCATATGGGAAATTTTTCTGCATCGTGGGAAATATAAAGTAAACCGTTCACGGTTCTGCTCCACGGCATGAGTTAAAGAGATATAAAACAATGAACTAATAATTCCGTCCCGATTTCAAAATTTCGATCCGAATCTCCTTTACGTAAGAAATCCCATTTTCATCGTGACCGTAAAAACCACCGTACTTCCACGTGATCCATAACCTGTAACCACACAGAATGCAAGCGTGAGACGGTTTACTAGGAAGACGACTTTTAAAAGACGCCTCTCGATGCGACTCCCTTCTGCTCTCATCTCGCCATTCGTCTCTACCCCCTCCCAACTGCTCACCCGATTCTCTTTCCCACTCCCGTCTCCTCTTGGGGGTCATAAATGTCACGCCTGCCTTTCTCTTCTAAAGTATTCCCTGCATAACATATCACCCGCGACTCTTTACCCTCCTAATTCTTGTCTCCCACAAAAAAGTAACTGCTCCTCCTTTCTTCGCTTGCATGCTCGACATTCTAGCATCGCTCCATAATTCACTCTTCCTTCTCTCCTCCCGCCTCTCACTCTGTATCCATCTCTCCCGCTCTCTTCCTCTCTCGTTCTTTCTCCGCCTCTTTCCTCCTCTTTTCTCTTTCGTCCATTCTCATGCTACTTCGTTCTCCCCTTCATATTCTTTCTATTCTAACCCTTCATTGAACATTATGTTCATTGTAAAATTTTGGACAAATTCATATTGAGAATATAATAAATCGTAAAGTGGTTCAGTATCAGCTTCGCGAATAAAGAAATATTCTTTCTTTTTTCTTCTGTTATCTCTCTTCCTCTGTCTCTCCCTATATTTCTTTCCTTCCCTCTTCTCTTCTTCCCCTTTCTTCTCTTTCGATGACTCAATCAGATCTCTTCCATAATCTCCTCATTTGCATCATTTCTTCGCACAGCGGTCTCTTTTTTCTTCCTCCCTTCATCCGTCTCCAGCCCTCTTTATACTGCGTACATTCTCTCGTCAACTTCGATTCTAATCTTTTCTCAGACTCTCACATACGTCACAGTAAACCGTTTATGACAATTCTCTTTATAAACAGTTATTCAAAATTGTAAATTAGGTTAGCTATTGTTTTATTTTTTGTCAAAATTATGAATTGCACATATCCCACTGTCAACACTGCTTAATTATAATGGTCTAAATCAGGGGCCTCAAACTCGCGGCCCCCGTGGTACATTTCTGCAGCCCGCGAGGTAAGGTAGTTTACACCAGATGGCCAAAACTCTAATGTATTTCTTATAAAATATTTCATTTAAATCGAAGAAATTTAATAAGTATGTTAAACCATCACTTTTAAAATATATGCAATTCTATTGCTCATTCAATAAAAATTTATAAAAATTCCGCACAGGTGGGGTACTAACTAAATATGTTCTTCCTGCTGCCGGTGTGTGTTTTGCATCTCAAAAGAACCTAATCCTCGACGCAGAAACTAGCATTTTTGTCATGAATGGCTTTAAGGCCGCATCATAGGGTTAGGACGATTTCTTCCTTGTGGAAGGGGAGAATGAATGTCCAAAGAAGATGAAATGGCGTGAGGACTGGGAAAGTTTGCGGTCCGCGGACTTGACACGGTGCCTTAATGCGGCCCGTGGGTTCAGGAGAGGGCCTTCATGCGACACGCGCACCGATGTGAACTTGAGACTCTTGGCCTAAATCCTCAAATTTCAAAAGAAATTCTTAAAGAATATCAACAACGCAATTGATGTTTTAGGAATTAGTCGTTCCTGTAAATTGACAATTAATCAATTATTAGCCAATTGTTTCATGAAAAAATCATATTATGAAGCAATTATCACCGTTTTGATGTACTCCAGTCCCCTTCCCTTTCTCTCTGATCTCATCTTCTCACTGTTCCTCCTCTATCCATATATCTGTTACGGTAATGGTATGTAATCGGGAAATGTGTGCAATTTATAACAAAAATCATCGAGGGTTCGGCTACACTGGTATATATTATACCCGGGGGTAAGCACAGTGAACGTGAGGAGGAACCAAAAACATTTCGACTAACTTACCCAACCCGGTGGGGCCGAGTAAAATTTTCCTTCATGTTCAAATTTAGTTTAGTTAGTTGTACACATTTACCAGGAAATGTACACACATACCGTACTTCTAAACTGCAACAGATGTTCGCGACGCCGCCATGTTGTGGCCTGTGTTGCGACGTTTATCCACATTTGCCAGTATCTCTAGGTAAATGTGCACATTTCCCCAATCCAATCGGTAAAAGTATGTTATACTTACATTTACCGTGACATATCCATGCCTTGCAGTGTAAAGATTACAGAACGATAAGCCTTCTGTCACACACATCGAAGATCATCACCAGGATTCTTAATAAATGGCTGGAGAAAAAGGCAGAAGAAATGCTAGTTGAAGATCAATTCGGTATCAGAAACTAGAGATGCTATAGGAGTAGTTAGAATCATATCAGAAAGGGCAATAGAGTACAGTCAAGATATCTGCGCATGTTTCGTAGACTGGCAGAAGGCCTTTGATAGAGTAAATTGGGTAAAGTTGATGAAGATATTAAAGGATATAGGTGTAGACTGGAAAGACAGGAGACTGATTAGGAATCTATATGTGAATCAAGTTGTAAAGGTCAGGTTTGAGAATGTGGACATCTGCGGAATAAATATCGGTAGGGGAGTAAGACAAGGCTGCTGCCTATCGCCAACCCTATTCAATATATATGGAGAAAGTCTAATGCAAGATGCTTTAGAAGGCACAGGAGATTTCAAAATTGGAGGAAGGATTATAAGAACAGTAAAATACGCAGATGATCAAGTACTTCTAGCAAGAAAGGAAGAGGAGCTACAAAAAAAATGATAAATAGACTAGTGATAACAGGTAGAAAATACGGTATGGAAATAAATACAGAAAAATCCAAGGTCATTCGAATATCGGGTAAAGAAGAGAATCTGAACATAACTATTGGGGGAAAGCCATTAGAACAAGTTTCAGAATATAAATACCTTGGAAGTATCATAACACGAGAGGCAAAATGTACGGATGAGATAAAAACTAGAATAGGGAAAGCAAAAGCGGCTTTCAGGAGAAAGAAACAACTACTTACAGGGAATATAAGGGAAGATATCCGCAAGAAGTTGAGAAAATGCTACGTATGGAGTATAGCATTGTATGGGGCAGAAACATGGACGCTAAGGAAAAATGACATCAAATACTTGGAAAGCTTTGAAATGTGGACTTGGAGGAGAATGCTGAAGATAAAATGGACAGATGGGATGAAAAACGATGAAGTGCTACGAAGAATAGGAGAGAAGCGAATGATTATACAGACTATCAGAAAGAGGAAGGCTAACTGGGTTGGACATTACCTGAGGGGAGAGAGTATGATTAAAGACGTGTTAGAAGGAAAACTAGATGGGAAAGAGGTAGGAAAAGGTTTCAGCTGATAGACGATTTGAAAGGGAAAGAGAGTTATCAAGATATGAAGAGGACAGCGGAAAATAGGAGTATATGGAGAACCAGGTTTAACCAAGAATAATCACGGACCTGTCTACGGACAGACTACCTATGATGATGATTATCCATGCCTCTTTCATTTTACATTTATCTTTGTCTCCTTTAAATATCTTCATTTCTCTCCCTACTTTTCCACCCTCACCGCTACTCTCTCTTTCACAGAATTTTCTAACTCCTTCCACATTGTTTTTCACTCTCTCCATTACCTTCTTCCCTCCCTCCTCTTGGATCCCTATCTCCTTCATCCTTATTTATAAAAGTTTCCCACAACGAATCCCTCTTCACCCTCCCTTTCTTTCTCTCTCCTAGACGTACCATGCCATAATATTTAAAAAATGTTTCGGAACAATCCTTGCAGGCCACCCTATACGACCTTTGTGGAAGCCCAGTGACCTACTTCTCCTTTGCCATCTACCTTGCTAACCCAGCAAGCCCCTCGTCCTCCCCTTCACATCTGTAGCAATTGGAGCGAGGATTCAGAGACTGTTAATTAATGAGGAAAGGTAGCATGTTAGGGGGAACGGCCACGGCGCATTTTGGGTTTGAGAACAGGGATTTCGGTCAATTGATTTGTGTTTCGGATGCCGAGGATAAAGCCTCGTCTCCATACGGCGTAGTAGTATCAGAAAATAGTCAAATTGTCGTCCCCGGAGGTAAAATTTGCCCTCGTTTAAAGATTAGTTTTTTTGCATGCTTGTTCCCTAATTAATAAATTTTGGATTTAAGGCCATAAATGAATGGAATGACCTAAAAATTATTTTAACTTATGTTTTGAGTATTTCAAAAGGTCATTTTTGAGCTGTCCTTGTGGTAGAATTCAATTTTCTCTCGTTTTACCGTAGAAGTTTCATTGGTTATTGGGGACTTCATTACTTATAAATTTCTTTATAGGGATTTTAAAAAAAGAGTAATTTTAAAGATTAATCGATTGGTTTATAATGTCTAAAAATAAATTAAAACAAGTGACATTATTTTTGCCTTTTTTTATTATTTTAGAAAAAAAACTTAATTGACAAACTTACAAAAGAAAATTTTATGAACTGCTATTTTGTTTTGATATTAAATATCTTAGTATATGCTCATTGTCATGTTTTTGATTTTAATATTCTCATTTTTGATGGACTTCTTCTTAGGCTCTTATAATTTATGTTCGCCTTTATTTAAGCCAATCTACCCAATCATAAGAAATATAAATCTTAATCTGTTCATTCTCCCATCAAAGCTATATACATTAATGTTTACGTTCAAAAAATATATTCGTTCGTCAAGTTGAAGATCCTAATTCGATTTCACGGCAAGATCAGATGCTTTCTTTCCTTCTCTCTTCCCTGAATTTCAAGAGTCGGCCTTTCCTCATATATAGTTAATATTTTCATCTTACGTGCATTACATATTGTTCGGACCTTCTCTATCGCTACAATTTCTAACATACACCATTTCTAAATCAGATATCTTATCTACATTAAGACGGGCCTTTTCGCAGAAAACGAAAATTGCAATGGTTTTAGTTTCTACTAACCACGGATAATTATTCATTTGAAGAATTGTTTTCAATGGTGTACTGCAGATAAGCAATACTATGAAATTTATCTCTACAATCAAATTAGAACAGATAAAACTCCGAGCACAAAACGTTTCAGTTAAAAAAAACCAGAACAAATGGTTCCAAAGAAGTTTACCAAAAAATACAAGGCTTATATAGATCCAAATTCTGGAACGACAACCCAGACTACTATAGAAAGTAATTCGCATCCTTTATTACTTTTAATTAAAGCGTTTCCTTTCGAATTAGGGGGATGGACTCTCCGATGTAAGAAACAAGCGTATAAATATATATTTATCGAGACCGTCGCTTTGCACCCTCATTCCACGGCTCGATGCTCACTTTCCGAGCGACCTGTTTATTACTCCATCCCAAAACAACGACTAGCCCACTCCCTCATCCCACTCCTCTTCTTCCCAGTTCCTCCTCCTTCTTCCCTTTCTTCGTTGCTCCTCACCTCACTCTCTTCCCCAGCCGTATCGAGGATTAAGCCATAGCTTCGTGGAATGGTCTTCGCTACTTCGGTCTCAGCTATAGAAACAGGAGGGGTGAAGAGGTCGGGAGATAAGGACGTGGGAAGGGAGGGGTATAGGAAGGAGGAGGCTGTGGGAGGGGGAACAAAAGAGAGAGGGAAGGGGTCGTTCGATGTGAGGGTTTTGAAGAAGGATGTCCTTTCTTTTTGCGCCGACGTGACTGATGGGGACACCGGCCGACGGAATCGGGACTTACGTAAGGAGTTCGGGAGCAGGTCGCCTTTCGGAGTGTCGTCGCGAGAGGCGATCTCCGGAGACGAAGGAGGTCATTTGGTGGATGCAAAAAATTGATAACAGTGACTGAGACAGAGGGATGTTGATTTTTGTTCCTCCCGAGAGAGAGAGAGAGAGAGAGAGCGTGCCCCTCATTTTTCTGGGCGATCATTGTAATCTCCTAATGGAATTTCGGAAAGCGCGATATTTCGCGATTTTCCACTTTAGAATATTTTTCCTACGGAGTAGCGACTTTAAAGAAGGAATACGAGGACGTTTCCAAACGGATTCGATGAGATAATTACGTTTCTCTTTTACGAGAGTATCAGATCCAACGTAGCAATATATTCTCCCAATATTTGAAAAATGTCATCATCGTTTGTGAAACATACATATTTCTCCAATTATACGCGACGTAGATGAAATGCTTATTTCGCAATATGTGTAAATTTTAAACCTAAGAATGAGCAATGATAAGTTTTTCTTTGTTAACTTTCTTGTACATCTTTCTGAATATAAAACTTTGCCGTACGTCTATCAAACATTTCGCTCCAAAAGCCATAAAACTGTTGGAAACGTCATCCTTTTGTAAATACTATACTAGTGGAGACATAGTTCATCAATTTTATTCCAGGTATAAGGCGAACTCTAAATTTCTGTTTTGCATTTCCCTCACCTTATAAAAGGTAAAGAATTTTTGGATGGTCCTTTTTTCAGTTGAATACGTTATAACTAAACAATTGATGACTGAAGAAAAACTACAATAAATAGTGAAAAATAAAATTTTAAGCCTATCAAATATTACACTTAGTAAATAGGAAAATATTTAAATAATATGATTTAAAAATTATATTATTATTTTTCGTTCATAGTAATAATTAGCAAATGAGAGGAGTTACCATTAGTCTCTTTTTTAATCCCAGTAAAAGTATACTAACTAAAAATCCGGAAGTGTCTCAGAATAATGCTCAAAGGAAAAACCTTACTTTCTAAAAATTTTGAAACACAATCATCTAATTACAATGGTTAAACGGGACTGGGGTATGGGTATTTCAAACTGTATTTTATGGTTTGTTACTTCCACGATTAAGCATGTTGTTTATAGAATTTCAGACTTAGAGTTACACAAATTCTTATAAAAATTGAAACATTTCTATCGCGCGTAATTTATTGCCCAAAATGAGAGACGCTGAAATGTTTCAAAACTAAATATAACTATTAGAAAGTCCTATTACCTTAATACACCTGCAAGATACACTGCATCTCAAATTTTAACGCAATTCTACGATATTCAGTTTAATAAAAGACCGCATTTGCAGATAACAGAACTTATGGATGTGGGATTTAAAAGAGAAGAGGTGTAAAAGCGGAAGAAAGAAGTAGGAAACAAAGGAAATGGACGGAAATAAATTCGGAGGACATTGATGAAGAAGGATGATAAGGTCACCGAGAGGAGTAGAAAGAAGAACGCGAACCTTCTAAACGAGTTTTGCCGGAAAGAGCTCGTCCACATCCCCAGAGGCGGAGTTAAGCGTTCCACAGAAGCGAACAAATTCGGGCGAAGAACCACGAAAGACAAAGCATTCTTTTTCGTGAATTTGGCTGGGAGGATCTTTCGTGGCGTTATATCAAAGTAAAACGGATCACCCGATGGATGCTCTCGTTCTCTCTCTGGATCGCCTCGTGAACTTCCTAGTGTTTGCTTCTCTAATATAATCTTGTCCATTCTATATAAAATCTGCTACAAAATGTTTGCAAAAGCTTGAATCTACGACTTATAGTTTCTGAGATAAAAATAATTAAACTTTAATGTACAAGTGGGGTAAAAACAACCCCTACAAATTAACAATCTTGAAATTTTTGATTTTTCTGGTTTGTCGTGAGCTAAGTCCTATAATCGTGCAAAATTTTGGCGCAATGCTTTTCTTATGGGAAACAACGCAACATTCGGAATTTCTGGAGTCGAATCCATGTCCTTAGGTGAGAGGTCCCATTTTTCTGGAGGTTTCTCCATGACCTCTAAAAACGCTGAAACTTTCAGCTCTGCTGCTGGGGGCGTCGAAGAGACACGTAAAACACACGAACACAAAAACACACGCAAGCTTATCGGGCCTATGCCCTTCTTTAGCGAAAGAGTAACGTAAAGTGACACACTGGGCGGGGAATGACAGGGTGATGTGGGAAGGTTGATGATTGGAGGAGGTGGGGAGTAGGAGGGGTGGATAGCCAATAAAGAGGGAGTGTGGTAAGGGAAAGTGCGAATAACTACAATGTAACAAGGAGACATTGTAAGGGGGCTAATAGGGTTAGCGGAGGTTGAGGCCAGGCGGAGAGAAAGAGTCGAGAAGATGGATGTGCTAGTTCCCAGTGTCGGAGAAGGGGGGCAGGAGTGTCATAGGGTAAAGCGCGAATAATCCTAACATTGTAGCAACTATTGAAGGGGACATTGTGGGTATTAGCATGTAATGCAACTGGGAGGGGGCGTCTGAGAGAAACGCTATTCCGGTGACCGTTCATTCGGATGTTTAACGGATTGCTGGTGAGGCCTACGTAAAACGCGGGACAAAGTGTGCAGGTAAGGAGGTAAATGACGTTACGGGTGGTCCAGTTGCTTCTGGAGGTGATGGGGTAGGTGATGTTGGTGGAGGGACTCGAAAAAGAAGATGATGGTAGGTGGATAGGGCAAGTGAGGCAGCGAGGTTTTCCGCAGGGGTGGGAGCCTATTGCAAGAAGCGTGGTAGAAGTGGGAAGTTCCTTCCTCCACAAGATATTTCCCAAATTTGGGGGCCGGCGGAAGGAGAGGAGCGGAGGATTGGCAAAAAGGTTGATAAAGAGGGACTGATGGGAGGAAGAGGTAATAATTGGGTGGACAGCATGAAGGATTGTTTTGAGAGCTTCGTGGATACCAGGAAGGAAAAGTGTCGTAAGAGTGAGTGGAGGGGTAGATGCAGGAATAGTGGGTGTGTGAGGATGAGATCCATATATATATATATATATATATATATATATATATATATATATATATAGCATTCCCCGCCCAGTGTGTCACTTCCAGTTACTCTATCGCTGAAGAAGTCCATAGGCCCGATAAGCTTGCATGTTTTTTGTTTTTTTGTGTTCGTGTGTTTGACGTGTCTCTTCAACGCCCCCAGCAGCCTGCCAACTTGGTCTCCGACTTGGTAAGTGTCCGCTGGGTTTCCTTCAACACCTTGTTGCCACCCTCATCACTACCTTTTCATTTCCTTAAATTAATAAATTTATATATATATATATATATATATATATATATGTATATATGTATATATCATTATATATAGATGTATCATCATTATATATAGGCGTACATATCGAGAGAAGAGGATTAACATCATTATATATAGACGTTCCTTACAGAGGAGGATATATATGGTATACAAGTAGTTGGTGCTTGCATTCTACAAGCATTTCATCTCACCTTGAAAAATTAATTCTTTTTTAATTGACATTTCATTATTAGAAATATTTTTTTATTACAAAGATTTCATCTCTGCGCCTATTTTTGTTCTTTCTTTATAAAAAAATATTTGATTAAAACAATACCTAAAATTTGCAATTTTAAGAATATTATAATTTTTCCATTATGGTGCACTAATGCCATACATTTCTGATAAATTTTACAATTATAGCACATCTAAAAATGAAATAATATTTTTCTAATTATTTAAATTGTAAATATTTTTAATGGCCGCAATAACAACTTCATGGTGGCTAACAAATTTTTATTTGTGCATATGGACTAAGCTCTAAATAATGTAAAAATTTCATCTCCCTAGCTTGCCCCGTAGTACCTAAACATTTACCTATTTGTTTAAAGTTTAAGAATTTTTAACGGCCAAACAAATATCAAAGTTTCTATAATCCCTATTTCGATTTTTTACTAATTCTACCTTTTAAAAAAAATTCAGCTTCGTAGCACATCCGAAAATATATAAACCATGAAAATTTGTTTCGACAATTGCGAATTTTTAGCGGCCGCATTGTTGAACTTTTTCAAGATTTTCGTTTTTTCTAGTCGGTTTTGCGCATCGTTCTACCAATAAAAACAATTTCGAGTCTTTCGCTCTTCTGGAAGTGCCTAAACTTTAGTATCCTTCTCATATGCTATATCTTACTCCTCTGTAAGGAACGTCTATATATAATGATACTAGTAGAAGGTGCTTGCTTTCTGCAAGCATTTTATCTTACCTTGAAAAAACATTGATTTTTCAGAGAGATATTTCATCATGGTAAATATTTCTTTAATTCAAAAGTTTTCTCCTCTGCACCGATTTTCGTTTTTTCCTTATGGAAAAATAATGGAGTAAAACAATCACTAATTTTTGCAATTTTAGGAATGTTATACTTTTTCCACATTGGGTAAATAATGCCACACATTTCTGCCGAATTTTAAATTTGTAGCACATTTAGAGGTGAAATAACATTTATCTAATTGTTTAAATTTAAATAATTTTTTACGGCCGAAATAACAATTTCATGGCCACATTGAAATGTTTATTCGTTTATATAGACTAAACTCAAATAACCTGAAAATTTCAGCTCCCTAACTTGCCCGTAGTATCTAAACATTTACCTAGATGTTTAAACTTTAAGAATTTTTAACTGCCAAACAAACTAAAATATCAAAATTGGTATAATCCATATTTCCTTTTTTTCATGAATTCTACCTATAAAAAATTCAGTTCCGTAGCACATTCGGAAATACATAAACCTTGAAAATTTGTTTAAACAATTTCGAATATTTAGCGGCCGTATTGTAGAACATTTTCAATATTTTCGTTTTTTTTTAGTCGGTTTTGCACGTAATCCTAACGACAAGAATAATTTCGAGTCCGCCGCTTTTCTGGAAGGGCCTAAACATTAGTATCCTCCTAAATTATATGCTATATGATACTCTTCCTAAGGAACGTCTATATGTAATGATACCGCGAGTGCTATATCTTTCGGCGTGTTAATCCTTATAATTAATTATTTATATAATACAGAGTGCCGTGTTTCGGACGTGCTTTGTTAGTCTCGAGGTAGACTTAAAATTTCATCGAGCCATTTACGATTCCTTCATCTTGCTATCACCTTGAGACGAAAGAAGAAGAGAATAAGGAAAGGATAAGAGTGCGAAGACATTCCGAGTTTCGCCAAGGAGAAGGTTAAGGAAGGCTTCGCTCTCTCCGTCCCTGGGAAGGCGCTTCAAATGAAGCAATGTCTGGTAACGCGGCTTTTTGTGGGAGATAGAAAAGTAAAATTAGTATAAACCGTGTTCATTAAAGCGTTAAGTGATACTTTCCTCCCAGTTTTAATAAAATCCACGATTAAAAATGTTTGCTGCATACCAGTGAAAAAAGTACTATAAACTTTTCAGTGAAAAGTTTTAAACTAATTTAAAAGTATTTTCTCCCTTTCGATTCGTTTATTACAGAGAAGCTTTGTTGATAATGCATAAAAAATAAAACAATGTGATATCTTGAATAAACTACCGAAAGTAAGCCTTGATTAAAAATATGAGCAAAGATGATAAATGTATAAAAATTCATTGAACTAACAGTTAAACGAATTATGATTGAAATCATAACATGAAACCAAAAACATACTGAACTTATTTCGCATGGAAATTGTCGGATATTATGATGAAAGAGAAAGGATTAAAACAAAAATGGTTTATTATATTCTCAACACTTACAGCTCAGCTCGTAGCTATATGTATATTTATTTTGAAACATTGTTAGTTGGAAAATTAATTTTACCCTTAAAAACCATTTTTTAACTTAAAAATACAAATTATAGAAAATAAAAAATTTCCATTCAATAATAAATCGAAATTAAGTTATGAGATTCACTTAAAACTTCACTCAAATAAGCTGCGATACTTGTTTTGACATAAATACATACGTGCATAGAAACATTATATATTTTGTATTATAATATTATTCATTAAACATAAAAGAATATATAAGTTGGCAAATATTTTTTTAAACTCAAACAGTTATATTTTAAATTAGATTATGATGTAAAAGCAAATATCCCTTCGAATACTTTATAATAAAATTATGTTTATTGTCAATGAATAGAGATAGGTATATGACTAAAGCACAAACACGAACTGAAACTTCGTCAAATAGCAAATAAAGAATGACTACCGTTCGCCAGCCCCTACAAATGGGCTGGGATACTTGACGATAACGATTGAAGGTAAAATGATACATTAAAACATGCGAGAGGTCAACGAATTCGTGAACAAAACTGCGAGTGAAATCATATCATGCCGTGGATGATATTGTATGTAAATTTAAAAGACAAAGTCATGTAATCATTTTAGATTAGTGGTTTCTAGATTCTGTGGACGCTCAATACTAAAGTCAAAAGAGCTAAAAGTTTTAGGGAGGACACCTTAACAAACCTCGGCGGGCGCCACAGCAAACTTTTGCGGGCACCACGTTGGGAACCCCTACATTAGACAGTTAATGGAGATTGGTGAAAAGAGCGTTAGTTCTCTTATCGCAAAAATAATGCCAATTTATGATTCAAGTTAATCAATCTTGACATAAAACCGCCAACATGCTTAAAATGCTTTGTTTTACCAGTGAAAATTTACGTTATAATCATATGAATAAAATCCTTAGCTTTTATAATGAAGAGATTGGAGGAACAATTCTATCAAAGGATATTTGCAGAGTAAAGCAGATTAGACAAAAGGAAATAGGGAAGAAGAGATATAGTTAAGACACAAGCGAGTCAGGTTGTAAATGGCTAATGGATATCTCATGCGGTGAAGTAGAATACATCTTAGAATTCGATACTTTCGAAAGATAAATGAGGCATCAGTTAATACAGCAACGCGAGTAAATTCGTACTAATGTCGAGGATTGCGGATAACTTTGACCTCACGTTCCCTATTTTCATATATTCTGCATTTCAGAAAACTTAGCACAGCTCATTATGTTTTGAGAATTTTTTAATTCAAACCTATAACTTTAGCGAATATTTATGGTCTAAACCAGCTTTGGGTCACAGAGATGTGTCTATGGAAGGGATTAATTACGATCGATAATTTTTCAGTGAAACGTAAAAATGATGTCAGTGACACGGCTAGTATTGACATGCGATCGAGAAGAAAACAAAGTTTACTATTTTTCCAGCTTATCAACATTTTTTTAAATTCATCACCGCGGCAAATCGTAACCGTCGTTAAAGTAAAGATGGAAATATTACGCGGACGAATAAATCGCTCATTTCCTTCTCAAATTGGAAGAAAAAATGAAGGAAATTACGCAAGGAAATGTGACAACAATTCCATATATATTAGTATCTAACGCAAATATCTGCGAAAAGGCGGTTGTGAAATTCCGAAGTGAAATGCATAGCAAAGAAGCCAAATTGACTGACTCCATCAAGAAGTAGCTCGGAAACTTTGAAGTCAATCTTTTCTTTTACATTCTCATGCGCCGGGGGGCAATAAGAAAAAATATAAAAAAGACGAAATTCTCCAGAGACAACGATTATGGGAGAAAGTTTCGCGGAGTGAGAAGGAAAGAGGTTATTGAGTTACAAATGAAAAACCGAGGAAATTGAAAATTCGAAAACACGAAATCTAAATGGAGAAAAAAGTAGAAAACTAAAAAGAAATAGAGCACTTCCTGGGATGAAAATAAGAAGTTATCAAAGGTTCGGAGGCAAAAGCGCCAGTATAAAGGCCATAAAAAGGGACTCGAGGAGAATGCCGAAACTTCGCAACGCGGTAACAATGAAAGCAAGTATTTGTGCGTCATAAAATCCACTCTATATGGCTCCGCGTCGCTAAACTCCCTCATAAACCGATAAATAAAATTGACAGAACCTGCAGATGATGTTTATTGGGTTGCTTTGCGATAGAGGGGAATTTTCGCCAAGTTATCCTATCAGTTTCAGACCGCCGTTTCCTCGTAGACCAACACTTCCGCTCGACGATCGGTTTTATTAGAAAGAAACTTCTTTCTTCCTTCCGCTCTATTACGGAATAGGATCTTATCTCGCGGCGACAAAAAATGACAATATATCCCATTCTATTAAGGGTTAAGTGAGCGGCATAAAAGGGTAGCAATAGTTTCGTAACTCCCCCTCAAAGATAAGCGGAAAAGTGCATTTGGATGTGAGAGGGCGAGTGGTTAAGAAGGTGAATGAGAGGGAAGTGGACGAGAGGGATCGGAAATGAATAGGCATAAGAGAGAGGAAGGGAAGAGTGCGGCGTGTTTCGAAGGCAGAGGCCAACCAGGGGCAATAAGGAAGCTGAGATAGTGCGAAAGGAAAAGGCCGGCATTGCGGGATTGGTGAATATAGGGTAAGAGAGAAAGGAAATGAGAGGAAAAGGAACGCACTCTAACCGACGTGGTGAAAGGGTAAATTGGAATCGGGAAGGAAAGTGGAAGGGAAAGACAGAAAGGAGAAAGTTGTCTATTTAGCGAAATCCTAGCATTTGCAATACAGAGAGAGAGAGAGTGATAGCTGGGAGTAATTTTCTCTGTTGTCCTAAGTAAGAGTTAAGATGGATTGAAACGATAAATGGAGAGATAAGGAGATACGGGGTGAGGGGAGGGAAACAGAAGCACGTCGTCGGGGAGAAAATGAAACTGGGAGGCAATGAGTACGATTAAGAAGAGAAGACGGAAGAAAAGGGAGCGAATCGGAAGCTGCTGAGGGAGAAAAAGAAAATTGCGGAGTGGGTGGAAGTAAGGGAACGAGAAGAAAAGAGATAGATTAGGGGGAGCCTGGAAAAGTGGGAGAGATCAAAAGGGGAAGATAGAGATGGAGGAAAATAAGGAATCGGGGATATGGGAGCTGGTATAGAGGGAAGGGAAGGGTGGTCAGGAAACGGAAGGGGGAGGTTTTTGCGGGAGGGCTACACGGATGAGAGAGAGAGATACCACCGCGGTGGCAGTCTACGAAAAGGGGATGCGGTTTTGAATTGCGAAGCGTTTGTGTGATTCTGTGTGTGCGAGGGGAGGGAGATGAGAAAGATAGGGGATGAATGCCAAAGACAAGGGGGGAGATAGGGGGCGGTAAAGGGCGGAGAGAAATGAATCCCGTGAGAGAATAAAGAAAGGGATATGGTTGAGGGATGCGATTAGAAATGAAGCGAAAGGTGAACGAGAGATAGGAAGGAATATTAGGCGATGCGAGGTGGAGTTTTGCGAGAGTCCGGGAAACAAGGAGCGATTTTAGAGGGGTTATGCGGTTGAAAGAATTGCGGCGAAGGCGGAGACGTGGGGACGTGCACGGGGTGGAAACGGCCGTATAGAAAGAAACTGCGGTGTAACTAGAGCCTCTGAATGATATTATAAAGGTAATTTGGGGGCGAATATGAAAAAATTGTTTATATGGATGGTGGTTATTGTCAGTAAACACGGAAACAAATGGTTAGGAAATAAAGGGGAAAAACAGGAAATCCTGGAGTTATTCCAGGTCTATCTCATGTTTTTTTAGTTTACACATGCCACGGTGTTATTAAGCACAAGAGAACGTGACAGAAATGAACAAATTGCCAATAATGGGAAGTACTTATCTTGAAATTGCTTGCCATATTTGATATCACCAATAGCTATAAAAAGGTTATGAAAACCAATATGCCCATTAGAGATATCTATTGTGTCAATTTGGTTTTAGCCATAGGGCGAGCTCGATAATTATCAATTGAACTTAAATTTATTATTTACGGCACTCCTGAATAACAAGTAGGGATGTGCACGATTTTCCAGTGGTACAGAAGTGCTTTTCCTCAAATTGGCCTTAGTAGAATCGTATACTATTATACCTTCCAAATTCATTGATATTGTGGTAGTACTGTTTAGTCGACCCGGTTGAAATATTATAATTTGATTATTTATTTATATGAAGATTATATATACCACATTTCGTTAAAATCCATGTGGTCAGTTCTCTAAAATACATGTAAAAGAAATTTTATTGTATTTTTTACTGTGGTAGTTCTGCTCTTTAGCTTCGCTTTAAACATCTTAATTTCATTATGGTATGTTGTACAAATCTTACATGCAGAATTTAGTTGAAATTCGTTCAGCCATTCCTTCCAATTCCATCATTACTGAAAGAGTTTGATTTGTAATGGTGGCACCCCTGTTTGGCTGATCCGGCTCAAATATGCTATTATGGTTTTGTATGTAAGTGTAAATAAATTATAAATATTAAATTTGGTTAAAATTAACGAGGAACGGTTTAACAAAAATACGTGTAAATAGAACACTTTTTATTTACTAGTATTGTGGCAGTCCTGCTTTCTATATCTATATTAATCATTTTGATTTTGTTTTTATATGTTTCACGCCTCCGTAATACAAAACTTCGTTGAAATCGGTTCAGCCAATTTCTTCCAAATTCATAATTATCGAAAAGTTTAACTTTGCAATTGTGGCACTCCTGCTGAGTCGATCAGGTCCAAATACGTCATTATGGCCATTAATATGTATGTGCATATTCTATGTACCAAATTTAATTGAAATCGGTTCAGCCAATTCTTCCCTGATATGTGTACGGACGGACATAACGAAGGCAATGACGAAAAGTACTAAAAATGGGAAAATAATGAGGAAAGGCAAAATAAATCCTAACTTCTATAACTAATTTTTGGTAAATTACAATAAAGGTGTTTGAAGCATTTAGCCAAAAATAGAGCTTTGATTAAGTTTTACACGTAAAACCGTTATAAAAGCGAAGTGAAATTGAGTAAAAATAAACAGCCAGTGGATATAATACTTGCTTATCATTTCTGTATTTAACGATGATTTTTTGCAACGACAAACAAAGCGTTTAATTTAAAATGTTAACATTAATTAAATACACTACTGTCAAGAGATATGGAATTGCCATTTTTTACCATAAGCCAAATTACGATATTTTGGAAATATATTTGAAAGAAGTGCATAAAAAACTACGTACAGTATCGCCGTCAAATACATAGCTTGTTGAGGTTTTTATGCATAATTACCTCAAATCCCTTCCACCAAATTGGGCCAATATCGGAGAAAAAAGTGATTGAGGGAAGAGAGGGAAGACAATTATTTTTCGAAATTGGAAAGAATTCAAAAGGCGATTTATTAGAAAGGGAGGGGTAGAGAAAGATGGGAGAAAAGCAGAAACGTGAAGAAGAGGAGGAAAAAAAATAGAGAACCAAAAATGAGAAAACGGAAGAGAAAAATATGAGACGAAAGGGAGAGAAAATTGGGAGATAGGGCTAAGAAAAAATAAATCCATTTGTATTCGTGGATTGTGTGCACGTAAGAATGGGATCGGAGGGATTTATCGGTTAAGGAACGCCCATCCATTAAGAAAGGTCTCAGAAAGAAGCGAGGGACCATCACTTAAATTAAATCGTCCGCGTTTTGGGCCCAGACGCTTAACGCTTAATGTGTTTTAAATAACCAATCGGATCATTTCCGCATCAATCTCTTTCGTCGCCCGAGAAATCTTTTAAACTTTTCAACGCGTAGGATATCTGCGCGAGATGAAATGCGAGAGATCAAACGACGGGAAGAGATTGATTGGGTCATTAGCAATGAAACGGAACTCTGCCGTAATTTTTTTGTAATTTCGCTCGAAAAGATTGTTTCCAGCATTTTTACCGAACTGACAATTCGATCGTGATGTAACGCCTTCACTTGTGTGTTTTTCTTAACCATACCTACTATACATTCGATTTTTTTAGTTCAATTAATTTATAATTATTCTAACATGAATAAAAACGACCTCGAATACAACTTCCCAGATTGAAACGATACGACTATTATTACGTTGGTAAATTAGGAATTGAAAAAGCCATCCATAATCAATCGGCTTCTCGTGTATACCAGTTACAATAGTATCCGTCCTGGTATAATAAAACATAAGAAGATTTTACCGAAAGTGCTTCAGTGCAACAAAAAGAAACTAAATCACAAAATCGCTTAAATTGGGCACAATTTGGAATGTTATCAAAAGTATGTAGAAGAGTTGAAGTAAAACCGATCCAAATTTTGTCCTTCATTCCTAGTTTTCAACCATTTGGATCTGATGCTATTATTAATAGTGATATTATGAATATTATTAATAGTGATAATTATTTTGTTCGAGTAGGTGAAATGAAATAGTAGATTTTTTTGTTATTATTTAGTCTCCTGTATGCACATAAACATTGAAATCACCATCAGCCATTGTAGAAAGCGGTATAGTAAATGAGATGAGATTACAAGGGAAAATGAGGGAGTGTTTGTAAAAGAGGAAGCATAGGATGTCAGATCAATTTCTGTTTCTATAAGTATTGCGTGTCTACAAACGATAGTAAATTGTATCACAACTTAGCATAATGAAAAATATTTAGAGAAACGAAATTGGAAAGAAATCAGAAAATAGAAGATCGCTGTATTAATTCAAATAATCAATTTAATGATAAATTTCTTTTATTAATTTCATTTTCAGTGATTCTATATCGAAACAAATTTTAATATTTGTGTCCGTTGCTTAATTTATAAGGTATCCCTAATGAAAGTTATCTTTATCTTAACAATATGAAGTATTGCCAAAGAACAAATTTATGGTTATAAAATTAATAACGTTTATATATTCATTATCTTTAACCTCATTATTAAATGTATCCTATCATTAAGGTGAATATAAAGATTTGGGACCAAAACATTCGTCAACCATTGACATTTAATCCAGGGAGTTGCCATTCTTTCCTTACAGCATACCTATTTCAACGCTCTCTTGAAAGGCGACTTTAACGAAGCCGCTTAATCACGTTGAGAGCATAGCACACGTAAAAATTCGCCAAGTTGTGGAGTAACTTAAGCTTTAAAACTTTCGACGTGTCCAAAGTGTTTTCCAAGTCATTAAATTTTTAACGAGAGAAACTAAAGAAATGAGGTTAATTTAATTACAGGTCACCTACTCCTTACTCATTCCGCCTACGCTCCCTCGTAAGACCCGTCGCACCTTTCGCATCCCTCTCTCGCCCATCCATCTTCTCGTCCTGTCAAAAGAGGCTTACTCCACACCCTATCCTCCCTTTGCCTCCTCTTAACCTCTGTCCAACCGCTATATCTCCCTCTGCTAAGCTTCCAGCCATCCCAATCCGAAGCAAAACCATACCGATGGTACTGTTCCCGAAGTGTTTCAGCGCACTCGCTTCGATTGGTCGAATATCTTCTCGAGAAACAAATGTTTACTGCTGACTCCCGCCTAATGTCTTTGTCCTCCATCTTCCATCCCTCTCTTTCCGCCTCTTGTTTCTCTCTTAGGATACTCAACCTCGCGAAGAATCCACCTCCCTTCTAGGTCTTTATTTCGCTCATATCCGCGTGACTCCGTCCCATTGACCTTAAATTCTCCCCGACTCATTTCCACTCCCAGCGGTTCCTCACTTTATCTTCCCCTTTATATTACGCCATATCGTCTCGACCATTTTTTCACATGGCGGGGGAAATTTTAGCGGAAACATAAAGTTTTAATATCGCTCATTGCTCAGGCGATGTAAATATCCCTTTCCGGAAATATAAAGTTACCAGTTACAGCGCGGTATCATCCCTTATCTCTCTCTCTTTCTCTCTCTCTCTCCCTGTCTCTTTGTGGAATTACAATGTGAGAATTTCTGTGTCCGGAGCATAATAAATTATAGCGAATTTTTTTACATTTTACGTCGGTCACGCCGGCTCTTTTGCAGTTTTTTCCTTTCTTTTTGCCCCCTTTCTCTACTTATTTATTTTTTCTATCCTCTGTTTTCCTGTCCCATCCCACTTCAGTCTCTTTTCCTCGCTTCCTCTGCGTAAACTATGATATTTCACTCCTCCGCTTCCTCTGCCCCTACCCCTTCCCCGGAGAATGTCCTCCGGCAAAGCGTGCCTTATCTTCCGCCTTCACCAATAACGCCTTCTCTGTCTGTGAGCTGCGGAATGAAAGCCATGGTAAAGTCTTCGCGCATTTAGCATACATTATAACGAGTGGTTACTTTTTTATCCACCAGTCCAGAGGTTCCCCTTTCATGCTTTGCAAGGCCCGGAGTTTTGCAGATTAGAGTTTCATTAGAGCGGAAACTTCCTTTCTTGGAATTACTACCCTGCCGTAATCACCATAATGCGCGACATGAGCACTTAGCCACGGAATGCTCTTTTTCGTTTTACTGTCAAAAATTCGGTCATTACTGCATTGAGAACGGCGTCACCCTATGAAGTATTCCACGCAATTCAAGAATTTCTCATGATAAGGTTTGTTTTTCTCAAAATTTTATTTCGTGGTTTTCCTGTATTTCCTGTTCATTCTGTAACAGTACCATTTGACTTCAGTGAAGGTTAAAAATAAACAAGGATATTTTAATTAATTCCTATCTATCTCTGCAAGTTTTGCTAGTTATTTCATGTAACTACTTATCTTAGAACTGGAAATCTCTGACGATAATTGATTTGAATCCTTCGGTAAAAATGTTTTCGACCGTTAATATAAAATCCTGTAGCTTTATTAGTGCAAAAACGTAAAAATTAAATGCAATTTCTAACCTTTTGTTAAAGAAATGTCCCTGAAAAATAAAATACAAAATGCTTTCTAGCATACAAAAGAATTTTGAACTGCACTGTCACAAACAAATAACAAACATCATTTATCGCTTTGTGAAATCTCTCACTCAAAACCTTTTGTAATTTTCATCTCAATAGCCCCCCGACCTTAAGCTATTTCGCTCCTTCCTGCATCCCTTTCTACCAGTGCCACTGCACCGATTATCTTCTTAATCCGCTCCCATCCAACCGAATGCACATCGCCACCATTCACTCGAAGAATACTTTGGCTTATCTCGTAGAAAAGTACTCTCTTTCATCTTTCTCATCCAATGGGTATTCGCTTCTCTCTCTCTTTTGCCCTTTTGCTCTCTCTCCCTTTCTTTCCAGTAACTCTTCACCACCCACGACTCAATCTCTCTCTCTCTCTTCCTCTCTTTCACCTTCACAATCCCGCCCTTAACTCTCTTCGCCTTCCCACTTTCTTCTCACTCTCTCTGTTTGCGCATTTGCCATCAACTTCGTCGTTAATGCCCCTTCTCCTTATCCTTTGAAACGCGTCCCAAGACCTGTATATTTCTTCCTCAACATTTTCACCCCCTCAAACCGCTTCGACTTCCAACCTCAAACCCTGCGATATCTTCCGTGTAAGATATATTGGCCCTTTGGGACCACTCCTCCCATTCGGAGGAATGTCTAACTTCCGCGACTAGCGGAAGAATACAATTCTTCCACTCCTCTTCTCTTACTCTCTCCTCCCGACTACCTCCCTTTCTCTCTTTCCCTCTCCCCACTCCTTTTCCGCCCACCTTACTAATCTCTTCCGCTCAACTCCTTACATCTATGAGACTCCTCACCCTCCTCTTCCTCTCTAAATTTCTCCCCTTCGCAATTTTCCCAATCGCGCCGATTTTCATTGGTTTCACTAGCCTATTATTTTTAAAGTCATTATAAGGGAACTTTTAACTTATTTAGCTCCATCCGACCCCTACTCACTCTAATTTCCTTGAACTTTAACCTCACTCGTTCACTTTACTGCTCCCGAATTCTTCCGCTTTCTTAGTTACATCTCTTTCTCTATCATTAGAGCCGGCCTCTAGCTTCTGCCCTAACTCCCTCCTCCTCCTTCCTTTGACCTCCCCCCCCCCGTTCCCTTTTCCTTCACTTCTTTCGTTCCCTTCGAGTCCTAAAGAGCACTTTGCCCCCTCACAAACCTTTGATCCGATCCTCCAATCTTCATTCTGTCTCCTCCTACGGCCTTCCACGTTTCCCTCTTTTCCTTCACTTTTTCTCCTCTCTTTCCTCGTTCAGCATTCCTGATCTTTGTAAGTCCTTCGCCCAAACTATTCTCTTCTCCAACTCTTCCCGTACTATCTCGATCCTTTCTCTTTGATCCTATTTCCAGAATCGGATTCCCTCCCCTTTTCTTACTTCCTGTGAACATCCCCCCCCCTAAACACCTCCGCTTCTTCCCTACTTTCTCCCTCTTAACTCATTCCGTGATTTGTGTCTTCATTTTCATATCCACGAGTAATCTTTACCTTTCGATTCCTTCCAGTTTTCCACGTCTAGGAAAATGAAAAACGACCTGATAATGCCGTTCTGAAATAAGTTATGGCCCTTTCTTCGTGGAAGAGTCTAATTTTACGGACGTTTTTTTCCGAAAAAAATGCCAAAAACATTGATATTGAGGCACGACGTCCTGTCGACACAAAAGTGCCCGCATAAAAAATTGATTGTTATCTTTGGCACCATTTCCCACTCACGTGCGTGGGATTTATAGCTTGGTTATCGGAGTCATAGTCTAAGTTGTAAAGCCTATTATTTAGATCCTGTGTTTACTAGTTTCTATTTCTTAGTTTAAATATATTTCTTCTTCGATATATCTTGTATAATTGGGAATGAGCTTCACGGCACACATACAATAATAAAAAGTAAAAAATCTCCAAATGCCATAATAAAAATGAGGTACTCCAATATAGTAAGGTAAGGAAAGAAAAACGATTTAAAAAATTTTAAAAAATTAAAAGATTAAAAATTGAAAACATAAAAACCTCACTCATACATCTAGATACTCCAGCTGCTGTTTAGGGGCTTTTTAAGGCCAGCGCCAGGGACAGCAGGTCAGCCAACCAAGGTTTACGGGAGACTCCTCCGCGCCATGGACCTCCAAACACATTCAACATTCACACAGATCGGGTATGCGAAAAAACTGCAGTGACCCTTGTCGTAGATAAAAATACAAAACAAACCGATGTCAAAAAATTAAAAAATTGTAAAACCTCGGCGAGGCCGATTAAGAAGAATAATTAAAAGTGAATAATAATATTCTTCTTAATCGGCCTCGCCGAGGTTTTACTGTTTTTCAATTTTTTGACATCGGTTTGTTTTGTATTTTTATCTACGACAAGGGTCACTGCAGTTTTTTCGCATACCCGATCTGTGTGAATGTTGAGTGTGTTTGGAGGTCCCTGGCGCGGAGGAGTCTAACGTAAACCTTGGTTGGCTGACCTGCTGTCCCTGGCGCTGGCCTTAAAAAGCCCCTAAACAGCAGCTGGAGTATCTAGATCAGAGGTCGGCAACGCGGCGACCGCGGGCGCCATGGCGCCCGCAAGAAATTTGTGTGTCGCCCGCCAGCCAAAAAGAGAACTCAAGTTAAACAATTACGGAAAACTCTCAGAAGACCAATAAGTTGCGGAACATGAAGAAGAATAGAACTTTGTAACCAACATCTTAATCTTACATCACTCCTAGCCGAATCGTATGTCTGTTACAAAATAACATCGTCAAGGTCAGGACTTATAAGCGAACAGAATGGGGACATACATTGTTGGATAAAGACATTGCCTAACACTTGCCGATGGGCAAAACGCAAATTATTGATTAAATTGCTAATGACAGCTTTGTAGCTTTGCTGGTAAGCTGATTAAGGAAGCCTGCATCTGTTTTTCGGAGATTACTCGCCGAGAGTAGGAGAAGCAGCTATCGTGTTTGTGTGATTGCCGTGCCTGTGCTGACAACTCATACAAACGTTCTCGTACGAACTGTACGAAAAGATAGGGAATTCTCCGCCTCTAGTTTATGCTAGGTGAAGGTGTCCTGTCGCCTTCAATCGCTATGACGGGTGCAAGGCTAACTGAGATCCTTGTTCTCAACCCGTCGTGTACTATAGCTCCGTTAGCCGGTTCAGGCTATTTGGAGGTAGGCGCTCGATACGGGAAAACTATTTCCCTATGTCGCATGAAACTCCGAAGTTCTTGTCAAAAGTCGTTGATTTCGGAGTCCTGTCTTCCGTCTTCTAGCATAACTTGCCTCAAGTTATTGTTGAAAGTCGTTGGTTTCGGAACTATGTCCTCCGTCTTGTAGCATAACTTGGCTCGAGTTATTGTTGTGAGTCGTTGGTTTCGGAGTTCCGTTCTTAGCTTAGTATACAAAGTACATGGTTTGGGAGATTTTTCTTCGTCTCTTACAATATCAGCCAATGATAGCTCATTTCCCTCTTCATTGGTTAAACATAAATCAATTTAAACTGACCAACAGTTCACAATATTTCTGATATTTTCCCGATATTCAGTGTGTTGTGTTTATTAATTCATATGTAGAGAATTTCATCCCCATTATGAGTAATAAGAGGCAAAGGACATATTACTTCAATGCTGATTGGGAAGAACAATTCTGTTTTATTGATTTGAAAGGAAAGTGTTTGTTTATTGTGCAATGCTTGTGTCGCACTTTCAAAGAAAAGTAATGTTGAAAGACATTTTAATACGGTCCACGGAAATTTTAATACTAGTTATCCGTTAAACTCTGAGATCAGGAAAAAGAAAATTTCTTATATGAAATCTATTTTAACTAAACAGCAGAACATTTTTACCAGATCAATGCAGCAATCGAAAAGAGCAACGATTGCATCACTTAAAATTTCGCATTTGTTGACCAAGAGGAAAAAGCCTTTTGAAGATGGCGAGATAGTAAAAGAAGCCATGTTAGCAATTGCTGACTCACTTTTCGAAGATTTTAAAAATAAAAATGAAATTACCTCGGCAATCAACTCGATTCGGTTATCAGCAAGAACTGTTACAAGAGGAATTGAAGTTATTGCAACCAATATGGAGAAAGAGTTGGCAAATGATTTATAACAATGTATTTTCTTCTCGTGGGAACTGGATGAGTCAACAGACATATCAGACACTTCTCAATTGGCTATGGTTGTGAAGATGGTGTTTAATGATTTTTCAGGAAAGGAAGAATTTCTGAAAATTCATCCATTAAAGGGACGAACAAGAGGTGAAGACATTTTTTCAGGTTTTTTAAAATATGTCCAAGAAAGTAATATACCATTAATGAAGTTGACCGCAATTACTACAGATGGTGTACCTTCGATGACAGGTTGTAAAAATGGATTTATTGCGCTATGTAAAGAAGATCCTCTCTTTCCAAAATGTATTTCATATTACTGCATTATACACCAAGAAATGTTATGCGCAAAAGTTCTTCATTTTCAACATGTCATGAAAGCAGTAACAAAAATAATAAATTCCATAAGAGCCGTACCAATGCAACACCGATTGTTTAAACTGCTTTTAAAAGGTGAAGATGCCGAATTCGATTATCTCCTTTTACATACCGAAGTTAGATGGCTCAGCAGAGGCAAATACTTGTGAGGTTTATAAATCTCATAAAGGAGGTAAAGCAATTTCTCACGCCAAGAAGTGAATATTATGCACAGTTGGATGACAAAGCTTTGTTGATGGATTTCGGATTTCTTGTTGATATAACTATAAAATTGAACGAACTGAATATGGAGATGCAAGGGAAAAATCAACACATTGCAAAAATGATAAGTGCAGTAGATGCAATCAAATGTAAATTGGCACTGTGGAAGTCTCACCTAGAGAGAAATTCATTATCACAATTCCCGAATTTAAAATATATTATTGAGAGTCTGACTGATGAAAATGTTACCACTGAACCATTTTCACAACACATTGAAACTCTCCTGAAGGAATTTAATTTTAGGTTTCTTCAGTTTTCTGAAGTAGAACCCATAATAACATTCTTTGCTAATCCGTTCAATTTTATTGACATTGATTTATTTTTCATGTTTTTATAATAAATTCTTTAATAGTTTTTCTCTTATATTTACAAAAATATCATTTTAATAAATATTGGTACACATCTACTATTGTTACTTCACTTCACGTCCCAATAATTAAAGTTGCGCCCTCATAGATAAAGAGGTTGCCGACCACTGACACAGAGAGATATCAATTGATCTTGCTTATGCGCCCTTCACGTCCTCAGTAATATAAATTGCGCCCTCGTAGGTGAAAAGGTTGCCGACCCCTGATCTGATGTATGAGTGAGGTTTTTATGTTTTCAATTTTTAATCTTTTAATTTTTTAAAAATTTCAAATCTTTCCTTAACTTACTTTATTGGAGTACCTCAATTTTATTACGGCATTTGGAGATTTTTTTACTTTTTATCACGATATATCTTGTATTTTAAAAATCTTGCCAAGAAAAATGTAATGCCTTTCATCAGTCTTCCGTTTCCATAGGATAATATAATCGTCGGTTTAAGCAAGTTTAACATATTCTCCTCAGAACTGAAAGCAGAATATCAAGAACCGAGAGAGATAAATGGTGAACGGAATGTCATCGGAATTCCGACCGCTAAATTGAAAAGTTGGGAAATGGAACAATTCTGTCGCAGCTACCGAGGTAACCCTTCCCATTGCCATCGTATACTACATTCTCCGCCGAGCGGCATGTCATTTTTGTCCACTCGCTTTGACCTCGGTGACCGTAACGACAGAGTAATCCGCATATTGAAACTGGCAGAGTAACTTCCTTCCTGGAACTCTGTGATAGCTACGGACGCTTTTATTGTAAATGCTTCGCGAGAGAATAACATCCCCGCTACGAGAGCGCATTTTACAAAAACTATCGTATTTTTTCGCGAGAAAATTTAATGCATGTAAATCATAATTTTTTCCAAAAGCCAGTTTATATAACCCGACTGAGAAGAATGGGGAATTAAAAAGAATTCATTTCAGTATCGAAAAAAATTGTTTGTGGTCTTAATATTACCAAAGGATGTATTTATGTGATCAAAACTTCCATTAATGCTGGAAAATAGATGCTGAACACGGCTAAAAACGTGTAACGTGATATGATGAGCTTTTTAATATATTACAAAAGAAATACACAAAACAGACAAACAAATTGTTTTTATGCAGGTTTAAAAACTAATTACTGTCAAGTATATACATATTTATTAATATTTAAAATATATTTTATTGAAATATTAATTAACCCATTAACAACCAAATTTTTATTTCCTAAATATTGTGTCAAAATAGTTCAAATGCCTTAAAATTATACGATTGCTATTAAGTTCAGCTCAGACTACATTATACTTCATTATGTAGACTATATATCTGGCAGAAAATGTTTGGATCAGATTTAAATGTGCCACCACATATCCAATAGTTGTAGCATGATAGTCGTCTAAGGCCGTGCCGAACCCTAACAGCTTCGAATTTGAATAACTACCGAAATGCATCATCTTTGTTATTTTTGTATTTCTGTGGGCTTTCAATTAGATCCTCAATTGATTTTCGTTCTTCTGGTTGATTTTGCTTACTTACTACAAACTACGGAAAAATTGGCATTTAAAAATATCACATTTAGAGAGGTTTTATTCCGAAGCTATTATTTTACTCCTTTCCTTCACAAGAAAAGCGAGGAAATCACTATAGGTTTTATAAAATTGCATTTTAAAATTAGTTAACCTTGAGATATAAACGCGGGACTTAAACAGTTTTGTATCTGAAAGAATTAAATTTATATTGTTGAAGAAAAACTTCAAATTAGCGTAAATATTTGTTTTTAATAAAAAAAGTTGAAATTTTCAGGATAATAACGCTAAAAACCTTAACTACCGCGGCAGCAAATTCCAATCCTTTTAAATAGGATTTAATATAATCTATAGTTTAGTTGTAGTCTGCGTAGTCGGTCACCTCATCAAGTGGTAAGAGTGCAGCAGTTATGATTTGCATTTTATAATAAGTTTTATGGACGAAAAGTTCAAATATCAGTTTTATGGAGTGACGCAGGTACCAATTTTCTTGTGCGACGAAAAGTCGCAAGTGCCACTTGTCTTGTGTGACCACATTTCAGTGACGAAAAGTCGAGACACCCTTTCAAATACATTCTGAGCATACGTTTTAAGTCGCTTCGCAATTGCAACGAAGTAAAAAATTAAAAATTCACAAGTAATGTCTGCAGAACAACTGGATGTCTTTGCGGACACTTCCAACCAAACAGAAAATAACCATGATAAAATCAAGTTCCCCAAATGGGGACCATGTTAGTTAATGATATGATATGAAAATTGATTACGGGAGTATTTTGATTGTCCATTAATCATGAAGTTCTACATTCCCATGTTCAAATTAATTTAAGCTACTTTCTGCATGCAGCAATTGTGGTGGATAAAATTAAAATACAATCTTCAGATCATTAATTGTAGTTTCGGAAAAGTTGAAGATATTATTTGGACCACAACTCTGTTTTTTACAAACTGCAAGATGAAATAATTCTTTCATCTTAGAATTATTAATATGCTTCAATTAGGTGTAAAGTGTTAATTTTAAAATCCGTATAAGATGTACATATATTTACTTCATTTCGTATCCTACACATTTCATCTATTACTAAATTATCGATAATTTATTATATCAACATTGAATTGAACAAGTGATCTATGAATATCGGCTCAATATACACGTACTTTTTACATTTTTATCGAAACTGAAAGTTTGACTTTTCTTCACTCTTCGATTGAAAAAATATTGTTCTATAGATATCATTCATATAGATGAAGGGACATGCAAAGTGAAAATATAACCGTATTTCCTATCTTCGAAAGTCGCAAAAAATTGCTTTACGAAGGAAATTATATTTAAACCTAAGTCAAAAATAACCTCTATCGTTGCTTCTTCTCATTCTCCTTCTCTCCATCAACATTCATCGTCATTTGCGCCCTTAACCTCTACTACTCCTCCAGTGTCGAAATACCTTAGACCAGAGCTCTGTCTAACCGTTCTAAGAAATTACACTCCTTAAAAAAATTCCTCTCTCCGCACTTGGCCATTTGCGAAATTTATTTATTTGAGAAGCTATTCCCCGCCGCGCGCTCACATATATAAATAAAGCAGCCGTAACATACCCTTCTTTACGCCTTGACTCGAGCAGATTTTACTGCATCATTTTAAATCTTCCCTGCTCTCAAGAGGTTCCATAGTGTTTTCCATGGACCGCGGCCAAAAGGATACTTCTGTGTCCGTTGAGAAGTATGATGCAGAAATGAATAGCGAGCACTTCTTAGCCGTAAATTTTTTTTGTTTTTTTTTTTCAAACTGAAAATATCTCTCGAATTCACTCCTAAAAATAACGCAAAATATTGCTATATTTCACAGAGGTTTGAAAATTTTTCACGCATAAAAATGGCAATCGGAAGGAAAACACAAAGTCGACACTTAAAAAATTAACAGGCAGAAAACTGCTCTTCAATCACTGTCGCGCGAGGATTTACTAACAAAGGACGTTTTACTACTTTATAATTCACCCCTTGAAGGCTATTTCCTTCGTGAAAGAATTACGATCCTTTCCTCTTGGCCCTTTTCTCTGCCTCCCCAGTAATCCAGCGGATGTAAACATGTATTCTAAGACAAAACGGAGAACGATGTTGATACCAGCACCGCCATAAATCTAAATACATCAAAATATGCGTAAATAATAGCGTACAAATTGAATTGCTCTTTTCTCTCCCTAGATGGCTTTCCTTCTCAGATCCGCTCCATTTCAGAAGTGCTCTGCTTATCTTTTCTTCTCTTTCCTGAAACGACCTTCTTCTAATGTTCAGTCAGCACACATCCTCCCGCAAGCTCATGACATTTAATAAAGGACCTCTAATTAAGTCGTATATTCAGCAATACAAAAATTAATTTAATATTTCTTTAGTGAAAAATTATTCCGAGATGACAAAATACCAAGTTTCGAAATTGAGGAAAACTTATTACACGGAAGCGTGTATACTCTGAAGTTTTTAATTGTAAATTAGTTGGGTTAACTATAAAAGAGTAAGAGTAAAGTTCTCTTCCTGTAAAACGATGCGGCTCCGAACTTCCATCTACAAGAAACAGGGACCATCACAAAAGCAAACGTTCAAAACAATACTTTTAATTGTTACATTAACGAATCTGTGACTGTGCTAGCAGCATCAACATACCAACTCGAATAAAAATGTATATGATCCATTCCGAAGCAAGATATAGTGACTTTGACAATAAATACGCTTTTATACGTCCACTTCAAAGTTCGTGTAGGTTTAAAAGTTATTAAAATTATGATATTTATATACACGATAGATTTATTCGTTTTCCTTGCAAATTAGTGTCTGCATTAATCCATTTTTAGAAGATAATCTAAGGATATAAATTACGGTAATGCTCCACGTTTGAAACTTTACTCTCCTTTCTGGTGTTTTTCTTTAAATAAGGAATTTTTACTTTCCACGGTTATACTGTTTGCAAGTAAAAAATGTTTTTAGGTCGGTATTGATACGACTCATTAACAAAAAATATATATGGAAAAGTTTGAAAGGATTACCGTTATGAATATAAAATTGAATGATAAAAGTCTATATAACGGAGTTCGTAAAAGTACCAAATAAAGCATAGAATTTGTGCCACAAACTTCTCGTTACAAGTTTCGAAAATAAATAAAAGAACCTAATGTATTATATCAAAATTTATTTGTCCCATCGTAATCAGCATCGCGGATGACAGTTTTGAGGGACGGTTTGTGGATGACAGTTATAATACCAGCAGGGCCGTGCAAAGGTACTTGGGGGCCCGGATGCAAAAGGGGTTAAGAAGCCTCGTTTATTTATGCTGAGACAAAAAATATTAAATGGAGCATATATTTATTAAGTATTAATTATTACAATTATTTTAATATTATTAAAATATAATTATTACAATATTGTTATGTTTTGATAAAGAGTCAAAACAAAACAATCACCTATAATAGACATTATTAAATGCTATCATCAACTTGACGCACAGAGGGAATTTACACAAATATGTTTTATGTATTTTAATATTATTATATTTTGATAAATAGTCAAAATAAACAATTTTTTAAAAACATTTCAAATTCTATGCTCCCTCGATTGGGGCCCGCTAGATCGGGGGACCTGGTGTAGAGCATCCAATGCACCCCCCATTTCCACGGCCCTGAATACCAGAAATTGAATGCAAAGATACTTTGTATTATCAGCTGTTTTATCCTGTTATTTATGGAGCATGCCTCACAACCTCGTCGAAGTCTCGCATGTTGTTGAATATAAATGTCACTACTTATCTAGTTATTCTACGCTGATGCATTAATAACTGCATATCGTGCCAGATATAGGTCGGGAATCAATAGCTCGTAGGAAGCGAGGAGAACTCGCTGATGGCAAAGATTGATGAGGAGAGCGGTTATAAAGGTGATGATGAAACTCGTTATCTCTCAGCTGCATCCCTGCGTCACAAACCCATCTCAGTTGCATTCACGCTCGCTGCTCACATCTTGTCGCTTATACTAGTGACACGATCCAATTCTTGCTTATTGTCAAGGTATATTTAAATAGACTTTAAATTATTTTTATCATTCAAACCAAATCTTAATAACCGGATTCCATCTATAGATACTTAAAACACTTTTTTATGGCGAATAAATGCACATCGAAACGTTTTATGAGTGAATTTTCAGTGCAGTGCATTTTTTCTGAAAAAATCGTGAATCAATCAACCGTTTTTAGAATTTTTTGTCGCCTTTGATTTTAAAATTGTAAGGTTTTACATATATCAATATTGATTATGACATTTTTATTAAACCATCTTTGTCTATATTGAATTATCCAGATATTGTGAAGATTCATTGTATTTTAATTTTACAACATTAACACATATGAGACGGATTTTCTAACGCTTGAAAACTTCACTTTAAAAAGTGAAAATAAGAATTAGCATTTTACTATGACGGCATTAAGTAAATATTAATTATAAATATATTCCCTGGACACTATCTTACAAGGATTCGCGTATACAAAAAAGATCGTATTTATCTTTCAAATCTGTAGCATTACTTTAGATGAATTCTACCTAACTAAATGTTTGAACAAAATTTGAAATTTCGTTCCCAATTTAACTCAGCCTGCGACAAATTATTCGTTTTGTATGCTACCCACGCGCAGCCATAAATTCTCAAAAAATAAAGGCTGGATATAAAAATTGTTTATGAAAAACTCTTTTAAAACAAATATAAGAGTGAAAGTCTTTTTGCCAGGCAGATAACATCTGCCGCGGATTTTCATAAAGTATTTCTTGTGCGTCCGGATTAGCAACCAAGGGCGGACGCGTCTGCTTCCTCTCCCTTTATTCCCCTATGAAAACGTCGGACCTCACTGCTTTAAAAAACACCTTTTCGTTGGCCTATTAAAATCCGCCCTCGCTCGCGTTGCCGCCCTTCTTCTGTTCCTGGATCCATTTCCATACGATCGCGATCTCCTCCGTCGGGGGAGCCGAGTCGTCGGAACGCAATAAACGAGCTCAAATGAGATACGCCCCGCGTAAATAGACCGGAAAACTCCTAATAAAATGAGACAATATGGCAGTATCGTGCGCAATAAATCTTTACCGATTTGATTATTTTAAAAACCACACCAATAAACACATACGCACTTTTTTCTCCGATCTTATTTACCTCTAACTGCCTTAACGTTAAATTTTGCCAATGGCGGATTGAAACGAGCTTGTAAGAATGATCGCAAAATCTACCAATAAAAAAGTTAATTGAGTCTCGGGAATGTATATCTACCGTTTACTCTCGAAATTAATTTGTCTGAGCGTTGTCCCAGGCGAATATAAAGTAATTGCAGGAGTCGTGAACTTTCTATCGTGATAGTGATCGTACGATGATAATATGGCTCCTACCCTCAAATCACCTTCTCCTTGCAGGGATATACACCAAGATATAGGCAATCTTCGTTCAAGGGCATCGGCGGGAAATCTATTTCGCCATATTAATCCAATTTAGTACAGGATCTTCTTTGCTATTAATCTGTTCGTGTTATTCCATTCGAAATACTGCTGAAACAAGTTGACCCATCTTTGGGTAATAAACGTGATCCTCTAATCAGTGTGCACATAGACAACCCTTAAATAACTTTTCTTTGAATATCTTTTCATTGAATGTTTTCATACGTACTCCTGTCACAGTATAACTAACAAGCGTGAAATTCTTCAAGAAATATAGTTATGCAATATATTAATATTTAATTGTAACTGTGAATAAACTAAAAGAACCATAAACGTGAGATTCTATGAGGAATATGGTGTTTCCATTTATTAATACGTACGTTCGGTAAGTCTGTCCATCTGTGCTGCACTATGATTGAACTATAATGTCTACAGCTATAAAGACTGCATAGAAAATAGCGCTAATCAAGAATATTAAATTCACATTTTAACGTAATGCGTTTAGTAATTTGAAATTCCTGAAAATAAATTTTACGTTCAGCCTAATCCCATTATAAAATTTCATATAACATTTTTAATTACGACAAACAAACGCGGTTAACCCATTCCTTTTTACGATGGAAACCCCATTCGTTTGCGCAGTGATTGCGGTTTGAGTTCGTGATTCTCTAATGGGCGGCGTGCCTATTCTCACCCGCAACTGACTCGAAATCGAGGAATTTCACACCGAGCCATTTGGTTAGCAAAGCGTTGGGTGTGGAAAATAACTGCATCCTCCGCCACCCTTAAAGTGCGTCTGTTTATAAATACCCTAAAGGTCAACGACGACATTTATCCTCCTCAGAATATACAAATTTTCAACGTTCGCCGGTTGAGGAGTAAATTGTCCAGCAATGCATTTTTAGCCTACTTTCCAGAATGGAAATAGGCTTATAGTTTTTTCGTTGCGTCTGTCTACTGTCCGTCTGTCTGACCATCCCCCCTATTAACTTTTGAACCAATACACCGATTTTCATGAAACTTGGTGGAAATCTCTTGCTACATGGGCCGAGCTCACGAGGATAGTTTTTGTTGCGAAGATTGAAGTCCCGGGTTCGATTCCAGGAACTATCCTTACCATCTGATTTACATGGGAAATCTAAAATCCATCGTGAAGGGTAATTTTCTCTTGCACATTGAAATATCTTATAATTGTAATATCGGAGCGAGTTTTGTACTATTCTCTGAGGAAAGGAATAAAGATTCTAAATTTTATAGTAGAATTTTTCTTATTGATTGTATTTCTTAGAATTTCGCATAAATACTGGCGATTTTGCAGTTTTATCACTCATTACGAGAGTGTTGCCATAGCAACAACTATTGTTGGACTCGGATTCGGTATATTCTAATACGTACACGCGTTATTTTTGCCGCACAAATACGCGTGATCAATTTAATATTCCGTTCGGATGTATTTGTAATATTTTATAACGCCAAATTATGAAATTTGGGAACAAAGAGCTACATATCTGCGATGATTTTAAAGCTATTAAAACCAATATAAGTATTAAATAAATTATTAAATGGAAAGTAGGCATCATAAGTTCAGTTTGGATCATCTTAATTCTTAATTTTTATTCATATATCGTTATCAATCCTTAAAATAATGAACCCTTATTTCAAATGTTTGTGAGTGAATTGCCGTCGTCGCTTCTGTTTGCATAAAATGGTTTTTAGGATTATTTGATTTCTATAATTTATTGCTTTCTCAAATAAGAGGATATATTTTTCTAAAAACATAAAAAAGTACGATAAATAAAGGGATAGGTAAACAGGAAAAGAAAATTATAAAACCATAGGAAACAAAGGAAATTACCGCGAAAATGGATGAAAGGAGGAGTTTTCAAAACGTAAAAGGCGAAGAAGATATAAAAACTGGAGTTGAGAGAAAGGCTGGAGAAAACCTGAGTAATGGGCAATGCGATAAAATACAACAGGTGGAAAAGCTAGGGAGATACAACATGAGGCACGCTAAGGCGCAGGGATCAGAATATATGAATCAGAACAGCATTCGTGGAAAAGGATTAACAAACTCAAGATAGAACAGTCGAAGGATTTATTGCAAGTATGGAAAGAATATATACAGGATTTAGGCTTCCAGCAAAAACATGCAGCAAATGTAGAACAGGAAAAAGAAGCTTACGTGAGATAAGATGTAGAAAAGAATTGAATAATAGGAACATAGTGATGAAGCATCAGCAACATTTCTTAAATTCATGGGATAAAAAGTGGTAAAGGTAATGACAAAGTTCATTAACAAGATTTACAGCATAGGAAGGTGGCCTCAAGATTTAGTAGCTGTAATAATGATTCCTATAAAGAAGAAAAGAAATTCATTTGAAGACATTAAAGAATGCAGAATGACAGGTTTACGATCTAACACGTCAAGAACCAATTCAAGAAATCTTAACAAGAAAAAAATGCTGAAGAAATAATATTTGAAGAAAAAATTGAATTCATAAAAGACAGCAAAGCAAGATATGCCAAAGATTTATGTTAATCTGATGTTTAGAACAAAATAATAGTAGAATTGCTGTGCATATTTTCTACACCTACATTTAACTAAACTATGAAATTCATCTGAATTGGAAATGAAATTACGAAAATCCTTAGAATGAAACTTCTAAGAAACAAAATAAACGACGATTTAAGGAAGAAGCTAGTGATATGGTATCTATGGAGTATCATCCTATATAGAGTAGAAATATGGACGCTTAGTAAGAAAGATACAGCATACTTGGAAAGCTTCGAAAAGCGAACATGGAGAAGAAATCCAAAAAGAAAGTGGAATAAAAATTGAGAATCAGAGGAGGATATAGGGCCAGACGACCTAGGCGGCTGCCTAGAGCAGGGGCTCCCAATCTCGTGCTCGCGAGCACCAGCCAGACCGTGCTCTTCTACGATGCGTAAAATCCTTTTTCCTAGCATCCAGTGATCTAACTCTTTCGCTTGTTTTCTTTCTGAACGTTTCAGATAACATAAGCAATAACACTGGCGTCGGTTTGATTTCATTTGTAATAATTCCCACTTTTGTAAAAGTGGAAACGATGCTCGCTTAATGTTCTAAGAAATAATTTGGTGCTCGCAAAACCATAAAGGTTGGAAACCCCTGGCCTAGAGCCTCGCGCCTCTAGAGGTCTCGACCCTGGATGCGCAAAAGAATTAGTAACCTCAGAAACCCACCCACTATATTTTGAGCAAATAAACTATGCTAATGCTGTATTAAATACAGCTTATGTCTGTCTGCTTAGGATCTTACTATCTTTTCTTTCCATCAATAATTTGATAGCCTGTCTTCTTTCTTAAAAATTTAACTACATATATGTTTTCATAAATCGCGAGTCATGGGTCTCCCAAATTACTATCGCCTTGGTCCCTCGCACCCTCAAAATCCGCGCCTCTTGAGATTTGTCCGAGTTCCGCCAGCCTTTTCCACGTGTTTGCCTTAATACTTTCGCTTATGCAGCGAAAGTAGTTGATCCATTAATTTAGCAGTACTTGGACAGAGGAAAACCAAAAACTTTATGTAAAAAACGATATTCTAACGTTTCACATTTCTTTCTCATTACTGAGGCGCAGACGAATTGCCCATACAGGAATTAGGATAATTAAGACTTTATACGCAGCGTCGTTAACTCGACGGTTTCCGCGATAAACGTATTCAAAACCACGAAGAGAAGAATCCACGCCCAATGAGATGATTTCCTCCTCCTGTCAGCGTGCTCTCTCGTGGCCTTGGGAAGGAAAAGAAAATGGAGAGCAAACAAAAGGAGCGCACCTCACTTTCGCCTCCTTTTCCTCCCCACTCCCCCTCCCACAACATTTTTCCCAGCCACTCCCAAAAACTCCTCCTCCTTCCCATTTTCCCTTCAGTTGCCCATCGCGTCCAATTTGCATCAGAGCGCCTCTCTCCATCTCCCTCTTCACTTCACATCCTTCCCCTCTCTCCCTCTCTCTCTCCCTCTCTCTCTCTCTCTTCCAACTTCCACGCGTCCTCTCCTCTATCCGCTTTGCTCTCGTACTCTCCCCACCTTCATTACCTCAGTCCATCTCTCTCCCTCCAAAGTGAAAATTTTTTGTGGAGAAATATTCGACGCGGGATAAAATTATTCTTTGTGGAAACTCCGCGTTTGGGAAGAGTCGGTTCGCGCGTTATGCCTCTCCTGGGGAACGCGTCGGGAAGAAGTTTTTCGGGCGTCGAATTAGCGTCGCACGTAAACATTTTTACGCGCGAAAAATGCGCAGCGAGGGTAAATTGCGGCGGAGAAAATATGTTTTATAATAAAAGATGCGAAACGGCGCTCGTCAAAAAAACGGAATTCTCCTCTCTGGATTTTTATTTCGCTCGAACGAGCTATGAAAAAAGAAGAGGTGTATAAAGCGGAGAATTGGATTCCTTATCGTCTGCGAATGCCAGTCGAGGCGAAAATGGCGACCCAAATATTCGGAGTCGCATCTTTCACGCGTTTTGTCTCTACGATCTTCCTCGCATTTTTTTGGGAATCGTCTATCGCTACCAATTCAGTCCACTTTTTTTTATTCATGTGACAAGTATTTTTTCCTCGTAGCGAATTTAACGGCACAATATCCTCCGTCTGTTCAGCTCCCTCTCGCCCATTCTCATCTAATCCCTCCTCCTTAAACAGGTTTCCATCCACTCCCCCTCTTCAACCACCCCCACCTCCATCCCCCTCTTCCTCCCCTCCCCCTACCTCCCTCCTTTTCCTCCCTCACTCTTCTTAACAGCCCTACGAGGATGAAAAGCTCCCAAGGGCTTTTACCCCATTATGCCTGCTCGCCCTATTTTTCGGCTGAAACCGTGATACACTGCTGCCGTCCCAAACTTTTGAACGCACGTGATGTAAATTCGCAGACAATTTTCAACCGATTTCTCCCTTTTCACCTCAGTTAGAGCAATGAGTTATTTTTGGCGTACTTTTGTGAGCGTGACGTCACAATGGGGAGAGAGTGTGAGAGAGAATTGAGTTAGATGGTGCCGTGGCCGCAGATACTCTTTCTAAAGTGCGATTCCATTTTGTTCGAGTTCTGATGTAATTTCTTGTTTTTTGTACATCTACTACAGAATGAAAATGATGTATATTTTTTTTTAAATATTGAATGGGATGAAAAGACAATAAAGCCGGCGCGTGTCGAAAATTAAAACTATATTTAAAAAAGGACAATGTGACGCGCGTTGCTGTTTTTGTGTCAAAGGCTAAACTTTCGCAACCCAATACCGAACCGCGGCCCTGAGATGACGGAGTGAGAGAAAGGTGACTGATGACGCGCGGCGAAAATAATTGAAAACGGCCCCATCGCGAATGGAACGCAACATCTAGAGTTTATCAAGTATTCAACGGTCGAAATGGGTATGGTTTTGCGGTCTGGAAATTTACTTTTAGAAGCATTCCTCCCTACGCCTAAACTGCGTCTCTCTCTTTTCCTCCCAGAGATTCAGGCGCCCTTTTTTGTGACTTTTCCCTTGGTTGGAAAAAATGGTCCTGTTCGAAAAATATGGAAGCTTGGCTTGCTCATTTAACGTTTTTATTCCTCAAAGCTCCTTCTACTTTAATGCAAAAATTATTTAGATAATTATTAATGGTAACAAGGAAATTATTTAGGTTTTCCTGCTTCTATCTTGAGGAGAAAATGAAATATTTTAGTTTATTTTGGAAATCTGTTTCAAAAGCAATTTTTAAGATCTTTTCTGTCCTCGTTATGGCAATACATATAACAATTTTATTTTGCATCAGCTACAAGGAGTGTTTATTCAATCAATATGTTCAAAATTAACACTCAGAGGGCTAATATTCTACTTAATTTCAGCCTACTATGCAAAGTACATTTTGTTCATTAATTAATATTTCTTGAAAGATTTTCAGTAGTGAATTATATATAAACAAGCGATACTATATGACTCGGTATGTTAATGAAACAACACAAAGCTAAATGCTTAAATGTTTTCCTTAGTTGTAAAATAAATATATACGAGGGAAATCAGAACGTTAAGGCAATTTGCGTGTGATAATAATACGCAGTGTCAGAACGCAATTTCAAGAACATCATAATTACTATGTAGTCAAACAAGTCCAAACGTGTCTTTGCGGTTGCCGGTGCTCATAGTGTCGTGCAGTAGAGAGATAAACATGTCAGCTCCGCTTTCCGATTGCACTGTTAGTGAACAACGTGCTGTCATCAGATTTTTGTGATCAGAAGGGGCCAAACTCTCTGAGATTTACAGGAGAATGTTAGCACAGTATGGTGAAAAGTGTATAAGTCAAAGAAAAGTGTACGAATGGGTGGAAAGGTTCAAAATTAACAGAAGAAGTTTGCTTGACGAAGGTCGTTCAGGACATCCGACAAGTTCAAGAAGAGCAAACAATGCTCTCATACGAGAAAACAGACGGATTACTGTTACTGCTGTTGCCGAAATGTTAGACGTCAATTATGGGTCTGCGTATTCGATCATGCACGATGACCTGAACTATTGTAACGTTTGTGCTATTCGAAGTAAACGCAGAGGATTGCTTTCAAAATGTGCTCTTTTGCATCATGACAATGCTCGACCTCATTCAGCCGCTGCAACCATCGAAACAATTCAAGAGCTTAAATTTAAAATTCTTCCTTGTTCACCCTACAGTCCGGACCTCGCCCAAGTGATTATCACATTTTTGGTCCTCTGAAAAAAGCATTGCGTGGACGTCGATTTTTATATGATGACGAAGTCATAGAAGCGGTGCATTTACTGCAGGAACAACCGAAAACTTTCATCTCAGGCAGCATTAAGAAGCTTGTGGACCGATTTAACAAGTGTTTGGAAAAGCAAGGAGACTGCATTGAAAATTCATACTAAAAGTTTGTACATTTTATCTTTTTAGATTTAATAAAAAATAAATTGCCTTTTTTATTTACCTCATAGTATGAAAACTATATAATGGGAAATTTAAATTTACTATCTACAATTTATTATACTATTTAGCTACAATATTTCTTTGTGGTTCTGTTAATATTGCTTTACAAGCTTTGTTTGACGAAGAAATACAATATTTCGACGTTTTACGTATGGAAAATTGTTACTGTCATATCTATCAGTACTCAAATATAATTCTTGTCGATTTTTTACAAAATGGGTAAAAAATGAATCAGATGACAACAGTGAGTATTAAAATAATTGAAGTATATTATGTAGAATAAAAGATAATTAGAATTAGAATAAATTATTACTTATAATAAATCCCGTGAGAAATTATATATATTTTAATTTCCTGATAATAGAGAAGTTACACGAGAATTCCGTTATTTTTGGAAAGGAAAGAAAGTCAAAATGATTTCGCAAAAATTATGATTCCATGAAGGCTGGATATAAATTTCGGCAAGGTCTGGGAGGCCCAAAATATCTTTTTCAACGAATTAATTTTAGGTAACGGAGAGTATTAATGCACGGAATTCTTTAATGAATAATGTTATTTAATAAAGAAGATATTAAGTAAAATTAATAGTTTGAGAGGAAATAAAAGTTTATACCACAACGAAATACATAAATAAAAACGGAATAATACCGCAAAATTTAAAATTCAAATAAAACTTCAGCGACGAAAGAAGAATCTTGTGCACTTCTCATTTTATATGCGTGATAAAATGCGGAATTAACTGTATTCTACTCCTGAATAATTTCCCAATTCTAAATGCCACACTCATCCTTCCAAGTAATAGGAATAGATGTGGAAATTAAGCAAAAATATTTTGTATGTAAATTCTGTATGCTTGCTTTATTTCTGCCATTCATGTAAGAAACCCTGTAAGCGCCAACAATTTCACTGGTATTTCTAATATTCCAAATGTTACATCTAATTTTTTTAATATAGATATATTTATTTCTCATGTCAAGCATGAAAACCGACAAAGGTCAAATATACTCACGAACCTAATGGAATATGAATGCATCTCTCCGACTCGAACCAATTCGAACATGATCGTTTATATCATACGCAAACGTTACTTAAGATGAAAAAGCTCAACAACGCCAATGATTTGACGAGGGCACTCTCCCTATAAATTGTAATATTATCAGTTTACACTAAATGATACCAGAAATTTTCATTAATATTTATTATTTTGAAGACTATTTCTAGTATCAAGAGCAAATATTTCTTTTTTCAATTTTTAAAGATCAAAATAGGATGTCTGTTAACCATAAATATTGTATATAATCTCATGGTTAATTTATTTTATACAAATAAACGAAAACGGGTTAAATCGAACCTCATGCTGATGAAGTAAATGTTTAGCCTTCCGCATTTATTCGCATTAAGTCCCATCGCGTATTTACCCCTTTTCCCAGTTTTAAGATGAAATGAACGATATACTCGCTCCGTAACTTACTTACTCACTTTAAACGCGACGCATTCAGACCCCAAAAGATGACTAAATCTTCTATAGCAGCCTATAGTTTAAAACATTTGCCGTCTTGTTCGCACCAGTCTTAGTGCAGACTTGGTAAATATGTATTTGCATATTTTCGTGCATTTCATTTAATATGATCCCTATAAAAATCACTTGCATACCATTTTTGTTTAACTTAAGATTACAGTATTTCTTTGTACAGCAATATGGATGCATTTATGGATATCACGAATGGGTTTTTAATCTCCCTACATAATATGAAGCATACTAAAAAGGAATACAGAGTCTCAAAAACTACATAACATATATAAGCGCTAGTGATAATTGTTTTTGCGCAAATTCTTTACCAGGTAAACGAAACGATACCTTCATTTTGACGCCAATACCTGGATAGAGTGACACAAAAGGAGATATTAATCCTGGAGCAGAGACATAAACAGTCGAATCGGGTTATGACTCATAGGCGCAGCAATAAGTGAGACGGAGAAAGGCGAAAGAGAAGAGAGAGGGATGTTTCTCTCCTGGCAGACACGACCAGAGCAAAAAAAGGAAAAGTTTCTCCTGCGAGGTGATCTGAAGCGAAAGGGAAATGGAAAGGATGTCAAAGCGGTAGGAGAACGGGGAAAAAGAGGAGTACGTGCGAATGGGACGGCGGAATGCTTTTCGGGAGGAGGGAAAAAAGGTGGCAAAGTTGATGAGAAAAAAGAGCGTGTGAGGCCATTGTGCGAGGGCAGTGAAGGGAAGTCCGTGTTCTAAGGGCAAATCGGCATGTGAACGGGAGGAAGGTGTAGCCTGGAAATGAAATTGAATAAAGAGGGAACGAAAGCATCGTATGTCGAAAGGAAATGGATTGAGAGAGAGGGAGGAGAAAGTGGAGGTGGAGGAGGGGATAGAAAGGGGAAGAAATGGCGATAGGAAGTATTTAATGCGAACTCCGTTGTGACTAGATTATCTCTCCCGTTACACCCTGAATCAGACATTCATGCATTTAAATAGCCATTAGGAATGCAAATACGGATACACCTTGGGGGGAAAAATACACGAGCGAACGGTGTCGTCCTCGGAGGAAAGATCGGAAGATGTGAAAGAAACGGAAGGGGGCAAAAGCGAGAGAAACGTAGATGTGGAAAACAAGCGGAGTGAAAGGGCGAAGAGAATGGGCTCGAAGTGGAAGTGGAGAATGGGGCGGAGGGAGGTAAAGGGGTAAAGCGGGGGAGAGAGTGGAGTTTGAGTGGGCGAGAGGATGGTGGACGTGTGGAAATGGAGGAGATATAAAGAGAGAGGATGATAGAAAAAATATAGAGAAAGAGAGAAAAGAGGGAGAAAGAGAGAGAGAGGGAGAAAGAGAGAGAGAGAGAGAAAGGGACCTTATGGGAATGGGTTATCGAGTCATTGAAAGTCGGCGGCTCTTGGAATTACGGTTTATGAGTGGGTGAAGAGGAAATCGACGTGGATATTGCGAGAGAGAGAGAGAATAATGCGCGAAAGGAGAGGCGGGTTGAGGAAGAGGTTAGGGCTTTTTCTCGGTGGGAAGGGACGGGATAAAATGAGAGAGGATGAGGACGAGCGGATGATTGTAGTGTTTGAGGTTTTTTGAGGTAGGAGAAGATTCTTTTTTGAGCGAGAGAATAATACGAGTTTTCTCTGAAGAAGAATGAGAGGGACGCGATTGAATATTCGGAAAAAACTATTTCTGATAATGATTACCGCGAAAAATAAAGAGAGAAAAATAAACACGCACTGCTACTGTAAATCCTGAATGGAAGAAAAAAGATTTATCTTGAAAATGCCGAGGAAGGCGAACAAATTTTGTTTCACAGATCGTCGCCGGTTTTTCCGCCTCGACAAGCTGGTCTTTGACAGAAATTAAATACATTAGCCGCTTGAAGACAAAAATGCGCCGAAGAAAATAAGATTTTGTAGCAGCTAATGGCTGTAAATAAAACACTGTTCCTTGGTAAATCGCCACACTTTCGGTAAGAAAATTTCTGTCACGCTACGTTTTGCTGTAATTTTATAATGGATCTATTCAGCATACATTTAAATATAAATTATCTGTGAGCGTCACATTGCGTATTTCCTTAGCAAGTATTCCAAAACTTATATATTTCGATTAGATCTAGTTATTCTTTGCAGTCGATCAAAACGCCTTAATTTTGAGGAAATTCTTTTGAAATTTTTAATTCCATTTTTTTAATTTACTGCAATCGACCTTCATTCCATAAGAAAACAGTCTCATACACTTTGTTATTTCCACCCTGAAAAAGCTAAATTATTAGAATTCTGAGAGTTTTTGCGAGCGTTTCCATGGCTTTTATCAAATCATGCAATGCTCACGTTGATCCGTTGCTTAGATTAAAAATGTTTAACACCATTGTATTTATATTGCTATTTTAAGTATATTATGATATCTCATTCATTATGATTTGAATTAAAAATGGAAAGAATAATTGTAGCATTCATATAGAAATGAAATCGCAAGACCTTTAGGCATATTTGCCAAACCTATTTCTAGCACTTTAGTTTTGTCATTCCAGTGATTCCATAGTAAGTTAAAGTAGTGGGTTATGAGAAAAAGAGACAAGCGTTAAAATTTTCAAAAATATTAATTGAACAGTGTGGCGAAGCGAAAATTTGAGGTTAAAGTGTATGAAATTCTATTTAATTATTCGTGAATCGTTGTATAATTATTTAATAATTGATCCAATGAATTGATTTTTAAAATTTACATACATGTTCAGTGAATATTATTTACGAGCAATAGCTTCCTCCTGCACGCAAAAGCACGTCAAAATTAATAACATTTTCCGAGAATATTACATATCTTCGAAAGGTTTTTTTAAACTGATTTCATCAGACTTCTGCTTTCGCTCCATGAAGTTTAAAAAGGGTGAATTTTTATTTGTTTGGTTCTTCTACACATTCACCCTTAGGAATTTCAATGAACACTCCGCTAAACGAACTCTTTTAGTCAATCCATCACCCTAACAACCACCACTTTACCATATTCCCCTCTTCCTCCCTCCCCCCCCCCCCCCCCAACACCCCAAAATTTCCGAAACATTTCCGCCCATGTCCCATTTATGTTTAATATTCAATTAGGTAACAAATTAGTCTCTCATTGATGTACATACAAACGCTCGCTCGTTAATCTTAATTTTTTTGTGTAAATTTGTTTTGAGATTAGGTCGACATTCTCAATTAATTAGTATTGTTTTTCATTTTTAAATTTTCAATTATTCGTACCCAATTTTCCTGCTATGCCAAATGTTTCACAATTTATTGTAAAGGAGAAAATTTAACCTAGCCCGGATAAAAGAAAACATTATAATCCGTTGTCTTCAATGGTTTACGATTTTTAAAACTGAATATTCTAAATTTGTATTTTCTGAAATAATAATTTATTAACTTTGGAATAAATGAATAATTTTTCGTTTTAATATCTCTACCATAAATATTTTGAAGAATTTGTTTGATTGTTTGTTTGTGCATTTATAACGCAACAACTACAGACCTTATAAGCAAGGAGAAGGTGAAATTTTAACCTCAATAAAAAGTTAAGCAAAATGGGAGGGTTTTTAAAGCGATTGGAACTACATTTTTTATTTAAGAAATGTTTTTCTCTTTTAATTTTTCCCATTTAAATAACCTGGGAATGGGTGTATTTTTGAACTAACAATCTACGTGACAACCGCTATAAACAATACCTAATATTAACTAAAAATAATTTATTCCTAATATAAACTATAATAGGGAAGAAAGAAACACTAAAGTTATTCAAAGAAGGACAATCACCAAAAAAAACTGTAAATCTGGCTAATTATTTCAAAGGTAAGTGGAAGACAGTTTTAATGTAAAATTTTAAGTACTTTCGTTCTCTAAAAACTTTTTATATATTCTGCATATTCTCTATACTTAATAGACAGCGAAATATATTTTTCATTAACATTGAAAATGAATCAAGTGAATGATATCTCAGAAGGTAAAATAAGAAAACTTCTATAATAATTTTTTAAATTAGACCAAAACTTATAATCATTAACTTTTCCTCCCTTGAACGTCTATATGTATATTTTGCATTCCTTTCAACTGAACATTTGTGTGCATCAATTAAGACAATTGAACTTATTACATTAAAACAACACTTTCAATGTCGTACTAGCATACTTTTTATCGCTTAAATGGATTTCAAAATTCGGGAACTCATTTTGTTTCGTAGGTTTGACTTAAAATATTCACGTGACAAATTAGACCCACAAAATTGCCTTAGCATAGGATAACGTATGGATAAGCTAAATTTGGATAAATCTTCAAACGTGTTTCCACCGGTTGCATCACTAGAGCTTGCAATTCCTGCCCAAGTTTTTAATGTTTTTGAGATTCATGGCCACATAATATCATGCAGTATCTTCCACTGAAACTTAATTCGAGTGATATAACTATATTTTAAAAGTGATTCCATCGATTGTTTATTATGATTATTTATAAAAATACAGTCGCCAAATTTATCGATAAATGATGCAGGAAGAATTTATTTATTTCGGCAAAAGATGGGAAGACAAGAAATACTGCATACCATTAAGCACTACAATACTACCTGCTTTCATTACTTGGTTTTATTCTCAAATCTTCAATATTTTTTGTGTTGACTTAAAACCCGAACAATGCCTGGTAATTTCAACTAGTTATTTATATTGAGTCAACTTTCATAAAATATTATAACATGTTGCCAAGGTTTTTCTCGTGGCAGCAAAAAGGCAAAATTACACGACGTCCCAGTTGATTTTCCATCCAATTGGGGCAAACGGCCCCTAAAACTAAGAGATCTGTATAGAATTTTCTACTTTTATGTATTACATTCCTTTTCACTTGCATACTTTCTAATAGCAAGTGCATTATGAGGCACAGCAATAGATTTTCTGTAATACCTGATTGTATAAAACTTAAAATAGAGAGTATTCCAAAACTTCGATACTTCGATTAGATGCCCGACCGATCAAAACACCTTAAATTTGAATATAATATTAAATTGATCGTTATTTCAGCAATCACTTCTTAAATTTTGGCTAAATAACCAAATAATAATATATCATATTTACTTTGTGATACGCACTTTCAGCGCAGCGCATATTTTCTCATCTTCCTCTCCATTTTATTCTGTTTTCCATATCCATCCCCGTTTCCGTGAGCTTTTTATAACCCTAAAAAATCCTTTCCGTTTTTTTTTTTCTATTTTCTGTATTTTAGTCGCTATTATGGAAAGTATCCTATATGACAGAATCCAACCGAGTGCCTGCAATTAGTCATAAAAAACAATATAAGTAAAGGCGGAGGCATTGTTTGAAGTTATGATTTTTTATCTTCCGATTTTCCCATCGCGAATCTTTTTCCTGCACCTGTAGCCTTAAAAGATATGGCGAAAGGGTGCGATCACGCAATCCGAGAACTTGAAACCGACATTTTAGGGACTAAAGCCCATATTCTACATTTAGGGAGAATAAATATTTATGTCATTTTTCATCGACTTCGAATAACTCAATTTTCATACGCCCATACCGCGACAAAAGGCTAAATAGGTAAATAGGCTTTCGATAGAAATTCTTCGAATATTTTTAGATAATGTTTTGCCGATATTCGACATAATTATCCCAATTTAGTTCAATTTAAAAAGATCAGAAACGTTTTTCCCCTGAAAAAACGAAAAGATTAATTAATATTACTTTTGAGCCAGTAATTCTGAAAACCTCTCTATATGCTATATTGATAACTCGAAATCAATTAATTCATTTCATACTAGCGTCACTTTTATGATTTTCATTCAATTTATAAAAACTAAGGCAATAAAATTAGCTTTTTCTTGTTTACTTACTGAGTGTAAATAGAAACTCAGTGGACCCATGCGCATACTCGAGTGGTGATTCATATATACTCGAATAGTTTACAATCAAAAGAATACCCTATAAGTCATCTTTTTTACCTCTTTGAGCTTTAGATTCGAGAACAGGCACGCTTCTCATTATTTTTAGCATTATAATTGTCATTTTAATCTCATTCACTTTATTTTATTCCTCTTCAACATCCGAGTACGTATTGCGTACCGCTAAAGTTGGCTCTAAATATTTACAAGGATGTAATACGTATCGCGCGTGACCGTTCATTGTCTTTCCTTTCCACTTCGAAAATCACCTTTCCATCGTTTACATTTTGATACTTTCCCCCAAAATTCTACGTCCGACCAAACTGCCATCATGCGAGATTCTATGTAATCTACCATAACACATTCCCACGAGTATTTCTAAAATTTACGTTGTGCTACCAAACTTTAAAGGCATACTGGCAGACGTTAGTCGGAACAGATGACATCTAGTTTACGATTCTCATCCATATTCTGTGTCTGTTAACTGTCAGGATATCTCCTGGTCGTTTTTAATACAAGAGAGAATCGTCTACTTCTTAGTTTACGATAGTAACATGCACTATATATATATATATATATATATATATATATATATATATATATATATATATATATAATTATATATATACTACATCTTTTACGCAGTCATTCTAAAGGCATTATATTTCATAGCAGCAGCAAACCCCTTATGTCAATTCTGATTGCTCTGCGCGCTAACTAAACAAAACAATAACATGAAAGATTTATTGAAGCAGCGTTGCATTTGATAGTCAATAAAGAGTACAGATGCATTTTTTTTATTTCGTCGGAACGTACTTACAACTGTATTCACTCGAAATCTTAACTTAAAAAATAAAAAATATGACAATCGAAATTCACAGTAGACTTTCCAGATAACTCCTATACCATTAACACGAATAGTTAGACAAAATACTCGTTTCAAGTTTACTACCTAAGCGATAACTAACTTTTATAAATCCATTGTATTAATGCTTTAGATCAGGGATTTCCAACCTCGTGCTCGCGACCACCGCCGTGCTCTGGCAGCCAGATCGTGCTCTTCTACTATGCGTAATATCGCTTTGCCTAGCATCAGTGATCTAATTCGTTTGCTTTTTTTCTTTCTAAACGTTTCAAAGAACATAACTAATAACATTGGCGTCGGTTTGATTTCAGTTGTGATTATTCCCACTTTTGTAAATGTGTAGTGGTGTTCGGTTGATGTTCTAAGAAATAACTTGGTGCTCGCCACATCAAAAAGGTTGGGAACCTCTGCTTTAGATGGTATCTATGTTAAAGTTTTTAAACCATATACTCAGTTTGATTACTTTGTTGATATTACTAAAATACAACTATCTATACAATCTGAATATTGAAATCATATTTATGAGTGTGAACCATTTTGCTTACGTGAGGGTGTATGCTATATATTTATATTATGCTTAGATAAAAAAGCCATTCTAATATATCGAAATTACTTTGAAGGACATTTTACTATATGATTGAAGGATATGTCACATATAAAAAGTAAATATTTTCGGAAGTACATGCGCTCTTAGTTGGTCAACTAAGATTTGAGTATAATGAGTAAAATTTACTGAATCGCCCTATTAATCAAGTTTTCAACGTAATAGTATCCTCTTCCGCTTTGAATATTCCTTATATGTTTGGAGAAACTCCACGAAAACTATGTAAAAGTTGCAATATCAGAATGGCAAACATCCAAAGACAAAAGAAATCTCCAACAAATGAAACGTTGTCGTCATAACAAAGCGTTTGCCGTAGAAAGGTGTAACAAAGTAAATCCAACAACACACTCCTTCGTTCGAGCTTATTTATAAATCCAAAAACAAATCTACTCTTCTTGCGAAACTCAAACGTGCCTTCCTCCCTTTCACTCCTTTCCCTGGATGTAAGCATCCTCCTATTGAGACTTTCCCTCCATCTTTCTTGTCTTCAATTCTCCGCGATCTCTTCTCTACGGCTTTCTTTTCTCCTCCCCACTTTTCTGTCTACGTCAAGAATAAATATCCGTACGCCTCTTAGATCTTTTCTTGTTTTCCCGTTTGTTTCTTCCCGCCCCTCCCCCCGTTCCTCTTCCCCTCCTCCCACCCGACTGCTAAATGCGCACATCTCGAAGCCGTGACGCGAAAATATTACCCTGGTAACGGTTTTAACCTCGATCACGAACTCCTCTTTCACTCTTGACTTCACTACAGAGTCAGGTAATCGCATTTCTCTCTTCTCTATCCACTTCCAAGGAAAATTTATATTCAGCTCCTTTCCTTCGTGTATTTTATAAATCAATGTCATCGGCAGCGCAGAATATTTAAGTGCATGAAGTTCTATTGATAGTTTAGGTTGGCCCGTTAGACATTAAAAGGGTAAGAAAATTATAACCGCATTTCGGCTACAAATCAGCCGTCATCAGTGGTGATTGGCCGTTAGCGGATTTTTATATATTATTTATTTTCAAGACCGTTGGAGCCAACTAAATTACCAATTGAGTTCCAGCCGTAATGCGAACTCGATCAATTTCTTTTGATTTCAACGAAGTCTTATTGGTAAGACTGAGGTAATTGGGTTGAAAAGTCTCTCTATTAATAATTTATGGATTTTTAATGCCTTTTAGAGCAAATTAATTGACTTTTTCAATAGAAATCTATCTTTGGAAGTAAAATTTGCTCCTCTAATTCCATTCCTTCTCATTAACCATCCTTTTTCCTCCTTCGCTTCTCTCCCTTTCATGTTCTTCCATTCTCTTCTTCCACCCAATCTTTCTCCACCACCTTTCCACTTCCGTACGCCCTCGAGTGCCAAACCACTCTCTCCCCCTCTCTGTCTCATTTTATCTCTCTCCTCCCCTATCTCCCGAGATTTCCTCTCTCTCCCTCCCTCCTCCGTAAGCTCTGTCCCTTTTGTATTCCAACCCATTCTGTTCCTCCTCTCTCGTGAGGTGTGCCCGAGTGGCCACCGCTCCACAAACGGATTACGATACAAAGCTGAGCGCAGCAGCCGCTTAAACTCCGAAAGCGCACGACCACGCCCTCGCCGCGTCGCCGTGCTCCGCCATGGGGTATGGGGGGCGTCGTTAATCCCTTTGACCCACCGTATCTTTAGTAACTTGGGCGAATGCCTTGAGGTGAAGTACATTCCGGCGTATCTCTTATACTCTCTCCATCTCTTTCGCCTATTCTTTCTCTCTTCTCACTCTTTTCTCTCTCTCTTCACCTTTCTCTTTCTCTCCGCCTCTCTCTCCCTCAGCCTCTCTCTCCCTCAGTTTCTTTCTTCTCACCCATTTAAGGGCGGAAGTATGAGGTTTTGCTCTCCAGCTGCACCGCTAAAAAGGGAAAGCAATATATGGCCAGCTGCTCCTTAAACAGCACTTTTCTACCTGAATTATTATACCGAAGGCCGAAAATCCTAAGGCGTAAAATGTTAACAATAGCTACATATTTATTTTTTAAATCTTCTTGAATGATGATCTTTCATTGTTTGCCAGTATTTTAATTTAAACGATGCCAGCCAACGACGTCAGAACCGTGCCCATGTTGTTTTCTCCTCGATATTGCTATTCGTGGATAAGGACACGTAGTGAAAGAAGGTTACGAAAAGTTTCCCAATAAATTAATTAATCATAGTGAAGTAAGCCATCAAAATTTCACTTTTTGGAAAGTTTGTGTAAAAATAAATTATGCCGCTAAAGTCAGAAATAAAATGCCGATACAAAATTTTTCTACTCATATTTAGCAGTATCATTTCGGCACTCATTAAAAAATCTCATTTAAAAGTCAAATAAATTATGAATGAAAAAAGTAATTCGTATGCCGATAATGAGAAAAGAATTACCCTAAAAAACAAGTATTAATGGTCACACAACAAGGAAAGTCGCTATGGTTGGTTTTTTTCAAAGTAAAAGCTCTATTTTGCCATCTGAATGAACGGATACATGTATTTATTCATTTTTCACATCCAGTAAATGAATTCATAAGGTAAATAAATATGCTGCATATATTTATCCGTCCCGAACTTTCTCCGGTGAGAATATCTGCTACGTTCTCTTAATTCTTCACAAAGAACTCTTTCTCTCTCTCTCTCTGTTCATTTCGGCCTCTCCACAACACCACAGTCAGCCCCTCAATCTCGTGGCCCCCTTCATAACAAGTAAACCTTCCCAAGCCTTTATTATCCTCTCCCCGCTCTGCGCCCCTCTCCTCCTCTCCTCCCCCTTTCCCTCCCCTGCCATCTTTTCCACGCAGTCTCACACAACCTCCGCCCCACTCCATTCCTCCCTCCTCATCGCCCTCGCTCAACCCCACACACTTAAAAGCAGCTTCCTCCCTATAGTCTGCAACCTGCAAAACTTTCTCCCTCCAACTTATCCTCTCCTCCAGCCTTGATTCTCTTCCGTCCAAGCAGATCTCCCTCCACTCCTCTCTCTCCCCCTCCCGTATCTCGCCTGCCTTCTCCATCTATTTATCCTTTCTGCCTTTCCCTCCCTCTGGCAACAGTTACTCCCGACACTCGATGGCTGAGCGATGGCTATGGCCAAGGAAGAAATTGGAAGTTCCCGGGGAGGAATTCGAGGGTGCGATGTCAAAGGCGCTAGCCGCGGACGGGAAAAAGGGACAGTTTACGAGAGTGCGTTGGCCTCCGTCGTCATTCCGACACCCACGCTCTTCACTCCACTCTCCCTCTCCACTCACCACTTTGACTTCTCAGCCATCTCCCTCTCTATCCGTCTCTCTCTCTCTCCGTCTCTTTCTCTCTCCGTCTCTCTCTTCGTCCCTCTCTTTCTCCCCCGTTCCAACCCTCTTAAAATATTCCACACTCTCCTCCTCTTCTTCACTCGCATATGTCAAGTAAAGATCCCAGCAGTTCCCGCACATCGCTTTCACATTGCGCTGGAATCATACGCAATAAAATATAAAGATTTCCTATGAAAAACCTCAGCGGATTGAAAAAAGACACACTTCACGCTTTCGGGGAATCAAAACGATTCGCGTACATTCCGCACCGTCGCGACGGTCGTTTTAAGTTTCGTACGCTCAGTTTTAGCGTGTATAGGAGTTGAGTATATTTTTAGTGAGAAAACTCATATGATGGATGAAATATAGCAATGCTTTAGCTTTGTTTTTCCCATTGTCATACAAAATCGCTATTCTTTCGTATTGTCGTTCACAATTCAATTTATTTTCACATTTCTAAGGCGAGATAGTAGTACCCACAGATATTTCTTGAGTCGAAATTATAAGTTTTGAATAAATCTTCTGATGACGTTTACGCGCATATTCGGCAAATATCTTATTAATATACTGCATAATCCCTGATCTTCCATAATCTATGTTTTTGGCAATCCTATAATTAGATTTAAATATCGTTTTTGGAGCTCAAACATAGAATTAAAAAACAAAGCAAACTCAATTTTTAAACGTTTCAGGTTGAAGATTTTTATCTTAAATAAAGAATATTAATTCAAATTACCATTCTTTTTCAAGCTTAAAGGAAAAAATGAATCAACAGATAATATTTAAATGCTTATAAAACAACACTTGTGGCAATTACCTCAATATTCCTTTTTAAACTCCAGAAATTCAATAAAATACCGGTTCAGCTTACGAGAAAAGTGTGATGAACTACAAAAATATATTCAGGAAAAATATGGATACAATCTCATTTGAAGTAACACTCTGAACTTTTAGAAATTGCATAATCGCTGAGAAAAACATTCGTTATTACCCGGAATATACAGGATCCGTAAATAGCAGTCAAGTTTCTATACCCCGAGGTTAAATTTGAACATATTATTGTGTATACCATGGGCGTAAATAGGCCTAAATTGGGCGATTATTACAAGGAATGTTTATTTCTCCCAAGTTTGTTGCATAGGCTAAAACGATTTTCAACATAGCATAAGTAAGACACGAAAAAAATTTGTTTTATACCTATGAATAAAGTGTATATTTACTTAAAAAATAAAGTGAATCCTCACGTGAATTTTATTCGATTCCCACATGTCGATTCTCTTTCACGATTCAGTTTCACAAAAGTTTCATTATTACTTAAAGACGTTTTAATAAAATTATGTTTTTAAGTTTACGGTCAAATTTTCTATTCCTCCGCAGTTATAGCAAATGCTCTTTTAATGCCATGTTCAAGCTAGTGAGCTGTTCTCTTGAAGTGTTTTTACACCTGCCGGTTAGTAAAAATGTGTTTGAAATAAATTCATTCCTGAATAGAAAATTATGATAAAGGGTATATTTCACGCCATTCGTTTCAACTGTTTTGACCTAACTCGATTCCATTGCCTACTAACTGCTAACATTGATGATAACATCTTGAGAAAAGCAAAAAGTAAAAATTTGTTTTGGTGGAACACGAGTCTTCAGTGCTTCGACGATGCTACTGTTACGACAGTTGGAGAAGGCGTTGGCGAGGAAAGTCAAAAGAAAGTTACACAAACTGTTACGGAACAGATTGACTAACATTTATGAGAGAGTTTAATGATGGAACAGCTCTGACTCCAAAGGTGAAAGGAACCACGCAAACACCTATTCTTTTTGTTCGATCGATTCTTACTTAAGTGTGAGCACATTTGATTGGCTGCATGCGTCGCTCCAAGGTCGCCGGTGAAGTAATACCGATATGTCGCGCTTTTGGGAGATGGGACGTTGGTGAAGGGAGGAAGGGGGACGTACTAATAAGAAAGAAAGGCAAAGAGTGGGCGTGGAAAATAAGGGTGCTGGGATGTGTGTATATATGTGACTGACTTAGAAAGTGAAAGAATCCTGAGAGGAAAAATAAACGAAGAATGTATTTGAAAATATAAATGGAGTAACCTTCACCGGAATTAAAAATTAAGAGATAAAGATAACTTTTTAAACTAAATACTTCTTATACTATTAGAAAGAAAGAAAACTCATCCCAAAGCGAAGTGAAAATCCGTTCACCTACGAAAGTCTCTCAGCAAAACTGAATAATTTACAACCTCATAATTATTCTCTTGAATATTTGATTTAATTGAAGTCCATAATGAAGCGGGTAATTTTTAGACTTCACTGCAAATAATCTTCGGCTGTATATATGAATGGACTGATTGATTTAACTGTTGTTCTTTCACATGTTTCAACCAATGAATAACGTCGTATGAATAGCATCGTTAAAGCATAAACACTATTGTTACACTTTTTAAGGATTGTTCTTTACTAACTATCAAAAGATATTGAATTAATATTTTTAAATTAATGTTTTATAATTTTTCTGTCTTGATTATTAATTTTTCGGCATATTTCCAAAATCTGTGAATCGAGAGCAAAAAGAATAAATATCCAAAACAATTCTATTCCATCATTTTGATGATGTTAACAATTTATGTAGTTTAAACATAACAGTTAAACTTTGATGGCCAATTTAGGAAAAAAAGGGTCAGAGTCACAAGGCCTGTAAAAGGAAGTAATTTTTAAATTTAATCGCACACAAAATCAAATGACTTCTTTTGCTCCCACATTAAATTTATGTAGAATTTTTATCAATGATTTATGTTCCTTCCACGTTCGCATTGTCCTAATGTGTAAAATTGAAGTATTTATTCCTGAATTGCGTGAGATTTTTATCATTTCGTAATGGTTACATAAATTAAACTTCGTTTCTTACTCATAGTCAATTCTACTACAGTGGCAAGATCCTATAATATAAAGTATTAATCATTGAATGATATGCCAACATATTATAAAATATGAAACGAAATTCGGAAAAAACATTGTAAATGTTAGCACTAATACATAAGGCCGAACGAAGACTGTATAGTTCCAGTCTAATAAATAGAAATCGCGAAGACTAGAAGAGGATGATGGGACGAAAATTATAAAGTGACAGATGGAATAGAATTCACCCGCATTTGTTCATATTGTACTGAAAAGTGAACTTGAGTTCTCGGATGAACAGGGACGAAGGCAGATTGTGGCGAACTTGGAAACTCCGAATTGCCAGAGCAAGTTGAATGGAATTAAAATCCATCGGTTTTATTTTTAAAGCGCAAGAGATATTAATTGTAAAAAACGGTACGTTTTACTCAAAAGTGAGACTTAAGGCGTTTTTCATGGAAACATTGGTTGAGGTAACATGTTGAGTTTTAGAATAAAGAAAAACACCCGCGTTCATAAATAGAAAAAATTAATTGCTACGGTAGTTCAGTGATAGAATATCCGCCCGGCAAGTGGAAGACCCGGGCTCAATTCCCGGTCATAGCAGAAATTGTTCCTGTTTCAAAATTATTTCCCATGTTGAGTTTTGTAATTTATTATATGCACTTTCCTTCCCTAGAGGCCTTATAATGAAGTTAAGTTATATCAATCTTTAATTTGAGCTGTTATGCAAATAACCGAAAAATACATAAATGCGAGGTTCTGAGTTTTTTATTATTCGAGAAAAGTCCATCCAACCGATTTTTTTAATCTGAAGATATTTGAATATCCATTGAATTTCAATGTTCGCAATGCCTGCAGCAGGCTTTTATATCACATTCTAAAACTACGTTTTTCCTAAATGGTTGCAAAAGTTATGAAAATCGATCAGGAATAACTTATATTACATTAAGGATGGATAATGCGTTGATCAATTCTAACTGAATTTATTATAAAATTTGAAACTGTTTCATTTATATCTATCTTTCCAAGACTTTCTACTACTAATACATTAACTTTCGGTAGAATTGATTTTCATACTCATACCCAGTTTTAAACAATATTTCCATTAATTTTATGAATAAAATTGACAAAAACAGAGTATTCTCATCCATAAATGTAAATTCTGTCTAGGAAACGATAACGTAGCAAGAAAATTTGCACTATTCAAATAAGAAGTTTTTACATATATAAGTGATATTTCTTTATTTTAAACACCGGGACAAAAGCATCAACGCAAATACGAAACTCGGTGTGGTTTAATAGTTACATACGTTTGAACATTTTTGCTCGTTTTGAATCTTATATAAAAGGGCCAAGTTAAAAATTGTAATTTTTATCTATATTAAATAATTTTTAATTTTCATGCAAAGTTTTGACATTCAAATTGAAAAGATGTAGTGGAGTTAAAAATAGAGCCTACCATAGGGTAGGGCGAATCGAGGCGATAGCCTCGGACCCTTCGATTGCGGGGCCTTTCACTTCATTTTCACCCCAAGAAAAATCTTAAGGTTAATTCGGTGGTTAATGTCAAGGGGGTCTTGCATAGATCGATTTGCCCCGAGCCTCTATAGATAGTAATATAAGAGTTAAAGGTAATTATAATTTGATTTATTTTCTACCTTGTACTCTATTAATGAGTACTTATACTTTTTGAAATTATATGCGGAAAATATGAGAAATAAATAAAAGAATAGGAACTTAATATTTTTTAAGTAATGCTCAGAGGAAAGTATTGTAAATTACGCGCTTTTAAAAGATACACTTTAAAATGTTAGAGATTCTTTTAAAACGTTCACAAGCTATCAAAATTTTGTTAATTATGTTTAAAGACATTTAAGATGCTAATTTCAGAGTCGCCGCAATTTTGTTAATCTTGTTTTCATGCAAGTTTTCATATTCGTGTGTGAAATAAGTCTGCCTCAAGAACTTATTTTCATCTGAATAGACAAAATATTTATATTTTATGCTATTTTTGTGGTTCACTGATGGTAGCAAAATATGAATATGAAAAATGACGTAATAATATTAGGTTTAATGATGATGATGATGAAACTCAAATCTTTTGCGTCATTTTCGGTTGACAGTCAAACTTTCACAAATAAAGCATAACATTGTGCGGGATTAATATTATCGGTATGTCATCCGAGTACTAACACAAATCATAAATTCAATTACGCGGATTAACGTCTTCGTCAATACTTTCCAGCGATACGCTAAAACATAATAGAAGGAAAACATCGGCGAAAATTGACATTTTACGCAAGAAAAACTCCGTAAACAGCGCGCACGAATCGTCGCGAAGGACGAATTCATTTCCCGCGCAACCCGCTTGAGCGTCCAACCCGCTCACCCACCTTAGCAAGCGAGGCGGCGCCGTCTCTGGGCATCTGCAGCCCTCGCCTCTCCGCTCCTTCCCGGGGCGATCTCCAGTCGGTCTCTCGGCCACTCAGCCTCTTCTCTCGGACTCCTCTCTCGCTCCTTCTTTTCCCGATGCCTTCCTTCCCATACACTTCCTCCCCCCTCCAATCTCCTTCCCCCCTTTTTATGTTCCCCTCTTTCCCGAAACACGTCCTCCCCTTCTCCCGCGACGATGGAAGTGACGCCCTTCCGACCGGACACCCGCCACTCAGCCCCGTAAAGCGGGTGGCCGACTTTTACGGCGCCCCAAACTCTGATCTGGACACGACTCGTATTAAATCATCCGCTCTCGGGGAAAAAAGAAGCCGGGGAAGCAAAGGCGGATGCACGAGATGACGGCGAGAATAATATCCCAGTCGCACACGATCTTTCCTCCTCCTCTCTGGCTCTCCTCAATGTCTCCTTCCCTCTCTCGACCTCTCCTCCACGCCTCCTTTTGACTCCGCGCACCAGATATTTATCCGAATTTTTTTACGCTATGCTCGTGAAATATCCTCTTCAAAAACCTTCACCGACCCGCCACTCGCACGGTCTTCCGCAATGTCTCTCTCTCCCTCCCCTCCCCTTTTTTACCTGCCTTCTCCTCCTTCTGCTTCCTCCTCCCCACCGCCACTCCAATCTCCTCCTCGCTCTCCGGTGCCAAGTGACCTCTCCAGGCTATTCCGTCGCTCAAAACCCTCCTCTGGTACTCACTCCCTTCTTCTCCTCTACCTCTCTTCTATCCTCTATATCCCTCTTTAGTCTTATTGCGAACTGTGATCCTGGCCAAAGGGTTGCCTTGGAGTGACTCTTTCTCCTTCTGCACCCAAGCCTCCGCACCCACCCCCTCCTCTTATCTCCCTCCCCTCAACCTCCCTCCTCCCTCTCTCTCCTTTCGATCCTGCTATACTCTTTCCACCATCGCGCACACCCTGTTCTCTCTCACCCGCGGTGAATACTTCCCTCGAAACTTCAACCACGTCACGGACGCAGGTGCGCCAACTAAAGAGCTTGGACGTCAGTTTTCTATTTTTTGTTTAATTTAACTTCAACCCTCGCAACAACTCCTGTGAAGGAGATTAGCGAGGAAGATTGGTGGAGGGAAGTTGGGACTCTCGAGTGGGAAGAGAAAGAGAGAGAGGACGGGTTTGAGGCTGGAGATGAGGCAGTGATTGGAGGTGTGTTATGGGGCGGTTGATCCTTGGTGGCGTTGGAGGAGCGGAGGAGATAACAGCGAGAAGGGGCGAGTGGGAAGATATAGCTGAAAGAATGTTTTGGTCGAGCCACGATATTTATTGATATTTTTTTCCCTCACGAGAGGGAGCCGGTGGTGAGGCGGGGACGAAGGAACTCTCTTGCGATGCAATGAAGAGGGCGAAGATAGGAGGCGAGCTAAATAAGAAAGGAAATCCAAAACTTGTGGAATAACGAGAGGGGCATCCAATTAAGCAGAGCACTGAGGAGTGGGAAGGGTGAAGGAAAGGGAAGAGAGAGAGATGAAGGGAGAAGGAAAGGAGAGGACAGGAAGTTGGTATGGAAATGGTTTGGGCGGATTTTTTGACAGATTGTGTGAAAGGTGAGGAGGGTAAAGTTTGCGTCTCTAACGGTTGCCCGGGAAACCAATTAAGTAAGGGATCTGTTCGGTGGGTTCTATAAATCGGTGGAAAAAATTTCTTCAACTTTGAGGGATAAAATAGAAATTATGTGGGCTATGAAGACATAAATTGCTCTATAAAAAGTTTCAAAGGATAATTTCAAATGATGTACCCTTCAAATATATATTTCAAAAGAATCTTGTATTTTCAATTATTTAGATGCGTTTAAAAACTTGATCAATAAATGTTAATTGATAGTTTTGTTGGAGGAGACTATTTTCAATTTTTATTTAAGAATAATGCAAATTTACTCCAATTTTCAGTTTTTAGTGAGCTATTAAGAATGTTTTATACGATATTACATGTGGAATTAACCGTTAATTTGTTTCGTATGACTGTAATAATTTTTATTTATAGAAGAATATAAATGAATCATAGACAGCAATGATTCAATGGTTACCTATCATAATTATAGATTTTTCCACTTAAACCAGTATCTGAAGACATAAATGCACCTCATTCATAAATACTATGTTATTCTCCATAAATACAGAGTAAAGCGAACAGATAGTTACATAGACATTTATTCAGCCTGTGATTAGGACATAATCGAAATAAAAATTTACCGAAATTTTGTGCGTATTTTAATATTTATACCCGAACGACACTTTTATTCGGTCAGGTTGACCTGAAAACGAAGTCAAAAAAGTTTCAATAAGGTCACCACTCTGTACTCGAAAGCGCTAGGAGAATTACGCATTTGCGACTTGTTAGCAAAACTTCAACTTTCCAGGGTCGCCACCTTATTTTTTAATCGAAGGTCGACTGGGAAAATTTCGATTCATCCCTTAACGAGCAATATGGATCCAAATTCGACTCCCGTGAGCCCTGAATGAAACGCGGCGAATATGTTCGCGCGAAGCGTGTTTATGCAAGGAACGCAATAGACGGAGAGGTTCGTGTTTACCCCACTTCCCCCCTCTTCCTCGCCACGCGTCTTGGAGGGCCGAGAGTAATTTCAAAAGAGATTTTCAGTCGCTTCCCAAGGATTAAAAATTCGGGTTTCCTTTTTTTAAATGCTCGTTTCCTCTTTTTAATTTTTCGTCAAGAAAAGTTGGCGGAAGCGGAGATGGGGAAGGTGGATGAAGCAATCTGGGTACGTAGTTAACCGGAGGACAGTGAAAGGTGAGGGAGAGTTGGGGAGGTGGGGAGACGGAACGAGGGTGGCAATGTTTAATGAGCGTTAGCAGAGAGGGAGAGAGGTATATATATAGAGGGAGTTTTGGGAGAGGGATATGTGGGTGAGAGCTCACCGAGCCTGGTATATAAAGTTAATGACGAAAAACTGCAAGGATCTGAAAAATTGACGGTCTAGCGGTTTTTTCACTCGCCTTCGGGCAAAAACTCGTACTCGGAGTCATTTAAAGGACACCTCTGTGGATGTGCTCGCCCAGAGGCCGGAATAAAAGCCTCCCAACAAAAGTAAATCCCACTTTATATCGAGAATAAATCGCAAAGGCAGAGACGAGTGCGCTCTACTTTCGCCCCGACCGGATGAATATCCGAAACAGACGATAAATTACGGGAGGAAAAATCCTCTCTCCGACGACCGCAGAAACAAATGAACTGATTTCTTTTTTCTGGTGACTCGACGGTACTTAAAGGAAACGTACACATATATGAAGCGAAGTTTCGCGTCCGCCCGCTTGCGAAAGTAGGTTATATGCTCTAGAATAAACGGCACAAAGTTTCTTCGGACACCGCTCAAGGAAATGATAGAGAAAGAGAAGTGCAGAGAAGAGAGAAAAGAGAGAAAGGCCGACTGTCCTCGGAAACTCCAAGGGCGCAAAAATAATATATCTTCTTTTCTTCCGCGACCCGAGCTTCTTCCTTCCCTTTTCGAACGACGAGTCCTTCCTCCACCTGTTTTTTTCCAAACTAACTCCTGCACCCAAGAGGAGAGATGGGATACCACTACCTAAGGGAGACCCAGCCTCCTCACATAAACACCACAAACCGTCTCCCTCTCTCTCTCTCTCGAGTTCTGAACCTCCTCCTTCGGAAAGACTTGGTATCCGCCGCGGTGCTAGGACTGTACCGTGCTGAACTCCAATAAAAAAGGTCCCCAGCGCAGCGTGCGACGCCGACGTTGGCCGAGGAGGATTCCTCCTTCTCGGTGGAAAGAGGTTCTTCTCGTGGGAGAATTGAGGGAGCGAGAGAGGAGAGCGGCGAATCCGACGAGGAAAGGAGAGAGCGGATAAGGGACCACGGAGTGTGTGTGTGCGCTTAGACCACAGAGAAACGACTGAAGAATGGGACGGCAGCAGCTCGCACCATTTCCGTCGGCGTGGAGGAGGTTGGAGGGGGAGGAGGGAGGGAGAGGAGAGGAAGGAGGGGCAGGGATGGAGGATGCGCGGAGGAACGACGTGGATACGCGCGCCGAGAGGGAACGCCTTTCCCCCTTCCTGCCCCTCGCCATTCTACCAAGCCGCCTACCCCTCTCTCTTCCTCTGCTCCTCGCGTCTACCCCCGCTCTCTCTCTCTCTCCTCCCTTTTATCTCTCCCTCTCTGTTTTACTCTCTCTGTTCGTATCCATTGCAACAAAATACAGCCGAGGGAGAGGAGTGTTGCTACGCAACCAAAACATTCAAGGGCCGGAGGGTCCGGATCGAGTTCATATGAACATATGCGACAGAAACTTATGTTTAATACCTGATTATTAAATACTTTGTCTTCTGCACGATACTAGACGTGGGCTATGTATTCTAAATCTTGAGTTTTTTTCGCTTTAAATAGAGTTTTATGTTTTAGCAAGCTCGACTATTTCAGTTTTACACAATATGAGAATATGGGTGTGCGTTCTATGTATTGGAATTTATGGTTATAGATACTGAGCTCCCTGGTTACACCACGAATTTCGTGGGAGGCGCGGCGACCGGCTTTATATGACCTTCCCCGGCAATACCAAGGATAAGATCTCTTTGACCCAATAATGTATGCATATGCATCTGTTTAGTTTTTTATTTTCGTCTATTATGATTGCAACATAAATATTCAATAGAAAAATCAGTGCTGACGTCATTCTGTAGTCAGTGGGGTGGAATTTTTTTTTCAAATTCAGCGTAGGGTGCAGGGCGAGTAAAGAAGGCTTGCCTTATATACGACTCCGCTGCATACGATACGTGACAGCGTTATGACCGGGAAGTACTCCATTTATATTTTTTGCTTTTTTTCTATATATAGTGCATACGAAAAATGAATTTATGAGTACCACATCGTACGCAATATAAAAGTTGTGTAACATATTATTCATTTATTTTAAGTTTATTCGATTTATTATTTGCCTAATCTCCTTGGCTAACTTCTAGTTTTAGTCATCTTAGACAATATTAAACACACAAGACTTTTAATTTCATTTAAGAAGCAATTCTAAATTTAAGGCATCTAACTATCGATGAAAGTTTTTAATAAAATTAGAAAGTCTATTTGGATTGAAACTATATTCAAGTGAGTTAAAAAAATTACAAAAATGCAAATTTTTACACCCGCGTCTAAGTAAAAAGCCAAAGAGAAAGTATCCTAAATGTTTATTTCCATCATTTTGGGCAATTAAACTGAATCCGAAAATCAATCTGCCATGGCGTCAAACACAATACCTACCTATTGTTAAATGAAACAAATGTTTATCGTCATCCTTCTGAATCGAAGTTTCAAAAAAGATTAAACCGATTTTTCTTTTCAATTTCAATCCCTCCCTCCTTCTCTCCCCTTCGACCTTCCTTCTCTTTTCATCCATTCTTATCCGTCCGCGCTCTCCCTCTCTTTTCCTCTCTTCCTCTTCTCCCTCTCTTCCTTTTCCCCTCCATCCCACTGCGTTACACTCCCTCCCTCCCCCTTCTCCTCCCTCGCCTTCTTTTCTACCTCCTCTCCACTCAATCCCAACCGCACTCTCTCCTTCCCTTCTCTACCCTCGCAACTCCTCAGTTTTTCTCCCTCTCCATGCCTCCTTTCTGTCTCTCTCATTTTCCTCCCTTCCCTCATCTGCCTCCCTTTCTACACTGCTTTTCCCTTCCCTCCTTCTCCCACCCTTTCTCCAAGTGCTGCTGCCTGTCCAGTGTTCTGCTTTTAAAGTCGCGCCGAGTGTCTCCCCAGGGATTAAGTCCCCTTCCCTCTCCTCATCTCTCTCTTTTCCCATCTATCTCCCTCCCCATCTCTCTCCCTCTCCTTCTCACTCACGCTATATACCCTTCTGTTGTACTCACATTGTGTATACATCAGTGTACGGACTTATCGGTGATTAAGGCTCGCTATTCATTTTTTTATCCTCTCTCTCTCTCTCTCTTTTCTCTTACGCCTCCGCTCGGTTTTTGTTTTCGTGACGAATGAATGCGTTATGGAACCATCCGGTTAACATTTTTGTGCACCTGTTGCGGAATTTTCGAATAGATCAGCGGAGGGAGCGTGGAGACGATTCGCCGTAGATTTTTAGCCGCGAGAACCTCTGAGAGACGAATTTAACGGAAAGGAAATATTTTCTCGGAGATGGATCCGATTTAATTTCAGAAAAAATTTACATTCCTCGGGTATGCCGAATCATTGATTTTTTCTTGTTTTAAAATTTTGGCTTGGAAATTCGTGACTCGAGGAGAGAAAATGGAGGAGTTTTTTATTTGAAATACAAATATTCGCCAACATTCTTTCTGAGGAGAAACTGTTCCAATTTTAAAAGTTTAATATATCGAAAAACATTTTAGACCTCAAAAATAAATTCGGCATTGATCTTTTCAGTGGATTAACCACTGCAAATGTTATAATATTGTACAGCGTTATTTAATAGAGACAAATTTAAAATCTTACAAGGAAATGCCGATTTAATATTTTAACCTGATTCATATTTAATACGATAATCCATCCATAATTAGTAGAGTATGACTTCTTTGATATGTTTGTGTATTAATAATTATGTAAACATTACATTATGATTATGAAACAATGAAACATTTCATGTCTGTTGGACAAATTATTATAGTCTCGATACATGTATAGAGATAAGCTGAGCCATTTGCGAAATTATGGGGTCTAGGAAAATTCACCGACCACAATTCATCGAAACAAAATTCATCGAAATGTAAATTCACCGAAACACAATTCATTGAATATATTATTCATCGAAATTTCCAATTCGCCTTATGGAAATGTGGGAAGGGGGAGAGCGGAAGTAATATAAACGGAATGTTGGCAACATGGACGTCTTTCGACTGATTATACGAAATTGAAAAAATAAGAAGTAAAACTAAAACATTACCGTTTAAGGAGGCTTAGGTATGGGGAGGAAAAAATGAAGATTAACTATAACAAAACGAAATACTGGCATCATGGATGTCTTTCTACTGCAAATAACTCGTACATGAATAATATACAATATATAAACAAATTAAGCACTCGGTGGTGCGATAGAGGAGGAAAGGGGGAAGGATAAACATTTCAAAACGTAATACTGGCATAATGGGTGTCATTCGACAACCAATAAATCGTAGATACATATTAAACAATGTATAAACTATTTGATCTCACGGAGGTGGGGGCAGGGGGAGGAAAGGGGGAAAGTTAAACATTTGAAAACAAAATACTGTCAACATGGATGTCTTTCGAATTCAAAACACTCGTAGATGAATAATAAACAATAAATAAACAAATTAAGCTCACGGGGGTAGGGAAGGGGGAAAGTTAAACATTTGAAAACAAAATACTGTCAACATGGATGTCTTTCGAATTCAAAACACTCGTAGATGAATAATAAACAATAAATAAACAAATTAAGCTCACGGGGGTGGGGAAGGGGGAAGGTTAAAAATTTCAAAAAGAAATAGTGGCGTCATGGATGTCTTTCAAATGCAAATAACTCCTAGATGAATAATAAACAATAAATAAACAAATTAAGCTCACGAGGGGGGGAGGGGGAAGGTTAAACATTTCATAAAGAAAGAGTGGAGTCATGGATGTCTTTCGAATGAAAATAACTCGTAGATGAATAATAAACAATAAATAAACAAATTAAGCACTAAAGGATTGGGGTAGGGGAGGAGGGTGTTAAGGTTTACAACCTTCAAAATGAAATATTGAAATCGTGGATGCTTATTTCTTTTCATAACATTTAATAATTATTATATTTATGCTTATTGTTTTCACCATCATTTTAATAATTAAATTTCTACAAATATTCAAATATAATTTTAATTAATTACAGAATTAATAATTATTATCTTTTAATTTTTCAATTTTAATGTAATTAATTTAACAATTTACTTTTTATATTTTTATAAGGTGAATTGGAAATTTCGATGAATAATGCATTCGATGAATTGCGGATCGGTGAATTTACATTTCGATGAATTATGATTCGATGAATTGTGTTTCGATGAATTGTGTTTCAATGAATTGCGTTTCAAATTTATTAAATAAAATTATCTACTTGATATCAAAACAACATTTTCGTTGAAATTTGAGAGTTTAAAAAACTGGTGATTCTCGTAATTGGTAGTTTTGCAATACAAATCTGTTTTCTTGGTAATTACATTTATTAATAACATTTGTGGGGTTTTATTAACTAATACAGAAATTTACTCTAAAAAATGAGACAGCTGATGTATAAACCTATCCGAATGCATGAATTGTAAATTATTTAATGACCTAAGAGATTTTATATTTTAGTCATGGGCTTTATTCACTTCACGATATGGTCCGTCGTCCAATGTTCTGGCAATACGTTGATTGCAGGTCGTATTTTAATATTAATAATACTACTAAATATCATAATATTATGCCATAAATGTCATTTACATAACCTTAAACTTTGCCAAAAGTGTATAAAAGCATGTCGATCGGATTTTCCTCTTCATTTTTTTGCTATATTTCTGAAATCAATAACAGTACCTATCAACCATTTTTTTTCCTTTCTCGTTGCTGATCGGATATCATCCTTCCCTCATCCCATTAGCTTCGTTTCAAACCTCAACTCCCTCTTAACTAACTCTCTCCCTTTCTCTCTCGCTTTCTCTCTCCCTTTCTCTATCCCTTTCCCCCTCCCTTTCTCTCTCCCTTTCTCTCTCCCTTTCCACCCCCGCGTCACTTCCTCTCTCTGTTTCCCATCTTTTTCGAACTACTCCAATCCTTTCACGTCCCAACCTTCCGCTAACCTCCTCTTTCGTCTCCCAATAACCCCCTCCCACTCCCGCTCTTGTCTCTCTCAATTAAACCCATTGGAGTCCAAAGGAAACCACTCAGGTGCCCTTTATGTTGCCTACCATTTAAAATCTCTTTACACCTTAATCGATCACCAATTCTTTTAAACTTTTCTGACTTTAGTAGCTAAAGATTAAGTCATTAAAACTTCACGAATTCCTCAAATATTGAACTTTTTCTTGTTTTTATTGATCGCTGGTCCTTATAAGTCGGTTTTAAGATAAAGAATTTTCTAAAGGTCGGAAAATTGCTCTTTAAGAGACATTGTGAATTCCTTCTGTTGAATTTGATCCCAATTTTATATCTGTTTGACCCTTGAACGATTATCTGTATTTCAATATTTTATAATAATTTTATGTGAAAATTATCCGGCAAAATTATTTTTCTATAAAAAAGCTTTTTTCCTGTCCTCATATTAAGGGGAAAATATATCCGGCCCCGAGTTACATTAGAAATAATATTATACATCTGTTTTAAAAGCATTTTACACTGACAATGAGGGCGGATACCATCAAATTATTCATGGCAATTGATATTCATTTGTTCATTTACATTATTTATATTTTGCCTAACTGTCGTAATTGAAAGCATATCGTAAAATTTTCTTGAGCATACCAAGATAAACACCGAGTATAAAAAATACAATCTATTTATGATTAGATAAGAAATTTTCATTTTGAAGAGATGGTTTTCAAACATTACTAAATAAATTCAATTTTTCTTTCTAAATTCATGATTATTTCATTGCCAAATGGTGCCGCGGTGGATTCTGATAAGGTAATCAACTAAATATCTCGTAAAAATTGCATGATTTTTATACATTACTTTTTCAGTAAAGGAAATACTTTAAAGCGTAATGTTTCGTTTTGAAACGTCTCATTATATGGAAAAAACTTGTTTCGCAATTACCCACTTCATAGCCACTAAAAATAGATTAACAGGCGCTGGCCCTAAAAAGCCCCTAAACGGCGGGTGGAGTGTTTGTTTGAATGGGTGAGGTATTTTTTCCTTTTTCTCTTTTTTTTAGATTTTTTAAATTTTTCCCCTCCCGTCTTTCCTTCTCTTTGAGGGAGTTTTTTAACTTTAGATTTAGTACGACATTTGGAGATTTTTACCTTTTACCATTTTAATTGTGCCGTGAAGCTCATTTCCATATATTAGTAAAGATAAAAGGTTTCAGAAACGGTTCTTAATTCATAACATGAGTAAAGTTAAAATAATTTTTCCAAATTTACTACTTCTGTATTTAGACGGGGTTTTGTAATGGAACAAATATTTCATCGCGTAAAACCATCCTTACACTTTAATGAAATTTAATGTCGTTCGTTGGATATTAAATGTATCACAGTTTTGTTCCCAAATATAATGTAAAAATCGGAGAGAACGATTCGTTGCCTTCCTTATTGTGTCACTTGTTGCTCCAAAACGTAGGTTGCTCTCCGTCCTATCAGTGATGTCAGTTATATTTTAATCTGACGATTAATGCGTATTTATCTTCATCTTTTTACACGATATTCAACATAACCTTTGACACAGCCCCTGTTAAATATGTGAAGTTTATGATTAATGCAATGAGTTGTAATTATGTTACATTTACTAATTCATTTTCCTAACTAAAAACACATTTCATTAAAATAATCGATTATTTAAAAGGTAAAATAATTAGATTTTTAAATTACTTCAACGATCTCTAATTTGTATCCTTATTTCCTTAACATAATAAATATGGGAGACATCCATCCTCTATGGCATAACACTTATTCCTGATTCCATCAATTCAAAACTCTACCTATTCCCCCACTTCCAACGCCACTCGCGCTCCGGATTTTTGCTCAACCTTTGTCAAAATCTTTCAAACAATAGCGATCCGTCCATTTTAAGCTGTTAAATTTTCCTCCGTATTTTTAGCACGCTACAATTCACTCGCAAATAATGCGAGGGTTTGGTTGTTTCTCGTTACATACCCATCCACTTATACCTCGCTCATCTCTCTTTTTAAACCTCCATCTCTCTCTCTCTCTCCCTCTATCATCTTTTCTCCTCCCTCTCTGCCACAAATTCTTTTACGATGTTCCTGTCTGAAAAGAAATGAGAGCAGAAGAAAGGAAAGGGGAGAGTTGGGGTGGAATAAAAGGAGGTTGGGTGGCAGGGGAAGGGGAGAGAGAGGAGAGAGGCAGCCAGTAATGCGAAAGAGAACCGGACAATGAGGCGAAAAGGTCTCAAAACGAAACGGAAGCCTTAAGAGAGGGTAATCTTTCACAAGGAAGTAGAGAGACGGAGAACGGGCCTGGAGAAGAGCGGGAAAAGGGGACGAAGAGAATGGGAGGCCATGCATTCGGGAACAGAGAGGAAGTTGACGACGAGGAATGGTTTTCCGTAACTCTCGAAAGGGAAACAGTAATTCTAGAAGTTTTCCAGGTTCTCTGTCATTCGGGTCCTTTCTCCTCGTCTCTGGTGGCATTCGCGGAGCAAGTAAGACTTTAGCTTACTCCATTATCTTGCTACGTTCTATTCGAGTCTTGTTTCAAGACTGACGCTTAATCGCTTCAGACTCTCTCAGGTCTTTTCTCGCCCTTCGTTTGACGCAGCCGATGGCATCCTATTAGGATTGTTCTTACGTTTACACTAATTATATTGTTTTGGCGATTAGGTAACCTCGGCTAAAAAATATTTTAAATTGGCGTGGATAAGGTAAGATAAGTGATTTCAAATATCTTTTTTTAATTCCCACAGTTGAGAGGAATATAACCAAGCGCAATCAATATGGAATGTTTCAAATCAAATTCCACGTATTGGAGGAAAAAACTCCATTCGTTAACTTAAGTTAGGAAATTAAATCAGGACTTTATGAGAATAAATGTCAAATTAATTCCTACAGTAAAATTTCAGTCTTTTACATTATTCCTCATAGAAACTTAGAGAAGTACTTCATATTCTCTTACAATTCAATAACGCCAAAGGATAAAATCGCTACCACTAATTTTCAACTGGCTCACTCAGTGAAGCTTTCATGGCTCCTTCCATTCTATTTTATCATTCATCTAAAATAATGGGATTTAATTGAAAATAAATGAAAGGAAATTGTCCGAATCATCAAAATTGTTGGATTTGTGCGATGGTAAAGCAAAAATAATTTATCCTTTCTGCAATGTTTGTGGATTACTCTTGGTCCATGTTCGGATAACGTTCGATTTGACTTAGTTCTGCGCGCTTCATAATTCGTCGCACTACTCAGTAACTCAACCTCGAATAGCAACTGAATATTCACGAATAGAAAATACGCCAATCGCAGCTATACCTCTCATTATCTCATTGTTTTTCACCTGTTTCTGTTGCTGCCTTGTTTGAGGGCAGAGACAGATCAATCGTAAACTTTAAAAAGCAAGGAACATAGGTACGCCAAATCCTAACAAGATGTTAAATTGCCAACCCATATGCGAGCACCACTATCTTACCTCATAATGCAAGTTAAGAAACCTATTTAACTTTTTATCTCGAGAGTGGTTAGCTTCAGTGGATACATAGTTAACTTTTAACTTTCTGATACCTAGTAAATGTTTTTTACGTTAATATCATCACATATAGATATTCTATCTTTATGTCAAATCTTTAAATAATATGGTATAGCCATATGAATTTTTATTGTTCCTTGTTGAGTGCACATATTAAGTTCCTCGTGTATTTTTCTTCTTCGTTATGATGCTTTTACAAAGCCTTTGTTTGCTATCATCTTATAATTTAAGGATATTCATTAATGTAGCATTTTAAATTTACTCTCGACTCGACCGCTTGTTTCAAAGCTGCAATAATTTACCCCGATTAATTCTGTTTCCTTCGTTTTCATAGAATCATCAAGATAATATCTCGTCTCTTTTATCTTCTAATACTTTAAAGCTGACCTTTTGCTTTCTCATGAGATCATTCGCTGTTGAATCTTTTAATTACCCAACTTTCACCCCTAATTTCCCAATATTTCCCAATTAATTACCAGTTTTCCTCATTTAATTTTGTACCTTAATCATAGCCTTTACAAATATCTCTTACCTCTTCATTCGATAAATAATTCAGGCTTGACCTCTTTAAATAACCTCGCGTATTCCGAAGGAATCGTTTTCAAGCATCCGGATAATTTTATTTTTACTGTTAAATTAATGAGTGTCTCTTTCTTCCAAACATTACTGTAAATCTCCCACAACTTCTTACATCTCATCCTTTCTACCATATATGCAGACCGCAGATATGCCTCAAAATTTTTCCCTAATTTTCTTACCGTCTTCCTTGTTCCTTCTTCCATTTCTTCGTCTTCATTTATTTCTGCTCCCACACTCCCATAGCTCTCCCATCCGAACACTCTCCCCAATTGTTTCTCTCTTTCCATCTATCACTTTGTGACTGACTTTCTCGATTTCTTTCCATTAGCATTCCCTCTTTTCTTTAGAGATTCATCACTTTCTCTTGCTTACTTGACTCCCTACCTTTCCTCTATCCTCTCTTTCTCTCCTTCGACTTAGAATTGTTCTCTCCCTATTTCCTCAGCCTATTCTATTCTTTCTTTCTCACATCCCTCGCCCTTATCCCACTCCTCTTTCAACCTAACGTTAATTATTTTCTTTTCTCGCTCGATCCATCCAATGTTTTAGTTTCATCATTTATGCGTAATTTAAAATTCGATTAAAAGTAAGTGACAGCATCTTTTTAAAGAAATTTTCTTTTTTTACCTGGTGTGAATGGTTCTGCGAGGTAATCAAATATGGCGTTTATGTCATTCATAGCTGGGAGCTCTGTTAGCGGTGAAGCGCGAGCATGATACGCTATTACGTAAGCACAAGGAAAATGTGACATCATATTTTTCATTGATAAAGTTTAAAGACGCGACATGCGTCATACGTGCATCATTTTCCCACCGGTTTGAACCCACTTGTGATTGCAAGAGACATGCAGGAAAATTACACATAGGAGAAAGATGCTATAGGCTGTTGAAAAGAGTCCAAAAGCGTTTGAAAGGATTTGGTCATACGCTAAAAGTAGCGGACAGCGCCGTTATTATATTTCTTTAGGAGGATATACTTCAGACTACAGAACTATGCGCATCGGTTATATGAAGTAATTAGCATTTAAGGGGGATTTCAAACTTATTGCGGATCACTTTCGACGCTACAGAATTATTTTTTAAATCCTCGAATTTGGAAAAGTAAACCAACTGATTTCCTTCAATTATTTTTCATACTATAAAAATATTAATTTATGATTTATTCTAAATATTGTGATGAATTTTTATGATTAAATTTTGTGAATGTATATCTGGAGTAAGAAGATAATTTCTATTCTTTTTAGCCAATGCGAAACTTCCTAAGATAATCGAAAACAAAGTCTAAAGAAAGTGGAGTAAATTACAGCTATGCTATCGCTGCTAACATTTGGTGGCATAGCAAAATTTATAGAATTTCTTATACTCATTTTAAGTCTTTCACGCGACGACCATAAATTTCGTGTATTTCTTAAATATGGTTTAGTACAGTCATTTCTCTCCAATGATGCCCCCATTATCTTTCATATCGCCTCCTAGTTTTGCACTTACTTAGTCCCTTCACTTTCATTGCTTTTACATCCTACTTGCCTTTTAAATCTCACTTCCCGTCATCCATCTACCATTCTGTTATTTCTACCTCCCTTTCCTTCCTTCCTCTCATTATCCTCATCAGTACATGCCAACATTCTCCTCTCTCTTTCCTACTCTCTCTCTCTATCTCTCTCTTTATCTTTTCCACTCACACTTTTCCCAAAACAACTCCGCTAAAGCTCATCCAGACTTTTCCATTATCGTTTCTTTTATTCCTCTTCTGCAACATATCCTTTGTTTTTTATCTCCGCCTACTGCCTTTGTATTCCGACAATTAATGAGCTCTCACAATGGTACAGCAATAATATAGAGTAATGAAAACCGCGCATTTGGATTGAAAAAAAATCGCATATTTTAATCATTTTTCTGCTATGGATTGAGGGCGCAAGTGTGGTCTGAATATATTAATTTTATCTAGAGTCTACTACTTTCTTCTCAGAAAGGAGCAGCAAGAAGTCCCGTGCTTGAATGCATTCGCCATCCATGTAAGGAAAGCAGGGAAATAAACAGCGCCTCGATAAAGCCATATCGGTCACATACTGAATTTTTCACTTTATCCCTATTTCATTTTCCATGAAAGTCGTAAGATTGAAAATTCATAAGGAAGCGCTCGTATTCTAAATTATCCGGAAAACAAATCATTCTGTATCGAATGTACGCATAAGAAAATCATTACTGAACTCAAATTTTCCTCTCTTGTAATAACTTTTCCATCATCCCACTCGAAAATTACTTTCACCAATGCGCATAGTATGTGATAATTAAAATTCGCTCTCTTTAAAAGTCGTGGCTTCTAATGACCTCAGGAGATAAGTTTTTCCTTTGAATTTAGTTGCGTTTGATGTGAAATTAGAAGCTGGTGATGTCGGTAGGTAGTGGCGGGGAGATAGAAAGAGATGGGAAGAAAGATAGAGCAACAGGTGGGAGCGTAGAATGACAGCACCGGGTCTGCACCTAATGAAAGCGAATACAAAATTCGCTTCTTAGAGGAACATTCCTCTTTTTTCCAAAGATCACTTTCTCATTCTTTGCGAGCGAATGGCAGGCGAAATAAAAAAGGGAAATAGATGGTATTGGCTTCGTTTATCAGTAGCAGGGCCAAAATTCATCTCAATAGGAACTATTCTTCTCGGAAATTTTGAATATCCTTTTAATCTTCTCAAGTCAATCCTCTTATCCCTGTAGAGGATGTGGTCGAAAGAGGAATACGAGATAACCGTAAAATGGATGGGATAAATGAACGCTTGTGCGGAATCGGAACCTCAGACGGACTGTTTTGTTATTCTCCTCGAAGGCGTAGCTGAGCGAATGGAATTTTTACGAACGAGCGAAAGTATTAAAAACTTCCTTTTACTAATTATAATTCAAGCACAGTCACTATAACCATCATCAGGCTGGACAGTCTTTCCTTTGTCATGATTTGATATTATTTTATTTTAATTTCTGTGCTGTACTTTTCTTAATTTTATTCTTATTTATGTATACCTTGAAGTAATTTTCATTTCACTGTTTTGATTGTAATTGAATTATGTACATACAAATTAATTATATTGTGTATTGAAACGGGTAGGTGGAAGAAGGGGCCATATGGCCTCAACCTTGCCATATTAAGGAAATAAATAAATAATTAATTGAAAAGTCTAGGTCTTTCTGTTTCAAGCAACTATGTTATATACTAAACTTTCTATTTCTTTAAAAAATATACAGTGCTGTCATTTTCTAATAAAAACACGTATTCTGTTTCACATAGACTCATACTCATACATCACCTATGCAGCTCCGGTCTGGTCTGGAGTGTCCAAGACCACCCTCTACAGGCTGCAGGTAGTTGATACTTGGTCGTGGTAGATACAACCATGTCGACCGGATGCATTTAGACGGAAACGTGGAACCCCTGGACATCCTCTTGCCGAGGATGTCTAAGGAATTCTACTGCAAGGCAGCATTATCGACGCACGAAGAGGTGCGAATGCTAGGCTACATCAGGGCTAGGTGGTGGGATCGTTACAAGCGGCCCATTGCCAGCCTTGCTGTGCAGGATGCCCTCCCTTCAAACAAGCGTCCTCGCTTGTAGGGAGGGATATATGCCCATTTATGGGCTATCGAAGTGCGCTAAGCTAGTTTTTAAGAGTAGTCTCGCATTAGCAGCTTAGCTGGAAATGCGACGTGGCCAGCCTCAGGCTGGAAGATCATGACATCTGGTAAATATCGAAATTCGCAAAAATAATCGGAATTTGTTGCGTTATAGTGGCGATGGAGGTACTTAATGAAATTTTTCATTTAAATGGATTCACATTTATTTTTTTAGTTTGGTGTAAGTTACAAAAACTATTTGGCAAAGCCCACGTGTTTTATTACATACTAGATGAATTAGCTCGTTTAAAACGGATTTTATAATCAAACAATATAAAAAACAAATTAGACCATTTTATTATAAAATTATAGTATAGGAATCCTACCAAATTTGATTGAACTGGCTGAAGAAATGGCTGGAATATTGAGCATTACCGACAGAATGACCAAGAGAACAAGGGTTTTATTATTATCTGATCCATTGAAACCGAAAAGTTAGGCAAACATTTCTGAAAACTTTAATTCATAATCATTTTTATCCAACCGACCATTGTAGTTTAAATCATCTAAAATATTGCTACCTTTGTTAGAAAAAGTTCCGGTAGTTGTGTTGGCAAGATAAACAGACGGCAAAGAATATTTTGTAGTCAACATTCAATAAAAATATTATCTATTTAAATTCGTTAATGTTTGATTAATTTTGGTGGAGAAAAACTTTCAGGAAGAAATGAGTGTTGGATAATCCACTTACGAATGGAATTAAAATATCTTTAAACTTTACTTATTATTCATCCTACTGCCGTGTAGAACGCAAGTATTCACCAGGCTCAAGAAATATAAACACAAAGCACTTAAAAAATGTACATCTCACCATAATTCATTTTCAAAAGTTGTTTCTCTCAGCGAGTTGGAGGTGGAGCTCAATGTGAAGTTAGAAATGTAGGAAGTTGGGGGAAAATGTTTTCCGGAATGAGAGGAAAATGAGTGTTACGAGAAGAATTAAGAGAGAGAGAGAAGGAGAAAATAGTCGGCGTTCAACAGAGGAAAAAGGTAATGAGAAAGGAAGGTAAATGGAAGATTGTAGGAAGAAGATTGAGAGGAGGGAGTGAGAACGAGATGAAGCGCTTATTAATTTTAGTGATGGATGCGGTTGAATGAGCATTGTGTGGAAGCAAAGCCGATGGCTTGTGTTTGAGAAGGAAGGAAGAGGTCCAAGGAAAGGACCAGATACATGATTTGGGTGTGTTTATATACGATATCTATATACACACGTATCTATATGAATGTAATTGTAGAGGACTAGAATGTAGTGGAAAAGATGGATAACGGCCGCTGGTTGAGATTAATTCTGAGGTACGGGCGGGGATGGGGTAGAGAGTATGAGGCTCTTTCCGGAGACTTGGAGAGACATTCGCTAATGAGATTAATATCCGAGATTCACAGACTTCGGCTTTACCCATGACGTTCAAGTGATGCCCCGGACAAGGAAAGATAATGCGGCCTTCTTAAGGAACACGACGCAAACCCTTCCGTTGATGTCGAAATTACACAGTGGGTTTTATTTAATTGTCGGAACAAAAAATTAGGTTACTAATTAAAAGTTATTCTCTATTAAAAGAAATAGGGCTAAAATTTTTAAAATATTTATCCTCGCTTATGATAATGCTAAACGATGTTTCGTTAGCAAATAATGAGTTAAGAAGCCAATCCTAATGATAGACATTCAAGTTAAGAAAATAATGAGAGAAACAGTGAAATTCATTTAGCCTGATACAAATGTTTCAAAAGCGTACATAATGTTAGGAAATTTTTATGGCAAATTCTAAGAACTTAAATGGAGAAAGGTAAATAAACATACCATAAAAAATAAGATGTCAGAATTTCATTGCCTGGTTAGGATATCAGTGATCTGAGTTTTTGTCGACTGTAGTTTTCCTTGATATTCAGTGTTCAGCACATGAATCTTCCACAACAAAATCTGGAGATTATACCTAAAGGCCTATTTTTATCTGTGCCTTTTTCGATTGTCAATGAAAATGCGTTTCATTTAAAACCCTGTCTTTCAAGTGAGTAAGAGATATTTTCAGCGCGCGAGATAACCTGTGATATGAAAATTTTGTATTGGTTTGTTTTTCTCTCTTTGTATATTCCGCTTCTTTAAATGTGATTTCAAACAAATCGCAATCAGTTTCGTCCCTGTGCTAACTTCACTTGTATGCGTGCATTCGTGTTACCTAAATTAACTGGCTGCACAAGCACAGGGGGCACTTCAATCTCGTTGATTAAGTTGGTCGAAATGTGAGCACCATTGTCCTATTTCGCTATTTCATCTACTCACGCATTGGTTGGCTTTTTCGAAAGACTGTTGAAGTTATTACTCTTTCTTAATTAATAATTAATTAGTATCTTCATGTAAGAAATTACAAAGTTAATCTTATATTTTATATGCATTAATGTGCTTATATGTATAATGACAACAAAGTAACGAAACATTTATTTATGCAACACATGGCAACAATGGCGTATCGTCCTTTGCTGAAGCGTGTACCTCCAGCCAATCAACATTAAAATTTTAGTGAAATTAAATAAAAGTGTCGCAGGTGCTTATGAAATGCTAAAACAGGTTTATGGCGATGGTAGAGAGCACGAGTTTTTCAACGGGATAAGCGATGAATTGCAGAAGAAAAGGAAAACGTTAATGATAACGCACGATCTGGTCGACCGACCGACCGACGATAAGGTGGAAAAATCGACCAGTTTGGATCAAAACAAGTAGCGTTTGACTGGCATATCGATGGCTGATGAATTAAAAATTAATGGAGACGGATAGCTTAATTTTGATCGGAAAACTCAGCAGGAAAGTTTGCACGAACGTGGTACCGAGTAATCTGATTGATAAGCAAAAATTAAGATGGAAGAAAATCTTTTCAGACATTTCACAAAGGATTTAAGAAGAGCGTGATCTTTTGGATAAATTGTCCCTTGGGTCTTCCAATGTGATCCAGAGACTAGGCGAAAAAGCCTACGATTTCTACAAAGTAAAAAAAACAAGACGGAAAAATATACTCCATAAATGGAATTCACAGAGATTTCAAAGGCGGTTTTTATGGGAAATACGTATAAAATGGTACGAAAGATTGGGCTATTTTTGAACTTTTATCTCCAAAACTACAAGTAGCGATTATATAGCCTCGCGGACTTTTTTGTGGGGAATGTTGTCCTCTATTCGAATAAATGTTTTAATCTGTACCTCGCAGATATGTTTTTTTAATTGTTGTTTGCCGATAGGTTCGTCGTATTGACCGATGTAAACAAAATATGTGATGTTATGCTTGGAATTTTCTTCCATATTTATCTGCGAAACTATAAGTTTTACTTATATAGCCTCGCGGAATTTGACTCAAAATATGGCATTTGATTGTTGCTTGATGAATGCCATTTAACGAGATACAAATATAAGTTTATTTAAGTGCTTATATAAAATGGAAGTTCTAATTGACGGATGCAGTTCAATATCACAATTGGGCAGGGCTGGACTAAGAGACTCATGGGCAAATCGTAAATTTCAACGGAAATATCGGAAAATTAAGCAATAGACTTGTATTTTATTCCAATTTTAACGCGAAATAACAACTTGTGAAACAATATACGAAATTTTCCAATAAGAAAAGTTTTCTTGTTTTATATACTAGTATATAGTTAATCAATTATTTCATCTACATCTAATTCTTCAACCATGTCTACCACATGTGCTATACCCTAGATACGGGACTGCTTATTCCTACTACTAGAGAGATGCCGGTTGAAATTCAACGGAAAAGGTTTTTGTGAAATAAAATATGACCATAAATACGCCATGACTTTCTTTGGATGCAAGAAAAAAAAACTTTCGTTCTTTTAGGCGTTCGTTGTTTCAAGTGTCGAACTCCTACGATCATTCTAAGTACTTAATTTTAATATGCGAATGATTAATATTCTACATTCAAATGTACTCCTTCTCGTAAATTACGCAACGAATGTTGTTTACATTGGTTGCTATGAAAGTCATTTCTCTCTCCTCTCTCTTTCGTACTAATTGTAAGAGCATTCAAAGCACGCTTTCACCCATAAGGATTGAAATAACAATAGGATTTCGAGGTTTAACAAGGTAATGGGTTGGCATTGCAACATCCCGTTAAAATGGCAGGATTTCCCCAAAATATGTGAATCAAACGTTTAACGTGAAGAATTTCGAGCTATAGGCGGGAATATATGAACAGAATAAGAAACTTCATAATTTTTTCTTTAAAATGGGCTAGATCAGAAGATCATTGGTGAATTCTTTCGAATTTTGATCTCAAAAGGAAAAAAAGCCTGCAAGTCAATAAGTCGATTTTAACGTGTTATCGTATGGGAAATGGAAATGCCTACCTTGGAGTCGAACCTAGGACTTTTTCGGGATTTATTTTTGTCATCATCTTACAATATGTGAATTGCTCATTCCTGCCAAATATCTTAAATGAATCTCGTTCCATTATCGAGTTATTCGTATTTTTATAGCGTGACAGAGGGAGCCACAAAGGGACAGAAGTAGCCTTTTATTATTGTTAGAAGATACCCTGTTGGCGGTCTTACATAAAATGAATTACTTGGAATTATTAATAAAGAAAGAAAGCGTTTTAATAAGAAAGGCGTGGATTTTGATACAGAAAAATAAATGGAGACAAGTAACAGATTATTGTAAGGTTTGTGATCTGTGCGACAACACTTCAAAAGGGTTTCGGCAAGATGAGATGAGATAGGATCGGCCCAGTGTGGGCCCCCTTGCCCTCTGGGCCCAACGCACTTGCGTGTTTTGCATACCACTTTATCCGGCCCTGCAATTGGGCGATAAATTTTAATATGGATCACTCGTAAATAATTTAATTAAAATCCGTCAAGCGGTTCAGGAGATGAGAGTCACGACAGACGTACGAACGGATGAGACGTGCCCATAAGGTGCCTTGAGGTCCATGCACGCGTTACGGGCGTAGCGAACGACGCGTTGCTGATACTGTCTGTTAACATGTGTGCGTCGGCGAACGCGTAGACAATTGACTGATATGACGCGCGCATTTGTTGTTTGAAGCTGTAAGTTGTGATTCCGCGTGAAAGAAATGAACGATCGTCTGGTGAGATGGCATTACAACGTTTTTATTATTATAACTTCTGAGGATTCAAAGACTTAGGAGATGGCGGTTTCCACCTATTTTTTCAAGAAGAAGAAATCAAGGGGTTTACCAAAACTTGAATCAGAAAATGAAGCTTACGGACTCTGAATCATTTCACAATTATCTTTAGGTGCCAAGGCCCATGTTTGATCAACTTTTGTCACTAGTTCGCCAGAGGTTTTTCTGTTCGAACTCAATCAAACGACGAACTCCAGCAAACGACGCACCCCTGCAAACGTACGCACTTCGGCAAACGCGAGTACTTCGGCAAACGCGAGTACTTCGGCAAACGCAAGTACTTCGGCAAACGCAAGTACTTCGGCAAACGCGAGTACTTCGGCAAACGCAAGTACTTCGGCAAACGCTAGTACTTCGGCAAACGCGAGTACTTCGGCATTGCGCGTACGTACAGAGTTCCGCCTTTTATAGCAACAGACATTAGCCCAGAAGAGAACGCCACGATCGACGGGCCAGAACCAATAGTCTTTCGCGAGTGCAGTGCTCTCTATTCGCAATACAATGCGAACTAGGGAACTTCCGATCCAACAACGTCGCCACGAGCAGCCGAGAGAGAGAAAGAGACGGAGTGAGGAGAGAGAACGAGGAAGGACTCAGAGACGGGCACACCTGAACCGAGCCTGCGGAAGATTACCCTGCGAGTCGAATACTTTTCGTATCGTTTGATTATCCCTCCAAGTGGACATGTCTATTAAGTATCTTACTATATTTCTGCTTTGTATTATGTCACTCCAATATAGTTGTTAGTATATTTCTGGTCATTTTGCCAGTGTATTATATTTGATTTCCTGTTGGCAGCAGCAGTGTCACCGAAGGGGTATCGTATCGTTTATGTATTTTCAAGTACTTTGAGGACTACGAGAGATTAATGTAAAATGAGACAGTTGCGTCTCACTCGCGTAACGGCCATCTTGAAACTCGCGTCCTCGCTCCTCTACCGGAATGGTTTCCGGCGTTACTACTGTGGGTCTTTTCACCCTTGCCCCCGTTAGCATTCGAGGAAGTCTTCTTCCTCTTCGCCATGCGGTGGGTAACTTGCGTGAACCCTCCCTCATTGTCCAGGCCATCCTCGTTTGACGAACCGAGGATGAGAGCCGAGCGGTCGGCTAGCGAGGCGTCAGCGGGGCCGACGTCCTCCGTCCCAGCGATCTTCCTCTTTCCACGGATCTTCTCCGTGGTATCCATTGCCTCCGGGGAGGCGGTGGATTTCTGGCCCTGCAAAGGGCCATTTTCCATCGCCACGCTCGTGGCCACTGCTGCGCCCAAGGCCAATGCGGAGGACTGCAGGTTGTTCTCCGCACTACCCGGGGGGACAGAGGCGCCGATGATGGCAACATGACCCTCTGCCAAAGGTGGCGAGAGGGAGACTGGGGCTGTAGAACCCCTTGGCATGCCTCCAGAGGAGGCCTGTTCGGAATTGTCCGACTTGGCTGAGTGTCCGGCTTCTTTGACCTCAAGGGCGGCAGCAGCTCGAGTCGATCTAGCCAGATCTCTCAACCCTTGCGGGATTACTTTCCCAAAGCAGCTGGGGGGCTCAACCTGGACGATTTGGAGGCCCCCTTCTTCAAGGGCGGCCGTACCAACGAGCCCGCTTGGGCCAGTAGTAGCTTCTACCGGCATCTCCGGAGACCCTACTGCAGAGCCACCTGGCGGACACGACCGGGTAATAGAGATTTGGAGGTCCCCTTCTTTAAGGGTGGCCAACACCCCAGACCCACACGGGTCACTGGCCATAATGGCCTAAACAGTGGCGGAGGCCCTTTTCAGGGGCACAACCGAACCGAAGGACCAGCCTCGGAAGACTAGCCCTCCCTGAAGACTACCGGGTGAGAAGAAGGGACACGTTAGCCTTCCCTCGGTAGCCACAACCACACAAAAGTGGAAGCGAAAGCCCCGGAGTCGCAACAAACCGCAGGTGGGGTCTGCTGCAAACAGCTAACTATCGCCTTAACAAAAATGCACCTAGTGCGTAGAGTCTGATCGTATTACCTAGGCAATTAATCAGCACTCAGGGCTCTCGGCGAGCATGGAGTATGCATCATGATAACGTTGCTACACACACTGCTCTTACCGTAAGGAAATCTTTGGCGAGTAAACAAATCCTCGCTCTGGAAAATCCACCTTACTCACCAGTTTTAGCGTCTTGCGATTTTCTTTTATTCCCGAGATTAAAAACTACATTTAAAGAAACTCTTTTGAACCCTTAAAGGCTTTATAACAATGCGACAGCAGCGCTGAAGAGCCTCACATAAAATCTTTTACAGACGTTTTCATTCATGCCAAAGACGCTGAATAGCGTGCATTAAGTTGCAAAATGATTACTTTGAAGACTTTTTTACACATCTTAATCATTGTCAGAACTCGTATGCACATATATCCAATTAAATAAATGTGCAGGTTAAGTACAAAAATTTACAAACTTTGCTTGATTTTGGCAGTGGTCACTAAAACGATTGAGTAAAATGTATTCCTTGTTCTAGGAGACTTAAAAACATGTTCATTTTCACTTATTAAACAATTCTGAGGTTTAGTTGTGCCTAATTATAAATCATTTTCCCTTATAATTGGTCATTTATTCTGCCTGCACGTTTGTATCTGAATCCGGAGATATTCAAACATTTAACCTCAATGCCTCCTGCTTTCATCAATAATTTCTATTAGCCCGCCTTAGAAAAAAAATTAAAGTAATAAACATTGTAGAATGCATAAAAATTTGTAGTTCTTGGGTAATTTTTTGAGGTAGTGCAACCTATAGAAAATGAAAAATAATGAAATAAGTGATGTATTGGTTGAAGCCACTTTTTTCCTGTGTTAATTTATAGAATCCAACTAAAATACTATCTATCTTAATTAAAATTGCGTTATGTTAAACATTCTATTGTCAGATGAAATCAAAATAATTTTTCAATTAATAAAATGAGGACATCTTTCAAGTCGATATGGAATATCTCCTCAGAAAAAATACAACCTTTACAAAATACAATATTATACTTTTTAATTGTGACTATCCGAAAAATTACGTACAGATACCATATTGTAATAATTTAATATTAAAATTTCGGTTCAAACATGTCAGGCATTTTAGCTATGGATCTAACCACAATAACGGAAGTAAGTAGTGAGCACCTTCATTGATTTGGATTATTTCCTTATCTGGTCAAAGATATTTTCTCTTCATAGAGTTTCCTCTTTCCGAATCAATTTTTTTTAACATTTTCAATGTATCTTTTATTTACTCGCCTTCGTTTAAATAATTAGTCATGAATATTTTTCATTTTTTCTCTACGTAGTTCTAATTTACGAGTGATAATTATTCCTATACTATATTTCATAATCATTTAAGTTTTTTATTATTCCAATCATTATTCTTACAGGGAAATTAAATGAAAAAATCTGCATTGTTTTGCATCCATCTAAATTTACTCGCCAGCAATTTTTCATTTCCAAAAGTAAATTCGGGCGACGGCAATATGAACCGTGCGTCCCGTTTCTCCTTCCTCCCCTCGTATCCCTCTATATTTCCCGAGTTGATAGCAATCCGATAGGACAAATTATGGGTGCGGTTACACGTCCACCCGGCGCTGACGGATGATCCTCTCTCTCATCCCTCTATAATCCCACTCCGCTCATCTCACACCACTCCATCTTTGCACCCGCCCCTTATTTCTTTCTATACCTCTCTCTCTCTCAAACGCTTTCAAAAATTCCCATTCTACCCTCCCCATCTCTTCTCTCTCTATCGTTTTTCTATTCTAGTAATATTTGCATTTTATCTCTGGTTGTATAATATGACCATTCTGTTCCATTCGGTATTTGAGTCGTTCAATACTGACAAATCATTATCATTTAAAGCACACCATTCATTCATTCCCGCTGTCTTTTTCCAATGAACACACTTGTCTTTATCTCCATCCTTATTCACCGTTATTCCTTTGGTCATATATCCCTCTACCTCTCTCTGCCCTTTTTCTTAGCCTCGCATTCCTGTTCTTTTATTCTTAATCTCTACTTTCCTTCCCACCTTTTCTCTCCCATATCTCTTTCTCTTCCAGTCTTTCTCTTTCCATTTATTTATTTCCTTTTTTGTATGGCTCAATGTCGTGACATTCTAATAACTTAAATCCCAGGATGATCTATCAAACTTTCACAGGCTAGGCCATTGTTTTTTTCTTTCCAACATTTTATCGGTGTTGAAATTCCTGAAAAAAGGTGTCCATATCTCTCTCTTTCTCCTTCTTTCTGCCTGTCCCTCTCCTTTCTATATCCCATTTATTCAATTCTCTTTTACAACTCCATTCTCTTTCCCAATCTCTAAATTTCAGCTCCGCTATTTCCCTCCAACTCTTTCTTTGTATGAAAAATGAAAATATTAAAGCACTCCCACGCACTCTCTCATTCACTCCTAACGAATCAACGCCGCTCCGAAACGCCATTATCGACCCGCGGTGGACACGTGACAAAACGGAAGTCGTCGGTGGCTGAAAGGTGTTATTTGGATGGTTACACTACAGCTTGGGCGGCTGGTGAAAAGATACTAAAATTGGAAGAGAAACAGTCAGTTTTAGAAAAATTATCGGTTACAGCAAGCAGAGAGAGTGAGAGAGTTTTATCGTAGTAGTAGAAAAATATCTCGCAATTTCAAAAAGGTCAGATAAATTTTAACTCATTGGTGGTAACTGTGAATCGCTGAAGAATAATTTTAACTCTTGTTCATTTGTGTAATTATTCAACAGCGCTCTTTCCACGTTTCTCAATCGCCAACATAGATGCTAAAAAGAAAGCTGATACCATGGAATAATATCTAAACATTAAATAATTATCAAATGCGTCATCAAAGTGATCTAAATTTTTTACTTTCTGATTACACCACTTCTATATTTTACTGATTACACCACTTCTATATTTTACTTCGTACGTAACAGCTGGGTACATAATCTGCACCTACAGTTTCGCGCTTCTGTGTTGATTGGGTTGCATAAAATTTAGGATGTAAACATCTAACAAGTTTATAGAGTTCCCAAACAATCAGTCGCGAACATGTCAATTTCCTTCGATTTCATATACGTTAGATTCAAATTATTTTTTATTTCAGAGCATTTTAAGCTATTCTTTTAATGGTAATACTCATGTTTGAACGAATAGAAGCTTCGAGGAAAGGATACTGTAGTCCCGCAATGATTTTGGCCGTGGTAAAGGAGACTCGCAGGTGCATGATGTTTGGAAGTCGCTGAATTATGGAAATTTATCTAGCTTTTTTTATATTATTATTTTTCATCCCTTATAATAGAATCTACGTTCGTAAGAAGACGGAATTGAATATCATGATTTTATGGAGCCCTTATTAAATATGTAAAGGTTATAGTGGAGCCGATAATGCCTATCTCAAATGAAAAAAAATAATTCGTGTAAATTTAAAAAATATGCAATTAAACTTTAAAGGTTGTCATAACAAATAAATCAAAATAGCATGACAGTGCAATTGGAGAGCAAAATGCTGTTACGCCTAGTGCTCTGGGTTATCTATACCCGGTGGCGTAGCTATTATGATTTAAAAACTAACAACACTACTAGGTTGCATAGCTCCCTAATATTCGATGTCACGCAATTGAGCAGCATGTTGTTTTGAGAAGAAATACGCGCTACAGGCTTAGAATTATCATTTGTTTCAGAGTGCTGAGTTTAACATTTCATGAGCCATACATTCACATTTTATCCTAATTTGAGTTCCATTTTCGGTTATTTAGAATATTTCTGTGCAATAATTGTTTTAAAATATTTCTTTTTAATTTCGTAAGACCATGAGCTCGAAGAATAAAAACTTATCATTATCATAAATTGTTCCTAAACCTTTACTTTTTGTGAGGATCATTATGAAATGTTGTTGTTTAATTTGAAATGTTAGCATTCCAATGGCATAAAGGAAAATATGGAAATATATTTAAAACGTTGCATCACAATTATAAAAATAATCATCCACGCAAAAGTGAACTTCGCAAGAATAAAGTTAGAGAACTTTAAGCAGGCCTTTTAGCTCAACAATCGACTTTTGTTAAACAAAAGTTAATGTAAAATCCAGCCACAATTGCGTATTTCCGAATGAGTCATGCACTTTCAAGATATAATACGTCAAGCGATAGTATCATATTCAAAGAAGCTATTTTCGATGCCGTCGATTCTTTATTTTGTGACTTTAAAAATAAGTCGGAAATTATTTCTGCCATTAACGATATTCAGGTGGAAAATCCAAGATTGTTAACTCCATTCAAGCAAAAAGTCTTCAAAAACGAAATGAAAAAGTGATGGTTTGGAGCATGCTGATACGTTCATCCATTCAGACCTCAGGTGGCTAAATAAATGCAAATTTTGGCATTCAGGGACCTGATAAATGAAATTAAATCATTCCTCGCCACGGAGGGTGATGATTACAAGCACCTTCAGAAAGATATTTAGCCATTTTAAAAGACTTCACAGCCAAGTTGAAATGCATTGGGAATAACGAAGTAAGGATAAATTTGTATTTCACAGGATAAGTTCTAAAAATGATTTCAAGCTAAAACTAAACCTCCTTGCATCTAAACTTCAGGACAATAACTTGTCATAATTAAAACGTAATTCTGGTAACAATTACAAGATTAATAGACATAAAGAACTGCATCAAAATTTTGTTTCGGAATTTGGATATGCGTTCTCAGAATTTCAAAATATTCGAATTTTCTACTTTATGAGCTTTCTATTCAACACAAACAAGTATAAACGACTGCAGAAAAGATTTTATTATTTTATTTGAAGTTTATATTATTGCTGCTGTAACAGATATCATCACACAGCAAAAGGGGCATCAGATAATAATTTCTGGGAATATTTATCTGAAAATAAGTATCCTAATTTGCAAAAACGTGCTGAAAATTTATATGTATATTTCGGTTCCATATATTTATGTGAGTAGGCATTTTCACAAATGATTATATCTAAGAAGTACCTATCCATTTCGACTGATGACCATTTGGATTCACGCTTAAGAAATTGCCTCAGCAGTTACACGCCAGACTACAAAAAAATATATAGACACATTTCACAACCAGGTACAAAAGCGTGCAAACCTTCAAAAATGAATATTATGCATCTATTTCTATTGGATATAATTAAGTACTGTAATTCTCATCAGAAAAGTTCTATTTGTCTGTGTCCTTTATCTATGACTTTCGAAAACTTGGTGTAATAAGTATATCACAGCTGGGTAACCATGGAGAGAATTGAGCTTATGCACAAAATAGTGATCACCTCTGGATCATGGGAATTCATGTAACAGCGTTGCGAAATTTATGCAGTCACAAAAGCTAGGCTACGAGCAATATACTTCAGCATTCGTTACAAAAATTCTTAACCTTTATTCCAAATGAATGTCCGTGAAAACGGAGGCGTGAAACGCGGCTCGCTCGAGCGAGATACGCGTCGATCGCATGGACAAGTGAAAAGAAACTACACGGAAAGCAGAAGTACATAGGCGCGACAGGGTATGAAACACTATGCAGGAGAATACCCGACTGTTGTTGCACGCGAGGGTCGGACGTCGTGGGCGTCGGTGATGAAACGAGTTGGATGATAGAGAGTGGGCGGCGAGTCTGGTCGATTGCACGTGTACCCGCTTTGATTATATTCTCGGCAAGAACAAAAGGGAGGCTTAATTGATAGACGCCCGATGAAATTAGCCAAGGTAGGAATTTCGACCGGAGATTAGTTATACGTGTTTGATTCCAATTACTGTAGTTTCAAAACACGATGAGAACGTCATTTCTCGCCGCAAAAGGTGTGACGAGAGATTTTACAAAAAAGCCTTTTTAAAAGTACGGTACGATCAAAAAGTCGGTATTACCCTTATTCAACGTATGCACAATATTGTTATCGGGCGTTATACTTTTCCGGAGGGAAACTCACAAAACTAAAATTACTTACCATCAGAGCATTTCGTGTCGTCGAAATACATTCTGCAAAGAAGAGTTGTCGATCAGTTTAAACTTGGTAGCTTATGCTCTCTCATTAAATAATATTAACTTTAAATTTACCTTTCCCGCACGGAAATATATTTTTGAAGTTTATTTGATTTTCCTCTTTTCACAATCAGAATTACAATAAAAATAGTGCGCGCGAAATTTTATTAAGACCCCAATGAATAAAAAATATGCAAATGTAATTTAAATTTCTTTTAGTTTCTGTTTAAATCCATACGGTAGAGAAATATATTCTCGTATTCAATATACTATAGAGAAATCTATTTACACGTTTAAAAATAATTTCTGTCGTTTTAAAAATATAGATTTCATTCGTAGTTTACACACTTTTCTTAAAACTCTCACAAAGTATTTATACCCTTTTACCGAAATTAAAACAAGGTGCCACTTAGAGGCGTAGCTAGGATTTCTCGGACTTGGGCTATATCTTTCAATGACTAGCGGGCTCCCGTTCTTCGCCCGGACTGCCCCGGTGATAGCTACGCCAACGCTTGTGAGTCAAATTTCTCGTAAGTTTTTTATATGTATAACATACACAAAATTAAAGTAGCCTAGTAAGTTTCAACGCACTGTTTTGTTGTGCTTTCAGTGCCATAATCTGAAATGTGATATTTTTAAACTCTCGATTTTCCTCGCCGCTCAACAAGATACAGTAGGTTCCCACCAAACTCTTTCTTCTATTTTTTCAACGTAAGGTTCGCATTCACTTTAATCTCATTCAAATTATCTCTAATCAGGGCATACCCTAATCGCAAATTCTGGGCACGCTAACATTCTTTTCAGTCAATTCGCTTGCGAGGATCTAAAAGACATTCAGCTTACACTGAAAAAAGGAGTAAACAAAAGTTTCTGTTCTTATAAAAAGACGTCTCCCTACCTTTGTTGCGGTCTTAATGTTCCAGCGGTGGGAGAAGGTAAACCAATCCTCCCGCGATAACAGAAATTCCAGTTGACACTAGCAAACACACAGTACTTCATCACAGAATGACTATATCACTTCACAGGGGAGCAAAGGGGAGGAATGAAAAATGCTATGTGGTTCATGAAAGAAATAAAGAGTAAAGGTTTGAAACTGTAAATGGGGGAAATGGGGGAAATACACAATGGGGCCGGACCTGAAATGGGGAAAAACGAAACTCACCGGTAGTGTTTTAGGGCGTTAAATAAAGGAGTTAAATAGATTTAGCTTTCAAAAAGCTGTATTGCGATTACAGGAAATGCTTTAATTCTCATGAAGCTTTAAAGTTAAAAACGTTATAAACAATATGACGAACCCTATCACTTTATAATTTCTATTGAAATATTAACGAAAAGGATGTTATTTACTGAAGTTTCGTAATTTTCTACATTGCTAAACAAATCCCTAATTATTCACTGGTCCTGCAGAAAATACAATCTTGAAAGATTGCATCACCTTCTCTTCAAAGCGGAGAACGTTTATCAGCAACTTTCTTCAGCACATTCAAACACTACCACATCTCAAATAAAACTGAGCTAAGCCCAAAAATTACCGCGTAAAATCCCGCCAAAAAATTCTGCCAAATTATAAGACATCGCAAGTTGTTTTCTTAGCATTTGGGAGGTAAAGTAATCAATTATGAAGTCCAGGGAGGGGAAGAAATGTTCGTTCTATATCTCTATACCGCAAAATTCTGACCAATAAGCCATAAAGAGAGATATTTCTTGCATGTAATTTGCATGTAGAATCTCTTTTGGTAACTTATAAGCCATGGGATATAAAAATGAAGAAGGCTGCTTTAAGTTTTACATGCATATCATTAAAACTAAGCATGGTTTTCAAATCTAAGTGCAAATTATTCATCGCTTATCATTGTATGGTGAGTGATATATTAAAATAAAATAGTTAATAATATTTAACATTGATTTAATATAAGCGGCGAGCGTTCACTTCATCGTCAATTGAGAAAAGATTTGTAATACCATATTTAACCACTAACAAACTGTTATAAGAATAATGTAGGAGTATCAGCTGAACATTCATTTAAATCCTTTCTTCTGGGAATTAGTGAACACCCCAATGAAAGTAATAAATGAGCACTAAATTTTTATAACAACGGAGAAACATTTTGCATATTATTTAATCTGCCCTCGGAAATTAATACGAACTAAGTATCTGCGAAAAGGATTCATGGAAGAAAGCGAACAGCCTTTTAACTGTATTTCGGGAGAGGTATTAGCGTAGACGAGCAAGTGAAGCGAGGAGAAACTCGGAATCTAATCTAACAAATTGCCAAAAGTGGAACGAGTGTAATCAAGCACGAATCGAGTCTAACGCGTGCTTGCTAGAAGTCTTGACGTCAAAAGAGCCAACTGATTCGAGAACTTATTCAGAAAATTGTAACTCTCAATCGGGTAAAAAGTTTTTGAGGAAAGAATAATGAGAGTTGGAAGAAATGAGAATGAGCGTTGGGTTAAGTGATACATTAAAATCTTTAAGCGGTGAAACGAATATTCATTGAAATTATTAAGAAACTGGAGAAGAGAAGATATTCTATACGTGAATGACGGCAATCCAATTCTGCGCTTACAAGAGATGTCATGAGTCACTACTCCGTTCAGTTTGTCAGCGACAGTTCCTATCGTAAAGGAAAGGAGAATGGAATTATTACTTTTCCCAAAAGTACTTTCCAGCTAAAAGTTCTTTGGATCATTTTTCAAGCGTAAGTGGATGGAATATTGGATGTTCTTCTGTTCCGCAAAAGGCATCGAGATATATAGAAAGGCCCGAGTGCGCTGTTCTCCTCCGACTCGCATGCCACCCCTCCTCCATTCTTCCCCCTCCCCTCTTCCTCCTCACCTCTCCTCCCACTCCTCTTCCCCCTCACCTCTCCTCCCACTCCTCCTCCGGAACCGAACCTTCTCCCTAACCGATACGAATTCTTTAGAAAATCTATTGCTCTTTCCCGCTTACCTCTCTCCCCTTCGCTTCCCCTCATCCGACACTCTTCGCTTCCTTCTGCCATTGAGACGCCTCATCCTCTGTGAATATTGGACTTACAGATGGATATTTCTCTTATTTTCATGCGTGTATCTGACAAACCTAACAACATAAAATCGATCGCAGTCTAGATTTTTTAGTTCTGTTCAGAATATATCAATATATAGGAAAATGTCACCTAACAAAGGAGGCAGACGGAAAGGTATGGACCTATTTCATACCAACTTTTACTACATCCACTTTATACCTACTATTCCTTTTAACCCCATTTCGGAAAGAACTCACACAACCGTATGCTTCTAGCCGTGGCTTTTTCACATCTTCTCTTCAAATTTATTTACATCTTTGTATTCTCCTTTCCACTTATTTGAACTCTAAATAAATGTTTTTGCTGTTCAAACGTGGAATTTATTGAAATAATATATATTCAGCGTTAACAACGACAAGAATTTTTTATTTCCGATTCAAATGTTATTTCTTAAAATGTCATTTAAAAAACGACCGACTATTTATTTTTGTTAAAATTACTTCTAAGGGAAGTGAAAGACTGCATACGAATGGATTTAATACCGAAAACCTCCGAGCATGGAGTTTTTGGTTTAAAATTCTAGAGAATTTAAATTTACCTGATATAGGACGCATATGTATTCTACCTAGAACGGCCGTTGACAGGGACAGTTTTACACTAGATCAGGGGTGCTCGGACTTTACAAGCCTGGGAGCTACTTATCATTTTTCAGTTACGTGGAGATCTACCGCCCATCTTCACAGTTGAAATTTCTTACGAGCGGGGGAGGGGGGAGGAGTTGGACGATGCTGGTTGTTTTATTTATTTTATCCAGGTATTTGTCTCTTTTGTCAGCGTAAACTGCAGGCAAAACCGTTATCAAATAATAATTTAAAATATTTTTATTTATATAAAAATTATTTAAAAGAATTTAAGTCTTTGTACAATGTAATTTTTTAATTAAATTCATTGTATAGCATCATAGCATTAAGTTGAGGTGAATAATTTGCACTGCATGGCGTCAGCTAGTTGCACAAATTTTGGATTATAGCTGCTTATAGCTAACAGCATACAGTCGTCATGGTGATTGTCTGTTCAAGTAGACCGATACTTGGATTTTATCATTTTCATACTTAAGATCAAAATTGAGGTCGTTTAGCTTAATATTGACATCAGTCATGAAAGCCAAATCTAATAACCACACTTTATCTTCATTCTACATATATTCATCGCCTTTTAAAGACAGAAACTCCTTGATTTCAGGTAACAAACTTCTAAATCTATGGAGAAATTTTCCTCTACTAAGCCATCTGACATCAGTATGTAGCAAAAAGTCTCCATGTTCCGCTTCGTTTTTTGTAGTTGGGACATGAATATACGCCTCTACAAACTTCTTGCTCGAATAGAACTGACGATCTTGAATGCAATGTCCATTACGTCTTTCATATTGAACATTTTAGTACACAAAGCTTTTTGGTGAATTATGCCATGATAATTAGGGAAATCTGGAAAATCATTGTCCTTTTTGCAAAGAGCAACAAATCCATGAGTAAGGCTAGTCAAAGCCAGTGCTCCATTAGCGGTGATGGTTACAAGTTTATGAATTGGTAACTTAGTTTTAATAACATAGTCCTTAAATTCTTGGAAAATATCTTCCTCGGTAGCACAGATTTTCAAATACCATTCTTATGAAAATACATAGCTGGGATGTGTCAATAGCGTCTGTTGACTCATCAAATCTTTCTTTAGTTGCTCTTTCAGATTCTCACCGATCATTTCTGAACGTCGCATGTATGTCTGGATAGCTGTATTTTCTTAATCCTGGACTAGATATCTGCTTTACTCTGAAAATGATCAAACAACGAGTCTGCTGCTTCTAAAAATATTTATTTTACCATCTCTCATCCTCAAACGATTTTTTGCGCTTAGATAGCGTGACTGACTGTAAACGACGCAATAGTCGCTGCCTTTGATTTTACATTATGCTTAGTAAATATGGATTGTTTAACATTAAGTTTAGACTTCAATTCTTTTACTTTGGCTTTGCGCAGGTCACTTTTAGCCGGAAAATTGCTTTCGTATTTCTTGTGAACGGTTTAGAAATGTCTCTCGATATTTAATTTCTTAAAAATACCTACAGATGAATGGCAAATCAAACACAAACATTTTGAATTTAAAATTGTGAAAAAATAATCATCCTCCCATTCATTATGAAAGTGATGTTTTCTTTTTTTTGTTTGTTGATCCAGCCATTTACGATTAGCCCTTCACTGATTCTTTTATTTCAAATCCAATGCAAAGATAGAAGCGGGAACCTGATCTTGTACGAAAATGGCACAGCACTGAAACTTTTATAAAAAATTAAATCAGTTTACATTTTACTTTTTATCCTTAAAATTTTTCTATTATAGAGTATTGATAAGCATGAATATTTTGAAAATCTACTTAACGATATTGAGAAGTTTTCAATCAATTTCCTTAAGGTGAAGTTTACGAGAGACAAGCCTCAATATTGTTTTTTAGGTTTTAGTGATCGAGAGAATATAATTCCCAAATGTAGTTTGCACTTCCATATAGACAGATACCGTTGCACACTATGGCTATGTGAGCATGTACCTCCTTGAGCGTTTGACGGTTCTTGTTTGATTCTTTGAATCTGTCACCCACAATTATTAAAACAAATTTAAAGACTACCAAGAACAGAAATAAACTCAAACCGTAGCCTTCTGATATTGGATATAGACACGAATCTCCAGAAATTAATAAAATAAAAAGGAGCGTTACTAATTGTAAGAGGTAAATAAGCGTAAAATGTTTACAATACTCGCCGGCAGGTGATGGCAGCTAAAAAGTTAGTTATTAAAATATCTCTTAAACAATGCATTATATGGGGAAATGTTTCGAACAAACGTTGTAAAAAATTAAATTTCCTACAACTTTTATTCCATTACTTTTTACATTTATTAAATAATAAAGCAAATATGTCAAAAAACGGATGTGACAAGAGTAAACACCCACTTTTGGTTGACCGATTTTTATCAAAAAGTAATGTTCTTGTCCCTTTAATAAACATGTCAAATATAAAATTTCGCGTTGGCCTGATTAATAGTTTTTGAGTTAGAGTACCCACAAAATTCCGGTCACAGACACACACCCGCAGACATCATCGAGAAAATTGTCAAAACGTATACGGGGTACCTTAAAACGTGTATTTCCGTTGAAATCTCGAATTCGATTTTTTTCGTGAAAACAATACTTTCTCCATATTTCGTATATGGAGAAAGCGGAGGCTTTGGAGATCTACCTAAAACGAGTCGGCTATCGACCGGTCGATCGTGATCGACGTCTTGAGCATCCCTACACTAGATGGAAAAGGCAAGCGTGAAGGGACTAAAAAACAAGAATTTTACGGGTTTTAATGAGAGATTTTTAAATGTGCGTCCCTTATATGCATAAAGACTATTTGCGTTCGAATTTCATCTCTAATTTTATAAAAACTATATGTACTTCGTTCCGCAAAAAAATTCGGTGTATTTTTACTGTCATCCATGATATAAAAATAAACTTCTTGTAATTTATTCAGATGATTTTTTGTGGGGGAACCTATACACGGGTATCTGTGGTACATTAAATTTCTTCAAGCGGTATAAAAGTGTTTTATGAGAATATTCAGGAAAAACTTGCAAAGTAACAGCCTATTTCATAGGTTATGTCGTAATAAATGGTTAAATAAACGTTTTGAAAGATAAAAACTGAAATTTTCAACTGGATATCCTAAATACTATTTTTATCCCAACTTCCCCAAAATAAACCGAGATTTAATCCAAACTCTCCCTTTTCAATTTCCAGAACACTATTGCCGACGGCTATTAATTTAGAAAAGTAGCCATCGCAGCATTTCTTGATACGTCTTCGCGGGAGACATTCCATCCCACGCCATCTTCCTCTCATTTCCAACACCGCCCACTCCTCGCCCTCACGCTCTTATCCTTTCCTTTCTCTCCAACCCTTATCCTTCCTCACTCCCTATCAGAACCCTTCCCTTCACCTTCCTCCATTATCCTCCCCTCACTCCCATCCATTTCCCTCCCGCGATATCCTCCCCTCCATATTTCTACAAATCGCTAAAACCCATTCCAACGCGAGCCTTCCTCCCCGTTTCTCCATGGATACCAACCGCCGAACCTCTCCTTATACAGCATCCAAGACACGAGAGTTTTAGCGAATTTCCCTGCCGCGGTAACAGCTTGGACCGCGTGATGCAGATGCTCTTAGAACGGAGAGAAACGGAAGGAATTAGAACAGTTTGGAACCAGAACTGTTCTTGTCTTACATATGTCATATAGAGGGGGGGGGAAAGATCGGAAAGAGGGAAGGGGAAAGATTCTGAGGAGGAAAAATTGAAGGAGAGAATGAGATCGAGAGAGGAGACGTTAGTGGGAAAAGTGGGTGGGGATTGAAAATGGGAGGGGAAAAAAGAAGGGATACGATGCATAAGGGAGGCTAAGAGGTGGGAGGGAAATACGGGGAGGAGATAAAAATAGGACGGAGGAAAGGTCAGGAGGAAAATGGGGGGAGTGAGAGTGGGAGTGAGGGGTGGGAGTGAGGGGTGGGAGTGGGTGAAAGTGGCAGAGATCGATCCGCCGTGAAATGGAACGCCTCGAAAAGGTTCGTTTGCATCGGGGAGTGAGGCGCGCACAGCGAAATGAGAAAGGTATTTACTCTTCGTACCGAAATTTTAAAAAAAAAGAATCCCTAAATTTCAAGGGAACGTTACTCACGAAAAGTGTGTGTGAGAGAGAGGTAGCGAGAGAAAGGTGTTATACTCGCCATTATTTTCCGGCGTCTCGAAACCACGTCAAAAACCAGCAATTCAGAACATATTGCTTCGCACGGTAAATGCATTCTCTGAAAAGATGGTACAAAATATTTGGGAGACAGAAAAAAGTAAGTTAAAGAGGAAGCGATGTCATATCGTTTTAATCGCGCGCCGCTCGTATTATCGATTCTTGAAACGCCAAATGCTATGCAATTTCAAATATTTCGCGTCATGTTTTAATTCATTGACATAAAAAGAGGTAACTGGGTAATGCCATATAACAAATACGGAGGCCCTACATTTTGAAGTTGATCCTATTTCCTCGGAGGCCCTGTATAAAGGAGGAAATTTTGAGAAGCGCCCATATGTTACGTATATTTTATTCAGAAAAGTAAGATAATTTACTAGTAAGCTACGTAAATTTTTTTAAGAGATAATTTCGTGCGTCAAAAAGATTAAATTAAAATAATTCCTTACTAAATCAAAAATTAGAAATTAAATTCCTATTGATCATAAGCGAATAAAAATTTGAATTTTTCCATTTTATACAATTTTACTTTTTTCCTATTTCAATAAACTTGGACATGCTGAAGACCTAACAAAGTTGGGCGATATTTTTAGGATTCTTCCGACTCTTATTAGACGACGGAACACTGAAATTAACTTTTACGATAACAAAACTCCAATTTTGGTCGAGAATTAGGTTGAGATCTCATTCATAAGGTCTCTGCGGTTCCATTACTTGTCTCGCTCGTTCACCAGACGGATCTTCCCAGGATTTCTCGTGAATTGAAGGCCATATTGTGCCATTCAACGGTCAACACGTTGGTTGGACCTTTGGAAAAGTTCAGCGATCGAGTTCCGCATGTCAGGAAACGTTGAATAATCATGCATTACGGATCAAGCGTGAAAGGAAACACATATGGTTCCCAGCATTGCTCAGTGGACAGAATTGGAGAAAAAATTTATTTTGTCTTTTTCAGAATACATTTTATGCAATCGAAACCCATTCGATTATTATGAAATCGTAGAAATGGTGACCCTTTGGAGAAGAATTTTCTTATTTTTAAAAGCCATATTCTCCTTCCATCCAAATCCTCGCCACCTTTTTATCTTTTCACCTCTCATTTTACGCGCAATTGAACGCATCAATTCATCCCTCAAGAAAGTTCTCCAACCACCTCCAAAATTTCGACTAATCTGCCAATAATCACTCTGCACGTTTTATCTAGAGCGCCAATCTTAATCCTTCGACTCCTTATTCATTACTCTCACCTTCCTCCCCACCACCTTACTGTTCTTCCTTCCTTTCGCTTCTTTATCTTTACTTCCCAGTGCTTCACTTCCTCAATCTCAAGAGCAACCTCTATCCTTCTCTCTATCCGTCCGCTTCTCCTTCCCTCTTCTTCCTATTCGCCTCCTGCTTTTCGTATCCGCGTCTCTCCTTCGTTTCTACAATACTGTCCCGAACTCTACCATTGGTCTAATTTGAGCTATTCTCACTGTGTTACACCTAACTCCTAAACTCTAAACCCACTTTTTCCCTATCATATTCGCAGTTTATTCTGCCTTCCACTCTTTCTCTCTCTAAAAATATACCAATAATGTGTTTGTCTCGTGGTTAAACGCGTTTCAGACCCGTTCCATTTTATAAAACGCCTAGGCAGGCCGTAATTTGGCGAAATAGAATTTACCTCAATATATCATCTCCCTTAGCTCTAGTCACCTGGTTATATTTATTGTTTTAATTAACGTTTCAATTGTAAAAACCAGACAACTAAATACCTGGAGTTTTAAATTTCTAAGGCAGGTGCGCCATTTCAAGAACGTGGTTTTCTTGGCACGATTTGCTATCTTCACTAAAATGGTTCCTTTCGATAATGTATTTGTTTTAGCGACAAATGGTAAAGTTTTTGTCATATTGAAAATAAACTTTTGGTTGATCCAACGAAGAACTAGCTAACTTTTCGCCCACTACAAGAGTTAAAATTCCCTTGAAGTATGTATTTTTCGCCCTATGTATTCTAAGGATGTATGCGGTGTAATTGTGTTCCGGGTGAAATTCTCCCATTTCTCGGTGGCGGAATAAAATTTCTAATGCATCTTTATCTAAATCTCCTTTAATTCATTATTACCCAGTTACTTATTATTCTAGAGTTTTATCTTCCTTGATTACATATTCAGATACTTAGGTTAAATTAAGGTATGTACATGCATTGAATTGAGAAAAAAGAAGAGGCAGCCCCCTATAAAATTTCCTTCTAATGCGTCGCTAGCTCAAAACTCATTAATATGTCCTCAGTACAAAAAATTTCTATTTTACCGAATTCCAAAGAATTGATTACATTAAAGCGCCGGGAATTTTTGGATTATGGTTGAGACTAAGCTTTCCTTAAATAATTTCAACTTTTAAATTTTTTGTTTTTCTTTAAATCTTTTTACCTTGAGAAGATTACATTTATTTCTACGAACAATAAAATTACTCGGAAATATTTCTATTTTCATTTTCTATGAAGAAATTGCTATTTTTATTCGTGTAATTTAAATGCTAAGTTCTATAGAGCAAATCTTGTACATTTATATTAACATGAGCTTTTAAAAAGTTTTAATGCATGAACTATTTTCTTTTAACAATTTGTTTGAGCGCCTTCACTTGGCTAATTTATCTGTAAACTTTCTAAAAAGTGTCCTAAAAATAGTGATGAAATAATGAATAAAAATAATTCCACCTCTAATGCTTATTTAAGCTTCGAGTTTAACCCATTTTTCGAGAAATATATTCTCAAGATTAGATTTTTGTTTTCACTACCGAATTTCTATACCATTTTTGATTATTTTTCTACGGGTCGTTTGAAAATCCCTTTTCTGCTATGTTTTCTTTCCAATCAAGTCCTTTTCATTTTTAGACGCAATTCCCAGTTAAACGTGTCCCCCCTCCCCTTCTGCCTCTTTCCAATTTCGAGAAAGCTTTCCCCGCCAAACTGTGGCAACACCTAATTTGCCACAAAAACCAACGGAAATGTATTTTTTGCTGATTCGATTACTCCGTTACAACATCCGGTTGTTGTGTACATTGGCGATTGGTCATTTTCTCTCTTACTACCGTTCATTTCCTATTTCGAACTCTTTACATTCGTTTTTATATCTTTCTCTCTAACCTATCCCTTCCTTTACACTTCACACACACACACACACACACACACATATATATATATATATATATATATATATATATATATATATATATATATATATATATATATATACACATACATACATATACACGCACATATATACACACATACACTTTCTTTCCCTCACTCGGTAATATCCATCCAATCACCACTCCGCTAATCAGTGGAAAGATTTCCCTATCTCTTTAAACCCTCCTCGTCCTAGTACCCCCATTAGATATTCGTTGATTGGTTATCGGCATTCATTACGTCGCTACACTCTAAAACCAACGGCAATATTGGGTAAAAGGTTTAATATGGGTCGTAATTAAACTTAGATATTTCGGTAATCTATTCCTTGTTATGACTCATTTTCAGCATCAGGTGCGACGTAATTAAGAGAAATTGCACCAAGTCAATTTTTCTTGTTTTTCTGTTAAAGGAGCATTTATGATATGTTGGATGCAGATTAAGTTTCATTTAAGCAAATTGTAGACATTGTTTTTTACATTTTTATAATATGACATTTCGTAAAAGTATTTACTTCTTGCTCAAAATTCGATTTAGCAAAACTATACCTATGGTTTTTAAACTTAAATATTTTTTCGCGGCTAATTCTAGCTTTAGCTTCAAAATGAAAAGAAATGAATCAGATATATTTTAAGTTCTGAAAATAATTTGAAAGTTTCTTTAAATCCCCATTTCCGCTCAAAACTTGGGATTGCATTAAGTGTTCAATTACCTTAAATGTCCTCCTTACTCTCCCAATCTATATATATTATCATATAAATATTCTAAAAAATTTCTAGATAAACATTGTAAACGTGGGAAAGTTTTCTTAATATGTAACGAATGATAATAACATTGTCAGATTTCAGTAATTCTCGCTTTGGTTAATCTTTTACATTTATCTCCACAATGTAATTAAACGATTTAAAATGAATTTTAAGATATAGTATATTTATCTGGGTTAGTAAACTTTATAGATTAAGGTGAATAACTTTGTAGAGAGTCATTATCTCATATATTTTCAAGGCTATGTTTGTTTGTATGTTTGTTCGCTAAAAACTCAAGAACGGCTTCACGTATATTCACCAAATTTTTAATACAGAATCATGCTATTATAAATTAACAAGTGCACTATTTTTTAATCCTTTCTCTACAGAATAAAGCCTTAAAAAGGTAATTTAAAATTTCAATTGCAGTTGTTAAGCCTTCAAAATAGGCAAAAGAATAGCGTTATTCCCTTCCCGCTCTCTTTGTCATCATCGTAGCAACAGGTACATAACAACGTGTAAATATAATAGACAAAAGAATAGAGTTATTCCTTTCCCGCTTTCTTTGTCATCATCGTAGCAACAGGTACATAACAACGTGTAAATATATATGAAAAGCAATCGTTATTAATGATAGAATATTTCCTTTTTGGTAAATAAAATTATTATATTATATATTTATCATGCTTATTGAAGTGCGATTCGAATTTCGTGATGAAATAAGATAATTTTATTTTCAATAATACGTAGAAAAGCAATCTAATCGTCATTAATGCTAGAATATTACCATTTCGGTAAGTAAAATTACCATATTATACATTTATTATGCTTATTTACATGCAATTCAAATTTCGTGATGAAATAAGATTCATTTCCCTTACAAGAATAGGTAGAATGATATTATCATTAGTTAATATATTCAGGTTAACTTGCATTATGCTTGGAGTTGCCACCTACGTCAATAATAATGACTTGCAAATGAAATAAACTAGGCATGCATAGGAAAAAATCAAATTCATTCAAGTTTTAATTAAATTTCTATTCTTATTGTAATTTTTTAATTAAGAAAAATTAAGTAAATTCAATTTGCAATAAAATTAATTAATAAAAAAATTTAGTATACAAGCTTTGACTGGAAGCAGCACCGGGTATATATATATATATATATATATATATATATGATTTTTACAAAATACCATAACGAAATCAAGATTTTTAAAGCGGAGCTTAAGAGCAGGGCTACAACAATTAATAAATAATCAAAATCATTTACAACTTAAAACAAAACTTTCCCGAGCGAAACTGGGCGTTTCAGCTAGTAATATTATAAACTAGAGGGCCTGTGACATGCTCTTATCGATTTAAACCACAAACTTTCAATTTTAGTCGCAGATGTTGTTGACTTTTAGAAGCTCCATTATTACCCTGGTGAACGTTAAATAATAAGTGAATTTATTACATATAATTCATTAACTCGGTCATTATTAAACAAATAATAAACACGATAAATTAAATTTAAGATTACAAAGCATTTAACATTTATCGAAAATCCCCTCCAAGTGCAATTATTTTTCCTCCATACAATTGATTTTCCCCTATTATGTCACGTAGAATTCTGTTACGATTTTTAAAACGACTCCTGGAGCCATTGATGCTTCATCCCAGATTATAACATAAAACTCGCGTAAAAAACCTATTTGGCGGGTGAAAGTCTTGGTGAAGTTGAACTCTGTAGATCCAGAGGTAAATTGAAGGTTGAGTGGCATGTGATACCATCTGGAAAAATCATCGCTGCAATCCCAGTCCACGCCACCTATGAAAGAGCAGCTTTGAATACCTTCGTTCGAAGAATTAAATATTTGATTTGTGGCATATAATTGTTGTTCATTAAATTTTGAAACATAGTTGAAGCAACAAATAAATGGTTTGAAGAATACTCTGGAAGTTGGTCGAATGTAATGTTCATGTCACATTCACACGGCGGAATAAAAACACCAGAAATTGTTTGTATTCACTTATGTAAATGCAGTGATCATTTATTCTATATGTACGGCGAGCGTTTGTTGATAGATACCAAACAAATTACATTAAATCGACTGCTACCATGATTTCTTTTGAAAATTCATTTTAATTTAAGAAATTAATAGATCGTAGCAAAAAGTATATTCCAAATAGCAACTTTAATAGACAAAACATTAAAACCCTTCAAAGTACGTGAATGTATTGCATTGCAGTGTTAAATAAATTACCAAATTTAAAATTGGAAATGGTTCATTTCCTTCTCATATTAATCAATCATCATTGTCACTCACATTTTCCAATTGTAACCCGCGGTACGTGCCTCTCATTTACGTTAAATAATCGTACTTTCGGTTCTCGAGTTAAATCATAATGGGTAGAGTGAATAAATAATAAGCAAATGCTTAAGATTTCGATCACTTTTTAAGCAAATGCTTGATTTGGGGCGAATAAAAAAATAGCGTTTGCTTTTGCTAGAAAGAATAAGCATTTGCTTATTTTTAGGATTTTTCTTAAGCATTTGCTTAATATTGTGTGAATAAAACCGAACTTTTGCTTAATATTTTAATAATATGCTTAAACTTTTTTAAGTGAGGTAAAGGGCTTGCTAAGATATTTCTAAGTACTCTATTTTCATGATAATTGATCCTAAATATAAATATGGCAGTTTATGGTGATACGAAAGGTTAAAAAAAATACAATAAAAGTTTCAACAACCAACGGTTATAAAAATTTATATCGTTTCTAAGAAGAAAAAGTTAAGTATATTTCAAATCTGTTACTCGGAGAATATCAAGAGAGAACAGAAGATAGAAAGATATTTAAGGTACTTAATTGATCCAGGATTTCAAATAGGTGTCGGGGAAGATCACCACGTACAATGCACGACTGTATGTAAGACAGTAAAATTTGTGGCGTCCAAAAGCACTATAAAGGCAAATGACTGGATATAATTATTATAATTAATTGAATAAAAATGAACCCATGATTTGTGATATTATCGAATTCAGTTATAAAAGAAATAGTTCAAAAAATTATTAGCTTTTAAAAAAATATTACCCAATATATTTATGTTTTTAGTTTTAAATTCAACTATGTAAAACTTTAAATGTAAACAAAAACAAGTGAGGGAAGAGCTTTCTTCCGTAAAATTTAAGCATTTGCTTAAAACTGAGTAGCAAATGCTTATAAGCAAAATCAAACTTTTATTCACTCAATATGAAGCAAATGCTTTTAGCATTTGCTTATGCTTTTAGCAAATGCTTTTGCTTTTACTGTTGCTTAAAACATTTGCTTAATTTTTATTCACTCGACCCAATGTTCTCTTTCAGACTCAATGAACTTGATTGTGCGGTAAATTTAGTTGGAATAAAATCGAAATTTAATATTGTACTTACCGATAATCAAATGAAACTTCAATGTATACAGCATCTATATTAATTTCATTTAATATTATGAAGTAAGACTCGTTTAAATACTAACTGAAATTAATACAGCGTGCTGTATACATTGAAGCTTTCTTTACTTTTCGATTTATTAAAAGAATTATGATTTTAATTCTTAGCGATTATGTGGACCTTCAATAAGTAAACTGTTAAAAGAAGCGAATAGCGAATATGAAATTTTATTTACTAACATTACGAACTATATATTGTTGCTAGTAACCATACCCACTCTGTAAATAACTGTTGCTATGTTGTGCGAAGACGAATTGGTCTATTATATATTGACGCTTCTTACTTATGATATAACATATAGGAGGATACTAATGTTTAGGCACTTCCAGATGAGATGGAGACTGGAAATTTTTAATGTCAGTAGGACTATGTGCAAAACTGACTAGAAAAATCGAAAATCTCCAGAAAGTCCAACAATGCGGCCGCTAAAAATTTGCAAATGTCTCAACAAATTTTTAAGGTTTATGCATTTCCGAATGTGCTACGAATCTGAAATTTTTTAAGATAGAATTTATAAAAAAAACGAAATAGGGATTATAGAAATGTTGATATTTTAATTGTTTTTAATTCTTAAACAAATAGATAAATGTTTACATACTACGGGGTGAGCTAAGGAGCTGAAATTTTTAAGTTATTTCGAGGTTAGTGCAAATGCACAAATAAACATTTCAAAATCTACATTAAGTTGCTATTGCGGCCATTAAATTTTTTTAAATTTAAACAATTAGATAGATATTATTTCACTTCTAGATGTGCTATAGCTTTAAAATTTGTCAGAAATGTGTGGAATTAGTACCTCATAATGGAAAAGTATAGTATTCTAAAAATTTTAAATTTTAGGGATTGATTTACTCTAATATTGTTCCATAAGGAAAGAACGAAAATCGGGTAAGAAGTGAAAACGTTTGAATTAAAAAATATTTCTGATAATGAAATATCTCTGAAAAATTAATGTTTTGAGATGAAATGCTTGCAAAATGCAAGCACTAACTACTTGTAATACTATATAGATACTAGTAGAAGGTGCTTGCATTCTGCAAGCATTTCATCTCACCTTGAAAAAACATTAATTTTTCAGAGAGATATTTCATCATGGGTAATATTTCTTTAATTCAAAAGATTTCTCCTCGGGACCGATTTTCGTTTTTTCCTTATGGAACAATAATGGAGTAAAACAATCACTCATTTTTGCAATTTTAAGAATATTATATTTTTTCCACATTGGGTTAATAATCACACACATCTGCCAAATTTTAAATTTGTAGCACATTTAGAAGTGAACTAACATTTAACTAATTGTTTAAATTTAAATCATTTTAACGGCTGCAATAACAATTTCATGGCCACATTGAAATGTTTATTCGTTTATATAGACTAAACTCTAAATAACTTAAAAGTTTCAGTTCCCTAACTAGTCCCGTAGTATCTAAACATTTATCGATTTGTTTAAACTTTAAGAATTTTTAACTGCCAAACTAATAAAAATATCAAAATTTGTATAATCCCTATTTCGCTTTTTAAAAAGGCTACCTATTAAAAAATTTCACTTCCGTAGCACATTCGGAAATACACAAACCTTGAAAAATTGTTTAAACGATTTCGAATTTTTAGCGGCCGCATTGTTGAAATTTTTCAAGATTTTCGTTTTTTCTAGTCGATTTTGCACATAATCCTACCGACAAAAAAATTTCGAGTCTGCCGTTTTTCTGGAAGTGCCTAAACATTAGTATCCTCCTATATATATGTTATATGTTACTCCTCCTCTGTAAGGAACGTCTATATATAATGATATATAGGTATATATTCTACTTTTATGGAAATTATAAAGTTTATCATTTATGTATCCTGTTATATAGGTACATATTACTTATCCAGCACAATTTCAAGGGAAATTGTTTCATAAAATATTTTGTTGATTTTTTTTCAATCATACGCGATAGCTTTTTATTGCAGCATTTGTACGTTTACAACAAAATGGAAAACTTATCCATAATTGCTCAGATAAATTATATGTCACTCTACCCCTTCTTCGTCACACTGTACAAACCTCGTCCTTCTCTTTGAAATTATATTCGAAATTTCTGCTTCCAATGTTGCTGCTCCGACGAACTGGACCGCTTTATGCCAACATGCCAACTTTGAACATGAATTAAACCGAATTTCATTTATGTAGCTTCGCAGTATGAGACAATCCTCCTCGCGGGTAGATGTGATATAGAAGAGAGGAGATGGAGTCCATTTCTCCTGTCAATTCGTAGATTTTCAAATTTCATGATATCTAAGTTTTTCTTGGACCAAGGTTCAAGTTTCTTTTATATTACGTCTACATAACAACATACAAAATGATAGCTTTCATTCCCCACTTTACTGCTACACGGGAAATAATACTGTATGAATACTATCAGCAGTTTCCAAGGTGACGCCGTTCGCTGTGTCGCGTGTAGTGTTTCGTCGTTTCCGAGACGTAAATCCCAAAACGAGATAAACCCAGAGGCAGACATTCCCATGCGTGGCTTTTTCCATCGACAAATATATCCGATCGAATTTATCTTGAATCTAAATCTGAACCGAGAATTTTCCAGGATGCCATTTAAAAAGGAAATCCTTTTTTTTCATCGGATATTCTGGGATCTTCTTTTTCCCCTCGCCGTCCACTTCGCAAAACACGCCACCCGACCCTTGCGTCGGCGGATTGAGGAAGGGCGTTACGATAAGAGGAATATGGATGCTGTGTAACGGAATTCTCTTTAGTTTTTTTCCACTAATCGAGACAGAAGAAAAAATCTCATATATGCACCTCGTTACAGAACTGGAAGGCGAAATGAGAGGTTTCCGCCGCCGTATAATTCGATTCCACTAAGGTCTTTTGGAAAGAAAATAAATATGCATCGCTTTAAGTTCGCCTCGTCTATGACGCTTTAGAACTACTCCTTCCCTCCTTTACCTAACGACAAGACGAAAGCGGTCGCCCGCATCGTTTCGCGTCGCTTAGGTAACGGCTGACAACATGGAGTTCCTACATATTTTTTAAAGAAATTTCATTAATACCGTCGTGAAAATAATTGCCTTCGTTGAACGAAAAATATAACAAACCATGAAACAGTAGAGTAATGGGCATGCCATGCAAATGAGCGTGGAGATATATGGTGACCTGACTAATTTTGAAAATACAGAACCATAAATGATAACCGCTGTTACGCTCTATAAAATTCTTTTTTGATGCCATAAGGATATAAACACAAGCGTAAGCATGTATGCAGATGAATGCACACACACGCAAATATGCAGCCGATCTCATATGACTGGAGCAAAAAAGTTATCGAAACTTCAATTTGTCTTAACCCAGACTCTTTGAAAAAAAAATTCAATGAATTCTTGATATTAAGGAAAATAAAATAATTTATTATTTTGCTCAAGTTTCCTAAATGATAAAGGAAAGACTTAATTTTTTTAATTAGATTTTATTGTAATTAATTACACTACGGTAAATTTAGTATGTTCGAAACGTTGAAGGTAAGACAAATGAACTGAAATTTACAAGTTAGCAGAACTAAAAAACGCAAGTTTTAAATAAGTAATTCTTTCTCAGTGGATACAAAAAGAATATTTTAATATAGGTGTAAAAGTTCAAATGTATTGATAATAAAACATTGCTGCTGATTTTTTCCAATAATTAGCATTCTTAGCAAAACATGATTATTTATTTGAGAAAATTTTGATCCTACTCAATTTATAATTAATTAAAAAAGTCATTCTACAGCCCGAGAAAAGCCGTGAGGCGTATTTTCTCAATTTCTCCCCATCAATTTCTGGTATATGAGGGACAATTTTTCCACTATAACAGTCTTGAATACAGAGCTGTGAAATATTTCTCTTGCATAATTACTAATACGTTGATATGAGCCTAATATTTTGTATCAAATTTAAGTTGAAGCGAACTAGGAATTCTAATAATTTTATGCATCACACTAAGGTAACCCAAAATTTATGGAAATTGTTTTTAAAAAAGTAGTTATTTTCTCAAATAAAAAACACATATAATCAGTATGCATAGTCAATACAGTTAAAAGCGTTTTCAGGTGCAATTTTTTTTTAATGAACCTCGCGGGCAATACAAATCAATTTATAGATACAGATTTAACGCCCGTGACTGCGAACAGGAAAAAATATCTTAATCTTATATCGAAAACGATAACACGATAAAGAAATTGGTTTGGAAAATTAAGTTCCTAAGTTTGCAAAACTTCGTATTATAAACCTACGTGTCATCGGCGTTCGACTCTCCATGTACATACGCGCACATAGTACATACATACGCACATATGTATATACTATATATGTATATACCTTTTCAATCCTTTGAAGACCGCTCTCAGACACCTCCACTTTTCTCTATGGAGAGATGTATGCTTGGGGTCACCCGAAGAGACCGCAAAAGCAACGACTGGGCAAGAAAAAAGACGGGAGTCTTCGACGTAATTAGAATAGTTAAGACAGTGGACGAGTCATCTTGCTAGGCATTGGACGTCTAGTGTCATAAAATGGATCCCAAGAAACATCCAGATACCGAAAAGAAGACCGAAATACAGATGGGACAGAGAGCTTTTGAAGTTCTTAGGGCCAACTTGGAGGAAGAGACAGTTACTGGAAAAGTCTAGGGGAGGCCGTCATCAGTCAATGGATTAAAAAGGGCTGATGATGAGTATATATATATATATACAGTCAAACTCGGCTATAACGAGCGCCACGGGACCGTTTAGTTTTGCTCGTTATAGCCGTTAAACTTAATATCCGTGACGGCAAAAGCATGCATGCGCATGGTGAAATAAGACATAAGAAGTAAAAGTGAATATATAAACAGAAAGTTTATTTAGTAAATTTATGAAAAAACCTAAAAATGAGAATAAACTAGAAAATTTAAAGTAAACATACGTACATATAAAATGTACTCACAGGTGCATCCTTAATCACTCCCCTTTTTAGAAAAATAACTTTGAATAGTAGCCTGTTTCATAGATTTCACTTTGAAGTCTCTTAAGTTTACTCTTATTACACTTAATGCACTAAAAACACCATCGGAAATGTCAATGTTTTCAAAAAAATCATTTAATGTTTCCACGGCAACCTGAGTAAGGATTGTGTCTTCGACACATTCAACATTGTCTTCATCACTGTCTGCTGTGCTTTATACTGTCTCTATTATTTCACTCTCCGTAGGAATTCCACTGGTAATCAAATCATCATCAACATGAACAAAATTGTCAATGTCATTTACATGGTCAAAATTCGCAATTCCATTTTCACCCATTCACTTGCCGTTTTTGAATCTGCTGACAGGGCCTTTCGCATAAACAATTTTATGCCGATTTTTAAAACGATCAAGCCACCCGTTATTGCATGTGAAGTCTTCGTGTCCTAACTGTTTTGCAAAGTTATCTGCCTGTACCTTGATGGGGAAACCAGCATTTCTCTGCCTCTTAAACCACTCCAGAAGTGCTTGATCAACAGTACCCAAGTCACACTTCCTCATTTTCTTGTTCGTTGTTAGGTTGTTCTCTAGTGCAGATAAAATCGCTTCTTTGTTTTTCCATAAGGTTGAAACCGTAGACGACGATAAATTAAATTTTTTACACATTTCAACATTTTTTTACCACGTTCTAACTCTCGAATAATATCAACCTTTTCGCGAATAGACAAACACTTCCTTTTATGTACGGACATGTTACTCGTTCAAGGGCAAAATCTCAACTGATTTTTGTGATCAACGCTACGAACTTTCTTTGCAAACTGCGAGCATACCAATTCCAGGAAGAGTTAATGAGGAGACGGATTAAATCTGGGATTTTCCATCTTTACGTGGGAAAGGGTGTTGGGTGCATTCGGCTGAGCGACGGGGGTGGGCGCCATTGTACATGCCCTTACCCCCTTCCAAACACAACCTCCTGGCTGTAAAAGAGCTGGGGGTTGGTAGGAGAGGACAAAGGACCTCCGCGAGTGCCACTGTACCTGCAAGTTGGAAATTCTTGGTTTGGACGAAGGGATTATTTTTTAACAACAACGCCACGGTCTTTAACCTCCCCGAGGGATAGGGTGTAGAGGCTAGACTCGAGAACACAAGGTTACATATTTTGGGTCACTATGAGGATTAAAGGGGCTGACCGCCGCCGCGTTTGAGACAGTGAGAAGTGGTCAAAGTTTGCTCGATATATCCGTGAAGCGTGCTCGTTATATACGTGAAATATTTGTATGTAAATGCTCGTAAACTTATCTTGGAGGTAGCATTTGCTCACTATAGCCGTGAACTCGTTACAACCGTGCTCGTTATAAACGAGTTTGACTGTATATATAAATTTCTTGTCAGATTCGGATAAAAGAGACATAAAAACTTCGTGTAATGCAAGAAACAAGGTCAGAGAAGGAGGGTGTAGCAGAGTCGTTTTTGAAAGATACGGAGAACCGATAAAGAGAGGTCGATTTGCTTGAGAACAGAGATTCGGCGAGGGCGAGCGTAAGATGAGAGGTTTCAAGGAACTCCGAGAGGGAGAAAGGACAGAAAAGAAGAATGAAAAAGAGACACGAAGACACATTGAGTCGAAGAAGAGGGAAATAGAAAGGGAAATGGAGACTAAACAATGAGGAAAAGGAAGTATGCGAAGAAACAAGAGAGAGAGAGATAGAAACAAGATGATCCAAACGGAACTTATGATGTCTATTTTCCATTTAATCATTCGTTTAATATTTTATTGCCTTTAATAGCGTTAAAATCACCACGGATATGTTGCGTTTTGTGTTCCCAAATTTCATAATTTAGTGTTATAAAATATTACAAATACATTCGAACGGAATATTAAATTGATCACGCGTATTTGTGCGGCAAAAATAACGTGTATGTACGTGTTACACTACTAGTAGTTGGTGCTTGCATTCTGCAAGCATATCATCTCAACATAAAAAACATTCATTTTTCATATTTCATCATTACAAATATTTTTTTAATTCTAATTATTTCACCTCTGCAGCGATTTTCCTTTTTCCCTCATGTAAAAATAATAGTTTAAAACAATCCCAAAACTTTGAAATTTTAAAAATTTTATACTTTCTCGATTATGGGGTACTAATACTACACATTTTTGCCAAATTTTAAAGTTGAAGTACTTCTATAAGAGAAATAATATTTTTCCAATTGTTTAAAATTTAAACATTTTCAACGGCCGCCGCAATATTTTTATGGAGAGATTCAAATTTTTATTTGTGCAAATGCACTACTCTGTACATAACTTGAAACTTTCAGCTTCCTAGCTCATCCCGTAGTATCTAAACAGTTATCTATTTGTTTAAACTTTAAGAATTTTAAATTGCCAAACAAATTAAAATATCGAAATTTCTATAATCCCTGTTTCGTTTTTTTACAAATCCTACCTCTAAAAAATATTTCAGCTCCGTAGCACATTCGGAAATGCCAAAACCTTGAAAATTTGTTTAAACAATTGCAAATTTTTAATGGCCGCATTGTTGCACTTTTTCATGGTTTTCGTTTTTTCTAGTCGGTTTTGCACAAAATTCTACCTAAGAAAAAAAATTTCGATTCTCCAGCACATCTGGAAGTGCCTAAACATTAGTATCCTCCTATATGTTATCTCCTTCTCTGTAAGAAGCGTCGATATATAATACCAAATCCGAATCCAACTATAGTTGTTTCTATGGCAACACTCATATATAGTGATAAAAGCTGAAAAAACGCCGGTATTTACGCGAAATTCTAAGAAATACCATCGATAAGAAATATTCTTCGATAAAGATTATAATCTTCATTCCTTTCCTCAGAGAGCAGTACAAAACTCCCTCCAATATTACAATTCTAAGATATTTTAATGTGCAATAGAAAATTACCCTGCACGATAGATTTCAGATTTCCCATGTAAATCAAATGGGAAGGATAGTTCCTGGAATCGGACCCCGGACTTCAATCTTCGTGAGCTCGGCCCAGTTGCAAGAGATTTTCACCAAGTTTCATGAAAATCGGTCTATTGGTTCAAAAGTCAATAGATGGGATGGACAGACACAACGACGAAACTTTAAGCCTATTTCCATTCTGAAAAGTTGGCTAAAAAAGAAGCCGAAGAGGAAGAAGAAATCGGAGAAGTACATAAAGGACCCGAGAATAAAGAGGGAAGGAGATAGGTTAGGATAGGCTTTGGGAGAGGGATATCGAGGGAAGAGAGAGGGTAACGTGTGTAAGAAATGGTGGGGATTGTGCCTTGCGGCGTATTGGCCATGAAAGGGCCTACTGCATTCCGAAAAGGAAGCGGATGAGATGTACTATTGAGATTCACAAAGGCGGAATTTCGAGAGATTTCTGAGTGCTAAAGGGAATGTGGCCCAAGGATGGCCTAGGAAGAGAGAATAGTCAGAGAGAGGGAGTGAACGGATCTAGTGTGGGAGGAGGAGGAAGGACACGGGAGGAGGGTTCCGATTCCAGGTAGTACACCTGAATCGACGATAGAGTGGGCGCAGAAGGCGGAGAAAAGGGGAAAGATGGGGAGATTTCGTGGAAGGAGGAGTCGAGATGGCAAGATGGGAGAGAGGGAAAGAGGCCGAGAAGATAGGAGGAAGAGTGTAGGAGGGAGGGAGGCGAACCAGAGAGAGGGGGGAGACGTGTGCGATGGCGGCAGGGAAGCTTGTTTGTTTTGGGGAGGCTTTAAGTGGGCAGTTTTAAGATGGCGTTGGTCTGATGGAAAACTGCTGCAATTAAAGGTGACGTAGAGCACATAAACGGGCGAGCTTCCCACGCAAAGCCCTTCTGGGAAGGGTCAACTTATCGCGTTTACTTGGGCTCCCGTGTGATCTTTCTGAATGTTTCCGTGCCGGTTTTGAAGAGTTCTCTTTGCGGTATATTTAAATAAAGGTTGTCATTTATCGTATGTGATAACTCATGTCTTTTCTTAATGGAGGCTTTACATGTTAAGTGTGTTCAAAATAGAACATTATGGTATGCCAGAGAGGTTCGGCAGTCCGAATATTATTTATAAATGTTTTTGGTAAGGCAGTATGATTTATAAAGGTCAGTAAGCAAGGATTTTGGATGTGCCAAATTTAAATTACTTATTTTTCACCGTAAAAACAAGTAAAATTGATATTTTTGGATCTCCATGAAGGTCATATTCTTTCGGAGGCTACAAATAGGTTACAAATAGTATTAAGTCATTCCATATATCTTCATAATTTTATCACATGTGAAGGTTATGAAAATAACTTATGCGTAAATTTACTATTCATTTTATAGTTTTTCCTCAACTAAACGTGAATTTTAAAAGCGTAGAGCCATGGAGTTTATAAATCCAAAGGATTTTAGAGTTTTCTCCGCATTTATGCCCGTCGTATATCTCGGATGGAATATGCTTCCACACCAATGGGGTTTTAGAACATTTCGTAGCTTTGCGGCAAAGAGACCGTGCTTGTTACTCCAACGCTTCCTTTCCGCCGTCGAGGTGTTAACGATAGGTGCGAACGACATTTGCCCGGGAAGAGGTCAGCGGGGGCGGGAGTGGGATGTAGTGCGTGGGCGTGCGTATGCGGCGGGTTATGAGGCTGGAAAAAAAGGTAATCCGATTCAGGTCTCCCTGGAGGGAACGCGAATTTGGAAAGATTACACAGGGATCGAAAGAAGTTATTTTGGGAGCGAGACGTAAAGAAGTCTCATTTACGGAGCGTAATCATTCCTTTATACCCGATTCCTTTTCCCGCTTCGAAGGATCTTGAATGTTCGCGTTTCTGCTTAGACAGAGAAATGGTTGCCAGAATACAAGGCTCAGAATGGCGGGGATATTTTTTTTAGTGAATTAAGGAAGTGATGACTTGAGACACTAAAATGATATTTTAGAGAGTTAATCAATTCCGTTGAGTATCGAGAGTCACTTTTTACTTATTTGTATGTAAGAGCAAACGTCTTTAATTGACATGTTTACTTATTCGAAGCTTTATTGTAGCACTGCCATTTATGCGTTTGTACAAACGCAGGTACGATGTTTTCTTTAGTCCAGGGTTTCCCAAAGTAGGTTCCGCGGAAGATTTTCGTGGTGATTTCGTCATGTCAAAAATCTCTCTTTTCAATGCAGTGGCGTAGTTAGGATCTCCTGCGCCCTGAGACAAGTCACAGAAATTCGTCCCATACCCCTCCTCCCACCCTGGTCTCTGTACAATTTTTCAGGAAAATGTAATGTGGGAAATAAAATGGAAACTCAATCATATTATACTGGCCGTATAATTTGTGATTGATTTTTCACGTAGCTATGGGAATTTGGGAATTGCGTCTTCTAAAAAAAACCCTATCCAATGCTAAGACAAACCGTATCTCGACACGAATGCTACTGCAAACTGAAAGGAAATTTTGACTCTGTATATCTGATCACAGATTTCTCTTTCTCTTGGATTTTTCTTATGCGTCAGTGATTAAGAGCTATAAGATGAGGAGAGCCAAACTACTGTTCGACATTTAGGACCATGTGCTTGCTTTAGCATTTCTTGAGAGCAATATAATATGAGAGAGAGAAAAACGTCTACACGTGCCCTACGCATGCTTACAAATAAGCCTTTTCGATTATGTCTGCTGCTATTTCTTGAGCGAAAATGATTTCGGAGCGAGCGTACGGGTCCTTACGCTCGGGTAGCAGGGTAAATATTCTCATGTCGCTCTAAAGAAGTTAGTCTGAAGGAAACCTTCGCATTGTGTAGAGGCAATTTTATTTGTGTTTTGTAGTGTTAATTTATAGGAATTAAATAATCATGGCATCAACTAGTAGGAAAAGGTCAACCGAACCAAGTAAGGAAATGGAGACGGAAGCGTTGATGAAAATTGACTCCAAGGATAGTATTACCTCAGACAGCGATAGTAATAATTGTATTGAAGATCGTACAGAAGTCGATGTACTAATATACATTGACAAAGAACAAGAGGAGGATAGTGTAGAAAACTTTGTTTGGGAAAGCGTGGCAAGTTACAAAAACAAAAACAAATTTTCACAGTTGGAAGTGATGAGTGAGGAGGTGAAGTGGGGTCTCCCCTGACTGTGATCGAACTGATTGCAAGCAAAGTAAATGCTAGTAAAAAAATCAGTATAGATGTTTCATTGAAGTTATGATATTTTCTTGTAGTAAATTTCATGGTAAATTGGGTCAAGCAAATGCCGTGAAAGTTTTTAAAAACTTTTCTAATTTTTTATTAAACGTACATTCCGATACATACAACGTCATATCTCCGCTGCTACAGAACGAATCAGGACAATTATCACCATGTAACTTCTGCAATGATGAAGAATGACTATTGTATAACTCTGAACTTTACAATCTATATGAAATGACTTTTAACAATATACGAAACAGAAAATTTATTTCAAATTTTTAGTCAAGACATGAAAAAGTTGACCTACGAGATACTATTTCCCTATTCGGTTTAGAGAAGTGCATCCACCAAATCAAATGTTTATAAAAGCTGAAATGTTTCCTTGAAAAAGATTGCATACCAATAACGTTAATAGTTTTCACAATACTGAAAGATATATGAAAGCAAGGGCGCGCGCTTGACTGGCTGGCGATGGGGGTGATTTTTCTTCTCTCCTACAAAGAGTGTCCTTGACGTAAGAAAGTGTAAAACGATTTGTTTACAAATGTCATGTTCTACTAAAATCCTTTTAAAAAATTTCAGACAAATCCAATAAAAAGTGTTCTTGACGTAAGAAAGTGTAAAACGATTTGTTTACAAATGTCATGTTCTACTAAAATCCTTTTAAAAAATTTCAGACAAATCCAATAAAAACGAAAGAAGTTGTAAAATTTTCAATTTTCAGGAACCGAAATCGCAATTTTTTTAACTCCCCCGATCTCAGAAATGGAATTTAAATGTCCTCCGCGCTTGAGGGGTAAATTTGTTTCAATGCTTCTTAAAATATTTTTTGAGAACAGTACATGATTTTTTAAATTATCCAAAAAAGCTTTGTATTTGTGAATTATTGAATATTGAAATTTTTTTATTATTTTTTAAATGTATCAGTATATTTTATATTAAAATATGCAATACTTACCATTACTATTTTTTGTATTGGAAATCGAACATAAATATCTTGAGAGGTGACTGTCTACAATACAGAAGAAAACGCGTAAATAAAAAATAAAATTATTGTAAATCTATTTTATTGCAATTGATTGGCTTAGGGTTCCGCAAAAAATGCTATTTTAATATAAGGGTTCCGACGCTTTACAAAGTTTTGGAAACCCCGCTCTATTCTATTGGTATTGGTACATATTTTATTTCATGACAAATATTTTAACTAAATTTTTGTCAATATATCACGGAGACTTTCGTAATTAAATTTTTGCCATTATGATGATTATCCCTTGTAAACAGTAACGGAAATTTATATATAACTTTTTAATTTATAGCTACTGAATTGTATTCATTTATGCAATACTTGGAAACAATAGAATTATCGTATGATGAAAAGTAGAGCTCTGCCCTTATACTAAATGAACTGAATTGTGCACAGTAATTAAAATCGGAATTGAATGCAAATGTTTTGTTGATTTAAAATTTTAAAAACAACCATAGAACCATAAAACCTCTCTGAATAACGCGTATAACAGATAAAATAATCACATTATTTCAAAGTATAGTTATATTCTAATGTCATTACTTCGTTTAAATAATGAGTAAAAATAATATTATTATTTTGTTGTTTCCAAGCAACGGTTCTGATTCAGTTTGATTCCTTGCTGTGTGTGTACTTAACTTGTGTGCTTTGAATAGAATATTTAAGCAATTTATATTATCGCTCTTTCGTAGGAGACGTTAAGCCAACCTGTCGGAGTATTCGTGAAAACATGCGAACACGGAAACTTTTATATTCTCCCAATCAGTATTGTGGCGATTTTTTCCTCCCCCCCTTTTACTCCCGCACTTATACGGTAGCACTTATACGATAGCGGCGATATTCGAACTAGCGATATTCGTACTTGCATGTTCGTACATGCGATTCGTTAAGTAAAATATATGAGGCAAGAAATAACGCAGATGGTCAGACGTTGTCACGACTGCCAAACCTGCAAACCTAGGAACACCTTTCCTCCTGGTGAGATGTCTTCCTCACCATCCATTTATCCATGGGAAAAGGTGTATATAGATTTCATTGGTCCCTTGCCTAGAAGTCGCAGTGGCAGCACTTGTGCCCTGACTATAATAGATGGCTTTACTAAATTTACTTTTATTGAACCTCTGCGTTCTCCCTTGGCTTCTCAAGTGGTTTCTGTCTTGTTTAACAAAATATTTCCTAAATTTGGTTATCCTAAATATATTGTTTCTGATAATGGTTCCCAATTTCGTTCCACTGCATTCTCTGATATGTGTTTTAAATATGGTATTAAGCAAATTTTCACAGCCCCCTACTATCCTCAGCCTAATCAAGCTGAACGTGTCCACCGTAACCTAAAATATGCCTTAACCATCTTGTCACAGAATGACCACCGGAAATGGGATGAATTCTTACCCAGCTTAACATTTGCTTTTAATTCTGCTAAACATAGCAGCACGGGCTATACTCCAGCAAGGATATTTATGGGCAGAGAGCTTCCTCATCCCTTGACAAATTTCTGGAGAATTCCTCCTCAGGCTCTGGCTGAGGACCTAACCCCCTCTCAGAGGCATTCCTTGTGGCAACAAGTGCTCAATAATCTCAAGGCGACCAGACGTAGGCAGGCACTTGCTTTTGATAAAAGCCATACTGGGAACCCATTTAAAATCGGTGATTTAGTGTTATATAGAAGGTTTCCTACTAGTTCCAAGATGCTCCATAGAACTGCTAAGTTAACCCCTCAGTGGGCCGGCCCTTCACCTATCAAAAGGTTCATATCTCCCGTAACAGCTGTTCTTCAGCTATCCCCAAATAAGGAGAGAATTGTAAATATCTCTCAACTTAAACTTTATTGTACTTAATTTGTTGTATATGTATCTTCTTGTCTTGGCGTAGAGGTAGCGAACTCATCGCCCGGTGATTCTGATCATCGCAACCAGCCCCCAGATGCAAATCTGGTAAAATATATTGAAAAACTTGTCTTGGCGTAGAGGTAGCGAACTCATCGCCCGGTGATTCTGATCATCGCAACCAGCCCCCAGATGCAAATCTGGTAAAACATATTGAAAAAAAAACTTATTCGGCCATGTGCCAAGAAAATCGCTGTTTAGCGTGCAATATACCAGGCATCATAGATGGCATTCTGGACATCTATGAAGGTCCAAACATGGCTCACAAAAACACAACCTAACCTAGCCATGTTTCTTTTTTTTTGGTAATAATTACCAGTTTTGTAGACTAACCCCAATTGGGCTAAGGATACATTTAAAATGTCTATATGTACCTTATGTATTAGGAAGTATACCACAATTTATTGTAATACCATATTATGAGTTAGTTTAATTGAAACCATGTTTAGGTTAAGAATTTAAATATCATATTATGAAGGGATTTATGTACTATGTCTACCCTATTAAGATACCACACTACAGGTTAATTTGAATATTATGTCGTTAATGAATTTAATATCAGTGATAATATTATGCATACTGTGAAGGAACTTAACTATTGGGGCCAATTTAATAATATACCACAGTCAAGTTAATTTGAATATAATATTGTTAATGATTTGAATATTACCTCGTTAATGTGCTTAAATATGATATGATGAAGGGACTCACATGGCCAAATCAATTGAAATATTACACTGTTAATTAATAGAGATATTATGCCTGGATTAAGCAATGCCCTGCCTAATAATCATTTTTTTTTCAAATGCTTAATAACAGTATGATTACTAGTTGCCCTTGCCTAAGAATTAATGTTTATGCTATGATGTATAATATTTCCAAGAAGGAAATGCTCAGGAAAGTTTGCTTTTGTTATGTCATGAAATTCTATTTCTGTTATGTTATCAATGACATACAATCTATTCTCACTCTATCCCTGAGGCAAGGATGGATATCAATTTTGTTTCCTTAAGCCACGATAGTTGGCATATTGTAATTATGATTATTTATTATTTTGAGGGAGATATTCCTACATGTTATTGAGTTTTCGGCTTGGCAAGATGCCGACATGTTATGCCAAGTGCATCATCCCTATGTACCCCCAAAGTGATTATCCTGGAAAAAACTACATTCCAATGGACAAGTGCTTTCCCGACTAGCTTCATCACGGCGAACCAGTGGACTTCTTCAGAGAACTTTAGCCGTGACAGTAGCTCGAACCCTGATTGCCAGAGCAGGCAATCCACCACGTGTAATATTCCAATTTTAAGTGTCTTGACAAATAAGTGTTCAATAATAATAATAATAAACTATCTTGAAAGAGACAACGAAGGAGTGTGTTCTGTGCTTCATTCATGATCCGGGAACGGTGTAGGGAATAAGGTGACTTAGAAACTTACCCTCCCCAACCAATTGAAACTTTTATTGGTCCCGTTTTCATCATTTTTCCCAGGGAGGATGTGGCGATTTTTTCCTCCCCCCCTTTTACTCCCGCACTTATACGATAGCACTTAACGAATCGCATGTACGAACATGCAAGTACGAATATCGCTAGTTCGAATATCGCCGCTATCGTATATAGCCGATATTCGTGATATCGCCGGACTGAACACCACGCCCACGGACGCCACGCCACGGTCGACACGCCCTCCCGTGGTGCCTCTCTGCTTTATATACCCTAATTACCCCTCGCCTCTTTAACCTTCCCTCTTTCCCATGGTTATGCAAGAACAGTGGAAAAGCGACCAATCACCGGGAATAATTCAACCATTTCGAATTACCCGCCTGACGTCATTACCTCCCTCCTTCACCACCGGCGTCACGTGACAGTCCATTCCGATAGTGGCCTTCCGAGCGACGAGACGCACAGCGGAGCAACGAGTGAAGTCGACGCAGGTGTCCCACTCTCGATCCATACTATCCGGCAGAAAACATTCAGTGTTGAGTGGACATTGACCTACCGGGAGCAGGAAGAGTGACAGTAACTATTGGATGTGATTTAACTGACATTAACTAAGTTTCGTTTCGAATCGCCTTCACCTACGAGGTGTATTTTGTTTTGTGGTATTACTTAAATCTATTCAAATTCAACTGTTGGATTGTTATATGTCTATATTTCTATGTTCTATTTATAGTTTGTCATTAGCACTTAGCACATCAGTGGATGTTTTTGCACCGAAAATTATAGTTCGCTGCAGTATGCATCTGTACGAATATCTACATATATCTTTGGATATTTGCGAATGAAAACTGAATCCTGCCCGCATATAAAGAGATAAAAGCTCTCGTTTAAAAAATATATAAAGTACAAAGCGGTAAATTTTTAGACATAGTCAGAACTATCTCATAAATTAGTACACCAAGTAAAACAACTTAACGTAAGAGATTTCCATCAAAACTCATTCTTCTTTCATGAATCAGTAACTGAGTTGTCACATTTTGAAGGCATTTGGTTGCATGCGCCATATTATCTTTCGAAAATGTTTCTCCGGTCATTATTACTTGACTGCAAATTCCATTCAGACGGGCGTCACTCTGGCAGCATTAATTCGAAATAGAATCCTTCATTTATTTCTTACCTTGATACAACTTCAATTATTTTCCAAAGTCATCAATCAAACACCATTAATGTCCCAGAGCGGCGAAAAGCGAAAGTCAATTAAATCAAACAGAATATATCTCGTTTAAGATATTAAATGGCGGGCCACTCTTAGGAGAGCAACTTAAACTTCTAGCCGTCTACTCGTGTTTGCCCGATAAGTACACTTACTGATGAAATGTAGACACAATACCCTCGAATGCAAACAGGCCATTTGATCCCATGTGTAATACCCGCGGTGAAAGGGACAATATTGGAACACTTTTCAACTAACAGGTGGGTGGGTGCTTCTTTCACTCTACTCCCCCTCTTCCCTAAGCCCCCCCCCTCTCCCCCCGTCTCGAACACCACCCATCCTCCAAACTTCTCAAAAAAGGGAGGGGCGGTATTTCGCGAAACGTACTTCCTGTTATTACCAGTTACACCGGTCTTCTCCTGAATGGAAACAAGAGGACCAAAGGGGCAGCCTCAATTAGTCGATTGGGCAAGCCTTCCCGTATCCTTTCGCGGAATTATGCGACGTAGAATGGCTTCAATCGCCCTGCTCCGTCCCTCCCGATAAAGAGAGGGAGAGAGATGTAACGCGGACTTCCTCTATCGCGCTGCGTGGGGTACGAAGAAGAGAGTGAAAGGGAGTGGGAGTGAGAGAGAGAGAGTTTATTAAAATCGAGAGCGAAGAGGAGCCACCGCAAGGGGTAAAAGGAAAACAAACGCCGGCCACGGACAAAAAAGAAGAGGAATGGGAGTGACGTAGATGGCCCCGGACTCCTCCCCTTCATCTCCGAGTTTGCTTGTTTTTAGTGTGTCTTCTCTTGATGAGGGGAAGAAAGGGGGTGTGCCTGGTTTCGGGAAAGGGTTGATGAAGGAGGGGAGGGTTAATTGGGGAAGGGGGCGAAGGCTAGAGAGGGGAGGGGACGCGAACGTTTTTTGGGTTTGTTTCACTTGTTTGTCCTGGGATTAATGTCCTCTCGACACGAAAGAAAACGAGCTGCCAGCGAGAACGCGTTTCTGGGAGTATTTTCATTACTTTATCAAAATTCACAAAAGTGAGCGATAGAGATGGTTTCGCCTCCCGAGAATGAATACGCGCGCACACAATCTTACAGATTTAGCCCACTTCTATTTTCCTAACCCCCATTCAGTTTACCCTTTTTAGGTGTTCTTTGCTAAATTAAAAAATTAAATTCTTAAGTGGCCCCCAGACGCACAATAATACTGCGCCATATTCGATATTGCGCAATAATATTGTGCACTTATGACTAGTATTGAGGTTATTGCACAGTTATGTACTAAAGTTGTGCTTGTTTGAAATATATTAGGCAAATACAAAGAGATTGATACGTTTAGGGTGGATATTGCACAATATTTACTCAGTTGTGATCGAGACGTCATAGAGAAACGATCAAACGTTCGAGAGTTTGTTTGAATTCATCAAGTTATGCTGGCATTTTCCGGTATTGTGAAAAGTTAGATGCAAATATTATAATGATAGTGCTACTTCAGTTGTAAATTAAAATCTTCGAAGCTTCGTCCTGTCGCTAAAAATCGTAGTGTTATTGATAACTGTTGACTAGGTGAAATTGCTTCCCTCATAACAGTGTTTTGTTTTTGAATGACAGGTGAAACTATTTCTAATTATTCTTCGAATGTTTAAATATTCATCCGTGAAAATTTTTTATAATCCCTAGGTACACTTAATTTCAAATCGCGTAGTAAATTTTCATGTGTGTGTTTAGCCCGGTTTTGGAACCAATCCTTGGACCAACGTCACTTTCGTTTATTTTCACAGGCCAAGCTTAATACAATTGCCAAACAAGCTTTGTCTTTGAAGATCTTAACTGACTGGCTTTGGACGCCACTTTTCAAACAAATTATTGTGCAATTTATGGAATCGTGTAGGTGATATATAGTATTGTACAATATATATTACTCACTATCATTGCATTTATAAGGAAGCCTTTATGGTATGGTCAGGTCCATCTGTCCGCCTGCATGTTTCATATCTGAAACTACTGGGCAGATTTTCATGAGATTTGGTATTAAGGACTTTAGGGCAAATAAAATGAGAAAAATCATATAAATGGTTCATATAACCCAATAATGGATTCCACTTTACTAGGAACAAAAATGAACTTCTGTCATATCTCGTAAAATATTACTCATACCAAAAAAGTCTTCAAACAAAATTTGTAGCACTAGACAAAATGTTTTTTCTCTGCACATTTCAAGAAAATCAAAGTCGTGATTAGAAAATTTTTCCGTGGTTCGTTGTTGTCAGCGAAACAAAAATGTTTTCTGTGGTTTGTTGTTGTCAACGAAAACATTTTTCCTAGAAACTGTAGCAAACTAAATCTGCTATATATATATATATATATATATATATATATATATATATATATATATATATATATATGTTTAATATTCTTTCGTGGACACAGAGAATTTAATAAGTGAAAGGAAATGGATTACCTACGACGAAGAAATGAACGTAATTACAGTCATTTTCCTTTTGTGCGCACAAAGCGTTTCATAAGTGAAAAGGAATGGATAATTTGCAACGAAGGAATGAACGCAAACGTAAAGCTTACGTTACTGTTACTCATTTGAGGTATGTTTTAAATATTTTTTAATATAATGTTTTATGTATTACAACTGATTATTTGTAAATCAAAACTTCAATCTTTTATTGACATCACTTCTGATATATCGTTTAACAGTGTTTAGAAATTAATCTTAGTCGTTAATATTTTTCTTTCTCTTACATTATTACATAATTCGTAAAAAAAATCCTCTGCTTGTATGTATGGAAGCGTGCATCTTTCCCCCTTGTTATATTCCCGTAAAATATTTGGGTGGTCTCCATATAGCGGCATATTTTCTGTCTCTCTTAGGATCGGATTGAATAGAAATGGATTTCTCTTAAAAACATGCAACCTGAGTGTGCAGGAAAGGTTCAAGTTTTGTATGCAACGAGATATTTTTCTTTATTCAATAATTTTATGACAGGAAAAAGTCGGAACAAATCCATCAATAAGTCAATAAATGTTTAACTTACTATTTATGACAGAAATTAATCATTTCGTCAATATTTACAAGTTAACCAAATAGTCACACTCTCAGTTAAATCCCTTATTATCAATGAATTTTAGTTGACAAAATTGTATGGGTTCGGAAAGGAGTTGATTTATATTTGAATCATTAGATCTGTGGTTCTTATCCTTTCTTGGCTGCGAGCCAAATCCAATTTTCGGCGACTCATACTCTAAAATAGTTCACTTGTGATAAATTTTTAAATAAATATGAATTAAATAAAAATAATAATATTTAAAACTTAAAGTTCGTTATAATTTAAAAGCATATTAGTAGAAATGATTCAGACAGCCACAGAAGACACTAGACAACCCACTCAAAATGACTTGATGAACCAATTTTTGATACTTGTTCTGAAATAAATAAAGATCGACCAAAATAACCACGAGTTATATAAAAGATAAATGCTCTAAAAAATTCAAAACGATTCGCCATAAAAGACCAACCATTTAATTTACAATGAACTTAATATATTTTTTATTATTATTTATTTATATTGAAATCGCTCTATCCTTATTTTATTTTTAAAACAGCAAAGTCTACTTGGAAGATAAAGTTTCATTAATTAAAGCTTTATAATTTCACGATAAAATTAAAATGAGAGTATTAACGAAAACAGTTCTCAAGCGTCCATCCTTTAGAATGAATACAAGTTCTTAATTAAACTTCGTTCTTGACTCCAAATTTCTATTTTTTTAGAAAGAGGCTTCGTTTATACTGTTTCATAAAGCCCTTATACGAAGTAATTTCCTCCAAGTGTCTGGATTTTCTTCATGGAACAACCTCGGTAAATTTTGATGAGCTGCCCTAACTTTTAGTGTTTTAAAGGAGACTACTTAGCCCTTCTTGTGAAAGTGTTTTTACAACTGAAAAATAGCACTGCCGAACGAGACTAATGAAACTACTGCGTACAGTAAGCCTCTTACTTTGTCTCATGACGCATCCGAACAGATATATCCCGTTGAGTTTGATCGCCAGAATTACCGATAGCATTTAATCAATTTTATCTGAGTGCTCGCTTTTATTTTTTGCTGTACAATTACGCTCCATTTTACTGTAGATGTAACCGTACCGAAGAACATTTCATTTAACTTTTTAAATGTCATTTTCCGATTTATTTTATTTTCCCCTCTTCCTTCAATATCTTTTCTCTCATTTCTGCAGCTCCATCTTCTTTTCTCTCTTTCTCCTGGCGTTCCAGCCCTCCATTGTTCTACACCTATCTGCCTTTCGAACCGTTATCAAGAATTTTCTTTTCGTGTAGTTTCCGGTGTTTTGCGTTTTGTTTTTCATTTCCTCGTCCCGCGCAGTTCATTCAGCCAGGTTGGTTCTTCAATGAATCTTCAATCCATTGTTTTTATGATTCTCCAATCCCATATTAGAAAGTTTCTGTCTTTCTCAAAATTATCACCGCGAAAGCGTCTCATGACATTTTTTTCTTTTTCTACTTAGGAAGCAACTTGTTCTTCAGAAATCCACGACAGAAGTACCTGGTACTCAGACGTTTGAGGTGTTTGGGCTGCATTGATAAACATTAAGAGAGACGTTATTCCTAATTTTTTGTTTGATTTTTTCCCGTTAAAACGAAAGATTTATTTGATCAAAGCACCTGCCCGGCCAGTGGGTAGACCCGGGTTCGATACTCGATCAAGCACAGAATTTTTCTCCTTCTAAAATGTCAAAATTTTGTTTGAAACGGTTAATTTCGTTTCAGATTTTTTTATATTTTCCTCCACAAGATCCCGTAACCCGAAGGCATTTCTTTTTAGTAGCTCGTTTTTTTTAGTTGCATGGTGATAAGGCAAGCGATCTCTCCCATTTCGATGCAAATTAAGTCACCAAAAATATCTCGAAACGATTTGGGAAAACATCTTAACATTTATTATTGACTTTATATTCAATTTTTTTTCGTTTACGTTTCCCTCTAATGCTTATCCAGAGCTGCCTTTTCATTCTCATCCTGATACACTTTTTTCTCTTATAATTCACATTTTCTCGTATCTCAAAAGAGGTTTACTATGAAATTCTTTCCATTCACTGATTTCATTCATTTAGCTAGGAAATCCTCAACAAACTCATGTCTTCTTCCGCCCCATCAAATTCCAATGTTTCATCCTCCTCCGAGCATTACTAAAGACTATTTTTGTTCGCCTTTCTCGCTATATTGGTTGTAACATCCGCTTATATAGCTTTCCGGATCGTTAGGCGTTCGAAATCACCTCTCTTTGTAATGGTTTTTAAAAGGCAGATTAATCTCGTTTAATCTTCTCATCGCTTCCATTTTGTGGTTTCCGTGATTCTTATATTTTCTTGTTGAGTTTTTATCTATTCCTTTTTAACATCGGCGGATGCAATGTTGGAGTAACGGTAGCCTTCTCTCGGATACATTTTTTACGAAACCTCACGATATAGTTTGTTTTCCAAAAGACGGTAGTTTTAATTTTCGACATGCTATATTAAGAGCAAACTTATTTTTAAAAGAACAAATTTTCCGTAGTGATATGATGGCTGATTGCGCATTTATCATTTAAATTCTAACTCGGTCTAAATACTTAGCTGAGGAATCTACGTCACATTTACAGCACTCGGAATTCGCTTTCTGGAATTTCTCGCGTAAAAATCGCACCCTCATTTTCAAACTGAAAAACTTACATAATATGTCTAGCTTTCAAGTGAGTGAATACGTACTGCATATGATTTTCCATTAATGTAACGATATCAATTGTGCAACGTTCATCTAATTTTAATATTCGTGAACTGCGCCCACTGCAGCACCCTATAACCTCAGCTCTGATCCTTTTCATGGCATTCTTTCGTGATATCCTCCTCTGCTCCTTCGAAAAACAAACTTCCCCTTCCTAACACGCCATCCATTGTTGACTGACAATGAGATATATCTACGATCTCTCTCTTTTTCTTTGCCCCACCAATCCCTTCTTTATTATCGAAACTCGCTCCATTTTCTCCTTCTCTCGAATTTCTTCCTGTCTCCTTCTTCACCCTCTCGGTCCTTCCTTTGTCTTCATAATTTTATAACCTTCGAAACAATCTATTCCAATCCAGCTTTAACGACACACGATTTGATGGTTCTTACGTATTGTGCGACCAGGATGCTAGCTAATTCCTTATGCTACAGCTTATTTATTCTTTCTTTCACGCGTGGTTCTATCTACATCAGTGATTCCCGAACTATAGCCCGCGGGCCGCATTCAGCCCTCCAAGTGTCATCATCCGTCTCACCATTAGTTTAACAATTAAAGAACACAATGTAACAAAATGAAAATGGAAAATAATAAAAACAATATATATCTTTATCCCTCTACACTAGATTAATACATTTCAAAGAAAGCAGCTAATTTTGACCCACAACTCAACTCTTTAGTTTCCTAATCATTCCCCAATTCTATTTTCGACCGGGTGTGGCCCGCGAAAATGGAGTAAGTGGGTTATATGGCTCCCGATGAGGGATTATGTGGCTCCCGACCCGAAAGTTTTGGGCATCATTGGTCTACATTATTATCTAGAATGAGTTTTTCTAAAACCTGAATTATTCCTCTTGCGTTTTCTATAGTTTTCTGGTGATATGTTTATATCGAAAAGGTATCTTAATTAATTGTCCTAACTCGACTTCTGGACCTCTATTCTTCATTTTGGAAACATTCCTATGTCTCAACTCTGTTTCTGTTTTCGCAATAATGAGGCGTTTATGTTTAAACGATATTTAGGAACCTTCTTATTAAGACTGCACGATAAATTCATCCCATAAATACACGCTACAACGACCTTTTTTCCGTGAATCGCAGTTGAAGCAAGTAAAAAGTTAAAGAGCTTTAAAAAAACACCCTCTTACTTTTTCATTATGCTATAAAACTCATTGAATGAAAACGTTACGGGAAAAATGCCCCTTTTTATGATTGCACTCATCCACAAGAACTTCATCATGTTAATCTTTTATAAAGTTTGCATTTCATTTTTCAGATTTTTTTATATGATGAATGATATATGATGAATGTAAACTATACGAAGTAAATTAAAAGTATCCCACGTACTGTGTTTAAGAGACAAGTAGGCATTCTACATTATAAATCATACCGTAGTATTCTTGGATTTATCTTGAAATTTAACTTCTGTAATTCTTATCATAACTTCAAAAAGCTTCAAATGCATTTGGTAGTCTAATTTGAATTTGTTTTTCAAAGGTAGATGTTTTATCGATGAAGTTTAATAGCCATGAAAAAATAATTCCGTTTAATAATGACTAAGCGGTTCTCAATAATAATAATATTTATACAAAGCTAAAAGTACAATAAGAGTTAATAATATGACTCATATTCTACGTATAAATTAATATGGCAATCCGGCACACATAAAAGATGCACTAGGATTTTCTAAAGGCAAAAATAGTATATGACCATCATCTACGATCGCTTGAATTCTATAATGATGGTTTAGCCCATGCATAGAGATCCTTTTCATAAGTTTACGTAAGTTAAAACCCATGGATTACTAATAAAGTTTGTTTTTTAGTCTTTTCTTAACACTATCTACAAGAAAAGGTTATTCTTGTCGAAGACTTAAATTAGCATATGCAGACAATAGAAAATTTTTACGTTAGTCGTATCATTCATTCACGGCGATGAAAATCGGCCATCGAGAGTCATTTTTCTCTCTTAGTGTCTTTAACTAAACTTTTATTCTTATTATTCGAGGATTCCTGGCCATTATTCTTTCTAGACATTGGTCTTTATGAACAGGGTGCGCCAAATTTCACCGAAAATTTACGGATGTACGTATTACGTTAAGAACCCCTTATCTTTAATAACAGCTAAATGAAAAGGTAAAATATTTTCGAGTCGGTTTGATATCGATCTATTCCATTGTTGATTTAAAAATTACTCAGGCTATATTTAAATATATATCCACTAACGAGATAGAAGCACCAGCCTGACAGACTGTTTCACGTGACGAGAATATATACGGTTCAAGGCTAGCCCAAATATACGTTAATTCAGATTTTTAACCGCAAACGACTCAGTTGTTCGATGTTTCTCCAAGGCTGTACCAGATGTTTCCCATTAGTTTAAACAAATATTCTACAGAAGAGGGATAATATTTTGGAGAAATTTGGCACGTTGGCGGTGGAGGATGCGTGAAGTCGTTTAAGAAGAGCAAGAGAGAGAGAATGGGACAGTGGGAATGAAGAGGGCGAGGGGGATCGGGAGGCTGAAGCCGGAGGCTGAAATCTGAGCGTCCTCATTCCTTCCCGTAAAAGTCAGTTTCCCTGGACAGTTATGGCGCCTCTTCTCCGTGCTTCGCAAACCCCTCCCCACGGCAATCTCTCTCCCCATTCCAGCCTGTTTCTCTAATGCAACCACCTCCACTCATTCCCGCCCCTCTTCTCTCTCTCTCCTCACTCTGCTCTCCCGCCTCCCTCATCCACTCCTATCTCCTATAAACTATCCTCCACTTCCCGGCCATACACTTTTCTCCTCTCCATCTCCCTCTTTCCTTCTCACCACTTAATTCCTGCGCTCCCCGTTATCGCTTTCCCTCTGCCTACTCGTATCTCCTCCTACCTTCCAACACCTCTTCCCTCGATTCCTTTTCCCACCATCTTCCCTCGCATTTTCATCGCTACTCTACTCCTGTTCCAATCTCGTCCAATCTTTCTCGCTCTCCCTTCCTCCGCCGCTCCTTCCCCTCTCTTCCCCTTTCTCTCTCCTCTCCCGCACCTGTGGAGGGGCCATACGGTGAGGAGGATCCTTCAAGTCCACATGACAAGCGTGGCTATTTTTAAGTCGGGGCGAGTTTATTTTTTCGCCGCTCGAGTGTTTTGTTTTGGAATGACAGGAGAGTGTGAGGGAGAGAGGGAATGGCGAGTGAAAGAGCTGGCTGAGGGAGGGAAGGAAGTGGCACGACAGAGCTTATTGATTGGAGCGGGGAAGGCGCGTGGCGTGTGCATAAGGCGACTCCCGAGCGGTAGGGAGTGAAAACAAATCCGAGCAACGCGTTTTAGCAACTGAGCGAAAAAGAGTTGAAGAGGAGGGGAGAGGGAGTGGAGGGAAGAGGCAGGGGATGGAAGGGAAGGGGTTAGGGAGGAAATGGGTTAGGGAAGGGATGGAAGGGGGTGGGAAGGGGCAAGAACCTAGTGGTGGTGAAGGAGGGAAAAGCAGGACGAAATTAAATGAGGACGAGGGAAACAGGGTTCGCATTGCTACATCTCATTCAGTGCACGGAAAATGAATAACTTTACAGTTATGCCGACAAGACTTTATTTTTAAAATTTTTAATAGAATAAAATTCTGAATTATCCGTCGACTGATTTTCCATTTTCCAGATAATTGGTGGCTCGTGCAAGAATATACGGGTACGGATTCGTTGAACGAACCGTTCTTGGTTCGAAAAATAATAAATCTTGGTATTATGGATCGTAATTACCTCGTAAAATAAAGATAATTGGGAGAAGTCATTGAGTGATGTTCTGTCATGGGTTTTTAAATAAACGATACGCGTGAAACTGTATACCTGGTGGCCGATGGATATGATGTAATGAAGCACACTTGCACATCAAGATTGTATCGCAGATGAGTATCATCATTCGCAAAACTATTATTAGTCAACTATAGTGCTTAATTGCGGCATTATAAGAAATTATTTTGTTCGTTCTAAATCTTTAAGGAAGATGAAGCACGATAACCAATAGAATCGAGTAACCATTCAAAAATATTTGACACAGGTTAATCGTTATATACCTTATATTATATATCATAAATGTTAGAAGTCCTTGCTCTACCAACTCAATTATAAGAATAACCCACAAATGAAAATTTTGATTTCATTTTAAATATTGAAATTATTCTGCTCAAGCAGATTGTTGAACTATGTGAAATACTGCTAAGTGGTTTCGGTGAATCGGTGAAATAAAGTCTAATACAACACGAACTTTGGATGGTACTTTTAAAAGTTATTACGCTGCGTATATGACATACACAACTTCTACATAAACTTTGATGAAGAAAAAAATTTTTCTCAATATGCCAACGTCTTCACCGAAATGAAATTTTTTGAACACGTGCCGTGCCGTTAGCTCCTAGGTTTGAAGGACTTTTCGGAGTGCTTCTCTTATTCCAGAGCTTTAAATTTTTCGTTGGAATCGAGGAAAGAACATTCTCGAATATGGAAACTAAAATATTTTGGGTCAAGAGCATCTTAAGACCGCGACTCAACATGGAGCCTAAACGTGAACACATAATGGACGTGAAACCCGAGATATTTGCAGAGAGAGAAAAAAAATAAGTGTAAGACTGGTAGGAAATTTTCATAAAGAGTCCCAATTATTAATGTTGTTATCTTTTTAATGCCGAGGTTCCCTTTTTTAAATCAGCTTTCTCCTTGAACGTACCAATTTCTCCACTCTCATTTGGTGCATACAAGCATGCATACTTTCACGTGGCACGTTATAGATCTATAGTATATTCGAACCACTCCGCCAAACTCATAAATCTGTTAACGTTCTCTTTATTTTTTAACCTTGCGGAAAACAGTAAAGATTGACGTCGCTTGGTGAAACTCGTGAAACCTACAAAGGCATAACGCGGAAATGACTGCGAAATGACTGAAATACCGTCAATTCGTTATTTTTTGGGGGTAATGGAATTTCGATCGATTATCGAAACCTAACTGAGTTGTTTCGGTCGAAAGTTCTGTTTTCCCCACGTTAGGGTCTCGGGTTCTATTCTCAGAGGTAATGCTTCATGCTCCGATATAAATCCCGAGAAAAATAAACGGCACCGTTCCTGAGAAAGGAGGCTCCCCTACTAGGTGTATTTCTTGACAATAGAACATTTCCATCTGAAATCAGTGCATTGACGCGTCCCGTCGACAGCCATGAAAAAATATTCCACTCATGAGTACTTCTCCTTCGACACGTCTTCAACTGGGAGTGTCGATGATAATGATGTTTGCAAGCCCGAAAATGTTTTTTGTCGAGCCAAGTCATTAGTGCCCACATAGTGATAAATTTTTCGAACGATTTCGCCGATCTCATTACATCGTTCCTGCAAAGATAGAAGTCACGCATCAATCGGCTTTCTCGAACGCTCTCTCTCCTAAGTTGCTTTGGCGCTCATATGGTATGATAACTCTCCCGAGGAATTTTCTTTTATGTGAAAGAAATCGATGTCGCGAATAAGTCAGAATTTATGGTTGCAATGAAAAAGTTCGGGTTTATTATTGTGACCTACTATTCCCGTCCTTGTCTCCCTCTGACGCTTCACTTCGTCATAATGTCTCTTTCTAAGAAAATAAACCATTTATACCATGTTTTGATGGAAAAGGCAGTAATGTGTATGTCAAAGTAAAATATTGTCCACGAATATTCTAAGAATGAAAATCTGACCTCCGACCTTCTTATAATTCAATGAGCAAACGTAACCTCTCTACTAATAATAAAACTCGTGTTGAATTAAGTGCAAAGGGATCCAAAATGTTATTATTTGATTGAATGACTCGTTGAAAATAATATATTAACCAATTAGTAACAATAACTCAAAATAAGGACATGTATTATTGAAAAAATTAGGCATAATAATCCAGAAATTCAAAACAAACAAACAATTAGGTAAAAGCTAGAATAAGGGTATAAACCCAAATAACCTTGTATACATATATTTCGTCTCTTTTCTTCTAGGTAAACGAATAACCCTGTTCCCTCGACAGCATGCTCTTACGTAATCTTTTACGGAAAAACGACTCTTCATAACTGGCTCAAAATATTCGCTGAAACTCAGCAATTCATAAAGCTAGTCATATAACCATGTCATAACAAAATTTTCCCTACCTATTAAAGTCTATTCATCATAGCTCCACGCGTGATTTTAAATCTTGTGAAACCACGTTTTAAAAGACGTCTCTTTCACATTGACGCCACAGTGAATTCCTTGAGAATTTTCCTCTCCGAACAACTTTTTATCGACTCAACCCTCGGAGCTTATTCTCGTTCGGAAGTTTTTGCTCTATCTGCTCGACGTCGCTTCGCCCTATTCCCAGACGCGTACGAAAAACAAACCAACGATGACGCAGGTTTTTCGGTCCGCTTTCCTCTTATCTGTCTGCCTTTCCCCGCCACGCCTTGCGTCACTGGTAGCCTTTTGCGGATTCCATCACTCGCATTTTGATAGCCTTATCCCGAAACTTGTCATCGCCGCAACAAGTCTTCTCCTCGGCGCATGCGCGGAAGCGAGAATCCTTCGCTCGAGCCGGAAGGAACGAACGATGTCTGCAGAAACCTCGAGAGGGACTACGCGGCGGTAATCTCCACCGCCCAAGGGATCGAGGCCCGCGAGACGGAAGAGGACGGCTGCGCTAAAATCGAGGCGGAAAAGGAGTCGTATTTAAAAGTCGAGTAGGAGAGGGAAATATTGCTGGAGTTGTTGCGAAAAAATTCATAAAAAGAGGGATCGATTCGACGAACGGTCTGAAGCTCTCAATTTCCCCTCCAGACAGTGATTTGAATTCAGTTATGCTTTCAGCGTCAAGCTCGCAACGTGTTATTCCGGTTTCCGGAAGAGGATGTGATGAAATCGGGAACCGGCGGGTGGCAGATTGAATGAGATTACGTGCATGTGCCCAGGGAAATGGGCGAAAGAGCGATGCTGCGTCGCCAAGGTAATATGTCGAAAATCTCTAACCTTCGCATTGGTGATATTTGAACGCATACACATAAACCTATATTCATTTTTGTCGATAGCAGTCATTCAGTTAATTTTTATTGTCGCTTTTTTCTTTAAAAAATGGCTTATTTATTCGGCTTGTCTGCCCGTCCAACTGAAGAGGCAATATCTCTGGAATCCTGCATTCCGGAGAAGCCAAATCTTCAGAAAAGGCTGGTCTCTACGAGAGCTAGACATGGTAAAAATTGTGTCAATTTAGGATCAACTTCTGGGAATTAATCGGAAAAAAGTCGCTAATTATGCTTCATATATAGGCAACCAACAGTGCATCGCATCTGTGATTCTTTAGTCCGCTGGAAAGATAGCAGACGGTGAAAAAAAGCATCTTATGTAATTTCCTCTGCAAGTGTTCCTTCACTTGTTGATATTTAACTCAATTTGATACGAATAGATGCGATGAAATGTGTGTTAAACCAAATCACTTTTTAATAAGGACCTAAATAGCGACCGAATTACGACTTATTTGACCAAAAATTAGCTCGAGTAATAAAATATTTCTCGCCCTAAAAACAAACTTAAATGCTACTTACGATATACTCCTTCATTTTGAATGAAATCTAAATTCATTCCGGCACTGCTGTTATAATTATTAATCGATCGTAACTCGCATCCGTTCTTTTACCTACAACCTGCGATAACGTCATAAATTAATAAATGTCGATTTACTCCTTTGTCAACTGCTTCCCTATTTTCAAATAAACCCACCCAAGTGATTCGTTTTCATCTCATACCAATATTTTTACAAAATGGTCCAAATGAGAGACCTTCTCTAAAACAGCTTTCCCGCCGTCCTGCTATCCCCAAAAACATCACACGCAGTCGCCCAGGTCCTCCCAAGTGCCGCCCACGCAACTCTCTCCATTCTCTCGTCCTGCGGCTGAAACTAATGGGAGAGACGGAGGGACACGTAGAGTCAAAGCGTAACAAAGAGAGCGTCAGTGGAAATAGAACGGAGAGATGACGGAAACGGGATGGAGTGAAGCGTATGAAGGGAGGAATAAATACACCACGATATATTCTACAAACGGTTATTCTATTGTGGTATATATAGACTTTGTTCTGCTCAAAATAATCACAGATATTTTTATGCATGCGTCACATATCACTTTTTCATCGCTGTATCTGTAATTTAAACGAGGGCGTATTTAGGCGGGGGTAGGGAAGGAATTTCCCTACTGGATTATTTATTATTTTCATTGTTGCGTAATTTTTATGATTATTATTGCGTTGTAAATATCTGGCATCATCATCAGCTAGCGCCGAACGCTGGTGATATTAAAAAGTAAAATTATTATCATTTTAAAATAAAAATTAAATAGATATATTCAAGTAAATTTTTGTATGCCAACCTTTAGAAAATTCTGCATACGCTCATGATTTCAAAAGATATTTAGGCTGGTGGAAAATTTTTGCAGTGAACTAAATCTTAAAATTCAGAGTATTTTGATCACGAATGTTAAAGTGACAATAATCCTTTAGTCAATTGCGCCATTTAATGTTACGCTTGCTGTGTTTTACGAATAGGCTTTTATTCGAGGAGATTGTGAGAGCTTAAAGGGACGGAGACATCGGGTGAGTATGGAAAGTGGAAGAGACGAGAAAGGAGGGAAGAGAGGCGGAAGGTGCCCACCGGAACCCTCTCCTTATCCCCGCGATGGCTTACAGCTTCCACTCCCGGGAAGAAGGTTACGAAAGGCGGGACTTGCTGCAGGCGCACATATGTGCCCTGTGGGATTATGGGAAAGTTTAGCAGGAAAAGCGAATAGAGTGGGGAGCCGGAGGAGGAAAGCAGGAAGTATGTTTGGAAGTGATGAGCAAGAGGAAAGAGGACTGGGATGACAATGGATAAGAGAGGAAAGGGAATGTAAGGGGAACGCCGCATGACGGACGTTGAATGCGATAAGGGAGGGAGTTCTTTCGTCAAACGATCAAATATATAAGTTTATCAATAACTTACCTCGGTTTCACGTAAGGGAAGGCATTTGTTGGACCAGTGGTACCATTGACAGAGATAACTTTCCTGTGCATTTCACTATTCACAATGTTTTCAGGTGGAGGTATCCTTTAAAGAAGAAGTAGATTAAAATTGCTCTGTGCGAAGTTAGCGCAGTAAATGCATGAATTAAAATAATCATTACATAATGCATAAAATTTTTGTCTAAAAATGTGCGTGTTTCTAGCGCTAAAATATTTTAGATCAGCGTTTCTTAAACTTTAGTAATCTGAGGACCCCTTTTATGCAAATTTCTTTGCTGAGGGAACCCTCGGGACTACTGCTGGGGACCCCCGGGGGTCCGCGGATCCCAGTTTAAGAACCGCTGTTTTAGATCATTTTGTTTAACCCTACACTGCCCAATGTTAACTTAAATTAACAGAACTTTGATTCTATATTATAGCTTTTATTTTGCCAAATCGACATTAACTTAATATTTAGGTTTCAGCTTACGATATCATCGACGAAAATTCACTAAAGATAATAATGATAATTTAAATGTCTCGAGACGACATCATTTTTCAAATCACAAAATGAATTTCATGTTTTTTTATTTAGGCAGCAGAGTTAATTTATTCGTATACAGTATTTACTAGTTTATTGATATCAGTATGCATTTTTGCCCTTTTTGTTCAGGGGTGGTGGTTAGCTACACTAATCACATACATCTAATATTAGTAAATTAGTGGAATACCGATTTGATGTTTTCATAGCAACAACTGGAGCTCATATCGAACTCTTTAACTGTAATAAAAAAAAATTTGTGTCACTCTTTGAAACTGTACCTTATTTTTTTTATCTTAGGTAGTTTTTTAAAATAAATTTTTCTAGTCGAGAGCTTCTTTTGTAGACATCCTGTAGTTATCAACAATAGCCACCTTCCAAATAGTTTATTCTATCGACTAAGGTGATTTAGAAGTGTTCACATAATATTTTTATGACGATAAAAATTCACTTTAAAAATTTTTTTAAACCTGTGCCCTGAAAGGTTTAAGAATTGTGTGAGGTAGTAGTTGTAATTTATATAATGAAGCTCCAAGGTAGCATCTCCTAGTTGACGCTATTTTCCCCACATGTGCGTTTTCATTAAGAAGCGCAAGTGCCCAAAGCACTACGTCCTTTGTGAATGAGGAGATGTGGCTCAAACCCTCGCTTCGTTACACCGAGAAAAGGCTAATTCTGTCCGGCCTCCTCTCTCCCATGTGAATAAATGCATGTAAGAGTAAAATTTTCCTGCAAAGACAGCAGACCGGAATAATCGCCTTAATTAATAGTAGTAGTTAGTATAATTCTCTGCTCTGCCTAAAGCTTTGAATTTTACTGAACTCCATTTTGAATAATCGTAGTTGATGATGTTATTACATATGACTAAGTGAAACGCGCAGAATTACGTCAAAATCTTACGATCAAAATCTCTCTCTCTCTCCCTTAATTCTTAAATGTGTGAAGTAAACAAGTCCCACGCAACGGAGAAGTGAATTGAATTCTCGAAATTTAATTAAAATCTGCTGTAGCGGTTTCTTGCTATTTTAAGGTAAGCCACCTGTTTTTTTCCTCCGATAACTTTTATAACCCTTCGCTTCCAACTAATTACCGCTCGCCTGCCGCCATCAAATTTCGCGTTAAATTTTTCCGACACTGAATCCCCTTTACTTCCTTTCGCATCGTATCCGTACACATCCCTGCCCCTGATTTAACCCATTTTCCCTCCCTCCTCTCCTCTGTGTAATTTTGATTCCTTGTTCGCCGTAACGCAGTTTATTTATATTCAGGAGGATTTTTTCCACCCAGCGCTCTTCATCATGATCGTCCTTTTTGACCTAGGAAACGACAAACGCAACGGGTCACCAAGCCCACGAAGCAAACGGCTCTCACAGTGGGGGAGGTCCAGCCACCGCCCACGTGGCCACCTATACGTCTCCCTATACACCCCTCCCACCCCCGCGCTGCAGAGCGACAGTACCACTCTGGGGCCACCTAGGGGCAGGGGAAGTAATGACGGTTAGAGGAGGAAAAAAAGATTATGATGACGCGAGCGGTAGCCAGAGAAAGAATTGGGAGGTGGAATCCAGGAAGATGAGGAGTGTGAGAGGGGTAAATAAAGTGGGATGGAGTATATGAAGTTGAGAGAGGGACAAATGGAAAAACGTAAATGGAAAGAGATGTTATATAAGTGAAACGCTAAAGGAAAGATGGATCGAGGGGTAAGAATAGAGAAGGGTCGAGAGAGAATGAAAAGGAATAGAGGGTGGAAAATAGCGAAGAAGTGGTATTGAAACAGAAACGAGAAGAGTAAAGAGAAACGGTAAGAATGCGAAAAAAATACTACTACAAATAAAACTATCGAAAATGAAAATGAAGATAAAAGTACAGGCAGAAGCGCGAATAGTGAAGGAGAAGTAGAAACGGGAGCAAATAGGAGAAAATTGAGTTGGAACTGAAAGAGGGAGGAGCTTGCGGAGAAGACCTTAAAGTCGTTATGGAATGATTTATTGATTCAACCTTTTGTCGGCGCGTTAAATCAACATCGTTCTCTTTTCCATCACGTTCGCAAGGCAAAAATACAGTGGACTGAATACGTGCGACTTGATATATTGCGAACCTCGATAAAGCAATTGGAGAGAGGGGACACGGCAAGTAATCTCCGACGGTGAATGTTCCAAAGAGAATACAAAATCCACAATACGAGGGATAAAACGCGTGAAAAAGAGGGAGGATGAGGGCGGATGAAAAATGTAATAGAACGCAGAGGGAAATAAAGGGTCGGTTTTATTCGAGGTGAAGCTCAGCGTCTAATTTATTATACCCTTGGTCTCGTTTTCGGAGGTGTCTCGTCGGGGGAAAAGAAATAATTCAGAGAAATATTCCGCAGCCAGCGGATTTCGAACCCCACACGAGATGAATTTTTGGTAGCGACTCGTCACTAGCACAAGAGGCTGCGAAGGGCTGAGGAAATGGAAAAACAGGCGAAAGAACCACGGGCGAAATAGACGGGGGTGAGTGAGAGATTGAGAGGAAACTGCGGACAACGCGAAATTAGAGGGCGAGTTGATTTAGAGAATTAAAAATGTAAATAGGGCATTCGCGGAATTGCGGGATTGCCTTTTGCGTCCGACCCTTGATTGGATGGGTGACCGTCATTGATTGATGGAACGTTCAAAAGCATCGGGATTAAAAACCTGTGGCTTGTAACGAGAGAGACGGAAGCGAGCTCAATGCCCTCTGATGAGGAAAAATAGAGTGTATGGGAACCACACCTGGACACATTCGAGCCTTTTAATAATCTACTAATGAATGCTGTGCGTAGTCCGTGTAAATTATAGGAACGACGCATCAAATCGCCTTTCTTTTTGGCAGTTAAGCGGAAAAGAACTATTTCAAAAAATAATCAACCACAAAGAACGATAACAGGATTGTTAATTCTGCCGAATGAAAATGGAACTTGTAAATTCGAGAATGGGTAATTTCTAAACTGGCGCCATCAACTTGCTAAGCCTCGGTCGGTAACTGAGGAAGTTCGGTGAATGAGACGATAACGGCAAGTCGCCTCATTCACTGTCTCATCATTGACACACTTTGAAACCCCGCTCCTTATAAGCTGATCGTTCTTGTTAAAAACAACACTGGTTCGATTCCAGTAATCTCTCTGAAGCTGCACAAAAATTAGCTTGCAATTCAAAAAATGTACATGCTTAGGAGCCCTCGAATTTTTCCGAATATAGAATAAATAAATATTTTATATCTTTTTCTTTTTATTCTAATTTCTGAATTACTTTCCAGTTAATCATTATTTTTGGACCGAGTCGCCTAAAAGGCTTTACCTTTTCAGCATATTCCTGTTAATTGTTAATAAGCGCAACTTGGTAGGTTTTACAATGAGTTTGTTTTAATTGAACGTCAGTGTTTGTTGGGTGAGGAGAAAGGGGTAGAGGGAAGAAACGCACCTTTTTAGGCTGGTTTCCAAAGGAAACAGCCATATGAAATGGCCCTGTCTGTGGGTATGTGTGCATGTGTGTCCCCTAATAACAACTTTTGAATCATTGAACCGATTTTCATGAAATTTGGTACGCGGCTCGTTTTTTTCCTATTTGTTTTACATAGAAAGTCTCAAATCCATCGTGCAGGAATGTTTTCTTTAATACTTTAAATTATCTTAAAATTGTGGTATCGGAGCGAGGTTTGTTCTGTTCATACCTCACATCACCGTCGCGTAAGACGAGTGATTTAACGAGTGATTTAGTCACCTCGGCCTCCAGATCCTTACCTTGGCGCTGCGATAAATGTGTATTTGAATTCACATGGGAAGATAGACAAGCGTTCATCATAGCAACGAGATTAAACAAACTACTGTCATTGTTAATGCTGTAATCTTTTAATAGAAGTCTCTTTATTTTAATTGGTATTGATACGAGCATTCCTACGTTTTTGAAGGGATATTTCTGCTAATAATTGTATTTATTTATCGTATTTGTTATTGATAGTAAGTTTTTATTTATCTTAAATACTTTTTCTTTATTCAATATTTAAGATAGGTAATACTGTTGTAAAGGATGTTAATTTGAACAAATTTAATTGAAACATTTTAAGTGTTGTGTTGTAGCTTAGCAATTCTTCAGATAACTATATTTATAGTGTTTTATATGGATGGTTGATGTTATGTTAGGAAAAGAACAATTTATTATTTTTGTCATTTAAGTTAGGTGATTAAATATGAAATATTCAACAATTTTACTCCTACTAGTATCTAAAGCTGAATTACTCTGAACTAGCAGTATATTTTCGTTGATTTTAAGCAATATGAATGGATAAGTTAGTATTTCCATTAATGAAACAAAATATATATATACCAAACATTCTTACGTTTGCCACTGAGTTCTCTACTTCTGTCTGCCATTCTCTCAACTGTAAAAAGATTAAATAGAGAGAACCCCACTCAACAGCTGGTAGGTAGACACTTTTGCAAATTTGTACGCCTATGCAAGTCGAAAGGGTTTATTCATATTAAAGTATTAGCTATATAAAAGTTGGTTATAAAAATTCATTTTTATACCTTTACTTGTTTTCTTTTCCACTCGATTACCCTTCAGCAATGAACTGTTGATTCATACATATAATAAAGCGGCCCTTACACGGTTAGTAATACTGACAATATTTATTGTCAGTTATCTGTGAAAGCTACAGTAATGCGCTCACACGATCAGTGTTCGATGTCAGTATTTTCATCAGTCAAGTGAAATTCGGCGAGAAGTGAACATTCAAAATGGATAATACGGGAAAGACGTGTGTGGCGACTGTGTTAGCATTAGGACTGAAAAAGAAAAGAAATCGGAAGAGGTGGATTAAGAACTGGATCGCAATGAGAGGGAAATACACTCATCTGAATCTTTTAAAGGAAATACAAATATCCGATTCTCGTGATTTTCAAAACTACTTTCGAATGAGTTGTGATGCTGTGATGATCTTGGGAATTTAAAGAATATGCTAATTTCTATAATTGATGCATTCCAAATCTTTCGATGTTTTTTTCGAAAAATTACTAATAAATTTTCATCTCTCTTCTTTAATTGATCTCCGTTATAAAGTCTTGAAAGTAAATTTCATAAATTCCTTTGCTTGCTTCTCGGGAGTTTAATTTATTTTATATAAAAGACAAAAACCACTACTATGCGTTTTATAAAAAACTACTCCAACATTTTAAATCCGGCAGTTTTAATTCTAAAATCGACTTTCAATCTTACTCATTAAGTTTGCTTTATCCATTCAGATGTGTTTAATTAAACTTAAAATATGCGCATATTTTTAATAAATTTACGGAAATTCCAAGCTTTTACAAAAAAATGCCATAGCTATCTCGATAATATCTGTAAACTTGATTATATTTGCACCAACATTTTTTATTTCTTACTTTTCTGTTTCAAAAGTTATCATGTGCAAATAAAATATTACGTTTTCTATTATTAATAATGTTATTTTAATATAATTCAATAATGAACCTATTGAAGTATTTATGTTAAGAAAAAGCTTAATAAATACGCAAATATAATATATAGATATAATGATTATATTCAAAACTCAAATGTTTTATTAATTAAACAAGATGGAAAAGTATACTCCATAAATGGAATACACAGAGATTTCAAAGGCGTTCTTAATGGGAAATACGTATAGAACGGTATCGAAAAGGTGATTTTCGAATTTTAATCACCGAAACTATAGTATCGGGGACTATCTTGTAGTAAATGTTGTTCTATATCCAAATAATTTTTTTAATCTATACCTTACAGATCATATAAGAGCTAGGGAGAGAAAAGTTTGGTATTTCATTGTTGCTTGACGGATGCCATTTAACGAGATACGAGTATAAGTTTATTAAAGTAATTATGTAAAATGGAAGTTCTAATTGACGGATTTAGTTCAAAATCACAATTGGGCAACAAATTTTAATAACGATCACTCCTACTTAATTAAATTAAAATCCGTGTAGCGGTTTAGCAGATGCAAGTTTCGACGGACGAACGGACAAGACGTGCCCATAAGGCGTTCCGCTATTACCGCTTCGCTGGTAAAGAACGCCTAAAAAGTTTATTCGTGTGTTTGCTTAAAGGTAATAAATATTTAAAGCATCTTTATTTATAATTATTTCTTATTAGCAGCAAAAGGAAGTTGAAAAAGACCTCTTTATTCTAACTGCTCGCGGGAATCCACTTTCTTCGTTTTTCAACTTGTTTCCTTTGTCCTGAAAAATATTTTCGAAAATCTTGTCTCGATCCAGTGTATTTACCTTTTAGAGCTATAATATTCTCTCAGTGAGGTTTCTTAGAACATGCATCTTAAATTTTCTAAATCGTCTTTTACTTTTTATTATATGAAAATTGTTTTATTGTTTCCTTTCCGTTTCTCCCCTAATATCCACAAAATTTTCTCAAGCAAACCCCCTTTACTCCATTTTTCCTGAATTTTCAAATATTTTCCTTAAATGCATGTTAACATTTCATCCATAACTACAACTAACAGACAAAGGAGAATAACTACTACCTCTTCCAAACAACGAATGTGTTGATTCTTCATCTGTACAATTTTAATGCATTGAGTTAACCATATTTAATATATCCTATACACTTAATACAATACATACTATAATTCAATATATGTAATAGGATACTTTTTTAACGGAGGTGCCGGGCTGGTTAGAGCGTTGGCCTTCCACGCAGCGGTCCCAGGTTCGAATTCGACGGTGGCCAGGATTTTTCAACCTGGGATCGTCCCGTCCCCTACTAGTGTGATTTGAGGAGACCGCGCAAGTCAGCGCTCTGTCCTTCGGAAGGGACGTTAAGCAGTTGGCCCCCTTGGTGCTTTTGGTTAAGAGTAGGCTAATGCCGGCACCGGGTTTCCCTCCTCTCTTGTGTTCGTGTATGTGTGCGTTCGTTGTGGAAGAAGTTGTGGCTATAATAATCCAAGAGGTTGATTAGCCATAAATACAATCCAAAAACAACACTTTTTTAACTCTAATAATCAATTATTAATTTCCTTTTTTCATTTAATAATTCACTATTTTTCCAAGTTTTTCTCTCGCAAAAATTACTAGAATTTTTTTTCGATATCAATATTTCATATGTCGACATAATTACGTACATAGTTTCATTAATCCTACTCGTTAGATTGAAAAATTTTATGAAAATAGAGTGAAAATAAAAAGTGCTGCCTCTATAAATATGACATTCCCCATGTGTTTAAGTATAATAACATATTGATATTTCGTTTTTGAGTTAAATTTCGTGAAAATCTCCTAATCTCTTATCAATCTAGAAGTGCTGTCGTTAATCAAAGACCCATATAGTGTTTCAGAAAAGATATTCAACTGAACTTATTTGGAAGTATGCTTCCATCGTCAATATTACTCAGCATAAATGACAGAAAATATTGGATTACAAGTTTTTCGTAAGAAGAATGAATAGGCACATCCTGCGAACGTAGGACCTATGAAAATTGAATTCTTTACAAGATTGACGTATCAGTTCCAAATCTTTACCAGGATTTTTGTATTTTATGAGTTTCGCAAGAAACGAATACAAACAAGATCCACGAAGATGAAGTACACATGAGCTAATCCAGTATGAAAATCATCTTATTTTTACTTTATACAACTTGACTAAACGTTTGTTTCTCAATTATTATTATTCTCTTCCGCTCTTATGCAATTTTTTTGCGAACGTATTTGCCAAATTGTTGAAAAATTTTCAATAGGTACTACCCGCATGTGTTCATAAATTTACTGAATCTACAACTTAGGAGAGTACGAGTTTATTAGATGGTCCAATCTCTAGCTGTTTATCTTTCTCCGAAATCTTGTTTAATTTGATACGACAAAGTTGAGGTAATTTTAATTTGCATTCAATTTTTATTTTCTTCAAGAAAATTTTCTAAGTAAAAATATATTGAAAAGGAAATTTTAAAAACTGAAAAATTCCACTATATTAAATACAGTGGAATTTTTCATTATTTTTTTATTTTCTTAAAATGGAATTCCACAAAGTTAAAGCTTGCTCAGTGAATTATATTTATTAAAAACTTTCTGTATTCGTCCACGGGGAAACCTTAACTATCTACGTTATGGTGCTAGCCGCAAAATTTAACTGAAATCGCTTTATCGAACCAGGTAATTTAATCATTCAGTAGAGAATTATCGAGTTGGTCTTGTGGCTAAAAACAAATTCAAGAATAAGCACTTAAATATAAAAATTGAAACATAAGTGATTATTTTTTATACTTAAGTGCGTATTCTTAAATACGCATGTATATGAGAAAAACAGAGATTTTATGCGCTAAAATATATAACATTAATAGTGAATAGTAAAAATACGCCAAATCCGACAATTTTCAATGGACCGTGTAATTTTTGTGCGCCCTTTCGCTGTGAAATCATAGACTTTCCGCCCCCGACAAGTTGAACCGCATCTTTCCTGGATAAAGACTATATTTATATTAATATTGATTGATTTTTCTGTATTTAATGAATGTGGGCATATAACCTAAACCCTTTTCATTTAAACTTACGTTACCTTTGCCTAAATTTTCATTGACAACAAGGTCTCCCTGTCCTCCTTTGAAGAACTCACAACTTGACCTCACGTGACACTTTCTAAGGGATCTTCGGCGCTCTCGCTTCATTGACTCGGGCACGAGATATCCGGGGCAATTTTTCACGAAGTAGATAAATCGCTGAAGTGAACCGAGGACGGTCGGGAGAGAGCGGAGGGGAAGGAATGGACCAGGAGGAGGTCACCGTGAAGAGAAAGACAAAGAAGATACGGCGAGAGAGAAAGTGAAAAGAGAAAGAGGACGTAGAAGGTGAGTAGAGATGAGATGAATGGTGTATAGTAAGGGAAGATAAGACGGAGGGAAGCCAAGGTGAAAATTCTGATGAAGAACATGCGCGAGAGATAGATGGGGGAAGGTTTTCGAGTAGTCTAATGAGAAAGAGAGAGGGAAAAAGCGAAGAAAGAAGGAAGAGAGCTCTAGGAAAAGGGAGAGGAGTGGAGTGATAGGCAAGGGTAAGTGGAGGGGGCGAGAAAGGCTGGGAATAGGGATAAAGGATTCCGTGGAGAAGAGGAGGAGACGAGGGAGCCTTTTGAACTTAGGCAGCGGCCGAGAGGCAGCGCGAATTGAAGGACCTCTGAGGCGAGTGGAAAATCGAGGAGGAGATGGAGGATTAAAAAAAAAGGAGCTGAGGAGAGGGAGAAAGAAAAGACGGGGCCCGAATTGAAGTACGCGGGAAGAAAGACGTGAAAAGAAAGATGAGAGATAGAGAACGAAGAAGAGGAGAAACCGGAGAGGGGAATAAGAGGAAAGAAATAGAGATGGGAGGATTGGGCTGGAAGGAAATGAGAGAGAAAACTGACTGACAGGAAGGAAAATATTGCGAGATGGTTGACACGTACTGCGGATAAACGAAGAAGAATGGCGAAAAGGGCTGACGGAGTACTTAGCCTTTAAATTCACAGCGGATGAGGGGAATGCAAGTACTTAGGAGAAAGGGAAAGGAAATATTTTCTTCTCGTTTCTTTCATGGCTACGGAGATTTTCTTTGCTACAGCTTTTATTAAAATTAACCTGAAAAATTTTTTTAAAAGTTTAAAATTCAATAGTAGTCAGTTGATGATTTATAATATTATGAACACGGAGAAAATATGGATCGGATTTAGAAGAAACGGTTTATGATAGTTGAACCGCAAAAATTATTCTAGGCAGGAGACAAAAAATCCTTCGTAATAGCATAATATAGTGTTGACAAAGACCTGCGCAAAAAAATTGACAGATAATCAGTATGATGCGGGAAAAATAAGAATTTTGATTTAAAAAGCTATCATCCTCGAGAATGAGATTCGTGAAAAATTAGCTATTTAAGCTCGGCATTAAACAGCGCTGAAAAAAGTAGGCAGGAAATGAAAAAAATGAGATGAGAAAACGGAGGGAACGAGAAAGGATTGACGAAACGCGAAAAGGGGAGAGAGAGAAAAAAGTAGAAGGAAGGTGTGATAAAAAAGGAGGGATTGATGGGTTGGAAGGAATGGAATGGCACGAAAAGAGAGAGTGGAGGGGAAAAGAGGGTGGAAAGAGAGAGATCGTGGAGAGATGAGTAAATGGTGGAGGGAGCTGCAGGAGGGAGAGGTGCGTGACGGCGGAGGAGCGGGAAGAGTAGGTAATGGAATGGGGTGTTGGGGGAGGAGAAGGATAGCAGAAGAGGGTCTGTGGGGAGTTGAGAGGGAGTGAGTGATTTAGAATGGGCTCCTCGTCAAGATTCTTCTTTTTTTCCTCTCCGTCCGAGCAAAATAAAAACGGGTGCAGTTCTCGTTTTTTTCCGCTCCCATAATGATGCCCCACTTCACTCCCCTCCTCCGATTTTCTCTCCCTCCTCATCTTGCTTGCCCTCCAGACGCTAGACCATCCACTTTTTATCTGCCTTATTTATCCGTATCTTCATTTTTTTCTTCCATTTAACAGTGTCTCTGGAAATGCCCAATACACTTCGGCGCTTTTTTTACACGTCTCTCTCAGATGTGTGTCGGACAACGAGTGATAATGGCGAAACGAGCAACGCGTGAAGTTAATGGGAAGTGTGGGGGTGGAGAAAGAGAGCGGGCTGGATGAGTGAGGTGGGGATCGGGGGGAGATGGTGACATTTCGTCGGGAAAGAGTGGAAACAACCGTTCAGGGCGGTCGTAACAAAAGGAATCGAATTATGGTGAGGGCAGACGGCGAAGAATCGGAAAGGGAGAAAAATGAGGGTAGCGGAAGATTGAGAGGAGGTGTAAGGGAGGGTGAGAGGTGGGTCGAAGACGCGAAGGTCCCTACAATGTCCACGTGAACGATTCAGGTTGCCGGGAGTGGAACTCGCTGGTTGCAAGGCGGACATTTATTCGTGAAAGTTGCATTGTAGCATGATAATGTCCCCCCACGGAGAAAACGGTTCTCCCTGAAAACGACAAGATGGATGCTTCGCGTTTTTTATTCTTTATACTCCAATCACGAGCGAAAATTTTTCTTCTCGAGGATGTCGTGCAGTGTAAATCTTTGGAGGTGGAAATCCCCTATCTCCCCGGGCGTACATAGAGTGAATGGCGCCTGGAGGAAAGTCGAATTGAAAGAGGTAGAGCAGAAAGTACGAAAGTTTTTGCCAATTGTTTTTAATCCACATTCTTAATCAATCCGGAGTCCACTACAAACTGTCGTATTTCTTCAATTAATACTTCATTTTGTTCAATGGGATTTCGTACCGATTTTCCTCTGTTCTGAAATTTGAATATCAAAGTTAAAATATTATTGGTAGTGTTAGGTCGATCGATGAATTTCTGCCATCTTAAAAGAACTATAAATATCTTAATAAAAATGCCATTACCAGAAACACAAAGACTTCTTTAATATATTTCTATTCGTTCAGTTCGAAATAACTATTTATGAGCAAAATAATTAATGCTAAGAAAGGTTCATTAGTTAGTAGTCACTATTCAAAGCGAAACGCGCCTAAAAATTCACTATTATTTTGTTGACAGTATCGTTTACGTCATTTTCGATGCTCGTTAAACTTAAATTTAAACTTAAACAATTTAAACATGTTTTCTTAATGCGAATTCTCAATTAACTTGTAATACATTTAAGGTTAAAAAATAAGGGTTCTCCGCTTTTATTTGTTATCATCAAGCTCAGAAAAATTCGCATGGTGATATCAGTGTTTGGAAACACCATAAAACTTTGGCTTCTCGGCATATGTGTACACAATTTGTATATAATAATGCATTCTTCCATCATATTCTGTGATTTCTGTATTTTTGTCATTTTTTTGGAATCAATCAATGTCTTCATCTACAGCACAATATATTTTTTTTAAGTGAAGACATGTAATAGTAGACGTTATTGTCAAAAATCTAAGCTTTCAGTGTGACTTTTGGTAAACCTTTTCTTTCGCAGATCTCTGGAGTATTGAGAGAATCTTTTCATGAACACAATCAAGCCCAAAGAAATCATTATCATTGATAGACTATCCCTAGACAGTTAGGTGATTATTCTTGTTTAAATCTAGTTCTCCAAATACTCCTGCTTTTCGTAATCTTCCTCATTTTTATAACTCTTTTTCCTTATCAAGTCATCTATCATCTGAAACCTCTCTTGCTCTTTCTTTCAAGTTTTCTTTTTACGTGTCTTTAATTATGCTCTCTCTCTCTCTCCTGAGATAAACTCCAAGCAAGTTCCCCTCCTCTTTCTCACTGTCATTTCACAGTTTCATCGGTATATTTTCCATTTCTAGTTATATAATGCTTTCAAGGTATATATGGTTGGATAGACTTAAGTGAAGAAAATAAATTACACGGATTAGAAATAAATCAATCAAAAAACAAAGTAATGATCGTAGACCGTGCAAACAACAACGTGCAAAACGTGGCTCGCTACGAAGTGTTAGACAGATTCGACTGTTGGGACCCATTGTGACCAACAAGGGCGAATGCGAACCTGAAATCAGGAAACGCATTGCGATAACTATAGGACGGCAATGGTAAAACTCAATAGGATATGGAGAAATCGAGAGATAGCAAAGGCTACGAAACTAAAACTAGTATACACCTTGATTTTTCCGATAGCCATATATGCAGCAGCAGAAACGTGGACCATTAAACAAGCGGACCGACATAGAATCGAAGCGTTTGAAATGTGGTGCTATAGACCAGGGTTTCCCAATCTGTGGGTCGCAAAGAAATTTGAGATGAGTCGGGGAAGAATTTCTGAATAAGTATTTTATTTTGATAAATTTTTCCTTTTTTAAATGAGTTTGCGATAAAATAATTAAAGAGCTCATGATAGTACAGTTTGAGACCTCTGTAGGCACATACATATTTACTATTTACTGTTTGAAAAAATTAGTATATATAGATAATAGGTGGGTGAGTGTTATTAAAAAGGGTGGGAAACGCTGACATAGACGAATGTTACGCGTACCGTGGACTGCCCATCGCGCCAGTGACTTGATACTAAACGAATTAGATGTTCTCATGAGACTGACAACGAGAATTAGTCAATGGTTTCAAAGGTTTTTCGGAAATGTAGCCAGAAGGGCGGACGGCATGGAAAGATTAATGGTTGAAGGGATAGTGGGCAACAACCGCCCACGAGGACGAGCACCAACACGATGGGCGGACCAAATCAAAACTACATGGACTACATGATTCAAAACAACTACTAACCCTGGATCGAGGAAGCTTGACACAAACAGTCTGTTCCGTAACATGATGCCACCACCCTCTTTCGTAGAGTTTAGGAGTGGGGAGTGAGATGGTTGGGCAAAGTTAATGGCTCGCCAATCTACTAAGATTAAAATAAGTACAAACATTCGAATCTCATACAAAAAAGAATATATGCACAATTTCACACAGACACACGTGCACACTAACAAACGCACTCGCACACACGCCCACTATCTCTCCCACACACTCTCTCACACACACCCACACACATTTTCTCCCACACTATCTCACATACACACTATCTCACACATACACTACCTCACACACAATCCCACACACACAATCCCACGCACACAATCACACGCTATCACTCACACACACTATCACTCACACACACTATCACTCACACACTAACATTCACATACTATTACACACAAACACACTATCACACACACACACACTATCACACACACACACACACACACATTCACAAACATGCAAGCACTCTTACACACGCGAGCTGATAGACGTACCTTTAAGCTTGCGCCCTGAGTGGCGCGCGAAAAACCTGCTTTAAACTCCTAGTTTTTTACTACGAATCCTAATATAACTATAGCCGATAGAGAGCTCATGTTGTATGTTCAGTACTATGTAGAGAAGTTTTTCTCAACTTTTTTTTATAATACGATCCACCTAAGCTACAGGAAATTTTCCGTGGCCCATCCGTATTTCAATACGTGTAATTATAGGCAGAAGAAAATTCTGTTATTGACCAAAAATAGCCTGTTATTTAAGAAATATATAAAGGAATTTATTTAAACTAGCGTAATTGCCCGTCAAATATGACGAGTATATGCAGATTATGTATTAAAATTAAGGTACTTGGCATTCTACCTCCCTTTCTCTCTTCCTCCCTCCCATTCTCTTTCCTCCCTCTCCCCTATTCTCTCCCTCCTATTTTCCTTCTCTTCCTTCTTCCAATTCTCCATCTCTCTCTCCCTCCGTTTCTTCACCCTGTCTTCTTCCCATCCTACATCTTTCTCCTTCCCATTCTCCTCCCTTTCTCCTTCAAATTCTCATTCCCCCTCAAAAATGTAGTTATCTTTCAGCGTGATATACGTAGATACAAATCTTACATACAAAAAGAATATTTATTTGTTAAAAATTATGATAGACAACTTTAGCTGGTAAAAATTATTTCAGCTCTCTGGAATATACGAGGGTTGGTTGGATGGACTGGCGGCCGACTTCTATGACGAGGGGATCGTCAAGCTCGTGCCACGTCTGAACAAATGCCTGGATCTCTATGGTGACTATGTAGAAAAATAAAGAAATGTTGTATGTAGTAGTAGCAATAAAATTATTTGGATATATAAAGTTTTTATTTTTTATGATACTTTAAAAATGACCCTCGTACTATAATGTGAATTATATATGTTTTAATTTTCAGTCCATATAAAATACTTTTTCATTAAATTTATAACTTTTATTCGGAGGAAGCGCAATATATCCCTCACTCAAAATAGCGCCACAAACGGACATTTACTTCTTAAAAAATAAGACAACTGACATTTCGTATTTTGTTTGTTTTTATAATTGACATGTGCAATTTTAATTGCTTCTCCTTTACGAAAAATGTAACATTCCAATATTGAAATAAAGAAAAGATTTTTTTCTTTCGGTCAGTGGTTAAAAATGCCCACCGTCCACAGGCAGTTTACTGAATAATAATAATGTACAATTATTAACGTTGCAATCTAATAAACTTGACGTTGCTACAAAAAGCACAAAGCGAGTAACGAAATTCTTTCGTCTTTTTGAAGGTTTAATCTTATAAATATTTTCGAGTGTGGGTGTGTGTGTGTGTGTGTGTATACGTTTGTACACCGTTGAAGCAATCTAATTCAAATTTCCATGGGCCATCCTATGGACCAAAGGAAGAACTTGGTCTAGGTTTCCAGACCGTGGAGTCACTTATGCCCCATGAGGTCAACGAAATACTATTTCCATAAGAATGCATGGGAAATTGTGTGGAGAAGCCTCAAAATGCCATGCAGCCCTTCACTGATGTGGATATAAATATACCTAATATTATCTTACGATCACGGAAAATGGCTTATTTTACACAAGAAAGACTGAATATTTTAATTATGTTCATGTTTTGCCGTATTACATGTTAAATCGCTCGAAATTATCCTTTAAGCGCAAAATTTATTAACATTTTCCAGGCGGCAACAAAGCTAAATTTCTTAATTGTTGTCCTCTTCAAATGGAGATACGTGGCGTAAAGAATAATGCGAGAAAAATCCACACCGTGGCGCGCCGTAGAGGAAAAAAAGCCAACGCCAAGATAAAGGATACAAATGGATTTATGTCTAAATATAGTCTATGAATACTTTTAAAGTGTGTCAAATGATTTTAAGGAATATTAGAACATTGTTATCTTTAACCATTAACATTGAAAGATTTATCGCAACTTAAATCTATACATTTACTTACATTTGTTCAGTAACCAAGATGTTGTTTATTGTTTATGTTTTGGCTAATAGTATTGACATAATGCACATAATTTTATTGCTGCATTAAAGGCTTCGGCGCATCTATCCATATTAAATAAGACGTTAATGCGTAATTATATAAATGAACGTTACAATAAAATACAAAATAGTCAATGCTAATGTAACCATCGCTTGCGTAATTAAAGAATGGGGAACGGTTGATAAACTTGGAGTACCCAACAGCGAAAGTAAGTAAATTTCAGAATTTATTGTATTAGTTTTATTGTAATATGACATCAAAAGTTATATATCAATAAAAATAATAAATAGTAAAAATCGTTTGCTACTTAAAAGAAACCTTTCCCGAGCGAAGCCGGGCGTTTCAGCTAGTAGACGATAATTCAATGTGGGTCGCTTTGGTAATACCCGGAAAGAGTACAAAAAAGTCATAAAATTTCGAAAAGAAATGTGTATTTCTGACAAATTCTTCCGTGTAACATCTAAACATTACAATAATAAGATATTTTAAAGTTTTACCCGTCGAATAAAGCAAAAACGGAGAAGTTAGGTGCATATTTACGTATATTAATGAATGAAGGAAATAAACCTTGCACCTTGAAAAATAGAAATTCCTGTGAAAAAATATAATCGCTTCCCGGAGTCGAATCCGGGACACATCCGTAAACAAAAATAGTCTTCCCGGGGTCTTCTAGTTGCAGGAGCAAAATGGCGTTTACAGCATTTCTCTATGACCTACTGTTCAAGAGATAAAAGTAATTATATATACCTACTGTTCAAGAGATAAAAGTAATTATATATAAAGATTTTTATTCTCAATTCATTACATACTAGCTGTTTCCCGTTGATAAATCGACTGATTGGTTAGATTAAATATTCTCTTGGTAGTTAGCCTTCTGTCACATTACCATGAAGCTCAGCTACTGGCTACTGCAAGGTTTAGTTCCATCTACTAATGTCCGATAGAAGCGCCACGTTATTTCCTACTGCATCTGTCCGCTATCAGCGCCACCTTAACACCAACCACTAAAACTACGTCGAGCAGAGCTTAGCCGGTGAAAAAAACCTCAATATCTTGCCAACGGTTTGACCGATTTCAATTTTATAATTTTCCTGCAAATCTGCAGGTCGAGACGTTCAATTTGATGCATCAAACGTTAAGGTGGTTTCGCTTTAAAAATTTAGTTTTTTTACGCTATTAATACATAGATATATAATTCATTATCATACTTACTATTTCCCGATCATTTCAATTTGAAAACGTTTATAACAAATTAATGTAAGTTTATTTTTATACAAATCTTTGTAGTAAGCCTTTTTGTTTAAACTTGAAATAAATACATTACCAAGAAACTCAGCGACTTCTACTATTGTCCGCTAGGGGCGCCACGTTATTTCCTACAGCGCCATCTTAACATTAACCATTACAACTACGTCGAGCAGGGCTTAAGCCCAAGGATAGCAAATAGGTTTTTATTAGCGTGCCAAAAAGATATAATAATTTCGTTGCATAGTTTCAGGTGTGCCATACATTTTTACGTTATCCGTATACATAGTATAGAGAAAGTATTGTTTTCATGAAAAAAATCGAATTCGAGATTTCATGTTTTAAGGTCCCCTGAGCACGTTTTGATTATTTTCTCGATGATGTCCTTGGGTGTGTCTGTATGTGTCCGACCGGAATTTTGTGGGCACTCTTAGCTCAAAAACTATTAATCAGGACAACGCGAAATTTTATATTTGGCATTTTTATTAAAGTGAAAAGAACTGACTAATTTTTTGGTAAACATTGGTCAATCGAAAGTGTGCTTCCTCTTGTTACTTATATGTTTTTAAATATTTGTTTTGATATTTGATGAATATGAAAAATACTGGAATAAATGTTGTATGAAATTGAATTTTCTACAACCTTTGTTTGAAACATTTTCCCATATAATGCATTTTTGAAGAGATATTTTTAAAACTACATTTTTTTAGCTGCCACAACCACACCTCCTACTGGCGACTATTGTAAATACTTTACGCTTCTTTTTATTTTCTTAATTGTTGGAGCTTCGGGGCTATATCCAGGGCCGGCCAAGTAATTTCGGGGACCCGGATGCAAGCAAGTTTTTGTCAAAAAACTTGCAATTTTGAACACATCAAAGTTACAACTTAGAGAGAACGTACTTATAATTATAAAGTAACTATAATGATAATTAATTTAATAAAATAGAAAAAATTTGTTTAAAGATGTAGTTTAAGTTTATTTCTGTTCTGTAAAGTCTTTAGAGTTTTCTCGCAGTTCATTAAAACATTTATTATCATTTTACCTGTATAATATTTTTAGAAATATTTCAGGTATGGAGAAAGTCATGCGGTGGCCACATCAGATTTTTTTATTGATGAATTTACCTCCGTACTTATAATTATATTAATATGGATTTATTCGATATACGTTTAAGTGTTCAAAAGGTGCTAGTGCATACTGATAATTTTCAATTTGATCTACGGCAAAAAGAGAACAATTACACACATATAATTGAGAAATACCCTAATTAAAATGTTGTATATATTTATTCATTTGCACTTTTTGGTGTCATTTTTGAAGACAGTTTTACGATGTTTGGCGCGTAATTTATCGATTGAACAGCTTCACAATCAGCTGAAACTTCGTCCGTCGGTCTCTTTCTGCGTATGTATGTATTCAGATATTAGTTCAGATGGGGAATGCCTGGAATTTAGTATCCGAAAAATAATATATTAATAAATAAACTTAATGATCGCTAAGTTTTATTGTGTCAACAATATTTCATAGAGTGCCAACTTTGGCACGCGTGCCATCTATTTGCCATCTCTGGCTTAACCGGTCAAGGAAAACCTCAATATCTCGCCAACGGTATGACCGATTTCAATTTTATCATTTTCCTGCAAATCTGCAGGTCAAGACGTTTAATTTGATGCATCTCACGTTAAGGTGGCTGTTACCTTCTCTTTAAAAATCTCATTTTTTTACGCTATTAATATATATATATGCTTTTACAAATTATTAAGATTTCGCTCGACTTTTGCGACAATTTTAAAGTAATATTCTTGAGCAATTTTAAGTTTTTAAAAGTACTTCGCGGCCCACCTCAAACCGTTTTGCAGCCCACCGGTGGAAAACACTGCTGGAAAGAGTTAAATTTACTTTTTTTCCGACTAACACACTATTCCGATATCTCTAACGTAAATTACTTTATAACATAAATACTATAAGCAATTAAAATTTATCTTTTTTGGCATGAATACAGGGCCGTATATATGGGGAGGGTTTGAGGGGTTCAACCCCCCCCCCCTTACGGATTCTCTTTTCTTAAAAACCTAAAGAAATAATGACTGAGGAAAACACAAAATGTAAAGTTTTTAACTGCAATTCAGATGGGTGGATTTATTCTTAGGCACATGAGGCGCTACTTAGTAACCTAGAAAGGTCACTATGTTTGACCATTGGAGAGGGGAACATTTAAGGGCGACTCATAGGGTGAAGGAAGTGAAATAAACTTCTCAAAACATACTTCATCAGTGTAGACGGTTTGCCAGATGATAGCTCCGCAAAATCAAAATCGGAGCGCTTTCAAATAGCCCAAAGTCACACATTTCTATCAATTCGTTGAATAGTAGGAATACTTTTATAATTTATTACATGGGATTTACGTTTTTGGAGCCACAAGAAAGCTAAAATAAATTGAATTGAAGAGCACATTCTTTTATATCAGAATGGATAAACATTCGTTTATGCGGGAGACATAAGAGCAGGTGGAGCATTCTGTAAAATATGTGTATTGTTTGCTCGTCAAGTTGGAGGCAGAGGAGATCAAGCATTAGTAACAACAGCCTATCTAAAATGGAAGAATGCGAAAGAATATTTTGGAAAACATGAGAAAACAAAATATCATATTGAGGCTAGTATGCATGCAGATAATTTTCTAAATGTTATAAGTGGAAAGCAAGTTGATATAGTGTGTATTCTAGATTCCGAAAGAAAGCATCAGGTAGAGGAAAACAGAGAAAAGTTACATTCTGTAGTAGAAACCATAATTTTATGTGGTCGCCAAGAACTTGCTCTGAGAGGCATGAAAGATTCAGGTCCCATTTCTCTCCATGAACCAGACTATAACGACGGTAACTTTAGGGCTCTTTTATGATACTGTGCTAAATCGGGAGATATCCACTTTTAAATCATCTTTCTACATCCTCTGGCTCCCAAAGTATGTGTATTAGTACAACTATTCAGAATGAAATTGTTGAAATTTGAGGGGAAATAATACAAAATGTAATTGTTTCTCGAATAAACGATGCTAAATGTTTTTCATTATTGGCAGATGAGACACAAGACATATCCAGGAAAGAACAGCTAGCAATGATCGATATATTGATAGTAAAGAAATCTTAATTCGAGAAGATTTTTTGTGTTTCATTCCTGTAACTGATGTGACTGCCTTGGGTTTGGCTACTATCCTCCTGTCCACATTGACGCAGCTTGGAGTAAATCTGAACAACATGATTGGCCAAGGCTATGATGGGGCTGCTGTCATGAGTGGCAAGTACAGAGGTGTGCATACATTAATATCAGAAAAATAACCAAAAGCACAATATGTGCATTGCAGTGCCCATGCTTTAAATTTAGTTATTGCATATTCTTGCGATTTGTCAGTCATTAGAAATTGTATTATGTTATTAAAACATCTGTGAATTGCTTTCATCTGTCTTCTCAGAGAAACAACATTCTAGAGAAAATAGCAAAAGAAAATAAAAGGCTAACTCATAAAACAGTTCTACTGTCCGCGTCAAAAAGACGTGCATCTCAACTTTGACGCGCGATCATTTGCGCTACGTATATTGGAAAGAATATACAAAAATACCATAGGAAAGCTTATTTTATGTTTAATAAGGTTCGATTTTTTAATATTTTTAGACAGAAAATGTAAAATTTTACGGCGAGTTAAACACAGAAACTACCCGTAAAAACCAGCTACGCAGCCAACTTTCGCGAAAGTAGTCATATATAATAATTCATAAACGAATAACTACAGAACAAAATCTTTTGAAATTTAAAACAGTGATGAACTAAGATAAAATAGAGGCAATGCAATAATTTTCTAAGCTCTATGTCAATTACAATGGTTTTAATTGGGTTACAATTTTAAAAAGAAACTCGTCAGTGGGGAAAAATGATAGAGGAATTCTGAAAACACTGTTGTAAAGAAAGACATAAAGAAAATTTTTTGTAGGAATCAGATTTTTAATAAAGACTATTAATAAATTTATATAGATATTTTTCTTTGTAGCCATAAGGCGCTTCATTTCCTATGCTGATGTAGGTAGCGACGTTGCCACACCAATCTGGCGTGCGGGATGACTGAGCGGGATTTAAACTCCTATCTCTTTCTCTCTCTATCTAGCCTCATTGGAGGTTGCTAATGACTCAGATAATGAGTAATAAAGAAGGTACTTGTTTTGTCTAGAGTTTTGTTTTCTTAGTTCATTTAGTGTCTCATCTCAGTCCAGTTGGTGCCTCGTGTTTTCGCTATGCCTCGAAAAAAGCGACTAGCTTTACAACGAATAGAAAATATTAGTAATAACAAATACGGTCTTTTCTCGAGTGATCAAGAAAATAATTTAGAAAGTGAGCCTTTTGTGATTAACAAAAAATTACGTAGCCATGAGAAAAATGTCATTCAAAGTGCTAGAACTTTTTTTCAAATGGTCAAAGATGGTGTGATTAAATTTGATCCTATTCGGGAAACAAAGTCAGATCGTCAAAGAGGATGGAAAATTATGTATTTGGACGAAACATTTTGTGGAGCAAATCACACACTATCATATGGTTGACAAGAAAATGTGAATGAAAATAATAATGATATTGACTTTGATCGAGGTGTAATTCAAGAGGTCAATTGCTGGAAAGGTGGCCTTATTACTCCCTCTGGTACCGGAAAAAGAATAATTATTTTGCATATAGGGGGTGAAGATGGTTTTCTCCAGCCTGAAAATGACTGTATGCCCGTGTTCGAGGGAAACTAAAAGGATGGTGACTATCATTCCGAGAGGAATGCTCGACACTTTGAAGAGTATTTTAGGAGAATTTTAAATGCGATGGATCATGAAACCGCTATTGTTCTTGACCAAGCCCCGTATCACACCATGGAAGACCCAACAACAAGAAATCCGTCCAAAAGTTGGCGTAAGGACGATATAATAAATTGGCTAATTGAGCATCGCATCGAGCCAGAGGTAGATGATTCCGGCTGGCAAAATACATATGAGTCTTTAAACATTAGCGAACTACTTGAACTCGGCAGACCTCATTTCAAGTCTCACAGATACTTGCTAGATAGCATCATCAAAGAGAGCGGCAAGAGAGTAAAGCTAATTTGGACTCCAGTGGCCCATTGTAAACTCAATGCAATCGAGCTTATATGGGCTTGGGTTAAAAATTACGTGGCGAAGCGCAACAAAACGCACAAAATCAAAGACGTCCTGCAACTGTGCAAGGAGGCACTGCGTAACACCCCGAAGCACGTGTGGGAAAACGCTGTGAAGCACACTATCAAGGTGGAGGACTTCTACGCCGCAAAGGACCAAGTGCTAAAGAATATCATGGAACCCTTAACTATCAACCTCGATGAGGATTCCAGCAGCGACGATATCAGTGAGGACGAAACTTAAGAGGAGATAAGGGGGTTTTTGTGCGGGCCATGGCCGCCTACCGGCGAGGGAGACAAAGGAGACATTTGGCAACATCGCAAAGCGCCCAGAAAGCAACATATACGGTACTGTGTGTAGATTAAAATTAATTAAACAAAAACAAAAACGTTAAAACAAAATCTGATTCCTACAAAAAATTTTCTTTATGTCTCTCTTTACAACAGTGTTTTCAGAATTCCTCTATCATTTTTCCCCACTGACGAGTTTCTTTTTGAAGTTGTAACCCAATTAAAACCATTGTAATTAACATAGAGCTTAGAAAATTATTGCATTGCCTCTATTTTATCTTAGTTCATCACTGTTTTAAATTTCAAAAGATTTTGTTCTGTAGTTATTCGTTTATGAATTATTATATATGACTACTTCCGCGAAAGTTGGCTGCGTAGCTGGTTTTTTCGGGTAGTTTCTGTGTTTAACTCGCCGTAAAATTTTACATTTTCTGTCTAAAAATATTAAAAAATCAAACCTTATTAAGCATAAAATAAGCTTTCCTATGGTATTTTTTTATATTCTTTCCAATAAACGTAGCGCAAATGATCGCGCGTCAAAGTTGAGATGCACGTCTTTTTGACGCGGACAGTAGGTTTATGCGAAACGAGTTGGTCTGAGAAACATAACTCTCTATCCCATTTTGTGAAATTGCATTCTACAATAGTAGAAGCTCTGCAGCAACTTCAATAATTCGTAACAAAAGAAACCTCTGATCAGGCATATCAATTATTATTCTCTCTAACTAGTGCAGAATTTGTAGTTGCATTATTGGCATTCAACAAGATATTTTCTTATAGTGTAAATTTATGTAAAATTCTTAAGAAAGTAAATGTGGATTTAGTAGAATGTTGTATGCACGTTGATTTAATCATTAATGTGATACAATCAATGTGTATAAACAGTGAAGACTCATTCGATGAAATGTATCTGCCAGCAGAAAGCATGTTGCACAACGTTGGGAGCAAACCGATCAAACCCAGAGTAATTGGATGACAATCAAAGCATCAAAATGCCCCATCAAATGATGCAAATGAATATTACCGGCGTAATTTATTTATACCTTTTCTTGATCACTTTTCAGCTGAATTAAAGAATCGCTTCTCAACACATAATAAACTAATAGCTAAACTGCAGCTACTGCTTCCTACTAAATGTAAAAATGAAAAGCCAGAAATTTTCCAACAGACTCGTAAAATTTATGGTGAAGACTTTGGACAACTTGAAGTAGAATTTGAAATATGGCAGTGTAAATGGAATTTGCTGTCAGGAGATGATTAGCCAAAAACTGCATTAGAAGCATTCAAAGTTTGCGATGATATGCTTTTTCCCAGTATAAAAAGACTATTAAAGATTCTTGCTACCTTGCCCTTCTCTACAGCAACCCTCGAAAGATGGTTTTCTTCTTTAAGAAGCCTTAAAACCTGGCTTAGGAATTCAACGGGAGATGAACGTCAAACGGGTTTGGCATTGATGAGTATGCATCGCAGTGTGCATTTAAATGTAGATGATATTATATCCAAATTTGCTTTAAAAAATATAAAAAAATTGTAATTTAGAGAATAATTTTTATTTTAAATTTTATTTATTTAAATAAAATGTATTTTCATGATACTTATAGTAATGTATTAAAATATTAAAACTTTGAAATTATATTTCATTAAACCCCCCCCTTTACTAAATTGTATCTACAGCCTTGCATGATTACATAAATCATAAGGAACGTCTCTGACTTGCATGTATGCACGCCTGGTAAGTGCATCTTTCCTCTCTTGTTAATGCTGACATTATTTATGTGTCGCGAGGCCTTCGCGTCCTCCGAGTTCGCCCATGCGTTAAGACGTCCCCGATTGTTAGTGGCGTAGCGTTGTTTCAGGCCTTGAGGAATCTCTGAACTTCTATGAAAGCTACTTTTTTATGTTTTGAGGGCATATTCATGTAGATTATTGCATGGGCAATCATTTTTAATTTTGCAAAATATAGGTGATCTTGAGAAGGCCTACACGGTGAATGTCCATCTTAACCGCTCAATAATAGATTCATTCCGAATGATGGAAGATTCAAATAAATTGGCTATTCTTGCTGCGAAATTATATAAAAATTCATAAATTTTTACCTAAATATTGGATTTACTTGACGGTTTTAGGAATTTACGTAAATCAATGAATAGTTTTATTATATATACAGTAGAACCCCGATTATCTGTGTGGACCAATCTTGCGGCGGGTTGACCGGGCGTTCTGGAGCGAGTTTTAATATTCCAGCTTATACGATATATGAAGGAGAAGCTGATTTCACTGATATATTAACATCCGTCGGTATATCAAATAAATCAAACAAAATCTGTTTCGTCAGAGATAAAGTGACGAAGTTTATTTTTATAATTTTTTAACCGAAATGAAGCTAAGTTTTACCATTATTTTAGAAAGATCCTTATAAACCAAGGGCCATCTTAAATTCACAGCGATGCTAAATTACTAAATGGCAGAGGCAAGGTTTTAGTAACAATTTTGTCTTACTGCCCCATTTTTATGTGCACAAATAGCGGTGATCTGTTGGTCAGACAGAATAGTCAGTGCCACAAACTAATTTTAATTTTTTGTTCTTGTTTTCCACCCTAATTACAATTTCCGTTTTAAGTTATTTTTTTCTTTGAGGCATGCGACCTGTTTTTACGTAAATACATTTGTACATTACTTAACAGGCATACCAAATTTTACCTTTAGAAATGCGTATTTTCCGTGTTCTTCAATTATCCAAGACTGCCAAAGTCCCAATTAATATGGATAATCAGGATTTCACTGATCATATGTTTACCCAATATTAGTACTTTTTTGGATGATACGCCTCGACGCATTAAACCAAGCATTCGCGAAGCAATATTCTGTATCTTTCTTCCGTCCAATTTTACGGAATAATTCACATATTCTGTTTCTCCTTGGATTTATACGTCTTTCCCTTGGGTATTTCAGAAAAAAACTTCAAATAACGACTGTGCAGATAAGCTATAATGCTAGTAGCGCGTAGGTGCCGCGGAGGGAGAAGAGAAACGACGTTTCGTGTTTGTCTATTCAACAAGAAAATTGCAAATAAATATGAGCCTTACCTCAGTAATTCTGCCTGGTGTTGTAATTCTCAAAGCAATCGAAGCACAAACTCAATTTGTAAGCGAGATTCAATGTAATGCTCACTATCACTGAGTTCGAACTTTCTTCCGAATCACTTTCAAGTAATGTTTCCGTCTCCGTCTTATCATCCGGTATCGTAGGCCTTATCCTATTTGTTGATGCCATTAGGTAGATAATTTTTTAATCAATACTGATAATAATACAAATAATAGAAAACACTAACAAAATTTTCCTCAGTGTACCTCAAAGGCTCCATTCAGACTAACTTCTTTTTAGAGGGGCGAGAATATTTCACGTAACAGAGCGTAATCGTGAGAAAGCACTCATAGAGTGATTGCATCGTAAATATCTTTGAAGCAGCTAGTTTATAAACAGATCTCAGGTGGTGTTTTTCCTTTGGTGATTCGTTCAGACGAAGACCCTTATTCCTCTCTCATTTCAGAGCTCTCTAGAAATGCAGACGCATGAGAAAAAAGCTGTCTATGGGCCTACGGCCTATATTTCTTTTGAGCCTCCGTGCCAAGATAAGGTTCGTCTCAGCATTTGAGAGGGATTTGTTATAAGCCGCAATTTCCCAATTCGCGCGGCTATGCGAAATTTTCATTTGCAATGCAATGTGTTAACTTTTAACCAGCGCTGGCAAACGAAAAAAACGAGTCGCTACGTTTTTCGTTACATGCAAAAAAAGCGATTTCGTTTATCGTCACGTTTTTCGTTACGTTAAAATTTACATTACGTTTTCCGTTACGTTTAACGTTATAACGAAATAATTCGGTAAAAAATAATGAAGTGCAGTTAGTCCTTTATTTTTGTTTTATTTTGTTTAGAGGTTACGTATCCACCTTAAATACGTGCTTCTTATTTAGAATACTAATTTATAGGCACTTCTAAATATATGCTGCAGATCAGGACCGTTTTTAAGATTTCAAAGTATTCGGCACGTCTTTCGTTTTTGATGTTCATTTATGATAATTCGAATTTTCATATTACAAATTTTATATTCAAGTTAATAAACTTAACTCATATTTAAAACTAAAATATTAGTGTTGTAACGGTTATGTCCTACATTATAATTTTTTATAGGTAACACTAAAAGTACACTGAGAACCCAGGAACCCGTGATCATTGGTAGTAAAAGGAACCCGTCGGTCGGTTGCGCCGATTGTAACTCGGAGAACATGCTCATGCTACAGACCAAAATTTGGCAGAATGATCGATCATCAGATAAAACTAAAGAGAATTATCCAAATTCCAATATTTGTCCTCTTTAGGGCTCATTTTTGATGTCGTTCTTTCCTTTCATATCCCCCATAAGAAATACATGGAAATCATGCATGGGTTTACAATATTACATTTCAAGATTAGTTAGATTTGAGAATAGCTGTTTTTTGTATATGAAAGAATAAAGTAAATTATTTGTAAGACTAAATTTGAAACCACTTCAAATTACCATGAATGAAGGCAATTTTTCGGATAAAATAGACAAATTTGGAATCCTTAACAATACGGGTATTCAATTGCTGTCGTGACGAAAAGAATACTTAAATTTTAATTAATTGCCAAATTATTGTGAAATCTTTAATTTAATGCTTTCAGTGGGATCTAACTTCATATGAATTTTTTAGTTTGTAGTCTATTTCTAGCGCAGTTGATAAAAATGAAAAACCAATTTAAAAAATTATTTAATTTCAGTTGATTAGGGTTTATCATTTTGATAAGACTTATGCTCGATAGTTATGAATAAAAATTTTTAGGATCGGAAAATATATAATATTTAATAAAATGAGGATAAGGGATATTGACGCGTACAGCCGCAACCTCACCGTAAATCGCGAATCCCAACGCGATCTCTCTTCGCTTTCACCAGCGCGATCGTGATCTCTTGATCACTCACCGCGTTTTAGCAACGGAACTGTCTCTCTCGCTCCCGCAACAACTAAAAGACGTTTAATGTTATGTCGCGAACGCCATATCTCAACGTCACGTGTAATATACTTTATATATTAGTTTTTAATACTTCTTTTATTTTGCATTTGAATAGAATTACATGTATAAATTGAAACATTTTCTTTTAAAATAGCTAGCTCCTACTTGCGCTTGCTTACGTAAAATTTGAATAAACACGTTCGATAAGCAAAATTCTATGATAAAAATTGAAATCTTTATTTCTTTTCGCAGAAAATAGTACAAATCCCGCGCCAATCGTACGATTCCCTTCTTTTAACGCTCAAAGAAAAAGGCATTGCATGGTGAATTTCGCATTTCTTATGTAAACTTAATGAGATGAAAATTTATTGAATCGAACTCTCGACTTCAAATATCAAAAAAAAATTTCCTCGACAGATCGTTCCGTGGTCAAAGATATCCACCAAATACCATGATAATCGGTCAATCGGTTCAAAAGTTAATAGGGGGACAGAAAGACTCTACGACAAAACAATAAGCCTATTTTCCATTCTGAAAAGTAGGGTAAAATGCACGATTCAATGCATTTCAGAGGATTATCTTGATGTTAGCTTTGAAAACTTTAGACCAAAATTGTCCTTAATTACAGCAAGAACAAGAAATATGAAAAAGTTTTAAATAAAAAACGGGATGGAGGAATGGGAAGAAAGATAGAGGAAATGGATAGAGGAAAAGAGAGGGGGGAAAGGAGAGTTTGGAGAGGGAAGCAGACTAGAGGCCTGCATACCCGCAGTTTAACCGACCCGACCCGCGGTTACCCGCAGAAAAGTTGCGGGTCGGGTCGGGTATATAGTGCTTCCATGCGGGTACGGGTCGGGTTCGGACACAAAACGCACCGGTGCGGGTAAAGAGCGGGTATGAAAACTAGTTTTAATTCCAATTCAATTTGCCTCGCCAATGTAGGCACAGGAACTTTTTACATGCCTTTTACTGCTAGTAAAGCCCAACCTCGCGGTCAGAAGTACCGTTATATAGGGAGATACAAATTTGCAATTTATGCAGGTCGGCAGATCACAGGCTTTGTGTATCATGTGTCAAGAAAAATGTCTGGCGAAAAAACGATTCCTTTTATTATATAAATAAATACAAATTTGAAATTGACAAACAATTGTCGATTACATTTAGTAGAAGAGAATGTGGGGAGGGGGGTGAGAAAGAGTGAAGAGGGAAATTATGTAGTACAATGTAATTATGACAGATTGGTTTATGCAAGAACTCTCCCTATTAACCGGTTGGTTTTGCCCATTCATGCAAGTAACATCTATCTTTGTGAATTCGCTTTTGAAGAGACGTGGTTACATATAAGAGTGCCTATCAGCATTCTTTATATGTTATTTAACGTTCAAATATATAGTATTTTTTCGTCAAATAATCGCGTGTGAGTTGTATTATTTTATACTTTGTTTGCGAGAGAAAGTAATGGCAGTTATTTTATAAAATTACATTGGTGAGTTATATGTGATCTCGGCTTTTGTGACAGAATATCAATCTACCACATCCTTAAAAGGAACCAATACCAGCTGATTGAACGGTAAAATTTTCAGTTATAAGTTAATGCATCATTCAATTATAAATCAAAATTTCAATCGAAATATTACTTTTATCTGCCCTTCAGATTTGAACAATGAATACTGATCAGATAAGAAGGAAGCTTTTGAGGTTAGAGTACACTCTAAGAAGAAAAGAAAATACCTAATCAAAATTTTGGGAAACTTTCTGTGAAATTTTAGATGAAAAGGGAGAACTGATTTCGAAGAAAATCGCTTGCAGTAGTTATAAAATGTTTACCGTTATGATAATAAGAAGCTGGGAACATCAAGTTTATTGTGACACAAGTGTAAAAATAACTAAGAAGGTGTGTCTAAAATTACAAACTTTCTTGTGCCGAAAAAATGCGATTTACCAAAATTATCAGCTGAAAAGAAAAAAAAGGTGTGTCAAACTTGTAGTTAGAGATTTGAGACCTTTTGAGATAGTATCAGGAGATTGGTTTAAAAATTTATAAAATTTCTGTTTTTCTTCACCCCCTTCTAAAGAGTGTGAAAATGTTAAAAACTGAAGAAAAGTATGAAATCTATGAGAAAGTTAAAGTAAGTATTGATGACATTAAAAAGGAGAAGGGATATGAAATCTAATCTGTGACACCAAATCTGTGTACGCTTGTAGAGCAACCGATGAAAAGGTATAAAATGTTAGACACCTTCATGGATACAGTACAGACACAGTAAATGATCATATTTATCCAGACGAATTGACTGCATATATTGACTTAAAACTATCTTACGACATTACTAATAATTTTGATTTGATGAAATGGTGAGATAAGCAAAAGAATTGTTTGCCAAATTTAAGTATTTTAACGAATCGTATTTTTGCAAAACCAGCTACCAGTGCTCCATCAGAGAGGTGTTTTTGATTGGCGGGACATTTTGTTAGTGAAAGAAGAAGCAGTTTAGGTCCCGCAGACGTGGATGATGTCCTATTTTTAAATAGTCATTTTAAATCTCAGGGTAGATACTATTAATTACTGTTTCCATTTTTCAATTAAATTATTTTGTAAAATTTGTAATTTTTGTAAAAATAAATCTTAGATACTTGAAATACATTTTTTCGATCTTAAAAATGAATGTTAATGTACAATTGCATTTCATTTTAATTTATACACAATAAATGACTGACTCAGAAATAATATTTTTATTTTTTCATGATTTCTTGCTACGGATTTGTGTCTCGAGGACCAGATTTAAAAAATATGTTTCGGGTCGGACAAGTAGGCCTTCTGTGCGGGTGTGAGCCTGCGGGTATGGGTCGCGTGCGGGTTAATATTCTGCGGGTACGGGTTGGGTATGGGTTAGTAGACTGCGGGTATGGGTCGGGTACGGTTAGTAGTCTGTGGGTATGGGTCGGGACCGGGTGGAAAAGCAGACAAGTGAGATGTAAATGGAGGGAGGAGTAAGACTGCAGGAGGAAGACGTGTGGATTAGAGAGAAATGGAAAAATGAGCAGAAGCGTAAAAGTTTAGACATTGTATAAGGTTTCATAAAATAGAATAAAATTAAAAAATATATTAAAATTTATGGGCACTAATTTGCAAATAAGAGATAATAAAATAAAATAACATTCCATTAGGCACTGCTGAGTTTATCTTAATTCATTATAAAATCAGGTACTCCCTTCCTATGCAGATGGTGGAAAATGCTGTCTTCAGAATCGAACCAAGTACCCAATGGTATATAAATATATACAAAAGAACACTTAGTTGCAACTGCACTGTATGCGACACCCAACCTTCCACATCCCTTCTCCCCGATTCCCTCCATCCCCCTCCGTTTTACATTTGCTGTGTTGGTGGTGTTGAAACCGGTTGTGTTATCATTGTGGAATTTACTTGCAACAATTTTGCCTCATATATTATGTGTTAGTGTTTGCTGAAGGTCAGTGCCTTTATTTTTACTCATGAAAATTTTATGGCTGTGTAGAACGTCGAACATTTCCTGAAAATTAAGTTTAATCCAAATTTTAGTTAGTCGGTGTGATACTTAATCAGCGGAGTTGTCACCCGCATCAAGAAATAGGCCAATCATCCATCGAGAAATAAATAAATTTCGTTCTATTTTTAATTAGAGGAAAAACCTTCTCATCGCATTTGCCAATAGTGGCAAAAAATAAAATAAAATTTTAAAAAAATTGTGTCCTTGTCATTACAGATTCTGAGTGTTCTTTACTCAAGGGCATTGATAGAAGAATTATTTTAAACAAGTAAATTTCCAGTTGCTACACAACTTCAAAATTAGGAACCTTATAAAATAATTTTCTGTTGTTTTTATCTTTACTGCTGGCTTATGAAATACTTTTTTATTAAAAAATACTTGCAATAGGGATTGAACCCCCTCCCCCCTCAGGATAATTAGCATATTACACTAACTGTTGAGGTATGGAAACTACCAAACCAAAGAATTATTTATTATATAAGGATATATTATCAATCTTCTTAATTTTTATTTAATACCACATATATATCATGCATTAAAATTATGTTTTCATATGTATATATTGTTGGTTGAAATCAACGGGTTTATAATGCATATCAATTCCCCATTAAAAAGTATTGAATCGATGCTATTACAATACAGATTACCAGTTCCCATTTAAAAGCATTGGACATGTTGCCATGGTAGTAGATATTTTTCATTGTAAGAAATTGAAAAAATTCCCCTTAATTTCTGATTAAAAACGATTTTTTACACTGATTCAATCCGGATTCGATTTCTCTCTTCAAAAAAATTAAACTCCAATCTTTCATCATGAGAGCGATTCATGTCTTGAATTCATATCTTAATTGTAACTATATTAAAAAGTAATTTTATAAAGCCCTGCACCGTTTTCAATGCTTTTCTTATGTGTGTTTTAAATAGGTCATTGGGGTCAAAAACACCCCTTAAATATATGTTTTCCAGAGTTTTGCATTGTTCTTGGAGGTTGTACCCCATGACCTATCCTCCTTCCAAATTTCACCTCTGTAGCACTTCTAGAAGTACCTTAGGTTTTATATCCTATATTTTGAAGTGTTACGTGACTGAGAAACTTTTAAAAATTATTACATAGATTCTCAATGATACTTGTTATTAAAATATGACAAAATTGTTATTAAATCATAGACATTTTCAAGGTTTGACCAAATAGTCACCAGAGATCCCTATGCAATGTATTCCTATGCTATGTTGTGGCTCATTTTTCAATATTTCAGTATTCCCACATAGATCTCACAGTGGCTCCCAGGTTTGTTGCTAGTCTGCCTGTTACATCCTATTCCACTAAGCTCATTATTAAATTAAAAGAAATTTACAAGGTAATGAATCTAAATAGAATATTGTAAGTCCATATTTATAGGACATGCTTTTTAGATATGGATGAGTGATGATGATGTCATTTCATTTGTAGCACTGGTCAGCAGCTTTAATAGAAATATTTCTTTGCCAATTTCTATAAACTTCAAGTTGTAAATGTATATAGGAATGTATTACGTATTTTGTGTTGCTTTGGGCTTTCAAATTAAACTAATTTATATACACCATCAACATATGAAGGCATACATTTAGCACAGATTTTGTGAGAACCACATCTTTTAGTTTGAAGATCCTGTAAATGTTAAAGTTTTCAATCTAGTAAAAATTATGAATTTCATTTGAAAAATAATAGTACGGTGTTATATTTAAACATAGCATTAGTTTATTTTCATAGAGTTGAGGGCTATAATTAGCATAAACCCTTCATTGACATGCCACTAAAAATCAATGACTGTATGCATTCTCTTATATATAACATTTATAGGGTAAAACCAATAAAGCATGTTGTAATTGAGTAACATGGACATAAGGGCCTTAATCTAAAGCTCTGCAGAATAATTGGTGTTATAAAAATTTTAAGATCCTTTTTAATAAAATTGTTAAGTAGAAGATTTCAATCTTGAGATCTGGGGAAATACTATGTATATAATGTTTTTCGATAATTTTAATGGACAAAAAGGTTAATATTTCATAACCTCAGGCTTTTGTCTAATAGCCTTGTTATACTTTTTAAATCTTATTTTTGAACAGTCTGAAATTATTTGTAATGAATTACCAAATCCAAAGTAAAAATATTGAAAATCTCCATTTTTTAAACACACCTTGGTTTCAATTTTTTATTTAGTGTTTACAATAGTAGCAAATTCAGCTATTTCTTTTAACTTAATAAATTAAATAAATGATATTCTTTATCATTTATATCTGCATGTCGTACGGAGTTTCAAATTTCCCTCCATATACTTCGATATATTGATCTAATGACGAAGTGATAAAACAAATTTGATAATAGGTTTTCTCTCTTAAAACAAGTATTTTATGATATCTGACTATATAGGCCACGTAAACTAATTCAAGTAATCATTTGTAGTTTTTAAAATAAACCGCTTCTAAGTCCGTGAGATACCATTCTGGACTATCAACTTTACCCGCCATCGCGGCGCTGCGATCGATTTCTCGTAGAATTTTAAGTGAATTACGTCTCTTAAAAACTATTAAATTGCAAAATCATACTGTACATCAAAAGTTGCCATAGTCGTGAGGATCATGAAATGCCTTATGGATGGTAGCAGACGTTAACCACCAATACTAATTCATCGCTTGTTTGATCTCCAATGGAGGGAGAACTGGACCAATGCCAGCCAATTCAATTCTTGTCATCAAATAGCATTCGAGCTGTAATCATAATGCATCAAGTTGTTTATCATAGACCATAAGCTGACAGGCCTATTCATTCCTTCGAATTGACTTCACTTGTATCCTGCCTTGGACAAACTGAAGAGGCAAAATGATTACGCTATTTGTGAGGGATTAACTATTTGGTATAGTACTACCTAACCATCGAGTGTAAAGTGAAAAATACAAAGGAAATAGTGTAGTACATGAGTTTCGAATCTTGTCGTGTGTTACTGACGTATTTTGGTAGGCGTGGCTTAAATGCACATGAAGCCTAAGGGGAAGTTCGACGACAGCTCTAATGTAATTTATAATGAGTAGCTAGTGGAAAGAAAGCACAGGACTGCCAGTCGCAGTCCAACTCTTTCGCTTGAATGTCACACGTTAGTTAAAGAGCTAGAAAAGTAGTATTGGCTGACAGAAGACATGGCGGGGAATATTACACCGATGTTATTGGTGACAGCCAATGTTGGCTCTATTTTTGAAGATGTAAGTTACCATCAACCAGTTACTTCTGTTAGATGTCTATTTTTCCATTACTTGAATGTAAATAATTACGTTTCCATTGCCTACGTAATAGTTTTTTATTACTCTGGTTTTTTATCTTTAATTTTAGTTTATTTGACCTTTAAATTTCTCACTAGAAAAGTGATAATAATTGAGTTATCTAAGTTTGGAACCTAGCCAGTTTTATAAATTCAATTACAATTGTCGAATTATAATTTAATTATGGTGTCTTGAAGTTGCTACTATAGTTCAATTTAAATCATTCATAATAAAAAGTAGATATGCTATAATTTTGAAAAGGGTAAAACGCAATCACAGGAACATGAGTATCGGGTAGATGACACTCTTTGTCGGAAATTTGGTTGTGTTAATTTTAAATAGCTATAAATATTTTTATTTAATTACAGCCTACCGTCATGCTGAAAGTGTGGACCAAAGAGTTTTTGGGGGTATGCTAATTTATTCCATAAACTTTCTTTGAATGTGTATTGGGTAGCTGTTAAAAGTGAAACATCAAATTTTCTTCTTTTTAAGATAAAGTAATTGATTATTATTTAATTTTCATGGTAGACTGTTGCTAGGTTGGACCCAATGTTTGTTGCCTTACACTGCCAAGAAGTTGGAGGAAAAAATTACGAACGCAGTATGAAACATGTTGAGCATTTTGTAAGGTAGTGAGAGCTTATTATAATTATTGACTACTATAAACGATCATTACCTTTATTTTAGTTATTACATGACAGAGATTCTTTAAATGTTCCTCATTGTGAGTTTATTTTAATACAATTGTAGGTTGCTGATGGCAAGTGAAGAATTAAGGTTGTTTGACAAAGTACGGGTATACCTTGATGAAGATTTCTCATCTGTAGAAAAGTTCACTGTGAGTTTTCATTTTATAAAAACTTAACATCTATATGGGTATTTTTAAATACTATTTATCAATGTTTCATATATCTTTTTAGGCTTTGGGAAATTTCTATTTCATTCATGAATCCTTGAATGATACTTTAATATGGGATTTCCAAGGTAAGTTGCAAAAATGTTTAATGATATAAACTTAGAATAATTTTTATTCTAAGTAATGACATGTAATATTATACTCCTGGGCTATGAGGTTAAATTATACCAGTAATGAGGATATTGTACTTTTATTGTAATTATTGATCCAGAAAAACCTTTGTAGTATTTTATCAAGTATAAGTACTAAAAATTTCTGTAATGTATCCCAAAAAGAGAAATTTTGTTCTTTTATTGACTAACCATTCGTAACAACCATCAAAACACATTTATTTAAAACTTTTATTCCCAGATACACTAAGCATTCATATATGATGATATTAAAAGATTCTAATGTTACTATATTAATGATTTTTTATATCATTTTGTTTGCTTAATTGCAACCTTCTCAAATATTATTTTCCCTTTGTCGATTTTGAAATTTTCCAAAGTATTGAGTTAACTTACTGCTCTGTCACCCATCAAACTTTTCAGCCTCATGTTTTGTTCCTGTTTCGGGGAAAGAATTCCATTCTGGAAACATTGAAGATGTACCAACCAAAGAAAAGTCAAAATTCCCTCAAGAATATTTTCCAGAGGTAAGCATCAGTATGTCATTATTTGATTGTAGATAAAGATAAATAGCTAGTGAGAATTATATATGTTTTTGTGATTTCTTTGGGAAGTTTTGTTGATGCCATAGTAAAACTCGTTCTATTTTACTAGTTGAAGTGGTCACGTAAAGGCTTTCTCAGGACAAGGTGGAGTCTCAATGGAACAGTCTTTGATCTCGTCAATATACATCTCTTTCATGATGCCTCCAACTTTGTGGCCATGGAATCGGTATGATTATTTCAATTACGTTTAAGTTGTTCTTATGCTTATTGTAGATTAGTTTGATTTAAATCGGTATTAAGAATTTTGTGCATGGTATGTTTATTTATTACATTAAGAAGCCAAAATAAATTATAGCTAATCCTTGACAAAGATTTTTAAAGTGATATTTAGTGTGTAAACTTGTAGCATCTAAATATTTTTATGAGCATTCAAGTATTGATGGAGCTAATACTATTTTTTCCAGTTTCCATCTATATATAGTAAGAATAGGCGAAGGGCTCTGGAATACACTCTTGATAGGTTGGTAGTATTGCATCCCTGATTATTTTCTAATGATGTTGTGCAGAGCTTGTATTTAATTTGTAATTATGATCATAGAATTATTATGAGTAAATTTTGTCAATGATTTCAGGTTCCAAAATGACAAGTACGACAGTGTGCCATTTTTCCTCTTCGGAGACTTCAATTTCAGAACAGATACTCAAGGAGTTGTTAAGGTCAGTGACATGAAGAGGAAGAGGCATTTTTTTAGGAACCATTTGCTTAAATATTTTTGTGACATTCTGGAGTTAAATCTATATACAGTAAAACCCTTTATTTACATTTTTCTAGGGACCTGGGAAAAAAGTGTAAATTGTGGGAAAGTGCAAATTGAGGGAAAAGGAAAAATAGCTACTGATTTTCCTTTTCAACTCGCTCATTTGTTAAAGTAAGACTAACGATAAAATCAATGTCAAAAGAGCTAAGTTTATAAAGAGTATATCTATTTATTCATTTACTTAACCTGCACACTTTTTTAATAATAATAATATTTAAATATGTGCTGAATTAAAATTCTAGTATGTAGAGTATGCTTGGCTTTCCATTACATTTCTCTGGAAAATTGTACATAGACGCAGGTATATTTACTTCTGGAACATCATTCTTTTTTCAAACTTGAATATTGTTCATTTTTTCCTCCTCTTGAGCTATGACTATTTTCAAATTCATGTCATAACTTGGTCGAGTTCCTCTGTTAACCTGGGATTTGGAAGAATCTTTTTACTTTTTCCATAGACGTAGTATAGGAGAAAGTATTGTATTCATGAAAAAAATCGACTTCGAGATTTCAACGGAAATAAATATTTTGAAGTCCCCTGAACACGTTTTGACCATTTTCTCAATGATGCCTTAGTGTGTGTGTGTGTGTGTTAGTGTGTGTGTCTGTATGTGATAGCTTTTTGTGGGTGCTCTAACTCAAAAACTATTAATCAGGTCAACGTGAACGTTTATATTTAACATTTTTATAAAAGTCAGAAGAACTGATTAGTTTTTGGTAAAAATCAGTCAACCAGAAGTGGGTGTTGTCACTTATCTGTTATTCTAAAATATTTACTTTAATATTTGATAAATGTAAACATGTATTGGAATAAAAGTTGTAGGAAATTTTATTTTCTACTACCTTTGTTTGATACATATTTCCTTATAATGCATTGTTTAAGAGATATCTTATATTTTTAGCTGCCACCACCATGCCACCTACCGACAACTATTGTTAGCAATTGATGCTTAGTTACATCTTAATAATGCTCCTTTTTATTTTCTTAATTGTTGGAGCTTTGTGGCTATATCCAATATTAGAAGGCTATGGTTTGAATCCCTCCCTAAGGACTGCATAACCTTACATAGGGGGAGGGTTTGTGTACTTTTATGAACCAAAGAGCTATGCCGGGGGGAGATAATTCTCCTGGTAGGACCATCCAAGCCGGAAAGGTCTGAAGGGAAGAGTCGACTAAGAAGCAGTCTTGGGGGTTTTACATTCCACTGTGCAAAGGCAGCAGCTTGCACAGTACCTCTGTAGGTGGTAATCATGTGGATCTGAACAGCTACAGATAGGTAATCACTCTTGTGAAACTGCGATGAGGAAAGCAAGGGGAAACTACCTCATTATATTTCCCATGATAGGCTGAAAAGCTGCAAATACCTCTATGGATCTCTCTGGGGTAAAATATTCCAGAGGTAAAATAGTCCCACAATCGGATCTCCCGGTGGGGTCTACCCTAAGGGATGCACAGAGGAAATGTAACATTAATAAGAAAGCAAGTAGTGAGAAATTAAGAATAGGCATATGGAATGTTAGGACTATGAATTCAGGGGGTAAACTAGAGAACTTAAAAAGGGAAATGAGAAGGAATAATGTAGGTATAGTAGGTCTTAGTGAAGTTCGGTGGGAAGGAGAAGGCGAGATAAATTCAGACGAATTTAAGATTATTTACTCGGGAGGAGAGAAAAAGGAAAGGGGAGTGGGGATTATAATGAGAAAAGAGATAGCTAAAAGAATTAGCAAGGTAGTGACAGTTAATGATAGATTAATAGCCATAAAACTTCAGATGGAGCCAGTGGAAATGCTTATAATTCAAGTGTATATGCCAACAACTAATGCTGGTGACGACGAAGTAGATGAAATGTATGAACAGATTATGGAGATATTGGAGGAGGAGGGAAAAGGAAGGATCACCACCATAGTAATGGGAGACTGGAACAGTGTAGTCGGAGAGGGACAGGAAGATAACATAATGGGAAAATATGGACTAGGGAAGAGAAATGAAAGAGAGGAGAAACTTGTGGAATTCTGCCATAGAAATAGATTGATTGTAACTAATACATGGTTTAAGCATCACCAGCAGAGACTTTACACATGGAGGAGACCAGAGACGATACCAGATAGATTACATACTAGTCAATGAAAGATTTAGAAATAGCATTAAAATGTGAAAACACTACAAGGGTCAGATATCAATTCTGACCACAACCTTTTGTTGGCAAATACACAATGTAGACTGAAGAGCGTTAAGAGAAACTTAAGAGTTAACAAGAAATAAAACTTAGAGGAACTCCTTAAGAACAAGGAGGCTATCATGACTGAGCTGGTGGAAAGGTTGGGAGAGAGAGCTGAAGAAAATAGGAACAATGTAGATGAGGAGTGGAGATACATCCATAGCAACATTAAAGATGTAATGGAAAAGAAGGTAGGAAAGAAACAAAAAACCCTGGGTCACAGTAGCCATGCTGCAAAAAATGGAAGAGAGAAAGTGGAAGAACATAAACACGGAAGAAGGCCAAAAAAATACAAGGAGTTAAATAATCCTTTAAGAAGGGAAACAGATAAACCCAGAGAACAATGGATAAATGAGAAATTCGAGGAGATTGTCGAGTGTGAAAGAATTTGTAGAACAGACCTCATGTATAGCAAAGCAAGGGAACTATTCAAGAAAAAGGCAAGAAATATAAGACGTAAAGGAATCATGAACAAAAGTGGTAAAATAGTATCGGAGCCAGACAATGTAAAGAATGTCTGGAAAGAATACATTGAGGTGCTGTAAGGCAAAGAAGGAGAGCCAAGAAATATTGAATTAAATGAAAAAGATGATGTGGAAAAAGACCTGCTAGGACCAAGTATTCTCGAGTCTGAAGTTAAAAGAGCAACTGATGACATGAAAAGAAGGAAGGCTGTTGGGAGTGATGATATACCAGTGGTTGTTCTTAAGGTTTTGGGGTCGAAAGCAGTTAATCAACTCACAAAGTTCTTTAACCAAGTATATGATACTGGCATATGGCCTGAAGATTTTTTAGATGTTGTTATGGTTCCCCTGGAGAAAAAGAACAATGCAAAAAGTTGTAAGAATTACCGAACTATTAGTTTAATTTCTCATACAGCCAAAGTTCTAACCAGAATAATAACCAAAAGAATTGATGGTAAAATAGAAAAGGAGTTGCAAGATAATCAGTTTGGTTTCAGAAGAGGAAGAGGGACAAGAGATACTATAGGATGTATGAGGATGATGATAGAAAGAGCACTAGAAGTCAATAAAGATATGTATTTTTGTTTTGTAGATTGGGAGAAAGCTTTTGACCGAGTGAAATGGGATAAAATGTTGGGTATTTTAAACAAAATAGGAATAGATTGGAAAGATAAAAGACTGCTTAAAAACCTTTACTTTGATCAAAAGATTAGAGTCAGGGTTGAAGGAGAAGAAACAGAAAGTACTTCAATAGGGTGGGGAGTGGGGCAGGGATGTCCTATTTCACCAGCGATATTTAATATTTATGCAGAAACAATAACAGAAGAAGCGTTGATGGAAGAGAAAGGATTTAAGATAGGAGGTGAAAGTATTACCACCATTAAATATGCAGATAATCAGGGATTAATAGCAGAAGACAAGAAAGAACTTCAGAGGATGACAGACAGACTAGTGGAGGTTGGCCAACAATATGGATTGAAGATCAATGCCGAAAAAACGAAAGTCATGGTGGTTTCAAAGGAACATAAAGAATTAAATATAATGGTAAATGGCCAAAAAATGGAACAAGTATGTACTTTCAAATATCTTGGCAGTATTTTAGCGCAGGATGGAACACAAGGCATCAGAAGTAGGATTGCAATGGCAAAAGCAGCATTTAACGAGAAGAAGGAGCTTCTCACAAGCAATAATATAAATTTATAAACAAGGAAGAAATTGGCGAAATGCTACATATAGAGCATAGCTCTTTATGATGCAGAGACGTGGACGGTAAGGAGAAAGGAGGAAAAATATTTAGAAAGTTTTGAGATGTGGGTATGGAGGAGGGTGATGAAAGTAAAATGGACAGAGAGGAAGAGAAACAAACAAGTATTAGAAATGGTGGGAGAAGAAAGGATGCTAATAAAAACAATCAGGAAAGGAAAAGCAAATTGGATAGGGCACATATTGAGAAGACAGTGTTTACAAAGGACGATCTTAGAAGGCAAAATTAGCGGAAGAAGAGGAAGAGGGAGAAAAAGAATAGGAATATTAGAGAATATAAAGCAGGAATATAGTACTTATAGAGGTATAAAAGAGGCTTCTAGGGAGAGAGAGATGGAGGCAGCGATTCAGCTAAAACCTGTCTTCCGACAGCAGCATGATGATGATGATGGTTTGAGTTTATTTCTGTTCTTTGTAAAATCGAAAATTTTCTCGCAATTTCTTAAAATATTTTTTATTATCTAATGTATTTGGAATTTTTAGAAATATTATGTGGTGGCCACATCAGATTTTGTGTATTAAGTCCCAGATCGGGACTGGATGGTGGTGGGATCGAATTTAAACCAACGGGCTTAAAATGCCCTAGTCTTATATATGTAAGAAGCAGCTATTTATAATGATACTATATGATGATTATTACTTCTACCATTATGTTACGCATTTTTACTTTCTCCATATATGTAGTATAGGGGAAAGTACATATTGTATTCATGAAAAAAATCGACTTCGAGATTTAAACGGAAATACACGTTTTGAGGTCCCCTGAACACGTTTTGACCATTTTCTCAATGATGTCTGTGTGTTTATGTGATTGCTTTTTGTGAGTGCTCTATCTCAAAAACTATTAATCAGGTCAACGGGAAATTTTATATTTAACGTTTCTATAAAAGTCACAAGAACTGAATAGTTTTTGGTAAAAATCAGTCAACTGGAAGTGGGTATTTACTCTTGTCACTTATCCATTATTTTGAGATATTTGATTTAATATTTAATAATTGTAAAAATATATTGAAATAAAAGTTGTAGGAAATTTAATTTTCTTATATTTTTAGCTGCCACCGCCACACCTCCTACCGATGACTATTGTTAACAATTGACGCTTAGTTACTTCTTAGTAATGCTCCTTTTTCTTTTCTTAATTGTTGGAGCTTTGTGGCTATATCCAATTTCAGAAGGCTATGGTTTGAGTTTATTTCTGTTCTTTGTAAAGTCTAAAATTTTCTCGCAATTTCTTAAAATGTTTATTATTATGTAACCTATTTGGAATTTTTAGAAATATTACAGATATGGATAAAGTCATGTGGTGGCCACATAAGATTTTTTCTCAACATGATCAGCATCCTTTTTGTCACCCATTGTTAAAATAACGGATGGGTAAAAACTCGCTAAGGTAGGCACAATGAATACACCGACACACTGATAGTTTCAATTCTATGACTAATGATGAGTTCAGCTGCTGACTGAATTCGATCTATTCTCACCGCAGACGCTTTTCAAGTATGTACATTATAACATGTACGCCTAATGTGTCTACAGTGCAACAACTATCTTGTATCACTTAACAGACAGCCGGAATGTACAGTGACTTTTTGAAACATGATTTTACGATCTTTTAAAATCACTAGTACTCGAATATAACGCAGGGGCTACTTTTAACATTTAATTTTGTGTTAAAACATGATACCGCCAAACTTGAACATCTTTTCAATAGCATTCATACTTAGTTCAAAGAGTAAATAGCGTAAATATTATTTCCATATCTAGGTGCACTGTTTATGCTCTGCTAGTGTGATTTACGTATGAGGTTTTGAAGTTTTCATCCAAAAGAGTTCATGCGTATTTTCGTCTATAAGTACGCTGTTCCCGAGAAGCATCTGTGAAAGCAGGGGTCACCAAACTTATGGCCACATGAGGCTTCATGATCCACTGTGCGGGCCACATACAGCATTTCAAGTGATTGATCAGGCCGTGTGAAAATTTCAGGACAAATTACGTAATTCACTTATATTAAAAGTATATTTCACCCCAGCACTCGGAAAATGTCGTTTTGGATATCATAAATGATATCTAATGAATACTATTGCTGATAAAGCGGGCCGTATCAAATCACTTTGCGGGTTGGATGTGGCCCGTGGGCTGTAGTTTAGGAACCCCTGTGTTCAAGGGTTAAAGCAAGTGCTGTTTTGAAAAGAAAGTTCATATTTCTGCCTCTAGTAGCGCTGTTCATACTCGGCCGCCATTTTCGCAATATTTGCCCAAAAGAATTCGGATTTTTTTGCAAAGCTAAGTCAAAAAACGTTATATACTTGGGAATCGCATGATAAATTCTTTTTAAAAAATTGGAAATTCTAGCGAATAGCGGGTAAACTTAAAATGAAATAACGTAAATACAGGGTTTTACTTATATAGGAATCCTAGGAAAATTGATGGGCCCCATACAAAATGTTGTAAATACTGGGAAAATACGGGGTTTTACTGTATTTTGAATTAGTAAATATATGCCATTAAAATTTTTTAAGTAATTTATTTAATTTGCTTTATTAATTTAATTTGATGAAATAATTTCAACTGAGCAAACTGCATAAAATTTAGATATTTAATCTAATTTTTTTATCTTATGACTAAGATAAGTCAAGCTCCTTTAAGGAGCTAATAGTCATGTTGCATGCCAATAATTTGTTTTTCGTTTATTTTTTGTGTGTATTGATTTTCATAACATTTTCATCATAAATGCAGATAGTACAATATTATCAAGATTTAAGAACTTAATGCTCTCATGCTCAAAAAAATAAGAGAAAATTTATCCAGTTTTTTCTCTTGCCGATTTTACTTGCTTCTTTTTGCAAAATAAAAGTGAGGCTCTCTCTGGATGTGCACAGAAACTGGCTGAAGGCCTGAATGTGGTGCGAGTTGAGAGGAATGGAGAGGAAGTTGAGAGTAGCTGCATTGATGGAAAGGAGGGCGGTGATCAGACGACACTCCAGTACCGAGATGTGGATAGCCAGGTGAGTTTGAAAGTTTCAATTTGCCTGATATGCTTGTTAATTCGTTTCAAGCCCCCATCTTTATCCATATAATTGTAACGCATGGGCTGGCATAGCGTGATTGCTGCCACCACCTGTGGTTTACCCCGCTGCATGAATCTGCATTGTGTGAGGTTTTACTGTATATCTTACTACTGTTATGCCTGATATGATCTTCTGCCCAAAACAGAAGTTATTTAGTTGTTTAATGGGTTGAAGTATATATATTTATCTTTCTGCATGGCTCCATTGCATAGTTAGAAATGATTATAGCAGTAGCACATATATAAGCCTTTTTACAAAATGTAATTATCAAACTCTGCTTATGGCTCAGTTGATAAATAATCTCTATTATAATACACGAGGTGAGGTGACCTTTGCCAATCCCAGTTAGTTTTCAAAACCTCCTGTAGAGGGGGTGGAGTAACAGTGGAGTGCTGCAACCTGGCGGAACACCTTATAACTAATAGAAGTCATGTTCAGCTTATAAATGTATATTATATAACACAAAGTGAAATGTTGTTTTGTTTACAGAGTTTGTATGGTTACTAACAACAGTATATAGTTAGTAATGTTAGTAAATAAACTTTTATATTTGCTTCGTTTAACAGTTGACACATTGAAGCTTCATTTATGTATCGGTAAGAATGTAAATCAGAATTCTTTTAATATATCAAAAAGTACAAAAAGCTTCAATGTATACAACAGCCTATATTAATTTCAGTTAGTATTTAAATGAAAGTCTTACGTTATAATGTTAAATGAAATTAATATAGATGCTGTATATGTATAAGTTTCATTTGATTATCAGTATTTATATTTAATTTCGATTGTATTTCAATTAAAGTTACAATACAATCAAGTTCATTGAATCTGAAAGAGAACATTGTGATTTAACTCAAGAACTGAATGTACCATTGTTTAATATAAATAAGAGGCATGTAGCGTGGGTTATGATTGGAAAATGTGAGAGAAAATGATGAGTGATTGATTAATTAAATCTGATTAATAATTAAGTTAATTATTGGAAGTCATTACTGGTTTTATGGCTGGAATCATTCACTTTAACCCACATGTAATGACACGCCAAATGATCCAGCAATTCCTTTTAACATGCATTGCAGACAATTCACGATCAAACTGTCTTATGCCATGATAATAAATACATCGCAAGGCCAAACCTTAGCCAAAGTTGGTATTTTTATGCCTGAACCTTGGTTTATACATGGAAATATGTGGGGTGTTCAAGAATTTGAACACTAAATTGTATATAAAGAAATTTTGCAAATTAAATAATAACACAATTGAAATAGGTCCATAGTCAAGGTAAATAGCATAAATGGGTTGCAAATTCCAGGATAAGCTACTGAGCATCATGAAAAATTAAGTCCAGTTTATCCTTGATTTAACCCTTAATTAGTCGTGTGGGGTCAATATGACCCCAAGCAATGTTTTTTCGTCAATATCTAAAGAAATGTATTAAGAATCTAACTCAAACTTGTTCTACCTTCAAAACTGACATTCTAGAAGAGAAATTTGCATTTTTGTTTTTTTATTAATTTGTTATTTTTGATATTTTTATATTTATATATATAGTATTAATATTGTAAATATTGAGAAAATTAAACTATTTTAATGTGCTATTTTGGTGTGTATCCATTTGTTATGTATATATGAGGTTAAAAAAGTTGGTTTTATTTTGACATCTCTCTACCTGTTGCTTTTTTCTCTATTGGTTTAGAAGGGTTAAAGGCAATACAGATTATTATTATCACATCAGAAATACAAATAATTTTCCTGATAAGCAGTATTTCATTGTTTTAACACTAGTTCTCTTATGATACATTTCTACTTCACTAATTTTCACTATAGGTTGGTTACCCCTCTTCCTCCCATCTCTCCCCCCTCCAATGTACCCTTTTCCCTCTTTTCGGAATTCTCCGGGTGTTTTCTTACTTCGGCCGCACACATGCAACCGTTTTCTTCCCATAGTTTTCTACCAGCAATAAAAGTCACAAACAAACGCACGTGGTCTCTCTAAAAGAAAGCTGTTTGCCGTTTATTACCGCTCACCCTTTTTAGCACGAGTTTCTTCCTTATTTTTCGGAATAATCACGAACACGAATGAGATCGGCAATCTTCAAAGTTTTTGGATCTCCTACCGGTCGCATGACGGTCACGGTTGGGACGTTTTAGACCAAAATATGAAAATCCTATTTTCAATGGGGTTTCTATGGAGAAGTCCCAAGTACGTTCACACTTATAGGGGAGGACGCGGTTGGACCTCGGTACGAACCCCTTGGGTCGCTCGAGGAGGCAACTTTTGTCCCAGGCCCCATCGAGGGCAATCCTCGGTGACAGCAGAAGTGAGCTTGAATCTTTCTGCTAGTTGGGGGCAGCCATAAACTACTTCATGCTGTAGGTGGATGTCGGAAAGCCACCGTGCCGCGACCGATGTCTAACCCACAAGTGTGAGTGATCTCCGCAAAAATAGTCCTATCCCTAATAAAGCCCTCAACGCGACCTTCATGCGACAATGTAACAAAAGGTGGCGTAGATACATGCGATCAGCTCTGCGCTGCTTATAATGTTGGCAGAAGAACGAAAATATGGCCGTTAGCTGTGGTTTTTCATTTGCTGAACGTTTCTGCCATAAATGCCTTTATTGTTTATAAACAAAACGTTCAAAAGGAAATGACAAGGCGAAATTTCTTGAAATCATTATGGAAGGAATTAATATTGGATCTACAGATTTTGAGGTCTCAGAGTCAGTTTATATCTAGGCAACTCCAAAAGCGCATATGCACTCAACAGGGACTTGCGGAGGAAGGTCCATCACCGGGATCGGGACTATCAAGAGGAAGATGCGAACATTGCCCAAGAAATATAGACAGTAAAGTGTCCACTAGATGTGGAAATTGTGGAGCTTTTACTTGCAAAGACCATATGATAATGAAGTGCATTGAATGTGGGGAGAGGGAAAGTGATTAGAAAATACAAAAAAATATTTTAATTTATTTTAATCAATGTTTATTGTAAAAACTAATAAATAATTGTATTATAATGTAAGATTGATTTTATTTCCAGTAAAATATAAATTAATTAATATATTATTGCTTATCTTTAGAAATCATTTTGGGGTCATATTGACCCCACGCGACTAATTACGGAACTTTTTTTCACGCGACTAACTAAGGGTTAATGGACTAATTGGGGGATAGGGTGTCTGTTAAATCTGAAAGTTCATCATATGACGAAGCAAAATGCACCTAACTGGCCACATCTTATAATGTCAAATGCAGTACATTAAGAACACTGTTAAACAAAAATAATATGTTTATCTAATGCTGTAAAACTGTTAATTCAAATTCGAAGACAATGTATAATTACGACTTTGAAATTTCTGTGCACATGTCATCCACAGTCTCCCACTCTTGCTGCTTCACTTTCGACCGATGTAGTTTTTTCTATATATGTATTCTATAAATATCACCACATTTTTATCAACCTAAAAGCGCAAAAAACTAATAAATTGGAACAGTTGGCAGTCTGAAGATTTGTAACAAAAATATGACAATCCAAAATTGCCTGGAAATATTTTTTTTTAGTTTTTCCTTTCTCGGAGCAATCACTGCATTCAACTAGTGATTATATTTGAAATTTAAATTAGCACGCCTTTTGTTTCATTCGACATACCACTCCACAATGTTTCCGTCTCGTAAGTTACTAACACACAGGCATGAAAAACATCACTGCTGTAAGTACGAAGTCCTGGGGGAAATCCTGTGATACAAAATCGAACCAATGTATCCCTAAGTGCAGCATAACAAATGAATTCATATTTTCACTGCCTCACTCTGCCTCATTTCAATTTCATCACTCATTGCTCGACACCCTCGCCAAACATAATTTCCTCCAGAAGCTTCGTTGATGGTCCAGAGGGGAAGTTCAAAAGTGGCGAAAATGGTATGGCAAAAACTGAAAAGTATAGAAAACAATCAGACAGGAACCAAATATCAGGCAATTATGCTCTTTGCGAACAGACTGCCCTCAGCATCGATGGATGGTGAGTGGTCTGAAATCGCAGACAAAGCAATGAGGGAATGGATTCTCAGTGACCAGACGGCTGTCGGCCATGAGTCCATTAAATCTGAAGTTCATTAAATCAGGGTGTTAAATCGAGGTTCGTTAAATCAAGGGTTTACTGTACTCGTTCTTGGTATCTCCAATATCCATATCAAGTCTATAAAAATCCAGATGCCTATTTCACCTTCAATGCAGCCATCTTCAGTATTGATTCACTACAAGAAGAATCTAAAAAAATTAAGTAAATAAAATAGTTTGTTAAAAAATTTATATTTTGGCTGCAGAGAAGCCATCATAAGCAGTATTTCGCCTTTCATTGATACTAAAATAAACGATAAGCTTATTACCTAGGAAGGAAGCTGCATTGTAGGCAAAATTTGCATCTGATTCTCTCAATTATTAGGGATTCTTTACAGTAAGTAAAAAAGCACGCCTTATGGTCAGGTGGTGTCTGTCTATCCACATGTTTCATCTCAGAAACTACTGGGTGGATGTTGATGAAATTTGGTATTTAGGACATAGGAGAAAAGAAACTAAGATAATGATATAAATAGTTTACATGACCTAATTGGGAGTGTCACTTGTGATGAAAAATGAACTTTTCTTTATATCTCGTACAATATAATTTATAACAAAAAGTCTTTAAACAACTTTGTAGAACTAATCAAATAGCATATGTTTTGTTCAGTACATTTTTATTGAAGGAGTAGCCGATTTCAAGAAAATCGAACTGGAAAGTCGTAATTTACTTTGGACTTAGAAAAATTTGCTCATGGTTTTTAATTGTTGTCAATGAAATCAATCTTCATGACAACTCAAGTAAACAATATCTGCTGTAAATACCTAATTAATTTAATTTTCTTTCGTGTGCCTGCAACATTTGGAAAATTAAGGGAAATGGATAATCTATGGCGAGGAAACATGTAATGTAAATACATCTATTTTCCTTTACGTATACACAGCATTTGTAAGTGAAAAGAAATGGGTAATTTATGATGAAGGAATAAACATGAACATATAGATTACATTACTACTATTCGAGCGAGGTAAGTTTTAAATAATTGTCGATTGTTTTATTAATTACAATTGATTAGGAAATTAGTCAGTGAATCAAAAATTCGATATTTTCGTGGCATCACTACTGGCATTTCAGTTCATAGACATTATACTAAAGCCATTAATATTTATCTTTTTTGACATGATTGCATAAATCGTAAAGAATGCCTCTGCCTTGCATGTATGCCTGCCTGATGTGTGCATCTTTTCACTCTTGTTTTATGATTACCATAAATACCCGCGTATAATGCGCACCCTTGTATAACGTGCAAGGGGGTTTTCAGCCTCGTAATCTATGATTTTTCTATATACCCGCGTATAGCACGAACAGATTTTTTTTAGCGCTACCGTTCCAGAATAAAGTAGATGGTGTAACGCAGTCTAAAGCAATGATCGAATTATTGGTATTGTATTGGTAACATAATGAAAGTGCGAAATGAAATTTTCGAATAACGTTCCAAAAGAACATCAGCTAACTCAATCATTACATACTGTTTACTTACAAGGTGATATTAGGATATACACAATAATCCAATTATATTAATTTCATAGTATGGCATATTACATTGTTTGAGCTAATAAATTGAAGGAATGACGATAATCCTATGTCAAAGTTTTTTACATACGTTTTAGTCACGCCTAAGGTGGACGGGTTTGCCCAACCTTCAGTTTTAACCTTATTAGAACACTATGGATCACGTAAAAACGATAGCAAATAACCATAATTAGCTACAGACTCGAAGGATCAAGAATAAATCACGTATGAATGCTGAGAGAACGATAACTTGATAGTAGTTCTACAAGAAGCATCAACTCCTAGCGTACTCAAAGTTATCAGCTGCCATTGTTTCTAATTGTAAGTAGTACCAGTACCTCACCACCAGGCCGGGTGCCGGTGTAGGGTGACATCATGCATAAGATGACTATTCCGATAACAACATCGAAGAAGAATGGTCCAGTGACGAAGGATTTCTTGGCTTTTAAAATAAATAAATACTGAATTCATTCTTTTCATATCTAATTAATGTATGTTTATAGAATTTGTTAATAAATTTTAACTATTATCTATCTTACTTTTCGTAAAAATCACCAATAAAATTATGAGGATACCCGGGCAGTAATTAATGTGCTGAAATTGTGGAAAAAGGGATCAAATAAAAATAGGAAGATTATGTACCCTCGCATAACACGCATCCTAATTTTGAACTCAAATATTTCTAAAAAAAGTGCGCATTATACGTGGGTATTTACGGTACTAGAATTATATTCATAGTAATTAAGCATAATTGAAATGGAAAGATGTTTTCTTTTAAAAAGTAAAAAATGAAATTTTTTAATGCCAAGTAAATTTTGATCCATCTCGAATAAGAATATCAAAAACAGGCAGTCCATGGAGAAGTAGTTGAGTGGAAGTAATCCTTAAAATGAGTATCAAAGCTAACTCGTGCCATTTTTTTCTTATACTCCATCTAATATTATATCTTTATCATTAAATTTAGGGGGAGTTACTCTTGTAGTAATGACATTGATGAGTTTCAAGAATAAGCTCTTAAAATCAAAAAAAATGAAAGAAGTACTTATCTCAGATATCTCCAATAGCCACAACCAGGTTATGACAAAACAGATGTGCGTTTTGATTACAAAAGTGGTACAAGTGGTAATTCACTGAAAGTATATTCTGAAAAACACGTTTTGGTATTTTTGTTGTTTTTATGTGTATGGAAAAAACATGTTTCAAAGAACACATGGCAAACTTCAAGCAAGTTAGATTTGAAAATAAAGCATTGCTAAATGCATTCTAAAAATGGGACACTGGAGAATTATCATTGATTTGAAATAAATCAAAAACCAAACACATTAGAAGCTTATTCATTTTCAAAATTGGAGGAAATTCCATTAACAGTAATCTGAAGACCTATCTTGCAATCTGCTGTATTTCCTAGCAAACACATGATACCGATTTCTTTGTAAAAATCTTCAGGGTGTTAACCCAAGCTACAAACCCCACCTCCTCTGGCAAACCTTCATTCCCTAAGGGTAGAATACTATCCCTTCCAAATATGCAAGCCCTAGACCCCTTTGACCCATTCACCCTCAATACACACCCACCCACAAATTCCTCCCTTCTGCACACATATAAACAAAAATACCGACAAGTTTCTTTTAGAGTCTACTTTCAGTGAATTACCATGGAATATGGTTGCATTCTAGCAGAAATGCATATCTGGTTTTTCATAACCTGGTTGTGGCTATTGGAGATAACTGAGATAAGTACTTTTTTCAATCTTTGAATTTTAATTGTTTATTCTTGAGTTTTTTCAGCCATAAGGCAAGCTCAATAATTTTCTAATGAACATGATGAGCTCTCAAGGTGAATCCATAATAGGTAAGGTGTAATAACTCTGGTTATCTAGAGTATAGATGCCTATTGAGGATACCTCTTGAATTTTTATTGGACTGTATGCTCCTTTGTCATATTATTGAATGCTGCAGAAAATTGAACTGATTAAAATATCATCTTGTTTTGTCAGTGTAGGAAATGTATTGTAGTTGCAACAATTGGCCTGAAGTTTTGGAATTTATTAAAATCTTTAGAAAAATATAAACTTTTATTTTTAATGTTGATAATTTTATATTTTCCAGGTTGTGTTGAGTCTTGGAAAGAAGGAATTCAAGCATTCAAACCATCAAAATGTTTTTGTTGGTGCTGATAGCCAGTGGGTGAGTACCACTTATCATATTAGGTTTGATGTTTATCGTTTTTTTAGTTACTGTCCTTGCCAGCCAATAAGATTTCAGATATTTTTTTCAGAAAACTCTTCATATTCATCTCTTTACAATGAAGAAAGTTGCCATGTTTACATTTGAGATTCAAGAACAATTTTTTATTGCATTTCTTACTTCTAAGCTAATGTCAAAATTGCTTTAGAAATCTTCCATTACATGTCTCACTTATTAAGTGGGCATCTTCTCCCTTTACTGTCTGTGGAAAATGGTCATCTACTTTTCATCCAGGAACGTAACCTGACATAAAAGCGGGGACTGCCTGTACTAGCAATGATACTTATTAGACCTGTTTTTAGAAAAAATTTTATATTATTGGTCAACAAATATTTAAGTTTCATAATACTTGTGTATTTTTCTTTGTTCAAGCAGCTTAAAGGATTTGATCTGGAATTGGAGCCTTTCAAAACAAGCATTTATGAGTTTCCAGTGAATTTCCCTCCCAGCTACCCCTTTGAGGAAGAGCAGGATGTGAAGTTGACAGAGAAGGAAACTAATGAAGAAACCAAAGAGCTTCTAACTGGTGCTGGTACTCGATACATGCATACTCGTTGTCCATCATGGTGTGACCGAGTTCTAATGAGCCCATCAGCGAAAAGTATTATATGCCAGGTAATCTTTCATTCTATCTTTGTTTGGTTCAGAAGGTTGTAGTCGGAAGTTAAATGTTGGCAAAGAGAAGTTCTTTGTTGCAGGCAAAAACCATTACGACATTCATCTGTTTGCATTAACCATTACTAGCCTTGAATTCTTGCAGTGGGATGTCTAGTGATCGTGATAATTCATAAGCTTTCACTATTTCCTGTGACACTGGTTTTCTGTCTGTTTTTTGAATATGCACAAATTTTACAGTTCTTCTGATTCATGAAATCAACCTCATTTGGGTCCACTAAATGATTTCAGTGTTGAGTTAGCAACTTCAAATTTCTGTTTTGCTTGCTTCCACCTTCGTACATTTGCCTCCATCATTTACATTATATTTCCTCCGGGCCTCAAAATTGTTAGTTTCATCAGTATAATGCACCACCATTAGCTTAAAATTTCTATCAAAATTTCATTTTATACCTTGTGATACATTCCCTTTTACAGATGTGCCTTTCTTCTCTACATGATCTGTCATTTCCATCCTAATATTTGGGGTAACTTATTTAACACTGCTAAAAATAATAACAGTCCTCACTTCATGTTAAAATTTAGTGAAGTTATACCAATTGCATGCTCTCATAGAGGTTATGCTCTTCAAACTGCAGGTGTACATGTTGTCTGCCATTGGCATACCAATCGAAAAGTAACAAATATGTTTAAATTGTTACAAGGCTTGTAAAATACTGGCAATCTTAGTGTAGCCATTTTCAACGACATATGTATGAAATTTATTGCCCAGCTGATTACAATTTCTGACATAAGTTTGTCAACACTCCCCTTCCACCAATACCTACGAGGTGGAAAGACACTCGTTTACACATTGTGAACTTCAAGAATATGAATAAATGTATTAGTAAATTAAATGTAATGTATTGTGATCGATAAATAAATGCATTTTTGTGGACACAGAATTGGCATCAGGGTGTTCTGTGCAGCATTCAAAACTTTTTAGTCGATTTTAAGATGATACCTAATCTTTTTGCTTATTTTTTATAAATCTTGTTTTCCTTTTGTTCACAGATTATTTTCCTGGGGGATAACGCGGTCAGATTACTTTTTTCTTAGAAATTGTTATGAAGAAGTGAATAAAGTGTATTTTATGTTGCCATAATATCAGTTAATACTCTTTATTTATTTATGAACTGAAAATCAGAAGCATTCATAATTGTAAAATTTTGAGATTTGCTGTCTAAGCACTTTAAAATAATTTTTATTTCTTGCATCGCCTTGCGAAAAGTAGGGTCAGCTTACAATTGGTGTCGGCTTACAATCGATTAAATATGGTACTCGTGTACTTGGCCCATTTTTTCGCACAATGTTTATCATTATAAATAGCTGCTTCTTACATATATAGGATACCAGCTGAAATTACCCAACGTTGCTTGGGTTTTTAATTCAAAACAAAAAATATTGACGAAGATTTGAGAATAAAACCAAGTAATGAAACCAGATTAATTTTTATTGTAGCTTAATGGTATGCAATATTTCTTGTCTTCCTATCTTTCGCCCAAATAAATAAAAAATTTCCCACATCTTTTATCGACAAATTTCGCGGCGGTTAAAATGACACCATCTTGATTCTACATTTTGTAGTTGTTGCATTATAAATGCACAAACAAACAAACAAATTCCTCAAAACATTTATGGTAGAGAAGATATATGATATAAAACCTAAGGTATTTCTAGAAACCCTACAAAGCTGAAATTTTGAAGGAAGATAGGTCATTGGGTACAATCTCTGGAAAAAATCCGAAATTCCAGAAAAATTTATATTTAAGGGATGTTTTTGATCCCAAAGTCCAATTTTAAACACCCATAAGAAAAGCATTGAAAACTGTGCAGGGCTATATAAAATTGCTTTTTTAAATTATTTTAAATTAAGATACAAAGTTGGAACATGCACTGTACTGTGGAAAAAAGAATGAAGTTTATTTTTCTTGAAGACAAAATTCAAATCTATGCTGAATTTGCATAAAACTTGGATTTTAATCAAAATTATGAAATTTTTTGTCTTCAACAATGAAAAATATTAACTACCATAGAAATGACTCCAATGCCTTTCAATGGGAATTGATTTTTCATACTTCAAGAGCATTGATTTAATGCTTAGACTGCATCCATTTGATTTCGGCCAACGATGTATACATATGATGACATGATAATTTTAAATAATTTTTTTTATTCATATACGTACTAAAAGGCACATGATGACACCATAATTATAACACACAAAATATCCTAATTTTTACACAAATTTTAGTGTAACATATAGGCTATTGTCTTAATGATGATTATAGTTATTGCTTAAATAGAGCAATCTAAAACATGAAACTTGAAATTCGAAAACTTTGGATGTGAGCCGATTCCCAGAGAATTTAGAAATTCCAGATAGAAGCCTTAATTTCACAGAAAATTAAAACTATTATTGTATTTAAATGGGCTCTGTGTAGTTCAAATGCTGTTGTGTTGGTTTATTTACGAGTTAAGATCTTGGTGTATGGTGATTTTTTAAGCACTTGTAATATGCAAGCACCAACAACTCGTATACTAAAACAAGGGTGGGGCAAAAGTGCGGTTTTCCCCTATCATGTGAAAGTGGTCATATCAGAAAAAAGTCTTTTATTCCCTCCTCATAATTCATGTGAGGCAGTTAGGCATATTTGAAATTTTCCTCTATTAACATCCCTTATTTCCCTTATACTCTTTGGCATTCTCAGCAACCACTGAATGTGCCAAAATTTGGTACTGTTTTGTTATTCCTTTCCAGCTGAAGGGCAACAAGGCATTTTTCTTAAAAGTATCAGGGTTCTATTCCAGGTGAAAATTTTCCTTAGCTTACAGGATTTGCATCTGAAGCAGCCCTGGGAAATTTTCGAATTTTCATCTCTGAATAAATTCTTTAATTGCTACCTCATAGATTATATTAGACCCAGGGAATTGTTTTTGTATTGTGCCCACCAAATAATATTCATTTCAGCTAATGTAGAAAAATACATAACGGAATATTTGTCACTTTCTTGAATTTCTATCTCTGAAACCCTAAGTTGTAATTATATGCTCTTGCTGACTTTTTTGTGACAAATGTTGTACTGTCTATGAATAAATTTTATAATCAGTGCTTCACAGATCATGTAAGAGTTTGTTATACATGAAGTACATTGGATTTACTTAGGCCATGCCAGGTAGTTCAGCTAGTTATTATATCTCTCAGGAAATTGAGAGATTAAAATTTTGATTTTTGTTTGTACACTACCCTTTTTAACTTGGCATGCTTGTGGTTCGCGAATTTGCACTTTGTGGCAAAATTTTTTATGACCATTACTTCCGTTTCGTGCTGATTATTTGCATTTCGCATCATTCGTTTGCAATGCCAACAAGTGTGAACTCCCTCTACTTTTTTGTTTCGAAGTTGTTTAAATTTTGGCACCCTAGAAAATGACATTATTATTATATTTATAATGCTCATTATTAGCAGTTTTCAAAGTAAACAAACAATAATTTTCTATATAATTATTTTGTAGCTCAGTTTGAACTTCACAGCCGATGACGAAACTTTAATTTAAAATTTAAAGAAATGCCATCATTTTAGAATGTAAGGTTTTCTTTAGTATTCTCTTTGTATTTTGAAAGTAATTTAAGGAGATGTTATTTTGTTTTGTTAGGTTTTCATTTTTTATTACGAATTTCTAATGTAAATCTAGAAATTGCTATCATCTTGTGACGTAAGATTTTCTGCCGCATATTTAGAATGTGATTACTAAAAGAAATGTTATCACTTTCTTATGCTAAGTTTTGATTTTCTGTTATGCATTTTGAATATAATTAATTAATGCTAGTGTTTTTTTTTGTGGCTTGTGAATGTTTGCTGCAGAACCCAAGAAAATATCCGTGCATCATGTATTCAACATTCCATTTCAGTAGTTCAATTTAAATTAAAGGATTTCCTTGGAATGAACAAAAGAAAATAAAAAATCGCATACGAAAATGTACTGGAGGTAAATTGCAGAAATGCCAAAAGAAGTGTAATGGATTTGTAATGCTGGATTTTCATTTACTATTATGCGTTTTGGAGATAATTAAAGAATGTTTTCACTTTATGATGCCAGGTTTTCTTTTATTTTCTGTTAAACTGCATTATTAATGATAAAAAGTGAATTTTTTAGTTTGACTGGGAACCATACTTCTGTTATTATATTGCGTCTTATGAGAAAATAGGACTTGCACTTCACGAATTTGCATTTCGCGTCAGTTATCCGGAACTGATTATTCGCAAAGTTCAGAAAGGTGGTGTTTGGTGGTAACCCCAAATTACATCATACTTTTCATTACTGGTTTTATATATTTGTAGCTTTAAATGTTTCCAAATTGAAATATTATTCAAAATTTTAAAAACAGACCTTTTGATTGATTAGTTTAAGACCATTCTTAAATGAACTGTTTGTATTAGATAATATAGGCTCATATCGGAAACATAACAGTATTGGTCCTCAACTAAAGATGCTGAGTTTATTTAATGTGTCAGCGAGCATTAAAAGAAGGTTGTTTTACTTTCATATTTCAATTGAGTCTTTTTTAATATCAACTTTTCTAGAAAATTCTGTTTGCCTGTGGTTAATTTTTTTATTTTAAAAATGTACAGGAATATACACAATCTTAAAAAATGAAATTTCAAATCTATTTTTGCATTTTCCATTAGAACTGACTGATTTCTTCAACATTTTCAGGCTTCTGATGAATGTCCTCAGGAATACGGAGTGATTGGGAGAAAAACATGCATGGGAGATCATAAGGTGAGGAAAAGTAAAATGCTGTGGATGTTTTTTAATAAATTTGAATAGGCTTTGACTGCAGATGTTCATATTTTGACTGAAAAGCCTTGCCATTAAAAAGGTTTATAAGGGTTAGTGGATTTGTATTAATATGATGCTAATGGGTCATTTCTTCATATAGGGTGGAGTAAGGCAAGTATAATTTATCAAGTTGCATTTTATAAGATTGCATGATTTGCATTGGGCACCCAATTGAGTATCAATCCCAGTTCCAATGAGAAAAAAGTAAGCTTTGGACCATAAACATGAATATCTGCTAAAACTCTCATAAGCTTATTTTTTAATCATAGAAAGGTATCATAAGCAAAGTTACTGTAAATTTGATAAAAGCATGAAGAAAAATTTAATATGCCATCATTGCCTAATATAGGAGTAATATTTAGTGCTACCTCGTTCCTTGCTTTGGTTGAAAGTTTATCATTTCCAATGCCACATATTCTTTGACAGCCACAGTTGCTGTTTATGGTCTATTGCAGGGTTGGCCAACCATTTTTTAAGATGGGCCAATAAAACGGCACGATTTTTTTTGCAGGCCACTATCCCACTATCCTTAACATCCGGTTTAAATTGATAGCTTAAGCTAATTTAAATTATACCAAAAATAAACAGGAATGATAAAAACAATAACATGCTTAAACAGATTTATTTAAATGACAACATTTGAAATATTCTTCAAAACTGGAACTTAGCAAATCATATAGTGCTGAAATAGCAGAAAAATACCTATCCAAGTCCAAACACAAATTATTATACTTCCACCGAAAACATTTTAGAACTAAAAATGGTCCAGTTTTTTCTCAGATAAACTTCTAGAAAATAATTTCAGTTTAACCTTTACATGGCTCAACATTGTTGGAAATAAGCAGTTTTTACCTTGTAATTGAGTATTTATATTTTTAAACCAGGCACTTTCTTTTGTCCCATACCAGGGTCATTGTCTCTGCGACAGCAGGTCATGGGATAATAGCATAAGGGAAGAGTGTGAAATTCAAAATAGCGGAATGGTAGGAAAACCCTTATATTATTTTAATGGATAGAAGGAAGAAGATCAAAACAAATGTCAGATTTAGGTTTTGGTTCCACTCAGACCAAAAAATTATTTTTTCAGTTGAGTGCTCGACTGAGTACTGCGGGCCATGGGTTGGCCACCCCTGGTTTATTGTATGTGAAGGGAGGCAGCTAGTGTGTGGTTTTGTATATATTATTTATTTTGATACATTTTAATTTTAGTATGTGTATATAATTTTTGTTGTGGTCGAAAGTTTTCAAGTGGGATCTATCATGAGAATGTCTGTTTTCTTCTGTATAATTATTGTTAACATTAGCCAGTGTTTTATTTACTATGCTACATTTCAAACTGTAAATATCATTATTACTTATGACTGATTACACACAGCTAAGTATATTGTTAATGCACCATTTCCCTCTGCAAATAAAGTGATGATTTTAATTATGTTTGATAAAATAAAACATTATCAATAGCTCTTTTAAATTACAGAGTACTATAATCTGAGAAACTGACAAATCTTTTTCTAAATCTTCAAAATCCTAATCTTGGATGTAAATGCACGATTTGCAGTTTCAGTATTTTTCATTGCATTGCCTTTCTTATCAATTTATTTTAGTAGTTGGATTAAATTTATTATCTAGTTAATTTGTGTGCTTAATTTTCAAGCAAACTTATTAGACTATCTAGAAAATGATGGCCTGATAGAGTTCAGCGAATTTAAGGATCAAGTCACTGGAGAATTATTGAGCTTATCTTATGGGTAAAATTAAATTGACACAATATCATTATTCAAGAACCATAAAAGGGTTATTGTAACCAGATGCGCATTTTCAGCTAAAGGGAATACCACTGATGACAGCTGCTTTGTAGCTGAAATGGTCATATGGTTTTCATAACCTTTTTCATAGATATTGGAAATAACTATTGTGTCAATTACATTGAAGGATTGTTTATCTCAATTTTATATTTAATAAGTATCTATTTTTAGTATCAAGTACAATAAGGTAGAAATCTATTAGAAGTTTTTGATGTTTTTAAACTTGTGAAATAAATATGTCATATGATTTTAGTTTCTTACCTGTTATTTAGTCTCACGTATAGGTAAATTGGTTTAAGACATGTATGTTAATTGTAAGAGTAAATTTTCTTCTAAATGGCATTTTAGCAATTTTGTTAGAATGATATAATTTAAAATATTGTTTATTATGCTTAAATATTTTGAAGCAAACGATTGTAATTATGCAAATTTTACATTTATTTCATACTAGCTTAAATGACCGGCAATGCTCGGGAAAGTTTTCTTTTAAGTTGCAAACCATTTTTATATTTATTAATTGTGGTAGCTCTGCTCTTAAGCTCTGCTTTAAAAATCTTGATTTCATTATGGTATTTTGTAAAAACCATATATATATAAAATTTAGTTGACATCCATTGATCCAATTCCTTCCAAATCCATAGTTACTGAAAGTTTAATTTGTAATTGTAGTACCCCTTTTTAGTTGATCCGGTCCAAATAGTTATTATGGCTTTATATATATATATATATATATATATATATATATATATATATATATATATATATGTGTGTGTGTGTGTGTGTGTGTACATAATAAATATTATAATATGGTTAAAATCGATGCGGACAGTTCAACACACACACTTATAATAAGAAAATTTTTATTACTTTTATTTTGGCAGCCCTGCTTTGTATATCTATCCTAAAAATCTTATTTTTGTTTTTTTTTATCTTGCACAACTCCTTCATACGAAATTTTGTTGAAATCGGTTTGGCCAATTTCTTCCAAATTCATAATTACCCAAAAGTTTAACTTTGCAATTGTCGCACCCCTACTTAGTTAATTGGGTCAAAGTATGGCATTTTGGTCATGAATTTATGTGAAAATTTTATATACCAAATTTGTTTGAATTCGGGTTGGCCAATTCCTTCCAAAAGCATAATTACCCAAAAGTTTAACTTTGCAATTGTGTCACCCCTACTTAGTTAATTGGGTCGAAGTATGGCATTTTGGCTATGAATTTCTGTGAAAATTCTATCTACCAAATTTGGTTGAATTCGGTTCAGCCATTTCCTTCCAAAAGCATAACTACAGAAAATTTTATTTTGCAATTGTGGCACCCCTGCTTGGTCTATCTGGTCCAAATATGTCATTTTGGTCATGTATTTATGTGAAGATTCTATGTACCTACCTAATTTGGTTGAGATCGGTTCAGCCAGATCTTCCCTAATATATACGTACAGGCAGACGGACATTGCTGAAATTTGGACCGACTTTCCATGGGGACCCCTCGAAATCGTGAAATTTGGATCGACCCTACATTACGATCCTTGACCCCGTAGACCAATTTTATCCATTTTAGGCTCGGAAATGTATCTCATCAAAACATAGATATTATTGGAGAATTTATCAAAATCGGCGAATTGGTTGCTGAGATATCTTAAAAAAACTGACATTTGGACCAACAATGGGGATCCTCAGGCCCCCGTGGGCCGATTCGAATTATTTTTGGCCCTGCAACTCTCAGGATCAACCTGAAGCTGCTGCCAAATTTTGAAGCTCCTATGTTTATTTTCTGAAGAGTTTATGGCTGACACATACAGACAGGCAAACATTCTTTTATTTATAGGATCGTATGGCATTTAAATGCCACTGGTATCTCACGGCCACATTAATTTGGATATTTAAATATAATATGTTTTTGTTTGAATAAGTTCTCTTATCTGAGGAACTATTAATAATAAAACGTTCCATGACAAAGAAAAATCTGTAAGCAGTCTCAGAACAGAGGGACTAAATTTGTGGTGATGTCTTGGAGCAAACACTGTATAGCACCACTTTTTGGTATAACAGCCAACGAAAGTTAGATAAATTCCAAGAAACAAATATTAGATTAAAAGTTCATTTTTAGTGTTTTTGTCTATATTGTTTTTATAATAATTGCTAATCTTAGCATAATAGAGATTATCTATGCCAGGAATTGGCAAACTACAGCCAGGAACCCTTAGTGGTCTACGAGTACATTATTAGTGATAACTCAATCCATGAAATATAACACAGGAATTTTAATATCTTTTGATTTAAATAATGGCCATTAAAATTTTCCTGGTGAAATTATAATGCTAATAAATTATATATATTTGATTTTCTCTGGTATGATATTGGAGAATCTCAAGGTAACTTCTGACATAAACATTTATATAATCTGCCAAAGCCCAATTATAATGTGCCCTCGAATATAACCTAACCCCATAACATTTTGAAGTTTGTTAAGAAAATACTGGGGGAAAAACAAAACAAGAAAACTGTGAAAATTTTCTGTATATCACCTTTAAATAATTAATAAATAGATTAATAATATCATGCGCTGTATTTAGGATAATCCCACGCTTATAATTTGACTCTCCCCAACGGTTCACCTCCATTTCCAGAGTCTTCTTCAGTCGCCCAAAAACATATAATAATATATATCGTACCTTCGCCTGACCCCTTTGCTAACCTGGGATTTAGACAAACCTTTCTTCTCAATATGATCAGCAGCACTCCTACCTTGATCGTCATCCATAATAAAAAATCGATGGGCAAAAACTTGCAAAAGTAGGCAGAAAGAATACGCCAACTTACTGATAGCTATAGTTCAATGACTACTGAGGGTTTGCCAGCTGGAGAAGAGGTAGGTACAAGTTTGGTCCTTTTCCCTCATCCATTTCAAGGTATTTGGAGTGGTGAAATTTTGATGCAAATGAAAGATTTCATTGTTCGAAAGGAAGACAGAAATCCAAGGTTTGGACTTATTCGTTCCTAATCTTCCCATATTTACTCACAAGACGCTATGCGAAAAAACTCCTCATCCATCCATCCTCAGCCATTATCCACCTAGAAAAAGAGCGAATTTTACATAAATAAAGGTAAATGGTTCATGTTCAAAATAAATCCCTGTGTCAAATCCCTCAGAGATCACACAATATCAAAAATAAACCGGCCACTAGACGCACTGCGACCGGTTACATAGAAACATTTCTCACGTTTCTATGGATAAAATGTATCACTTACAGCTTTCAGAAAGCACAAACAAACAATTCCAATAGCTATTTAGTGACACATTTCCATCGCAAGATTATGTTCTTTGTTTTTATACAGAGTAATAAAAGTGTGTACATATATTCTTTTCCTTTTTTGATGGGAACTTGTGGGAAAAAAGTGCAGGTATTGCACAAGTAAATACGGTACTTTGTTTTTTTTTACTTTAAATTAATATATAAAAATGTCCTATCATTATATAAGTTGCAAGATAAAAATAGTAAAATTTCCGAATTTCGACTGGGTTAAGTGCGCTGTTAAAAACTTCTTTTAGCGCAAATTCTGATAGTGCACAGATGTCTCGGAATGCCTCTCATGCGCTAAGTGAGGCATGCCTGTACTGAGTTCGCGAATACAGGGGTTTATTGTATTTTCACTTTTAACAGTCCTATATTTCTCTATAAATCCACCAGAGTCCAAAATTTCCAATAATGTTTATTGGTATGCTATCTAAAACATTTTCTACATTGCCATTATTCCCTTAATTTTCATGTATAATTTTTATTGGAGAATTGGACCCTATTTCGCTTCATAAAACGATAACACCAGCAATTACTGCTTTTAAAATTATCAATATTTTTCTCGCGAGCCATTTGTATTGCTTTGCATTTAAGTGACACAGTTGAAACTCCTCTTCCTTCACTCCTTTGCGCACAGACCCAGTCCTTCAATTCTTGCTCCAGATCTGGCCAAAACGCCTTTCGTTTCCTTCGTGGCCTTTTTGCCATAGGTAGAACACTCAACAAATTCTTTTGGGACCGCCACTTGCGAATGCTGGATTCGCCCACTTCTAAGAAACGGGCCGCCGACCAATTACCGTGAATCATGGCATATTCCACAATTTCTAACTTTTTCTGCGCCGTGTAAGATTTCCTTCTTTTTGGCATTTTTAAATAGGGTTATGCTCCAACAGTGGGTCTACAATTTGAAAAATAAAAACATTATTAATATTTTTTCATTGGGTTCAATAAATGTGCATTACCGAATCAAGAAATGCCGCACAGAAACCGTACCGTTACTTATTCAGGATAAACAAAAATTAAATAGGTAACACTCCATAAATGACAAAGTCAACAAGTTTCATTAAAAATTATGTCAATGTTTTTAAGGAAAACAAAAAATCCTTGAAAATATCTCACCTGGTTTCTGTCAAAGAGGAACGAATCTCCGTACTTTCAGCACCATACCTCGTTGATCGCAACGTTACAGCCAGACTGCAAACCACAAATGAATGGGCAATGCAGATTACAGGTCGTCTCTCTGTCTGTGAGTCATCAACAGGCATGTGTCCCCTCCATATTCGTTCCCACACTCAGATTCTCTGGCTGTTTACGCTAGCTTTCTCTTGCCCCCTGCCGTACCACCCTTGAGGTCTGGTCCCTCTTTTGTTTTGTGCACCTCTAACCACCCCCATCATCCCAACACATCTCATGACACCCTCACCACTTCCTTACACCTCACTCCCCAACCAATTTTCTTTGACCCTCGAGTGGTCATTGTTTCGGAAATAAGAATGGGAAAAATCATTATCCAGGGGTTTTTCCCAAATGTTCTCCTTCGCACAGGAGAGTTGGGGAAGGGCGCTAAAAGTGTAGCATTCTTTAACGATCCCATGTTCTGCGGGTGTCCTGCGTGTAACACACAAGTGCGCGTTATACTAGAAATTTTGGAGATATGCGGAAAACAGCCGAAGGTTGGCCTGCGCGTTATGCATGAGTGCACGTTATACTTGGGAATTTAGGGTAATTGGTGAATAGTATTAAATTAGTTCTAAATTTATTAGTAAGCTTCTTCGATTTTTATAAATTTAATAATAATTTAATATGTGAAATATATAATGTTCCTCTGTTTCTATTTATTTTAGTAACATTAAAATTTTATGTTTATCATTATTTATCTATTTCAATGCTGTTTTGAAGTTTAACCCTTAGAGTGTCAATCTCACCCTGAGCAACGCATGAAAAATCCGCTAAAATTGTCAGCGTTGCTCATAGCAACTGCTAGTTTTTCTTCACTGTAATATATTGCTGATAGATGGTGCTTGTTGTATGTTCAGTGTTCTCTCGAGAGTTCTAGGTACTTTTTTGCCAACTAGCCCACTATTCTGTTATCTCGAACATAAATAACATCTTTTTCTCATTTGTTTTGTCACTCAAAGGGTTAAACAATACCTTCATTACAATAAATAATATGATGATAATGAAAATAAATATTTATATTCAATTATTCATTGATTATTTTGCTACTTGAGTCATATACAGAGATTAAAATTGCTGAATTTTTTTAATGTCTTTGAAAACATTTTCTGTGAAAGCTAAGTTTTTAATCTTTGATTAAAATCAAAAAATTCAAAATTTAATCATTTTATTTTAATGAAATCACATAATGCACTAAAAAGTTAAAATAAATCTAAATTTCAAATAATTGAATGTTCCAGAAAATGAAATAGTTCTCGGCATATGAAAGATGTGTACTTATTAGTGCATGTAAAAGTTGGTTTCATTCATTTTTTATTTAAATTTTTACTTAATACTTAACTTGCGCATACCCACTGGTATACTACACTAGTATTCAGAGTAAAAAACAGTTTATGACATATTTTTAAGTATATTTAATATATTTATCTCTTTCAGTGGTGCATTGGAAGTATTAAGTATGTGTTGTAGGGATTTTTGTTTAGAATTTGTGGAACTATGCTAGGCTGGGAACTCAAATATCTAATTTGTTCACATTAAGGTTGCATCTTTTCCTCTTTTTAATTAAATTTTCAACATGGCAATTACATGCTCTAAATTATCAGTTTTAATAACCATGCCATTAAAGCTACATCGGAGTAATGTATTTTAACATACATCACATTAATAATAAGCAAAAAGAAAATAATTCACCACAATCAGGATTATGTTATGCGAGTGCATCTTTGACATGGCTATATAATGTATTTTGAGTTATTTAATTCGTAGGAATACTGTTTTGCATGCTAAAAATTTTTTTCTAACATTTTCATGTAGAATCTAATAAACTAGCTTCATTATGTCATTCAATTTCTATAATTTGATGGCTTATTACATTACTGATATACTTTCTAAGGACTTGTTTGCTTCTGATTTCTTATTCTAAGTAAGGTTATAACTTTTCTTTGAAATTTTATAGTTACCTTATGATAATTAAGAGACAATGTTTTTATTTTTCCATAATTTATGGTTGAATAATTTGAAAACTTCAACAAATATGTTTTCTAACAGTTTGAGTTTGTAAATTCAGTCAATAAGTACTAATTGTAAAGTTCCCTGAAATTGACAAGTACTTATTCAAATGATGAAAACTCCATTGTCATACATTCTGTCTTTGTGCACTAAGTCTGCTGTTAATGTTTTTACTGAATATAAATTTGGTTTTTAACTAACTAACATTGATGAATGTGCTTTAAGGTGCTTCTTTCTTTTCTCACTACATCTGTCTGTTTCTCCTCTGATATTCTTTACTTGTTTCTGCATCCGTCCCTGCAGCCCATCTTCCTGGGTTTTCACATGAATCACGTCGACGAAGGTACTTACCATTTACCTCCTCAATCTTTTCGTCTTCTGCTTCATTTTATGCATTTATAGTTAAAACCAAAGCCCAGGAATTTTGCCTGAATAATTTAAAGAATGGGAAATTATTTTTTACCTATTCATACTGAAGCAAGAAAAGATAGCTTACACTATGTTTGATTAATATTCCATAAAAATGTTCCATGTTATATGCAGCGTAATAAGAAAATCTCCAGAATTTCTTTGTTTTGTTTTATGATCAGTGAAGTTTCCCTAGCGATTATTCCTGTTTTACTGTTATTAAATATATGCCTATCATTTTATAAAAAATGGGTCACTGCAAAAAAAGGCCTCTCGACTAGACATAAACATGTCCTCTGTGTTATGGATTTTATGCTAAATGGAGATGATTTATAGAAAGAGTTAACCTATTAAAAAGTCATCTTTAAATGTCTCTGTGTAATTTTTCTTTATTTTCATTGTTATGCACGTTTTTCTTGCTTTTTTTTGTATTTACTCCTAATATACGGATCATGTATATAAAATACCAACACAAAATTGTTCAATTTTTTCTTTATGCATGACCCATGTTTGAATGCATTCTATCACTTTTCTTTTGCAAGTAGGAGTTGTTAAGAAGGGATTGATTCCTCCAAGGAGTGTTTTATTTATTCTGATTTTGATAACTCAAAGCTGTAACACTTTTATGCTTTAGCAATGTCATTCTACTATGTGTATGTCTCTTTTAAGCATATGTTAGCTTTCATTCATTAATTTCTGACATTTTATGTGTTAATATTCTTATTTGGCCTTGGATAGGATATGTAAGTTTGTCAAATTAAATTTTATTTGTTTAAAATTAGTAAAAATTGTTTTATTGACAATTTTTCATGTATTATTTTGAAATTATTTATTTTTGTTTTTAATTTTTACTGCCTTATAAATATTATTTTCCCTTTTTCTTTAAAATTTTATTTTACATGGTCATTAGAATTACCATTCACCTAATGAGTGTTAGTTTTACCATATTTCACATTTCTGCTGTTCAATGAAATAAAAATAGAATTTATAGTGTAATATATATAGCAAATATTAACTTCTATTGCTGTTATGAAACAAGATATGATTTGCTCTTCTTATTCAGGTTTAATGGACATATTTAACATATTAATTTTTGTATTTTACACTTTAAATGTATTAAATTTCTAACTTTTCTCATGTATTTATATAATCTACATGCAGTTGGGCATTTATTTTTCAAATTGAGCATTGAGATTTTCTTTTTATATAACTCCTTTATCTATACATTAATAATATAAATGTAATGTTTAGAAAATCTTAGAACAATTCTGAAGAATGATGAAGTCTGGTCTTTATATAATGCATTTTTATATCTTTCATTACATATATCATACTGCTTTAAATAACTGTTAGTCATAGTTATCTCCATAAGAAGATGAAACATAACTTTGAAAAGTTTCCATTTATTACATAATATTCAGAATTTAATTTAACAAAAATTATTGTTATGAAAGCTATTGCTTCTTCATCATTATTTTTGTGACAATATGAAAAACATTATATTGCATGATTTAATTTTGTTGCATAGGAATGTTTATCATTAAAGTTATTACCAATGTGCACATAAAAGACTATAGTAATGAAAGATAAAATTACACTTCTTTTGAGAATTTAAATATTTTATTTTTCTCTTTTTTTGCAGCCTGTGTTCCTTAGATTTGGAATGGTGGTGGGAGCAGGTATGTCTCTTTCATATTTAAAAGCTTCTTAATCATGAAATTATGTTGTTTGCATTTTAAATTATATCTAGTGTATTTATTTTATGAATATTTATTTCTCTGAGAGCTCACACCAGAATCTAACTTGCAAATCCATCAAGTATAGTTAAAACCTTCATTGTAGTTCCAGAAGCAGTTGCATAGCAAACTTTTTGTAGGCTCAGTGCAAACACCTTTTCAGTGAGCTCCATTATTTTTTATTTAAAAAATAGCAATTTTTCAATGAGAAATATTTTTGTTTTTTTTTCTTTTGATTACAGATTAATTTCAGAAACATTACAGATTAAAAAGTAAAAATTTTATTCCTATTAGTAGAGCTCCCGCAGTCCTACTGCAGGAAATTTTGAGAAACATAAAAATAATGAAAAATAACTACGAATTCATAAATTCATTTACGGACAGAAAAAGAATAGTTAAACGTGGAGAGAGTGCGACAAACCATTTAGTTACAATGTATGACACCAACTAAATACATTTTCTACTGCTTTGACCTCTCCATTTTTTGTCCCTCTATTCCCCTATATTGTTGTATTTCCCACCTCTTCATTTCCCCATTTGCCCTCTTCTTCCATTCTCACTACAATGCACCATCTGCACACGCAGCTAACAATAACTTCTCACCCGTACTTGCCAGGAGTAGAGAACATGATCGGCAGTAATCAGGTTGCTATGGCAACAAAACATGCAAAAAACTTGTGATTTTGTAGGAAAAAGCACAATTTTGGATGGATTCTGCTCATATTTGAAATTTAACAGTATGAAAATATAACTTCATTCCTTTCTCCTAACCTGGGTTCAAGTCCCAACTTCATATCTTGATTTTAAATAATCCACTGAAATGTAATCATTAAGTCTAATTTCCATCATCAAACTCAAAATAGAGGACACATGATACAGCCTAAATCACATTCAGTTGATCCTTAGGCATAACCAATTTTGGTTCAGTTTCATTTTCTCCAATGAAAGCATAGAATGCTGGAGGAAGATAAAATCCAGCATGACAAAAAGTTTATAATTGTTTTCACTACAATCTTTAACATATAAATTCTTCTTTTGATTCAATACCATAGGTGTAACAAGGGGTCCAGTGGATCTCCCCCCCCAGGTTCCTCAAGGGGCCTCAACTTACAAAACGCCAGGCACCTGTACTGTATGCCTTAAGTTTCCTCATGATATAGGGTTCTTGTAACCATGATCGATTTAGCAAATGGCATTTGCATGTGCAAATTGTAACAACAATGCAGAAAATACTTATAGCTAAAGTGTGCATTTTCACGCAAATCAGACAACATTTTAGGAGAAGTCTGTCTTATTGGATCCACCATTTTAAATTTCATACTGTTGTTGATATTATATATGAAATCAGCGACCCCTAAAAATGCCAGGTACATATAAGTTAACTTATGCTTTCGGAGAAATTCCATAAAAAAGTCCACCATATGAAATTTCCTACTTTCCATATATAAATTCAAAATAAGCAACTTCTATAACTCTCAGATATGTATTTTCATGGAAATCAGACAAAATTCCAAAAAAAAGTCCGCCATATTGGTTCAGCCATTTTGAATTTCCTACTTTTCATATCATATATAAAACCGCCATATATGAATTTTCATGCAAATCAGATGAAAATCAGACAAAAAAAGTATTATATTTATTCTAGTGCACATCTTATCATAGTTTCCTCATGATTCCAGTTACATAGATAGCAGACTACCCTCGATTAGTGATTTTGTGAAGAATGTTAATAATCAATCTGTTTATTCATTGTTAAAAGTTTTGTAAATTTAAGAATTGTTACGTGTAAGGGTATTCAATGTCTAGATTTTCTCAGACATGTCCTACTCTTTTATGTGTCCAGGTCCATCCAGATGTGGAAGAAGTTTTTGAATCATATAGTACCGTATTATCTAATGAACAGTATTATTGTGACTGACTAACATCTTAAAATTTATTGGGACAGCTGGAAAAACAAATCCAAATAATAATTTCTGATAAATGTAGTTACAAAATGTTATCTAGTATCTCTAGTTATGTACATAGTTTGATTATTTTGCTTTAACTGTTCACTTTGATAGAAAACAAGATTATAGTTTATCTTTGGTTAACATTTAGTTAAGTTTAAGTTACAGCTTGTATACACTAGGGATGTGGAGAACTTCAGTTTTAAAATACTTTAATAATACTTGTTGTGCTGTGGTGACATGCTTTTTAGTTCATGTTTTCATTGTTCAATAATTATTTGTTTATTTCACATTATGCTTCAGGCAGTTAATGATAATTTTCTGCAGGCATCCGATGCCGCTAGGTGAGCTACATGGCAAGTACAGTGAAGGAATCACAAATTGTTTTGTTGTTTCCCAACTCTGGATAACACAGAATTGGTTGGGGTCATAAAAGGCCAAAGGAAACAAACCCTGTCATAAAACATATGCCTGGGGTGTCCACACCATCCCATGCGAGTATCACAATGTTAAAGCAAAGATAGGCAGCTTTTCCCACCAGAACACTGCTCACCTTTGAAAGCCAGGGTTTTTTTGTGGAAGGTAGCAAAAAAATATGTTTCCTCCGAAAATGAAATTGTCCTTTGCTGTGTAGTTTTTCAGTAGTGTAGGCAAGGTAGAAATTATCCAACCTGGCATCATGTCAACTGCCATTCCATGTTATCTGAAGAATTTTGCATAAATTTATTTTTGTAAACCATTTTACATTAAAGGAATAGACATACCTTGAAAAGTATAGGCACCAGAACAGACTGAACATACATTTCATGTTAACCAATATTTCGTATTGTGTGTTTTCATGTTAAGTGGTTTCCACTGTATATTTATTGGAGCCTAATTGTATTTCATGTTATTTAAGACAATTAGCTTTCATGGGGCTAAGATTCATATTTGCTTTATGATAATTTTACTTGTGTATTACTATTCTCATTGATTGTATTTTTTATAGGTATGCCAAACCTGCGGAGTGGCATGAAAACTCCCCTCATCTCGGTTGATGCTAAGAAATCTTGTCCTGTCACTACTTCAAAAGGAGATATAAATGTTGTTTCTAACACTATTACTAGATACATACACATAAAACATTCTGATTCTCCTGTTAGAATATTTAAAGAAACCACAGTTTAAGATACCAGTGCTGAATTATTAAAAAATTAGTCATATGTAATGTGCATTTGGGTATTCTGTGCACATAATTCAGGTGTGCTGCCAGCGTTGCCATGTTTTTACCTCTTCTTTCACAGTGTGTTTTTACACCCTATGAGGCAGCCTAACAGTAACGGCTTCTGAAATGAATGTATTTCCTATGTGGAATATTTACCATTGCTATATTTCTGTTGTATCACAATTGTGAAAGAGTGCACTTATTAATAAGTGTCATTGGCTGTAGTCATTAACCAATCTTGCTTGATTTAATCTTACATTAACTCTTGATTACAGACCTATCTACTGCTTGAGTGTCATATTGTGTGCTTTGATTGTTTATGAACATTATCACCAGCTTACTTTACTTATTAGATATGGAGATGTCCTCAAAGTAATCACATCTCAATTAATCCACCAGAATTGTAGAAATCTCTCTGTGTTTCTAATTTTTAGTGTTGTAAAATCAAAGAATCTCATATGACTTAAAGTATTATTAATATTTTCTTATTTGTGGCCCTTTGTTGTTAATATATGATGTTTGTTAGATTCTCTGAAATACTAATATACTAATGTGTGGAGCTTGTTCTAGTAATTTTCTAACTGGCACAAATGCAGCAATCATTGTCCAAAAATATACCAAAGTATGGCAAAAGATCATCAATTGAAAAATGTTGGCAGTAATGTTTATTTTTTAGCTTAAAATATTATACTTTCCTGTTGTATACCAACAAAAACATCCAGTGTTTTCCCTAAGATTTTAGACTGACAAACTACGTCTGTTAAGTAGCCATTTAGGTAAACTATTCCTCATCACTTGACAATTTGGCAGAAAGGCAAATGTTGTTTATTGCAATGAATTTGAATAGGTAATACAGTAATGGAATACTTTTACAGCTGTGATTGAAGCTGTAAAATTTTTAATGTGATTAAAAATGTCCATTATTCATTATATCAATACCACCTTTTGTTGCAACTAAAAATTAAATTCATGTTTTCACATTTACTATGATATAGGCAGTTATATTCCCATGGATGGTTTTTCCAACTTACTCCTTAAGTGGGTGACTCCAGCAATGCTAAGCAGTCAATAGGAATAGTCTTTATCTTTAAGTAATCAAATTCATAAGCTGAGCATGCTAATTTATTTTCAAATCTTGGCAAAGCAATTTCCAACTAAGAGAGATTCTTTTTAAATTTAGAGTAACTTGCTAATTATTTGTTTTGACCAACAATCAACTTTTGTTTCACCTTTCGAGCTCTGCTTTACAAAACCTCTTAAGTTTTTCTGCATTCATCCATATCAGTGGTATTTGTCTTTTGTTTTAAATAATAGCTTTTTAAATCCTTAGTGTTTTTTATTCAGATAATAATGAATTAGTTGCTTCCAAGATTAATTGTTGTTTTCATTTTAATCTAAATATAGTAAAATTTGAATTTAAAATAAAAACAAAGAGGAATCTCTGAGCCGTCTTGAATATTTTATAATCTATTATGTTTATTTTCTGTTGAGTTGATAGCAGTATGACCTTGTGAATAGGTGCTGCATTTGCCAAAATACTAAGGCAGGTGATTAAAAACATTGAACAGGTACAATTTTAGTTTAGCATTAGGATTAAGAGTCATGTTCACTGTATATTTTCACATTTCTGTTCTCAGTGTTTTCATTATTCCTCACATTTCTCTCATGCTACTGGACATTGTGTCATCTTTTACTTCAATTTACAAGCATATCAAATTTGAGCCAAGTTCCCATAATGAGAACAGAAGCGTTGATAACTCTTAAAGTGCAATGTTTACCAAAGAAACAAACTTAATATAGAAGTTGACATTACATTTAGATTTGTCCAAGTAAATGTGTCATTAGATGATTTAACATTGTTCCATGTATTTGTGTATAATATGTACAAGTTTAAATGTTCTTAAAAGCATAAGAAAAAGCTAGCCATCTCCATTATGTGAAAATTGAAACAAAAAGCTGCCTTTTTTGGCTTATTTATTTATTCATCTTGTGCTTTGGTTTTAAATGAGACAAAGGTACAAGATTGCATTTTCATCAAGTCAACTAAGTTTTGTGTACTAGTCATTATTTTTGTTCAAATTTACATTTGTCACATTTTAGGTCACAGTTGTGTCATTAAAATATTTTGTGGTCAGATGGATGTCAAGGTTTTATAAATAGTGCAATTTGTATACGGACTAAGTGTTAGTTACTGCATGTATGTTTAAATAGAAAAACTCAGTGGTAGCTAAATGGCTAGAAACTAAAGAATGTCCTCGAGTTTTTTTATATTGGTTTTTAAGGGTTGGGCACTCTTAATTTTTGTTTCATTGTGCATGCAGAATATTGTCAATAAAAAAAATTTGACATTAGTGGCAACTGGAAATTTATAAGTTCCTTAATCCATAAATGGTTTTAAGGCCTTTATCCAATGAATCTTTGTAATGTGGTACTTTATGTAGATTCAAACTATTTTGCCAATATTCTGTATTATTGTTCATGTGAAATTTTATGATTGTTATGAGTCAGATTTGTTGTGTTGACAAATACTAACCTTTTGGGTTTATGAAAATTGAGCTGATTTTTTGTTATCTGAAACAATGCATTTGCAATATTCTTGTTGAAGATGAGCAGCAATAGTTTATTTATTATTTAAATCTTAAAATGCCAGCATTAGCCAAAAATATCTACCAAAGTTCTTAAAATGATGTGCTAACCCATTATTTTAGACCTTCAAAAACGTGCATCTCAAAATGTACTAATTTCTTGTCCATAAACGAGTGTTATACATATTTTGAGATTGTTTTATAATAAATTTTATAAAGTGTTGAGATTTTTTATCTTATTTATATATCATTTCAACATTTTGGATTGTTGAGGATTTTTTGATTGATTTAAGTTTGTTTTATATGCTGTGAAATCTGTATTGAACAAATCTGGGAGAATATTTGTTTTTGCATTGAATGAAAAAACACTTAATGAAAATAATGTAAATTACAGCCAATAACTGATGATTTTATTACAGCTGATCTTCAGCAGAAATGCCATAATGGAAAATGCCAGAGCATAATTTCTCTTGTTCAGTTATATGTAAGCATGGGAGGAATATTTAATGTTAAACTTTGCAAAACATATAAATTAGTATCCAATATGCATGCACAAAATATAAGGAGTATGCAAGTCATGCAATGCATGATCAATCAAAACCTAAAAATGAAAACATGTACTTAATGGGATGTTTTATTTTTATTATTATTGTATTTTTATGGGCTTATTTAAAAAAGTTTGGCAAGCAACTTGCATCAAGTGTGCATAAAAGGACTGGCATTTCATCAACCATCAATTTGTCCCACCAGTAATTAAACTTCTCTAATGCCCAAACACCACTAGGTACAAATTGCAAAACCTCGAACAACCATCCTGAATCCCTTTCCAACTTCATACCCAATTCATACTACCCACTAAAGCAATACATTCCTTACCTATATACCCAGCTCAATTTCTCACTCGGACTTCCAAAAATCCTTCAAGCACCAATACAACCTCTTCAGAAACTAGAAGCATCAACTAATCCTGCCACATGTGACCCTTAGAGCATTTTATATGATCTATGAAGCTGCGATGAAAAACACAATTTGTAAAATTTAATACTGACAATTTCATGTTAAATGGTATTATGGTCATAAAACATTGAATGTTGAAATTATAACACTAGAGAATACGTAAATTTGATTTTCACTTGTATGATGCAATAGAATCTATAGGTGACATGTCATAGCCTACCAAATCATTCGCAACAGTCATTGAGGCCTGCCATGTAGAAGTGGTTGCAATCCCCTGTATTGCCAAACCCAAATAACAGAATTGCCATGCTACTAGCAGACCACAGCTCTACACTGGCTATCCTGGACAAGGAAGATTACAAGAGAAGCTCTGTACCAACTGTCAGATACAACTTTCTACCAAATTTTGACCTCCAATCCCACCAGCCTCTATGCTTCTGAAGTTTCTAATTTCTTTTACATGGCAAGTAAATAACAGGGACCATATGAGTATTTCATGACAAAGTTGGTGTCCTGCACCCTGCATTTTTATCTTCTTCCTAAAAGACGAATTACAGATCTACCAATTATCGTAATCGTCAACTCACTCATTGAAGAATCTCTTCCTTTGTCAACCACTTATTCAACAGCTTACCTCTTTCACCATAGACACAAGCCACTTCCTCTGTTTTCTCAAAAAAACTTCCTTCCCTACTACCGAACGCTATAATGTGACCATTGAGTTCTGCTCCCTATTACATCAGCATATTCCATCCCAACTGACTCCTTGGGCCTGTCTCGATAACAGGTTAGCGTATCTTCCACACAATTCCTTACAGCTTTGGTCGATATGGCCCTTTCAAAGAACACCTTAGCTTTTGGAGTGTACCACCATCTGCAAATTAACAAAAGAGCCATGGGCACACATGATACACTCCTATGAGAACTGCTCTCTAGGAAAATGAGTCCTTCAATCCTCTCCCTAGGAAATCCTGATCTGGCTCCACTACATTAAAATATTTATTATGATGCCTTGGTGCAAAGACCTTTGAATTCTTCATACAAGGACTTTCTAACCAAACTGCCCTCCATCTCCTGACCCACATGGCTTGATATGAGTCCATCTGAAGACTGGACGAATTCACACGCCTGTTCACAAAAATTGATAAGCCATCAGCAATACCTCCATTGAAACAGCTGCCACCTCCTTGTAATCAAAAGGTGCCTCCTTAAATGCCAAGGATACAGGATTTGCTCAAACTACTTTCCTATTTCAGCAATGCACTTGGCTATATGTGGCCTTTCTTGAATAAGGCTATCCTTGTGACTTGATTTTGGAGGTAGTAAAGTGGGCCACCCTCTGCCATACACGCAACCCATCTCAACCAACACACTGTTAAACAATGCCTTTTATGTTCACCAAAATTTTCTGCCAAGGTCCCTAAAAATGTCCTCATAGCCCACCTCATTCTTCTAATATCACCCTGAACATATGCACTTTTCTCTTCAACTCGATCATCACATCTGAAGCGCATGCCTTCAATATATGATCGGACAGAAATCTGTGCAGATTACTGGGCGTTTGGATTAACATGGATTCAGATTACAGAGGTCACATTGTAATTATCACTTTTCTAAATACCTAAGTATTTCTTCTACAAGTGTTGCAGACTCTCTGCAAGCTTTCAAGGATCCCTTTTTGGGAAACCCTGCTCTATATCATTCCTAGCCTGCCTGCAAACAGATGTGTTTATAGATTAAACCATCTTCACTTCATTGTCCCTGTTTCTGCAACCATCTTCATTTCTTATAGTTGTTTCCTATCCAAGTCCCAGAGCTGAATCCTTTTCCAACTTCCCCTTTCAGATTCCTTCTTGGCTTCAATTTTTTCTTCGATTACAATTTTAATTATGCAGTCTCTTTCTTATAAGTTTAATTATCAACTTCCATATAAGAAATCTTCAGTTGAAAACTCAATTATTCCATTTTTAACCCCCAATAGTCGTATGCGAAAATGGATCTCTGTATGACTGTGCACTCAAATCCATTCACTTGTTTTGTATTCATGTTTTTGCCCTCTAGCATGTGGTAGAGCTTATGTATTTCTAAAACCTTGTTAGTGAATTTACTCAAACATGGGCCAATGACATAGGCGAGTTCATTAGTTTGCTTCAGAGGGACATATGCGAAAATTGAAACCTGAACGATGCCTCTCCACTCTCTCACCTCTCTTTCTTCTCCATCTCCCTGAGCAACTTCCTCCCTGTGCAACATGCTGTGGCTCAAGGAGTTCACAGGGTTCTCTCCATCATCCAACCTTCTTTCTCCTTGAGCATCTGTGCAAACTAAATCAGCTATCCCATCCCTTGGAACGCGCCTTCAAAAACACACCTGTACCTAATGCATGATGTCTTATGCAGGCTGTAATACCCACATGATCAGTCACTGGAATAGCATCCTGTGTTCTTTACCATGTCTGATCATGAAACATCCTAAGAACTTCATGCATCTATTTGGGCCCTTCCCAAAAAAATCTCCTGTGCTACAGCTTTATCAGTAGGAATTAATTTATATCAAAATCATCGACTTTTCTTCCCTGATCTTTGCCTCCTGTAGCACCCCTAACCCCAATATGCACCAGCCTCTCTCTGCTCCAGAATCCTCTTCCTCTCCGATATTATCTGGACTCCCAACCCAGAAAACAACCTATCCCCAAGGAAATTCTTGGTAAAATTGTCTTGTTGATGAAGGACTTATGCCCATAAGCTCTTAGGACAAGCTCTCTTTTATCGCCATTGATATCCACACCACAAGGTAAGTTTCACTAGGTCTATCTTATCTCTCATAACCACTGTTTGCTCCCTAATATACTCCATCCCTTTTCATGATAAAAAATAAATCCAAGGTACTTCTAGGAGTGTTACAGATTTTAAATATGATGTGATGGTAGGTCAATAGTTACAATTAATAAAAAAATCTGAAATTCCTAAAATTTTCTTTTAAATTAACCTGCTTTACACCCATATTTATCTCAGTTTTTCATGATAAAAACATGGGAGTCAGTGCAAGGTAAATTTGCATTTTATAGTTTGAATTGAGATACAAACTTAGGACTTTGATTGATTTACAGGAAAACCTCATTAATTCGAAACTCAGGACTAAAAATTCATAGCTTCGAATTAAATGGGTTCAAATTATCAAATATATTTCATTTTGGTGCCAAAATTAGGAGCTGAGAACCCTTGTTTACTCCTGTAGATATGGATACCCTAGTTGTCACAAAGCAGGTGTTGAATGGGTTGTGTTTGATAAATAACGAAACAATGCAGTATGTCAAGTCATCCAACCCAATTCATGAATTTTTGAAAGCCAAAGATCTATCTCAACCTCCTTTCATCAGCCACACTGTTCACGAGATGGAAAAACAGCAAGCTTTCCTAACTTGCCTCCCATCAACTTTGCTTCTCCAGCCTTAGGGCATGGTTTCTATTACAGGTACATTACTTTCATAATTTCTTTTTTACTCAATGTATTAACCTTTAAATGCCATGCAGAACATTTGTTCCATCGAATATATTCACTTGCTGCCTAATTTACCATTATGTTCTTATTTCCAAGACCGCTGTATTTGTCCTAGAATCAGGTGCTTGGGAGGAGAACACTCATGAAGCATGGCATTACTGCAGGCTGAAGCAAAAATTCCAAAAGGCTCAGCGGAGGGGAGACCTCGGATGTAAACTCACACTTAAGAAATCTTATCTCTCTCAAGTATTAGGACTCCTCCAGTATTCCTCTTACATTCTCAAGAAATAGAACTAAACCAAGACTAATGAGAGACCACTATACACCAAGGTTGCGTCAGATTCAGGAGTAAATAGGAGCCCATGTCACCAAAAAGTAAATATTGTTGCATTTGCATTTTTTGTTTAAAACGACTTTGTATGTCAATGTTTTTTGACCTTTTTCATTCATTTATAAAAAATGTAATTCTTCAATATTTATATTGTAAAATGGTTTTTATTTGAACATTTTTCCAAAAGAATTCAAAAAAATCTGCAGCGGACCCCTATGTGTGGGCACTTAAAGTTGAATATCTTTTTAATAATGGGAATGTTTCTTTGTTTATTCTTGGAATACCCTCCTAAGTGCACCCAAAAATTTCAACCTAAGAATGATCTCATTTCTAATACTTTGTTTTATATGGGAAAATATGTTTTGCTCATTGCAAATTCACTTATCGTAAGGATTCCAAGTAACAACCATTGTGATAAACGAGGACTGACTTCACTAATTTTACTTTGAGTTTCTAATTCATTTAATTTGCCCATTACATCTACATACTTATGTACATTTCATTCAAACAGCAAGTGCTCTGAAGGCCTCATTGCGGGTAGGGCGTGCTGATACAAGGAGGTTCACCTATTCATCCTCTTCTCTCTTTCTCACTGAAGCTGCTGTGGGTTGCAGTCGCTTCTGTTTTTGCAAGAATATCCATTGAATTCATACATTATCTGGAAGTACCAACCACTTTCGGTATGATCTTTTAAGGCAGTTTATAATTCCCAAGTCTAGGATCTCCTAGTAATTCATCATGTTAGCAGGCAGAAATAGAACATGTGTACCTCAAATCCAAGCTTGCTCGAATGTATGCAGCACACGTCAATTTGAGAAGCTTTAATCTCTCAAGCTGCATAAGCCACTCCCTAAAGAGATTTACAGTCATCCAATCATTTTTGTTGGCCTTTTATTTGTTTGTTTGAATTTCTGGCTAACCAGCAATAACTTTTTCCACACCAGGCACACACAGAAGGGAGGAGGAAAACTTTGTGCTGGCATTAGCCTACTCTTTACAAAGAGCACCAAAGGACGGAGCACTGACTTTCACGGTCTCCTCAAACCACACAAGTAGGGGATGGGACTATCCCAGGTTGAAAAATCTGAGAACCAGGAAGCACTGCATGAATATCCAACATTCTAACCACACCGTCACCCTGTTGATCTTTTTGTCTGAAGGAATGCGCGTTATTGATATTTTTCAAACTTCCCAAGAATGGGTGGAATTTTCACAATGATTGAGTGAATAATATGGTAGAAATTTCTTTTGCCGTTAATGGCTGAAAGATAAAACATTGTTATTTTTTGTATCAATAAATCCCTTTCAAGAAAACAAAATTATTGATACAGTGTAGGAGTTGCACAGTTAATCCTGTTATTTTCAATAAAAATAATTTTAACGCATTACTGGTAATACATTCTAATATTAATAATCCGGGTAGGTACTGCTAAAGCTTATTACTTTCTCCATATACGAAGTATAGAGAAAGTATTGTTTTCATGAAAAAAATCGAATTCGAGATTACATGTTTTATGGTCCCCTGAACACGTTTTGACTATTTTCTCGATGGTGTCTGTCTGTATGTGATAGATTTTTGTGGGCGCTCTAACTCAAAAACTATTAATCAGATCAACGCAAAATTTTATATTTAACATTTTTATAAAAATTAGACGATCTGATTAGTTTTTGGTAAAAAATCGGTCGACCGGAAGTCTCTTGTCACATCTGTTATTTTGAAATATTTGCTTCAATGTTTAATAAATGTAAAAATGTATTGGAATAAAAATTGTAGGGAATTTTATTTTCTACAACCTTTCTTTGATACATTTTTCCATATAAAGCATTGTTTAAGAGATATCTCATATTTTTAGCTGCCACCACCACGACACCTACCGAAGACTCTTGTTAACAATTGACGCTTAGTTACGTCTTAGCCTGTTAGGGGACTAGTATTTGGTTTTAGTCGTCACGAGTGTCGAACCTGAGAAGGAGACAGAGAACGTGAGGGCGAGAGAGCAGCCTTAGCCGGCCAGCGGAAAATTTCGCTATTATTCCACTACTTTTCCTATCGTTTTGTTATCCCTCCAAATGGGCAATTCTACTGAGTATATTTATATATTTCTGCTTCGTATAACGTCACTCCAATATAGTTGTAAGCATTTCCTTGTCCCTCTACCATTGTGTTATATTTGATTTCCTGTTGGCAGTAGCAGTGTCACCTAAGAGGTATCGTATTGTTTTTCTATTCTAAGTACTTATCGAATTACGAGAGATTAATGTAAATGAGACAGTTGCGTCTCATCATTGGAGGTCCCACCGAGATACGAACGCAGGTTCGTTATTTCGTATTCTTATATTTCGTACTCTTGTAATCTAAAGTCCATTATTAAAAATTGGCTTGTCTATTTCACTTTGTTCTTTGGTTTTATACTGTTTAATTGTCACGATGGAAACGTCGAAGAATGCTTACGAAAAACAATACGTATTCCACCACTGCATCAGATTGGGCTGAAAGAACGCGTTCTCCCTCAGAAGACTGATCGAATGTCATTCCAACTGTGATTTCCTCTCCTTCGCCTTCTGATCTTACCCAAGTGGTTAATGTTCTTCTGTCTAAGCTATCTTTCGTAGAGCTTTCAGCTGAACCTACATTTGCTTTTCTTTCCGAGGTACGCTATGTTCGCGAACTAAAGTTTTTCGCTGATAATTAAAATCCCGGTTACGTTGAGGGATTTCTGGTTTAACGCTATCTCGCGGAATCTATCTTGGGAGCAAGTCACTTCGAAAGTCTGGGAAACATTTTTCTCGAAGAGAGAATTTGAACGCTTCGTGTCGTTGACAGTCAAGCAATTCCAATGGCCGGATGAATCACCTCTTGTTTCTCCAGTCAGTCAAGGCAGCAATCGCGGTTTTGTGTCATAATTATTCTGAGTTAGACATCGTGAAACTCGTACACGATAGTGTCAATCCCCTGACGTAGTCTACTTTTCTTGTCGTCGGGAGACCTAATAATCTAGCCGAGTTAGACGACTTACTCACGCGATCTGATAAACCCCTCATGAGTAGAAAAGAATATTTTCGCAAGAATCCATTATCCTCGGGTGTTTCGTCACCCACAGCGTCCCGAACCCCGGCAAAGGTTACATTTCAGCCTAATCAAAATCGTCGTTTTCGGCGTGATTCGCGGGTCATTCTTTTGTTAATTGGTCGGATACTTCCGACACCACTACTTCAGGTATCCATTAATTCGCAACCATGCCATGCTCTGCTCAATACCGGTTCGTCAATTTTCCTAATGGATCGCAGGGAATGGGCCAACTTAAAAATACATAGCAAAAAGCGAGCGCTTCAATCCTGCTTCGTTAAATGCAATGGTCTCTCGGCTCACCCTTTTCTGTTTCGATCTATGGTTCATTTAAAAGTTCGAATCCATAAATACTTGTGGAAGCAGTGGTTTATATTTAGCCGACCTGCCCTTTCCGTATATTTTAGTCCATGATTTTATATTGATATCTTCCATGATAATCGATAACCGTGCACGTCAGGCATTTTTTTCTTTCAATTCGCGGTTTTCCATGCCCTTTGTCACCTCCCCCTACTCGCATGCCGTTTGGTCAAGTCCCTCAACCAGCACGCATTTATTCGACCAGGCTAAGGATGAATCATGAAACGGTAACCTGGGTTTACCCCTCCTCCCTTCGGAGGACAGCTGTCGTGAAATTTCTTCCCTTTTCTCGCGATATCCGGACGTCATCACGCCGGACCTTGGGCGCACAACCTTAATTGAATACGAAATCGAATTGTCTGATTCTAACCCAATTCGTTCCCATCCGTATCAATTGTCAGCTGTTAACTTCTTGGTACATCAGATAACATGTGGTACCCTGCAGATAGATCCTGAGAGAATCAAGCCTATGATGAATTTTCCTGTGCCTACTTCACTGAAACAGGTCGTTTCCTTTCTTGGTATGTCAGGTTTTTATTCAAAGTTTATTCCTAATTTTGCTAAATTGGCTGCTCCCTTAAGTGCTTTGAGGAGAAAGAATGCTACTTTTCATTGAACCGATTATCATTGTGATTCTTTTATGAAGCTTAAAAATGTCCTTTCCTCCAGTACTCCATTTGCCTAATTTTAATGCAGATTTCCATCTCTTTGAGGATGCTAGCGATATTGCTTTGGGAGCCACTCTCAATCAGCTGATTGATGGTAATTTTAAACCAGTGGCTTAACACTATCGCTTATTCTACTTCGCTCTCCATAATACTTGGTCCTAAGTTGTCTTCTTCCTCATCTTCCAGTTCTATTTTTGCCGCTCCTGCCTGTTTGCTGTATAATTCCTTAATGTATTCTTCCCATACCTGTGCTACATCCTTTGTTTCTGAGACTATCTTCCCATCCATATTCATAATTCCCATACCATGAATTCCATTAGATTTCTTATCTTCTAACTCAAGTGCTCTAGTACAGCGGTCTCCAACCATTCTGACCTCACGGACCACTAAACTCACAATTTTGAATCTCGCTGACCACTAACATGAATTTTTTTAAAAAGGTACAAACATCTATAAAATAATGATCATAAAAGTTCCATTTTATTAATATGAAATGCACGTGTTTAATTATAACAAAATTATTAGTGTGATATTTGTTGCTGCTTGTTTGAAATAAGTTTATGGATTATTGGCTCCAATGACGTCACTGCGACACGGAGAGCCGTTTGTATTTCAAGCCGACAGCGGTACATGTTTTTAATTGCCGTAACAGATGAGAATGTCTTTTCACACAAATAGGTTGTTGCAAATGGAATCAAAATTTTGATGGCTTTTTCACTCAGCACTGGGTTCACTTTTTACGGAGAGCCAAAAATGGTCTTGATGAGGACGAGTGGAATTTAGCTTTGAGACTGTCGTCGGATGATAGATCGATTTGGCTTTCTTTTTCTTTCATGCTCAAATTGCTATCTTCAATTTTCGCCGAAAATGGATCCATTATCCACATATTGCCATGTCTGGGGTCCTCTTCCTTTGGGTAATAATGGCCAAAAGATTGTGTGCGACCGTAAGTGCTGTCGAATAATGGTTATTATCTGTCGGTTGACATCCTCTTCTTTCATATACTCATCAAGATTCGGGAACATTTGCAGCCAACTGCATTTGCCACAGCAATATTTTCTTTTGAAATGCATCCATTTTACCTCGCAGTGTGAACACGTCCGTAAGCTGTCCTTGCAAGGACGTGTTTAGCTCGTTTAACAGTGAAAAAAATATCTGCCAGGTATGTAAGCTTGGCTAGCCAATCATCGTCGGACAAGAGATCTAGGAATTTCGACTTATTTTGCTGCTGGAAAAATAACTTGACTTCTTGGCACAAGTCGAACAATCGGGTTAGTATTTTGCCCCTCGACAGCCATCTCACCTCAGCGTGAAGAAGCAGATGAGTATATTAAGAGCTCATTTCTTCACAAAGTGCCTCAAATATTCGAGAATTGAGCGCTTTGTGCCGAATTTCATTTACAATTTTAATTACATCAGAGAGTACTTTGTGCAGTTCTGGAGACATTCTTTTCACCGCAAGTTGCTCACGATGTATAATACAATGAGTAAACAAGATGTCTGGGTGTCTAACATCTTTCACTTTTGTAACAACTCCTGAAAGATGCCCGGTCATGCTTGCGGCACCATCTGTGCATCGAAAATCTCAGAGCCGGTTGTTCTACCCGGCAAGTTGAGCGAACCGAGTTCTTCCTTTAGCTCTCCTTGACACTGAAACCTCACAAAACAAAGGAGAACTGCCTTGTTAGTTATGTCTGTTGATTCTTCGAGTTGAATTGAATAAAACATTGAATATTTCACCATTTCTATCACTTGATTTTCAATCCATGTCTTCAATTCTGCGCTTCACAGTGTTAGCAGACATAGGAATTACTTTGTCTCTGGACAGCCTGTTTCCCCAAAACCTCTTCACAGGCTTGTAACAAGCAAGGCTTAATTAATTCTTCTCCAATCGTATACAGCTTTTTACTTTTCGCAATTTGAAGTGCTATCAAATAAGAAGCCTTTACTAGGGACTTACCTTCAACAGTCATTTTTGCTAATGAACTTATTTGCTTTTGCATACTTGCACGCATCCTTTGAATATATTCAACTGGCTTCTTAGCTAAATCTGGGTGTTTTGACTGAAAGTGCCTGCCGAGTTTCGAAGGTTTCATGGCATCATTGGATAAACTCTCAAAACACACAACACAAAGCGGCCGTGGATCCAGCTCACTTCCAGGTTTTTTAATAAATCCAAACTCTAAGTAGTCCCCATCATATTTTCTTGAAACCTTGAACTTTTTCTTCTCTCCTCCTCCAGTTCTAATGTCCTTCCTGATGGTGCCTGGTGGGGTCTGTGGAGGCTCTGATTCATTGATCAACTCACGGTTACGCGAAGTATTACCAAAGAAATGCAAAATGCTTGGTTGCTTTTTCTCACTCATTGTGGATTTATTTTATTCGAATCTAAAACCAAACAAGAAATGACAGTTATCAAACTCAAGCTCTTCGATGCCATTAAATATCACACTGTGCACAGTTAAAATAAAAATATCACTGGTCGCTTACCTAAGAAGAGTATCGTGAGGAATAAACACCAGTATAGCGTTGACAGATGACAATTCGCTTCAACAAAATAAAACAATCTGACGAGAATTGGTATTCACGGAGGGTTTGACTGTTGTGACGGTAGAAGCACCACTGAAGCCTGGCGCATGCGTACTAGTGTTCGCAAGCCGCACCGCTGGTGGGTCGACGGTGGCCCGACAACAAAAGCGCCCCTAGACGAAAACAACAATAAATAATGTTGTCAGTGCGATTGTCGTCGTTCGTGGAACGTGAATTTGATGCAACATAATAAGGCGAAAATTGTCAGCGATCCTGTGTCGGTGACACGAAGACGAATCAGAATATAATGAAACAGTATAATAAACATAAAAATTGCAAATGTCCAAATTTCTCCACGGACCACCAAAATTTTCTCGCAGACAATCAGTGGTCCACGGACCACCGGTTGGCGACCGCTGCTCTAGTGTACATCATATCGTACTGTCCTAACTTCTCCATTTGTTCTATTTCATCACATTTTCCTTTTATCCAATTTTCTCTAGCTTTATCTGTTACCCTTCTCAACTCATTGTTTATACGTCTATAGTTGGCTCTACCTTCTTCACTGTTAACGTTTTTCCATTTTTGTCTCTCATTCATTTTCTCCAGCATTTCCTTCGTGAGCCATGGTTTTCTGATTTTCTTCTCTTGTTTTTCAATCTCTTTATCCAAGGTATCCTTAATACTGGTTTTAATTTCATCCCATTCTATATCAACGGTCTTCGGTTTGTTTTCCAACTTTCTTAGGTTATCTTCCAACTTCATGCTGACTACATCCTGCCTTTCTTTCAGTTTTTCTAGGTCTCAGGTCTGTCTTTCTCTTCTCATTTTTCTTATTTGTTTGAGCTTTGTACTCATGTTAAGTATTAGAAGGCTGTGATCTGAATCAATGTCCGCTCCTTGAAATGCCTTGGCATTCTTTATGCTGTTCCTGAATCTTTGTTTTCCTAGGATGTAATCTATTTGGCATCTCATTCTATCTCCTGGGCTTTTCCATGTGTATAACCTTAATTTATGGTTTTTGAACCATGTATCAGTCACTACAAGGTCATTATTGATGCAGAATTCTAAGAGTTTCTCCCCTCCTCGATTTCTCTTCCCAAGTCCGTATTGCCGCACAACATTTTCTTCCTGTCCTTCTCCGACTATGCTGTTCCAATCTCCAATTATTATGCAGTTTACCTTTCCTCTTCCGTCTTCTTCGTAAATTTCATTAATTTGCTCATAAATCTCATCGATTTCCTCATCTTCATGAGCTGACATTGGCATATATACCTGGATTATCAGCATGTCCACTGGGACTGCTTTTAGCTTTATTGCCATCAGTCTATCGTTCGTTGCTATTATCTTTGTCACGCTTTTCATCATATCTTTCCTAAGTACCAGAGCTACTCCCCTTTCCCCACTATTTCCTTCAGAATAAATTAACGTGAATTCTTCCGAGTCGAACTGTCCTTCTCCCTCCCATCTAGTTTCGCTTAGCCCTATAATGTCAACTCTATTTTTTTTCATTTCTTCTTTCAAGTTCTTTAGCTTTCCTGCTTTTCTCATAGTTCTTACGTTCCAAGTCCCTATTCGTGAATTACTTTCAACAAATGTTTTCCTCAAGGCAGTCCCTGCCCGGAGATTCGATTGGGGGACTATTTTACCTCCAGATTGTTTTACCTCGAGAGAACTCATATTGTCCAACCATATAATCATTACTAGGGATTGTAATGTGGTAGTTTTCCTCTTGCTTTCCACATCGCAGTACTGTAGCCATTCAAATCGTCCTGATCATGCCTATAGCTGTATTGGATATAGACCCAACCAACATCATTTGTTTTTGGCTCTATACCATACTGCCTACTGCCAGGCACTGATGATAGTTTTTTTTATAAAACCTCCATTGGAGGGGTTTGAACCCCCGAACTTTGCAATAGAGAGCCGGCACGCTAACCACTTCACCATTAGTGCTTTTCTATATATATTCACACAATATCCCCTCCCCTTCTTTTCCCTTTCTTAATTTTTGAAAGTATCGTATGGAGGTGGACTCGAGACTTCTTGATGACCCGCAGGCCAAAAAGGACTTCTAAACACAACCCGTCGCGTGCGGACTATGGTGGGTTGTTAATGAACAAGTATAGAAACTTCAATGAACAATTCTTAGTAAGTACAATGGCAAATAACCGTCTAACGCTATCTGATGCCGTTAGCGATTGCCGAGTTTTAATGGACTAATGGCTGGCGAACGGTGCCATAGCAAAAGGCCCAGTTGCTTTCCGGTCACGCCTCTTATAGGTCCCCCTTAGTACCCGGGAATCAAGTTAAAATAGGTGGCGTCTCAATGCCACACATTGCTCTGGTCCCACTAGCGGAGGGTCGGGGAACCTTTCTACTTCGGCGGTGTTTTTGAACATTGCGAATTTCGTTTTGTCACTATATATATATATATATATATATATAAAATCCAAAGCTGTTTGTGGGGTTCGAACCACCTCACCTCGCGTGTGATTTAGTCACCTCAGCTACCTTTGTTTGGCACTGCGAATAATGTGTATTTAAAATCACCTGCAGAGATAGACAAGTGTCAATCATAGCAACAAGATTAAACAAACTATTGTCATTGTTCGTGGTGAAATAGAAGTATCTTTATTTTAATGTGGATTTGTATTGATACTAGCATTCCTATGTTTTTTTATTGGATATTTCTGCTAATAATTGTAGGTTTTTATTGATCGTAATTATTATTGATAGTAAGGTTTTATTTATCTTAAAAACTTTTTATCTTGATTCATTTAAGATTATTCTAAAAACTGTTTTCCCTACGAGTTTCATTAAGAATTGCATCTGGAAAATCAAGGTACACGTAAGCTTTTGATGAATTTTATTATTATTATTAAATTCTTATCGCTCTTATAATATTGCCTTATACATGCATTTTATTATTATTACATTATAATCACATTAGTATTGCAATACTATTAATAATCATTAATGCAATATTCTCGGAATAGTTCACATTGAAAACTCATTTGAACACTACTTTAGATGACTATATTTATGTAGTTTGTGCCATGAACATAATTTTATCTTTTAGAACTGTTCACTTGGCTTATTTTTTACTTTGGATGAAATCTTTTCTAATTATAGGCCTTTAAGACCAGTTGTTCTTGCATTTTTCTAAAAGCCCTCACATTTAAGTATCATATTCCTTTTTTCAGTATTTAAGATAGGGAATACTGTTGCAAAGGATGTTAATTTGAACAAATTTAAATAAAACATTTTCAAGTGTTCTGTTGTAGCTTACAAATTCTTTAGCTAACTATACTTACACAATTGATTATTTTTGTCATTTAAGTTAGGTGACTAAAATATGAAATATTCAAGTTTCTTTCTAGTATCTAAAGCTGAATTACTCTGAACTAACAGTATATTTTCGTTAAATTAAAGTAATATGAATGGGTCAGAATTTTCATTAATGAAACAAAAGATACTATCAAACTTCTTACTACTACAAATTTTCACATTAGATTGACTTTTGTGGTGGCACTGTATTCACGCTTAGAAACTTGTGCATTTCCATTAAGAATAGTGATAGGCAAATTGGATGGTGGAAAGAATAATAATTTTCAATATTCCAAATTGCAATTTTCTGGGAAAGTTGTCATTCTTATTATTTTCAAACTATATTTGGTAAATGTATGGTATGGGGAAAATGCCATATATACCTAGTAAAGTTAACTTTGGGATATGCTAAGTTATCAAAACAGATTTGGAGATTAAAGTGAGCAAAATTTCAAGTATAGGTATACCCCGATTTACATCGGGGATGCATTCCTGAAAAGTACGATGTAAATCAAAGAAGTTTTTCCTATAAGAATTGATGGTATGAGGGGGGAATGCATGCAGGAGTTAGGACAGTTCAGCACAACCGATTGCAGTAACCCCTCAATGTTGGCTCTAGGTAGTTGACAAACTGAGTCCGAGTTTGGACAGAAAAAAATGCAGTTAATAGATCCAATGGAAACAGTATTAGATGGGCATGTGGGTGAGAATTTCACATTCGTGTAAACAAGTGCTGTCTGCAGCTTAGAGTCACTCGCAATAGGATCGATACTGCATTTCTAGTCCAAATTTTGGACATATTCGCCTAGCCACATGAGATGATTCTCATATCGCAAGCATTATTCTGTTTTCAGGAAACGTACATCTTATTCAGGCGGTGCAACCACACTTGTCCCTGCGCTCTCTAAAATTTATTTGTTGCCCTTATAAAGTGCAACCATTTAAAAAAATCGGGAAAAATATGAATCACTGTCACTGCTTTATTTATTGAAATTTGCTATTAAATGTTTTTTATGCATATGCTTTGCACCAGGTCTCGCAATATTCTTAGCCCCCTTTGGTCTTATCTGCAGGAAAGTATTAATCATTGAAGTTGAGAAGGTCCCTTGTCACAAAACATTTCAAATTCAACAACTTAAGAAATCACCTAGTGGTCATTGGCCAGTTTGAAGTGACAAAATAAATTTAGGATTATTTAGTTATATTATGGAAAGTCAATATTTAGATTGCTGAATGACCTTTTTAATTAGTATTTTAATCAGATAATTGCTTGAGAATGTTGGCAATGAAAATTTTAAAGTACCTTAGACCTCGCACAACATAACTTCAAGTCAGAATGATGTAACTAAATACACAGGTTTTAACTGACATGCGATTCAACTTCGAATCAATATAATCAATAATCAAATTCTGATTTCAAGCAAATGAAATTTCAATCGAATTTTCTAGGTGTTTCTTTGTAAATATTTTTCATCTTTTCCAATTATAATAAGTTATGATTGAGAGCAATTGTGAATTCTGATGTTTTTAATCCAAATGTACCAATTCTTCCCATTTTAATTACTGTCATTTTTTGTTTTATGAACGAACCAGAATTAGCAGCACCTGGGTCTAATCTTCCCTCATCCCATCCTTTCTAGTGCTGTACACTCTCTTAACTCTCACACCCATGTTTGGAGGGAATGAAGGGTTGAGGGATTTTTTCCCTCACCCGTTTGGAAGGAAGAAACATGGAAAAAATAATTTTTCTTGTATTTACTGTTATGTCAATTGTCAAACGTATGTTCTGGACTCCAAGAAAAATTCTAAGTCCAGGAAAAATTCAAAGGTCCAAAGGAAGAAGAGATCAAATATAAAATAAGTTTCTTTATTGTTTGTTCTTTTTGACTTGTACATAATTCATGCAATAAAAGAAAATAAATTCAATATCTGTTTTTCAATTTTCTTTCAATAAGTCCATGCGATTGTCCCGGCCACTCTTTTAGGTATGTTGGACTTAGGGTGATTTTTTAGGTACTTTTTTTTGCTGAAGAACCCTCCCATTCACCCCCCAGATCACTGCTCCAGCTGAATTTCTTGCAGCATTGCTGTTATGGCTGCTGAATTTCTTGCCACATTGCTGTTATGCCTTCCTGTTTCCTGTCTACTGCTACATCACTTCAGGTTTCGCCATTGCTTAGAACATGATTTATTTCACCTAGTGACAAGCAAATTATTTTGAAATAAGAAAGCACTTTCATTACTATAGTAGCCTCCCCAATGCTAATGCCTCCTGTGGTCAAGAAAGAATTGTAGCCAATTAATTAAACTTATGAGCAGTGTTCTCTATGAGTAGAAGACAATAATGCCAGCAGTATTCAATAAACAAATTACACTACCCATAAACCAAATTCATTTCCTCAATCCTGACATAGCATTAAAGAAAAATCATTAACACCCTGGACACAGGAAATAAAATTTTAATACCACTTCTAAAGTTGACTACAATATTTGAATGTAAAGTCCATTATTAATAAAATGCAACTTTATTTAAAGTTAAAGCGTTTTTAGTCAAAAATTGTGCATAACTTCATACTGTATTTACCTAAGATATTTTCCTTTTATAGCATTTCCTAAATTGTCTAATAATTGCATGACATGAAATCAAATGTAATGATGGAATCATTTCATTTTTGTATCTGCAACGATTGAGCTCACATATTCGATAGATTATGCAGAATAATTTTGCTTGCATAAAAAAATTAGACCAATAACTGAGTGGTCAATGTAAGGAGAATGCTATACAGAATTACAAATATCTGTGTATTTGTTCTTACATGAAATTCAGAAAAGTGATGTGCAAATTATTTTGATATTAATTAAGTTATATCCAGGTAAATACAGTAAATGAATAAAATTTAATGCAACAAATTTAACTACCATGGAAATAGAAATTGCATTGCATAACACTGCTGGCATTATTAGTTCACCATACAGAGAGTACACTGCCCCTAGGCTGACTTGTCTTTTACGGCCAAATTCTTAATATTAGGTAAATCAAATAATTTTCATTATTAAATGTGACCAAGAAATATGAATATTTTTGCTATATACACTAATAAACTAGCATTACTAAATATTTTTTAAAAATATTTGGAGAATTTATAAACTAAAGTATTTCATGGAACATTTTGATATAATTGAGCAATTTAGTAAAAAATTTAAGAATCCCTTCTCAGAAAAGCTGAGAAAAAGACGATGTGTTCACCAAACTGATCATTCAGCATAAATAAAAATTTGAGATATACTACTAGAATGTATTTTTCCAAGTCCCTAAATGTTGAGAATATATGATAGCATACAAAATATGGGAATTATTAATGGTAGGGATAATTTAGTGAAAAGTATATCACACAATGGCCATGAAAGAGTTAATTCATCCCAAACACATCTCAACCAACAGGAGGCATTAACATCATAAAGATTTAGAATTGCAAAACCTCTCAAATTGGAATCAGAATTACAACCATAGATTTATTGACGATACCAAGAAAAAGTGAATGAGCTTTCCACAATACATAAAAGAAAAGAACCTCAGAAAAAGATTTCAATAGCTCTTCAGAGTGAGCCCCACCCAAACTCTCAATTTATGCTCTCTCTCCTTTAGAATATCTCCCCTGCATTCGCATTTAACCCTTTTAGTACTAGACAACTGTATATTAATTTATGTAACATCATAAAATAGTTTCTCCAAGATTTAACTTGCAAAGATGTCATTTCACAGAAGAATGTTTACAGTAACTCGATCATAAAGCACATATTAGGCTAGTCAGTCTTTTTCGTTAAAAATAATTTTTTAATTTCATGTTTCTCTCCAAATCCTAGCAATTGATGGAAGAATTTGTTATGGAGATCATCATGAGCTTTTAGCATAGAATAACCAATCCATTGTTTCTAAAATTGTGCAAATACAGCATGAATGCAATATTTTCACTTTTTGCCATTGTTAATCGTGGTTGCATGAATATCAGAACATCAAAAACATTTAGCTAACTCTATAAGAACAATTATTCCATGTAAGATTATTGCAGGAGTTTAAAATAATACTATTCTTTGTAATATGAGTTTAGCCTATAAAAATCAATACTTTGTAAAATATTATATTTTCAAAGTGGCATCGCTTTCAAAAATTATCTGTAATATAACTGGCTTTGACAAAAAAGTGCTTGTAACTTATTTATTCAGCATATGAGATACTTTCCAGTTGCCTGCTTGATTGGCCACGAATGAGGGAAATAAAAACAACACTGCATTTCTGAGGAAGTTCATTGCTGGGAAATTAACTATTTATTTATTTTTGAAAGTAAAAATTTTCAAATAAATTTATTCCAGTGCAAAATTAGAGTAAGAGCCCCAGTTATTCATGTATGGCTTATATGGATGAGCTGGCAATCTGATGTTAGTTAGAAATTTCCTGTTTGGATGGAAAATGAAGGGGACAAGTACTTGTTCATTAAAACTCTGTTAATATGTCAGATCAATCAATCAATTTACAGCCTCGTAATCTATGATTTTTCTATATACCTGCGTATAGCACGAACAGATTTTTTTTAGCATTACTGTTCCAGAATAAAGTAGATGGTGTAATGTGGTCTAAAGCAATGATCGAATTATTGGTATTGTATTGGTAACATAATGAAAGTGCGAAATGAAATTTTCGAATAACGTTCCAAAAGAACATCAGCTAACTCAATCATTACATACTCTGTTTACTTACAAGGTGATATTAGGATATACACAATAAATCGAATTATATTAATTTCATAGTATGGCATATGACATTGTTTGAGCTAGTAAAATGAAGGAATGACGATAATCCTATGTAAAAGTTTTTTACATACGTTTTTGTCACGCCTGAGGTGGACGGGTTCGCCCAACCTTCAGCTTTACCCTTATTAAAACACTCTGGAGCACATAAAAATGATAGCAAATAACCATAATTAACTACAGACCCTAAGAATCAAGAATTAATCATGTATGAATGCTGAGAGAAAAGTAGGGAACGATAACTTGATGGTAGTTCTACAAGAAGCATCAACTCCCAGCATACTCAAAGAAATCAGCTACCATTGTTTCTAATTGTAAGTTGTACCAGTACCTCATCACCAGGCCAGGTGCCCGTGTAGGGTGACATCATGCGAAAAATAGCTCATCATTGTGCTAACAAAAGGAAAAGTGAGTTACAATGTAGCAAATCATATACAGTGAAATGTGAGAGAATTTTGATGTTATTTAGAGGTAGCATATTGAACTATATATTTAAGCCGATAACAGAACGGATTAACGTGCACGTCTTCAGTTTCAGTTCAGTTCAACTTAATTGAATGCAGTAAAAAATTATTACAAAATAGGTAAGTTGATTAAATCGCATATGTTTCTGTCAAGCTAATTTTTACTGTGCATACATTTAGTATTATGCATAGACAGATATGTGTTAATTAAATACACATTCATTAAAGTCATACATATTTTATCTTTATGACATTTCGCTCCCTTTTTCTTATTATAAGTGAAGATGATTACTTAACGGGCTTATTTAACCTATATTTATGATAGACAATATGGAAGTTAAAAGGCAAAGCTACACTGCCAAATTCAAACTGGAAGTGATCCAGTATGCTAAGGAGCATGACAATCGTGCAGCAGAACGAGAATTTGGACTGGGGGAATCCGTTATCAGACAATGGAGGAAATCTGAAGAAATCATTAACAAAATGCCTAAAACAAAGAGGGCTGAACACAAGGTAAAAGTTCAAAATCCTGAGATGGAAAAACACCTGATGAAATGAATTACAGACACAAGAAAGGGTTGCTTAGGTGTAAGTACCTCAGCTGTTCGGGTTCAAGCTCTTAGATTAGCCAAAAAGTTCAACATAAAGGACTTCCAAGCATGCAGACACTGGTATCATCATTTTTACAAAAGAAATAATTTGTCAATACGCCGACGCAGAACTATAAGTCAGTGTGTTGTACGTGTCTCTTTGATGCCCCCAGCAGCCTGCCAACTTGGTCTCCAACTTGGTAAGTGTCCGTTGGGCTTCCTTCAACACCTTGTTGCCACCCTCATCACTACCTTTTCTTTTCCTTAAGTTAATATATATATACATATATATCATCATCATCATCATAAGGTGTTCTGCCTCAAGGCAGGTCCCTGGCACCAGCGTTGTCTCCACTCCTTTATGTTCCTTGCCATTTCTTTCATTTCCTGATACCCTCCACTTTCTTTCAGATCATCAATCATTTTTATTCTTCTACGTCCACTTTTCCTTTCACCTTCTACTGATCCTTCCAACACCATCAATAGTAAACCTTCTCCTCTCAAGATATGCCCTAACCAGTTACTTTTCCTCCTCTGAATTGTTTCAAGTAATATTCTCTTCTCATTCACCCTTGTTAGTATTGCTTAATTCCTTATCCTACCCATCCACTTAACCTTCTCCATTCACCACCACACCCACATTTCAAATGCCTCTAGCCTTTCTTTCTCTCTCTTCTTTATATTTCTTTTTCACTTCTCCAGTCTTCTGTTAGCATGCTTCCCAAATATCTATACTGTTATACTTGCTCAACTCTTCCATCCTTTATTGACACATTCATAATTTCTCTATCCCCTATTCTCATCACCTTTGTTTTCTTTATGCTCATTATCATTCCATATTCCATCATCCTGTCTTCTAGCTTTGTAACCATTTCCTGAATATGCTTTGTTTCATCTGCCAAAATTACCATGTCATCAGCAAACCTTATACAATTTATTATTCTACCCCAAATACTAATTCCTTTATCATTATCTATTCCATTGTCAATCATTTCTTCAGCATATATATTGAACAGGGTTGGTGATAAGCAGCACCCTTGCCTTACTCCTCTTCCTAGATCATGCCATTCGGTCTGTGCATCTTTTATCCTCATAGCTGCTTTCTGTTTCATATACAGCTCTTTAATTAACCTTCTATCTTTCCAGTCTACTTTCTTTGCTTTTAGTATTTCCATGAGTTTTCCCCAGTTCACTTGGTCAAATGCCTTCTCCATATCTATGAAGCACAGAATAATTCCTTTACCCCTTTCTATATATCTCTCTCCACTCATTCTTATCAATCCTATTGCGTCTCTTGTACCTCTTCTCTTTCTAAATCCAAACTGTTCTTCTGCAACATTTTCTTCCATTTTGCTAATTAGTCTCCTCTTCATAACCCTAAGTAGAACCTTTGCTGCATGTGTAATTAAACTAATTGTTCTGTGTTCACTGCATTTTCTTGTTCCTTGCTTTTTCGGAATTGGAATCATAATTGTTTTGACGAAATCCTCTGGCCACATCCCCTTGTCATAGATTGCATTACACAACTTCACTATTTCTTCCAGTCCTCCCTCATTAAGACACTTAAATAATTCTATTGGTATCTCATCTACCCCCATTACCTTCCCATTCTTCATATCCTTTATTGCTTGTAGCACCTCTATTTTCAACATCAAAACCTGTTTCATCTTCATTTATTTCATCCTGCTCTTCAATACGGAGATCATTTGGTTTTTCATTTGACTTGCACAACTCCTCCATGTATTCTCTCCATCTATTAAGAACCTCCTCTTCCTTATATAGAACTTTATCTTCTTTACTTGCAATCTCTTTCACACATGCACTTGTTCTCCATCCATCCCACGTTACATTTTTTACTTTCTTATACATCAAGTCATACATTCCTTTTCTCTCTAGATCTTCTATATCTGAGCATTCCTCCTCTAGCCATCTCTCCCTTGCTTTTTGGGTTTCTCTTCTTAGTTCATTATTCAGTTTCCTGTATTTCCTTTTTCCATCTTCATTATTCCTGCTTTTGTATTGCCTTCTTTCTTCCATCTTTTCTATCATTTCCCTTGTAACCCATGGCTTCTTTATTCTTGTTCCTTTGAAAAACCCAATCTAAGCCTTCTTAACCTTCTTCAAGGCTAGTTTTATTTCGGCCAGGAGGAGCACATGATCACTGTCAATGTCTGCTCCTGGAAGTCCATATGCCTTTTTCACTCCATTTCTGTATCTTTCTTCCACTAAAATATAATCGATTTGATATCTGGCTCCATCTCCTGGTGATTTCCACATGTATAGCCTTCTCTTATGATTTTCAAACCAAGTATTTGATATGAACATCCTCTTCTCTTTACAGAACTCTACAAGTCTTTCACCTCTTTCATTTCTTTTCCCTAGTCCAAATTTTCCTACTACTTGGTCTTCTCTTCCCTCTCCTACCACAGCATTCCAATCGCCCATCACTATCTTGCAACAGTTTTTACCTTCCTCCTCCATAATATTTTCTATCTTCTCGTATATTTCTTCAACAGCCTCATCTTCATGTTTGCTGGTCGGCATATAAACTTGTATCAACAGTAGATCTTTTGGGTGCATTCCTATTCTAAGACCAATTGCTCTATCATTTACAAATATCACCCTCTGTACACAATTTGCTATTTTCTTATTCAGAATTACTCCTACTCCATTCATTCCTCCAGTACCTCCTGAATAGTACACCATGGTATCATCACTTTTTATTTCCCCACTTCCTTCCCATCTCATTTTGCTTAAGCCAATCATGTCCATTCTGTTTATTTTCATCTCTCTCTTTAAATTTTCCAACTTCCCTGCTCGTAGGAGTGTTCTTACATTCCACATGCCAATTCTCAACTTCTTTCCAGCTTCCTTCCTTCCTTGTGTTAAACGGAACCTCTCGTGTTGTCCCCCCCGGAGATCCGAGCGGGGGACCATTTTACCTCCGGAATATTTAACAAGAGAAGACTCCATCATGATGCCTATACATGGGATATATTGTGGCGTGGTTTCCCATTGCCTTCCGCCCATATATTCAGCCGCCCCTAACATGGGGAGCAGATGCTGTTTGCAGCCGCCCCTAATATGGAGAACAGACGCTGCTGCCTGTTGGTTCGCGGGAGGTATTTTATTTCCCTCCTACCCGACATCTGTAGAGCATTCCCCTATCCGCCACCCAAAGACGTGCCCTCTAGAGATTACAGGCTCCTCCGGTGGATATATATATATATATATATATATATGGATGTCAACAAGGTGTTGGGATGAGTTCTCTCTCTGTAGCTGAAGAAGGAGTAGTTCCGAAAGCTTTACGTTTGTGATGTTTCTGTGTTTTTGTGTTATTTTACGTGTGTCGCTTCGACATCCCCGGGGCCTCGCCAACCTGAAGTCGTCTGATTGGTGAGTGCTCACTGGGTTTCCTCATCCCAACACCTTGTTGACATCCATATATCTATTTTACCTTTCCTTTTCCGTAAGTTGTTATATATATATATATATATATATATATATATATATATATATATATATATATATATAACATTCATTTTATTCTAATATTCTCAATTAATATAATTAATATCACACAAAATTAATATATTATACTGCAGACTTGCATATGCATAAACAAAATTGTTTCGCAATTGACTGCTGGCAAGCAAATCTTTGTTCAAAAATAAGTACAGGCGAACCTCTACTTACGAACTTAATGCATACCTGGAAATGTGTTCATAAGCTGAATATTCATAAGTTGAATTGACTTTTTCTATAAGAAACAGTGTTAAATTCATTAACCTGTTCCTGAATATTTATAAAGTATCAGTTTTTTCCCTTATAACAGGAATAAAAAGTGAACAGGATAAATTCATTTTACTGTTTACTCAATTATTGTTGAAAAAACGGAAAAAAGAAAATAGAAAAAAAGAAAAGTACGATTGGGAGAAGGATTGCATTGTAAATTACATATGGCGCTTTTTTCTTTTTTCCTCAAAAAGCTTTCTTAAATAAATATTATTGTGCCCCGCCAAAAAGCAACAAAAAGTTCAGGAAGAAACATTTCAATATTTAAAAATAAACCATCAGAATCGAACCCCGGTACTTGAGTTTTGAAATTCGACGTCTATCCATAACACCAACACTTCATCCATAGATGCTTGCCTTAAAAAATGACCTCTTCTTTCTAGTATAAATTCTTCCCGAGCTATTAGCAAAGTTCTGATGTAGGCATCGATTACTGCCTAAGCGATTTTTAAGAAAATAAGGTAGTTGCTTCTCGAACTCACGCCACGGCTCTCTTTTCCAAGATGTCCCATGAAGCTATCAGGGCACCGCAACAATATTCCAGCTAAATCCTCTGAGGAGTACTACAGACGGGCTATATTCTTACCCTTTCTAAACAATGTAATAAGTCAAATAAAACAAAGACTTGAAAAACATAATAACATTTTAGCTAAATTTGGATGCTTACTGACTCAAAATTACAATGATGAAACGGAAAGTGATTTTCTCACGTTAGCAGAATTTTATTCGAACAGTGATGATTTTTTTTGAGACAATAAGGAAAGCATGGTTGGTGAACTTAAACTATGGAAAAATTTTATATAAGAAATGTTATTTTTAATCAAGTGCAGTAAGGCCTCCAAAGGTGAACCACCTCTCAAAGTGACTCCTATTTAATGGAACAGTTTCAAGAGTGCAATTATTTTCTCTGAGATGACTACTCTGACCTGCCCCCTCTAATTTGATCACCGTCTTCTCAGACCAGCAGAATCTAGTAGTTAATCTGACCACTGTGTCCCATTACATGACTTTTCTGTTTTCTTTCATTTGTAATTTTGAATATTATCAAACACAGTGAACACAGTTAATAATTGCGAGAGTATTTATCATTTTAAAGGGTAATGTAGATTTAATATAAAACAATTAAAAATTAGATTATTAGAAATCGAATGTTTTGAATATATTTTCTTCTTATGTTCCCGATTTTCAGTAAATTTAAACAACAAGGGAAAAACGACGTAAACCGCTCCTAAGAATCATATTTTGTGTATTCCTCTGAAAATACTGGTATTTAAAAAAAATTAAGAGCATGACCAAGATGATTGGATTTGGGAAACAAAAGAGGACTTTGAAATAAAATCAAATTGTATATTTGGTTTGTTATTTATGTTATTTTTGCTTATATTTTTTAAGTTAAAATATGGCGTTGAAATATGTCTACTTCTGCTGATAACCCTGGACCTTTAGTCTATATTTCACTGTAATAATATAGTCAGAAAATTTTAGAAATTACACTGTAATATATTAATTCTAATTGTGTTACAGTAATAATGTACTATTTAGAATGGGAATCAATTTTTAAACGCAAGTTGTGTAAATAAAATAAATAATAAAGGGTAACCTTAAAATTTTTCTATGCCTGCGAAATAGATCGGACCCCCTCCTAGAAAAAAGTCTGTGCGCGCCACTGGTGATTTGTATCAAGGACAAAAAAAAACTTTCCATTTATATATTAGTGTTGAATTTCAACGGATTCAGCACATTGTCAACATTTAATAAATCTTAAATGTCAATTTTATCGTTATCATTATACTTGTATTATATTAAAAGTTGATTTAAAGTCACATGTCGAGTTTGCCGAAGAGTAAGTAAGTAGGCTTTGGTGAAATGAATGCAACGAATATGATCATCGAAAAACCTTGGAACAAATAAACTTATTTGTTAATATGTAAACAAAACAAAAACTCAACTCAACTCCTATTGGCGGCAACAGTGCGTTTACGTTGTCATATCATTTATAATTTCTCATTGTTAGAGGCATGAAAAATGGGCAGTTTTTAGGCTTCAAAATGTATTTTCGCGACATTTCGGCATGGATTCGAATTCCCTCTTCAATTAAAATAAATTTTGTACTTTCAGGTGTACGTTTAGTCCCGAGTTTGGAGCTCGTTTGCAACTAATTTTACAATGCAAATTAACAATGTTGCACTAGTCCCATACTATTCAAATGCAAAAAGTTAAAAGAGAAAAACTTTTTTTTAATTAAACTGCTCAGTCAAATCGGTTTAAAAACCTTATCACACCACCGTCCTTTTTATTGCGGTTCAAGTGATTTCCCCCTCTTGTTCTTGCGTTATGTAGTTGTAATATTCAGTAGGGGCGGGCCATCCCCTTGTTATATCCCTGCATTTGCCTTGTACCAAAATTGACTTTAACCTAATATGCCAGATACATTAATCTTAATACATAATTTAAAAATTAAACCAAGTTACTCACCGAATATAGCGCCTATGAGATAAAAATGAAGTAACAATCTCCGCGTGAAGATCCACGAAATTGCACCACCTCTAACAAAGAAATCTCCCAGTAAAATGCGTGACAAATGTTAAACAGCAGACCGATTATCAGCGCCACCAGCGGAAGAAATTAAAGCTCATTCATTTTTGGAGTAGCGTCGTAGCGTAGCGTAATTTTAGGACGATCTTCTTGTACTACGATTGGACGCGGCCGGTTTGAGTTCCAAGGCAAATAACAAAAAGAGGTCTGAAATGTAACAAGCGATATTATTGAAAATTGTTATAAATATGACAGCATTCGTCATAGCAAAATTAAAATTTTAAAGGAAGTAAGCAACATATTTTCCGATTATTTATCAGAGAAACACCTAATTACTATGAATCAATAATAAAAACAATTTAATGCAAAAATATTTTTATAAAAAAGTTTTGTTGCCCACCTCTGTTTTATGGGCACGTCTTCTCCGTCCGCCCGCATGTTTAATCTCCGATACTACGGGGTAGATTTTAATGAAATTGTGTAGTAGTGATCCTTATTAAAATTTATCGCCGAATTATGATTTTGTACTGCATCCGTCAATTAGAACTTCCACTTTATATTAGCACTTAAATAAACTCATAGGTACCTACTTGTATCTCGTCAAATGGCACCCACTAATAATAAGTGTATGGAAGTCACTTTTCTTCCTAAACTTTTGAAACTGACCAAATATTCATTGCACTACCTCTCAGATACCCATTGCGCGTAAGCCAGAGGGAATCAGCAGCACGTTAAAAAAATGTCACCCGTGTAGCAACAATGAAAATAGTACCACATTTTTCTCTGACTAGCTCTTAGTATATGACCTGTGCAGAGGCGGATTAAGGCATCTGAAGGTAAGGTTACCAGACGTCCGGTTCTTCCCGGACGTCTTCTTTTTTAGGGTGTCTGGGGACGTCCGGGCGGGATTTTAACACGTTCGGAATTTGATTATTTCCTTCTACTGTACGTTTTTCATGTTATTTACGTTCATTTTTGGAAAGTATTTTTAGAATTACTAGTAACATTCAAGAATTAGTCTACACAATTTGGGCCGGTATTGCAATTTGTGATTTTAACGTTTTATCCTTAATTATATCGTGATATATATTCTAAATGCAATTTATAACGGTATCCCTTCTTTTTTCTTTAAATGGAGACGCCTCTGAACACAGTGAACGTGAGGAGGAACGAAAAACACTTCCGCCAACTTACCCAACTCGGTGGGGTCGAGTAAAATTTTCGTTCATGTTCAAATTTCCCCAGCCGAGTCCCAATCGTCCCAATGCACAGTGGGATAGAATCCAAAAAGGCTGGCCAAAAAACAAAAATGTATTATTCCATTATAATTTTTGTAGAATACGGGAGGAATGGGTACATGAACCTCAATACATTTTTAAATTAATTGCTGGGGTATTTTTGCCACTTTAATTTTTCGAAATCTATGGATCAGAGAATATCGGAGCTCATGAAAAAGCGCTCAGCTTACAAAGAACACTCATTGGTCGGGTTGGTTTCCCAGCCCTGCCCAGAAAAAACTCCTTTCTCTGGTAAATGATCACAAATGCCCAAAAATCAACAATTTTAAAAAAGACACTAAAAGCTAATAAAAGACTTTGTGCTATTTTTGAGTGACAATGGAGCATTTTGGAAATGAAAATTTCACGTGCACATATGCTAAAGGAATGACTTCCGCACAAAAGAATTCTCCGAATTTTAGTTTTCTTTAATAATATTGTAAATATTTCAGAAATATAAGCAATAACATCAAAGACCTGAAGAAAGACTACTCAGTTCCACTGCTATCATTCCCACTATCGCCGAAAGGGTCATCGTCAGTTTCACAGCTCAACTCGTCTCCGCATGAAGTCGTTCCCTAAGATTGTGTGGTGGGTTCCGATAGAAGGTTACACTTCCGGACAGTGAGAACCTATACATTTCTTCTGAGTGCGACTAATCGAGGAAATTAGTGGATCTGAGGACAAGAGAAGCCTCTGGAATACATCCTGAATGGTAGCCATCCTGGAAGTCTTCCGGGAGTGATGCTCTCGGAACGCTTTACAATCTTTATTTCGAGATTCTTGCGCTTCCTCGGAATAAGGATCTTATGTACAGAACCATTGATAGAGTCTTACAAAAAGTCTCGCCATTTCTAATGTGTAATCACTAAATGCATCCACATTAATTTGAAATCCACAAGACAGAGTTTTTAAAATCACAGCAAAGCGTCTGATGAGGACCATCTATTCCAGTGAGGGAGGCGGACAATGAAGGATATTGAAAAACTTACACGCGGTATTGCCTACATTGGACGTTCCTTTTCCTCCCGGCTTCAGAAGATCAATCAAAAGGCTCATTTCTGGCTACAGCCACTCCTCCCTAAACCCTACTAACGCTAAGGTCGTCTGCTCTGAAAACAATAAAACATTCATGTTTCACATTGTCATTGCTTTTAAAATGTATTTTTTGTAAAAATATGCAAGCAGGGTTAAAATTGGATATTAAAATCTCCACCTCTTCTCTGTCTATAAAAACCGTTACAGTTCCACTGTATGGCTAAAACATTAAGGTTTCATAATTGAGTTAAAAAGTCTCCCTGCTGAAAGCTTTATTTTCTTTTCTTTTATCACTTATTTTTTGCCTTCCCCCTTCCTTCCGGTGAGTTTGGGGAGAATATTCAAGCTCATCTTTGACAAAGATGTCTTCCTCCATCATTTCTTTGCTTTGTGGAGGGTTGAGGGAGGGACCAGGTGAGGGTATTTTTTCCAGTCTCCCCCTAGCATTTTTAGTTGGTGATCCACTTTTTTTGAAGGCTGAGACTGGAATGTGTCTGTAATCTGTCCATTTCAATAATGCTAATTTTGTATTTCAGATTTCGATTTAAAGGTAAGACAAGTTACAAAACCACATTTGGTTCAATTATTAAATTAATATCTTGTGATCGTATTTCAATAACAACAGCTATTAAAAACTTTTATTCAGCTCAAATTGTTGTTTACTTCTGATGGTGCTTCATTTATGTTTGGTAAACATAATGGTATGGCAGCAGGTTTATGCGAAATAATTCCACATTTGACAGATCTTAATATTGGTGCACTAGAAAGGAAGTCTCATTAATGAAAGATATGGAAACATTACTTAGGATTGTATACACACTGTTTAGTAGATCTACAGTACAAAATGAAAAATTTAAAGAGCTAGCTGATATAAACAATTGTGACTCAATTTCATTTAAATCTCTGAATGAAGTGTGGTGGATATCAAGACATTTAGCTGTTAGAGCATTGACGAAGAACTATGATGTCCTCCTTAAATACTGCACTGAACAAATTGATATGGACAATGATCCCATTCACAAATATTGCCTTGATAAATTACAGAATCAACTGCATCACGTATGTTTTGCCATACTAAATGATGTTCTAGCTGAGTTATCTGATTTATGCAAACTTTTTCAGCAAGGTTCATTAACAATAACTGAAACCCGTCAATTTGCCCACATGAGAATTAATAAGCCTCATGCACAGTATTTAGGTCAAAACGTTCATTTTAGAGATGAAGTTAATTTTGTGCTAGCATCTTTAGAAAGTGGTCCTTATTAAAATTTATCGCCCAAGTGTGATTTTGAACTGCATCCGTCAATTAGAACTTTATCTTTATATGATCACTCAAATAAACTTATACTTGTAACTCATTAAATTGCATCCATCAAGCAACAATTAAATAACATATTTTTCTCTCCCTAGCTCTTATATGATCTGTAAGGTATAGATTGAAAAATTAATTTGGATAGATAATATTTACCACAAAAAGGTCCATAGGACCACATAGTTACAACTCATTGATACAGAGATAAAAATTCAAGAACCTCCCAATCTTTTGTTACCAATTTATACAAGGTGCAGTCAAAAAGTTTCTGGACAGTTGTAATAAAAAAAATTGGCTTACCGCAGGTCCTATTGAATGTTGTCCCCTTGGGCAACGATACAGCGATTCCAGTACCTTTTCAACTTTGCGAAGCACTCCTGGAACTCCTTTTTGAGGATGTTGTCGAGCGTGTCCTGTGACTCGGCCTGAATCTCCTCCATTTCATCAAATCGGCATCCTTTGAGAACTTTTTTCAACTTTAGGAAGAGAAAAAAATCGCATGGAGCAAGGTCAGGAGAGTACAGAGGATGGGGAACAGCTGTCATGTTGTTTTTAGCCTGGAACTGTTGAATAGATAGTGCAGTGTGTGCTGGTGCATTGTCGTGCCAGTCCTGCGATGCCCACTTGTTTGGATGTTTCCGCCTGATGCTCTCCCTCAGCTGTCTCAGACCTTCAGCGTAATAATGTTGATTGACTGTCTGGCCTTATGGAATGAATTCCCTGTGCGCAATCCCTTCCATGTCAAAAAACACAATGAGCATGCTCTTCACATTGCTCTTGACCTGCTGTGCTTTCTTGGGTTTTGGGGAGTTTGCACTTTTCCACTGTGATGATTGTTCTTTCGTTTTGGGATCATAGCCATAAACCCAACTTTCGTCACCTGTAATGATCTTAGAAAGAAAGTTTGGGTTGTTTTCAAGGCTTTCTTGAAGGTCCCGACAAACGTTCACGCGATGGTTTTTTTGGTCTTGTGTCAACAGCCGAGGGACGAATTTTGCCGCAATGCGCCTCATGTGCAAAACGTCAGTGAGAATGCTTTGAACAGACCTGTAGGAGATACCAAGACTATTAGAAATGTCGAGAATGCTTTGTCGGCGATCCTTGTGGATGGCTTCCTGCACTTTCTTGATGTTTTCATCATTTTTGCTTGTTGAAGGACGACCAGAATGCTCCGAGTCCTCAACTGATGTTTGTCCATTTTTGAAACATGAATGCCACTCGTATGTTTGGGTTCTACCCATGGCTTCCTCACCAAATGCTTGATTAAGCATTGCAAGGGTCTCAGATGCTGATTTCCCAAGTTTGTAACAAAATTTCACACAAACACGTTGTTCTTTCAAAGAAGTCATTTTTACGTGCTGAGAAAATCGCCAAAACACTATGACACTAACACAAATAAAAACACGTAAAAATAAAACGCAGCTTGTTAACACCTTCAAACTTGGGAGAAAACTTCACAATGAAGTATACTACGCATCCTAAGTTGCGCAGCTACATGGCACAAACAAGTGGCGCGTCATGCAGCCAGTTCAGGAACTTTTTGATTGCACCTCGTACATATTTGCCATAAAGAACACATTTGAAAGCTCTGTGTATTCCATTTATGGAGTATACTTTTCCATCTTGTTACCTTACAAAATGATGATTGTTTTCATTTATATTCTTTATCTGGCAAATAAATAGTTTATAAAAATAAAAAGCAATTTTCATAAAAGATAGACTCTTAAATCTAACTACACCAGCTTCTCCACAATATTCATTACGACAGTGCAAAGAAAAAGGTAGATGAAAGCAAACAAATATCACAACAAATACTATAAATATTTTTGTCTGTTTCATTGAACATTTTTGTGCACTCGCTTACACTTTCTGCTCACTAAGTTTGGTCAGCCATGCAGAAACTTAAAAAATTAGAAGGAACACTGGTCACAGTTGCTTAATATCACTACTATCCTCTTGTACCTACAAGCTAGAATCATGCTTTCATCCCAATAGGCTAATACAGGTAGTTCCCGCTTAACATGAGAGATTCATTTCTAAAAAGTGTCATGTTAACCGAATACGTGCCAAGTGAATACATAAATCCCATAAGAAACCAAATAAAATGCAGGAGATACATGTTCCAGCATGAGAGAGATCATTGTATCTCAGTGGATATACAAATTTTTATTTATACATAAATATACTTAGAATATTCATTAATTTCTAATTTGCATCTGCAAATTCAAAACAAAACCTCTCATAATACTTTCCACGAATTAACCGCGAGAGTGACAAAAAACATGAAGTAGTAGAATTCACGAAATTTGATTTTCCCCCTATGTGAGGGCAGCAGTGTCTTGTCACTATGTTAGGGCAATAAAACAACTCAAGGATCACTTCTTCAGGTTGTGGTTTTGCTATTTGATATTCATTGTGATCATATGTCTTATGTTCTGATACTGTTTTTGGTTTTATATCTACAACTACAAGTGTGCTTTTTTGGCAAAAGGCAGTACAATCAGAATTCGTCTTCCAAACCTTATTTCGCGTATTTTAGTCAAGTGGTCCCTCATTTGTGTAGTTTCTCTTTTTCGTCTTTCACTCTTCCGTGGCAAATGTCATGAAAAATGACTACGCTAAGTTTTATTTTGACTTTAGACTGCAAATTATATATTATCTAGTATTTTACGAATATATATAAATTAATATACAAGTTGCCTTAATGGTAATGTTTTTATTTTATTTTTATGTAATGGATTGTGTTGCAACTCGTATAAAACCAGGAATTCTTCGTGTAAAGTAAACAGGTTCCCCAAATGGTAAATAGTGCTAAAGTGAATTTCATGTTAAGCGGGAACTACCTATATCCTCCTTTCTTCAATGTTGGCTTTTTTATTGATGTTGCCATGTCTTTTTGGCTTGGCATTACTGCACACATCAAGTGACATTTTTCTATGAGCAGCTCTCAGCAAGAGTGCGGCTTGTATAATACCAGTCTGTAAAGATGTGATAGTCTTTGACACCAGGTATTGAGGTCCACAATCTCTTATAAAGATCTAAAACAACCTTGGTAGTAAAAGGCAGTTCAGGCTAAACATAAACATTAGAATCTCCCATGACATATAGACGTGTACCCCATTTGGTTGGCTTCTTTGGGTTATACGTGATGAAATGTATCTTACCCTTGAAGCTTACATCAGACTCATCAACAACTACCTTATTTACCCAAATCCAAAACAAGGTTTTTCCAAATTTCAGCTTGCAAAAATTGGGGGTCGTCTTAAATTCAAGTATGAAGTGATATACCATCAATACATCATGGTCAATTTGTCACACAAAAAATTCGTCACGTGTCAATACATCGTATGACAAACTAATCGTGCCTCAATTCATCGCTCAACAATTTCATCACTAGACAAATTCGTCACAAAACAAATTGTAAGACAAGATGACATTACTGGTGTACAGAAGGGGGATACACTTGTGTTAGGAGTCATCCCCTGCCATACACTGTGTATCGCCTAGCGTAATTCGCAAAGAGAATTGCGATTCATTCTGATATCGAAATATAAAGAAAAAGTTTGTTATGGAAAAGTGTCTCCCCCTGCCGTACACCAGTCATGGTGTCTCGCCTTCCAATTAGTCAAGCGATGAAATGACATGTGATGAGTTTGTCGTCCGATGTATTGACGCATGATGAATATTTTGTGACGACTTGATGCATAATGACTGCAACAAGTTGTCGTAGAACTGTAGCAAGTCTGGTTATGCGTTTTATCGATGTTTCTTTAAACAAATGTAACATAAGATAAAATAACTGTATTTATTGAAATTTTTCATTGCAAACTTACGATCTGCATTTCAATTAATAGTATTATTTTTTTAAATGCATTTTTAAAATCTTTTTTTCTCAAACAAAAATTTGTAACAAACCATTTCAATGAATGGAAGAATTAGTATACTTGTACTGAATACGTGCATTCGAAATATAAACCAAATACATTCAGTAAGAAATTAGGTCATAAAATCTTTTTTTCTGCTTTGACAGACTGCTAAAATTCGTCTTAGAATTGGGTAAATATGGAATCTCTCTTCTAGCAACAAATCTCCAGATATGTTAGTTTTTCAGTTCTTGTTCTTAAATCCTGATGCGGTTGGTCACTTTTCATATGTAGCATCCAACAAATTTGTATAAATTGTTCCCTTTTAAAAATAGAAAAAAAATGGCGCATAAGAAACAAATTCCTTGCTCCAATAATCCTGCTAACTAGGAGGACACATTATACCCATACTTAATATGACACCCAAAAAAGCCTTCACTTCATCTAATGTCACATCTCTCCAAATTTCCTAGGTGGATCGTTTGGATAGTGTATTCTGCCTAATTGTAGATCTGGCACAATTATTTGTCTCATACAAAATGTTTTACCAAAGATTCACCAAAAAAACAATAGGTTTAGAACAGTCAGAAAGAACTTGTGATCCATCATTCTTTTGTCCTATTCATAACTGAAATCTGGTAGATGCATTGTCATTTCCACCAATAAAATTCCATTTCTCTCTTGTTCGTTCTCCACCAAATACAACATCATAAACATCACCTCCCTCAGAAACACATTCATCACTGCTGTCACTTGAAAACACAATTTTGTTTCAATTTCACAGTCAACCTCAATATTTCTGTCCTCATCACCATCACTTTGGTCTTTGTGGTAAACAGATGAAAGGTAGGTAGGTTTTTTGACCTCAAGTCCCTACAAATACCACTTACTGTCCTTGCAAAAAGTCTAGGCACCCGAGTTTGAGACCGTATATCTCAAAAACAACCAAAACGATTTTAATGGGGGGAAAAGTAGCAGTTAGAGAATTTATTTCTACATTAGTTTATGTACATCTTAAATTTTTAGTCTATGTTTTAATATTTTATATTGAGCTGTATTTCACAGTTTTGAGACCTGGAAATCTGATAAGACAATTTGAATGTTTACATCTCAGAAACCCTACAATGTATCAACTTGCAATTTTAATAGCACTTACCTAAAACTATTAGGATTACCAAAAGTCGTGAGCAACATCAGATTACACTAGGGTGACCAGACGTCCCGGTTTTCGATGTTTTGTCCCCGTGTTCCGAAATTTTTTTTCGGGACTCCTAAATGTTCTGGTTTTTTTTATTTTAAACTTAATGATTTACTGAACAAATTTCATGTCCATCTTTTGCATGAATTCATTTAAAATCCCATACTATATCTACCAGTTTCTACTTCATAAAAGGCATTTGTATTTCCAGTCCTGGAAAAAGAGTTTCGTTCACCAAGAGCAGATTCTGAGAAAATAAAGATGTCAGCTGGGTCACATTTAAAAGTCGTCGCACTGGTTCAAATTTTGAATCCTGACTATTCCACTGGTCACCCTCTCGTGGACTAAAAGACAGAAATTCATGTACTGTACTTGTTCCTAGATAATTTGGAGTCCAGATTTATTTTTAGTTTTATGATCTCCAATACAATAGCCCCAACCTCCATTAGGCTAGCTCGAGAATGGGATATTTTATCCTTTAGTTGAACTTCGTAATTAGTGTTGCCGATGAAATACCTCCCGAGATACCCGTTCTTCCCAGAAAAACATTGTTCATCTTCGCTAACCATTTCTTGAGAAAAATTCAAAAGCAAGATTTTTAAGAACCCTCGCCTTTTCAGCAACGGTTCTTCACTTTCTACATTGTCGTTTAAGAGTGACACCCTCATTACATTGTGGTCCTTCGTCTAGCTACCATCGTGGTGTAGTGTTACCTTCTTCACTTTATTTCAAGAAAAGAAGATAGAGAAGGAAAGTTTCTTTTCTGGCTATAACAGGTGCAGAGTTCTTCATTTCATTCAATACCTGCAAATGGAATTTTTATTTCAAAGGTAAGACAATTATTATTAACTCTTAAAGTGATTTATATCTACTGTACTGCAAGATTCTCCGAAAGATTGGCAAAGTAATTGAATACCTACTAATAACTTTTAAATTTTCGTACTTCTTATTTCATGTTACATACACCAGGAATTATTATTATGGGTGCGAGAGCATAACAATACCCTAATTTTGTTTATACCTTAATTTAGCTATTAGCAAGTGTTATGTTTTGTTTAATGATGTAAGGATTCTAGTCGATAGTATCATTTATACAATACTGTTTTGTATGTTAAAGGTAATATTTACTTTAATGTCAAATAACAAACAAAATTTATTATTATATTTATTAACATGAAGTTTGAATTAACTTAATCAAAGTCATATTAATGTAAAGCACAAAAACTTTTGTTTTGTAAATAAGCGGTCGAATTTTCAAGATTTTTTATACAAAATGTTCATAATTTTTATAGCTCTCAACAGAAATGCCAAAGAGAAAGTGCACATTTAATGAAGAATATTCGAAAGAGTGGGATTTTATCAAGAAAGGAAGAAGTCATTACGAAGTGGAGTATAGATTATGCACGAGTTATACAAATATTAGCCATGGTAAGAAATCTGACATAAAAGACCACATTAATTTAAAAAACATGAAGTCAATGCAACCTGCTATGGCAATGGTGGAATATCACAAAGAATTACGAAGTACAGTCATGTGAAAAATGTAACTGAGGATGATCTTGTTGTAGCAAGTGAATTAGCAATAGCTTACCACATTATTAAACATCATCATTCCTTTCGTTCAGGTGACTGTAACAATGATCTTTTTAGAGAAATTTTTAGTGATTCTGAAATATCCAGTAAATATTCTTCCAGATGGACAAAAACTACCGCTCTAGTTAAAAATGTTATTGGATTATTTTGTATAAATGAATTACTGATAGAATTAAAAAAGTCACAGTTTTGGAATATCCACAGATGCTAATGAGAAATTCCTTCAGAAATACGTAATTGAACAATATGGTGAGGAAAAATCACTTGTTATGGATATAAAAACTCGCTGAAACACTAGTTGAAATGATCGAACGTTTTATATTGCTTAAAACCTGCATAATGAAGGCCTTGATTGATCTGAATTCCGATATATCATCCAGTGAGAGTGAACATGAACTTGCTTCTTCTATTTTTGCAACACTGCAAGCCAGTGAAAATTACTATGGAAGCTCTTTGCCGAAGAGATGCAAATCTTTTGATGTGAGGCAGCGTTGGTATTCATGATGAAGAAACTGAATGATGTGAATACAGAGTTAGGACACAAGCTTCATCAGCATCAAGAAGCCGATCTATAAATGACTTACATATTGAGCGAACGGAAGCATCTCAATGTTTTGAGACTGGCACATCATATTCAGAGAAGTTAAAAAAAGAACTCGATTCGGTCATTACCCAATGTTTAGTTCCTCCCAAGAAATATTCCTCCTGCTGTAATTCAAATGACCTAGCATTATCAATAGCACGAGAGCTAAAGGATTTCCGTGAAAGTGGACATAAAGGAGAAAAGCTGCAGTTTCTTTACGAGCAGTTGCTAGCTATTCCTCCTACTAGTGTAGAATCAGAAAGGGCTTTTTCATCAGCAGGGATGCTGTGCAATAAATACAGATCAAGAATAAGTGGTGACATTAGATGCACTTTGTTTTTTAAGGCCATATTTCAGAAATTTGTGAATAGCTTTTAAGTGAGGAGAACCTAAAGTACCATTTATTTTCATAAATGCAACCAATTTAATTTAATTTAAGATACTACAACAATTAGTACTTTAGTTATTAAAATTTCCTTTACATTTTCTCCAAAAATACGTTTTATTTTAGTTTTACCTGCTAATAAAAAGTTATTTTCATTTTTGTGTAAACTTGATATTACTTCCATAACTGCATATGATGATTTCATATCTGTGTATGATATAAAATTATTGTTTAAAAATATTGTGTTTTTTATTTCCTACCACTTTTCCTTGATCCCGGGACCCTGGGATTGAAAAAATCACAATCCTGTAATCCCGGGATTAGAAAATCCCTCCAGGATTGCAATCCCTACCTCTGCCGGTAAAGTTATGGGAAGTGTCTTCTGGGATGCTGAAGTTGATTTTCTGCCCAAAGGGGAAACCAATAATGCAGTTCGTTATGCTGAAATGCTCAAGAAACTGACGTGCGCTTCGTGACAAACGTCCCATGAAAACACACGTCATCCTGCAGCACGACCGCACACAGCACATCTGATAGCAGAGGTAATAACAAGAAACTGGGAAGTGCTCCCCCACCCACCATATGGTCAGAACTTGGCACCCTCAGACTATCACCTGTTTGGAACCTTGTAAGATCACATGAGGGGCCAGCACATCAAGAATGACGAGGCAGTCAAGGAGGCCATGCGAAGATGGCTGCAAAGCACTAAAAAAGACTTCTACTACAGCGGTATATTCAAGTTCGTGGAACGCTGGCAGAAATGCGTGGATCGTTCTGGGGATTTTGTGGAAAAGTAACAAGACATTATATTTACTCACAGTGATATGTCTCCCTGCATGTACCTTTGCTTTATTGTAAAATAAATGTGCTCATTACTTTTGGTACGCCCCTTGTAGTTTAGAGCTATCTCAAGAGTTTTCACAAAAGATTACAATGACAAACCATTTACAATTGAGAGAAGCCAGGGCCCCAGAAATATGCTTACCCATTCACCATGGATAAGTTAAGGAAGGACGGTGGCAAGTAGATTTTAAGCTCAATCCACCACGAATGGATTTTGTGAAGTGGCAAATAGGTTTTAGTTGTATTTTTTGAGCCCTGAGAAAAGCAATGATAACATAATAATAACATAATCTATTTTTTAACCTCATCATATTTATTTTAAATTTGATACATTATGTGAATAAATAGAAATAGCATACCTTGTAAATATTCGAAATAAAAGATCACAGACAATAAATTTATGCCAATTAACAAATAGCACAACAATTTAAAAATTGTATTTTAATTAACAGGAATAGCTTGATAGAGTTACACTGGAATCAAATAAAAAAAGCAAACTAGTTGAGTGCTGTTGAAGTGAGAACTGCGACTCCTCTCTCATAGAAGCTGTGATGATCCTGACCAGGTGCAATGTTAAGATCAAATGTAAATAGAAGCTCTGTGCGAGTTGAATTAAGGTAAACAGGCAGTGACAGTTTACTGCTCTGTCGGATTTCGTTACCAGTAGATGCCCTGTAAACAAATACAAAAATTTTAAGAATGCTGTACAACCATTAGCAATTAATGAAAATACAACACAAATATATTAACCTTAAATGGCATTAAAATTGGGGTAAAAAGCTAAAAAAAACCGTGAAATCCATGTTTTAAGATCTGTTTTAGGCACAACAGATGATGAGAAATTTTAAGGCAGAAGACCTTTTTGGTTTGAGAGGCTCATTTCTGCACTGCAGGGAATAATAGTTGCATTATAATTTAAGGAACCTAAGGAGCTGTCAGGGGCCAGTCCTAGCTGATTTTTTATAATCTATTAAGTGAAAAGAGGAAATATATTTATTTCTTTTATAATTTCCCACTTTCATTTTACATTTCTATTTGTAAACACAATTTTTTGTGTTTTCTATACACACACATGAATTATATTTATTGTGCCTTTATCCTTATTACTATAAAGACCTGCATATAGGACGCACTTTTTTCCAAATTCTCGAAGCTAAAAAGTGTGTTTATACACGGGTACATAATATTCCGTTTCTCTCTCTACGAAATGTTCGATGAAAAATAAACAGCTGCAAACAAATATTTATTAGCTATCAAAGCATTTTAATTAAAATAAAACTTTTTAATATGAAAAAAGATACTAAACATTTTTCGTTCTTTCTGTACGGAGTCTTCAGTTAAAATGAAATACCTGATAACTAAAATTAAAAAATCAAGCGTCTGCTCGTTAAAAAAATCTTCAATCAAGAAAACAAATCAAACTTTTCAAACGATTTCCCTAAAATCCTAGAAATTCGCCATCATCGGAGTCGTCATCGGTAATATGGAACGCGTCATGAACTCCATTTGTTTCTGAAGCTTCAGATTCGTCTGATTCTAATTTTGTTGTCATCATCTTCCCATAATATGTCGTCTTCACTTCCATCTAAAGCATTACTTATGCAACATTTTTTGAATCCCTTAATTATCGTTTCTGAGGAGAGGTCATTCCATGCTTCCACGATCCACTGACAGATTATTTTTATATCTACTTTACGAGGGAGTCCACCTTTCTAAATTCAGGATATTTTATTTTTGCTGCAAGTTTCACAGACAATCGCAGAAATTTTTACCAATTTTTTATTTCAATTGGGTAAAAGTCACGAAAATCTGCTACATTTTATCTTCTACATTGCTTTCCAAAGTGTTTTACTATATCCTGTTATAAGTAGTTTAGACATAGGTAAATCTCGTAATACAAATACTTCAGTAAATTCACTTTTCAGATCATACTTTGCAGAAAGTATATTCGACAGAAATCATCTAATGGAATGGATATGAATCTTTTGTTGTGACTTATTGTTTATTCCTAGAATGTTAAGAGAAAACCTTGCGCCCTACACACGGGAACATAGAAAATTCTCAGAATTTGAAAACCTCCCTGCATCCTATACACGGGTCTTTACTGTAATCATTAACCTTTAAACGCCAGATTTACATGCCCACCTGTAGTTTTCTGCTGCCAGATTCGTTTTCAGGCATTTAAAGCATTTTTTATTCGTTTTCTGGAAAAATCATGCATCTCATGAACTACTGATGATAAAAATGTTCAAATATAAAGCATTTTATAGTAAAAATAATGAAAAACATTATTATTATGAAAATTTCACTTGCCTTAGCCTACTATCATTCTATTTAGATGATAGAATAAGAAAAGCTAATAAAACACAGATGCCCAAATGGAAGAAAATAGCAGGAGAGCATTCCAGGGTTGTAACTCTCTCACAGGGTTATGTTAACGGCTTCTCGAGTATGAAAGTGGGTCCGAGAGCCTGGGCCTAGATAAGTTCTCTCTATTGTTTGTCTGAGATCTCTCCTTCCCTGAGCCTTTGGCATTCTTGCCTCTGCCTACCATGACGTCATTCTTCTGCGGTGTTCTTTTCCCAATCCCCAATTCCATGTCAAATATGACCTCTGTAAGTAGCCTCAGAACAATGCATGCCAGATAAGGCCCATTCGGCAACATGTAGACACATTTGACGACACTTTCCAGGCATGTTCGGCAAGTTAAGGTTAATGTTCGCCTTCCATATCGAGGATCCATCTAACCCCCTTTTACCCATAAGCCTTCAGTCTAAAAATTTGCCAGCCACTAGGATTTTCAGAAACCTAATCCATGTGAATGTTGAGGGCTTATGATATATCACTTAACAAACATCATTGAAGAATATTTTCAATCATTTACTATCACAAGGACCTTAAACATAGACAAAAGATAAAATAATTAAGAGCAAATAATAAAATGAGCCTTACCGAACCCAACGCAGCAGTGTCACTGGTAATTCTGTCATTATAGTTGATGTGAGATGAAGTTGATTATTTCGGCAATGGGCTCCCTGTAGTTTTAATCCTGAAAAGAAACAAAAGCAATGGATAGACTGCCAAAATTAAAATGCAAAGATATAGTCAAAAGATGTTATAAATACAACAAAGAAAGCAACAATATTTTTAAAATTCCTATTTCATTCAGGTTAAATTTCTTAATAATTTTGATACAACCTATATATAAAAGTTTAAATCAATATGGTTCCACTAACCAACAACTGCAAAGCAGCTATCATCACCAGGTGCATCTGCTCCATCAGTAATTGTAACATCCAAAAGCAGCTCTTCCAAGGGCCAGCTATTTGCTTGGGCAATGCACTGTCGTGTAGCCGTGAGATAAGCCTCTGGATTCAGAAGACCACCAAGCCATACATGGAATGTCTATGTGAGAAGACAATATAGAAATGGGTTAAAATTAGGGATGTGTGAACACCAAACTTTCAACTCGTCGAGTTCGAGCTGAACATTGCTGAAAAATTAGAGTTTCAAGTCGGGCTTGAGCCTATTTAAAAAAATTAATTAAGCCATTTATTTTTGGTAGCATAAAATCATTTACAAAGCCTTTTTTTATTAATATTTATTCTTTATTTTTATTAGTTTCTTTCAAAAACTACAAAATTATAACTGAAAATTAAACCTGATTGATCCAGAGATTTTTTTGTAAGTCTATTGTCAAACAAAGACCCTTGGTAATGCTTTTATGCTTCATAAGCCATATATTTTAATTCCAACTTAAATATTGCAGATAACACAATAAATAAAAGCAATGATAAAGTGGACTGATTAGTATAGGACAGAAATTATCTAAACCTAGAAGTTGATCCAGGAAAAAACAAATTTCACTAATCATCAGCTTTTAAAATTTTAAGAAAGTGATACACATTTTAAAAGTTTCTGTTAAAAATAGCATTAACATACATTTTTTATTTTTTTTACAAAATCTGAATGGATGTTTCATTATTAATTAAAGAACAACATTTAACATTTTAATTATAAAACAGCTTAATGTATTTATTAAAATATAAAATTTCAGCACAGTATATTTTACCTATATATATATATATATAATCGTCAAATATAATATTGTAATAACTAGAATGATTCAATGAACATTGTATTAGGTAAAATATTTTCATCACATTGAAATAAACTTATGTTGGACAGAAAATTATAAAACAAAGAATAAGTCAATGAGTTAAACTTGTTGGAGGTCTGCCATTTCCAACTTCGTACCGATGCGCAAAACACCCTTGTTGCAACCCTGCCCCCAATCTCAAATTTCTATTTGCAGTCTGCCTCTTTCCACCAATATCAATGTTTTGATGAGACATTTTCTAAAATGGATACAATCAATCCACGGGATCAAGGATCGTAATGTAATGGCCGGTTCAAATTTCACAGGTTTGAGGTGTCCCCATGCAATGGTTGATCCTAATTTTGAATATCTCAGCAACCAAATGACCGATTTTGATGAATGCTCCTCCAATATCAATGTTTTGATGAGACATTTTAGAGCTGAAAATGGACAAAATCGGTCCACAGGGTCGAAAGAACAAAGTAAGGGCTGGTCCAAATTTCGGTTTTTTAAATATATCTCGGCAACGAATTGACCAATTTCGATGAAACCTTCACAATATCAATGTTTTGGTGAGATACGTTTTTGAGCTGCAAAAAAAAGGAGTGAACATGTTTTACTTTTTCTCAACCATCGAGTGACAACACTAGTATGTTATAAAGTGCATTATATGTAGTGTATACTATTATAATTTATCAATCTGTACTATTCCTTTGATTTTCGGTTAATAGAATCGCCACTTAATAGTATCAAAATACAATTTCCAAAGGTGACCACATTAAGCAGTGCCTACTGTAATTGTACTGTTTAATATTATGTTTCCACCATTCACAAGAATCTTCATTCCTAGGTATAACTGCCTCACCCAAGTAGGCAGAAAATTGATCTACGCATTGCTCAGTATTCTCTACAGGATTATTTTCCACAATTTTATCATAGACACTCCACAGGCAACAAGATGCTTGATTTTGCGAAGATAAAATCACAACTTGTTAGGAAGTACTTTCTCTCGCCAAATTAACTTCAGTTTTACATTTAATTTCTCTTTTAATAATGTCTTTTGCAAGGTTTTCCTCCTCTTTTGATAACAGTATTGTGTTAAACCTTGGATCAATTATCACTGCCAAAATATTAGTTTGAGAGATGCTGTAATATGGGAAGCTCTCTGTAAGCTTGCAGTAAGTTCCTCACAAAAATCAAGCCACCTCCTCTCAATCCCTTTCCAATGTGGTTTTCTGAAATTGTTTGTATGCTACTATGTAATAATAGGAATTACCATTAGAGTTGGAAATGATTCACCACTCAGGTCTACACTAGCTTGGATCTTACCATTCTCAGTTAATTCTGCAGAAATAGGTCCTTTTTACTCTAAAAGTCTGGCAAACACATTATATTTACTATTCCCGAGTTTCAATGTCTTGAATAAGGTTATGTTCAGGTTTTTCCATGTTCTTTTGCAAATCATTTAGTCTTTTCCTTGCTTGAACACTGTCTATAATGTCCAACAATTGCCATTCCTTTACGACACAGTTCACTGAAACCGATATGCCTTATTTGCATCATTTATTGCTAATTGGATAGTATGAGCAAGGCAAGATACTGATTTCCATCTCATCTCAGATACTACAGTTCTCATGTTTCTGGCATTGTCAGTCACTAAATACATGCGAACTGATCAATCCTCTAAATTCCATTCCTTCAGAACAGAATTAAATTTTTCTAACAATGCTGATTCAGGAAAGTGAGAAATGGCAACAACATAGCATTTCATTGAAAAATCTTTCTTCATAAAATGACAGGTAATGCTCGTGATGTCCAGATGTCCATAGTTATACAAAATGACTCAAGTGTACCGCATTCTTGTTCAATCTCCTGTCTAATTTGCAATTTCCTTTCCTCATATATAGCTGGAATAACTTTTTTGAAAAAATACTTCTAGATGGAATATCTTGGTGCCAATGCTGTAACTAACTCCTTAGATCCCTTATCTTCAACAATTCTTTATGGTTGCTAGTCCATTGTTATCAAATTTCCAAACTTAAAAGTTATCACTCTAGGATCAGAATCGTCCATTTTCTTAGGGCTTAAAAACAAGCTTACTAATGTTTGTTGCATAGGTGATATTTTTTGTGTTATGTATTTCATTATTTCTTTCCTGCTTCTCTTTTAAATATTCCGCATTCTTTGATGCATGTTTCTGTAAATGACGTATCAGTGTTGATGTACTGCCAGTTAGGATTCTAAACATTTTGCTTCATTGTTTGATGAACTTTTTGTGAAATAATTCCATATTAGAGAACTTTTCCCCATAATTCAGTTGGTATGTTGAAACTTCTTGACATTTTTATGGGTTGTTTCTAAGATAAATTATTAACTCTAAAATGTCACGTTATCGATCTCCTTACTTGGAAATAATGAAGTCCATCAAGCAGCAGAGTAAAACAAAAGCAGACAGATAAAAAAGCTGCTCTTCAGATTATAAAATCTAATTGCTGCGAATTAAATATCAATATCGATTTCAATAGTAGTTAAGTTATTGATTTGTAAGAAGTGATTATTAAATCGGCCATTTTGGTCCAATTTTGAAAATAGCACGCTAATTTTTGAGTTTGAAATTTTGCAAACTTCTACCCAAGATCAAGCTGCTGACTGTTTATAAACAAGCTATTCTCCAAAGAATTAAATATCGATTTGCATTTCAACAGCTACTTCATCAAACATAGAAGATATAATAAATATTATAGCCAACTAAATTTTCACTGATTGAAAACCACTGGTCTAAAGCATCGAGTCATAAAAATTAAATTCAGAAATTTAAGCAGTGTTATCCAAATGCAATGATGAATACAATTAATTATTAAAAAAATTTCCGGAAATTTCCATTATTTACTGACTGGAAAAAGTTTTATGCGTTTGTTACCACGTATATTACACACCCTAAATCTTAGTCAGTTTTTCATGAAAATCATTCCTATTACACACGGAAAATTTTGGTATGCATCGGTCATGATGATGTAATTTCGTGAAAACTACATTTTTCTGACAGTTAAAATTTGTTCGAGTTCTCATTTCGGAATCAAGCCGAGTTGAGTTTTGAATTAAAACTCGACTCGCCTCAAAATTTCGAACAGTTCACACATCCCTAGTTAAAATGAAAAAATATGGCCAAGAAAAAGTAAAAATTCTTTCAATCATATTTAACGAAAGACTGAATAATCAGCAAAATCAAGCCACTTCTCACTCAATGAATTTTCTCTTTTGGTATCTCATCTTTGGAAGAATCTCAACTTTTACCAAGTATGAGCTCTCTATACATAAAATGATGTTGAAACCATGAATATTGTGATAACTTCAGCAATTTTGAAAACTTACTTTTAGTTCCTTGGCTCCACCCTGAGAGACAAGTCGTGAAACCTCTTGTAACTGCCTGATTCGCTGGCTGAAGTCTGTCACCCACTGAATAACTGTACAGCCACGAGGCACAGTATAACAACGCCATGAGGGAGGTAGAATACCCTTCACCAAATCACTCAGCATTGTACGATGGTAGTTTGTCTGCTTCTTCTCTCCCTAAATCAATCAAATCAATACATGTCGTCAATATTGTAAGTGGCACAACACTCACTGCAAAATAGGTAGATGATTATATTCAGAAGAAACAATTTAAGCTCTTGAAAAAGAATTTAAGCATAAAAACCTAAAATAAAAAAGATTCATTCTTTCTTTACCACCCACTCTCTACAGGAGGAATCATTTTTTTCCATTAAACCATAAAGGCCTAGGAAAGAACAGCTTTCCAAAAAGTTCTCAAATGTGATAAATCAATCTATTGCAAAAGAATCTTTAGAATATCAAGCAAGATGACAAAAAATTAAAGACACTACACAGTACGACATGCAACTCCACCATTAGTTAAAAAGATAACATTTGAAGCAGATCATTTTATCTAGATATGTTGATTTCTATTCAACCTACCTGGCATATCATAGCAACATCTTCAAGGTCATGAATGACATCTTGCAGCAACTTGGCTCCAGAATTGACTTCTCTTTCAAAATAACGATAAAGAGGATCCTTGATGTTCTCTACAGTTCTGCGTAAAGTCTAGAAAATAAAAGATTTTAAAAATGAGTCAAGATGAACAAAATATTTGTTTTATAATGTATTTTTACCCCACAGCGTTTTATGACTCCTGCTTTTCCATATCTGCATGGGCAGATGTTTTGAAGCTTTTCTGTTAAAATCTTTAGTTTTGCTCCATTTTCCTTCAAATTCTGGCACTTTCGCTAGAGTCTGTCGCGAAATGAAAATTTTTTACTTTTGTGCTCGTTGTTCACAGAAGTTGGAAATATTTTCAGTTTTATTAACGGAACTGGCAATGTGGAGTATCATCTGGACATCTTTCAACAGTTAGTTCTCTTTCTGATATTCGATCAAGTTCGTAAATATATTGTTTTCTTTCTTGGTATATAAATTAATTTTCAATTTTTATTTGTGTGTATGATATAAAATTTAATTTATTCAATCATTTTTACTGATATATATTCACCTGTAGATGCCAGATTTTCCTCCTGAGAGCGATGTAAAACAGACTGCTTTTGAACGAATCTTCTGATGAAGAAATATTTGATTCTGAGGAAGAATCTTTGGATGATTTCTTTATGTATTGGAGCACTGAACTATCATAGCAGATCAATTTTCCAGTTTCTGAACGTGGATGTTTACCATCAATGTGAATAATAGAACAAAAATGAAAGAATTCGATAAATTAGCAGCAATACAGGAGATTTTTAAACTATTTGTTTGGAATTTTCAAGAGTGCTACACAATTGGAGAGTTTGCTAGTATAGATGAGCAGTTGGCTGGTTTTCAAGGTAGATGTCCCTTCCAACAACATTTACAGAGTAAATCCGCAAAGTATGTTCTCATAGATGCACGTGTCTTTTACATGCTAAACCTGGAGATATATACATTGGTTCAGCAACAAAGTTGCCCAAAAGAGGCAGTAAAACTGCTGATTGCTCCAATCTCTGGGACAGGGAGAAATGTAACAGCTGACAATTGGTTTGTTAGTGTCTGCTTGTAGAGGATTTGTTCCAAAAGAAGATAACGTTAATGGAAACTTTGAAGAAAAATAAAAGAGTTGCCACCATCGATGATGAACATGAAAGACAGAAGAGTATAGCAGCTTTTTTGGTTAAGAAAAAGGATGAAGCTCGTCATACGGGTAAAATGTAATTACGTTGTCTAGTGTGCACAACCAAAAAAGTATATACTCTTCAACAGAAAAAAAGAAAAAAGCAGAGATTATAAATTTTTATAATGGAACTAAAGATGACCACTTGCTATTTTTATCATCTGCAAAATACAGTGGGCATCAATGTATTTATTGTTTATAGGAACATCAAGTCTGACAGGCGCCATGAATTGAAGCATGGTGAATTGATATGCTATCAAATGAACATATTGTATTGATGGTATATGACTTCGTACTCAAATTTAAAATGATTCCAGATTTTTGCAAGCTAAAATTTGGAAAAAAAACCTCTTGGATTCAGGTAAATAGGCAGACATTTTTAAGAGTTAATGAGAGGGAATTGAGAAGGCCATTTATAACACAAAGAAGTACCATGAAAATGTTAGCTAAAGAATTAGAGAGAAAGGGTGAGAAATATGGAGAACCATCGACCTAAGAGATGCAGGAGAAAATAAGAAAAGGAAGTAGGAAGGAGTAGTAGAAGTAGGAAAAGGAAGAAGATGTGTGATATGCCGGAGAAAGAAGGACATTAAAACGAAAATGTACTGCGAGTCATGCAAAAGATGGATGTGTCCGAAACACATGATGAAAATGTCACGATTGCTTTCAAAATCATTAATTAAAATTGAATATTTCTGTGAATATACATTAAAAGCTCTCCTTATCGAACCTCTTTATATCGTAAACCTCCATATATCATACTAATATTTTGGTCCCAAACAGATACAAAGTAATATCATAGGAAATGTACCTCTCTAATTCGTAACCTCCTTATTTCATATTCCTCTATATATCGTAACATAAATATTACTCCGAAATAAAAAATGACCTCCATATTTCGAAATCGTGATCTTTTTTCCTGTTTTCATTCCGCAAAAATATCCTCTGTTTTAAAAATGATGTTTTTGGCGCTAATCATTTAGCCAATTGACAAGGTGAAAGTAACTTTGGTAATTAACTTATCAGTGTGTTTCTATGAATGATGGATTGCAATGAATCGTCATTGCTTGGTGTCAGTGTGTCTGTCTGACTCATCATAGCTTGGCATCAGTCTGACTCATCATAGCTTGGCGTCAGTCTGAATATTCATCGGAAAGACTACTGTACATGTGATTCAATTTAAGTGGTGAAATAGAGAAGGATTATATTATATATATATATATATATATATATATATATATATATACACACACACATATATATCAATAAAAGGTGATTTATAGAACAACTACTTTTATTTTGTAAATATTGAATCGAGTTTGAAATCTATTGCGAAAAAATGAAAAAAATTGCCTCATATCAACATTTTTATTAGTGCATATTATGATTTATTTATCCTGGAAGCAAATAGGCTTAGTTTTTTCTCCTTTTTTATTATTTTTTAGTGTCAATTTAATTTTCGTCATTTAGGCATACCTGGTTTGGAGCGAGAGTGTGATTGCGAAGAATCTCCAGAAAACAAGTTCGAAGTAAAGGTAAAGCTCACTTCATGGTTTATTTGCTGCAAAGTTACTAAACTATTCTGTTGCTCACTAATTTTAAATTAAACATGGTGCATAATCTCCGTGAACATGTTCTTGAAAAATTTAGACTTTGATGACTCTTGGAATTCAGCAACACCGGTATTGCTTAACCCTTTGGCTGCCAAATTAAATTGGTGACTTTGTCTGGCAAGTACTCAATTAAATGAAGAAATAAATTTTTTTCTTCTTAGCTTAAAATGTGTTATTCCTGTTTGCACATGCACTCATGGACATGGAAAACTAATTTTTTCACTATTTTATTATGTAACTCTAAAAAAAATGGACTAACCTATAAAAATTTTAAAATGTCATGTCACTTAATACATTACTTAACACTTTATTTTGTTATCTGACCTATTAGAACATTTGCAATATTCATTATAGTGTTTCATTGTATGGTATTTTGGTAACAGGGTACAACACAGAGTGGAGGTTTTTCTGGGCAGTCCATACAGAAGTAATTAGTTTGATTACATCTGCAATCCCGTTTCCTTTTCATAGTACACTGGCATTATTGAGCAATTTTTACAGATACTCTCAGAAAGCTATTCAGCAATATCTTCTTCGATTTTTCCTTTTTCTACTCTGCTCAGCCATTTTTTCTAATTTTATAAATATCAGGGAAAAATATTATAACTGAAATAAAGTCATTAAATGTATGGTTTTAATTGGCTACATCTAAGTGAGACACATGTAAATAATTAGGATTTAATAACTTCTCAGTAGAGCCAAAATTAAGTTAGGAAACAATTATAACATATGGAATATCAAAATAATTTGTAAGGATATTTGAGTTACATTAACGATTAATATCAGATCTAGTGAATTCCAGTTTCAGGTCATGTGATGCCTGCCAATCACGAAAATATCCGTTGTTTTTTATTTCAAGTAATATTTTCTTAGTCCTATAGCACTAACTTGAGAAAAACAAGAAAATGTTCAGCCAAGTTTGCGTTATGACTCATCAGCTTTTCAGTGCAATTGGTGTGTATAAAACTTTTATTGCATTTAGTAAACATAGGCTCAAGATCTTTCTACTTGAGAAAGCAAAAGGTTCAGCTATGCATCGGGAGGACCTGAGTGAGTCATCGAGTGACTAAGTAGAAGACGCGAAAAAAATGAATAAACGTCGTGAGAAAAGACTCGCAGATTTTCAGGCAGCTTGAGTATCAGGAGTATATTGTTTGAAAGATATAGTAAATATATCCTTCCAGAACATCCAGTATGTAATGTGCTAATGATGTTCTACATTTATTTTATGAGAAATCTACATATAAAATAATGTTTGAGATGATACAGTATAAATATGGGGAAGCTATTTTAGGTCTCACACACAAAAAATACATGAAAACCACAAAAATTTTGAAATAAATAAAAGTATTATAAATGTAGACTATAATTGCAGCATAAAATGCACTATAATTTACTCAGTATTGGTTTGAAGAACAATAAAAAAATAATGCTTCTTGATTAAAATAAAAACAGACTCGAGAAAAGTTTCTACAGAGGCAAAATATTTGGATGAACCACTAGCCCTTGACAGGGTTTGCTACGCAAATTTGGAGGGTTCCCAGTAAGTTGTAGCACAGTATGGAGAGTTAAAAATGCCATTTCTGAGTAGTTCGAATATAGTAGAATGTGGCAGCAGGTGGTAGAAATTTTTCTAAGGTTGTGGACTAAAATCGAATATGGCAGCAGAAGGTTCACGATCCTCATTCGACTTTAGTCGCACATGGCAGCAAAAGGGTTAATAACTTTTATTTCTGGTAGAACTTTTACTTTAGTTTATTGTAATTATTCTTGTTCATGTTATTTTCATGAAATCTTTCTCTTATTCTGTTGAACCAATTTGAAGTAATGTAATTCTGTGGAAATGGCTGACAAAAGATTTTCAACGCCCTGTAGAAAATTTCAATTAAATGTTTTCAACTTGCTTTAACTTGTACATTTAACTGGTTTTATCTAATAAGCTTAATTATTATGATGGTTTCATCGTAGACCATGGTTTTAACTCGTTTGAAGTCGTATTAATTTGTCTCATCTTGCCTCCAATGAACCCGTTAACCCGTTTCAAATCATTAATCGTTCAAACTACCCTTATCATGAACTGGTTTTAAATGGCATTAACTATTTTCAAGTCGTATTACATAATTCGTTTTGTCTTTAACCCTAACGTATTTCCCAAGTAACATGTAGAAAAGCATTTAGTGAACATTTAAAAGCTCACAAATGCTTAAAATAGTATATTAACGTAAAGTATAATAAATATATTGCCAATGATGAAAGCTGAACGCTACTCAATTGGTTGTTTTGGATTCGAATAATGGTTAAATAATATGCCAATGATAAAGATGCATATAATGTATTAAGAATGGTATGTTTTACTTCGCTTTTTATCTCATCTTATTTCCATTATTCATACTTTTTTGTTCAGCAGAAAAATCAAACATGAGAAATATCATCATCTTTTCAAGATTAGAATATCTGATAAATATTACTTAAGTTAAATTAAATAATTACAATTATTTTGTTATCAAGAAGTGTCTTATCTTATCTAATTAAAAGAAGCTATAGGTATCAACTGGTGCAGTATTTATTAAGAAATATGGAAGGGAATATTGATTTGCCAAAGATAAAATGGAACCTTTTGCAGGCTATGCATCAACTGTTTATGTTGGAACAAAATTAACGAAACAATTTCAATTTCCTTTGTTAAGGAAGTGCATAATGATGCAGATGAGGATAACAGTGTGTGTGATGAACCTGCAGACTAAAAGAAACCTTGAAAGTACAAGCATCATTTGAAGAGTTTGTTACAGATGCAGCCGCCCTGATTACTTGTGCTCCTACAGGAACTTATGAGGCGAAAGAAATTGTTAATGGAGAAAATACTGATAAAGAAATTGAAGATGAGGTAGCAAATGACGAAGATGAGGAAGAAGTTGAGAGACAACCACCAAAAAAATCTGAGGTCCAAAATGCTTTAAATGTGTTAGAGATATTTATAACCATCTTCTTCTGTTAATCCAAATAGAAAATGGTACACAAGAATTTCAGAAACAAAAAAGGTAAAAATTAATTGTTAACTATTTTAATAAAAAATAATGAAAATCTTTGTATTTGGAATATCTATTGACAACATAAATGTATTATATGTAAATAATTTTGACAAGATCTTAGATTTCTACTCAGTGTTAAGTTGCTATTATTTTGTTTTTTCAATTTACTATGTTGAATTCTGTATATATTTTTTATTATTTATAATTAAATTTGATATATTAACAATATATATGACTTCTTTTTCATTGTTTGTCAACTAACTTGTTTTCTCTTTTTTTTATTCCTAAATTTGTCGTTAACCTCTTTACAGTGAACCTCTACGTATCAAAATAGCAAAAATCTGGTCCCTTCAATTTCACTATATAGAAGTTTTACTGTATCATTCATGTAAAACTGAATATTTGCTAATAATTGTATTTATTGCTATTTTTTGATTCCACTATTTATTTTACAAAATAAAATCATAATGTAATGTTATAACTGACTAATACATAATGCTAAATAGTCCTAAAATATGTTAAATAAAAATTACGAAACAACTCTACTAAAAAATTCTATTTAAATCGAAACAACTGTGGGATGTCAGAAATGCCCCATGCAAGTACAGAAACGCACAGGTTATGTCAGGTTAAATACCTTAAAAATCTCGCAACAGAATGAGAAGAAAATTAAAAGTCACTACTCACTGCATATTAAAGGTAACAAAATATTTTATCATGAAATATTTTAACTTTGGCCCCTTTAATTTTTACATGCTTATTTTTTGCTTAAATATTTCATAGCTCATAGCTCAATCAATATGCTGCTTAGAGCAATAATTCTAGTAAATTAACATAAGTTTATATCAATGAGGTCATTAAGAAACCAAGATTACATTTAATTCAGTTTAAGGCCAGAAAATCATACTTTTATGGCTTCAAACAAATTTTGGGAAAATTGAGAACATTGATAAGTACATTACCCAATTTTAGCTATTCAGTATTATGTGCAAGTACTAAATTAATGTTGCAATTACAATCAATTTAAAAATTTCACTCCAAAAATTCTTCCCAAGTTGGAGAATAGTGTAAAAGTTATGGCAAAAGCTGCATAAAAATATCCAACCTGCAAGGAGCGTGGCAGGAGTTGGAGCCATGTGGTGGCTGAGTTGTGCAATGTACGCATCCAAGATGGACGGCCATCAATTTGAGCAGGAAGTTGATCCAGTCCACCCTCTCCTTCACCTCCTAAACTAGAAAGACCACCACTATAGGCCAGCTCCTCATCATCTTCCAACTGCTGCATCTTCAACAGTTTGCTAACCAAGTCAGTTCCTACACAAAAACAAATTAAACACATACACATAAAAGGCTTGTAACTTACATAGGACAAACAGTCATTTGAATGAAAAATGTACTTGAAGAATCTCATATACACTAACCAAACTCAAATCAATCTCAATGTCCACATGTATCGAAGTATGAAGTTTATGTATAAAAAAGCACTGGCATAACAATAATTGTACAACTATTTCCAGAATAGAAAAATCCATAAAATCACCCCAAATACTTCCTGAAAGTATTATCCTTTGTAAATAAAAAAGGATATGTAAATGAAAGAGCATTTTTCATCTCAGAAAGCCCCTTTTTTCTCAATACTTGCCTTGTGTCGTTAGCAGCACTTTCTCAGCATTATTCGGCAAACCTAGCCAGGAAGGAGCTTGACGGTCAGCAAGAGATTCAATCCAATGAAGGAAATGATCACGCCGTACACCATCAGGCATGGTAATGTGCCGTCCTCCTCCTGGAGCCCCAGTGGACACACCAGTGCCTCCATCAACATTGGCTACAAGTGCAAAATCAGTCTCAAAGGAACGTGGGGTGAAAAGCTTAGAAAGGAATGAGCTAAGCAGCCTCTGGTCAAAATCATTGTCAATCTTGCCACCATATATGCACTGTGACAACAGAGTAACCAGTGCATCCCAGGGTACCTTCTCAGGTGGAAGATTGGTTCGGCCCTATTAAAATAAACAATTTTTTTAATCATCGGACATTTTAATAAAATGTCATTAGCCTCCAAATTAATTTTTTTTAAATGGTTCTTTTCCACAATACAGGAATAATTGCTTTGTTTCCTAGTACTCTATCAATGAAGAGTACACCAAAATCAAAACATATACATTACAGACATTTAATCTATACTTCCATTACTGTTTCACTTACCATTGCAGTAGCATCAATCCAAGTGTCCAGAGTGTCACATGCCACACGCAAGTCTGATTCATTGAACTCGTAAAACTTGGCCCAACCAAGAGATGAATAGCGTAAACGTTCCTGGACAATTGCATGGAACCATGCCAATAGGAAATACAGACGAGCCCTCTCACTTGGAGGTTTCATCATACGAGATGCTGGTACCTGAAGAGAATTTTTTACATGTTAAAAATTTTTTAAAATCATTATACAGTGCAACCTCTATAATCTGAACCCACAATAATCCAAACTCCCAGTAATCTGAACTGTTTCTCAACATCAGGTGTAAAGTATCGGTTAACCCTTCAGCGACGGGAGACATTTAAATCCTACGGCATCGTACGCCGGCTGGTATTTAAACAGAATATCAGATTTTATAAGTACCATCTTTAAAAAAATATAATTTTTCATCTATATATGTTAGATGAATGAAATCTTGAAACCAACGCCTGTATAGTGTTCTGCATTTAGTATTAAATTTACAATACAATATCTTAATATTCTTTTATGTCAATAACCTCTGAAGATGAAAGACCATGCCAATTGAAATGTGTTACAGATTCCTGAATGCAATTTTTTCGGAAACAGTCATTGATATATTCGACGTTTTGTGATATCACACGCTGAAGTTCTCTGTATAGTCTTAGCTTGCGCTTCTCTGGTCTACTCAATGGTCTACTGCATTTGCTTTCTTGGCGTCTTGTAAACACAGACTCGTTGGAGCCTATGCCTGGTTATTAACTCTCTCTCTCACTCTCAGAAAGAGAGAGAGAGAATGTTATCGCATTTGGATGCCTAACAAAGAGAAGTATTGTATTCCTATCGTCCATTCCATGACCACTTAGCTTAGCTCACAAAATCTTCACTGAAATTACTTCCTCGAGGTCTCACCAAGACGGCACCAGTATACAATGATTTATTACCTCTCGAGTTTGTTTAGTCTTGAGAATATGAAGTGTTCCTTCGAATGAGAGCACGCACGATGAGATATGAGAAGATATATCACGAAGAAAACAGGGAGGGTCCCTTCCATCACTGAGAAAGAAACGCTCTAGAACGATCCGTTTTCATTTCGTCTCTTGCCTCTTTACGATACTAGCCTACTCCAGTGCAGCTGTGTTCCAAGAATATACACGTTTATTTAGTTATTTGCATAATCTGTCCATTTAGTTTTTACAAAGTACAGTTATATTTTAATATACTATATATTTTAAAGTAGACAAAAAATTGGATGTTAAAATCGTAACTTTCGAAATAAATTTTTATAATGTTAATAAGAGCCAGATGAACAAAAGAAATTGTTTAAATTCCTAAAAATATAAGAAATTATCTGTGTGATTAATTTATAATAAAAGAAAATATTACGAACTGATAAAGTAAAGAATAAAAAAGAGATGAGAAAGTTTTTTTGCAGTTTTCCATTCATGTACACTAAAAAAAATTATATAAGTCAATTTAAGAGTTCACAAATGTATTCTACTTATAAAATTCAAATAAACAATCATTCCTCAGTGTCAAACAAAAATATCATTCAATAAGAAATGTTTATAATCGAAATATGGCAAATTAAAAGAGTCGCGGTAAGGGTCTGTACGTGGTACAGTTCCCGGCGCCAAGGAAAGAAACCTGGGTCCATACCACGTACTGATCCCGGCGCTGAAGGGTTAAGCGAAGCGAGCGTCAGAAAGTGAAATTTGAATCTTTTTTACTTTCTCCATATACGTATTATGAGAAAGTATTGTTTTCATGAAAAAAATCGAACTCGAGATTTCAACAGTAATACATGTTTTAAGGTTCCCTGAACACGTTCCGACTAGTTTCACGATGATGTCTGTGTGTCTGTCTGTATGTGATCGATTTTTGTGGGCGCTCTAACTGAAAAACTATTAATCAGGTCAATGCAAAATTTTATATTTAACATTTTTATAAATTGATAGTAGCTCAATAACTTGGCTAAGATTAATAAAGGTAAAATACTCCTTTAGCCAAACAATTAGAGGGTTACAACACCCAATGCATTTTGCCCACAAGGTGGCAGTTGGCTTCCAGTCACTGTTGAAACAGGTTTTACCCCTGACGATGCCCACCTTGTGGGCGAAATGCATTGGGTGTTGTAACCCTCTAATTGTTTGGCTAAAGGAGTATTTTACCTTTATTTTTATAAAAGTTAGATCATCCGATTAGTTTTTGGTAAAAATCGGTCAACCGGAAGTGGGTGTTTACTCTTGTCACTTATCCGTTATTTTGAAATATTTGCTTTAATATTTGATAAATGTAAAAATGTATTGGAATAAAAGTTGTAGGAAATTTCATTTTCTACAACCTTTGTTTGATACAATTTTTCCATATAATGCATTGTTTAAGAGATATCTTATATTTTTAGCTCCCACCACCACGCCACCTACCGAAGACTATTGTTAACAACACGCTTAGTTACGTCTTAGTAATGCTCCTTTTTCTTTTCTTAATTGTTAACCGGAAGTAAATATTGACAACGATCCCAGAGCTAACAACATGTAATTTGCCATAAAAATATGGAGAAAGTCATGTGTTGTCCACATCAGTTTATTTTGTAACAAAGTCAGGCACATATGTCCACTACTAACACCTCTTGCTGCTGAAAAGATGATCCTTAGAAATATTGTTTTAAAAGGAATGAGCCATATCGGCACGGCTGACCATGCCGATATTGCTCATTCCTATAGCTGCAGCCCAGTTTAAGTACAATTTTCCCATCCATTAATGCAAATCTCTCACAGTCATTTTAGTAATCTGTAAGTACATTAACTGGCATTTTATTTACAGAAATTTAACACATAATAGATTTTTCCCTCATTATTTTACATGAATCCAGTAATCTGAACACCACGGTAATCCGAACATGCGCTTGCATTAATAAGTTTGGATTATAGAGGTTGCACTATATGCCACAAGATTGGGTAACCACCCCAATCAAGTTTTGCAGAATGGAAGAGATCAATACTCGGACAATGAAGAATTCAATTTTATGTAATAAAAAACTTTACTACTACCATTAACCTTTATCGTACGGCAGCTGTTTACGTTAGTGCCTCTTCACAGCCAGGCATATTTTTTGGTATCGGAGCTCAAAGAACATACATTAGGAAATACATGAATCAATAAGGATGGAGCGAAATCTGAAACACATTAACACACTGTGTCGCCGAACGGCGTTACTCGGCTGTGAAAGCATAGATTTAGTGTCCCCATATGGGAACGCTCGGCCATTAAAGGGTAAATCCAATTAAAATTAAACGTCCTTCACGATAAGTAAATTAACTCTGAAAATCTCTAAATCACTAATTTGCTTAACAATTTAAAAATCCATTCCATTCAACAAATAAATTAACCTACTAGTATAACTTACTATAGAAATTGAGATGATGGTTACATACAGGAATGATTATTAACAATTTTTGGTAATAATTTTATCTGAATCATGCTTTTTGTGCTTGATCAACTTCTGCAAAATTTCTTTTTATGAATGCTTTGACAAAAAAATGCAACTATTCCCAATTTTAGAATCAATTACAAGTACATACAGTGCTGAATGTTCGTAGCAAATTGGCTCGAATGCCAGGTGGTGGCTCAAAAACAAAGATACGCCCAGCACGAAGAAGGTTAACAGGAACTTTAGGGTTGATCTCCATGGTGAGGAAGAGGCGGAATCCAGCATGAGGCTGCAGACTGTGAAGCTTCTTCTCCAACTGCACCAGCCATTGTGGAGCCAAATGAACATTCTTCAGGAGAACCCATCTGGAATCAGAATAGTTAAAAATTGAAAAGCTGCCATAATTTATAGCAGTTTACAGCTGAACAATATTTCAACAGTAAAGCCCTATAAGCCCAGCCATTAATAATAATTTAATTATAATATAACTTGACTTAATTACATCAGATACAAAAATATCAACTTAATTATTGCCAACCTTCCAGATTTCACAGCTAGATTGATAGCCCGGTCAGCCTGACTGAAACCTTCTGCAGAACCAATAGCAATGGATGCAAGAGGATGGCCAGTGTCTGCTGCAAGGTCATCCACACGACCAGAAGCATCATAGCCAGGAACTGAGCATAAAAGAGCAGGAACATGAGCAGTGAGCTCACTCTCTACACATGATGCCATATCCAACTCTGATTCAGCTGCAGCCATGAATCCTTCCCCAAGAACAGCTAACACAAATAACTGACCAGCAGCTATCACTCTGTCTGGACGGAAAGTCTGTAAAAAATCATTCTCATTTGAAGCATGAAGTATCAAGAAACTTAATCTGGACATGCTGTATCAGGTACATCACAAAACACCCAAAACAGAAACATCACTTCTTATCAACTATACAAAAAATGAGTTATTGTAAATGTTACCTGGATAATGAGGAGACGGAACATAGCTGTGCTAATAGGACTAAGGGGCTTATCTTCACGCCAAAGTTGAGGCACACATTGCTCAGGTGTGCCCAACTGAAGCCATGGCCTAAATTCAGGCATATCCTTGATCATTTCAGGAAGATTCTTAAACGCTGGCAGTCTGACCCATCCAAATATGAAAAAGAAGTTTTAATTTGCTCATAAAAGCCTAAATATCATACCAAAAAAAATAATTGTCATTGTTTTGTAAAATACTTTAACTCAAGAAAATCTCATAACAGCAATAACACTTTTTTACAAATTTCCATCAAATATTATATATATTATTAATATATAAAAGGGACTCAATGCAAGTTTTTATACTTATTTAAACTTAGTAGAGCACATATTGAAATATGCTTAGTTCTCATGAACATAAATCATATAAATGAAAAAATGAATCAGCTGTCAAAAAGTATGAATATTTTAAAAGAAGTTAATAAAAGGAAGAGGTGAGCAGTTTGAGTGCAACATGAGAAGATGCAGACATGTTGCAATAATCCACATTCATAAAACTTCAAATGAGAAAATAAAGCAGTTTTTGAGAAGTAATGATGCACTAAAATAACATAATATAAGTATCATATTTAATATTCCTCTGTATACCTAGCAAGCATTTTCAATATTGTGGTATCAATATAAAAAAGATAAATGCATTACCCACATTATCACTGTATACAAAATGCGCACTCACCGCATGCTAAGTCTCATTAGTGCCTCTAACTGCTCCTGATTTAATCCTTCGATATTAGGAGGCCTTGCAGACAGAACACCTTCCTTCCCACGCAGGAAGAAATGGAATTCAGCATCTAAAGGCGACTCTGAGGGCACACCTTTTAGATGAATTCGACACAGCAACAGGGCAAAGGTGAGCCGATCAGTGTGCAACATACCACGAGCTACTTGCTCATAACAGACCTAAAGCAAAAATTTTCATATATAAAATAATATTTCCATATAAGAAAGTTAATTACTGCATTTCTCTGATCATAACTAACTATCATAACCACCCAATAAAATATGCCATTCACATAAAAATATTCCAACTGGTTGTAATAACATCCCAATTTGAATATTGTATTCAAATTTTTCTTTCAATAATAAGAAAGTTTATTCACTTAGGTAGTGCCAAATTGCTGTGCAGTAGTCCTTCACATATAAACATTGATCAATAAGAAATTCCATATTACATGAATTATTCGATTTTTTCCAAATCAGAAAAAAACTATCATATATGCAGGTATTAAGTTTTTAAAATAAAAACACACTTATTTAAACTTCACTGGATGGAGAAAAGCTTTCATTTAAGAAAATTTCATTGCAAGATTAAAGACAAAGATAAAAAATTCTGCAGAAAAATATGATGATCCCAATATATTTTAACCAATACTGTGACTTACCCCAAAAAGATCCCGTGTAACAATGTCAAGACGTGCACTGTAGTCATTTAGCTTTTGTAGCTTAGGGTTGCTACATAAAACTGAGGCAAAGATGTCCAAGAAGAACTTCAAAGAATACTGATATAAGAAATGTATTTGATTCAAACTTTCCATAGTGAAATATATGTTGCTACAGGCCTGTAAAGAAGGGATATCAAATAAAAACAAAAATTACAATGGAAAAGAATGTTTATGATAGCAAAATAAAATACTGAGGATGATAACATCCAATTCAATATTTCCCGAATTTGAAAATACTTACTATGGAACCAAAACACAAACTTAATTTATTAATTAATAACAATTGATTGTTTAACAATCATAGAATATAACAAAAACAATGAAATCAACTAAATTATACATCGTCTCACCTGTGAAAGTGGCATGTATTGCTGAGAGACAGTTTCTATTTCGGCAATTACTTTGTCTGTCTCTTCCACCTTCTTACTAATTTCAGCAGCTTCATGCTTCAATGTTTCCAGAGTTGTAATTACACTATCATTCTCAAGAATTTTTCCCTTTGCATCATTAAGGGCCTGTAGCAGAGACTTCTCCAACTGCCGCAAACGTAGATGAAATTCACCTGAAGACAAGCATGATTATTTCCATTAGAAGACATAATTATAATAGCTTGTGACTCTACAAAAGAAATGCTACCAAGGATGCATATAATTGGCATATGGCCAAAAGAAAAACTGAAGAGGCATCAGAAAAAACTTCTAAAAAAGCAAATAACTTTACCTTGAAGTTTGAGCAAGTCAGAACGTTTCTCATCAATGTCCGGTCGCTCAGCCTTGAGGACACGATTCAAACACTGAGACTGGAGTGACGAGCGTGTCACAGTGAAGTTGACAAATGTAACACGGGAGCATATATCAGGAGGAAATTCTACTGTTGGGTCTCTTGTAGAGAGGAAAATGACAAATGAAGGAGACAAATCAATGTCTTGATCTCCAAGGGTAATCAAAACTCGACCTCCTGTACGTCTCAATTCTCTGTTCAACACTGGATTCAGAATTGGGTCGTAGTTCTCCACATCCTGAAAAAAAACATTTGAATAACATGAGTCTACACTGCATCTGAAAAGACCATTTCATTCAGTGTTTCACCAGCAGTACTTACTTGGACCAACAATGGATTACCAAATCGAAGTGCAGATTCTAGATTTTTTCTGAAGGCATCATCCAAAAAGCTTGTCTTGGTAATTTTTTTGTCCTTAAATTCATTTAAAATAAACTCTGTAGCTTGGCCTGAAGGATCAATAATAAGCGGATAGCGATTGAAGCGCTGAAACAAATAATTAACATTATAAAAACCCTCACTAGATAATGTCTTATAAAACTACATTAATACCATACAAAATTCATACAAGACCCTTACCTTCAGCATGATGGCATTTTCTGTGCAAAGGTCATCTGTGGGAAGAGCATTGGCTTGCCAGCGCAATCTTTCATCAGGATTAGACAAATATTCAGTTCTAGCAATATCAGGACGAAATTGAAGTGCAGCTTGATGGAGATGATGGCACCAAGTTCCAAAGAGGTTTTGCCGATACTATGGAAAAACAAATAAACTGCATAAGTAATATGATCAACTGCTACCAAATTAAAAAGCAATTTCCACAAGAAAAAATCTCATTAAATTCATAAAACTTAACCATATGTTTTGTAAATAACTTACATGCTGATCAAAGTAACCTGCATAAGCAAGGAAAGCCGATGAAAGAAGTACATCTCCAATAATAGTGGACATCTGGAACCTAAATGTTTCACTTGTAGCCTCCCATCTCTCTCTTTCAATGCCCAGCGATTTCAGAAGAGCTATGGACCTATCCACCTGTAAATAATTAAGTGATCCATCCAAGAGAGTCAGTCTTTATCTTTCCAGTTTCAATTTCAGAATTACAAATTATTTATATTACATCACTACTTTCATATTACCTTTGCCTGCACATTCTCAAGATCGGTCTTGATGGCTTGCGCTTGAGAGATGAGTTGAGCATACTCTTCCTTGTAAGATGCAATGCTATGCTCTAGCCGAGCTATTAGGTCTTTCACTTCCTCGCCCTTATTTTTGTTTTCATCAGCTTGACATTCGAGTGAATGTAGTTCTTCCCTTAGAGGTTCAACGCGCTTCAACATGTCTGCATAATTAACCTATATGAAGACATTATCCTTCACTTAGTATATTGACAACATTAAAAACAGAAATTACAAAATATGAAAACTTAAAAACCAAGTTTTATATACAGTGAAAGTTACCCCCAATATGGGGGTTAAGATTCTAGAAGGACACCATGCTGTGGGGGAAATCATTAAACCTAATGCAAAAAGTGAGGTTAGGTTGCATGATTGAAAAAATATACAATAAAAATAATTTTTGCTAAAAAATTTTAAAATTCCTTGCAAACATTATAATTATATATATATATATATATATATATATATATATATATATATATATATATATATATATATATATATATATAGAGTAGGAAAATTAATACTGTATAGTAGTATGATATTTATACAGCAAAATAGTTACATTTAAGACTTCTTACACTTAAAAAATACTTTTATGGTATCTTCAGACAAACAAAGGTCACAAATGGTCCAAGTTTTGAAAACATAGAAGTAAACATCTCAATAAGTGTAGCTGATTTGATGATCCAGAAATCCATGAGAAACACCCAACATTCACATGCAGTGCCAGCTCAAGGTATTTTGGCACCCTAGGTAAGAGGCCTAAATGGTACCATATGAAAAAAAAAACACTTGCAAAATTCATATAAAATATTATATTTAGATTCTGATTATAACAATAAATTAAATTTACATTCTTGTGTATTATCGAGTAATAAAGAAAATTAAAAATAAAAATTGCAGTGTAGTCTAGGCACCCCTAATCATATGGTGCCCATTGCCTATATTGTAGAACTGGAACTGCATGTATGACATTGCATTATTATAATTCATTTGGAATCTATTGAGATTTACAATATCACTAATCCACATTTATTATTTAAATTGATTATTTTAAATTTTAAGAGAAATAATTCTGTTAAATACTATGTACACAAATGTAAGCAGCTTATTAAAAATATCGATAACCTACACTAGAGGATTAATCCTTTTTGGTGTCATTCTCATGGCGTATAAGGCTCACTTGTTATATTCAGCATAGATGTTATTACGTTCAATTCATATTACACATGCATTTTTCGAGAACTATAAATGATAAAAAACATTCAAATAAAGCATTTTCATGAAAAAATACTTAGAAATCCAGTCAAGTAATTCTTGAATCGTATGCAATTTTTGTGCTTGTGATGAGGAATATGATTAAAACTCAAAACAAAATAAAAAATATATACAACGCAGTTAGGCTATAGGCCTGGTGGCAACATCAGTACAATGATAGAAACTAGATGACGGATTAAACAAAGCAAGTAAGTACTTTATCTGCCAGAATAGAAGCCGACCATGGATTTAAGCTGACTGCGGATTTAAGCTGATACCTGGATTTAAGCTGACCCCAGATTTAAGATGACCCTGGATTTAAGATGACCCCGGATTTAAGCTGACCCCGGATTTAAGCTGACCCCGGATTTAAGCTGACCCCAGATTTAAGCTGACCCCGGATTTAAGCGACCCCGGATTTAAGCTGACCCCAGATTTAAGCTGACCCCCAAAAATTGGCAAAAAGGTAAATTTCGTCGATTTTATGCTGAAGTGTGCGTGGCATGCATGCACAGCCTAGAATACATTATTCGAGATTGAAGAAAAGAGTGGGAAATGATTTAGTTGTTGACATTCTATAATATTACTCCAATTAATAATTTTGCATTGTTGAATATGTTCCACATTCAGTGACGATAATTTCATTCATCTTCATTTTCACAAAAGATCAAATAAAGCAATAACGACCTCACCAAGATAATTTTTAATCCAAGTCTATTTCCAATGAAATTAGCATTTACATTGCCTTAATAAATTGCATTTTTATAATTATACATGTTTCATGTAAAGTCTTACCGAAATTCAAACAGTTGAGCATCAAAAGCCATCATCACACTTTCCGTAATCGTCTGCATAGTCAATGTATGGAATTTTAATAGGTTCCATGAATGAGGTTTTAACATGCATACAAACATTGCAATTGCTATAGCAATAACTACAATAGCCAAGTAAAACTAATAGGAACTTTTTTAATGACTAATGAAAAATATTACAAATTGCTAACTATTCTTAATAATAATATATCCCTCAGAAACAAAAGAAAATATCCAATAGCATTTAGAAAGGAAAGAATAGGCAACAGCAGCAACAAAACACGGGTACTATTAAATTCAATATTCTAGCTTTATTATTTATTCATTAATATTCATCCGTCAAATATTCACTTTACGAAAAATATAGTACTAACATTTGAACGCGATGGGAATGAGAGACGTACTGCCATCTATGGGTAGACAAACTTAACACCAATTTTTTTCTTGCAACTCGCATTTAAGCCGAGAGGTGATTTTTTCATGATAGATTTGATGAAAAAAACATCGGCTTGTATTCGGGCAGATACGGTAATACAGTAAAGAAAATAAAGATTTCAAGGCTAGTAATGGTTAGTGCATACAGATAATGCATTGTAAAAGCTTTTGCCTGTGACGAAGAACCTCTCTTTGCCAATGTTTACCTTCTGACTACAACGACAAACTTATTGCTTTCCAGAAGCATGTAATTGTGTTGCAGAAAATTCATGATTACGTTCTGAGCAAAATGGGCAATGCAGATGAGACACCTATTTATTTCGACATGACAGCAAATTAATAGTATACGAAAAAGGGGCAAAAAAGTCATTACAAAAACTTCGGGAAACGAAAAAAATGCTCATTACTGTGATGCTGGCAATGTTACAGGATGACACAAAGTTAGCATCTTATGTTATTTTAAAAATTGGTATTGCAAAGTGTTTTCCTGAAAAGATTTTTTTATTGTGGTCATCTTAAATTCGAAGTCGTCTTCCTTTCTGATAAACACGGTATGTTTGTTGCATGTTGTGTACCAAGTAAAATTAAATCTGTATTGTGAGAAGCCATGTTGAGGGAAGTTTCACTGTATATACTTGCTTTGCATATAATTATTCATGCCAAAAAAATGCAAAATTATAAATGGGCTCACTCAAAAAAATTTACTTAAATGAAAAAGGAAACCTGTAAATTTCCACTAAAAAGTTTAATAATGGACCGGTTTCGCCTGTTACAGCATCATCAGGTGATGATGCTGTAACAGGCAAAACCAGTCCATTATTAAATTTTTTAGTGGGAATTTACAAGTTTCCTTTTTCATTTAAATTGAATCCTTCCACAAAGTAGAGCCTTCCCAAGTGAAAATTTACTTAGTTAATAAAAATTACAAATCGCAGATTAGCACAACATTTTCAAAAATTCTCTAATGATATTTACCTGAGCAGTAGCCCATTTCACCATGGGACCACAAGCCATACTGGCACGGTTGACCTTCTCAAAGTTGTAATCAGGATTACTGAGGTACCTATTCCTCATCTTCTCCCTTACTTCATCCCTAAAAACAAATTTTTTACAAAATAAAATATAGACAATTTTACTTTTAGAAAAGAAGCCAGATAAGAATGTTTATCTTATAATGGTTTATGCAATAAGAAAATAAAACACATAAGGATAATAAATTTAACTTCATTTTGTATCTCTATTACATACGAGCAAAAGAGTATACATGTATGTAAATGGAGCAACTATTTTTTACTTCCAATTTGCCACAAAATTTTGCCGCTTCGCTAATCGATTTATATATACAGGGATACCCCACTTTACGTATGCTTGCTCAACATACTTTTGCTATAACATACTTATAACATTGATACCTAGATCCCTATAGAAAGTAAATACAGGATGCCAACTTCCCTAAAGCGTACATTGATGCCGAGTCAAATTTCGGCCAATCAGAAGCTGCATACTGTGCACTCTCAGGGGCATGCAACCTATGGCCCTCAGGCCACATCCGGCCCATGAGAGCATTTTATACAGCCTGCATCACTTTGATTAGGATGCAGTCCATGATATTTAATCAGACAATTTCGAAAACTTTAATGAAAATTGAAACCATAAAACCTTGCCTAGTGAAAATTTAATGTTAAAAAATTGTTTCGACTTTATTTTCATTTTAAAAATCATGTATGATTTCTTGAGTAAGTTTCCATACAAACTCTCATCCGACCTGCCAAAAGTTTTAGCGATTCGAGAAATCAGCCAGCCACGAAACAACTCCATCACGACTTTCTTTGCATTTTAAACTATTGCTTTTAGTACTTAACCGATTAGAGACTAAATTAAATGGCAGAAAATGACCAATTTTTTACCTTTTTGAGAAAAGGATGTTTGGGAAAAAACTTTAACTCAGATCCTTTCTAAATTTTTCCTGTATTACGATAAGGGTCAGCAATAAATATTTAAAAACTTAGTAGGCTGCTGGTTTGTTTATTACCGGAGATTCCCGTGGTATTCTTTGAAGCAAGGGTCAATGCACAACCTTTTCTGCAAATGGAAAACACTAAAATTGTCCTCTTCCTTATTTCTTTTCCCTTACATACCACACATTCTTTTTGCATTACTATATTTTTGTTATTTATTTCTATTTGATCAGGATAATGGCACTCTCTACAATTATGCATAGTAGAAACATTTGTCCAGTGTCCTTGAGCTTTCTGCTACTGTAGTCGTCAATGAGGTCTCTGATTACATTCAAATAGAATTATTTAGATTTATTTATCTAATCCTCCCATAAATTCATTGTATACCCTTACAATCTTGAGACAATGCACTTCCACCTTCGACCCAACCTTCTGCATCGTTTTTACACACTGCATTGGGTATATAGGCGAGTCATAGCCCACTGACAAAAAGAAGATACATAAGCGGGTCAAAGGTGAGGCACTCGCAGTCCCCTTTGTTTCTTTCTTTCCTGCCCTTTGTGCTTGGCACCAATTCTTTAGAACAGTTTGTGCGGTTAGTGTTTGCTGCTCCTATGGCTTTCAGACCTTTCTTGGGGAGTTCGGTAAATAGATTTGGCGGTGTAAAAAATCTATTGCAAATTACGGCGGAAGCTGACCCAAAGAGAGGCTCTGCAAGAAACATCATGACATTTCCACCCAAACCCATATTATTATTTTTGTCCCCTTCTCTGTATACAATTCTAAGTGAAAAATATATCCTGATGTTCCATCTGCTCTTCCCTACCATTTGAATCACCTTGTGAAGGAATAAATCTAAATGAGATCCTCACCCTGGAAATGAAAGTGTTTCTGAGACATTACCAGACGAAAAAATTCAATCCCAGTACTATCAGTATTCCACAAATCACTTGTCTTCAGTTTGCTGATGCTAAGGAAACCAGCCATATAAAGTAGCCCAATGAAAGCTCTAATACAAAGAACAAAATATAGTAAGTAAATAAATTAACAAATACACTACATATATATACTTGTTATAAATAAAATAAAATATAACGCATTAAAAATGATTGCAATGGACAGCACAAAAATAATGATGTAACCCAATCGAACGTCTATCAGACTCATAAAATATAAAAATAGTACTATATAACCCGATGAGGTGACGAAACCCAAAAACGTTTAAATGATGGGCAGATAAGCTTGAAATAATAAGATACGCAAAAGGAGAAGTTCCTAAATATCCAAATTTGCTGCGTGCAAAGAAAATAATATTACATGGCATCCAGCAGACACCATGCGACTAACGGAGGGTTAAGATTTCTTTGAATTACTTTACTCTAAAAATAATGCATAATCTCATGAGAATAAATTGTCCTTAAAAACCAAACATTTATTACTCTACTATACCTATCTCGATAAATGCTAACACATCTTCAGTGAGAAAGTACAATTAAACTGGGTCAAAAACTGCAGTGGCAATTAGTAGCCTTAAATAATTTCGGTACTTGTACTATAGACATATTGAATAAATCTTGCATATAGAAAACTGGATTCAACTTCAGCAGAGAATTTAATAAAGTAAGCCTATGATAAAACTACACTGTAGCATCATGTAACCATAAAGTATTAAAACTTCAATTGTATTCCACTTTAAGATTAGAATCTGCATTTTGCTATTAACATAATAACAGAATACAAACTATTTCATCATGCATAGGTAAGCTAGCTGAAATAATATAAAACAACTTGATGATGAAGCAAAATTATTTTTATCTCAAATATGTAAACACAATAAAGGTTAACTTTCCAAACACTAATCTTAAGGGAAATTAAATTTCCAAATTTAAATATCAATTCTTTAGAAATGGTTAGAAATAATTTAAAACTTAAAGAGTAATATAATAATCCTTATAATTACAATAAAATTAATTTAAGAATTTAAACAAATTGTGCTGAAAATGTGGCTAAGTTATCTTAAACAAGTGCAATTGATTGAATACA